>CM042960.1:3732015-6132015 GCA_023678885.1 Pogostemon cablin | reverse complement strand
TTGTTAAAGTATGTTTTCTAAAATATGATAAATGATGAATTAAAGTATGATTTAGGGTGTTATAATATGATTCATTATTGACATACTTTAAATATAAATAAGCATATTTTACCTATATAATAAACATACTTTAGTAATGGGTCAACCCGTTTCTAAAAAAAAAAAAAGACTATCACTATTTATCTGTTTTACATTTACTAAAGTCTTTATACAAGTGTGTGTTTGTATGGGTATAAAATTGGATCCATACACCCGGTTGGAAGAAAATTTTAATTTTTTGCCCATGATTAGATGATCACGTGATCTGCACGTTCAGCCGGCAACTCCCGTGCTCCCCAATTCCTCCTCTCTCTCTCCTTCCAATTCACAATCGCCGATTCCCCCTCTCTCTCTCCGAAATGAACTCTACCTTCCCACGCAGTTCAGTCTCTACTGCACCTATTCATACCTAAAACCGAAAAACTTGCAGAATCCAAACCATGGCGGGCCCTTCGTTAATGGACTCCCTTTTCCAGCGCTCAATCGATGACGTAATCAAAGGCCTCCGCCTCACCCCACCCGCCACCGAGTCCACCTACATAGCCAAATCACTCGACGAGATCCGACGCGAGATCAAATCCACCGACCCACAGACCAAGGCCACCGCGCTGCAGAAACTCACCTATCTCCACTCCCTCCATGGAGCCGACATGTCGTGGGCCGCCTTCCACTCCGTCGAGCTCTCTTCCGCCGCCCACTCGCACAAGCGCATCGCCTACCTCGCCGCCGCGCTCTCCTTCAACCCCTCCACCACCGACGTTATCCTCCTGCTCACTCACCAGCTCCGCAAGGATCTTTCCTCCTCCAATGTTCATGATGTGAGTCTCGCTCTCTCTACTCTCTCGTCTATTTGTAACCCCGATTTGGCCCGTGATTTGACGCCGGAGCTGTTCACTCTGCTAAGTAGTAGTAAATTGTTTGTGAGGAAGAAAGCAATTGCCATGGTTTTGAGGGTTTTTGAACAGTACCCTGATGCCGTTCGTGTTTGTTTTAAAAGGGTAGTTGAGAATCTTGAGAGCGCTGACATGGGGGTTTTATCGGCGGTTCTGGGGTTATTTTGTGAGCTCACTGAGAAGGAGCCCAGATCCTATCTGCCCTTAGCTCCTGAGTTTTATAAGATTTTAGTGGATTGTAGAAATAATTGGATTCTGATTAAAGTAGTAAAGATATTTGCTGGGTTGGCTCCTCTGGAACCTAGGTTGGGTAAGAGAGTGGTGGAGCCTATATGTGAGCATATGGGGAGAACAGGAGCTAAATCGTTGGCGTTTGAGTGTGTGAAGATGATAGTAACTAGTCTGAGTGAGTATGATTCGGCGTTGAAGCTTGCAGTGGGGAAGCTGAGGGAGTTTTTGTTAGATGATGATCCGAATCTTAAGTATCTTGGGTTGCAAGCACTTGCCATTGTTGCTCGAAAGAGTATGTGGGCCATTTTGGAGAACAAGGAGCTGGTTGTAAAGGCCTTGAGCGATGTTGATGTAAATATTAAGCTTGAGGCATTACGCCTTGTGATGTGTATGGTATCCGAGGATAATGTAATGGAGATTTGTAGGATCTTGATCAGTCATGCTCTGAAATCTGATCCAGAGTTTTGCAATGAGATACTCGGATTCATATTGTTGACTTGTGGTAGGAATTTTTATGAGGTGATCTTCGATTTTGATTGGTATGTGACATTTCTTGGTGAAATGGCGAGGATTCCACATTGTCAGAAAGGGATGGAAATTGAGGTCCAACTTATTGATATTGGTATGAGGGTTAAGGATGCTAGACCTCAGCTTGTTCATGTTGCTCGTGATCTGGTGATTGATCCAGCATTACTTGGCAATCCATTTATACACGGGGTTCTAGCTGCTTCTGCCTGGATTTCAGGAGAGTATATTGAGCTTTCAAGAAACCCATTTGAAATCATGGAAGCCCTGTTACAACCTCGAACTAGTCTCCTTACTCCCTCTGTAAGAGCTGTGTATATACAATCTGCGATTAAAGTATTGACATTCTGTATGTACTCATATCTCAAGTTAAACGGAGATGATGATTCATTTCACACTACATTGACAGACTCAGTCTCCAAAATTAACGACCAGGGAAGTCTTGAGGCTGTAGAAAGTCAACCAATATCTGACAGTGAAGTGGATGATCATAATGTGGTTGTTGCTAATGATCAGAAACCATCATCCCCTTTAACTGCTTATCAACTAACACAAGATTCTCTCATGACCCTAGTAAATCTTGCTGAAACTAATTTGGGACCCTTATTTGGGAGTAATGAAGTAGAAGTGCAGGAGAGAGCAAGCAATGTCCTTGGACTGATTAAATTGATAAAGCCAGTGCTACTTAGGTGTGACAACAAGAGTGGAGATGTTTTGAAGGGGGACCTAAAAGCTTCCGAAATAGTAAAGGTGATTTTTGATGCATTTTCAGAAGATCTCGGTCCAGTTCCATTTAATGCACAAGAGAGGGTACCCATACCTGATGGATTGGTGCTCAATGAAAATCTCTGTGACCTGGAAGAAATATGTGGTGACATTAAGATGCCGTTGTCAACTTCATTTTCCCTTGTCAAAACTCAAACGATGGATTCATCTAGTAATGTTGAAAGCCAGACTAAGGAAGAATCTGAACCTTCAACGGAGTCCACATCTTTGCTTGCACAGCATCGGAAGCGACATGGTTTATATTACCTTTCATCAGAAAATACTGGGTTGACATCCAACGACTACCCACCTGCTCATGACCCTAAGGATAAAACTATTGATGAGGCTGAAGAACTTGAGAAGTTAACAGCGCAATCACTTGTCACTGGAAAAAAGCCAAGTCAAGCAAAGACTAGGCCTGTGGTTGTGAAATTGAGTGACGTTGAAGTAGCTAATGCTACAACCAAGAGGCCTGAGTTCAAGGCGGATACAATTTCTGGTGCTGTGCAAGAAGTGTTTTTGGGAAATGAAGCTTCAACATCGTCATCAAGGAAAAAACTTCCTAAGAAATTAAGTAAGAGAAGGGAGGTTGATGAGTTGGATATTGGCAGTGCTGCATCCAAAACCAACACAATCAGAAGTGATGATTCTGAGCTTGTAAATACTGGTTCAGGAAGTAGTAAACACCACAGTCATGATAAAGACAGAAAGAATCGAAGTTCAGTAAAGGATGATCACAAGGGCAAGCACAAAAGCGAAAGCAGACATGATAAGCACAAGTCTCGGCACAGAGCAGATAGGGCAGTGGAAGCTCAAGCACCAGTGGTTCCTGATTTTCTTTTATAGCCACTGAAGTTAACAAGCGTACTAGTCAACCAGGAATGTTATACTTTTTTGTGTCCAAAAAGTTAAGGTCAGTTGTAATTAAATCCATGTTTTCCCTATTGGTTTTGTTGCATTCTTTTTTTACACATCACATAATGGAAAAAATTATTTGAAGAAGGTTTTTTACGTATGTTTGCTCTCCTTTTCTCTTGTAGTTGATGTGTTTCTATTGTGTAACTTTTCTTGGATACGACACTGTATAAAATTGAAATATTCCACATATTCATGTAGAAGCTACTTAAGGCAGGGAGGACCTATGTGGATTTCTGATTATTCCTATTTTGATTTTAGGTAATGATTTAAAGTTGCTTATGCGCTCATTAATGTCACGCTCGGACTCTCCATTCTTTTTGATGCTGAGACTTAGAAAAAATATTCTGGTTTAACAGTGTATTATGAGAGTGTGAATCACTTGAAGATCATCAAACTTGAACTGGCATAGTGTGTGTGTGTGTACTATGATAACTGCGATGGGGTTTTAGACCTTTAGAGGCAAACACACATGTGGTAGTGGATTTAAGTTCTTACCTTTATTATCTGCTGAATTCAATTGGGAGCCCGTTGATGTGCCTTTGAATTTGTTGGTATTCTAATATATAGATGGAATAATTACCAAGTTAATGCGGTTTGATAAATAATGTCATCGTATTTTAGAGGACTGCACTCAAGTAAATCTATAATGCATCTACATCAAAGTAACAACGATCTGGAACTTAGTTCCATCAGCCATCTTTCATTATCTTGAGATTACCACCCCATTAATCCTCCATTCCAAGATATACTGTATTAGAAGATTTATTCAAGACGTGCTACCTGATAAGTGGAAAGAAGTTTGGAAAATAGATATATATCCTCCCCCTTTTGGATTTGCAAGCCTTTCAGTGTACATGCCACAGGTAATTGAGTATCATCAGAGATAAATAAGAGTTGGAATGTTTAGTTTATGCATTCATACAAGCATATGTGGAAAATGTTTATAGGTTGACAAGTTATGTTTGCGATCCATCCGTCGCAATTTTACTGGATCTTGTTGCAATAATACATTCATTCATATTGCTGGTTCCTGTCTTTGAGGATCTCTCAGTAACAAGGCAGTATCAAGCCCCAAATTCTGCTTTCAAGTCTTCTTAAGGTGAGCATACAAGGCTTTGTTTTGTGTGAAGCAAGTTTCATGAAACATCCCATTTGTTTGTATTTACTGTCGGTAAAATTGAGGCAAAACCTATGTTTTGGATTTTTGATTAATTAGTTTGGGGCTTGGTTGGATTATTTATAAATCTTCTGTTGCATCATGTCATACTTGAAAAAGATGTTGAAACTGCAAATTGGTTAGTTAAATTTTTTGCATCTCCTTCATGTTCAACTAAGAAAACAATTCTACTTTATTTGAAATTTGTACTGTTTTATTTACTACTCCCTTCATCCCAACTTATTATGTGCCGTTACTGTAGACATGGAGTTTAAGAAAATTTGTTTTTTGAGCAGCTTTGTGGACTTTCAGAGGGTAATGTAGTATTTTTTTGGGAAATAAATAGATGATAAAGTATGTTATGTGTGTTAGGTGGGAGTGTAAATTTGTAATTAAGATGTATTTTACGGTTGAAGACTGATGTGATCTTTTTTTTTTTAGGTGGTGAAGTTTAATGTAGGACTGACGGAAAGTGTGGAATTTAATTTGGTGCACAGGGAGTGTACTAAAACCAGTTTTGCAATTTGCATCATGCTAATCTTGTTTGATCGCCAGAATTCATCTTTCTTGTTAGCATTGCCCTCCAGTTATGACAATTCAGGAATGTCTACAATATTTCTTGCTAAAGTATATGTATATCTGCATTGCCTATTAAAAAATGTTATCTTAAATATTTAAATTCACCTGATTTTCAGTTCATGTATGTAGTTTCACTGCTATTTTATTTATTTATTTCAATTTGGTTGCATGCTCATTTTCTTATCGTGACAAGTGCCATGCATACATTATAATTTTATTTTTACCATTTTTTATGAACTTTAAACATTCTCTGTCTAACCACCTGCGACAATGCAGATCCTACAGGCTACTGCATGCGACCTTAATTGGAATCGTGAAGCTATTTTTCACTGCATAAGCATTGAATATATATATATATATATATATATATATATATATGAATAAGCATGCAACACCATGTGTTTATACTTGCCACCGTGTAGGCCGCATATGATGATGCGCAGACGCGAAGATAGGATTTGGACTTTGTGTTAGATCGTTTCACACGAGTTTGTATTTTTAAATAGTTATTATTTTTTATTTATACCACGAATGGTTCATAATATAATTAGTTGCAACACTCTCATTTATCATCCACATACACGTACAAATTTTAATAATCCGTCACCAAATACTTCGGGCAAATTTTTTGTAGTGCACTGCTACATGGTTTCTACCTTTTCATATCCTCCTCTCATGCACATCTTTTTTTTCACGTTATGCTCACTTAACTCACTTCTTACACATTAGCAGCTTGACGTGACATTAAAATCTTAAAAATAAATAACTAGACAAACTAAATAACACACCTAAATTAAAGTGGTTATGAACTCATTTCACACATAAAATTGTTATTTTCAATATACTTCCAACCTGATTTATTTGTAAGAAATCAGAACCCACTGTAAACTAATAAGAATCTATTTTTAATTAGACTTTTATATACTCCCTCTGTACCGGGCAAATGGTTGTTTTTGTTTTTTCATGTAGAGTAAAGAATATTATTATTTAATGTGTAGTGGGTAGCTGTATTAGTGGAAGTGAAGGCCCATATTTTAACTGTATTAGTGGGTGTGTTTGGGTCCCATATGTGTAAAAAAAGAAAAAATGATTCTTTGGGTGGGACACTCAAAATGGAAAAAATATGCTCTCTCTGGGGTGGGACGGAGGGAGTATAGTGCAAATTAATATTATTATATGAAACTTTAATTCATGTGAAATGAGATTGAACATGAGTAACACAAACATTTCCTAGTAGGGGTGTAATGTATTACTCCAGAATGTAGTGTGGCGTGCATTTTATTCATATTTAGAGAAAATATAGATTTATAAATTAGTATTACATAGATTGACTTGGGAAAAAGTTGACGAGTCGAGGTCATTACATCACACCATGTAGACCACCCTGAACCCTCCTTCTTACATGATTCCACGAAACTTCTCCCACAGTTCCTAAATCCATTTTTATTTAATTCAATTTTATTTTCTCTCCCCTTTATATACTATCCATTACCAATCTCTTTCTTCACACCCCACTCCACCCCACCCCCTTCCCTTTTCTTCTCCTTCTAAACAAGCTATAGTACTATTTCCTTTCTCTAATTAAAACATATTTTTATATATGTCTAACTTGTATTTAAAATTAATAAAATAAAGAAAATATCCCTTAATCTTTCCTGAAATGGCAGCCAAACGGTTTTTTGATGATGAGGAGGATCAGCCTAACCAGAAACGGATGAAAACTAGACCCTCTTTTGCATCGTAAGAGATAATCATAAATATACATACATACATCATGTATATATTGTGTGTGATTAAATGTGTGTTAATTTATTACAGCGTGATTAAGGAAGTGGTCATGGTGAATTTCTTCGACAATTTCTGCTCTTCCTTGGAACCCATGCTTCGCAGAGTCGTACGCGTCTTCTTAATTTCTCGTTAATTTCTCATCTCGTTTACTGGTGTTTCATCTCGTATTTCACTGATCGCGCAGGTGAGCGAAGAAGTGGAAAACGGGCTGCGGCGGCGCTGCATGATGAGCTCAATGCAGCGCTGTCCGTCGCTTAAGATGATCCACCACCACCCCGCCGCCCTCCGCCTGTCTTTCGTGAAAGCTCTCTCCCTCCCCATCTTCACCGGCACTAAAATCACCGACTGTGACGGTAACCCGCTGCAGATCGTCCTGGAGTATCACGGCGGGGTCCCTACGTCACCGGCGTGGTCGGTCAAAGTGGAAATTGTGGTTGTGGATGGCGACTTTCCAAAGGGGGACACGTGGACCAATGAGGAATTTGTGAAGGGTATAGTGAAGGAAAGGGATGGGAAGAGGCCTTTGCTCACCGGAGATGTGAATATTACGATGAGGGGTGGGGTTTGCTGCGTTGGGGAAGTGGAGTTCACCGACAACTCTAGCTGGATTCGGAGTCGGAAGTTCCGGTTGGCGGCGAGAGTGGTGGCGCCGCCGGGGCAATCCCCGCCGGTTGTCATCGAGGAAGCTATTACCGAACCATTTGTCGTTAAAGACCATCGTGGCGAGTGTGAGTTTAATTCTCTCTCTAACCCTACTTACTCCCTCCATCCCAGAAAAGATAACACACTTTTCATTTTAGGTTATACCACAAAAGTTTTCATATCCCTAAAAAAGCAAAAAGTCAAACACAATCATCATTCTCCATACACTTTATTTAAAAAAAAATCACCCCTACCTAACACACTTAACATACTTTATCATTTATTTATTACAAAAAAATATCATAATACCCCTAAAATCACCACTTTATTAATCTCCGTGCCAGGAAAGGGAGTGCAATATTTCCTGGGACAGAGAGAGTACTTTATTTGTCATTTATCTGTGTTTAGTAAATTGCTTTTGATATTTTTTTGAATTAAAAGGGAAAAAAACTTTAGGAATTGCGTAGATGAGATGGTGAAAGAGCGTCTAAATTTCTGGATATATTTTGCTGCAACATTTATTTTCGGAATCTTTGAATGAATGATATTTTTTAAAAAAAAGTAATGTGAGTATTAGAAGTTGTAACACAAAAATATAATATTCTCTATGTCCCACGTATTTTTACTCATTTTTCATTTTGGGTTGTCTCACGTATTTCTACTCATTTAAGAATATATAATATTTTATTACCTACTTTTTACAATCCCAACAACTTTAATTCTTTTTTTACATTTTATTCATCATTCTCAATAATTTTATTTACTTTTTATTTTTTAATTACTAATTTATCCATATTTTTTCTTACATTATATATTAAAAAAAATACATCTTAATCTATGTATATAGACGGGTGAAAATACCCGGGACGAATGAAGTAATAGTAATAGATTCGTGTAGTGAGGGGAATTGGGAGGAGATTCCTTGAATTAGTTATTGTTGAGATTCTTGGATTAGTTAGATTAGATTATCTCGTAAGTTTAACTACTTTATCACTTAAACTCTCTTGAAAAGAACTTTAAGTCATAGGATAAGGTTGTCGACCAAGTGCTCAAGTTATAATTATCTTATTTGATGTTTGGTTTGGGATTATGTGGGATTTGAAAATCATGAATAGTGTATTTTATGTTTATTTTGGGTTTTTGAGTAGGGTATGTTTTAACTTTATGTCAAATCAATGTATTAATTTATTTAAAAAGTTAAATGAGAGAGGAAAGATAAAGAGAGAAAATGTATTAATTGAAGAGAGAGAATGAAATACATATATATATGAGAGATTTTTAAAATTTGAATGTGGATTTTGAAAAATCAAAATCTGAATTTAAAATTCGAAAACGAACATAACCTTAAAGTTAAAAAAGTAATATAAGCTACACTTTATTGCATCATGTATACTAATTAAATTGCATATGGATATAAACTAGCTAGTAATCTAATGCACACTTATCTCCTGCAATATTTTCTTTAAGTATATTATTTTTTTATTATTCTGAAATAAAATTTAAATATACCCATAGTTATACTTTTTTTTAGTATATGGTTTTTCTTTCTTTTCTACGTATAAGTCATTCATCTAACGATGTGACGCAAAAAATATTATACAAAAATAGAAAAAAAAATTGGGCCCGAATCCCATTCAACCTACTATTCAACACATGGCCTAATTTATTATAAAATTATTCATTATTTTCCTATAATAACATTTATTAGTGATTGGATACAGGGATATATATATTGATCCTTTTTTTTCTTTTTTATATTTTTTTTTAATTCTCATACGTCATGTTGTATACTTACAGAAAAGAATAAGTGATGGTAACTCTAAAATGAAAACCCAAAAAAAAAAAGACAAAAAAGTTCAGCTGAGAGGCAGGGAGGGGGATACGTTGATCTTTCCTCTTGTGGCAATAAATGATTATAGGTTAGTTGGCAATCAAATTTAGGGCCCACATAGCCCAAAAAGATTTCCTTTGAATTTCAAACTATTACAATCAAAATTTTATATTTGGAGTAGTACATAATTTAGGATGATAATGTATTATACTGTACTTATATATCATATAATTAAAAGAAAATACGATAGTTTATTAATTTATATGACAAATATGCTTCAATGAGCAAATGCATGCATATTTTTTTTCTTCTAAAAATAAGCATGGATATTTAAATATTGTAACATTTTGATGTGACATCTCTTTATAAATTAACATAGGGTAGAGAAATTGAATTTTTTATTTTTAAAGTTTATGCGTTGACTTATATTATAGTTTCTTTCAATCTTTTCTCTATTCATATCACGCATCCAATGTGATTGATAAAAAATTGTGTCAAATCAATTTATTGAGTGAATTCCACCATTAATAACCAATTATACTCCATATTTAATTGTCTCACTACTAGTTCCTAATATTCCAAGTGTGTGTGACATGTTTAATTGTAACAAAACAGTCACCCATTAATTCCTTGGAATTGATCAAAATTATTTGATTGGCCTCTACATTAATTTATGATTACTTATAAATTAAGAAAAGTAAATTGTTTGCATGCATTAAATTAAGATGCTTGGAAACCAGAAAGAAATAAACAAACACTTGCAGAACATTATTATTTTTACTGTCAAGATTAGAAATCCTCTCAAATTAAATTGAATTACTGGGATCATGCATTATTATTTTATCAAAGTTGGGATTTTATCGTTAATTGATTTAAAATTAAATGGATCCACTCGTATATCCTTACATACGGATATACAAGAGAATGAGTTTGGTTGATTCAATGCAGTGTACAAGAAACATCACCCCCCCGCGTTGGAGGACGAGGTGTGGCGGCTGGAGAAGATCGGAAAAGGCGGAGCATTCCATCGGAAACTCTCCTACAGTGGAATCAACACCGTTCAAGATTTCTTGAAGCTCTACGTCATCAATTCTTCCAAACTCAAGAAGGTAATTAACTTCATCCTCCATGTATACATAATTAAGGGTGATTCTTGTGTGAACGTAAGTGATCCTCCATACTTAAATGACAACAATACGTACTAACACAAATACGTATATGTATATGTATAGATACTAGGGGTAGGAATGTCCGAAAAAATGTGGGAGGTGACGTTAGGGCATGCAAAGACATGTGAGATGGGGACAAAGGTGTACAGATGTTATGGAGAAAACTACACACTCACTTTGAGCCCTATTTGCAAACTCATCACCGCTGACTTTAACGGTCAACTCTTCCACCAACAAGACTTTAAGAATCTGCATGCGGTAATTATTTCTTCTTTTATTAATTAATAATTAGTATTTGTTATTACAAATAATTAATCATGTTTTGCATGTTTAGAGTTATATTGAAAGCTTGGTGAAAGATGCATATGCAAATTGGAGTACCTTGGAGGAATTGGATGGGACTGCGCTGTTAACCCAAGGTGATTATATCTAATTAATCCAGATTAATTTAGTTTGTGTTCCATTTCTTCATTTATATGTATTCTTGATTGAAATTTAGTTATGTTGGTTTTCTTCATTTATTAAAGATATCATATGGATTGGGTAGATATACTTGTCTTTCAATACTATAAATAATTTTGGGCAAACACACAAGAGATATACCTCATGCAAATACTTAAGAAGACGGATAAAAAAAAGTAATTATATTTTTAAGAAAAAAGTGATATTCAAATTAATGAAATATTATAGTGATGCAATGAAAAATTCATAAACAAATGAGTTCATGAAAGTGTTACCCTAATTTTGGAGTCTTGTTAGTTGAATATTGATGCAACTTTAAGATTTAAACGTTAAATTTCAAAATAATTAACATGCATTCTTAAATTATTATACTTTAAAAACTAATTTTTAAAAATTTTAATTACCCTATTATAAGCTAAAATAAATCTATAATGCTCCCATAATTAATCATAATTTGACCAGGCCAATGAATTAGTTAAAAATAGAAAATTGTGATTATAGAAAGAGTGTTTATTAATTATAGATAATGTTTTTATTCAAACATGAAATTCATTTGACATGGCATGGTTGCTTGCCGGCCTTTCAGAATTGTTAAAGTTTTATTCGTATTAAAAATAATAATAATAATAATAATAATAAAATAGAACTATAGTTGAAAAAACCTAATCCAATGAATTAATAATTCTGTATTTTCAACTATTTAATAAAATATTACAATCTCCACTCCACGAAACACCTCACCATTTTATTTTTATTAGTCCCACAAAATATTATACATTTTTATTCATTAGAAGTGTTAAAAAATCATTTAAATAATACATAGTACTTTTTATATAAATCTCAACACAATATCCTTTTTATACAAATATATTTCAAAAACTTTACGCGTCTATTTTTCATTAAATTATAAATATTAACTTTTTTCTATTATTTATTTATATTATTCCCTCCATTCATCATTTTTACTTTTTTTTATCCGCTTAAAAGTAGTTATTTCCTTTTTTTCAGAGGCCTCTGATAATTATTCATTACATATTAATAATAATGCTCTTTAATTCACCTAAAAATAAAAAAATTTATGTGGACTAAGTAGTAGTAAGTCAAAAGACAAATTTTCCTAACTACCAATCACAAAAATACATGAAATTCACATACATAGATTGATGGAGGAGAAAATATCAATTTTGGTATCTTTTACCAAATTCAATTTTAGTCCTATAACTGTTAGTATTTTCAATTTTAGTCCTTTTAATTTTAATTTTAGTCCTGTATTTTTTAAAATTTAATTTTAGTCCTATTAGTTTCAAATTTAGTTCTATATCTTTTTGAATTATCAAAATTGATCCTATTATAAATTATTTCATATTTCAAAAGATACATGACTAATTTTGATAATTCAAAAAGATATAGGACTAAATTTCAAATTTATAGAACAAATATTAAAAATTTTAAAAGTTACAGGACTAAAATTGAAACTAAAAAAATTAAAATTAAAAATATTAAAAATTATATAATTAAAATTGAATTTGATAAAAGATATCGAACAAAATTAAGATTTTCTCATGGATGGAGTATGTTATAAATGAATATAAATAATTAATTCTAATTAAGTCCCAAGTCAACGGATAGCATTGAAGAAGGCGTTAAGACGGTCCACGTCGCGTAATTTTTTTTTTCTCTCTCTACTTTACTTAGTAAGCGATAATGTTTACTTTGACCAGACCAATTCAGCAATTCTCACTCACTTTTGAGTTAACCACATAACATGAAATATAGGAGTATGACAATTTTACATTTTAATATCTTAATTTTTTATATGCAGCTGGATTTTAATATTTTGTTAACAAATAATTCATATTATTGCGAAAGAATAAGAGTTTAATGTGTGATAGTTAATTTCACGTAGTTGTATAGACAAATTTAGATTGAATAGAGTATTTTAAATTGAATAGACAAATTTAGACAGAGTAGAATTATACTATTCGCCCCAAATATTTTTATTCGTTCCAAATATATTTATTTATATCAAATTTTTCTATTCGTCCAAATTTCTATCTCTGTCTGTCGATGAAAGCCACATAGGACATTTTAAAAATGTGACCATAAAAGTTTGGCATTTTTTATATTTTTAAAGGGGAAAATAGATTTTTTCGTCCGTTAACTTTCACTCATTTTGAAATTAGTCTATTAACTTTTTCAATTTTGAAATTAGTCCATTAACTTCATAAAATTCAATATTTTGGTCTTTTGACCTGCTATGGCAGGTCATTTGAATATTTTCACTCCAATTAATTTATATCATATTTTTATTTAATCAATTTTATCTCACTTTTCATTTTTCACTTTCGTATACCAAACAAATAATATTAATCTCAATACTAAAGTGGAGCAAATTTAACTAAATATTGATACTTTTTCCATCCGCTCGAAAGAGTGTCTATTTTTCATTTTAGTCGTTCGTTTCAAAGAGGGTCACTTCATTTTTTACACAGATGGGATCCACACACACCCACTAATACAATTAAAATATGGGGTCCACACTCCCACTAATACAACTACCCACTACATATTAAATAACAATACTTCTTAATCAACGTGCACAAAAGCAAAATGTCCTCTTTCGGAATGATGGAAGGAGTATAATATAAATTCTTAGTGGGGGCTTTTTTTGTAAAATAGTATATATATATATATATTATTTTTATCTTTTAGAATAATCTGCTAATGACCTGTTGAAACAGACGATTTTGTTGAACTTGGTAAACATGATGGACCATTTTCAAAATTTTCAAATATAATGGACGATTTTCAAAATTTTGCAAATTTAATGGACGATTTTCAAAAAGTGAAAAACTTATAAATTAAATTTAAGATTGAACAAAGTTAACAGACGAAAAAATCTATTTTCCCTTTTTTTTAAATAGTGAGGAGAAAAATATTACACTTTTAAAGGCAAAAG
The DNA here is from genome assembly GCA_023678885.1 of Pogostemon cablin. NCBI lineage: Eukaryota > Viridiplantae > Streptophyta > Magnoliopsida > Lamiales > Lamiaceae > Pogostemon > Pogostemon cablin. The sequence goes on along the minus strand of CM042960.1, from coordinate 6,118,058 downwards.
CTATTTATTCTAAAAAAAAAAAGTAATACTAGGTTTGCATGTATGTGCAGGTGAAATGATGGGTGAGTATGAAGATCAACAAATAGCTGCAGTGAGGTCATCATATGACGTCAGCGATCACAGCTGTTTGTCGTCAGTGGTGCCACAACAAGAGAGTACCGCTGGGGGCGTTGTAGAGGATCACTACTCCGATGATCGATGGGCCCTCAACTCTGCATCTCGATTCTACAATACTCCAACATCAAGAATTGGGCTTACATTTTTCTCTGAATCTTCTTCTGAAGGAGATATCCCTTGATTAATTTTACAATTTCCATTATATGACTCAATTAATTAAATTGACTTTTGATTTGGTTAGTTATTAGTGAACTTGTCTATGGGAGTTAATATTTCTTTATATATAGTTATATAATATGTGCATATTTAGGAGATATAAACGTAACTATATAAGCTTTGTACATTAGTATTTATTTTAATATGGTCTTAAGATAATTGTAGTTAATTTTAATTAGAGTTGATATGTTGTATATTTAAGTGCACCAACGTCTATATCTGAATTAATTTTTATTTATTAGTGTATTTATGTTTTTTAATAAATGTATAATTTTTTTATATTCAATTTTTTATTAAAAATAATAATTTTTTTAACCAAGTGAATAAATTCTTATTCATGTGTAGTATATTTTTATTCATTATTATTATATAAATTATGCATTACATAAAAAATTTATTATACACCTTCAAATTAAATCAAAAAAATAATATATATTAATATTTTGTATTGTTTTATAACATATACTAAATTCGAAAAAATTAAAATTACAATAAGCCTTAATACCAGAAAAAGTAAAATTTGAATTTTAAAATGATACACTATCAAAATAAAAGTAAAAATTGAGACATACACTAAAAATTATATCTTTATTTAAATTTTTTCCATGGTGATATGATATCATATTCATATTATAAGTAAATGATAGACATTTTTACATGACAATATACAGAGTTGACCGTGGAAATGAATAAATGAGATATTAAAATTTCATAATTATAATTAGGTAAAGTTCACTGTACACCCGTTTCATGGATGTAGATCTGTGAGTTCAGATTCAATTCGATTTAAACTTTGCCATATAAAAAGACGTTATTCTATTATTAAAGAAGATGATTATATAGAAACTTACCGTGCAATCGATCGAACACAAATTTTATGATTATATTCTCTCGGTCCTCTTCAGCCATATCAATTTTCTTATGAGTTAGTTTGTGTGAATCGAATTTACATATAAATCTTTTTGTTTTTAATTACTAATATTTTTAATGCATGAAAAAAAATTATTTTTTGAAGTGAGTTTTTATACATAAGAGTTATAATTCATGTCTTTAAAGAGTAATTTTTCATGTATTAATTAACGAGTATCGATAAATCAGAATGTACAAAAATTTGTAGAGTAATTTTTAAATTTAGAAGCATAATAATTTATATCTCTAAAAAATAATTTTTTATGTATTAAAAAATAATAATTGAAAACATGATTTATATATTAATTTAGACAATGACTTCTGTACCATTGTTATTTTTTTCAGAATTGGTACCACCGCGCGTCTCCACCTTTTTCACCGCAATTGCTTTTTTTTTAATTTTTTTTTTAAATTTAATTTTAGAAGTATAATTGTAATTTTACCATTATGGTTTAGGGTATAATTTATCCCTAGGGTTTAGGGTATAATTATAATTTTACCCTTGTGGTTTAATGTATAATTTATCTCTAGGGTTTAGAGTATAATTGTAATTTTACCCTTGTGGTTTAGGATATAATTTATCCTTAGGGTTTAGAATGTAGGGTATAATTGTAATTCTACCATTGTGGTTTATAGTATAATTTATCCATATGGTTTAGAGTTTAGGATATAATAATCATTTAAATATAATAATAAATTTAAAAATAAAATAAAAAAAGCATTATTGAATGAGCATGAATTAATTAAAAATGGTAGAGACCAAAGGCCACCAATTCAATTGGTACCCCCTCATTGTACCCTAATCACTCTCATAAATTTATATAAATTCAATTTACATAAGTGTGTGTTTTTTTATTACTATTTATTCATTCTGTTACAAAGTATGAATTTCTTTTCATACATATACCATTTCAATAACAAAAGTTTAAAAAATTATTTACAATTATATAATGTGTATAAACTTTAAATTTAATATATGTAAAGAGTTAAAAAAAATAAAAATCCAAAACTCACACACACCTAGGAATGGCGTTAGGCATGTTAAACGTGTCGAGCGAACTCGAGTAGCGCATACTCGAGATCGGCTTGAGTAGTTATCGAGCCGAGCTCGAACTTGACTCGATTTGACAACGAGCTTACGAACGAGTTCGAGTTCGACTCGAAAATTACTCATCCAAGCTCGAGCTCGGATTGGCTCATTAAGGAAAACGAGTCGAGCCTTAATGAGCTTTCGAACCTAATCGAACCGAATTTTAATCAATATATTTAATAATATTATATTAATATATATAATTATTAATATATAATATTTATATTAATATTATTATCGAGCCGAGCTAACGTACCGAGTATTTAGACGAGCTCGAACTCGAGTTCGAGTAGTCACGAGTTGAGCCGAGCTCGAGCTTTATCAACCTGAGCTTACGAATGACTCGTTTAGTGTAACATCTCTAAATGGTGTCCTAACCCGCAAATGTTTGGAACGGGCATAATCTACCCCATTTTGAGAATGAGGCGGGTTTGGATATTAACCACGTCCAGTATTGTACTGTTTTAAAATGTTATGCCCCGTTTAGTGTATATGCTATACTCCTTCATCTCCTTTAAAAATGATTTTTTTTTTATTTTGGGTGTCCTACTCAAAGTCCTTTTTCCTTTTTTACGTATATGAGATCCACACACACTCACTAATACAATTAAAATATGAGATCACACTCCCACTAATATAATTACTAACTACACATTAAATAATCATATTCTTTAATTCACGTGAAAAAACAAAAATTCCTCTTTGGGCAAAACAGAGGGACTATATATTATGTACTCTATTCATCCTTAAAATATTGTTATAGTATTTTTATTAATTAGTGCGCCCCACAATTTTTGTTACATTTTTTTTATGATATGTATATGAAACACACACCAAACAATCAATAATTCTATATAGGACTTAGAAAAAATATTAATACAACTATATAATATACATTAAAATATTATATATATATATATATATATCAATCCTACTACACATTAAAATATTAAATTTCTTAATCTCCTCATATAATAAGCATTAGATATAACAATAAGGAAATACTCACTCCATCATGCATTAAGGTTTACTCTTTCCATTTTGGTTTATCCCAAAAAAATTTTGACTCAGATAAAAAAAAGAATAAATCAAAAAGAGGGGCAAAGTGATAGAAAAAGAACTCTCGTCAATTTTTTAATCTATCTATAAGAGGAACTTATGTGAAAAATGTAACCGATTTTTTTGCTTCGAAATATCATATAGTTTGAAGGCTTATTCTATTATATTTTTATATCTTATTATTTGCATTCAACAATAGGTTATTATGTAATCTCATTATTTATTTATTAGAAGACAATTTATAGTGTGCACCCGGGTGCACCTAAAGATAGGGTGCACCTATATACAAATATAAACAAAAACATATACAATTAAGAGTAAAAATGTATACAATTTAATTGTTAATTTTTTTAATGAAAATTTGTATATAATATTCAATAAAAAGTTATGCACATATCGATGTTAGTTTTTTTAATAAAAACTTAATGTGAAAAAAGTATACAATTATTACAAAACACATATACAAAATAGAATAATATGTATACAAAATATAATAAAAAAACATACATATATGGGTGCACCCTTGCACCTGGGCGCACCCAATACACTCTTATTAGAATATTAAAATATCGAAAGCTTCCAAAATACTCCTCTTGTTTAAATGGCATATATCCTAAGTATTTTGTACATATACGTAACGCCAGTCGCCAGATTTGTGCATTGTCGTCGTGTTTATTTCTCATTCAATTAGATAGTTCCCAATTAAAATAAAAAAAAAAGCTCTTATTAGTTAACGTAAAAACTTGTTTACATCCGGATCCAGTATGTCTTTAGAATTTTATGTTAAATATAAAGATGTGTACCCTTTATTTTCTGAAGAAAATAAAAAATATTAATAAATATTATATACCTTCTAAAACAAAATGATATACTCTTACTAATTAAAGTGTATACTTTTTAGAATAAAACAATGTACCCTTACTCATAATACTAAATTCTGAAGGTGTACGGTGTGCCTGGATGCACGCAAGCCTCACTCATTAACTAATTAAAACTTTTGATATGAAAAAATCTCATGAAACAGACCATGATAAATTATTAAAAAAATATAATTATTATACAAATAAAGTATAAATTACTTTACTCCTATTAAAATTTCGAGTCCAACTTCAGTGCACCGTATTCATCGGTGTGCCTGAATAATCTAAACCACTATGTCAGAATCTTATTTAATCATAATCATTAAATAAAATTAAATAACTAAAAATTAATATAATAACTACCCACTACCCCTAATATTTACCGAGTCCAACTTCAGTACACCCAGTGCACCGATGCACCTTCACTAGATCAAAATCTTATTTAATCATAATCATTAAATAAAGTTAAATAACTAAAAATTAATACAATAACTACCTACTACCCCTAATATTTATCCTTTAGACAGTCAGTTGCACCGGTGCACCCTAAAATATGATTGACTAATTATTTGTGCAAAATGGTGAAACGAGAAACATTGCAATTCCCCAATAAACGTTTAAAAGTTGACAATAGGAAATTTGTGAATTTAATACTCCATAAAAATTTGCTTCAAAATTACTATTTTGCATCCATCCATCTTTTGTGTAAGAAGATACGCTCTCTTTCGAGTTGGGATTCGAGAGAGAGAGAGACTGCAGAAACCATTTCACAGATTCTCCGATTGTAAAACGTAGAGAGATGGGTTGCTCCTTCTCCGGATTAAATGCTCTGTACGATGCCGTCAACGGCGGAGGCGATGTCTGGATCAACGAGAATCGTTTCAGGATCGTCAGGCAGCTCGGAGAGGGCGGTTTCGCCTTCGTCTACCTCGTCAAAGAGCTTCTCTCTGATCCATCTAATCCTGCCGCTGGCATTGCCGCCAAAATCAAGGACTCTTCTCATATCTCAGGTAATTTTTCATAATTCCGTCATTTGATCCGCGATTTTGGGGGTTTTGCTTGTGTTGGGGTTCTGTCGGTGATCTGATTTGGTTTCAGCTGCATTTCGATCTTCTGATTGCTTTTCTGGACAATATCTCACCATGAAATAGAATACTCAATGCTTAAGGAGTTGCTTTGTTGATCACTGCGATTCTACTATATGTACGATTTTCTTGATTTAGGATGAAAACTGTACTTCCTACAGTTCTTCCAGTGTTAACTAGGATCTGAAGAGTGGATATTTTTATAGAAGTCAGTGAATTCAGATGAGATTAATTTGGATCGTGCTATGAGAGAAGATGGGTGAACAATGACGTGAGTGTTTAACTAGTTGCTTGTGTTGCTCACTGGACACTGAGGATGCAATAGACTGATTGATCGGGTTTGCAAGTTTGATAAGATCTAATTTCAAGAGAAACTGATAAATCTTGTGTGAGCAATTAAATAAAATCAATATAATGGGTTACAAGTTGGTAAAAGAAATGTGCTACTGTAATTTAGGACCTGGTGATGACTGAGAAACAGCAGCCCAAAGCCCTCTTTGATGTTTAAATGATAAATTTATATAATGAATTAAAGGTCTTGTGTGTGAAGTTGGAAAAACAATCTGAGTGCGAACTGCAAAGGAATAAATTGGATTTAAGAAAAGTTATTTTATGTTAGAACTTAGAAGTTCATTCTTATTATAAAAAATTATGTTTGCTGAAATAGTTGAAAAGGGAAATTTGACTTAAACTATCCCTACTAATATTAATGATACTTTTTGAGGCATAACTATTCAACAGTTTTAGCAGTGAGCTATTAGTCTATGTTCTTTTACTAGTTAATGTTCCAAATTGCAACTCTTGGTTTTATTATTCTCCCAACGCTACCTCTGCGTTGAATATTTAACTGAATTAACTCATTATACTTTTTTTTTTTAAGTAAAAAGATACTGCTATTTCAATTTGACAAAATCTAATTTAAAGAGATGGAAAATTAATGGTTTACATTTATTAATTAATTAAAATTACCAGTATTCACTCTTGTATATACTTTCCATATGAACTCTCAAACATCAATATCTATAAAAGAAGAGCTAATAGAGGTTAATATGATATATATGAGAATTTAGAAGCCTCTGGTTCTTGAGTCCTTAGAGTGTACTTTTAGGGATTTCAATTATTTATAAGTCCATAAAAAAAAAAACTACCTCACATCTAAATATTAGTATTCAAACTCTTATGTTTAGAAATCCAATTTATTAGTTTACATATAAACTGAAAACTTCTGCTGAGCAGCTGATGGGTTTCCAAAATGTTCTCACAGGATGGTGGGGAGAAAAGGATGACACAATTGAAAGAAGTGGTTAATTTTTATATTAATTTCATTTAGCGTATGTACTTTTGGGTGTCAAGTGGATTTTGAAATCCAAATCAAAAGTGATGAAGTATTTATGTTGTGGGATTTTAATAGAGTTGGATTTAATTTTATGTCAACATCGATAAGATGGATGTGTAAGAGTACATCATTATATTATTACTTTATGTGAGATAATAGATGAGAGAGGAGACCGAAAGAGATGAAAGGGTATTAATTGAGGAGAAAAAATATAGAGGGTGGATGGGCAAATATTAATAGGGTTGATAGGTACATGTAGAGGTGTTTTTTTACACCTGGATTTCAACATGTTAAAGTAGAATGGCGTTATGATCTCAAAATCCTAAAACCGAAAAGAATACCACCTTAGGAAAGGGATGTTCAAGTTTGTTTAATAGGTGGAATAACAATCTGATTTGTACTGCATCTCATCGGTACGTTATGCAGGTGATGGAACATATGCAATGAAGAAAGTTCTCATTCAGAATACTGAGCAACTAGATTTGGTGAGGGAGGAAATTCGTGTTTCCTCTCAGTTTAACCATCCCAATCTGCTTCCTCTTCTTGACCACGCAATCATAGCAATCAAGGTAAATGTCGTTTATGTTTTGTACTTCCATCTTCCATCTCTTTACCTGCAACTGCGTACTTAGTTTATGGAAGAAAGATTTCATAATAAACCAATAATGTGTAGGTTTTGAGCAAGTGGACTATCAGTAACTGTAGCATAAGCTGTAATATTAATGCTGTTCATATCGTGTTTCAGGAATACAAAATTAAGCAGGATTATGGTGCATTTATGGTTACTCTGACTTGCAAAGTGACATTTTTTCTTTTAAATAATTACAAGGCCTTGATTAAGCAGTTGGTCAGAAATTGAATTTCCTCTTATCATTTGTAAATTCTACCTGACTATCATTGAAGATCTCTACCCGCAACTAAAAGTTTATAAACAGATTTTCCTTTGCTGAAAGTTCCTATACTTGGTATAATTAAAAAAATCTTAAGGTTTTTAAAATTATTCTTACATTACATTTTTAAATCAATAATTTTTCCCAGCATTGTTCACTTTATGCCTCATATTTTATTTGTGAATTTGTTATTTCATGAGTATATTTGGCTACTAATAGAGGAGGAAGTTGTTGATGCAATTTAAATCCATTTTGCGGAATTTTTTATAGAAAATTTTATTATTATTACTTTATTTAATGTTTGATTTCTTATTATTATTGGTAACAACTTGAAACTGGAAGAAAATGCGAATCACTAAAAATTCTCTATCTCGTGTTTGGTTGTATTATATAAAATGATATTTGATTGGAGATGTATGGTACCACTAATAGTTTATGATCGAAAACAGTTTTGTGTCACTATTACTATATGACGAGCTTAGTACCAGTTTAGAAACTCGAGCCAAGCATAAATTGGAGTCTTCATTGTAAACAAAACTCGTAAAATGTTGCATTTCCAATTTACATACAAATGTGTATAGTCAGATTATTGGTGTATTGGAAATTTTGAATTTAAAAGGGATTTCACTGATTTATGAAGTTGATTCTAAGTGATGGAAGTTGCTGCTGATTATGCTTGTACTTGGTGAAGAGTAATAATTTAGTAAATCCTAAGGTTTCTTGCTCATATATGTTCTTTTGGACATCTTATTATCATGCATGTGTGTGCGTGTGTGTGTGTGTGTATTTTGGCCCTATGGTTTAAATCAAATTTATTAATGTTACATGAAATCTATAGCATATTGTTAATAATAAATTGAGAGCAGTCAATTAGAAAACCATGTATGACTCTTTTCTGCTTAGAGGCATTTGGCTTGTTGTGGTGATCTTCCCACCTGAGGCATATGCCTGCATCTGAAAATCGGTATAGAAACACCAAAATTTGGTATTTTCCTACTCTCACACATTGGAATAGGCTAAAATGCTATTCTTGTCTCCAATTCTGTCCAGAGGCGTTCAGATTCTTTGCTGCTTTTATTAATCCTCACTAGATCATTTATCTAAGAAATACTTAATTTTTATTGATCAGGCCTCCCAAGATCAATCATGGAAGCATGAAGCATACTTGTTGTTTCCAGTCCATTTGGATGGAACATTATTGGACAACACAACTGCTATGAAAGCTAAGAAGGAGTTCTTTTCCACCTCAGATGTGCTTCAAATACTTAGCCAGGTAAACATGAGAAAGTGTTATTTGGGTCTTTTTTGTTTTGTCACATAAATACAAACTCATTGCTTTCCTCCCTCCCATTTGAGATATATTGGAAGTCAAAATTTTATGTATTTCTGATGAAGCGGCATAACATTTGCCTCAAAAGGATGAGGGGAAAAAAAAACCCAGAAAACTGATCTGTTTTATCTGCAGCTTTGTGCAGGGCTTAAGCATATGCACAGTTTTGACCCGCCATATGCTCATAATGATGTCAAACCTGGCAATGTCCTTGTGACATACAGGAAAGGGCATTCACCTGTAGCTACGCTGATGGATTTTGGGAGTGCTCGTCCAGCAAGAAAGCAAATTCAAAGTCGTTCAGAAGCATTACAGCTGCAGGTAATTTTTAATAATAATTTTACAAATGTCATGCCTTCTCACATTGCCCCTTTCACACATAAAAATATCATCGATTTAATCATGTAACTGCACCGTCATGGGTGCTTTTTCAGGTTATATATATATCAACTTTTACTGCGCATATAGTCACTTGATGTATATGTAATTCTGTGTGCGTTATTCAATTATAGAATTTTTTTAAATAACACATACTATAATCTTTATTAGGCTTGATAAAGTTCTATTAGGTGGAAAGGTAAAGGAAAGATATATGCTCTCTAACTTCATATCAAAATAAGGTAAGGAGACAAATGTTGAAATTCAAATTGAGTAGAGTATGAGTATTTGGACTTATGGATTTGAAACTGAGGATCCTGACAAAAAAAATTATAAGTGCTATTTTAGATAATTTTATAATCCCTTCAACCCAATTGTGTTTTCACATTTGCTATACTACATTGTTTAAGAAAAGCCTCTTTATTGAGGTTCTGAGGGTAATGTAGTCCTTTTGGGTAATAAATAAATCAATTATAAAGTAAGCACAGTAGCTGGTCCGAGAGGATGATCAGCCACACTGGGACTGAGACACGGCCCAGACTCCTACGGGAGGCAGCAGTGGGGAATTTTCCGCAATGGGCGAAAGCCTGACGGAGCAATGCATGTGTGTTAGGTGGGGGTGACATTATTTAATCTAAAGTGTATTGAGGACTTTTACTTTGGGGTGTGAAAACTGTAATGGGACAAACAAATGAGATGATGTGAAACTGTAATGGGAAAGAGGGATTGCATTATTTTGAGCTGTTATTTGTAGATCTATAATCAACTTAGCATGGAGTCATTTGAAATCTTTGAAACTCAAATTCCCTCTTCATTCAATTACAACCCAGAGAGAATAATTTAGTACAAGGAATAGCAGATAATTTCTGATAGAGAGATGGATAGTGAGATGGAGTACGCATACATTCTAAAGGAAGTGAATTGAGAGAGTTGAGTGGATAACATTATATCAAGTGTTATAAAGAGAGAGGAGAGCAACAGTGAGCATGGTGCTATATTAAGTCAGATGAGTTATGTCAGATCCATATTATCTGGAGCCAGGTGTAGTAGGGATGTTTAAGTAGAATAAAAAAAAATGGTTGAGGCCTTTAAATTTTCACCACCTAACAGGAATATGGTTTCACTGCTGAAGTTGCAGTTTGGTGTGATGTGTTAAATACAGAATGACTGAATCACTTTTTCCTCCTTAAACCCAGAGCATCATCTCTGTATAGTTTCCTTAAAGCTTTCAAGCTATTACTTGAGCACTTTAATGTTCATTGTTTGCATTTCAGACTCATCTTTTCCATTTTTGAAACATTTTCATTTGGTCTCCGACTCCAAATGGTGATTATGCAGGAATGGGCTTCTGAACACTGTTCTGCCCCTTACCGAGCGCCTGAGCTATGGGATTGCCCAAGCCATGTAGACATCGATGAGAGAACTGATATCTGGTCATTAGGCTGCACTTTGTTTGCAATCATGTAAGAACTGTTTCATTCTTTTCATGCTTATTTACCTTCTTTATTCCAAGGTTTTTTTTTTTTTAACGTTGCCACTATTTATGTTCACATGGAATTAAACCAATTTGATGTGCGCCAAAATCTTGTATGTATTTTTCTACATTTTGTCTGCTGGGTAACACATAATGCATAATGCATTTATGTAATTTTGTGCTATAATTTTTTAATTTTTTTTTTAAAGAGGGCTCCTCAGCTTGCAGAGCATCCTAAATTAAAGAAAAAATCAAATTTGGCAAAGAATCCCATCATCATTCAGCAGAACATGTTTTCTTTTTCTATATATTTTGTTCCCTCCTATTTATCTCATATTTGTCAACTGTTTTCTTTCTTTATCTTTTCTTGTTTGTTTGTTTATATTATTCTCTCTCTTTCATTAGATATCCCGGCTCACTGTCAATTATCTTCATCTAGCATACCCCAATCTAGGGAATTAGGGGCCATGGGTGGCAGATTACAATACAGAAGGTGGGAGAAGGGAGGGTTTTAGTTGAAGTTATCCTAGGGAATGTATGATATTGATGGGAAAGGAGGGTGGTACATTGTGGAGGAAATTTGTGTGTACGTCATTTGTTAAGTGAGAGTTAAATAGTTCCCAATGTCGGTTTATCTTTTGTTTAGTAAAAAGTAAATTTGTGTGACATCTTTTTAGTAAGTGAGATTAAATATTTTGGGAAAGGAGGAAATTTTTGTGAACTCTCACTTAACAAAAGATGTCACACAAATTTCCTCCACTTATTTCAAACAATTTTTTTTTTTGGAAGGTGCTAGTAAATATTCAAGTTTTGTGAAATTGCATTTAGAAATTAGTCTTCCACTAACTTTCTCATGGCAGTGGTATGTCGAGAAAAATATTGGGTATTTCCTCCCCAGGGTACCACCGTATTCTGTTGCATGTCTGTTTTTGTCGGTATATAAATAAAAAGGTACGGTGCTATGGCTACAACAGAGCTTTATTCTGCTCTCTGTGGCTAGAAAGAAACAGAAAGATGTTCATAGATTGAGAAAAACACTACTAGAAAAGTGCGGCAAAAAGTTGGGTTTGGAGTAGCATGGTGGTTATATGTCCACATAAAAAAAATCTTCTAAGTATTCAATTTTGCTAGAGATTGGAGTGTCGTGTTGTAGCATATTTTATACTTGTCTCATCTTTAATCATAAAATATAACTTGTTTCCCATCACTCAATGAATGATATGCCAGAAATACTGGATGAGCATAATACTTCTCAGAAGTTGTTTTTGTGTCTCCCCATCATGTGGTTGTCGTAACTTTTCTTTCTTTGTACATTGTAATCGATTCTTATCATAGGTATGGTGAGTCTCCATTTGAATACGCTCTTGGAGAATCGGGAGGGAGCTTACAGCTAGCTATCGTAAATGCCCAAATAAAGTGGCCAGCAGGACCGAATCCTCCGTACCCAGAGGCACTTCACCAGTTTGTAAAATGGATGCTGCAGCCACAAGCCACAGTACGGCCTCGCATCGATGATATCGTAATTCACGTTGATAAGTTGATGTCGAAGTTTTCGAATTGAGAAAATTGATAGGTGATGATAGCATTTGTTTGAAGGGCAGATGCAAATGAGATAGGATAAGGTAGGAAGTCTTTTAAACCTTTATAATGCTTGCCTATCCATTTTACATTAATTTGTTTGGGGTTTACACACAAATTCTCAGTTTTGTCTTCTCCAAGGTTTGTACATGTTTAAATGAATCAGACGGGGATATAATTATTAAATCTGAATCTACTTAATTTCTTTCATGTATTACATGTGTAAGGATTGCAATTGCATGCAGTTTAGCAAAAAGTGCAAAACAATTATTTTGTCGGTTCATTTATTTATTTTACTTTTGACTTTTGTATCTCTTATTTTATTTTTCATGAATTTTGCCCTAAATTGTCAGACCGCCCCAATTTCACACTCAAAAATCAGGAAAGAATTTTTTTAGGAAAATCTGAATATATAAAAGTTAAGGTGATGTTTGTTTTGGGGTTTCGGGGAGTTTGAAAATCATGAATAGTGATGTTGTGTTTGTTTTAGATTTTTAATATGATAGATTTTAATTTTATATCAAATCAATGTGTAATAATGTATTAATTTATGTAAGAAAGTAGATGAGAGAAGAGAGATAATGAGAGAAAATGTATTAATTGAGGTGAGATAATGTATATAGGTATATAATATATACATATGGGTGATTTTTAAAATTTGGGTACGTAATTTCAATTTTAATTATGGGGTTCTAAAACCCGGAACAAACATCCCTTAAAAATAGTTATTCAATACAATATATTTTTGGGGACAAATATTTGCACTCCGAGAAATACTAAAAACACCTTATTTCTAATCATACCCCAATATAATTATAATTAAATAATAAATATAAAAATTATTAAATACACTCCATTTAACCCCTTTGTATCCTTTCATTTTAAATCACTTAAGTACAAATTAATTAATAATAACTCAACCACCGAGAGCAGAAAGAATGAGCTTTCTCCACTCCGTCCATGAAATTACGATAATCCGGGCAAATGCAGATGCTTCCGGCAGACGAGTGGCCTCGCAAGTGGTCCCCTGCAAAACGTCGTTGCCTCCACCGGAGAAGAGGAACTCGTATGGGAGCTTAGGCATCTTGCTAAGCCAGTCCATAACGATGCTCTCGAGCTTGGCGAGGACAACCAATTGAATCCGATAATGTTGAGTCTTTTTGAGGAAACTAGCAACGCTTCCACTTAGTAATGGGTACCGTCAAGATTGTTGTGGAAGGGGGATGAGCCGGAAAAAGGTCGTTGACTAATATTTCTTTAAAATTGCAATCATCTTTTAAATACACATTACAAACCTTTTATCATTTATGCCAAAATATTGCTTTTATTAATAATGTGCATGATAAGTGAGGAGAGTTGTGGCCTACAAAACAAATTTGGCGCCACAACAAAAACATCCCCTTATCCAAAATCATAAATCAACAGCACTTCACAACTACAACCCATCCTTGAACGCAAAAATGCATTGCTCTGCTCAACTATTATATCACAATCTCACACCTCCAAAACCCCTCTTATCCCCCTCTCACTCTCCACCTCCCTCTCCCAATCCCATTCCCATTCTCCGCCGTAATTTCGCTACTTCATCGGCGCTCCTCCTCTTCCTCGCCCCCGATCCATCCCGATCCGAACCCCTCACCGGCACCATTTGCAAGCAGCCCGCTCCTTTAAAGCAAGCTTTCCTCGACGTGTCCATCGATGGAGAACCGATCGGCAGAATCATCATCGGACTCTACGCCGACGCCGCTCCCGCCGGATCCGCCGCCTTCAGCGACCTCGTCAGTGGAAAAGCCGGCGTTACCTACCGGAGGAAGGAGTTCGTCAAAATATTGCCAAACTACGTGCAGCACGGCGGCCTCCGATCGTACGGCGTGGATGCGGATCTGGCGCGGAAGACGGGGAGGAGATTGGCGGTGGATGATCTGGTGAGCGAGTGGGAGAAGCAGAAGGAGAGTTGTGGCGGGACGAAGAACGTGGCGAGGAGCGTGAGCATAATCGTGAGGGACCCAGCCAAACCGCCTCCTAAGCTGAAGCTGGTGGCGAAGGGAGGGGTGCTGAAGATTGATGAGGAGGAGGTGGGGAAGGATCCGAATGGGACTGAGTTTGTGATCGTTGGGAAAGACTCGCCGGAGTTGGATGCGGCGGCGTTGGTGGTGGGGAGAGTGGTGGAGGGAATGGATGTGGTGGAGAGGATTGGGCAGGTGAAGACTGTACAAGAGAATTCTTCTTCTCCCTACTTCAGGTACTACATCTTTCTACCTTATTGCTTAGTAATGGTAAACAACATTAATCACTACTAAGTTTTGATCCAACAAAATTGAAGTAATGGGATAAGAGCCCATTACTCTATTGCAGAAAAAAGAAATCTAAGTATTATTTAAAATGTACTGGAGAAGATTGTTATTTTGATTTTTTATATTTTTTTAAGAGAAAAACTTTTTGAGAAATGGATTATTAAAATGAAAAAGGTGAATAGAAGGTGTATTATTTATTTGAAGATTTTAATGGATAAAGAAATGAGTAAAATATACAATACAATAACCTTATATACTTGCATGATAAAGGGTGATATTATTATTTGAAAAGTATGAACTTTTTCCTAAGACAAATTATGAATTTATATATCTATATACAATATGACGATTTTTTTTCCAAAATGAAACTCACTATCCAAAGAAAAATCTTTAAATTTTGGTGGTTCAAATTACAAATCAATCTCTGCAAGCATCTTTGAAATAAATAACAATGTTTCGTTCAAACATTTCAACAAAAAAAAATTCTTACATTTAGATTGAGCATTTTAAGGCCAAAAAGGACATATAAGAGTCTATTAACTTCTTCAAATAAGTTTAATCCAAAAGGAAAATCTCCTCTCTCCCCTGTAGAAATGAAAATCGAGTCTAAAAAGAAAAAAATCATCTCAATTCTGTTTGGCATTGATGACCATATCAATCCCAATGCTAATCAATACAGTTTCTTTCATACAGGGTAGCAAAGCTGATAGGAGACAAGAGAGCTGTCGTTGCAGAAAGAGGCTTCAACAGGCCTTACTCCAAGGTGGTCGTCACAAACTGTGGCCTGATCGAGTGACTGTCAATACTTTCAAATCAAATCCATTCTTTCAATTATAAACAGCTACATGTTATGAATGCAATGACTTTAACTTATATATATATAGATCAAGTTGCACTACAGAAGCAATGTTAATGATGGCGACATGATCTTGTCATACTATTTGGAAGTATTGAACTAGGTGAAGAACGAGCTCTGGTTCGCATCCTTCAACCGTGAGACGCAGAAGTAGAGAAAATGATTAGAGCTGTGAAGGTTCTTGGAATTGAAGGATGTTGACTCGGGAGCATAATAACGTCTCAGGTATCATAAATTTAAGACGACAGGGTGCAGCAGAATATCGTACTTTAGCTCCCATCACATATCTTGGCTCGTTTCTCATTTGGACTTGCAAAAAGGCTTTGCACTGACTCAACTGGATCATCCACCTGCATATAACAATACAAAAACATATCTTAACCCAATGCAGATGCTTGAGAGAGGCCACTTTAAATCTTATAACACCACGAATAAACTTTGGAAGACAACAATTATCACCAATGAGAATCATTTTGGATTGAAAGTAGAAATTGAAAATTTCACCCTTCAAAACAAAATTTTCATTTGTCTGCCAGACATTGGAAATGCCAATTTTTCATTGATTTACTACGTGAATTTATGTAACTTGCGAAGCCTACATTGTCCGCTTTTTCCTATACATATCAGGCATTTAAACAGGTTTTGCAATGCAGTATGAAAAAGTCTTTAGCATCATTACTGTCACAAGTCTAATTATGTTCCTCTTACCTCTATCAAATTAGATGTGCTGAGCTTCGGGTGCCCTTCTAAAGCAGATAATGTTTGTTGCCATCCAGGAGCGACTTTGCCAGTCGCTGTAATCCAAGGGCAGAAGTGCCTGTGTTGATTGATCGGATCAAATTTTGTCCATTTATCTAAAGATGATAGCTCTATATTATCTCCTGCAAAAATCACAGCAACAGCTTATATCAAAGGCATGATATGAAAAATAATGAGAACAGGCACGACATATGTACAATTCATCGGTGCGTAGGATCCCACTAACATGTAGAGTGATAATCATCATAAACTTAAATATTTGGTGAAATCAATTAAAGAGTAGATTTACCAAAAATAAGAAGGAAATGAATTTTTACTCATTTACCGAACTTTAGATGTAGGCAGAATGCATGACACACTAAAACTCCGTCTATCCAGCTTTTTTTTCGCATATCCCAAATAAATAGTCCATTTTAGCTCATTACTAATATAACATTATTCAATATGTATTATTAAGCACCAACACACTAAACGAGAAGATAATAAAAGAAAAATAAGCAATAGAATAGTATAGAGAATACATGGTCATATAATACGACCATAATAGAAAATTTATGTTTAATTATTCTTTCCGAAGACTTTATCAATCCTCAAGAAATTATGAGACGGAGAGAGTATATGCAAGTTGGGAGAAAAAAAAAATGCAGGATAACTACTAAACCCCAAGAAGCTTTGAAGATGAAAAAAAGGGGAACAAAATGACTACAAATGCAACCACACAATAGACACAAGACCCAACAAATAAAATAGATATGAATTAACTTACTTATGCTTCCTCCCATTCTCCTTGAGGTATTTTCCTCTGGGGTTGGGGTAGAAAACTCATCAGCATCTACCCTAGGATCTGCAACTGTTGAATCAACTGTCATCGGAGTTTTAGCTAAGTTCAAATACAAATTAGTATCTTCTACAACTGATTCAGAGACTTCTGAAAAGTTTCCAGTAACAGAATCTGTTCCCGTGGTTACAGAGGTTTCTTCTGCATTTTCACTTTCTAATGATAACTGATGACCCTCGACTTGTGGCAGCTTCTGTATATCAGAATGATCCTCAGTTCCAGTTCTTAATGAGACTCTTGTTCTCAAGTTCGGGCCAATGATAGGTAAAGAAATTGTTGCACCATAATTCAGCATCGCAGGTGGAGGACCACCTGCAATTGTGAAACCTAAAGATGTTGAAGCAGGACTAGCAGAATTTGTGATACCCTCCCTACTTCCAATTTGTATTTGATTCCCTGAAGCACCCTCCTGCGTACCAACTTCATCATGGGTAGTGATATTTTTACCAATTTCTGTGACCCCAACGAATCTAATATACTCCAGAGGTCGTGGGATAGTAGAGAAAGCCCATAATCCAACAGTAGCACCACATAGCTTGCAATCCAGAACAACAGAACTAGGATCAAGATGCAGTACACTAGAAGGATCAGTACTCTCACTAGTAGCTGAAGAATAAACATTGTCTTTTGGATTTAGTCCAGTCGTAATTATTACATTGGCATCTTTAACAGAACCCTTTGGTCCATCCTTGAAATCAACTAAATAAGATAATACACGAGGTTCCCAGCCAAACAAACTTATCAGCTTCTGTGCCTGCATTCATCCATAAGTTATTACTCTTCACTTTAACAGCCAAAAGTGATAATTGTCAAGGTGAATAAAGTCAAGGATACAGCTCAATACAAGCATACATTACCATTATGGAACTGCCTGCAAAACTAATTCCAGGAACTAGAAAATAATGGTCAACATTCAACCCATTGATTTTAGAAAATTTTCATGTTGTAGTTTAGGTCAGTTATTTTTAGTCTCATATTTGTCATGCCATTTTTAAGTAATCTCAGAAAATTCAGGGGGGTATTCGCATCATAATCCAATCAGAACATGAACATATTTAGCTCAATATGCTATTCCTATTTATAATATTGGACAAGCATCAATAAACTAGAATGCACAGTCACGTGTTGCTTTTATGTAAGGATGACTTTATTTATTGATTGCATTTTGTAGCTGTTCAGTATGCTTTCAAACCTGATAATACAAGACAGAAGAACTTGTCCCGGATGCATCTGTTCCAGAATTTTCAAGTGGTTCTTGGCACTGAGAAGAAAAAGATTCACATAGAAATAGCTCCATCTCAGAAGTCCTCAAGGTATCAATGGCTGCAGGTTGAATAACTGGAAGAGCTACAAGCTGTGAGAGAGCAAAAAATCGTTTCTTGTAATCCTCAATCAAACATGCACGTGATAGAGTTGGAAACTGAGCAAGTTTTTCAGCACAGGTATTATTAATCCAAGGGCATAGCAACTTGTGTCCACTTTCCAGCTTCAAGCTGAATACCATGGCTGCCTTCTCAACTGATGCAAGTTAAACCAGAAAGAAATTGAATTTAGACATAGCAGTGCAAACATCTTTACATGACTTCCCACAAGGAGATATTAGTGAAATGGAAGAGCCAATTAAAAAAGGAAGGGCTTGCCTTGTTGCTGTGTCCAAGCTGATGGAGTGGAAAAGAGGAGCCGTGCATCACACGAGGCACAAGCAATTGTATCCACATCTACATTAATCCAACCCCTTCTAACACATTCTAAAGGGCTCACCGCCTAAAAGGATGGGTTTTGTTATTTTCAATTCAAGTTATTAATACTAATAACAAAGTAGCAAGTCCTGAACTGTTTGTTCTCATTTTAAAAAGAAAATCACGCAGTGATTTGAAATCATTAAAAATGTAAAAAATATTTATTTATCAACAAAAAGAAGGTGCCAACTCCAGTTCAGAATATTAAAATCCTCACGAAGGTAATATGTGAGCTAATAAGGCTGGTAAAATATTAAAACAAAAACTGCAAACGAAAACTACATTGATTTATCAATAATATCATGGGTTTTGCGCTGCATTCCATTAGGCCGGTTGGTTATAAGTAATGTGTGTGCTTGGAAGATAAAAAAGCCAGCACAAGTGTAATTAGTGCGTATTTTAGCAAATTTGTAAGGCCCATTCACTGATGTTAACACAAACTGAACCAAACACACACTTGCATTTAAAACGTTTATCTACAAACAAAAAGTGAAGAAGATAGCAAAACCTGTGGTTTGGCAAACCAGGTCATCGATTTGAAAGTGGACAACCTCCTGTACAAATCAGCACGGTCCCAAGGCCTACATTGCGTAGATGCAAACGAACCCGATAATGACCTCCCCGATACCCCGACCGCGTTGCCTTGCAACTTTCTCCCCGCTGATGCTGGAGATAGAGATGAATGCCCGCGTTTTTGGCCACTTAATTTTCCAACTCCGCGCCCGCTGTAGACAACAGAACCAACAAACTAAGCACCATAAGAAGTAGCAATGTAGGAATTCGTGATGCCCCAATCAGTTACAGAACGACAGTAATACAGGATTCACAAAGGTCCTACTAAATTGAAACGTGAATACATAGCGAAAGAACAAGACCTAATTCTGTGCGATTGAATACGTTTCACAAATAAAAGCAAAATTATCTAGAATCAGAAGTTTTGGAAAAAGGAAAAAGAAAAAGACCTGGAATCGTTGGTAGGTTTGGATTTGAGAGGAGTATGAAAGAGCTTGTCCATGATTGCTTCAAACCTCTTCTCAGATTCTTCCGCCATGGGTTCGTCGTCGAAGGGACTAGCTGGGTGTAGAATTTTGAAGGATGGTTGTTAGTGTGTGAACTAAATTAATCAACAAAATTATGTACAATCTACGAAGCAGATGTTACAACATGAAGCGTGCAATAAAAAGATGATATTAAGGAGGTGGGGGCTACACGATTCGCGTTTAAAAGATATTAATGGGTACTGAAGGTTAACGGGCCACGAACTTAGAATAAATAAAACAAAAGGGGAGAGGATACATTAGGATTTTAAAAGATATTAATGGGTAGTTGTATTAGTAGTGAATGGTGGGTCATATGTGGGGAAAATAATGACTTTTGAGTGGAACGTCCAATATAATAAAGTGGGAATATTTCGATGAGATGGAGAGAGTAATAAAAAATTCCGATGGAGCGGAGGAAGTAATAATAAATTCTCAACTCTATAAGTTGTCCTGATAAGCTCGTGGATTGACATAACTAGGTGGGCTACTGGGCTCTTCACTTAAACGAAAGACTCCTGTTCGATTCTCATTGGGAACGAATTAGGAGAGGTGATATAAGGAGGCTTGGAGAAGGAGATGTAAGGGTACTTTGTATATACTAACTGGACTAACAACTAACATTTACCGATTAAAAAAAAGCGCGGGAATTGACCTTATTAACTCACAGACTACTCGACTTGGATTAAAAGACTCTATTTTTAAACGAGCTGCAATTTAAAACCCTAATTTTATATTTTTAGGGTTAGTTAGACCGACCCTAGCTCTACAGGGTTTGAGCTTTCTAACAACCCTAAAAATATCAATTAAAATATTGAAATTTTCTTTTTAAAGAATTTGGGCTTTCTAACAACCCTAAAAATATCAATTAAAATTTGAAATTTTCTTTTTAAAGAATTATTATGAGATTATTTTAATTTATAAAATATAAACGATTAAGTTTCAAATTAATTAATACACATCCTTAAATTACATTAAAAAACTTATATGTTTAAATAGTTGTTGTAATTATCACTATACCTAAACTAAATTTAGGCTATATTATACTGTACACCCGAGTGCACCTTAAGATATGGTGCACTCACTTTAAAAAACGTATATAAATATAAATAAAAACATATACAATTATGAACAAAAATATATACAATTTAATTGTTAGTTTTTTTAATAAAAAATTGAGTGTAAAAAAATATACAACTATTAAAAAACATGTATACACTATTGAATAAAAAGTTATACACATATGGATGCTATTTTTTTTTAATGAAAAATTTAATGTGAAAAGTATACAATTATTGAAAAACACGTATACAAAATAGAATAACATGTATACAAAATAAAATAAAAAGTTATATACATATGAGTACACCAACTCCTAAATTTAATATGATTATAGATGCACCTCAAATTTACCCGTGCCGAATTTACATGTCAATTTAATAAAAATATCTAATTAAAAAAATTATATGTAGTAATAGATATGATAAATATGTGAAATTTTAATATAGTTTTTTAAAATAAATTTATGGTTTTTCACCTTGAAGCAATAAGTTCCTAATGCCAATTATGGATACACCCATTATGAAATCCAAATTCTTTCTAAGTTCTATATATTTCGAAATCCATTTTTTTTTTTAAATAATAATAAAAATTCAAATCTATATGTCGACCTATCTATCAAATCTTACATTAAATAAAAAAATCCCATGTTTGCCCCTCGCAAAAAGGGTAAACATGGACACAGAATCAAAAGTTACTTTTATTGATGAGAAAACATTAGGATCGAAACTTCCAGTTTATCATATTATGTGACCTAATTTCAACATGTTTCGCGACATTCATTACCATGATAACCAAATGCATGCATGGGATGTAATAAAAGAATTTTTCCTGGTCAAGTGCTATATTGGTGGCCATTGAAACAACATTTCAGAACAAAATGTGAGCTATCAAGAGAACCTACACTTGCATAATTGGATTGGGCTTGATACACTAGGAGAGAATTGATTGATATTACAAACTTTAGCATTAATTTAAGCTAAAACCATCCAAATCTAGTGATGGAGATGCAACCATCCACCAAACAGAGATCAGACCATGTTATCTACTACACAAGCCTCAACTCTTTCTTCAAGGGGTGTGTTGTCTGATCTCACGTTTGATCGGCTAAATAAAATGTCAAAATAGAAGGCTGCGAAGATGTTACCTTCTCGAACTATGAACTAGAGAAATTGCTGGACCCAGCAATTGTTGGCTGCATCCTTCTTCAGTTCCTCTTTTAATTTCTTGACTTGTTCTAGAGCATGCGGAAAATCCATCTTGTCCAGTGGTAGCCCGGCAAAGTCCTTTAAGAACTGGTGAGCGAGCTCAGTGCCCTTGACTACATCTTCAGAGCTTACCACTCTCTTCCGTTTAGATTCCATCTAAATACCACGACCAATCTTAAATACTACAATCCAGGAAAATAAATATTTCTATTGTATGAAATAATGCTTCAAATTGAGCAAATCAAATAATACGTGAGGAAATATCCATATTCAATAGGATGGCTTTCATGGCTGAGCTTCTTAGCATTCTTGAGCTATATGATTTACTTCTCCTTATATGACCTTCAATGCATAAATCCAAATTGATCACCCAACATATCATATAATAGCTAAATTAAATTAAATTAAATATTTTCTGATATTGTTTTGATGTCAGTGGAACTTAATTTCTGAGAAGTTCTCTATTCAGTTTGAAATTATCTTTTGCCTAAATCAACTCCCTTGAGCCAAAACCTCTATACTAATTAACGATGCATAAACATTATTAGAGACATCTGACAGAAGTTATCAAGTCTAGTAGGAGATCCCAAATAAGTATGTTATTAGACAGAGGTTATACATTAGATAATCTGTTTACAGCCATTATTTGAAGTTGTGTAACATACTTCACCAGGATGGGCCAATACATAAAAAGGCAGAGGAAAGACCAGGAATGGTCCAAGTCAAGTGCAAGTAACATCCCTGATCATTTAAGCTAATCATTTTGTGGGTGTCACTTTAAACTGTAAAACAGTCATCAGCAAGTGGTGTTCTTCCACAAATTGTTGAAAGTAATTTAAAGGGGGTGGGTATATAAATTCTACATCTCCTATAATGTGAAGAAGATACTGAGTTTTTACTTTATTCATAGTAAATATATACTCAAAACTACAAGTTATCATATATCATCAGCCCTCTGTGACTCGCATTTTTCATTGCCCACCACCTCCATTAGTGGCAAGCATCATTTATTTTCTGTGCATTTCTAGAAGGTAACTATTGATTTGCCACAAACATTAACAGCATAAACAAGAGTACCTTTCCAGTGGCCGGCGACATAATTTCCATGGGAGAAAAATCTTCCAACTCAGAAGCCTTTTCTCGAGCAAGAGCAATAACACTTTCTGGAAATTTAGCAAATTCTGCAACATGTATACCAAAGCTTTGATCACAGGACCCTGGTTCAACCTGAAAGAGAAGAATGCATACAATAACAAATTTACACACCTTAAAATCAAAGGTTGGTTAAATTCTCAAGGAATCTGAAATCCCAAACCTTTCCATCTTAATAATCAGGCCACAGAAAATGTCTTGGTCTTTGGTGACAGTTGCACAAACAGATAATGTAATAATCTAAAAATAATGAGATGGATATAAGAAATGGTAAATTATACAGGTGATCAGAAACAAGTTTTTGTAGGTCAAGGATTGACCATCAGAGCAACTTGACTGCATCTTTTAAGCAGCATGAACATTGTCGACAACAATTTCACTAAAATGATTAGACCTCAACTGATAGCTGCATCACCCTCAACATTACAGATCTATATTAATCCTTTGAATCTTTTTTCAGTAATATAGCAAGTGCCAGATGATTGAACATGAAGACTAAAGCAACAGGGACACACTCATAAGAGTTAACTATAATGTATACTGACATGAGAGAGTGAGAGGAGGAGAGAGAAACAGACCTTATAAAGCATGGTAAGCTTGCGACTTGATGAGTCAATGTGTGCACTCACATGATAATTAGCCACTCCTGTAAGTTTCTTGGAAGATTGCTCATCACTAATATTATCATGAGCTAACGCAGTCAGCTCATGAAAGTGAGTTGCAAATAGAGTAGGTGCTTTAATCACATCTACTATGTGTTCACAAATTGCCCAAGCTAAACCTGCATTACAAAAATTAGATGGATATGCAGGCAGCAGTAGACCAAAAAAAAGAGTACAAAATGCTCAGGTTTAGAGAAGAGGAAGATAAAATGATGAGTATGAAATTTTAGTTGAAAGAAAAACATCGAAAGTTATGCATAAATTTTAAGCTCCAACATTTTCGAATATATCTAAATAGAATTTCAGAGATTCAACAAGATGAATGCCAAAACTAAGGATCCTCCAAAATGTTTAGGGTAATTAAAATCCTCCAATGACCAAAAGATGAAAAAGCAAATCCACGTTCACCATATATCAGCAATAAAAGGAGCACTTAAAAAAAATGACAAGTATCATAGACAAAAATACGTAGCAGAGTATACAGTCATGTGAAAATTGCATGAGTGTGCAATAACCATGATTAATCATAACACAAGTAGATGCAGGTGTCACTTAGGAGAAGGTTTCCCCAAATATGCAAAAAAAAAAAAAAAAAAAAAAAACTGATATCAATGAGATTGAGATCTCCAGTGAACTTCAAGCTTGAAACTATTATGTCATGATAATTTTTAACTTCCAAACAAGTTTATGCTTACACTGATGTCAAATGGAATGACCATAATCCAAGAAAAGTAATAAAAGCTAAAAGTGCACTCTCGCTACCAAAACTATTAGAGCTAAAAGCATTCACCTAGACTGTAGTTATCTTCCCTCATTATTATAGTATTATGACAAATCAAATTGAAAAGGGAGCTTTACATGGAAAAAGAAATATAATACATTAAAGTTTGAGCTTTGCAGGACAAATTTTAGTTTATGTATGATATGTATCCACTTATGCTCAATTACACGTGTTTTAGAGGGTTAGGGGTTTTGATTGAGTAATAAAGCAACAAAATTACAAGTACTAACCAAATCCATCATACGTGGATGTGCCACGACCTAGCTCATCAACTATTATTAAAGACTTCTCAGTTGCTCCTTTCAGGATTGATGCAGTCTCTAGCATCTCTTGCATGAATGTGGAAACTCCGCGCACCTATACAATAGAAATAATAGGTGAAAATGAAGTGAAATGTCAAAAGCAAACACAAACAAAAAAAAACCATACTCCGCATACACATGTGACCCAGTTGAACCTATTGCTATAATTCTTTAAAGTGACAAAGAAAAGGATAACACAAATTGGTTGAATATGGATCCTGCCGCAAGCAATCCCATTCTCTTTTAGAGCATGAAAAGGTAAGATGATGACAAACATGTCTATTCTCTTTCAGAGCATGAAAAGATCTTCATATATCGGAATTAGTTAGATTTGGTGGTATACTGCTATGCATTGTAATTGCAACTCATACTTCAGTCGGGATCTCTCATTCCTTATACTTTCTCTATCTTATAATATCTTTG
Organism: Pogostemon cablin; assembly: GCA_023678885.1. Lineage (NCBI taxonomy): Eukaryota > Viridiplantae > Streptophyta > Magnoliopsida > Lamiales > Lamiaceae > Pogostemon > Pogostemon cablin. Next base: position 6,092,626 of record CM042960.1, on the reverse strand, counting down.
CATCTTTGCCAAAAAAATGTGCATCTTTTACTGTAACCACATGAATCACAACTACTCCCAATTAAAGGAAGATGACATTAGCAGTAGTAGTTACAGAGACATATTAGAGATTAATAGGCCAAGTAAGGTAATAAAATATTTATTCATCGCAAAAAAGACTGGACAACGCTTGTGTTGTTAGGTACTCAGTTGATGCATAATCTATGGAAGTACCCGTTTAATCTTGAGGAGAGTCGGAATCAGAGGGATTTACAACTTATTCCAAGACTTCTATGATTTGATGAAATATTTTTATGTTGATTAGAAATAGGTATCCAGAGCAATTGCTCAAATTTTGTAAATTATCTGATATATACATAGCTTTTACGAATGGCTTTAGTTGACACATACTAATTGAGGCAAAGACTTGTGTGAATATTTAAGGGTACAATTGTCTTTACAATTTTTAAATAGGGAGGGTTCACATGAAACAGGTTCACAAGAGACGCTCTCAAGTCAGAAAACAAGAGATATAATCGATGCTCGCATGTTCATTCTAATAGAAATTATTTGACACCAAAGTAAAAAAACAATATATAGTTCTGTTAAACTCAAGTGGATTTGTCCCACACTCCTACTCCATCCTCTAAAACTAAAACAACAAACTCTATCAATTGAAGCTAGTTACATGTTATGATTATATAGTTTGAATATTACCATTTAACCAATAGCATTAAAGTTCAATTGAAAAAAGACTAGTCCCCTATCTACAAGGCTTACCTGGCAATCACCAGCACCCACACGTGCAAAAATACAATCACGAATTGAAATGCTAGCATTGTCACATGGAACAAAAGAACCCACTTGTGCCATCAGAATGTTCACACCCACCTGTTCAAAAGCATTATGGCCTGTTAAACGGGCATTGGATAACCCCATAAATTTATATCATGAAGAGGTACTCTTGATACTATTTCTGTTGTTATCACATGGATTTAGTTAGAATTGAGAAATAGTTAGGTTACCTTTACTACCCAAGAAATACATAACAATTGATGTGCTGTTGGAGATGCTCCTGAGCATAAATAAGCTTTTAAAGAGATAATGCAGGTCCTTTACTGTTTTATCAGCATTTCTGATGATGTAACGTACTTCTATAGCTACTGAAGGGCTTTTTTTTTTTTACCAATCTTGAGGTAAATTTAAAATAGCACTTTTAAGGTTTAATCCTGAAGATAATGTCAGATGCAGTTCTCATGCTAATCCATGGCCAAATAAAATTAATGCAAAGCCTACCAGTTCTTGACTATTTATCATTGATGATTACCGAAGGAAGATTATGTCCATTACCTGTCGTATGAATGTTGATTTTCCACCCATATTTGGTCCAGTAATTATCTGAAACCAACTCTTTCCTCTGACCTGCAAGACCAATAAAACTTGGCACTGACTTCAACATAGGCCTTCAAAGATATTAATCTCCATATGACATGGAACTTACAAGTTTACAGTCATTTGGAATGAAATTCACCCAATCTTGAGCTTCAACACAGGGATGTCGACTCCCTTCTAAAATGATGTCTCCCACATCCTATAAAGCATGGAAAGCATGATTATAAAAATGAATAAATAAAAATTCCTTTCTTTAATGAGTTTGATTAATTAACTATTCTTACTGATGTAGTTATGATTGGACGTGTGTAGGGGGTAGGACAGCTGGCTGCCAAATCAGCAAAACTAAGTAGGACATCCAACTCAGAGAGCAACAAAGCTAATCCTTCAAACACCTGCAGATAGAAAATATGATAGTAATGACAACAATAATAAAATATTAGTATAATAAAAATAATGACGATAAAGAAATTAATAACAAGCTAAAATACTACTGTTGAAATATTTAACGCAAACAATAGTTGAGACATACACAAGCATGTTGCAAAATAGATACCTCAGAAAATGTTCCAGCAGTTTGGACTACTCTTGCTACCAATTCTTTTTGGCAAGTTTTATATTCCTCAACCACCTTTTGGTAGGCGTCACTTAGTTTCTTGAGCATTGTGTTTGTGAACTTTACACCGTCCTTGCGAGTTTCAAGGACAATAAATTGAGTATTCAACTTCTTCCTTATCTTTGGCTCTTCCTTTTTGGTGATCCTGAAGGCATATCCATATTGAGTCCCCTTTTCTAATTTCAAGGCTTTATCAAGGGGTAGATCAAGATCAGTAGCTGCTTTTTTGTGTAAATCATGTATGTCATGTTCCAAAGACTCTTGCTCATTTTTCAAGTCCGACAACTGTGAATCATACCCTGATGAAATCATGTATTCTCCATTTTCCAGTTGATCAAGGTCAACAGAAGCTTCAACAAGACCAACAAACTTGTTCAAATGCTCATCATCTGTCCAGACATTTAAAGGGTTCAAATATTTTTCCTTGATTAGGGAAGCATATTGACCATTGTACTGCTCTAGCGCATTTTTTATGAATGGAAGTCTGATGCTCGACTGGACGCCACAAAAAGCACCAGTAAATCAAACAAGCTATAGATAAATTAACAAATTATTATTTTGAGCATTCAGAAGGCATAGATAAAAATGAGCGCACATGTTTAAATCAATCTTCAGTAAATCATTTTAAGAAAATGAAACAGTCTGAAGAGTAATTTTATTACGGTAGGGGCAGTGATTTTGCTCTTGTGCTCCAAGATTGTGTTCTTCTCACTTTATGTGAATTAGGGCACCCTCTAACAAATGTTATACATGAAAATATGAACAAATAGACCCAAAAAAACTTGATTCTCAAGATAAGTAACCTAGAACGCTTCTTTTTAAAATTATTAAAAAAAAAAAATCCAACCTAATAGACGTCTTAATATATTTAGGCAAAAGTTAGAGCATGAGGGTTTAAAGCGGATATCTTTAATGCTGAGCAAACAGCATTCAAACATTCTTGTTGTTCTCATCCATTAAAACGTATATCTGGTTAAATAATTTGATGATATATTTAGTTTATATTTGATCAAACTTTAAATTGGTCTATCTCAAAAGGAATGCAGTAAATCAGAGAATATTTAAAGCTGATTCCCACATACATTCAGAAAGACATTAGTTTTATATAAAAACAAGATAGAGCTGAAGTAATAGTTTCGTCAATTGAGCACATGAACTAAAATAATTGCCAGAATGTAAGATTACATCACAAAGATACCATTAGCAGCGAATAAAATATTGATAAGAGATTACTAACAAGTCAAGATACACATTGCAATTAACTTGTACATGCTGCTTTTCATATTTTAACAAAATTTGTTCTAGGAAATATGGTTATAAGGTGAACCAGTTAACAACACTAATAAAGTTAGTGAAGTAAAATTTATTATCGTACACAGAAAGATAAATTCTGATTATATTACCAAGTTTGTATTGAGCAAACACAAGAAATACCTGATAAAGCTTCACAACATGAACTAGACTTGCTCTTTTCTTCTCAAGAGAGTGCAATAGTCTCTCTATATCTGAAATTCTTTTCAAATGATGCCTTAGATCTTGGCGTAGTGAGGTATCCTCCACAAAAGCTTGTACCAAATCCAACCTGCAGTTTATCTCGTTCACATCTAGTAAAGGTTGTTTCAGCCACATATGAAGTAAACGCTTACCCATTCCCGCTGTACAAGTTCTATTTAAAATACCAAATAAGCTAAAGTTTTTGTTGGCATCTGATTTGCTCTCCATGACATTTAGTGCCCTCATGGCAGCTGAATCTAATCTCATGTACTTATCAAGATCATATCTTTCAATCTTGTAGTTACCATAATTTCTCTCATCTGCTAATAAATCTACATAAGACATTATACAGCCAAGAGCACCAGGTGCAAATTCAAATGCGGCAAGTAGATCTCTAACTGGATCTATAGAACCTTTCACAAGCCTACCAAGATCTTGCACTAAATCTCTTCCTTTAAACTCACCTTTTTTTCTTTCAATCACCATTGCACCACACCTAGACAATGCATCAGTCAATGGTTTGTGTTCACTAGATTTTGCGATCTCCACAGCCAAAAGGCATTCCTTGCAACCAAGAGCAACGAGGGCAGACTCCATATTAGTGAAGTGGCTATCATCAAGAAACTCAGCCAATCCAAGGGTCCTCTTAGTAAGATCAACATAGCCCAACCCAACAGTACATCCACTTTCCCGAACATATGCAACAACGGCTGCAATTATTGGAGACTCTTGCATTTCATTATTCGCAAACAGTACCTCTTCGAAACTGTCTAGATTTCCAGGGCTTCCACTTTTCACAAGTCCCCAATTCGCTCCATTCCCCTCGTACAATTCAAGAGTGTGATCAGTCCTCTCCAAAAGAAGGTCCCGGGCAACCTTTTCAAACATATTTTTGCTCACACTAACACTGGGAATGGCATCTAACCCACTTCCTAGTTGGCGGACAACAGCTGTAGTGTGGCAATATGTCTTCGCAACGAAAGTTGCATTATCACCGTGTACAGTATAGTAGTCCTAGAAAAGGAAGATCACAATTTAGCCTAGTAATGGAAAGAAAAAAATGGAAACTACATATAATAGCCAAAAGAATCTGAGATGGAAACCAGACAGCACAAATTTCAAGTATGATAGAGTAATAGACACCGTTCTCATATAGAAAATGAAAATCGAGTGGTAATATTCTTTTCTGAACTATTTAAATCTTGAAAATCATTAGCACCATACAAACTAGATATTAGACAAACTACCTGTAGAAAAAAAAATTCAAAACCACTAAATGGGAGATCTTGTTGGCAAAGTGAACACGCCTTTTGTCTAGTCACATTAGACATTGCACACATTCATATTACATTGACTCACAAATGTCAAATAAAAGAAATGCAAGCTTAATAAAATGTTGAGAAATAACCTATTTAACGTTGGAGAAAAACACATTAACCAGGTGCACCGTGTCTCTATTGTGTTTTCTTAATAAAGTACTCCATGAATTATTTCACATAATAATATAAGTTAATTAGCAAAAAAGTATCAATAACAGCTTCATATGAACAGTGGATACTTTTAAGTGAAAACACTAACAATTTTCAAATATAACACATTGGAGCACAGTGCATCAATGTGACAGGAGAAATACTCTAAAAGTAATCACTTAGACATTGACGTGAAAAATGAAAAAATGTTGCTGGACGGGGCAAAATGAGAAGAGCTAGTTTATTGTTGAGTAATATGACACTGCAGTTTCGAAGTTGAATTCACAATGGAAACTTTGCCAGTAAAGGCAACGAATCATCAAATGGTGTCAAGATATTCTCAGTGCAAGTAATTCCACAGACAATCTGACTCCCTGTTATTTCGTTTAAATGGCATTTATATATTCTTAGTTTCCCCTGGAAAACTACTCTCCATTGTTAAAATATAAGAAATCCATTTTCTATAGCAGCCAGTAATATAACAAGAGAAGGGCTTCTGAATGCATGATCAAAGCCTGTGCAATCTACTCAATATTACAAGCTCATAAAAACAAAAATACAAAAACACGCTTCAACATGGGGAACATAACTAACCCGACGATCAAAGAATCGAACAGCTCGAAGGTCCTGCAAAAGATTAAAGATTCATCATATACTTTCATTCCCGCAACATAGTTATAGCTTATAACATAATATGACTCCAGATTTCACTTTACAGACACTAAAAGAAATTCTTACACTGGGAAGCCTTTTGAAGAATGAGAGAAACCCTTGAGCTTGTTTGGCATCTACGACGCGAATTAAAAGACATTAACACAAAAATAGTAATCTAAAAAGGAACAGCAAATATAAACTAGGGTTTAAGTGGTACCAAGTTTGAGTTCGGGAAGCTTGTTCTGCTCCTCTGAATCGTCGGCCATTATTACAGTAGAGGTCTAAAATCAAAATGAGGAGCAATGCAGTGGGAGAATTTCGGCAAGGAACACAGCTTCTTCCCACTTTGAATATCGTAATCCAGCTGTAAATTAACACACACACGCACACACAAATGTATATTTGGCGATTGGCGGGAAAAGGAGGATTTTCTTGGTAGCTGGCGGGGCGCGTGCTTCCACTTCCCGATATCATGTGTCTGGCTAAGCCGAGCGAAATCCCTGTATAACTTTTTCTTTTTTAAAGCTATTTTGAATAATGGCAAAAGCTCCTGTCCCCGAGGATACGGAGAGATACTATGTGTTCTCATGTGAACACAACATTCTCCATCTATATTCTATTTAAACTTAGACAAAGACTTTAATACAATCGGTTTTTTTTTAAATTGGTACAACCGGACCTTTAAATAGAAATGAGTCAGATTTTTTTTAAAGTCGGGTCAGTTCACATGAATTGGGTTTCTTCACTCTCTCGTCATTCAACTGCACCACACTTTCTCTTTACCTGAATTGGCGTTTCCGACAAGGGCGATGGGTTCGCTTTCTGGCGTCGGTCCAGCGACAGTGGCAAAAAAGTAGTAGATCCGCGGCGGAGTGCTCGTGGGATTCTCGTTCGCTGTTGTAGTAAATTGTTGAATCCACCACAAAAATGAGCAGGTCAGCAATTTTCTCTCTCAACAATTCTCTGTCTTCCTCCCTCCACCGCTCTCTAACCCTCAAGTCCCCCAATTATTACTAGGGCGCCAGTGGTGTTATCGAGTGGCAAAAGGGTGTAAATTGTACAATATTGAAGGGCTAGAGTAGCACTATTTGACGTCAGGCATTGCCGTTAATGCTCTCGTCCATGGGGATTCCGATTGGGTGTGTAGCTATATCTCATCAAGGCTCCTCAGCCCGTTATGGAGTGGTTTATTAATATGGCTCGGAGAAAAGACAGACATGTATCAATATTGCCAACTGGATGGGAAGAAGAGCTATGTAATCCTTGCATGCATCAGAAGCTGCAAACATGGACCAAGTCAACAGAGCTCAAGGTCTGCTGTCATATTCCATTAATTTTTGTTTTGTTGCTAACAGATTGCATTAATTGTAAATTTCAAAATATTTATATATAGGTTGATTAATGTTAGAGAGAGGTTTGCTTTTTCTCATCAAGATCTATTGTAAATGATTTTATTTTTTATTTTATATTGGTACAGGACAAAGTATGTATTTTGGAAGACATGAAGAGATAAAGGTTGGAATGACCGAATTAGTATCTTAGATAGTGGTGATGTCACCAGTGTTGTTTCATTATTTAGGATAAACCCCACATTGATGATCTTAATTTGGGAGTCTTTAATTATATTGTGTAAAAGCTCAAACATTTATTGGTGGAAAAAATTGAAGACAACTCATTAAACTCGGGTATGGTACATAACTCATGGCTAGAATAGTAGATATCAACTTAAAGTAATAGCACAAACAGTGAAAGTTCAGTTAAGTTTATTCATGATGTGAGAAGAATTACACAAAAGAGAGCTTGAATTATTATTCTTCTGTTGTATGAACTAATTTTTGCATTTTTCATCTTGTTCATTTAGAAACAACACAAGCTGTAGCCTGTTTATCTTTCTTACTTGCTAGTATCTCTTTCTAGTTTATTTGTGTAAATGAATATAGTCAACTAAAATTTGCAGAAAGAGTTTTCAATTGCCTCTTTTCACTGCTGTTTGATTAATCTAGTGGAGCCAAAACATGTTGATTAAGTATTATATTGAGGTTTGAAGTGAAAAAAAAAACTATTGTGTTCAATACGTTAGTTCAAGTAAGAATGACTTTATATTTTTTATCGTGTTGGTTTAAGCCATTCTGAGATGTTTTTAACTCAAACAATAAAAGGGAATGTGTTTATTTTAGATTTCATGGTGTTTGTTCAAAAAATGATTTTTCTTGTCAAGATTGCTATTATTTTGAACTATGTTTATAATTGATTATGTTACTTTTTATAAATAATTAGGTTATTCTTTATAAGGAATTATGTTACTATTTGATTTGATACTCGATCTAATTTTAAAAAAAAATGAAGTCATGCATTGTGAAGAATTAAATTGTATGTTTTCATATTAATTGAGTTACTCTTTATAAATAATTAGATTACTCTTTATAAAGACTTAGATTACTATTTGATTTAATACTCTAATTCTTTAAAAATAAAGTATGTATTATGAAGAATTTACTTGTATGTTTTCATATTAATTGAGTTACTCTTTAAAAATAATTAGGTTACTTTTTATAGAAAATAGGTTACTCCTCGATTTTGATACTTTAATTTTTTAAAAATGAAGTCATGTATTGTGAAAAATTAAATTGTATGCTTTCGTATTAATTGGATTACTCTTTATTAGTAATTAGGTTACTCTTTATAAAGAATTAGGTTATTCTTTGGAATTTATTAAGTTACTTTTTATAATAAATTATATTACTTTTTTATTTGAGACTCTAATATTCTTTTTTTTTTCAAAATTAAAGTGTGCAGTAATAATAGAAAAAAAAATCCTTTTGAATAATGTCAATTTGAATTTTACACAATGAGAAAATTTAAGAGTACAATATATCTGTATACAAATATACAACACTTACAAAAAATGAGGTGAATTCAAGATTATTCTTTATATTGATTTATTTAATTATATTCGTCAACTTCTTTTTTTAATTACTCTTTTTTAATATTTGGGTTACTCTTTATAATGAATTAGGTTACTATTTAATTTGAATTAAGATATTATTTAATTTGTAAGTTGATAGACCAATTTATAGAAATAATTAGATTATTCTTTAGAATTTAGAATTAAGTAAGATTATTCTTTAAAATTAATCTAAATAAAATTACTCTTTAAAATTAATTGGATAACTTTTAAGAATTAGTAAGATTAGTCTTACTTATTCAGCAGTTACTTTTCATTAACAAACTAATCACCTCTACTATTATTATGCTTAAACACCATACTAACATATGACAACATTAACCAAAGAATATTCTACATAATGGCCATTCAAACATGTACTTAACAATTGACGGATAACATACAATGGAAATAAAATCTGCAATAAACCTACGAAACCATAAGGTTAAAAGTTAAATCTCCAGAAAATGAAATGACATCGGTTTTGATAAGTGAATTCAACTATCTAAGGTGAATTGACTCTCTTACCGACCAATGACCTGGCATTGCTATCTCTGTCTCTCTTCCCTACCTTATACATGTAAATATATATAACCAACAATCTTCTCTCAATCATATCATCAAACACTTCATCTGCACTTTAATTCACACAACTTACGCTTTCATTGCAAATGGATCACAAGGCTTGTTTTTAGCCCTTGAGACGGAGCTCTGTCTCGGCCTCCCCGGCGGCAATCAGAACGACAAGAAGAGGGCGTTTTCTGATATCTCCAAAAACCAAGTGGTGGGGTGGCCTCGGGCTCTGCCGAGAGACTTGGTGGATCGATTATGGCAAGAGGCGCCAGTCTGCGGAGGAGGATGATAAGAATAACTTCAAGATTGGCAGTAGCTTCCACCTATGAAGTTCAAAAGAATTGGAGTTTATCGCGAATTCCCCACCCAATTCCAAATTCTTGCTCGTTGATCGCTAGAAAACGTATTCCAGTAGCAGGGTTTATGTAAAATTGGCGGAATCGCATAGTGAATTGAACATTGTAGGTAGAATTATTATTTCAAAAGCGATTATTAATTCGGAAGAGATAATTGAACATCGTGAGAAGACAGCTGGAATAAGAGGATCCGGAAGGGGGATCCGGTTCCACCAAATTTGGTAGGACCGGTCCTACCATAGTCATTCTCTATATTGTTAGGAGTTTAAATTGCAAAGACACACGAAATATGCTCAGTGCGCCCGGGTGCATAAAAGTCTCACTCCATATTACGAAAATCTCAAATACTCCATTCGTCTAATTGCATTTGTTTTTCACAATAAAATATTTTAATGTATAATGGATAGTTGTATTAGTGTCATAGATGGATCACACGGAGATATATTAATTATTTTATTTAGGTCTCATATAGCAAAAAGAAAAATATGGAGCAACCATTAATCTGAGACACCTAAATTGAAAATATGTAATCATATATACGGCGCATAAGGAGTCTCTCTAACATATGTTACATCCTATTATCTCACACGCTTCATATCCTCTTACAAATGTTACATCATATTCTCTCACACATATATTTAGGGTTATAAACGAATCAAATTGAATCGAATACTAAGGTATTTGAATCGTATTTGATTGAATATTCGAATATTTATATTCGTATTCGATTATTAATCGAATTCGAAATTGGATCCATATGCGATTCGAAAGTAATAAATGAATTATTCGAATATATTAGAGTATTCGAATTTTAACATTTGAAATTAAATATTCAAATTCGATTCAAAATTGTAAATTAATTTTTTTAATTTTTTTTCTTGTACTATTAATAAATTTAAGAAGAAAATATTCACTATATACATCTACCATTAAATTATAATTAAATAATTCACATGATATATATATATATATATATTTTCCTCTTTGTTTTAAAATAGTAATGAATTACTCCATCCATCCCAAAGAGAAGTTCATTTAGATATGAAGTTTAAGAAAAAATTATTTTTTGCTTTACTTTTAGGGTTGATTTGATATTTTTAAGTAATAAATAAATTATAAAGTAAGTTATGTAAGTTGTAAAAGGGTGATAATTTCAAAATTAAAGTGTGTTGTGGAGTTATTGATTTACGTGTATTTTCTTGTTTGGACTGTAAACTTGTTTATGAAATGGACAAAAATAAAAAACGTGAATTTGATTATTAGAGTGACTAAATTATAAGATCAGGGAATGTAATTTTCAATTTTGAAAGCGTTTGGGAATTGGGATGGCCATGTAATAGGGATATTTTGGTCCACACGGGTCTGACACGTCGACATTCCGTTTTGTGTATTCGAAATCGAAACAAGGACATGAAATTGCAAGTAGGGTGGGTGCACCCTGAAAGCGACACACAGGATCAAACCACAATACCTTTCCACCATTACCAAATGGCGACATGCTTTTACCCAGATAAACAACAGTGTTTTCTTCCTCCCAATTTTTACTCCTCAATCTGTCACACCTCACAATTCCCTCTGCAATATCCTAGATTTTCCTTTTTACTTTTTGTCCTTTCTCTGATTTCGCTACTGTCCCTTTTCGGAATTCTCTTCTCAGTGTCCCCCAATCCACAATTTGATTTTCCTTAAATATCTCCTGTTTCGTTTCTACCCAGATCTTTGCATCCATAAACGGACTGATTTTTTTTTTTTAATTTTTGTTGTTGTGACGTATAAATATTGAACTAGTATCTGGAAAAAGAGTGAGGGGGGAGAAATGAGCTGGAGAAGAGTGGGGAAGTCGTTGCAGGGAGTGGCGGCCCACGCTTTGCTTTTCTTCTTTACGGCGTTGCTTGTTCTCAAGCTTGATAACATCGTTTCATACTCATGGTGGTATGACTTCTTTCTTCTTGCTCTTTCGTTTTTTTCCTTTAATTTCCTTAATTTGATTAGCATTTCTTTGTTATATTGCGGGTATGTTTTCTAATATTGAAGCATGTGCAAGAATTGTTGAAACATTTGTATTAGTTTTCTTGGATTTGTTATGGGAATTGAGAGAGGGGGAGGTCGTTGCATTTTTACTCTTGTTTTGTGTTTTCTGTTGAAAGGTTTGTAGATAATTGAGATGCTAGACTGAGGAAGAAAATAGTTAGGATTTTACGAACTATAATTTACTTTTCATCATGATGGAGTCTTAATTGAAATTGCTAGTGAATAATCTAGCTTGTGATAGCCACATCTTTTGCTGAGTGATGTGTGGGCTGAGTTAAGTTGCAAAATTTAACTTGAGCTTGACTAAACCTCTTAAAGTTATTCTAGACTAACAAGCTTCAGAGGTCTGGCAATATTCATGCAATTTTGATAACGGTAAAGTTTTCTTAGATGGCGATACATCACTAAAAGATGTAACATGTCACATGTGAGTTGTCTTACATTGAAAAATTCTAGGGGAAAACTACCTTAGAAGCTCCTGTCGCCTTCCTGTTATAGATGGAACCTCACATGGTTTGGCAGAGTGTTCTCCTACCTACATGGGCATTCTTCTTGTGTTGGCTGCCACTTCAAGTCCCACTGAATTCTATACAACCTTATGAGCATGTTAGACCGACCCACTACTGACAGATTCCTTGCACATAGTATATGAAATTGGACAAGTACCAGACTCGCATTCTATGTCATGCCAAACACATGATTTCAATTATATCAAATATGCTTCATGTTCCATTATCAATTCTCATGCCTTGTCACTGATGTGCGACTTTAACCACTATTCACAGTACTCCCCCACTCTGGCACAGAAACCTTAGCCATGCCATTAGGTCATGCATTGAGTGTTAATATCTGTTTGCTTCATAGACAGAGAACATGCATCAAGTTGTTGAGCCAATATGTGACTGAATTCCTACCTACTGGGAAGTGAACTTTTTTTAAAATTATTTTATATTCCAGATATATAGTGTTGTTGACATTCAAGTTCAAGAACCTTGACTTTGTCTGATTTTCATTATAATTGATCACATGACAAGGTGTTTCCATATCGCCTTTTTATGTAGGGTTGGAACTATTTTAAGTTACTTATCTTATCCGGGCATATCCTAAAGATGAATTATTGAAACTGCAAGCTAAGATGTTGGAAAGAAGGATCAATTATTATTTTACTCTAATTTTTAAACAGGATGATATGGATATATTTTGATCTAATATAGTGACATGAGATTGAGGATAGTGTCAAGGATAAGATCTCACCAGGAGGATTGCACTAAACAATTCAAATGCGGGTATAACCTTGAAGTGGGAAGAAAAATTAGGATGCTGGGTTCAGTCCCATCTAAAGCTACCTACGTTAAATTAGTTAACACATCTGGCAAACTGTAACCCCCAAGCACAAAATGTAAATTATCTAATACCATCAGATTGTTGACTTTAAGAGGATAATGGATTTAGTCTTAGACTTCAGTGACTATCTAGATTCGTTACCACAACAGACATTTAGTCTTCTACAAATATTCTATATCAGAATTTGGTGGATATGGCCATTGATGGAGATTCTCCTTGCTGAGGGACCATGTGCAAATACAAATAATAAATTACTAAATTTATATGATCTATTTAGTACTTTTTTCTGACTTGCTACTGGAAATGGAAAATGAAACTCGACATGCATGCAGTTATGCTATCTTTTTATGGCTAATTTAATACTGAGTGTGATTGCAGCAGTATGGATTTGTCTTTCCATATATTTTTTTGGATCTTACTGGATCTTTTATGCTGATCATGCTCTTCTGCTGGGAACTCCCTATAGTAGCATAAACAGTTTTGGGAAGCATTCTATGTACCTTGGGTCTTTGACTTTTCTCATAAATTTGAATTTCATATGCTTTTCTTGCAGGGTTATTTTCTTTCCGCTGTGGCTATTTCATGTTGTTGTTGCACGAGGAAGATTCTCTCTACCTGCACCTTCAGTCCCTCACGATCGCCATGTATACATCTGTTTTGTCTTTTTTGAAACAAAACTCTGCAGAATGATAGAGCTGTATCTGTCATGAAATATTTAGCACATGTGGTGCAAGTTTTCATACATTTCATTGTTTTTGATATATAATTTTTTTGTTTTGAATAGTGGGCCCCTTGCCATGCTGTGGTTGCTACGCCGTTGCTCGTTGCATTCGAACTGCTTCTTTGTATATACCTAGAGAGTATATTTGGTAAGGACTTCGGAATAAAGAATCTTTCATTATCCTTAGATTTTTCAGAATTGAATTTGTATTTGTATCTTTATTTATCATTGTATTTCAATGAGTTTGCACCACAGGGAGATTTTTTCTTCTAATATATTCCCTATTCCTTTTCTTTACATGGCAGTGGTGTTATGAGCTCATTGTATTTATAGAATACTTAGTCTTGCAGATGTCTGTTGGCACTTTATCATGTATGTTTTATGTTTCAGTTAATCATAATGCTGCTGTGCACCTGAAGATCGTTTTCCTTCCTCTGCTGGCTTTTGAAGTTATTATTCTTATTGACAATTTCAGGTACAGCAGTTTCTTTAACTTTCAGTCAGTTTTTCTTCGATCAGAGTTCATCTTTTAGGGCATATAACACTAGTTTGTTTTAATTGGATGTCTACCAATAACATTATGGCTGGACATTATTTACTGTAACAAAAATTTAAATGATTCAAACTTCTCTAGTTAGAAAAATACTGGAAACTTGTTCACAATGCTGGTGTTTTTCTTCTTTGTTACTCCTATTATTATTACTATTTTTTGGGTGTCTATACTTGGTGATCCTATTCCATCAAAGTTAACCCTTAAAACCTATTTTTACCTCTAATTACTATTATGTTAACCCTATGACTAATTTTTACCTCAAATTCCTGTGTGAACTCTTTCAATGGGTCATAGTGTAATGTTTTTTCACGTTTTCTCCTCAGAATGTGTAAAGCTTTATTACCAGGAGATGATGAAAGCATGAGTGATGAGGCAATGTGGGAGACACTTCCTGTAAGTTTCTTGTTTATCCTTCTCATTACTTTCAGTAGCAGTCCTCCCTTCTGTTTTTGCATTCTACTTTTTCAATTGGCAATGGTTTTGCTTGCAACTAAAATAATATTAATATTGTTTGTGAAATGCATGCAATAAGTGATCTAAATACTTCATGTACAATTTGAGGACTTAATGCAGCCTCTTATCTGATGCACATAAAGCAAAGGATGCACACTTCTGATTCTGATCCTAAAATCTGGAAATTATTATATGCTTATGTTATTGGATACAACATAGTTTATAGTTGGTTTTTAGGATACCTTGTCTTATTGTGGTTTTTAAAAGGGAAATGGGGGCTAATTTAATTTTATGTTCGCTTCATTGGTCTTCTTCTTCAACTGGCAGTTTATGATCTTAGCAGCCTTAGTCTATGCTTGCTTATATCAGTTTTTAGACATTGTGAGATTACTAATGACTATTCTGCTGTGGTCCAGCACTTCTCGGTGGCAATATCAATGGTTTTCTTTCTGGCTGCTACAGTGTTTACACTCCTTAAGCTGTGTGGTGAGCCTCTTCTCCCTCTACTATCTTTGAGGGGCATACATTCAATCCTATACCAGTGCGAGTTTCCCTTCTCTTACCTTTTCTGAGAGGAAAATGAATAAAAGGGAAAAGTCTTGTAGCTTGGAGGGCAAGATTTTATGAGAATCATATTTAATTTGGTCATATTTTAAGTATGCATGCTACTAGCTACTACCAACTTATGTGACGGTGCTTTTCTGAAAGATTCTGTTGTTATGCTAGCACGACTTGATTTTTTACGTGGTAATGCTATTGGTTGACCAACAAAGATTTCTGAAAATTAGAAACTTAGAACTGTTCTCTTATTTGAGCAACTGCTTTTGGCTAAGGATTATAGTATTCTAATTTCGTCTTTTGTTGTTATCTTTTACTTTTGAGTTAAGCAACCATATCTTTTACTGTGTGCTTCTAATTACTAAATTAACTAAATAGCCTATAAATACATTAAGATTTGCATGTAATTTCGTTTATTCGAGTCAAGGAGTCAATTACATTTTTGGTTCAGATTTTTAGGTCTGGGCTTCGATCTGGATTTGTTAATCTCTAAGTACTCTACGCACCCTAATTCAAGTACTGATTTGCTAAAAGTTATTTGTTGTATCTTATTGCTAAGAGTTATTTACATAAAAAAGTTCACATGGAAAGATGTATGATGGAACATTACTTGTTTTGGGTGGTGTTCTTCCTCTCGAAATAGTACAGTTCTATATGGGCCATATCAAGTATCTGATTACTTCTTTTCTTTTCTGGTGGTTCATGTGTGCACCTGTCTCTATCTCATTGGTCGTTCTCTTCTCTGCGTTTGGTTGGCTTGTGCCTCATCTACAAATTTAAGTGGTTTTCCATGGATTTTTTCATTTTGTTTTTTTGTTTTTTTTTTTTGTTATCCGAAATATGAGGTTAAGATATGAATTTAGTAAACTTCAATGCTTGTGAGTTTGTGACTCATTTTCAAGCTATGGACCAGGGTATCATAAAATAATTATTGGCTGTATTCAATCTTCTTCCGAGTAAAGGGGATGCCTTGTGATCAAATGTCCATTTGTCAATAACAAGTAATGTGACAGCAGAAAGCTAACCCTGAGATAATAATAGACATACAGTGCATGACATATTCTTGAATAAAATAAGTATCTTATAGGTGCTTAATTTGGCAATTTTCATACCCTATAGTATTTCTAAATATCCTAAAACTATTTATTTGGATGTTTCTGTTGCATATCTTTTAAACTAAAATTTGTGCATATTTGCGAATTTATCATGCTAAGCAGTTAGTGTAACTTCTGTAGTTTTTTGTAGTTTTTTGTAGTAGTAAGATTTAATGTTTTTGGCGTTAAACTGATCCTTTGAATCTTGTTATATAGATTTAGATATGCATTTTCATTTGCCACATTTTCTTTATTGTAGTGCACCTGCTTTCTATGCTGCATAAATTCAAAGGACCATACCATATCCAAATTTGGTTATGATCTATCTTAATTTTGACATGGCAGGTGATGTTGGGGCTCTTGGCTGGTGGGACTTGTTCATAAATTATGGGTATCATTTCTACTAGTCTTAACCTTCTTTCTTTTGACATTGGAGGGAACTTCAGATGTTTAAGTGTTCACTTATTTTGTGTTCCTATAGGATTGCCGAGTGCTTTGCATTTCTTGTTTGCACAAAATGGTCAAATCCTGTAATTCACAGAGATTCACGAACAAGTGAAGAAAACTCATCTTCTACTTCTTTTAGATATTTGGAATGGAACAGTGGTTTAGTGGTGTCTTCTGATGATCATCTGCAAGATAGAATGTGTGGTCTACAAGATATTGGTGGCCACATCATGAAGATACCAGTTATTGGTTTCCAAGTCCTCCTATGTATGAAGCTCGAGGTACCCATTTTTGCTATTGTTGATCTCGTGACTGAATTCCATAACAATTGCAACTCTTGCAATGTTCCATCTACTTATTGACTAGGCATTTTGGATTAGGGAACACCACCAGGTGCAAGAAATATTCCTCTTCCAGTTCTCTTTTCTCCTATTCTTGTGCTTCAAGGAGCTGCGGTCTTGTTTTCTATATCCCGATTGATTGAGAAAATTGTTCTTCTACTACGAAGTGAAGCTAGCGGAGGATTATACTTTGTCTACTCTTCAAGAATCCGCGACTGCTTTGCATTCCTGCACTATGGTTCGAGGTAATATTTAATTATGTGCTTTGGCTAGACTACATTTCAAAATGAAAAATATTATTTATGCACTAAATTATTTTTGGTCTTGTATATTTATCAGACTTCTTGGCTGGTGGTCCATTGATGAAACGAGCAGAGAAGAGCAGGCCCGCCTATTCCATGCTGGAACCTCAGGGTAAAACCTTATTGTCCTTCCCTGCTTGATCTGTTGGTTATAATTGAATGAGCATTTGCACATATTCCACTCCGTATGGATGTCTTGAATAGATTATATCATTATAATTGTTAGGTGTTCTGTAAAATATTTTCTCTTTTCTGCAAGAAGGTATTCTGTATAACAAGTTACCACTACCTGACAACTTTATGTTAAGAGACAATTTCAAGTTTCAAAAAATTAATGACTCTCAAAAAAGGTCAAGACTGCAAAATTTTAACAAAATCATTGTATGACAGATTTTCTCTATTAGAAAGCATAACTTTCATGTTTTAAGCAAAGATATTGAACTTTAATGAAAAATTTTCCTCTTAACAAATCAGTGACTAAAAAAGGATCACTCTCATTGTCCATAGGTAAATTATTTTACATACAAGGTTGAAAATGCTTATGGCACTATAGCATTGAAGCTATGAGTTTTGCATTACTGCCAGAAAAATTAACTTTTGAATCAAGTGTTAAAGATTGGGCTGTGTACTGCTTGGTTTCTTTTCTTCAGGGTTTGTAATGCCAACTTATCTTTTTGTACAATATTTTGGCCTGGGTTGTATTTTGTTCTTAGCATTACTTTTGTATGTTGATGGAATATCATGTGAACTTAACATGTTCGATTTAGGGATGATTTATGAGATAAGCAAACAAGCTGATTTTTGCTCTATGTAATTGTTCAGATACAACACTTTCTCTGGTTACCCACCTGAGATAGTGAAGAAAATGCCGAAGAAGGATCTTGCAGAGGAGGTGAATGTCTACTCTTGAATTTGCTTTATTCTGTGTTTTTTCAGTATCCTGACAATGTTTTAATAATGGTACATAGTGAATTTTTGTTGGCTCTTTAAGTGCTTTATCTGTCATTGTTTGATTCTCTTGTTTTAGGTTTGGAGACTTCAAGCAGCACTTGGTGAGCAAACTGAAATTACAAAATTTAGCCAGCAGGAGTATGAGAGACTTCAACAAGTAATAATCTTAGTTGTGATTGGCGTTAATATTTGTGTTTCTTGTACGCGCTTTTGTGTATACCCTTGTCTTTCCGTTGTGTCAACTAGTTAACTATTTTGTCTGTTTATATGCAAACATTTAGTTGTCCATATAGTTGTTTGTTTTTTCTAGTTTTACTTTATAATCCACTTTTTCCACCCATAGGATAATGAGTCTATCATGTGCATGGCATTCATGTCACACAACACTTGCAACATAAATTGATCTGGCAGCATTCAATATCTCGTGGCCAAAACAAACTAGAAATACGTTTTTACATGCTCTTCGTATAAGTTTGACTCACAAGTCATCAAAACTCTCTGTCTCCTCTTTCTATGCATACATGTGTGTGTGTGTTGTATAGTTAGTTTCCACCGCAAACGGAATAACTTGTCACAAATTATTCAGGAAAAAATCCTGTGCAGAGTCTGCTGTGAAGGAGAGATTAGCATTGTACTTCTTCCTTGTAGGCATCGCGTTTTATGCAGGTACTGTTACTTTTGCAACGCTCTTTATTTGTTCTATCATTAGTTACTAACTGTTCTCAATGTTGTACAGCTCCTGCTCAGAAAAATGTAAGAAATGCCCAATATGTCGAGTGTGCATTGAAGAGCGACTACCTGTATATGATGTATAGCCCCTGTAGGTTGCTTCCCTCATCTCGTCTCGTCTTTAAACTTCATTTTTTAACAATTAGAAATGTAGACAGATGAAGTGACATAGCATCCTCTACAAATATAGCAACGCGACATGATAATGTCGACAGCTAACCAAACCGGGGCAATGTGTCGGTTGCTTCGCTGCTGTATTTTGATGGCTTGCTTCACTCTTTACTTGTACATACACTTACTCACCACATGTTCAAGGCCGGGGGAGATGTGTAATATAGTATGATCCCTCTGGCTGTTTGTTTCATCTTCAACTCCTGTTACCATTGTACTCTCTGAATTTCCACTTTCTTGTTTAATCGATTCGAGTAAAAGATCTCGTCGAGGCGAGAACAGGCTCTCATCATCCCCAGGTTTAGAATCCATGAATTAATCAACCATGGTATTCTTTTTATTTTTATTTTAAGCAAGAACAGGGCGTGAAATGTGCTAAAGTTGGCTTGGATGATTTATTTGCAGTTTTAGAAATTGTGGAGTCGATATTAAAATGGAAAGTGGAATTAATCGTTACAACTTAGTTTGGTTAGCTAAAATTTATTAGCTTGAATCAAATTATTAACAAGAGTATTATAATGCCACCATATTATACTCGTGTGCTTACGTAATATTTTAGTACACATCCAAAGTATTATTTACAACAATCAAACAACAAATAAAATTCTCCTGTAATAATTTTTATTAAAAATAAAAATTTGTCCATATTATTTTTACTTTCTATATCTCCCTTAAGAACCGAACTAAAGTTTTGCCAAGCGTGGATTCGTGCATCCAAATTCGATCAAATTGAGTCGTTGATGAAGGAAGTCGAAGGATTGTTACTAAGAAGTAATTTGGAGTCTAATGAAGTCATCTTAGATAAGAAAAAAACTATCTGGAGTCGTTAACATACCTAAACGATTTGAGATGTTATGCTCTTCTGTTAATCTACTATTCCAACTTTAATAATATTCCATGTTTAAATAAATATATATTTTTTAAATTGACTGAGTATTTTAAGTTTAATCATAGAGACATACTCGCATGAAACGTGTAATAAATTGTTGTACGTTGTTTGTAAAAACTACCTATGAGACTCGAAAAATTGTTTTTTTTTTTTTTTTTTTTTTTCTTTCCATTTTGGTCGTCCTAAAGAGGGTTATATTATTTTATACATATGAGACCCACACACACCTATTAATACAATTAAAATATGGACCTCCCCTCCCACTAACACAACAACTCACTACATATTAAATAATATAATTTCTTAATTAACGTAAACAAAAGTAAAAGACCCTCTTTCGAGCGCAGGGAGGGAGTATGCATTTTCATTTTGAGGGTCTCATCGTAAAATTTATACTTCCCCTTTATAGTAAAATAGAATCACACAATACAATTGCTCCAATATGTTTATAGGTTCCACAACAATAATGCAACTACGCACTATAAATTACTCCCTCAGTCCCAAAATACGCTTCAAGTTTACTGTTTCATGTTGTGTTAAAAAAATTGCATTTTTTGACCAACTCTATTGATTTTATAGGGAATTGTAATATTTTTAGATAATATAAAATAATGGTACATGTGTGAAAAAAGAGTAACAAATTTGAAATTAAAGTAATTGAATAAGATGATTTTTCCTTTTTAGAGCGTGAAGGGTATTGTGGGACAAACAAGTAAAAAAAAGTGGGAAGAGTTTTGTGGGGCCATATACTCAAATCACTAAAAATTAAAATATTACTCCATATTATTATTAGGTTACATTTATAAATTACTCCCTCCGTCCCCAAAGTATTTCACACTTTCCTTTTTCATACTTCCCACAAAGTATTTCGCACTTTACTTTTACTAAAAATGGTAAAAATACACTATAACAATACCTACTTTTTAAACACATCCCAACATAATACTCACTTTTTCACACATTCCAATAACTTTACACATTTTTTTCATTAAATTAATTAAAATACTTTTTCTCTTTCTTACTTTATATATAAAATAATAATTTTTTCTTAAACTTCACGCGCGTGAAGTACATACGTGAAGTACTTCGGATTGAGGGAGTAGTGTACAACCCTATGTATCAAATCCATCTCTCTCTCTATCTAAAAAGGTGGTGTGCGTAATAACACCTGACAGGACAGGAAACAAACAAGGCAGCGGTAAAAATGCGTTGAATAATAGCAATCAAAGCGCTTCAAATTATATACAGATGCGCTCTAATCAAGATATTCATAAAATCACCCTAAATCCACTAAGCTCTAAACTTTCTTGTTTCGTTCACCGAATCCCTCAAAACTTATTCCTTTCTCTTTCCCAAAAACCGTTTCTTTTTTGGTACATCCAAAATCCAGCTTCTGGGTTTCTGCTAATTTAGGTAACTACAATTTACAGACCCCCATTATATATCTTTTCCCTTTTGATTTGCTCCCCTTTCTTGTATGTTATTTGGGGACCATTCTCCGTAAAAAGCTTGCTTCTGTCTTAAAATCCAGCTGTTTTTGGTTGGGTTTATGTTGTTTTAGAATAAGTTTGTTCGTTCCTTGCTCTTATTAGTCTGTAAGTTGAGCAATGAATTGATATTTTCTTTGATTAATTTTTTACATTGCTTGTAATTTTCTGTGGCTAATCAATCAATTTGACATTGTTGTTTATTTCGTCTCTGGGCTCATTTTTACAGGACAATTGATCAGGTTGAACTTCTTCTGTGAGCAAATGATGACTTATAACTTGCATTTCTGATATTTGAAATTTGGCAAAGATTGTCATTTGATTGTATGGTTTTCCAAAACTGAAGAGATGGTAGCTGAGTTCACTATACTATGCATTTATGTATCTTCAGATTCTTTAACTGTATTCATGTGAATAATGTTATGTATTTGCGTTCTTATCCGTTGTTATGTGTGAACAGATGTTCTTCTGAGTAGGGGAACGTTTCTTAACTAATTGAATAATTTTATTTATTTTTGCTTGCTCTATCTAGGTTTCATCTGGCTCATGCTATCTTTTCTATGGGTTGTTACTGAAGCTTTGGTTTTACTTTGTGGATGGTAAATGTGGAGAATAATTGATTGATCACCCTTATGTGGAAATGAGCCGATCACCATCATTTTCTGTGAAGTCGGAACTTGCATTGGAAGTTGATGAAAGATCTTTGCAGCAATGGGTGGTTGCATTTTGCATCATCAGGTTTGATCTCGAGCAGGGTCAGCTCATTGAGGAGCGTTATCCACCTGATTGTCTTCACCAAAATGAGGAGCTTGAAATCTCATTTAATTCATTTCCAGACTCAGTTTCACAGCACCATAATCGCTCGAGCATACATGATTGTATATTCTTCTTCCGTATAAAGAGACAAAAAAGCCCTCAAACTTCAAGTGTGGCATCATCAGAGATTGTTGAAGTAGATAATAAGAATTATTCCCAAAATCCAACAGGTGCAAATGTGCAGAAGAGTAAAAACAATATCAGCTATAACTCAAGATTCTTGTACGGATTTGTGTTCAATAGACAGAGACATGATGAGAGGCTAAAGCGAGGAGGTGAACAAAAATCTGTGGTTATTCTCTCACACAGTCCCTATACAAGTGTGTTTAGACCTTTGTTACAAATTATGGGCCCCTTGTACTTTGACATTGGAAGCAAGGCCCTTAATTATATTGCTGCTTATGTATCAAAGTGGCCTACGCCTGTGCCTGGTCAACAAATGGAACTTCCTATAGGGAATTCATCACTTAAAGTGAGCCTTCCACCTTCCCATTGTTTGCCTTCAGATACTGGCCTTTTTGAAGACTCTGCTTCCTCCCTTGCTCCCCTTCTCCCTATGCATCTATCTGTTCCACAGGGCCTATTTCACGACTCTGATCTCTTTGGTACATTTCGTGGACTCTTATTGCAGCTTTGGAGGCTTTGGGAAATTCTACTTGTTGGGGAGCCTATGTTGATAATAGCACCAACACCCCCTCAGTGTTGTGAAGCTGTTTCTGGCCTAGTTAGTTTGGTTGCCCCACTTCATTTTAGCGTTGACTTCAGACCTTACTTTACTATCCATGATCCAGAATTTGCCCATTTAAACTCTCTTACCAAGGGTTCGTCTTTCCCTCCAATGATTATTGGTGTGACAAACCTTTTCTTTTTAAAAGCACTTCGTAGTATGCCTCACATAATTTCAGTCGGAAGTCCTGCTTCAAATTCGAGTCACTTTCCTTTTGGTTCTAAGTCTTCAGGTGGGAGAACTCCTGGTCAAGAACAGAATATTTCTTTGAGAAAATTTACTCCTGCAAACTTCTTGAATGCTGTGAAGTTGAGGAGAGATGGTCCTTTGAGTCTTATGACAGAACACAAAGAAAATGTATGGACAAATTTTGCTGGTGTGACAAAGCCAGACACCTCTATCTTGAATAGGTTAATTGATGCTGGAATGTCTCCCAGGGTTGAGGAGTCAATGTCAGTTGTCAACAATGATATACTACGTCGCCATTTCTTGGAATTGACTATTAATTTCCTGGCTCCTTTTGGTCCATATTTTAGACCAAATACGCCTTCTGAAGCATCATCCCCATTTGCTGAACCACCTCCTCTACCCACTTTTGATGCTGAGAAGTTCCTAGAGACTTTGTCAGTAAGGGGTCCTGGAAAGTTTTTGTTGAAGCGGATGAAGTCAAATTGGATGGATCTCTACAGGTACTCATCATTGCAGTTACTCCAACAACCTGTTTAGATATTTGCTTTTTCACTTGCCAAATTATGCATTAATCTTTTGAATTTCCAATTTGAGGTCACTGTCACTCATCTGTGAGAAAAGCTTAATAGATCAAATTCTAATTGCTAATTCCTTTCTAGTTTCTATTATGATCTATTCTTATGCTCCTTCGTGTTCAAAATAAACTTATTTGAGGTTCTTTCATTTTATTAAAATTTCTTTCCCTGTCTTTATATATTAACTGAAGATGCTAGATTGCCTGTCATTGCCCATACCCCACAACAAGATGCAACCAGTTTGATTAAAAAAGATGGATCCTACATGTTGTAATAGTCTATATATCTCTACTGAAGCAAATACACTGTTGAGAATGTGGATTTCTCTTCAGGTGATCACCTCTAAGAAACTTCCCTAGTTGCTTCCTATGCAAACATCCAATATTTTCCATGCACCCTTGGTGGTTAATTGCTTGCTTTCCCATTATAACTGGTTACCCATCTCTTTTGTCCTTCTGTGCCCCCTAATGTACATTCTAGTCTATTCTCCCAACATTTATGTACACCACTCCTAACTGTTCTCTTGTTATAAATTTTTAGGAAGCTGAGTGTAAGTTATTACTAAGCTTTGGCTTGTCAAAGGTATCACACTCCACATTGATATCAGAATCAGATACCATGGTATTCCTCTTGTAGAGCATATGATACATTACTTAAAAGTGCATCCTTTTCTGATCTCCGTTGTGTTTTGTTGACATGTTTATTTAATACTGGCATTGCGACAGTTTCTGGTGACTTAATTCTTCTTTTCTTCGTAATCTTAGTTTGAGCACAGCACTATCTTCTGCAACTGAGAGTTCTAGCTTCGCTCTTGACATTCAGTAGTTACATAGGTACACTATTTTCTTGAAAATGATATGTATATTGCATTGGAAATGAATGCAGGCGATTCCTGAAAGGACACAACTTTCTGCCATGGTTCCGAAGAAAACGCGCAGTTGCTGAGCAAGAACAGATTAAATTGTGGAGGCAAGCAAGAATTAAGACCAATATACATCAGTTCATTGGTAATATGTCAGAATTGGAGACTGTTGATTCCTTCAATGCACTTGAGAGACACCTTCTAGGAGAAATGCAGGCAATTTTTTTTCTCAATTTAAAGAGCATTTATGTTTCAATTTATATTACATGTGTAAAATGAAACCTATGTAAAATGAAGAAATGGTCAAGGTGAAATTGCCGATATACAATGAAGAGACACCTTCTAGGAGAAGTTGCCTCTTTTAGCATCTCTGATGTTTACCTGAACTTTTTGAAACTGATCTTAGTTATGTCTAGTAGAAAAACCTATAAACAATGAAGAAATGAAACAAATGCATTATCCGGTGGTTAAAATATTCTTGGTGCAAAACTGCAAATTGGTTGCCTTGTTGTCCTTGGGCTAAAGTTTTTTCTATTTAGATGTTGAATGAACACTTGTATATAATCATGTGTTGCATTAACATTTAGTTGTATTAATTAGTATTCAGGCAGTAAAATGTGACATTTAACTTGAGTAATTTTCAACATGAACTGTTAATTGCTGAAATATTTGTTGAGTTTCAACCTTTTCTTCTCATCCTCCTGAAACAAGGTAGCAAGTTGGTCTATGTTAATGCTTTAAAATATTTGTTTAAGATATATTTGTAGATTTTTTTTCTTTGGGTGACAGATCTTTGATCATAATTTTTTTCAAAAATTTGGTAGAATATATTTGGCTGAGGATCAAGTTGGCATTTTAGACATTGATGGTTTTGTGTTTTTATGTTTGACGAAACATCCTATCCATATTCCAATGGTATTACTTCGTCGTATAGCAAAAGGATTTTTGAGATCTGCTAGGGAAAACTGAAATATCACTGAAATCTTTTATTGTAATAGGGATTGCTTTAACTCTCAGCACCGTAGTAATGATTATTTGCTTTTCCACATTGCTCCTAAGTTTGCTCGTGTTACTTATAAGTTACTTTATTTGATCTAGGTTATTTATTAGTAAATATATTCGCCGCACTTTGATAGTTCATTTTGGGTTAACCTGTATCTACGTGCTCCGTAACTGCAATTCTTTGCCATAGCAGTATGGAAGGACAAATGAAGATACAGAAGCTGTATGCAAGAAATTAAAGAAAGATCTGCAGACGGTGTTCAATTTGCTCCCTGAGGACATGCAGCAGCTTCTGATGATGAACCCTGAGAGGGCATCTCTTCTACAAGAAACCAACGAATATTCAGCTCCTCTTGAGCATAATCATCTCTCTGATGGTATTCATCCCTCAGCTTCACCTAGATGACATGCAAATCATAGTTCTAAATTTGTTAATGCCAGTTCAACCGCGCACGAGGCAATCTTTGTGCAGCACAATGAAAGTGGAAGTCAAGAATCTCATCTTAACACACTCTGTTCCACTTCCTGTATTATTATGGTGGGGATTCTTGAGGATCCTTTAGGTAAGCAACATCTAAACTATAATCTCAATGCACTGTCTATTTGATATTGTGCATTCTTTAAATCTGTTATAATTTTTAAATTTTACAGATGTGACCTTGGCAAGAAACCTCAAGAAACACAGTTCAGATCTCAAGTTTTTTTAGAAGAGCTGGTTTAACAGGTTAGGGAATCATGTAGAAAGAATTTTATGCATTCAGGATACTTGATTATTCTCATGAGTCTCGATTAGTGAAGGCTTTTTTTAATCTATCATTTTAGTCGTCTTTCTCTCTGTGATCTACTTATTATCACCTTTGCAATGTGATCTAGTTTACTCATGAAGTAGGGTTTATTTAGATTATGGACTTGTAAATAGTCTTGGAGTGCAGCTGTAGTTTCGAAGAGGATATTATCCGTGGGAAGTAAAGATCCTACACTTTTACGTGTGAATCACAACAATTGAGATGTGATTGCATCGACATGTTCAAGAGTTCTTGTCTAGTGACATTTTATAAAAAGAGCCCCAAAGGGTAAAATAAGATAGTTTGAGTCTTGAGCTTGCCATTTGCAACTAAAAGTAGCTGCTAAGTCGATTTTATTGGCCTCTTTTGTAGTGATAACTGATAGTAGTTATTCTTGATTTTGTTTCTCATTTTCTTTCGACGAACTAGAAAGGAAATAACCTTGGGAAAAATGTCACTCCATCAAGGCAGGGAGATTTCGTTGCAATGAATGAATAACTAGTTGTTTTCGAATATATACATATGGTTTTCTTGTAGGAAGTAAATTCTTAACTAGATTTCTCCCTTCTTAGGATCTTCATTTTTTTTTTATCAAATGTAACCCCAGTGTGTCTTCTATCTTGTTGTATGTTGAGTAGTGTACCCTTGGGCTTTCCACGTGCTCTTCGATTTTCATGCTGCATCAGAAAGTTCTGCTTTGAGGCTATTCACTGTGAAAGAAAATTTAAATTAGTACTTGGTGTATTATGGTATATATATGGTGTTTGTCTCTTTGGTTATAGTTATACCTTTTCCTCATTGAAGCTTGCATACTCTTTAAATTTCTCTCTCTCTCTCTCTCTTCCAGTAGAGAAAAGTTTGGCTATCTCTGTATGGAAGCTTTTCATTGAAGTTGGTAGCATGTAAATAATTGGTGGGTTTGCTGAAATTAGCTCTCAATGTACAAGATTCTATCCTAAGCTATAGGAGGGAGTGTTTAGTGCATCGAGTGTACAAAATTAGGATTCTTGCTGGATTTTAAAATTATCAAAATTAAAACCACACAATTTTCATAATAATAAGCCAAATTAAAAATATTTAACAGTGAGTTTGGTGTGAGCCTTGCTTCATGTAAACATATCTATTTTAAAATTGTAATGATAATTATACCCTTAAATATTAATAATTCTAAGAAAAAATAATGAACCCAATATAACATATATCAATAAATTTATATTACTAATTATGTGAGCTCGATTCATACAATAGTTTGCCTTAAATTTTTAATAGTATTAGCCAGGTTTTAATTCAACATTAGTTTGCCTTAAAATTTTAATAGTATTCATGGCAGGTTTTTAATTCAACATGCGGAATAAAATGTTATATTAGATACATCTGCAGATTTGCCTCCAACTTTTTTTTCTCCGTATAGAATTGTAATATATATAAATAAATATTTAAATCAAAACATATTACTTATAGAATGATACATGAAGGGAACAAGAATGCAGTAGAAAGAGAAGATGCAATCTTGTTAAAAATATAAAGTACTCTATTTCTTACAATAGAATTCACCGTATTACTATTAATACATTAAAAATTATATTTCTTACATTAAAATTCACCTTACATTACGTTAGATATTAGAAAAAAATATTTTTTAAAATATGAACTTAACATTTTTAAATAAAAAAATATTACTCATATTTTATTATCTACGAATAATTTGACATGAAGTATTAGAAGATAGATTAACCGGATACAAGCTTCGTTGACAAATGTGGAACAAAATAGAAGATAAAATTACGTGTCGCAATATAAATATATGCCGACGATGTAATAATAATAGCTATGGATAATCTTGATTAGCCCCACAACATACCTAAACAGATTTTTTAATGTATCGATTATTCGAATCCAATCAATTTGTGAAGTCTAGAGACAATATTTGTCGGATCAACTTTAATTAAAAGCTATTCATGACAAGCATGAATATATGATTAATTAAATTGAATTATTAGTTAGTAACATCCACCTTTTAAGTTCAATTCACACCACAAACACTTTAAATTGACTTGTTTACATCAATACATACTCAAAATAATAATAATAAAAAAAAACTTTTGATGCAATGAAAGAAATAGTACGATTCTTTTAGAAAATTTAATTGAATAAAGTGTTTGATACAGAGAAGGTGACACTTTTGAATTGATAGTTTTATATATTTCAGGCTTCGAATGGAAAAAAAAATAATTTAGACATTGAATTGATTAGTTTACCAATTTTTCAGGTTTTGAATTGATAAAATTTCCATAATAATATTATTAAAGTATTTATAATGTGTATTATTTCCATTTTTCAGATGTACAAGTATTTTTGGAATGGAGTAGAAAACAAGTGTGCAATTTTTCTTGACAAGGAGGAAGTATAATCGTCTAAATGTAATTTTATTAACGTGTTTATTTATTCTTAAGGATAATATAACAATTTTTAGTTAGTACTTAGTATATAGAGTGTAAAATGTATTATGTGTGTTAAATATAAATGTTATTTATAAAAAATTAAGGCATATTAATAAATGGCAAATACTTACAATTTGGATTTATACATACTACAATATAATTAAGTATTAAATGATACTTCATTCTATTAGCTTAAACTTTTATTTATTTATCAACTTAAAATCTTAGATAAAATAATAGTAATTTTAATTCTGTCAATTTTTTTTTAAAATTAAATTATATTGTGAGAGTGTTAGCTTTAAATGTCTTTTTTTTTTTCGGGTGTAAAAATAATTTTAAAACAAATATATAAAAACATACTATAAATTTGTTAATCTGATGGAGACAAATTTAATTTTATGGTGAATACGAAGGATCGACAATAGTTGTACTATAGTGTGTATTATTAAGTTTGTTGTTACAGTTATTGCATGATAGTGAGTCTGATAAGTCATATCATTGATATATGATGATAAATATTTTGTGTGATTGTGATTTCGGTATTGATTAAAATTTTTATTAAAGGAGTATACTTGTGTAAAATCGTTTATTTATTAAGCTAGTTATTTTTTTAGTAAGGTGTTATAACTTCTAAGGATTTACTCCAAGATTATAAGGCTTAAGTCAAAATAAAAAGGGCACAACTAAAAATAAATTAATTAATTAATCAAACATTTAGTTATTTTCTTATATAATGTGTATGAAAAGTGTAGAAAGTTTTTATTTTATTTTATTTTTTTACAAGAGAAAAGTGTAGAATATGGAGTAATTCATAGTCAATTTGAGAAATGTATTTCGATTTATAGAGTTGAAATTGTGGTGCTTAGACGATTTTAATTGTTAAATTAATTTTTAATTTAATCTTTATTACTCCATCCGTCCGATTATAAGGTGTTCATTTGTTTTTTGCACGTGAATTAATGAATATTATTATTATACGTAAAGTAGGTAACTATATTAGAGAAAAGTGGTGGACCATATATTATACTTTTTTACTAAATATGAAAAATAGACACCTTTTAACCGAACGTCAAAAATAGTAAATTGACACCTTTTAATCGGACATAAAAAATAGTAAAATTGACACCTTAGAAGCGGAGGAATATTAAATAAATAATATAATTAATTTTATTAAAAAAAAACTATTCACTACCCATTTTAACCCATAAACATAAACTCCAAAACCCCACTTTTTAATATCAATGTTATCGCTAGCATTTGGACCATCACAAACACTTGTGTACCCAATTTTTAATATCAATGTTGTTTGGACAATCACAAACACTTGTATAAATTGGGCTGACGGTGTAAACTCTGTGATCTCTCTTTCAATCCTATATACCCCATAGATTACTAAAATGTTTAAATTAAGGGAGACCAGACCACAAAGTTTACAAGAGTTTATAATGTAAACCTAATCTAAAAAAAATTAACTCTTGCACCATATAGTATATGATATCACAAGGATCATTTCTATTTTTTTTTAAATATTTTATGTTTATTAATTTCATTATCAACCTTTTCATCATCTCGCTGTTTAGCAAAATTTTCATTTAAATTATTTTCATTTCTCAGTTACACGGTCAACATTTTCTTTTCATTTTAGTCATTATTATCTTTTATATAAATTCTTTGTCATTTAATTTATTTTTATTTTCAACTTCCATCTCATTAGAATTATGTAATTTATTACTCCCTCCGTCCACTTGAAACATAACCGTTTGCTTTTTACACGTGGATTAAGGAGTATAATAATATAATATATTTTGAAGTGAAAGAAATAATATTTTAAAGTGCAGTTAGTAGTTGTATTAGTGTTGAGTTTGAGGTCATGAGAGGTCATATTAATCTAAAAAAGGAAATTGATACTTTGTAATGTGACGAATCAAAATGACAAAATGATACGTATTAATGGGACGGATGAAGTATTTTCTATTAGTTCTTGTTGCTCATTTATTTCATGTTCACTTTATTCGTTTTCATTATTCATCCACATGAAACACCAATCTGCATAAATATCAAGAGTACCCTTTTAAAATTAACTCCTTTTTAAGTATTATTCTCGTAAAACCAAGTAATTCTTATAACTTTGATCATGTTTTTTTTTTTTCCAAAAAAAAAAATTTCAACTTAATTCCATCGATCTTGAAATAGCGGTAAAAATACCCCATTTTCGTCAATTTTCATCGTCATGTGACAATTATGCGTTGATGTGCCTTTCCCGGTAATTTCAATATTTTTCGATGAAAATTGGATATTTTTGGTCATGTCGTAGGAACTACGAGATCAACCCAAGAGCGCCTTCGAATTTTTAAGTAACAGAAAGAAAATCAACGACTGGATTCTGCCCTTCTAAAAGAAACATTCGGCTCTAACAATTCCATCACCATATACCATAACTGCCGCTAGCAAGGTATGAAAAGAGATCAAATTTGATTTGAACCAGTTAAAGAATCAAAAGTACTAAATTGAAAATTTTATTTCTTTTTTAAATGAAAAATAAACATAAACAAAGTTATGAGACTTAATTAATTTTTATCCTAAACACCATATTAATATCCTTAAAATATCATAATATTACAAGTGTATTACTTTTTATGTTGGAAATTATTAATTTCCTTTATAATCTAATTATGGGCAATATATTATTATGCAATTATATTAGCTATTCAATTATATTATGGATTTAATTAAGTGATCCAATTAAGGTTAAAGGTCCATGGGCTATAATAATAAATGATATGGGCTTATTGAGTAGATACCCAATACTACATGATTAGGTGATTATGGGTGGTCTAGTCAAGTAGTATATAAAGGTTACCCGGTTATGGTCCCCAATATACTAAGCCGCACATCGTCTTCCCTTCTCCCCATCGGGAGGGATTACTACGGTCCCCATAAGGAATAAGGAGGCTTAGTTGAGGAAGGTCATATAACCACTGATCCTGAGTTCGTGTTCCGCCTAGAGACTCATTGGATCAGGTACGCTTCCGCTTTACGGTTTAAATCTCGTTAATCATAATAGGGTTAAAGTTTCATGAATTTATTTCCAACAAGTGGTATCAGAGCCACCCTATATATGATTTTCTGAGATCACAATAATATTGTGGTTAGATTCGAATGTGTGTTTGAATCTTTATGGTAAATCACGTTTTTTTTATTAAAGGATTGGTATTGTTTAATGATTCATAGATTAATTATCGTATTCCAGAATTGATAATTGAGTACACAAGGATGTTTAGTCGTGTCATGATCAGGTTATATATGCTGCTCATTATTTTCTCCTCTATGCATATATAGATTTAATATTAATTAAATTGTGATATCTTATTTGCTCATTTGGAGAATTGCGTCAATTCCATATTGGTCATATTAAATAAAGAAAGCCGGTTCATTCAGTTTAATAATTGATTTATGGGACAATTATGTGATTCAATAATATTTGGTTATATTCTATTTATGGCATAAGAAATTAATTGTGCAATATTTATTATTGATTCTGGAATCAATTACGAGTCCCATTATTTTGGAAAGGATTGAGTTTTATATTAAATTGAGATTTTGGAATCCCTAATTAAGTAAAGGAAATCTTTCATCATTATAGGGTAATGAATCATCTAATATTCCTATTTGGTTGGTGGAATAAAATAAAATTAAATTGGGGAGACAGTTAAATGTCGTTTAATTAAATTAAATATTTTAATATTTATTTAATTAGTCTAGTAAACCTTCAATCTAGTCAATCGAAGCACCATGTTGCCACAGCAATATCGTGTGTGGAGAAAATCTTTATTGAAATTACATAGATGGGTGTGGTATTATTTATGTGTTCTGTGTTCGGCCCACAGGTAGGCACAGTTTGACAGAATAATAACACACATGTGATAATAAGTATGTGATGATTATTTGGATTATTCATGTGAACATGAGTCGGTCCACAGATAGACTCTTGTTTGACAGAACTTATTGTCAATACTTGATTGTTACACCAAGATTACCCCTGCAGTTAATTTTTGTCCACAGACGAGGTTAATGTTGCACAAGGTGTCTTGTGATGGGTCCCTAATTAATAATGTTGTGCGAGTGTATTTTCATGCGGGTATTGATCGGCCCACAGGTAGATTAATATTTGGCAGAAATACACAAGCACCTGTGGTGGTAAATATGTGACGATTATTTGTTTAACATGTGAGTAATAAGTCGGCCCACAGGAAGGCTATTGCTTGACAGTTTTATTGTCAGTATTTGACTACTACAAAGAGGTGCCACTTACAAGTTAGTATTGTTGTCATTGGACTTGATACTAATGTTGTGCTTGATTCCTTGAGATGATTCTAAACTATTTAAAATTTGAAAGATTATAAAGTTTAGTGCAAGCATGATAATCATTTTGAATTAATTCTCTATACAATTAAGAAGTCTGTTAATTAAGTTTAACCTATGTCAACAACAAAATTATACATGATGAGAACTTCAACAATAAGAATGAACTAATAAGTTTCTAACAAACTCTGTCTCAATAAAGTATAAGGGCAACAAAAAAAAAAACCGTTTGGAAAGCTGTTAAAAAGAAACTAAAGTATAACCTTTCGTTTTCTCCTAAAGGCTTGTGGAATTATTTTAAAATACACCACATTAAGATTACTTAGTATTAATGGTGTTGTGGTGTAGTTAAAAGACAAAAATAGTATTCCACAATATATGGTTACTAATTGGAGAAATACTAAAGATTGCAGCTTATGGTCTCAATAAAGTTCCAACCAAAGTAGTTGTGAGAACTCTTTGAGTTTCACATATGGTGATATCCAACTAAGGCTAGATCATTGGGATCTACTAAAGAAATTTGGATTCAAATAGATACAAGCTACTTTATTGGTATTAAATAAATATAATAAGTTTATGATCCAATTGATCGGATCATATTTGAGACGGGTAATACGGTATTATGTGAGGATGTTGATTTTGGGGGAAGAACAATATTAGAGACATTGTCCTTATGGGGAGTCGATTCGATCCCCACTTATGCTTTAAAGAATTGGTGCAAATCCAGAATAAGATAAGACAATGTCAATAATATTTAAGGAATACAAATTCAACAACCTCAAGAATTAATGTCACTAAGGAAACCACTGGAGTTGGGAGAAAGATAATTCAGAAGATTATGTAGTTTTCTTTTAAATAATGAGGACACTATAGAATTAATGGTAGAACATTCAAACAATGTTCATCAAACCATGAAAGGTCCAATTACTCCAAAGTGTGTTAATGTTATAAGTTATGAGTATAAATCAATACAAGATGATTAGGTTTGCATCTTGATATAGGATTATACTCAAAAGGGAAGGAAGTCATTATTATAAGATAATCGTGACATCAGTAACACATTTTGATCTTGAATCATATTGTATGGATGTAAAGATAAAGTTCATTGATCGCAACACTGATGATACGATCTAAATGGTTTAAGAACTAATAAGAAATCCATCTATGCATTCAAGCAAATTTTTTTCGTAAAGGAATCACAAGTATCATCATGAAGTAAGTGTCTCTTTTGGTTTTGAGACAAATGTAGATGATTATGTGATTCAGTGGGAGAATGTTTAAGTTAAACTAAGGGAGACAAGTGCAGTCTCAATCAGGTGCCCTAAAGTTAAACTAAAGATTTAAGAAATGTAGAAACATTTCATATTCATTGGTTGTTGGAAGTTGTTGTATGATGAGGTCTCTACAAGACCTAATTTGGCTTATGTTGTTGGTATATTAAGTAGACATTTAAGTAACTCTAGTATGGATCTTTATAAAGTATGTATAGAGAACTAAGAATAATATGTTTGTACATCAGAGATCAGATTTGTTAGAGATCATGAGGAATTCTGATTCTGAGTTTGTTGGATGTCAATACAGTATAAGATCCACTTCAGGCTATATTTTCTGTTGGTCGGAGAGCTATACAAGTAAAAGTATTATGCAAACACTTTAGCTCATTAACCATGACAACAGAATTAGTAGCATACTAAGGACATTCAAACATGAAATAAAGGTTGCGAAGATTTGTCACATAAAGTTGATTATGACAGTGAGTTCGCAATAAAGTATTAACGACAAGAGTACTTATAAGTCAAGCATATTGACATAGAATTCTTGGTTGTTAAAGAAAGTGTTTTGTGTAGATAAAATTTTAGAAGAGCATATTATGATAGACTCTAAATTCGGATCCGCTATTTATGTATTCAACGCCCTGTAATTTTTATGAGCTAGCTACTCATATGGGTGTGATATGGTTTTAGAATACATTAGTTCAGTGGGAGTCTATATTTATTGTTCTTTAAAGTTTCAATACACTTTGATTTGGATAATTCAGTTTTCTGCAGAATTAAGTTGATGGTTTTGAATTCATTGTGAATTTACTAAGGTTAATTTTTCATTTTGTAATATTTTATATTATGGATTGGTCTCACTAAAGTTTAAAGTTGGACCAGTTGGAAATAGACATGATGTTGATCACATTTGACATGTAATTTCCATGCTACTCACCATATTTGATCTATGTCATTGAGTATATTGATATGGTGATTGTCGGGGTTTAATCACGATTTATAATGTGGTGAATGCCGCGGTAGTTCCATATTAGTATATGAGATGGACCAGATTGTTAAGTATAGCCTGAAGAGGAATAGCATAAAGTTGCGCAACTAAGGACTCTTGATATAATTGCTAACGGAAAATATATAGCCCAAGTGGGAGATTGTTGGAAATTATTAATTTCCTTTATAATCTAATTATGGGCAATATATTATTATGCAATTATATTAGCTATTCAATTATATTATGGATTTAATTAAGTGATCCAATTAAGGTTAAAGGTCCATGGGCTATAATAATAAATGATATGGGCTTATTGAGTAGATACCCAATACTACATGATTAGGTGATTATGGGTGGTCTAGTCAAGTAGTATATAAAGGTTACCCGGTTATGGTCCCCAATATACTAAGCCGCACATCGTCTTCCCTTCTCCCCATCGGGAGAGATTACTACAGTCCCCATAAGGAATAAGGAGGCTTAGTTGAGGAAGGTCATATAACCACTGATCCTGAGTTCGTGTTCCGCCTAGAGACTCATTGGATCAGGTACGCTTCCGCTTTACGGTTTAAATCTCGTTAATCATAATAGGGTTAAAGTTTCATGAATTTATTTCCAACATTTTACATTACCTTTTCTTTTTCAAATATCCCAATTTTTTCTAATATTATATCCTTAATTTTTTTCAGTCACCTCCAAAACTTCCGAGTACACTATTTTTCACAGATAAGGAGAAACTTATCCTTCTACTTAGAAGGATAGCACACGCGCGAGGGGGCGCGTGAGAGGTTTGGGCTTCATTACTTCAAATCATGGCCCATTCATCAATCATTGCAATTATTTGTACTACCAGCAGAAATGACTCCCAATCTCAACCATATCATTGTATTCTCATCCTATTATTACTTATTCTTATTAATTATTACTCCATATCTTATTCTTATGTTATCCTATTTCTTCTTCAAATAATTCTAAACTAGATCCATTTCATAATTGAAAATCTCTCCAATTTATAAGAATTACTCTAATGTTTGACCAATTATCCAAGTTGGCAGATTCATGTTTTCAGTCCATCAATCAAAGGGTGTTTGGCTTGTCACAAGATTCACTCGATTATAGGACTAATCTTTTGTACACTACGTGTATATATACCTTAATTAATTTTAATGATATAAACTCCCTATTTAAAAATTATAAAGAGTTATATTTTATTAATATTTTTGACTCTAAAATTAAACATTAAATTCTAAGAAATTGTTTGGTTCACAATGAGTTGATAGAAAGGTTAACAAACCTTGTACATATGATTAAAAAGGTGTGAGGATAAAAATTCCCTTAAATTTTTATTAATTTAAAAGAATATTGTAACCCATCTCTCCCATATGCTACATTCTATTGGGCCCATGCTTCTTATTAACTAGCTTAAAAGATAATTAAGTCAATATAAATATAATTAGTGTTTGAACCCCCTTATTTTTAACAAACTTTGAAGACCCTCAGTGCACTTTTACTCTTTAGCAAAAGACCCACACATGACTCATTATTTACCATAAATACAACTTCAAATTTTATATAAAACAATAATACTATTCAACAAATATGCAAAAAAAAAAAAAGAATATCCTATCAATTTAGGAGGAAGTATTTACTCAATTTCAAGTCCCAAAAATATTATAATACATATACAACTAGAGTTCACTTAAATTAATTATTATGTGAATCAATTTCAGAGATTACTGTCTTTCAACTAAGACTAGATCTTTGCAATTGGTGTCCAAGAATTCAACTAGTTCAGCTTTTACAAAGTTGTGATTACACCAAAATTAAAAATTGTAATATTGAAGGTAAGAAAGCTTCTTCTTCTTTTTTTTTCCCAATATACTTGCACAGTATTATTTTGTTATGTACATGACAAATGCACCCATCCCTTGAGGCTCACAGCCACTTGTGGTCCTCTTCCATTAATGCACCATTCTTATCCTGCACCCACACTTATTCTTCTCCCACTCTCCTCTCCTTATCCTGCGATTCCCACTCCCTCTCTCTCTTTGCCATCTCTTAATCATCCTCTCCCATACAATATTGCCCTTCAACCATATCACCCTTTCTTAACCATACACTACACACACACACACACACACACATATATATATATATATATATATACACACACATGTCAGGCAGTTGCTGGGCAGTGGGTGTGGGGTGGAGCAGGGAGGAAGAGAATGCATTTGAAAATGCCATTGCCATGCATTGGAGAGATGAATCAAGTGAGCAGAGTTGGAGCAAGATTAGCTCAATGGTTCCTACTAAAACCATCCAACAACTCAAGCATCACTATCAGCTTCTACTTGAAGATGTTGCTGCTATTGAAGCTGGGAATGTTCCTTTGCCTAATTACCATAATACCAATGCTACTGCTACACTTGGACATGAACCTTCTTCTTCTTCTTCTATGTCCACTGCTACTTATAAGGACCATTTTCATCTTAAGGATACTAAACCTTTCTCTAATTCTAATTTCTCCACCCACGACTCCGCCTCCGCCCCCGCCCAGCCCAAGGGTGGCGGAGGCTCCGCCAAGTCCGACCAGGAACGCAGGAAAGGGATTCCATGGACTGAGGAGGAACACAGGTTTTTTTATTACTTTATCATGCTGTATTTTGTCCGCTTGAAAACATGACAAATTTTTGTACCAAACACTTGCATCACTTTTTAAATAAAATAATACTCTCCCGTCCCACATATTTCTTAACACTTCCGTTCCTTTGTAGTAATTTACGACGGAAGTATGAAGAAATACGTAATAACCAGATGAAATAGAGAAAGGACAGATTTATTACACAATTTTATTTTGCAGCTCAAATAAGGTTAAAAGAAGCTGAAATTTTGACAGTTTCTTGTTTGCAGGTTATTTTTGCTTGGTTTGGACAAGTTTGGGAAAGGGGATTGGAGGAGCATTTCAAGAAACTTTGTGATATCCAGAACTCCGACGCAGGTCGCAAGCCACGCTCAAAAGTACTTCATTCGTTTAAACTCCATCAACCGAGACAGGAGGAGATCCAGCATCCATGACATCACGAGTATCAACGGGGAAGTCCCATCGACTCATATGCCTCCAATAACCGGCCTACAGGTCCTTCCGCCACCAACTGCTCCACCAGTAATGAAACATCAACGCCCAAACATGCACGGATTAGGAATCTACGGTGGTGCTCCGTTAGGGCAGCCCGTCTCCATTCCCCCCGGCAGTCACATTGCATCAGCAGTTGGTACGCCTGTTATGATACCTCCAGGGCATCACCACCACCATCCCCACCATTCACCTTATGTTCTTCCTGTTGCTTGTCCGATGCCGCCACCGGCTCCAGCACCGCCCCCGCCCATGAATCAGTAAGGGAGAAGTAGAAAAATTGCAGGAAGCATGACTTTGTAGAGCATAATTCTGCTCCCCATAATATTGCTTATTTAGCCAAAAAAAGCTCATTAATTACTAACATTAGAGGCTCTTACCAATTGGGACCATGTATGTAGAATACAGTTGTATTCAAATTCTTTCTACATGTATATAATAGATTCCCATTCTCCTAATCCAAACATATCCTTTCACAAATTATAAAAAAAAAATCATTATAAAATCCCTGAAAACAAAGTGAAGCAGAAAATTCAGGCATCTATTTCCTAATACTAGTTGTCTAAGGATGCATTTACTGTGCTTGGCCAAAATGAACTTAATGCAGGAATCTATCTCATAATTGATATAAGCATCATCAGAAACTATAAAATAATTTCAGAAAGATCTATAAGAGCTATGAAGCTTGAACACTTGAAGAATTATAAAAGAATTTATAACCAAAACCATATATTAATATCACTGCTCTGACAAAAAGGCTCCGTTAACGGGGGACGGGGGAGAAGAAAAAAAGCAAGGTAATATTACCCGTATATCGCGACTACAACAATAATAGTCATATGAATGATTTGTATGATACTGCGGAAATTTCTGCCCGTAAGGAAATCAGAAACCATGAAGATTCACTTCAATCCTGCAACCAACCAATACTAACACGCTCTAAAACTAAACTGCATTTTTCTTGCTCCTGAAATTCTCCTTTAGTGAGGCAAACTTTTTCTTACATTGATTAACTGTTTTCCCTGGAACTGCAGCAGCAACGCGCTCCCACCTTTGATTAGTGTCTTTTGGGAAGGTTTTTAAAGCTTGGACCAATGCTTTCTCTTGAACGTCGGACCATATATCTGCATCAGAACTAGATGTACCATCACCATTAACAGCTTCACTTTCAGCGGGTATTTTGGTTCTCTCATCATCCGAGTTGTTAGTGCTCTTCTCTGCCGCATTGCTGCTCCTGAAACTCTCCTTCATCAGAGTAAATTTTTTCTTGCATTGGCCCACAGTTTTTCCGGGAACTGCAGCTGCAACTCGTTCCCACCTCTGAGAGGTCTCCTTTGGGAAGGTTTTCAGAGCTTGGACTAAAGCTCTTTCTTGAACAACCGACCATAAATCTGGATCTGAGCTTGAAGAAATTCCATCAGCAGCAGTAACATCATCGGAACTCAGAGGGTTTCCACTTTGATTTAATGACTCTGGCAAAGTCTCTGAATCCACAGATTGCCTCTCATCCACAGTGCTATCAGATGAGCCCTGCACCTCCTCCCTCGTAGAAAGAGGAGATGCGATCATTGGTGCTGGCTTCCTTTTCTCAAGGAAAGAGTCAAAAGCTTTAGCAGAATCAGGCTTCTGCAGAAGTACTGTCTTTGTAGCCTTAAGAATCTCTTCCACAGACCTCTTAGTACCAATATAATCAGAAATTACTTCCCAGCGTCTGGAGGTTCCTTTAGGATATTTCTGCATTCCCTTTCTCAGAAGTTCAATCTCTTCCTTAGTCCATGGTTTTTCCTTTTTCTCAATGCTGCTATAAGAAATCTGCCCATTCATAGCAACAGAGCCATTCTGCTTTGAGCTCTTCTCATCTTCCTTCCTATCCTCCAATTTGTTATCTAGCTTGAGTGCGTTCTTGAGGAGTTTGGCGCATTCTAGTGCTTCCTTTCCTTCCATTTGATCACATAGACTTTTGAGCTGCTCTTTATCAAGAGATGAACAAAGACTTTCAACATCATCATCAGTAAGATCAAGCAAATGCTGGGAAAAAATAGGCATTGCAAGTGATCGAAGACGGGTCTTTTCTTTGCGCAGCAGCTTTTTCTCCTTCTCCTTCAACTTTTTCAAATTCGAAGCAGCTTCAGCAGCCTTTTTCTCCTCCTCCATTTTCCGTTGCTTCTCCTCCTCAGCAATTCTAGCTGCTTCTTCTTCCTGCAATTTCTTAGCCAAATTCTTTGCCTCCTTTTTCCTCAACTTTGCAGCTTTCTCCTCCTCTTTTCTCCTCAAAATCCTGGGGTCCCGTTTGTAGGCATTATCAACAAGGGTACGTATACGTGCATTTTCTTCCTTCCTTGCCTTTTCTGAGAGTTTTGCATTTTGTCTCTCCATCCACCTCTTATGATCACGGGATTCAGCCTGCTCAAGGTCAAACTCATCCGCATGTGGAAATTCCCTCCAGCTCTTAAACACATACCAAAAATTATAAAAGCTATCAACTTCCTTGATTGGAGTTTTATCATCTCCCAAACTCGGGACAGGTTGGGTGACTGACCAGCGTCCATTCCTCAAGAAAGCAGGTCCAAAGACCTTGAAGAAGTCCTGAGGTGCACAATCAGTAGGAATCTCATCATCAAACTCATCCGTGGAGTCATAGATTCTTCTCCTCACTGGGTCGATCAACACCTCATATGACTCCTGAATGGCCTTAAAATGGTTCTCTATCTCATCCTTCTTGGCCTGTTTGGCAGCCTCGGTTTCCTCAGCAAGCAATAGAGCACCCTGCTTATCAGGATGATGTCTCAGAGCAGCCTCCCGATAACTCTTTCTTATCTGATCCTCCGTGGCAAGATACCTCAAATGGCTCAAACACAACAGAGCATAATGATCTTGCTGCTTCGATTCACCAGGTTTCTTCTTTCCTTTACTGCTGTATGAATCTGATGATTGTACATAAACATTCTCCTTCTCTTGTGAAACTTCCTTTTCATTCTCCTCATCTGTATCCACCTCCGCAGTGTGGCCCGACAACCTAAGAGCAGCATCGTGAAAGGCATGCCCAGCAGGTTCGAGATTCGATGCCTTGATCGGAAGGCTATTGGAGGAAATATAGATTGGTAAACCATCAACAATTTCCTCAGAGTAAGTAATTAAAAGCATGCTTTTCCGAGAAGCCATATCCATCACTACCAATGCCAAAACATCCACAGTAAGCTATCGATTGCGTTTACACAACAAAAACTTAAAAATGAAATATAAGCCACAAAATTAAATATAACATGAAATTAATTTCGATCAAAACACAAAACCAGAGCTGCACTTCTGCATTACATATTGATTTATGAGTTTAAATCAAAGTACTTAACTTCGCTGTATCATTAATGACGTGAAAAACACACATTCGTAAAAAAATATCAAGTT
The DNA here is from genome assembly GCA_023678885.1 of Pogostemon cablin. Taxonomy (NCBI): domain Eukaryota; kingdom Viridiplantae; phylum Streptophyta; class Magnoliopsida; order Lamiales; family Lamiaceae; genus Pogostemon; species Pogostemon cablin. The sequence continues at coordinate 6,050,522 of CM042960.1, read as the reverse complement.
TTAACGGGGTAAGAATCAAAATACCTGCGGTTGTAGAAAAAATGCAATCAGTCGTCGAGCATGAAGCTATCCGGTGCAGCCGCCGTTGCCACCGCCGCCGATTTGAGGTAGCAAGTTTGGATGAGAACTAGGGTTTTCTGTTATTGCTATGCAACGAGGCAAAGCAAACACAGCAAGAGGTTGGAATTGGCGAACGAAATCATTATTATATACGGGCTCGAAATCGTTGCCAGGTGGATTCATTATTAGGCCCAGAATGGATATTGGGCCTAAAATTAACATCAGGCCTTTTGATATCAATTGGGCAATAGTTTAGTGGATCACGCAATTATTAATGAGCGAGGCTCTTGTGCCCGTTGTCCCCAAACTCAATTTAAACCTCTAACCAAACAATTATTAATGAGCGAGGCTCTTGTGCCCCTTTGTCCCCAAACTCAATTTAAACCCCTAGCAATACATAGGGTTAAATTGAATATGGAGGGGGAGGGTTGGAACATGATTATGTTCCCATAAAAGTACGGTGTATTCCGGACACACAAGTTTTTGCCATTATTAATTATCATTTTTTGGGGGCTGTTACTGCCGTTTTGTTTAAGACATCTTAATTGACTATAGGAAAAAAATAAAAATATTCTTTTTAAACCCTAACTCATTTACTACATTTAAAAAAAAAACATAATTTGTTTGTACATCCATCACACACTATAACTTAAAACACATGAAAATACACACACACAAAAAACACACACAAATACACCAAACACATGCAAACTCACTCACTCACACACACATGACAGAAAGAAAAAGAGAGAAAGAGGTAGAGAAAAGGAGAATCGGAGAACCTCAATTTTAAACCCAGAATATCAAAATATGAAATGAGAACTAGGTAATTTTACGCTTACATTCTTTCTCAAAATCATCTCTTGTATTATAGGGTTTGTGTATTAATGAAATTGTGTAATTTATTAACAAATTATTGGTGAATTAATGAAAATTATTATCTAAGTTTAATAGATGACAGGAACATAATTCAAAGGTGTACTCCCTCCGTCCCCTTGAAAGGTATTCATTTAATGTGTAATGGAAAATTGTATTAGTGTTGAGTGTGGGGTCATGTGTAGTGGTTGTGGGGTCACATCAATTCAAAAAGAAAAATGAATACTTTGTAATGGGACGGACCAAAATGAAAAAATGGATACGTATTAAGGGAACGGATGAAGTATATTTTGGGTGTTGAAAATCGAACTTCAACATTTCAAAACTGGTCCAACAAAAATATTGTTAAATTTCAGTAATATGTTGATGAAAATTACTAGTAAACAATGGGTATCAGCAGAAATTTCTACAAATTTCGACAAGGAGTAATCAAAATTTTGTCGAAAATTCAATACGATTCAATCGAAATTTACTTGTGAGAGATTTATTTCATAGAAAATTTTAGTGAGACTGATAATAAATAGTAACATTTTATTAAAAAAACGATATTCGAATTAATAAAAAATATAGTAAGTTAATTAAAAAAAAAAGAAAGCCTACCATATAATAATCTAGATGACTATGCGAGTCATTACCATTCACAGGAGGAAGAGATCATCGTGTATTATGTGTCAATAACTTTACTTAACACTACTGTGTATCATTTTGTGACATTAACTTTACTTAACACTACTGTTAACTCGCAAAAGGAAAAAAAAAATAAATCAACCAATTTCCCTAAAAGTTACAAAGGTATAAGAAATGTTGCACCAGAAAATTCAGAGCATCTTAAAATTAAGTAAATACACAAGTAAACTGCACAATTTCAATAACCACATTCATTGAGTATACTGAGATTTCAAAGTTACAGACTACATAGTATACAACTTTACAACACAAACTGTGGTTTTTTTAAATCGACAAACACATCTATCTTGTCTTTCGACTCCCACGGAAAAAACAGGGAACTTACACAGACATAGAATGGCTATATCGAAACTTCTAACACTATCTTCTACGTATATACACAAGTCGAACAATGCATGTTTTGCCGTGTCAGTTCACTAAACTGTTTTCACTTGCAAATCTTTTCTCTTTGTCTTGAGAGATTTAATTTTACACGCCTGCTTCGAAGGAGGTCCCACTAGCAGCAATCGCGACATGACATAAGACAACAGTTCCTCGCGATGTGAGAATGTGAAGTCCAAATGGGCGTACTCAAACTCGTTGTATGAAACATCCACCCCTGCTTCTTTCATTATCTTGTAGTGCTTTCTTACCATCGATGGCTTGATTACCTTGTCCTTCCTCCCAGCAACAAGATCAACGGGAATGTTGATGAAGCTGTAGTAATCCCCCAAATTCAGTGGCTCTGGAGAACCATAAATGTCAATGTTGGTAGATGGACTACCATAATCAAACATTCTGAACTTCTTTGATCTTTTCATCTGTGCCAGATGAAGAGCCACTCTGAACGAGACGCCTGGCATGTCGTTCATGTTGTAGTGAGGTAAACCTAGGACCCCTACCCAGTTGGAGCTGTCCCCACCGACAACATAACTCATGAGGGTCTGCACTAATCCTCCGACAGCAGGTAGATTATGGAAGTCGCGAGCCAGTTTATTTAATAGCATACGGAAAAACCTAGTGGGGATGTAGAAAGCTGGAACAAGAGGGGATAAGAGAGGAGTGAGCAAAAGGAATAGGCTCTCAGCCATTGCAAACACAAAGGTGGAATCATGGTGAAAGCCAGCTGGTGAGAGTAGGATCATCCTAGAGAGTCGATGGGGCTTTTCTTCAATCCTACGTGTTACAACATACATCAAAATTGCAGCTCCTCCCAAGCTGTGACAAACTGCACAAATCTTATAAGGTTGGTCAGTGCTGTTTTCTTCATCTACATCGGTTTCGATAGGTTTCAGTTCAGAACTTTTTATTTCATGGATCTTCTCTATCATTGCAGGTATATCTTCAGTCCCATGTTCATTGATCGAGTAAGTCCAATACCTGCAAATTTAGTCAAACCAGAATCAGTAAATAACCAAAATCTGTAGAAGACCCAAAAGAATGTCAATCAGCCAATAATGATCCAAATTTAAGTACTGAACTCCAATAATGCAAAATTTAAAAGGAATTTAAATCTGTCCCAGATAACCCAATCGCAGGTTTCAGTATCATCGGAACAAAAATCCTCTCCGAATATCAAAGAGGTAGCCATAGTTGTTAAAGGCGAGCCTAAGGCGCTCAGGCTCAGGGGTCTGCGCCTAGATTGTTGATTTTTTGCTAGTCAATTATTAAAGGGTTTACACGTTTTTAAGATAAAAATGGACAGCCCACTTATAAAATGAAATAAATAGAGAATTAGGGTTAGGGTTTTAGTACTTGAACTTTCAAAACAAAGACAAAAAATTCACCTCCACCATCTGCCGCTTACTTGAACTTTATTTGTGTGTATGTTTTATCTGTTATAATGCTATTATGAGTTATTATGTATCATTATGTGATGTTATGTGATTTTTACTTTAGTTTAGTTAGGTAATACGATTGTAAGTAGGATATATTTGTGTATATACATTGTAAATTCAGTTTGGGGCAAAATGTAGCTCAGGCGCGCCTAGGGGTCTGTGCGCCTAGGTGCGCCTCTCGCTTTTAACAACTATGGAGGTAGCACTAGCTTTCATCAGATAAGAAAATAGGGAGGGAAAACGCAAACATATATATAAACACGACAATTACCAGCTGAACAAAGTAATTTCCTGCATTTTTACAAAAATCCTGTTCAAAATATTCTGAAGCATCTCTCTTTGCTGCACCAACTTTTAGCGTGTAACATGGTTGCATTAATTTATTTGTTCTCTTAATCCAAAGTACATACATCATAGTTATTTGATGAAGCCAAACATAATTTTAACAAATCATTTTGCTGTCCCATTAAATATCCAAGGTAACTAACTTCAACTAGCACTGTGATAACAACTTCAATCACTGTGTGAGCCATAAAAAATAGGCATAGGTTGAATAATTTAACCAGTGTTTATCAGTAGAATCTTTAAAAGTTTCAAAAGAAAGATTATGCCTCAATATACTAATCAGTTTGAATAGACATAATTTGGGTAAGATTTTTGGCCCCATTATGCCCTCACATTCTCTCTATTTTAATAAATCTAAGAATAATGTATTGAACTTCTTCTAGATTTAATTAAATATAAATTATTTTAATGGACACTTCAAATGGCCAAGAAATTTGCAAGCTATCACTTTTACCAATGATAATTGGCCATAATGCATATAGAGTGTGTAGAAGATGTGGTTTGTAGTACTATCATGACCGTTTTGGAAGAAACAGATCAAGGAGTTGACAGCCAGAATAAGAGGTCTCTAAATCTCTTATGACTGATTAATTTATCATTTTCAAGTCTTATTTCAAAAGATGAGTCATTAGAATTTCAACTTATCTCAATGTACAATGCATTTTGTATGCAAATTATCCACCACATAATCATTGCTTTTGTTTGCCTATATATCTCATGATTTTGGTCGTTCATTTGAGCAAATGAAAATATCATATACGCGAAAGACTCCGAACAAGTTTAGAATGGATTGCACCCCTGTAAACATGCAGAACTTCAGAAGAGATTGTACCACTTAAAACATACATAACTTCAGAATCATCGCATAAAAATATGTTTATGCAAATCATGGAAATATAAATTGGAATCCACATAAATCCTTTTTTAAGCGAGTGCATTCATTTAGTTACCATGGAGATATTTTTGTTGTCTAACATGTATTTGTGACACTACATATATTATCATGTACCCTCCCATCAAAAAAAAAAAAAAACCCTAATAGATCAATGGTGGAAAGCAAGATTAAAGACCCACAGAAATAGTAATGCAAGTACATGTGGGAAAAGAAATCCAAAAAACTTAACTAAACAGGACAAGAGATTAGAAAAAAAAAATCAATTACTTTTCACTAGATATCGATAGAACTTAAAAAACTCATATCATATATTGCAAGCAATTGATCTTGATCATGAGATGAAATCGACTAGCATGCTAGAAGATGATAAAAGCATATCAGTCCAATACTTTTTAAGTAAATGAACCCACTTACTTCCGTGATGAGATATTCTTATCCACATGGTCTCTTGAAACCAACCCCCGAAAATTTCCAAGAAAAACATCATACCCTGGAACGAAAGGGAAAAGCCATTACAACATAAACAAGATACATTTTTAAAAAGTGATGAACCATGTAAACTCATCGAAGTATAGTACAAACCTTGATCAAAAGCTGCAAAAGCTGGAGAACCAACGACACCATTTGAGACCCAACTGTAAAATCAGTTTAAAGTGTCAAATATAATAAATATGGGGTATGATGCACTAAAACCATTTAAGAATTCTAATTTTTCCACAATTGGGATTATTTTACATATTTAAAGTAAAGTAAATACAGAAGGATAATGACGCAAACATCATATAGTTATCAGCTATTGAAACCAAAGGAGACAAATCAGAGACATCAGAAATCAAAAGGAAGCATGGCGCCCTTGACTTAACCTATTGATTGGAATTACCTTGCATACTTAGCCATTAACTATAGGAGGAAGAAAAGAAAGAATTGAACATGTTTAACTTGAATGATAAATAAATAAAACAAATCAAAGACACAACTCACCCCATAGATGAATCAAGGATACCATGTTGCAGATAGACAACTTTGCGTGAATCTCTCCTGTAATCAAGTAGAAAGCATCAAAATGGTAAGACTGTCATGCTTTTCGGAATTACTGTATAAAGTGTACTAGAACTGTTGGTCTATATCAATGCACACCTTGGAATCCTTTCCATAAGAAGTATATAACCATCAGAAGTAACCACGCGGATAGCTTCATAAGGATACCTAGAAATGAAAAGACATTACAAAACTACTTGAATAAGGACTAATTCATAAGTGAGCAAACAATCTGAACTATGAGCTTGAAGGTAGACGTTTGAGAATAGACAGGGAACGCGGGAGGAGAAGAGAGATCGGACATCCAATCCCTGAAGTATTGACTTTAGAAAATGGAAAAAGATGAAAAGCTGCTCATTTACCCTTGAATATAAAACCTTCTCTTTTTTTTTTGACTACTTTTCTATTTATTATAGAAAGCACAAGCTAAAAATGTTAACATGAAACTTCTCAGCTTAATCCAACAAAACTAGAGCATTAGCACATAAAGACCTATTTTCAAGAAAGCACAAGGAAAAAAATTATCCCAGAAATTATAAAAATAATCAAACTTCACATACCCAAGCTCCGTTATGACATCTTCACATGTTCGAGCATCTGTATGGAGGGGGAAAGACGTTTTCCTTTCTGCAGGAGTTGGGTCATTATCTGACAGAACAGAAGTTGAGACAGAAGTCACACCCTCAGCTGGAGTCTCCTTATGATCATTGCTTCCAGAAAACCACCGACAAAGCCGTCGAATGGTATCTCCTGGTGATAGAAGACAGTGGGATGCCTTGTGAACAACATCAAATGCATTCTCTATGAGGATCTCAATTGCTAGGTGGAGATCCTAAAAAACATGAGGAATGTCAATGTATGCATACTTTAAATGCATTAGATGCAATCTAGAGATCATTTAAGACTTTTCTGTATAAAAGGATAAAAATTAGCATGGAAACAAACCTCAACAATGCCACGTCTACGATCAGTTGTCCGTTGAATAAAATGGTCCCTGAGGGATTGCAGCCTTCTAGGAGTTGGAGGATGGTTTCCTAACCCAGCAGGGGCTTTAGAAATCGTACGAAAAGCTGAATTAATGAGATAAAGAGGAATGCCGAAAAGGAATGTCACAGGAAACAGAAGCCAGTAAATTATACATCTGATCCAACTTTTATTGCGTCTGGTATAATTGCTTTCTCGTGAGACCCGTGAACTTTGTGATAAAGGGGACCCAGGATAAACATCACTGTCCTCACCATCGGATGAATAATCCACACTTGAGGATGTATCGGAATCAACAGAGAATTCATGAATGAACTGATTGAAAGATGATACACCACTGCACTCATCAAACACAATCCGAGTTACATTTCATAAGCAGAAATGTTGGAAGTACAATTTGAGTAACAGTCATAACATTGTTACAATGAGTGTGGCAAAGTTTAGAATTTTTTATTTTTCTAAAGAAAGCACTGAATCAGGGTCCAAAAAAGATACATATAAATCTCACTTTCTGCAATTTGAATGTGTCCATAATATTTAGATGTGCAAGAAGTGCAAAGGTCTGCACCAGAAGAGAGAGCCCAACAATGTTTCAAAGGTGCGTGCCTTACCAGTGCATTCACGCCCACCAAAGTTCATTTTTATTCACTAAATATATTGATTTAGTTGATATTTATATATTATCCTTTTTAATCAATTATAAAGTTCATAAAAAAAAATGCTTACAACACAGAGAACTACAAAAAGTAGGCTGTCAAATAATTAGTACTCCATATTTCTATCAGAACATGACATAAACATAATTTTAGTAAATTTTATCATAAACATAACATTGAGATGGAAAGATATTATACTTCTTTGTATGAAGACCAATGTAAGCGATTATTGACAAAAGAATTCCATAAAAGATATAATAATTTCAAAACAAACTGCATGGAAAGAATGAACCTACTTCTCCATCCAGCGTGGAAGTCGTGGCCCACGAAAAGTTGGTCTAAGCTCCCAACCATGAATGCCTTCAAGAATAGAAGTTTTCCCGGGCAAAATTGACAACAACAGTGCTGAGAATCCATTTATCAATCTTACAATATTGTTCAGTGATTCATAAGTGATCGTCTTTACTGACCTGACAATTATATCAACAGGACAATGTTAAATCCAATATACTTGGTGTATCACAATCCTGCCTTAACATGATAAGTTTTCAATAAAATAACACTAAATGGCTGACAATATTTCATCATAAAATTTATGGAAGCTTAAGAAGCACTTCCTGAGGTGTGGCAGTGCCAACATCTTGTAAGTGGGGTGAAACAGGTCTTGTCTGTATGTATGTATATATATATATATATATATATATATATATATATATATATATATATATATAACCAAACTTCTCAGTTCTCAGGCAGAAAACAGCACATTCACATGCAGCATCAAATAGCATGGTACTGTTATGCCCTTATTATGTGTGCCTCCGTCCTGGTTGGTTCACAACTATATAACTCATAATCCAGAATGCAAATTTTAAACATGATATACGCATTCATCAAGTGCACATAAATGCAGGCCTTTACAGTAAAAATGTGTTCATCTGCCTAAGAAAAATAAAAGATATCTTGATTTCCAGTCATTAGAGTAGCAGAGATTGTGATGCATTACAAAAGATTACAAGCAGAATCTACTCAGCCAAGAAGCACTGAGGGGATTGATAAAAAAAATGGAGGGGAGGGGGGTATAATACACCCAGGTACTCGGCTTATTGATAATTATAGCAGCAAGTCATAATATATTAAAGGGTATCTCAATTCCATTTGTAGCAAGGTGAAGGTAGCAGCACATCCAGAAGTAAGAAAAACATCATGGAACAATACTAGTCAATGTTAGAAGCTGGAATGCCGCAAAAGCAATCTTGGTAAGCTCATCTCCGAATGAACTAGAGAGACACCGAAAGAGTATGTTGTGGAGAGTTGAATTTTGCACATAGACAATGCAAGTGTTTCACAAAATTTCATTAGCAGCACCAAAGATATCCAACATATTAGGAAAATTAAAAGCACTATTATACTAACTATAAGTTCTCCTAATCACTCTTTTCTTCCTCCAATAAATCTAAAACCGCCCATCAAAACATGTGTCAATAAAATCAGCAAAAAAGTGCATTTTCCAGTGGCCAACACCCACATAAATTCCTGCATTAAGCAGCACCAACCACCCACACCCGATGATTAATAAAAAGGAAATGATTCAACGAAAACACGATCATGTCATAGTCATCGCGGAAACCCAACTCAATCACACAAAATCAGAAAATATGAGGTGAAAATCGCGCGAGAAAAGAGGAAGGGTAAGAAGACCCACTCTTTGGTAACAGCAAGAACATTGTCAACAGCCCTTTGCATCGCGATCCGTGATCTGCTGGTTTCTTATATTATAAATTTCCTTAGAAGAAAACCCAATAATAGAAGAGGAAATCACATATATTAGATCGTGGGAATCAGGAAAACGGCGAGAAAATATTGGAAGAAGAATAGGGATTTGAAAGGGGAGAGAAATCTGGAAACCGACAAATCAATCGAAACTTTTGTGGTTTCGACGCCGATTCTTGACGTCCGGGTTAAGGCAGAGGCTGTGCTTACACATCACACACACGTATATATATATATATATATATTAATATTAATATTAAATTATTAAATTAAAAAGAAATGGATTTAATGGGTTACGTGGCTTGCTAGCATCGCCTAACATTTTCCCCGCTAACGTGGCACACACGTGGTCAGTTACTACAGTTTTTTGTCTCTTTCCATCTTTGGCAAAAATTGTTTGATATCTTTTGTTAAAATATTAAGAAATAATAATTCCTCCATAAGCATGGGTTTTATCAAGACATTAGTTCCTTAACATAAATAAATTCACGAAACCCCAAAAAAAAAAAAAAAAAAATTCAAGAAACTTACTTTATAATTGTAATATTTATTACTTAAAAATATTTACTATATTACATTTTAAAAGTCAATAAAGTCATTTGAAATGTAATTTTTTTCTTAAATTCCGTGTCTACAATAATGATACAGCATCTCTTAGGATGGAGGGAGTAATATTTTTTTACTCAAATATTAATATCATTCATTCATATTTCAATCTACTCTTTTATTGAAAAAATAATAACCCTCCGTTGCTGATAAAATATTCATTTTGTCATTTTGTCATTCACTCTAAAAGTATTCATTTTACTTTTTTATTTAAAAAATGAATCAACACATGACCCACCACTCACACCTAATATAATTACTCATTTTATATAAATAAAATAATACTATTTTTTTACTCTACGTACAAAAAATAAATAGTTATCTTATTGATGGGCGGAGGAGCATTCCATTATAGTCAATTTCAATATTAGTCTTTTTCTATTTGTGATTCAGGAGCATTCCTTTAACTATAGTCGAATTTAATATTAGTCTTTTTCTATTTGTGATTCTCAAATTTGATAAAAAAAAATTATTTGATTTTGGTTATTTTTGTTTAAATCTAAACAGTTTTCTGCCGTTGATGTGTACACACTTCCCTTCTTTCTTGATGACTTGCCGGCTCCGTATTTTTTTCGAGTGTTTCCATTTTTAATCACAACAGTTTTTTTTTGCGTATACTTTTCCTATTCTTTTGAATGTTTCCTTTTTTAATTTTTATTTTTACCTTCTAAACTTAATTGTATCAGTTACACGTTAATTTTGTAATTAACCTTTATATACATAAAGACATCTCATTTAATTTTGATGCCTTTTGTTATAAATTTATTAATTTGATTTCTTTTTGTATTTCTAATTCTCTGGTCAAATTCTCTTCATACTTTTCTTTGTTTTGGTTGATGAGATTGGTAGTAATGACAATGATTATCTCCTCTTTCTCCAATAGAGTCTTAAATTAAATTTACTAATCTTTATTGTTAAATAACAGTAATTTATGATATCGTCGAATATCAAATTAGGAGTTTAGTTTTTGCTTTTTTATCTTTCCAGTGGAATTTATACAAGCCGACGCATCTAGAAGTTCAAGAAGTGGATTTTGGAATAGCTGTTTACCAGTCATTCGAATGCCAACATGGTTTTGTGATATAATTGACGAAGGGAATGAATATACATGCCAAAATTCCTCCCTAAAAATTTTATTAGTGTTATGATTTTCCAAGTGAAGTGTTCATTATCGTTGAATCTGTGGCCTTTAGTCTGAAAAATTTGTAGCCTGTACATCAACATCATTATTAAAGATTTCTATACTCATCCCCTACATTCTCTTATTTAAAAGATATATATGTTTTATTACATGATATTTTATCCTTCAATTCAACAATGTTGTAGCAATAATAATTTTAATTCAAAAATCAATTATTCTGATTATATTTTTCATATTTTTTCGTCATACAAATGGAATATAAATAAACAAAAATTTAAATAATAATTGCTATTTTTCACTACTGATTATTTCACAATTAATATCATTTTATATTTATTTATTTTCAATTGTCGTATTGATTAATTATTTGTTAATTTAAATATTTGTACGAACATAATGTATTTAATACTTTAACTTATTAAATTAAATTTTAATCAAATTTGCAAGAATTGAAGACAGTTTTTCAAAGAAAGTTTTTCAAACGGTTATATAACGTATTTAATAGTACTTTAACTTATTAAAGAAAATTTTAATCAATATTTAATTGATAAATTATTACAAGTTTATTTATAGGTTGATAATGAAATAATAACTCAATGATTATTGAGATTTCAAATCTAATTATAACACAATTTAATATTGGGTTAACTACAAGAAAAACTACATATTTTACCCGTATTACAAATTAATCTTCACCTTTAAAAAAATTGCAAAAATGACTCTTACTTTTAAACATTGCTGCAAAACACACCCAACGTGTGATATATTTCTCAAAGGTGAGATTAAAAGTAGAATTCTGTTTTAAAAATTTTGGTGTGTTTTGCAACAATGTTTAAAGGTGGTGGCTTTTTTTGTAATTTTTAAAAAGTGGTGATTAATTTGCAATAAGAGTAAAATTTGTGATTTTTCTAACTATTAACCCTTTAATATTTAATAGTTGGGAATGCTGATAAAAAGAGAAAAATTCATAATTTGGACAGTTAATAATATCCTAATTAAAATTCCTTTAAAAATATGTATTGTTATTTGGTTTTTATTTTATAATTTACGAATAATGTATTAATAATAATAATAATAATAATCAAAAAATCAATATATTAATTCTTATTTTCATATTTATTATGAAGTATTAATAATCAATCATCATCTATCAATATTTAATTATTTTAAGAATTTCAAAAAAACATCCTACAATGCTTAAATAAACAATAGATTAATTTAAATTAATTAATATTTTTTATTTTCAAACAAATTAAAAACATTTAATTAATTGATATTTTATTAATCAATAATTTTATTTGGATTAATTTAATTTTAATCAATAATTCAATGAATTAATTTAAATTGGATTGTTTTACTCGAATCTTGAAAGAATTACAATAACTTTTACTATGTTCTTATTTATTTATGCATAATTATTTTCATTTAATAAAGAAATTAATCAATTAATCTATTGCAAATGTTAAGGATATTATGTTTATGATCATTAAATTATCATACTAATCGGAAGATTACTATATACTACGGCTCACGAAAAAATATAAGATAATTATTGTGAGATTGTTCAACTTATATAAATTTGATTATTAATATTAGGGATTTGTATGATTGTATTTAAAATTTAGAAACTATAGATTGATATTATGATGAAAATTATACTGAAATCCTATAAACTTATTTATTTTAAAGGTTGGTGATTCCATGAGAGCTATTATAAAAATTATTCATTTAAGAAACAAATTTGATTACATAAAAAATAGTAGAGACAAATAGCGAATATATTTTATTAGTGCTTCCTGAATTATTCATCAAAGAAACATATTTAATTAATTATTCCCTGAAAAATTGAGGGAGTATTTGAGTTATAATAGTATATTGGTAAATGTAGCTAAAAATCTAACATTAATATAATTAGTTGATTTTGAACTTTTAAGTCATTAACCTAAGATAAATATTGATATTTCAATGTTTTTAAAAAATATAAATTAGAAGTCAGAATTATGTAATAATACAAAACTCATCATAACAAATTTGATGCCTACATAATTGACACTTATATAATTTTTAGTATATTTAATTAAGAAATCATTATAAATATTTATTTTTATTTTTAAGATACCCATCAAGTCTTATAAAATTATATAATTTAATTAGTTATTATTTTTTATATATATTTTAAATATAAATATATTATCTTATATAAAAAAAATCCCGTGCATCGCACGGGCTCTATACTAGTTTAGTCTTTTATATAAGAATTTGTAAAATTTGACATATTTTGGAGTCCGACTAGAGTGCACCTGAACAATCTTAACCATTAAATTAATTTTCATTTCAATCTCCACCATTATTAAATAATATACACTAACTATTTTAATCAATAAATTTGGAGGTGCAGTCACTCCATATTTTTTTAAATAAATGACTAAATTTAGAGAAGAAGAAAAAAGGGACAAAAATCGGAAAAAAAATGATTAAATTGATAATTACAAAATAAAAAAATTTAATATTGACCGATCATATTTAAGGAATAAATTTTGATTTTTCTTTTCCTCAGTTTGTATGTTCAAATTGAGGCTCGTGCTTCATCCATCGAGATTACTTCCTTTCTCCTTTATAATTTGTCTTTTATTACCTACCTTGAGTTATCCTTAATCCGTTATAAGGAGACGAAAGCCACCATCAACAAATACTTGTATATTCATGTATTGGCTTCTATTTCTTCAAAATTAGGGTGTTAGGTTAGTACGAAGAATAAACTTTATTCAATCATAGTTAAATTTGCAGATGTCTTAGATTACATATGTACATGATGTATAGAAGAAACAGATGCATCAACAGCAAGTCTATACAACTGGTACATAAGGTGAGCATGAAAGTTTGAGGGGTTCGTTTGGTGACTAAACGAAGGAGTTAGGAGAAGTTCTACACATGGATGGAAAGCTTGACGCCTCAGCTGTTAGTTGTGATCAATTTTAGTTAGTTTGGTAACCGTTTGATGAATCAAATTGGAGCTCAAAAATTTGCTGTAACAGATTGATCCAATAACTTTGGCAGTTGACTTATATGTTGTATATAAGTTGATTTATCAGCATACTCTCATTGTAATCACCTCACCTATCAATGTAGCAATAAGATATCTCTCTCCTGTAGACAGTGACAGTGACTGTGCAAGTGCAGGACCAGCCCCCCTCGAAAATTAAGAATTACAGCATATTTTATGTAGAATTTTAATACAGTAGGTTGGCATAGTGGTAAGATCTCAAACCCATTCACTCTATATAGGTTCGAAATCAATAAACGTTCCATTTCAGTTTTAAACTTCTAACATATATGGTCAAATTATTTATTCTTTGAACTTTACTTTAAAATTATATTCCATATGTCTATTATTTAATTTATAAACATGATTCTATTTAAATTATAATTAATTCTAATATTATTATTTTTTATTTCATTTTCGTTTTAAAATGATCAAATTATTTATTATTTGAACTTTGCTTTAAAATTATATATTTAATATGTGTATTATTTTATTTATAAATAAACATGTTACGTTTCTATTTAAATTGTAATCAATTCTAACTATTAATGTTTACTTTACTACATTGTATAGTCAATTTAGATTGAATACCAATTATTAAATTTACGTATATGAATTTGGCCTCCCCTAAACTATTTTTCTGGCTTCGTCACTGCTCTTGGACGTAGGAGATTTATCTCTGAACCACGTAAATCGTATCTCGTCTTGTTTTTCTTTTCTTCTATTATGTAAATATGAGTTCGTGTGTAGTTTTTCTTGTGTGAGTTTTCTGTCATTCCCATGACAGTTAGAGTCATAGTATTAATCATGTATTATGTGTCAATAACCTCAGTTTGGATCTCCTATTACATTTGGTGTTACATCTCCTGTTACAAACGGTTAGATGATTGACACGTAGAATAGACTAATCTATACCCTAACAATCAACCCTAATGGGAATGGTTGAGATTTTCCCATCCGCACACGTGTTACTCATCTAACACGTGTAATAAGAGATGTAACACCAAAATGTAACAGGACATCCAACGCCCAATAACCTAGGCACGACACTATGGGTTGATTCTAGAATCGCCAAAATCGCCCCCAGGGCATAGCTCAAGTGGTAGAGGGGAGGGTGGAAAAGTATTCCAACTGAGCTTGGTTGCTGCAGGGTGGGGGTTTGAATACTGCCTTTGACATGAATTTGGCCCCTTGCAAGCACAAGTTTAACAGTGAGCTCTTCCTATAAGCCACTTGAGGCATATCCTGCGATTTACCTCCTCCATCAATCCGCAGGGCATGAGCGGTATTAGGTGGGGTACACCATTTAGAATCGCCAAAATCCAACGGACTATTTTGTGGACATGAAGTGAAGGCGCGAAAGTCGCTATTTCTACTATGACTTTCCTTAAGCTAAAATATACTCTACTAATTAAATTAGCTAAAAGGCAAGGCAAAAGCAGGTGGAGTAATTAATGCTCATTTGCAATTAAATTAAATTTAAATAAGCCCATTAATCCTTCCTGTTTATTTCAACATGTTCATCCTTTCTCCACACTTCCACATGGAACCATCTACTAGGAGTATGTTTTTATCCATTTTCTCTCTCATCCTAATCACTTGTTCCTCTGCATCACCCCATAATCACTTCCAAATTCTCAACGTTACTGCCACTTTACACCAAGCCCTCAAAGTTTTCTCCCCAAAACACCAACAACCACATCTCCACAACCACAACAACAACACATCTTCTCTCTCTATAACTCTACACTCTCGCTCCTCTTTACCCTTCAACAACCATCACCACCACTCCAACTACACCTCCCTCTCTCTCTCCCGACTCGCCCGCGACTCAGCCCGAGTCAACTCACTCTCATGCCGCAGCTGCAAGTCTCTCCCCCTCAACTCCGGCATTAGCCAGGGCAGCGGGGAGTACTTCGCCCGGGTCGGGCTGGGCCGACCCACTCGGGAATATTACATGGTTCTTGATACCGGCAGCGACGTCTCCTGGCTTCAGTCTCAACCCTGTGTCAGCTGCTACATGCAGTCCGACCCGATTTACAACCCGGCCACCTCCTCCACGTACCACCCGCTCCCATGCATGTCCCGCCAGTGCGCCGCTTTGAGGAACTCCGACTGCTTAGCTGGCAGGTGTATGTACGACGCTCTCTACGGCGACGGCTCCTCCACGTTCGGGAACTTCGCCACCGAGACCGTCTCGTTCGGGTCATCCGGGTCAGTACCCGACGTCGCGATCGGGTTCGGGCACGTGAACATCGGGTTGTACTCGGGCGCCGCGGGTTTGTTGGGCCTCGGGGGCGGCCAGCTGTCCCTGGCTTCTCAACTCAAAGCGACGTTGTTCTCGTACTGCTTGGTGAATCGCGATTCGAGTTCGTCGTCCACCCTTGAGTTCAACTCGTCCGAACCCGCTGACTCAGTAATGGTACCGTTGGTTGCAAACCCGACCCGACGCACCTACCGCTACGTGCCTCTCACCGGAATCAGCGTCGGCGGTCGGCCGGTGCGATTTCCGGCGTCTCTGTTTGAAATCCGCAGGAACGGAGAAGGCGGGGTGATCATCGACTCGGGGACGACGGTGACTCGGTTGCCGACGGAGGCGTACGACGCCGTGCGAAACGAGTTCAGGCAGTTGAACCGGCGGCTGCCCTTCGCCGGAGGGTTCTCATTGCTGGATACGTGCTACGATTTGTCTTCGTACTCAACGGTTAGGGTTCCGACGGTGTCGTTGCAATTCGCCGGCGGGAAGACGGTGGCTCTGCCGGCGAGCAACTACATGATACCGGTGGACGGAAGGGGAATCGTCTGCTTCGCGTTCGCCGGTACGTCGGAGTCGCCGTTTATCATCGGAAATGTGCAGCAACAGGGGATGAGAATAACGTACGATCTAGGGAACAGAGTTGTAGGTTTTAGCCCAAATAAGTGCTAGTTAATTCTAGGTGATTAAATCTAGCCCACCAAAGTGCAACGTAATTAATAAACACTAAATAAATATACTCCCCACTCATTTCAATATTTACGTTTATTATTTATTTTTTGTAAGTTGAATAAAAATATAATATTTTAATAGATAATGGTGGAAAAATATAATATTTAATGTAAAGTGGGTATGTATATTAGTGTTGGATGATATATTAATTATTTTAGGTGAATCTCATATTCTAAAAAAAAAAACATAAACATTGAAATGATACACAAAAAATAGAAACGTAAACATTGAAATGGGACGGGGAGAATACGAGCTAGTAATAAATTTATGAGAAAAACACTTAGAAATATTGAATTTATTTTAATCATTTTTTAGGTGAATGAGAAATTAATAGGGAAAAGAAAAAAAAGCGGCTACCTCTTGGCCAGCGTGTTTGGTAGCATTATTTTGATTTTGAAGTTTGACATGCATGTTGCAGTAAATTTCATGAGTATTTTATATGAAATATTATAGTTTATGCGCTCTGTTTTATTATAACTAGTGTTTTAATCCGTGCGATGCACTTGGAGACGTTATGACAAAAATAATATATTTATTTGTAATTTATAAAAAATTTAAAATAATGAGCTTTGATTATTGAAAATTATATTAAAGTTATTTAATTGCATTTAAGGTAAGATATTGTGAGTGTAATCTCATATATTATTTTTGATATAATTTTTAATGTATTAAGACTAATATGATGAATCCCTTATTAATATAATATAATAGCATGTATACCAAAGATGTTTAGGTCTACAATAATAAAATTTGAAATTGATATTTTTTATAGTATGAAAAATGAAAGTGAAGACCTTAAAAAGGGATTGGTTAGTCAATTCAAAGTAGAAGCTTTAATGTAACATTGACATAATTTTTATAAAAATTAATGGTTAAATATAGATATTTACAAATAATATAATTAACACATAATATAATTTTGTACTTAACAAAGAAATTAAATCAACAAAGCTTTTAAAACTTAACTAATTAAACTTCTACAAAAATAGACAATAAATTTTAAAAAAAATATAACAACTCCCATTGAAAAATATATGAGTTGAGATAATTTATATAATTCTAATGCTATAAGGGAATCAACAATATTAAACAACTTAGTAATAAATTTAAAGCAGTATTAGATATTATGTAATTTCAGTATATAACTAATTAAGAAAAATTCTTTATATTATGTAGGACCTTTAACAACCGTAAGAAGAATTCTGAAATAAAATTTATTCCCTTCACCAGGAAGAACGTAGTGAATTATTCTTAAAAAAATAACTCTCTGTCTCCTGGCCCATTCTTTCTTGTCTCTTTTGTAGACAAAATGTTGTGGGAATTCAACATAGGTTAGATCAAGTGCATCTGGATATTTCTTGTTTGCCTCAAACCAAGCAAGGAACATGGTCTCTTTCATCATTGCCTTCTCAACAATTTCTCCCAATTGATCTGTATTCGAGAATACGATGTTTTGTTCACCTTCCAAATGAAAGCTTAATCTCTCCACCAGTAGGTATCGGTGTTGTATTTCGTATCAAAAAATCCTCCAAGTGGCTTCACATGCCAATATGTATCTGCAGTTATAGAACATTTTTATTTCATCCACATGTGCAACCCTCTCATCGCTTTCTGCACTTTGGTAGAATGTTGTGGATATTCTATCATTTCCCTTATTAACATATTTGAATAAATACTTGATGTACAGGGTCTGATTACACCACTCGACATTAATATGCGCTTGATAACGAAGCATTAGCTCACGATTATTTGGAACAACATAGCGATTGTCGAGCTCAATTCCATTCTTCATGACTGTCCTACCATCATTCCTTCTGCGATAGACGGGGTATCTATCTTGGTCTATGGTTGTTTCTGATATAAATTTGTTTGGAAAATGTTTACTACAGACATCATCAACCATGCAAGGAGAATTTTTCCTCGCCTGTCCACTCGGTCCGTGTATCATATATTCACATACTGCATCGTAGTATTCTTTGTCTTCATCCTAGCTTGGTATTTCAGCAAATATAATCGAATCAATTTCGAATCAATAATCGAATTCCCAATTCACATTTTTATAAAGTACATTGTGAAGAGATTGAAATATGCAAGTTAAATAAATCTCTAATATAAATTTCTCAAAATACAGCAATTATGATAAGAATCCACTCTGCAACCACATCGTTTCTTCGCAACTGGCATATAGTGGACAAATCATCATCACCATACCTATTTGAAAGCCCTTTAAGAATAACAGTGAGCAATTTATACAAAGAAAAATTATATCTGATTTGAATAACTTAAAAGCATATCTCTATGAATATAAAATACGATCACACATCACTAAAAAAATTGAATATACGATCACAACTTAACTGAGTAATCTACAATAAATATAAACCACATCATAACAATAAAACATGAAGAATAACTTGAGAACACTTATTTAAAATAAGCTCCAAAAAATAATTATATATAATCGTATTATATAGAAGAAAAAATTACTCAATCAAAAAAATCTGAAGATGAACACATTGAATTGTAGCTAATCACACTTTTTACCATCTGAACCATGGGCAATACACACACATTATGGTAATGAATTGTTTCCATAATTCACTATTATTGTATTCGCTCCTCCATTCCTACATTAATCAGCTTCTTCAAAAATTGTAGGAGAGTATTTGATAAGAATTGTTACATAATTTATTCTTATAAAATAAAATAAAATAAATGTACATCGTTAGTTCATATGCTATTACATTTAACCTTTTCAATTTCTTAAAATTATCAAGGTCAGTTAAACATACCCTATTATTGTCATGAATATTCTGCTATCTTAATAAAATACTCTAACTCCTAAAAAATACTAAAACTTAAAAATTTTATGCTAGAGAAACTCTCAATTATATAAATTTTAATTCTTCTTTTCTATAAAAATATGTGCCATATTAACCTCATTCAGCCTTATTTTTATTTAATTATCTTTTATTTTTTATTTGGGTAATGTTTCACGGAATATTTTACTCAGCGTTAATTAATAAACCTTATCTACATTAAAATATAGTATATATTATTCATTAATAACCCATGTGTTGCATGGGAAGATGTTAGGACAATAATATTTATGTTTTTTGTAAATTTAAAAATTTTTGTTGCATGTTAGTTGGTTTGCATAACTGTATTATATTAAAAAGGAATTAAGGAATTTCTTTTATGGGATTAGGTTATCACATACTATTCATATTTTATTTAAAATTTTAGAATTATACTTGAATATATTTATTAGTTGTTGTTTGGAACTTTGAGGTTGTGATATATACTCTCTCCATCCTTCAGCAAGCGTCTTATTTTGTCATTTTGGGCGTCCACCTCAAAACGTCTCATTTTGCTTTTTGAACATATGAGACCCACATACATCAGTAATGTCATTAATACTACTAAAATATATAGGACCCATACACTTCATTAATATAACAACCTACTATAGATTAAATAATAATACTCCTTAATACACGTGTAAAAAATAGATTGGGCAATACACGTGCAAAAAAAACTTTAAAAATTATTTTATTACCGATAATATTGAGCTCAATTAATCTTTCTTTGTTTTTTCAAACTTTGAATTTCATTCTTATATGGTAAATTAAACCAACTAAATAAATTATACTGATTTAGTTTTTATTATGTATTGTCCAATCTTTTTTGTTTAAGTCACTCTATTATTTGAATGGATAGTGTATGTACTACAACATTAAGGATGGTAAATATGTGCTATATCAGCTCAAAAAAATTGTGAATAATTTCTAACATTTATTAAAAAATTATTTTAATTAGCAATATTATTATTTTTATATATTTACTCAGGTAAGATTAAAGTACTATATTTTTTATGGATGTTTGACCTTTAAAAAAAACAGATAAATAATATATAATAAATAAAGCTGGGCAATTATATAAAGCTGGCAATTCAAAGTGAACCTTGATCTCAATCAAATCATCTCCATGGAAATGAAACACAATATTTGTGTTCATCGATATTCATCATTTTCAACTTATGTTCAGTAAGGTAGCCCAAAAAATCTCCCACGTGTAATCATAAACTTTCATCAGAAGCAATAATTTACCATGACTAATATACATGTTGTAGTCATTATCGTAATGCATTCAACATGAGACCATTCTTATATAAGATTGAGTAATGTATATTACGTTGTCATTTAATTACAAACACTCTTATAGCTACTGAAAGCTCTTTCATACAGTAAGAAATGAAGATTTTTTTAGCATTTTACTTTGATATAATGTAATAAAAATCCATAGAGAAGGAGATTAAAGCAATCCATGAAGATTGTAAGCTAAGGATATTAAATACATGCATTTTATACCCTGCACAAAAAGGGATAAATTAATAGTTGCATGTATACATCAATTATAAAGCTGACATCACATTACCACTATAAAACTTCTTCTCACACTTCATTAACAACAATTATCAGAAGGGAATTTTATATACATCTACGGTTGATGAGGAAGATTTTGAATTGACTGCGACGATTCTATTTTTGGTTCACATGCTGTAATTGCTACAGAATTCAGTACAGAGCAACCCCATTCAAGAAAATATTATTAATATCAAATAAATTAAAATAATAAAGTGAACTCCCTCTCCCCCCTTTTATTGACATGATCATAAAATTTAAATTAATTAATACATTGTAATAAACCTACTTCTCCTAAATATGTGTCATTCATCCTTTGGGATCTAAATATAACCACAAGCTAAAAATAAAGTGTGGCATCTCATAGTAATTTAAAGGTACAATTACAGATTTACTTCAATGAATGTAAATTATTCAAAGTAATCTCGGCCCTAGGATGATATCTTTCTTATATGTTCACATGATAACTTATCTTTAGTATGACTTATAAGGCCAATGAGTACGAAAAAAAACCTATAAATCAGCTCATAATAACTTCATCACAACTTATAAAGACAAAAAATTTGGTTGCAGCTCATATTCACATAATAAATAAGCCTTAAAGATTATATATTTGAGAATCATCCAATACCTTTTATTTTTTTTTTTTCACATATTTTTAGCTATAAAAAATAGGATGTTCTGTTCGCAATACCTTTTGATAATCTGTTGCTACTTTGATAAATAATCTGCCGCTACTTTAGCAACAACTAATGTGCTGCTACTTTAGCAATAAGATTTTTTCCATATGATAAATAATCAGCTACTACTTTGTAATTGCTTGTGGCAATAACTGTTCAGTATTAAGGTTGATAAGTTGTTGCAAAATCTAGCATCTAAACATTTCATATATGTCCCATCAGTTGTAAATATAATGCATCTAAGGGACACAAAGTATTCATTTGATCGAAAAGATGATGTAGAAAAATAAAATATTTGAATATATTCACTTTAGAGATATTGATTGCCTACTAACATGTATTGTTGAGTGCAAAAAAATTAGTATGTTGCAAATTTGCAAAATATCGTGTCATTGGTTGTAGTGCTAAAATGACTATTATTTCACAGCCATATTGGCCATGAGTTTTTGGTGTTAAAAATCAGTATAGTGTTTGGAGTTTTGGTGCTAAAATTTAGTACTATCTCCTTGAAAGAAGACTAAAAGTAAAATCATATTATTCTACACAAATACCATGTTATATGTTGGGATAAATTTAAAAAATTTTTCAAGAAATAATTCATTGTATACACTTATTTCTTCCTACACAAAGTTGAGGTACATTTTCTCAAATATTAAGTCACATTCTTGATTTTTATCATGATATATTATCTGCAAAAAAATTTATCCTTTGGTTTAAGTAATTGCGACAACTCTTTATGAAAATTAAACTAAAGTGCAAGATATACAACAATAAAAATTGAAGTCTAATTAGATTTGAATATCGTCACGAAAATATATTAGTATTTAGGATTCAAAACGAATTTAAGTTCAGCCAAATATAGAATATTTTTTGTCTTCTTACATAAATAAATACCTCATTAGAACTTACTCAAAGACAGAGCACTCAATTGGAGCCATGGACCCATTCAAATTGGACAAATAAACAAAAAAATTAGTGAGGATCAACTCCATTCCTGTGATAATTCAAAGAAATGAACATAGTATAAAAAGAAATAAAACACTATAAAATCATAGAGAGTGTGTATAAACCTTGATAGATTCTTTTGTATGACATTTAAATAATTAGCTGATACATAAAGCCTATTTTATAAACTAATTCTTTTTATGTTTCTACTCAAATAGATTTATGTTTACATGTGTCAAAATCATTAAATCCACTAAGCTAATATTAATATTTCTCTCATTCCATCATCATTCCGGCAATACTACGACAAATAGAGACATGAAAAAACCGGTATTCATGATAAAACCCAATGTTCATAAGGAATGATTCTGAAGGATCCAAAGAATCATGTATGATAATTTTTGTATGTCACCGAAAATGTCTCCAACCATATTAAAATCAAGGACAATTCTGAGGTGTATCTGGCACCATGCGCATTGACGCAAATATAACAATAATTACTTTTTTTAAATAATAAAATGTGAAATATTTGGTAATTGTATGATAATAATAATAATTACCATCATCAATATTATTTTAAATTGACTGCTTTAAAATGATTTACCGATTAACAACCTTAAATTTGGTAATTGTGTCAGGTAAATATGGACCTTAAATTTGGTAATTGTGTCAGGTAAATATGGGCACTAAACAGATTTAAACATTGATCTTATAAGTATTAATTGATAATTATAACTTAAAAAATTAAAAAAAGTTAAAAAATCAAAAGATCTTGTTGTTTAAGTAACTATAGCATTTTCTGATGCTATCATTCTAGAACCAATGTTTCATATATTATAATTAAGTAATAAGATAATTATTGTAAATCACCAACAATCATTCGAGAACAAAAAATTGCATTTCGTGATTTAATTTTTGACTTTTCATTACTTGTAATAAAAAAAAAATAAACTGCTTGATAGTTATATTAAAAAAAAAGTTAAAGATTACTTTTAATAAAATACAACATACTATTATTTATATTAAATTTCAGAATGAGAAAAGTGTTAAAATTACACGATAAGAGATAAACTGCAACGGAAAAGCGAAATTAAGTAAAATGTTTACGTCAGATATTTTAAATAAAAGACAAAGATTTATGTGAAACTGTTTCACGTGAGGGCTTAGTGATATGGATAAAAAATGATAACTTTTATAATGTAAAGTGATAATATTTTTTATGAACAATTCATAGTATAAATAAAAAGTGATAACATTTTATAACGAAAGTGGAATAACATTTTATAGCAAAAATGATAACTAATTAAAAAGTGTAAAATGAAGTGATAACTAATTTAAAAAGTGTAAAAATAGTCTCACAAAAAACTTGTCCTAGATAAAAAGATTAAATAAAAATGATACATTGGATGATATGACTATCAAATTACAAATCTATTAAAAAACAAGGTATTCATAGAAGAAAAACTCACTTGTGAGACGGTTTGTGAAACGGGTCGATCTATTGTTGAAATATGCTTTTTATATAGATAAAATATGTTAATTTATATTTAAAATATATCTTTTTAAAGTATGATAAATAATGAATTAATGTATATATATTTTTGAAGTGCTATAATATGATTCACTACAAACATAATTTAACTAATTAATTTACATATTTTACCTATATAGCAAGCATACTTTAATAATGGTCGATCCGTTTCACATAAACTCATCTCACAAGAGAGTATCTCTTTTTAGAATATGCAATGTTAAATACTAATCAATTAATCATTATCTAAATAAACACAAAACTTAAGTAGAGTGATAAATTAAAACAAAACGCAGCTCGCTATCACAAACAATTCCCACTAAATATAAGAATGATTTTAAACCTTGACCAAAGTAAATACTATTATTTTTAAATCTTACACCAACACTGCATAAGTGTGTTCTGACAGACAATTCAGCAGTCGACCATTGCAAATATTCTCCACAAACATAAACAGGCCAGAAAGCATGAAGAATCAACTGTAATTTTATTGCATATTTGAACAACACACAGCTAAAATAATTTTAAATAAAAAAAAAGAACGGATAAGTCTACACAAAATAAATAGAGATGAAATAATTATTCAAAGATTTTATGTTACAGCTATGAAGTAGTTTTGTAAATCACAACCTACCACCCTGCCTTTCTTTGCGTCGTACAATTGAATTTTTGGGTGAAGGATGGATTGAAAGGAAAAAAATATATCTCCTGCAATTATACATTAATTTTACGTGAGAGATGCTACATAGCATCAATTTAATTAATTGATCAATAAAACATACAATCATAATATGAAAAGTATATAGAACTAAATATATATAATTACATCTGGATCATTATAAGGTCAATAACAAACTTAACACTAAATCCTCCACAATCAAAATCTGTAGAGTTGTTATCAAGTAATTTTCATGAGTTGGAAGTGAATCATTCAAGGTATATAACCAATATATGAAAAGTATACCTCTGATATCTTGATCACAGAAATGCTCAATTACATGGTCATGAAAATCAGATTTTATGACCTGGACATTTATATAAATCATATACGGAATATACTAATAAAAATTAATGCAGTTGATTCGCACCTGATTTTACTCATCCAAGACTTACTTTTGTTCTACATGACACATGACCCGATTTTAAAGCAATGACAGATTTTGCACAGAAAAATATTATTATGAGGAAAAACTGAAGTAGGATAACAAAGTCGTTAGAAATGTTGTAGTCAAATTTTCTCAAATGCATTTACAACACTAATCACATATTCCCATCTTTAAAGCAAGGACACTCAGTAAAGAAACATATTACAATTTTGTAAAACTTAAGCAGCAAAACAAAGTTAAAAATGTTGAAATCATTTACCATTGAACACGCACAGCATATAAAATGGGTAATTATAGATTCGCACCGATGAGTAGTCTGTGACATCATGAATCCCTTCCAAGCTAAATCCAGCAGCATTAGTACTGGACATTGCAGACAAAAATCATCAAGAAAAACATTTACATCAACAAAGGGAAGAGAAAAATAATCGAAGACAACAAATTGATATTACAGAGAAAGCAACATTTACGATTAATCCTTATGCTTGAGAGATGAACTTAACAATTTCAAAATAGAGAAATAAATATTCACAATTAAATATACGAAAAAACGACTTAATTATTGGGTAGCAGGGAGGAGACTGAACCATGAAAGAAATGTTAGAATTTGTTAACATGTAACATTTGAGAGAAATTATACATTGAAAGGGTAATTTGTTTAGCAATAGTTCTAGACCATGCTGCGGTAAGATTCCCAATACCTTGAAAAATTGGCCCAAAATGTCATAACTCAGAAAACTAATAGAAATATTTCTACAATAGAATAACTTAAATATGGCTACACAAACAAAAAAATAAAAAATAAAAATAATTGAATGAATCCAAACATGCCATCTTTTGAGTTTATACTACGCAAACAATCTGTAAAAACCACATGACAACACTTAGACCATTTAGCCCATGAGCTCAATCAACCATGTGAATGCAATCGAAACATTCTTATAAATATACAAAAAAAACGACATTCATTACAGGCTAAATAGTGAGCATAATTTATAAACCCAGAATGGAAGTACGAAAACTATGCACAATTTGATTCAAAAGGCATAATTAGCTCATACTCGTTGAACATAGTTGAACCCTGACTCACATTTCTAAACTTGCCTTCTAGTACCCAATTGGTACTAAACATACCCATGAGGTCCCCAAACAGCAGCCAGAGGAGAATGAAAAGGAGATGTTGAATACAAAATTTTGGTTAGGAAAAATTACAAAAGCATATCGTCATGTCTCCTAAATATATATTTATTCAACATTAGCCACTAATTAATTAACCACCGCCTATAATTATCTTAATTAATTATGAATCATTTAATTCACAAATATTAATTCCCAATTATTAATTATGTAGTATTCCATTTTCAATTTGAATTTTATTAAATTCCATTTAATTGATTAGGTTGAAATGCAATCCCAAATTATTAGATTATTTGTGATCACCAATAAAATGAGAAAAATAAAAAAGGACTAAAGAATGAGTTACCTATAGCAAGGGATGTAAACTTTCTGATATAAGCTTCAGTAGCAGCATTTGTTGAGATTGGAGTTCAAAAAATGGCTCTACCTTCTTGATAGCTACTTTCAAAGTTGCTCTAGAGATCACATCTTCCACCAATATGATACTTCTATTTCCAATTAACATGCATTTGACATATCTTCACTCCATTTAATCACTGCTTCTACTATGCTTTTTAATTCCCATCTTAGATATCATCAACTACACATACATACAATATTCAATATATGTGTGTGTGTAATTATGATGTAGTAGTATATTTATACTACCTTAAGATTTTCTGTATGGATAGTTGATTGAATGGTCTTTCTGTGGTTGTTGCTCTAAACCATAAAAGAAACATATGGCCTGCAGTAATAACACACATCTATGAGCGAGAGAAGAGAGGAAAGGGGATAGAGAGAAAGAGTTGCAATATATTATACTCATGATAATAATATCAAAATTTGAGCTCTCAAATTGCAATTCTAACATATAAAGACACTTTAGAAATTATAAAAGACGTCTTCTTCAACTATGAACTCTACCACTGGTCAACATTATAACTTATTGTAAATGTAAACTCTACTATCCATATCATTTAAGAATAGGAATTTCATGAATCATAAAAATTCAAATAATTATAATTATAAGATTAAGAGAAGAGACTTCACTAAAACCACACAAAGTACCTCACATAGTGTTCTTACGTTTAGTGTTTTCACATGTGATGTTATATGGATATGAAAAAATTGGCAATCTTAAAAAACATCAAGAATTTTAGACCTGTAAATATCAACATCTTAGTGAACTTGTTGCATAATAACTGATGGACACAGAATTCAAAGGACATTATACATAAGAGATATACTAAAGTGTATCAAGGACTATTGTCAATGGAAAAAGTATTACCAATATTGTATCCCCCATCAAAAAACGGGTCTGAAATAATCAAGTCCTTCCAGCATATTCTTCCACCTAATCAATAGATTCACATTAGATGTGCCAAATGTCACACGTTTATGGATCTTTAATCAAATAACCTACAACAATATGACCAGAAGATTCAACATTTAATATAAGTAGTAGAAGTAGGAATGAAATAAATTTTGTCACTAAATATTTGAGAAAGAGAGGCACATACTGGAAGGGGTAGACGAAGACCAATCGCTGCAGAAAGAAGATGAAGACACGATTTATGTTAGTAGTAAATAGTCCATTGAAACAATATACAATGGTAATTAATACTCTTTAATTACTCAAATATTCACCCATCTTTTAATTTAACAAAAGGCCAGTAAACTTATCCCTTAAAATTCAAAACAAATATGGATTATTACTATTAATTTTATTTTCTAAATTCTTAAATTTTTAACTAATTTTCAAAATTACATGAAGTAGTATCAAATACCTATTACTGAAGATGATTGTCAACTGCGTAGAATGCCACATCAGCTTTTCTAAATCTCTCCTTGAAAAACAATAAGATCAAATTAAATCTTGCAAACTGCATTCTTTCCATTCATACATGTGATGGATTAAAGCTACTGTTATCAATCCAGCTCTTTCCTGAAACTTTTTTCGCTCCTTTTTTTAGTAACATGTTAACATCTGATGAGAAACTCACAAAAGAATATCCGGGCGATTAGAGCTTTCACAGAATGGATAAATTCAAATCGTAATTTTTCATCAAATGTACATTAGTAAAACAAACAAAATCAATACAGACGCACTCGAAGATCAGAGAGAAACTCACGAAAGAAGATCCGCGTGTAGGGCTTTCACAGAATTGATAAATCCAAATCACAAAATCAACATAGACGCACTCAAAGATCAGAAATAAATGAAAGAAGATCCGCCATTACGCATTTCATAGAATGGATAAAACCTAATCGTGGATTTTCATCAGATTTATATTATTTATTATTTAATAAAATACACAAAATCCATATAGATGCAGTCGAAGATCAGAAACAAACTCACAAAGAAGATTCGCTGTTAGGGCTTTCACAGAATGAATGACACCAAATCGTTACAAAGACGTTGTTCAAAGAGATGAGATTGTAGATCTAGAAACAAAGAAGTGAGATACCAAATCGTGAACAATTAGGGTTATAATTATCATATGTAAAAAATATGTGAAATAATAATAATTCAATGATTTTGATTCAATTGAAAAAATAAATGAGGGAGATTAAGGCAGATAAGTTACCATAGATGAATATAAAATAATTTAAAGTAGTAAAATTGATTTTGGGGGGAAAGATTTAATCTTTCACATGTGGTAAATTTGGTGCTATTATATATATAAAGATTTTGTGATTCATATATTATTAGAGTGTATATTGGGTGCACACTAATAATTAGGGTGCATACTATAATTAACTTTATTTTATTTTTACATGAGTGTTTGGTTAATATATACTCCCACTGTCCCGGTCAAACTGCATCATTTGACTGCATAAAGCTCTTACAAAAGCTACAGTAAACATAGCAATATGGGCGGGAAGGAGGGAGTACTTAATAAAGTGTAAGTATGAAAGTTCTCCTAATTTTTCATTAATTTAAGGTGATGTTTATTTTGGGGTTTTGGGAAGTTTGAAAACTATGAATAGTAATGTTGTGTTTGTTTTGGGTTTTTGATAGGGTATGTTTTAACTTTATGTCAAATCAATGTGTAAAAATATATTAATTTATGTAAGAAAGTAGATGAGAGAGGAAAAATAGAAAGAGAAATTGTATTAATTGAAGAGAGAGAATATATATAAGTATATATAGGGTGGTTTATAACACAAATTCCCCATTACATTCCATTGGGCTAGCAATGAGTTTAGAAGATAGTTAAGCTAATATAAATGTAACTAATATGCAAACTTCCTTATTTTTATCAAGTTTTTTTAGTCTATTAAATAATATTAACTTAATTTGAATCAAATACTCAAGGGTATGATGTTCTAGGTTTGAGTGGTCTCAGTATAATTTTTTCAATAAAAAAAATATTTTTGAAAGATGAAGAATAATAAAGTTTGATTTTTTAGAAAAAAATGTATAAATTTTTATATTACATAATAGAGTGGATATTAGGTGCACCCGGTGCAAGAGCACACCCATATATGTATAATTTTTTAATTCTATTTTGTATACATGTTGTATACTTTTTCACGCTAAGTTTTTCATTAAAAAAACTAGCATTCATATGTGTATAACTTTTTATTCAATAGTGTTTACATATTTTTTAATAATTGTATATTCCCTCCGTCCCCTTGATATATATCCATTTTGCCATTTTGGTTCGTTCCATTACAAAGTATTCATTTTCTTTTTTAGATTGATGTGACCACACATGACCCCACACTCAACACTAATACAACTACCCACCTCACTTTAAAATATTATTTCTCTCACTTCAAAATACATTAAATTATTATATTACTTAATCCACGTGCAAAAAACAAGCGGTTACGTTTCAAGGAGACGGAGGGGGTATTTTTTTACACTCAATTTTTTATTAAAAAACTAATAATTAAATTGTATACATTTTTATTCATAATTATACTATATATTTTTGTTTATATTTGTATATGTTTTTTAAGGTGGGTGCACCCCTATCTTATGGTGCACCCGGATGAACAGTATAATTAACCTACATAATACTATGAAATTGGAGTTTTGCAGAGAAATATCTCAGTTCTCCGGGTGCACATAAGATTTTGTTGGGTTTATGTATGTTTTAGAAAAATAGAGAAAATATATTAAATGAGAAAAGATAATTATACATGATAGGTTATAAGTGGATGTGTTGAGTATTAACAAAAATGGTAAGTTTATATTAGTGATTTTTAAAATACGAACCTGAACCTAAATTTTTAAATCCAAAACCAGCATTTTCCCATTCTTACGTCATTTAATTTTGGAGTTTTAAGATCAGTTTTAGATTTTTGAAATCCTAATTATGTTCTAATATGAGAATTGACATCCTAATTTTAAATCTAGCTACCAATATATAGTAAATTATTTTATACAAAATTCATAGTATGTATAAAATGATCTTCCATGAAACCGTCGCATGCAAAACTACTAATACTTTTGATAAAGATTTATCAAAATTCACTCAAAACTACAAAGAAAAAAAAAAGGAAAAACTCATGAGTGGTGCTATAACTAAGAGTATAATAATAATTTAACTCTTTATAGTTAACCTAATATTTTATCAGGTTGGTTCATGACTTATTTTATTATTAGGTTAAGAATTTACCCTTAGAATATGTTTATTTGATTTTGTATATATGAATTTTGAAAACCAACTAAATAGTGATCACCTATAGTATTAATTTTAATTTCAATTCTTTTATATAATATTAAATTTTAATTTTATATCACATTATTATATAATAGGGTGTTAATTTATTTATAATATCTATAATAGAGTAGAGGAGAGAGAATGTATTGGTTGAGGTGAGAAAGAATAAATTTAAAACTTTAAAAATGTCAGGGCTAATTGAAATGATCTGGTAAGAATAGTTGGTGTAGCTGAAGCCAAAGCCCAATTCGAAAACTTTTAGCCCATTGAAAAATCTATGAGAAGCTATAGCCATGGATATCTCTGTGGTTGATCATTACTTGGAATAAAATTGATAATCTAACTCACTAGATGTAGATGAATATGTGAGACATAAAGAAATGATAACCTTTATAATAAGTAGTGGTTGATTTCCATTGATAAAAAAATGATAACGTTGCAATTGGCGGCTCAATTAAAAAAAATTGTGAACAGTGTGAGAGTGGCCAATTTCTATGGCGCTTTTACTTGCTCCCTTCGTCCGGTTCTTAGATATCAATTTGCTTTATATATGTGGATTAAAGAGTATTATTATTATATGTAAATTGAGTAGTTGTATTAGAGGGAAGTGGTGGGTCATATTATGTATATTTTTACTAAATATGGAAAATGAATACCTTTGAAGTAGATGTCTAAAATAGTAAAATGGATACCTTAGAAGCTGACGGATGAAGCTAAATATTGTTGCTGATGTTTACTCGGATATCACAAGTAAACATCAGCAAATGAAAGGGGTTGCCTCAAACACCCCTGTTCTTTGTTGCAAATGGATTTTTAGATTTTGATTTAGATTATGCTTTGAAAGATCCTTTTGCTTGTTCATATTTGCTGTTCATATGGGTTTGTTGCTGATGCTAATGTGGACACTTAGTATTTTTTGGACAACATCTTTATTTTCTGCTTATACTCCTTGTTGTGGCTGGTATTTGGTGTGGTTTGCTAGATTTAGTTTGATTACTAGCACTGTTATTCAGTCTGCTGAATGCATACGTGTTATCCCTTGGAGGTCCCGAATTGTTGACATCATCTGCCTCTCGGATAGCATCTTTTACGGTCCATTCGATGGATTTTGGACATTATTTCAGGCCACTTTCCTGCAGCATGTTTTGGACAGATGAATTACTAGTCTTAGGCTGCAATCTCTTTACTTTTATAAGGCCACCTGTTTTGGTTTTCTTTTTAAAGTCACATGTTTGACTTTTTCAATGATCACTTTTAGATCATTTTTTCATTTTCTTTTATTTCTGTACTCTTTTTTATAATATCATCTATTTGCTGATGTATACTCGGATATAAAAATGAGTTAGGAAAAGTGAAAGTCGATTATAAAGTGGTTATATAAATTGGGCAAGTTTCAGTATCATATACTTAATCCCATCTCGAATAGTTATTAAGTTGAGCTCGAGCTTGACTCTATTAGGTAATAAGCATAATAACAAACTCGACTCGTTTAAATAAAATGAGTTGAGCTTCTCAAATCTTATCAAGATGTATTTTAATTAATATATTTATTATTTACTACGCACATTTTATAATATTTATTTTAATATACATTATAATTAAATAATATTTTAACAATTAGACCTTTTTTTAAGATGGTACCTATATGAAATTGAATGTGATAAGGGTCTAATCATAATTAAAGTATTATTGTTATATAGATAAAATATATCTATTGATAATTAAATTATGAATAATGAATTAAAATACTCCCGCTGTCCCACGTATTTTTAAACACTTTTCATTTTGGGTCGTCCCAAGTATTTTTACACTTCCAACAACTTTAACTACTTTTTTACACTTTATTCATCATTCACAACAATTTTATTTACTTTCTCTTTTTAAATTACTAATTTATGGCTACTTTTTCTTACATTATATATTAAAAAAATAACCTGTCTTAATCTTCCGTACTCATACAAATGGATAAAAATATCTTGGACAGAGGGAATATAATTTTAATGGTTTTATGATTCACTCTAGTTACGTATATAAAAATTATATTTTTAAAGTATAAAAAATAAAGAAGTAAATCATAATTTTAAAGGTTTTATGATTCACTCTATTTACATAATAATTATATACTTTATGATAGTCTGACCATCATGTTTTTCACGGGAGAGTTCTCAATTGTCATGTCCCTAATTTTTATTATTAATCATTTAAATCTATTTATTTGTGAATAATGCGTTTAATGAGTAAAGCCTATACAATAAAAAATGAGTTTTAAATCGATAAAGTAAAGTAGGCTGGTTTAAGACAATAAAAAAAGAAATCCATAAATAGATAATTAATAGCTGGGACGATGGCTTATGTTTATTTAAGCCACCCCACCTCCCAACAAACACCTACACTATAAATACAACCCTACCTTTCCTACATCTAACAGTAAAATCATGGCCAAAACCCTCTCTCTCCTCTTCTTCTCTCTCATCCTAGTTGCTTCTTCTTCATCTGATGAACAATTCCAGCTTCTGGAGATCTCTGCTTCCTTAAACAACATCCATCAACTCTTCTCCCAAAATCTTGCTCAATCTACTTCTACTGATATCCGCCTCCAAAACCCCATCAATTCTTCTGCACATTTTCTCTCTCTTTCCCTCCACTCTCGCTCCTCCCTTTCTTTCTCCTCCCACTTCTCTTTCTCTCTCCCGTTTGGCCCGAGATGAAGCCCGCGTGCAGTCTATCCTTTCTCGCCACTCTCTCGCTCTCTCCGGCCACTCTGCCGCCGATTTCATGCCGGAGAAACTCGTCACTCCAGTCATCTCCGGAATGCGACATGGCAGCGGCGAGTATTTCTCCCGGATCGGAGTGGGTCAACCCGCCAAGGACTTTTACATGGTGATTGATACCGGCAGCGACGTTAGTTGGCTGCAGTGTCAGCCCTGCTCCGACTGCTACCACCAAACCGACCCGATTTACAACCCGTCCGCCTCCTCCAGTTACAAATCGGTAACCTGCAGTTCGCAGCAGTGCAATTCTCTCGAGATCTCCGCCTGCCGCACCGACACGTGTCTCTATCAGGTCTCCTACGGCGATGGTTCCTACACCGTCGGGAACTTCGCCACCGAGACGATCTCGTTCG
This sequence comes from Pogostemon cablin, assembly GCA_023678885.1. NCBI lineage: Eukaryota > Viridiplantae > Streptophyta > Magnoliopsida > Lamiales > Lamiaceae > Pogostemon > Pogostemon cablin. The sequence continues at coordinate 6,016,010 of CM042960.1, read as the reverse complement.
GCTCTTCTGGGTCTGTTCCCGGCATCGCGCTCGGCTGCGGCCACCACAACGAGGGGCTATTCGCCGGCGCCGCTGGCTTGTTGGGCCTCGGAGGCGGCGAATTGTCTCTCACTTCTCAGATCAAAGCGACGTCGTTCTCGTACTGTTTGGTGAATCGTGACTCGAGCTCGTCGTCGACTCTGGACTTCAACTCAGCTCGACCCGCTGACTCAGTGCTAGCTCCCCTGCTTCGGAACTCGCTAATCAACACCTACCACTACCTGGGTCTCACCGGAATCAGCGTCGGCGGCCAGCCCGTGGCGATGTCGCCGAGTCTCTTCCAAATCGGCGGCGACGGGAGGGGCGGGGTGATAATCGACTCGGGTACGGCGGTGACTCGGTTGCTAGCGGAGGCGTACAACTCAGTGCGGGACCAATTCGCGGGCATGGCGAGGAATCTGCCAGCCAGCTCGGGGTTCTCGCTGTTCGACACGTGTTACGACCTGTCATCAATGACGACGGTGAAGGTGCCGACGGTGTCGTTTCAGTTCGCGGGGGGGAAGACGCTGCAGCTCCGGCCGGCGAACTACCTGATACCGGTGGACGGGGCGGGGAAATTCTGCTTCGCGTTTGCGCCGACATCGGGGACACTGTCTATCATCGGTAACGTCCAGCAGGAGGGGACACGTGTCAGTTATGACCTTGCCAATAACTATATTGGATTCAGCCCTAATAAATGCTAGTGGCAGAAAAATAAGCAATCATTTTTAGCTAAATCTTTATATTTAAAAAAGTGGAATCATATTATTAATGTTAATTTACTCAGCTTATTCTCTTATAGGAGTAAAGTAATCAAGGCCCACTTTGCTTTAATCTTGTGATGATGTTATGCTTAATTGGTCTAATATCTGAGTATTATAAGTACGGTATCCAGTATCGCACACATACTCCATACTCTACTCTTTAGACTTTAAATTATGAGTTTAACTTAGATGCTTCTAGTCCTTAGATTAAATTTAATTCAATCTTTATTATTAATTATATTAAATAATAAAAAAATTAAAATAAAAAATCACTCACTACTCCATACATTTAGATTATAAAATTTTGGGTGCACTGGTGTACCAGGTGCACCACAAAATAGCCCTTAAATTATATACTTCTTACATAAACTGCAAATGTCATAATTTATTTTTTACGTGTAAATTAACATACTAATTAAAAATTATTGGCAAAAACTTGTGTGTGCATGGAAGAGCCTTTAAAATTTTGTGTTAAATTGTGTACCCTTTAGTATAAGGATGTGTACCATGACAAAAACTTGTGTGTGTCCGGGCACATGGGAACACATTCTGTGCGCCTTTGAAATTTTTTGTTAAATTGTATACTAATTAAAGTGTATATCTTTTAGACCAAAGCAATGTACCCTTACCCATAATACTAAATTCTAAAGGCGCACGAAATGTTTCTGTACGCCCGGACGTACACAAGCCTCACTCAAAATTATTAGTATTATTTTATTTATAGTGAATAGTTATATTAATAATGTCTAATATATATATATATATATATATGGGGATCCTTTTATTAAAAAAAATATGTACGTGAACACTCAAAATAATGCGTTCAAAATAATAAAATGAGTACGTTATCTTAAACATATGAGTATATGGATAAGTAAAATGCTCTTTTAAGTAAAATGCTCTTTAGAGAATAATAATGTGAGAATCTATGAATTAAAGATACAAATAAATAAAATGTTCTTTACAGAATATTTTGAGAATCTATTATAGGGAACTCTTCCACTTGAAATTTTTAATTATGTGTTCTAAAAATAATTACTCATATGTCAGAAAGACAAATTTATGTTACATTATGTAAGGAATAATATTTTAATAAAAAATATTTAATTTATTTTAAGTAATATTAAATAAATAGTACACACTCAATCTCATAAATAAATTGAAACTTACTATTTTTTTTCATTTATGTTTATCTTATACTCCCTCCATCCGTCGGAAAGGTATACATTTTGCTATTTTGGGCGTTCGCACCAAATGTATACATTTCCCCTTTTAAATACATAGGACACACAAACATCACTAATATAATTAATATATGGGTCTCACACACCTCACTAATACAACAACCCACCATTAAATAATAATACTCCTTAATCCACGTGCAAAGAGCAAATGTATACATTTCGAGTGAACGGAGGGAATAAATAAGTTCACAAACCCAAATAAAGAAAAAGACACAATCCAATAACCATATAATACACTTTAATTTAAAAATTGAAACTCCTTTACAACTCACATAACTTATATTATAATTTATTATTTAAAAATATCAAACTACCCTAAAAACAAATAAAAAAATAATTTTTTTAAAACTCTTATTTTATCTTAATTGTGAACTTCTTTATGAGAGGGAGAATATATATTTGTTGTATAAAAGTGGCATTTGATGATCACACAAAAGTATTTGTTATATATATATATATATAATATTTTAATATTGTGTAAACTCCTTAAAAATATATTAATTATTTTGTGTTTATCTTTTCAATTAGAAAATATAACTAGTAGGAAGCTTACAATATATAAAATTCCATAATATTTTGATACAAGTTACTAAAATTGTAAAGATAATTAATTGTAGATATATTTGTACTCTCGGGCCAACTTCTCTTTCCTAATCAATTTGGGTGATCTTATATGCACACTTTTCCCTTGTTAAATACACACTTTATTATAATATAATTATAATAATATACATTTATAAAATATCTAAATTATCTTCAAATCATTAAATATCCACTTTTTTTTGGGATTAAATTATATTTCATACACATCCTATAATACTCCATATCTAAATTACCGAAAATTAATTATTCAAACTTAATCCATAATATAATATAAGTGTATTAAAATTATTCGAGAATTGGGTTAACTAAGATTACAGTTGCTTACTTTCTTTACTGTTGGTGCAATGCAGCCTCAAATTTTTTATATGCCCTAACTTTGGCCATACTGAATGTGCGCAAAAAAATTCTCAACCCTCAATCTCACTCTTCTCTCTTTGATTCCTTTCCGAAACTCTTAACTTTTTTTTTTTTAAATTCCAATCGCCTAATCGAGCACCTCTACTAGTAAAATGATGAAGATTATAATAAAGAGGAATATTATTGTATTAATGATGGGAAGAATTTTGAAATATATATATATATATATATATATATATATATATATAATAAAAATATCAAAAAATAATTAATTCCTTAATGAGTTTAATAATTAAATTTAGTAATTTACTAGTGAGGGACAACAACCTCCCGAGATGATCATTCCGGCCAATTGACTGTCATTGTTGCGTTAATGAGTTTGGATGTTTTGAAAGACAAGGGGAGAATAGATTGAAGTTTTGAAAAGATGGGATAATGTTTTAGTTAGAGTGGATTAGGGTTTTATAATAGTGTGTATATTTTTAATTTTGAAACGGTATTTTTAAAATTTTAGGGATGTGTATATAATAAAATGATAAAATTGAAAATTAAAAGAAAAATATATTTAATAAAAGGGTGCATTCAATAAAATGAATGTGTAACAACACTCAATCACTTTATGTAACGTTGCATAGATGAAAGAGGAGATCCAATTATGTTACTAACATTAAGAGCATCAAAGAGGAGATACTTTCAATTATATAAACTATTTTATTAATTAATATCACTACACCAAAAACGCTGATAGACATCGGTTAAAAACCGATGTCTATTTAACCAAGCAGCCGATGTTGAAGCCCCCGATGTTTTAAGTGGGCGCCGATATGTCTTTCCAAGAAAAGACATCGGTTGCAATCTTTAAACATCGGTTATTCACCGATGTCTTTCAAAGAAAAGACATCGGTTTCAACCAAAAGACATCATTTATCAACTGATGTCTTTTCAAGAAAAGACATCGATTTTGACCAAAAGACATCGTTTATAAACCGATATCTTTTCAGGAAAAGACATCGGTTACAAACAAAAGACATCGTTTATAAACTGATGTCTATCGAAGAAAAGACATCGATTGAAACTAAAAGACATCGGTTTTTAGCCGATGTCTTTTACAGAAAAGACATCACTTTCGCACCATAACACAACGTTTTTCCACCAATGTTTTTTCTCACATAGACATCAATTTCACATCAAAAGACATCGATTATTACATGATGTCTTTCGTACTTTTATTTTTTTTTATTTTTATTTAATTTTATACATAAATTAATATTATTATTAAAATAAAATTAACTCCAACAATGCAATATACTCAAAACTTAATAATTTTATACAAGAATTTCAAATATTTAATTTCAAATACACAGGAAATCATCCTTTAAATCTAATAGTGCAAGAATATTCTAACTAATTAAATCCAAACTTCAACTTTACATAAACAAAACCTAAATTTATAAGTTAAAAGCAAACAAAGAGAAAGAAAGAGACGATCAACCTAATGTTTCTAATCCACGTAACAAGACTTCAAATCTTTCTCAGAGAAAGCATGGAATCGTCATTTCTCCCATTCAGAAATGCAAGAATTTGAAAGATCAAATCAGAAAATTACTTAAAATGTTTGCACTATAATGCAATAAAAACTTTCAGGACCTGATCTATGCAGGCATTGCATATTACCAAAAGTGAAACAAATATTTCTCAACCAGTAAATTTGTCATCATAATACACAAATTGGAATACATCTACAAGATTTTGCTTAGTATTATATTGTCCTAGTCTTTCCAACGATATAACCTCTCAACATTGTGCATAAAATCTATGCATCTATTATACCAATCTATTTAAAAATTTTGATACATATAGTAAACATATAAAACAAGGGAATTAGAAAAATCAAAGCGAAAAAAAAAGCTATTATTTTTCATAATATAAATTTAAAGAGTATGAGCTATATATGAGTTAAGAGGAAAATTTACAATGAGCACCTTTAGTGCAGCAAGCATGCCTATTCATTCATAAGTAAGAACTAAATCCTTTAAAAGCACATCAAAGACAAAATATTAGGAAAAAAATTATTGAAATTGTTGAAAAGTTCAAAATTTTGAGCTAATGTAAGGACCAATGCATTCAACTGATTTTGACTTGAATAGCATACATATATATGACCAAATAAATGAGAACCTTTGTATTACACACACAGTTTCAAGAAGAAAATAACGAAATAAAAGACATTACTTAAATGAATATTGTATCATGGTATCACCCAAGATTGCAAACTGCATTTAACAATGTTCCAAGATTCCAAAATCAAACTCAAGAACGGGTTCTTTAGAACCCGAGGAGAACAATGTAGATTATGAAATTATACATGCAATGAGTTGTTTTAAACCAAAAGTAATATATAAACTTCAAAAACCAACATCAACACCAGCAGTTTTATAGAACTAGAATAATATTCAGCACCATAACTTCTAGAAAACTGATTAAGGCAAGCCAAAAACAAGGAATTAACAATACACCTTGAATTTAGCCACATGACCAATCTGCATGTGATTTTTTTTTAAATTTAAAATTAGTGTTGACAAACAATTGAGTAATTGACCGCAGCTGAAAAATGGTTTTGCATCACAGTAATTTAAATGGAACAAATTTGAGTAGTTTATGATTTCCCTTTCAATGTAGTGAAGGAAAGAAAAAACACATTGCAAGGCTACGAATAATATAAAATTCATAGATGTCTTAGAACCTAAATTCAAAGCAAGCTTAAATGCAAGATTCTCTAAACACACTCTGACTAATAAGCTAAATAAAAGCAAAACAATATCAATTAGTAACTTATGCATTCATATTCAGTTAGAATATATGAAATAAATTCGAAAATTCAGATTAAAATCTTAGAGGCAAAAACACACCACACACATAACAACTCATTCCTAGCTTGAAGTATTGTCCCCCAAGCTGCCAATCTAGGTAGCTATGTCCTCGAATAATCAAAATATTTGGTTAACTTGATATAAATATTGCAAGTGTATAAATAAATAAATAACTCACGAAAATATTATCTTCATAGCTGGTTAAATATCACGTATGATCTTCTTCTTACGAGGATGTGGATGAGCTCTGATAAAACTCGTGCTTCGTAATTTCGGTAACGCTGAGAAGGATAATTCTGATAAGAGAAACCAGAAATCAGCTATGATAATATTCTATTCTTTAGCATTTACTGAAGTTAAAATTTTAGTGAAAAAAAAATTGTTGCAACAGGATTTCAGTAAATTTCAATCAGAATATAAAGCAGTCGGAGATTTGAACTAAGAAAGAGCCACAACGGATTTCAGCAGATTCTCTGTCAGAGAATAGCGAGGCAGCAATAACGGCTAGGAAGACTTACCGGAGCGAGAAGCGAAGTGATGAAACAGAGAGGACCTAGAACAGGGGTTGATAGCAGATTGGCGTGAGGAGCCACCCATGGGTCTGAGAGAAGTCGGGACAGCCGACAGCAGGGATCAGCGTGTCCGACAACAGAGAGGCGGGAGGCATAATGTTATGAGAAGAGGTTAGCCCTTAAGTTGCCATTGACAGCGGTATTTACCGTGCGGCGGTCGGTGCCTGCCGGTTTCTGTAATTTGCTCAGGACGCCGGGGAATAAAGTACCTAGCAGCGAGAACAGCGAAGGGCAGTAGAGAAAATCGATACCCAGATCGATGAGAATACATCAAAAGAAGAGGCCGCGACCGGAAACCCTTCGAAAGCAGGCGCCGGCCAGAAGCCCTAGGCGGCGATTCCGAATCACAGAACATGCCGACGGAAAGAGGTCCACGACCGAAAACCCTGTGCGGCAGCTGACGGGACAAGGAGGATTCGTGAAAAATCTATGGATATAGAGATCCCCAAATCGATGAGAAGAATAGCGTTGGTTGAGGAGAACCACGACCGGTAGCAATCTGGCGGAGAAGGGCGGCTGTCCAAACTAGATCTGGAGCGGTGGTCGTCAATCGACGCGACCAAACAGAAAACCCTAGGCAGCCAGACATCGGTTTTCAAAGTTTCAACCGAAAGCAAGCAGGCAATTGGTTTGGATGAGAGAATTGAAGTTTGAAGACAAGGTTTCGAATCCCAGGAGTAACAAAAATTTTTAATTTAGAATTTTAAAAGACATCGGAAAATAGACATCGATTTACCAGCACATTTTTTAAAGAGCTGATGTCTATCAGCGGATAAACATCATGAAATAGACATCGGTTGTAAAAACCGATGTATATCAGCTGATTTTTTTAAGAGTTTTGAATAGACATCACTGGAAAGACATCGGTTAATAAAAACCGATGTCTATCAGCGCATTTTTTATAGAAACCGATGTCTATCAGCTTTCCTTTTGGCTATTAGACATCGGCTTTAGAAAAGACATCGGTTTCTAAAAATAAGACATCAGTTTTTAAGAGTATCCGATGTTTATTCGATGATGTCCATCAGCGAATTTGGTATAGTGTATATTTATGCACACTCCATCATACATGATACAACTCAAATGTCAAGAGTATTCATTCTTCTAAACTGAATTAATTCTCATCTTATCTGAAGTTGAGGTATCTAATACTATAAAATAGTAAACTTGTACCTTGTGAAATTATTTAACTGAGACACCATTTTTATTCTTTAATACATAAAAAAAACTTTATAATAATAAAGTAATAGTGAAAATATATTGAGATGTGAAAAAAATTACACCACAATAAAATTTGACTATTAATAAGTATTTTTTTATTATTTAAAAAATAACATTCATTACTTTAGAAGCATGATGAACCGAATGCAATTAATAATTTGTCTCAAATAAAATAAATACTCCATGTCCACTTGATATCATTTGTATTTTACACCTAAATTAAGTATATTTTTATTAGTGGTGAGTAGTGGATTATGTATATAATATTTTCCTTAAAAAAAAGCTTTTAGAGTGAACGATAAAAATTACAAAATAAATATTTTACTAACGGATAAAATAATTTTATTACGAAAAAGAATTTTCAAAATTTTGAAAATACACTTAGTTATACGATACTATTATAAACCCTGCGTGTGAATTATTATTCTTGATATATAGTATGACTTTTCTCAGGTCTCACCCACAAATTTTATATTTTCAACACAATATAAATGTTGAAAAAATTAAATTTAAATTAAAAAATAAATCCTCGAGAGTTATGAATCAAATAATGTAGCGTCGTACTTATAAATGTTATGAGTGACATAATTAATACTTCTTCCGTCCCATAGAAGTTGTTATAATTTTTTTTTTACACGGAGATTAAGGAGTATAATAATTTAATGTAAAGTGGAGTAAAGTGAGGTGAGAGAAATAATATTTAATGTGTAGTGTGTAGTTGTTTTAGAGGTGATATGTAGGGCATATGAGAATAGATTAATTATTTTTATGTGTGTCAACTTCTATGGGACGAAGGGAGTAGTATCGTTGGTATGGTGGTACTTCATAAATATATATATATATATATATATATATATATATATATATATATATATATATATATATATATAGACAGTGGTTTTTCCTTGTGATTTTATTAACTTCTTTTATTTGTTGGTTGGCACAAAATTATATTTCCGTGAATTAAGTAGGTAGGTAGATAGCTTCAATGTTCTACGGAAGGCTATGCCTTTTTTCCTATTTAATTTATTTTAGGGAAATTCTTGGAAAATTCTAATGAGATGTGGATATATGAAAATTCTTTAAATGATTTTACTATAGTAAATTATTTATATTTATTAGTTTTCGCAATAAAATATTTCCATCTAGATGCATAATTTCTATTTTAAAGAGAACTACACTTTTGGCCATTAAAAATTGAGGCGCTCACGTCGTGGATAGAAGCCAACGGCTCAACTCAAATCCTATAATTTAAAATTAATATTGAAGCCGGCAAATCGTTAAAAAAAATACAAATCAATCAACTCATTATCAAAATATGATTATTATAATATAGTTAAAATATATTTATAGGTAGTTAACTATATTTGTAATGAATCATAATATATTATAACATATTAAAAAGATAATTTAGAAAATATATTTTAACTATTAATAAACATATTTTTATCTATATAACAATCATAATTTAATAATCTCACGATCCGTCTTACATAAAAATCGTTTTATAAGATATTATGTCTTTATTTTATATTATAACGTATTTAAAAGTTTATTCGACATTTCAAAAATAGTAAATAATCCTCCCATGTGTTGAGATTAATATCGCAATATTTTGTCATGGTTGTTGTGGTATCACTCTCACTTTTAACTACGTAATCATTCCTTCAATAGGTTTGACAATCGGGTTTGATACTCAAAACACACACAAAACCACCCTTCTATGAACCTACAAACCTCATGACTCTCAACACATTCACTTTCTGTATATTTTCTTTTTTCATTTAATATTTTTTCTCTTATTCATCTCTCCTCCTCCTTTTTTTTTTAATATAAATTAATACTACATTGATTTTACGTAAAATTTAACCTATTAAAATCCAAAATAAACACATAATTCCTCCATCCCACCACAATTTTTGCACTTTCTTTGTACGGAGGTTTTGCACCCACCACAACAAAAAAACATTAAGACATCACTTAATACACTACAAAGATAAAAAAATATGTGTAGTCGTATATTTTATATATGTTGTCGTAAATATATATGTTGACTTAAATTTTTTTGCACGCACAAAGACTACACATATTGACTGGTGTTGTCTTAATGTGTTGTTATATATGTTATTTTTCAAGGTAATTTATTATAAGACAACATATATGACAACATATGTTGTCATAGATTTTTTTACGCACAAAGACAACATATATTACATATATGTTGTCTTAAATTGTTGTAATAATTTTTTTTTCATGTACTATATGTGATATATATTATATTATATTATATATATATATTGTGTATAATACTCTGTTGGATGAGTACGTATATAAATTATGAAATAATAATCATATTGTAACAACATAGAGTAAGTACAAAATACTCTTTAGTAAATATGAAATAAATATCAAAAAATAATTATAACATATATATGATACAACATAATTTATTTTTATTCATAATTATGGAATTTTTATTACGTAGTAAACATTAACTTATTTTAATTAATATTAAATGAATATAAAAATATTATAAAATATAAAATTCAAATTTAAAATATTTTTTGAAAAGAGAAAACTATTATATACTTGATTTACTAAAAATATTTAATAATTAAAATTTTGAAAATAATTTAATTAGTTATGTTACAATATATTTTGTTTATATATTCAAAATAAATTAATGAAATTATTATTCCACGATTTTTTTTAAATTAATATACAAAATCTCTCTTGGGAATTCTTTCACTTCTCTCTAGCAAAGAATTCCCACTGCCCTTTTCCTCAAAATCGATTCTGCCAAGATCGTTTTCCTCAAAATCGAATTCTCTAAGATCGATTTCTTCATTCATTTTCTGTTGATTACTATAATTGATTTACTCATCGATTTCTCCAAGGAACCCACCATTCTGCCGTTGTGAAGCCACTCCGAAACAATGCCACCTAGGGTTTCTTTCCCAAATCGCCGCCGTCCAACTTAACTGCCAGACTCTCCATCGGTGTGCGACCTCCGACGCCTCTAGCCGTCGCTTGTACGAACATTAGTTTCAATCCGGCGACCTTACCACCTGATTTTAATTCCAAATTGCAGCCGCTGGAGATCGCCCTTGTTTCAATTTGGGTATCTGGCTCATACCCATCGGGTCCCGATTCCCCATTCTTTGCAAGAAGCCCACGTTCAGCTCCGTACCTGCGCTGCCTTGGGCTCTCTTCCTTCATCCTTGAAAGTTGTTCGCGATGGAGGTTCACTTCGACTCTGATTCCCTTTAACACTTTCGATGGATCATTTGGTTGGTTTCTCACCTTTCCTTTATTACCACTTTTGTCTTCTCTTTCTTTTGATTATTTGGCTTGATTTCTGCTCTCAATAGGTTATGGAATTTGGATGGGGTTGATGGAGCTATGTGGAGTTTGTGTTGTTTAGTATGGGCATAGCTAAGATTCTGTTCCTTTCTTGACTCTGCTTAGTTTCTGCTGCTTTATTACTTGCTTTCTTGAATGACATGAAATTATGCTTTTTATTGGAAAGTTCCTTGATTGCTGGGGGGTTGTTTGGCAATAGATGATTACTTTCACTAGATTTTGTGAAACTTGACCAGATTAAGGGGTTCTGAAGTCTTGTGGGATTGGGATGAAAGTGCAAGAAAATATGAATGATGGGGAAATTGAGCTTTCTGATCATGTGTTCCTTCCTAATTTCGATTCCTCTTCCGCCGACGTGCCTTCGTGAGATTTGCTATGGCCAAACCTGCTCCGGCGGGAATGGTCTTTTCTACACTGCCGCAAACCCATAGAGAACTAGTGCACCTCGTCTGTTGTTAGGGATATAGAAGCACCAGTTGACATCGTAATCTCTCCATTTTCTCTCTCTTCTCTTGTTTCTTGAAATTTTTTAGTATTATCTTTGATTTACAATGAATTGAGTAAATTCTTGGAATTCTGTTTCTTGTTTCTTGAAAAAATTATCTATCTTTATTTACAATGAATGAATAGGGTAGACATTGAAATATGTATGATCAAGTTCTTTTCCTATTTCTTGGGTTGACAGCAAGAACTACTGTATCCTTTGATGAGTTTAATTGTTATTCATGGTAAAAGGGGTAGGCTCCTAACGTTGCTAATACTTGCTGCCCCTGTTCCATCTCTTAAAGGATTCTCTTTGCATTGTGCTTTATTTGGTTTATATTTTAAGAGGGCTAAAGATGATTTTGTTTTCTTGCAGTTCTTGGTAAATATTGATTTCTATTTGCATCTGATTGTTGATCAACTATACATATGATGCATTTTCTGTATTGGTTGGAGGCTGACTCTCAGGTATTAATGGAGTTATCTGATTCTTGTGCCAACTTCTTACACCCTGCGTGGATTGTTTGGGTTTCCCATCAAATAAAGTTTTATCTTTTCTTTCAATTTGCTGCCTGTCCTATAATTAATTTAATTCCTGTTTGTTGTACACATGTACACATGCAGGGGTTATACAACACCAGAGTATGCCATTAACGGTCATTTATCAGAGAAAGTATACGTGTACAGCTTTGGAGTCGTGATTCGGAGACCAGTTATCTCCTTGAAGAGGTAACAAATATTTATGTTAACCAAATCAGTTGAGACACATTAATTTATGACTACAATATTCATATGTAATGGGCCCGGAAACTGCGTGTGAGTGAGATGCATGAGAAGCTAGCTGATGAGACATTAGACTCAAACAAATACAACATCCAAAATGTGAAGAAGATGGTGGAGATTTTCTAGTTGATTTTGTATTATTTAACATGGTTGTCCTCAACTGTTTTCAAGATTTTTAGCCTCATGGTAGGTGTTTTAACTTCTCATGATAAAGATTATGGTTGTGTTTGGACAGACACATATAGTTGAAAGAAGAGGCGTCAGAGCTAAAGGGTAGTGATCATGACTTCTTGATATATTTGGATTTTCATTAATTGTCTAAACTTGAATCCATAGTTTCATGGTTTTTAAACCAATTCTATTTATGTCATGTCTTATGGGATGTATTTGGATTTTGCCAACATTTAGATTTGAGAGGGATATTTGATATTTAGCATGTTTTGGATTATTTAGAATGTTTTAATACATTTTAAATTTTATTATTTTGTTTATAAATTAATTATAAAATATTTTGTATAATAATTAATTGGTTCGACAATACGTATAAAATGTAGACGCTATGAATAATTTAATAATACTACATTAATAGAAAATACATGTATCTGTTGTGGATAAGACAACATATATAACCTATTGCCTTAAAAAAAATTAAAAAGAAGCACAACGACAACACATAAATATATGTTGTCGTTGTGCGTTTTTTTTAATAAAAAAGGAGCACAACGACAACACATAATATGTGTTGTCGTTGTGCGTCTTTTCAAATGCCTTACGACAACAGGGGCTTCGACAACAGAGATTTTTTCTAAAAAGAAGCTAACAAACAATACATTATATGTGTTGTCTTAATGTATTTTTGGTATGGTGACCAATCAAGATAGTCTATGGGTCAAAGCTATAAAGTCTAGATGAGTTAAAAATGTTGGATGTGTTGTCTTAATGTATTTTTGGTATGGTGACCAATCAAGATAGTCTATGGGTCAAAGCTATAAAGTCTAGATGGGTTAAAAATGTTGGATTGAGTTTCGTATGTTCTCTCATGGTCGTAGAGGTAGGATTTTGGGTGGTTGAGTATTATTTTTTAAAAGTCATTAGGAGTCAGGATGATTGGTTTGTCAAGAGTCTTGTTTGAAATTTGGGACACAGTAGTAATACTAGATTTTGGTTAGATTGGTACTGGGATTCATGTTCAAAATTTTGGTTAGGTCGTATACCTTTTAGTGTCGACTATCCTAGATTGTGTAGTTTGAGTATTAATAAAAGTTGTTTGGTCTCTGATTATGGGTCTTGGGTTGGAATTTCAATTGGAAGCGACCTCTCCTTGAGAGATAGTCTAATTCTATTGACAATCTTCTTTCAATCATCATCAGATACCTTCCTCTCTTAGAGCAAAAGATTCTTGGTTATAGAGCTCCTCCAAAAAGCGATACACGGTCTCCTTGAGAGATAGTCTAATTCTGTTGAAATCTTCTTTCTATCATTATCAGGAACATTCCTCTCTTAGAACAAAAGATTCTTAGTCATGGATCTCCTCCAAAAAGCCATACACTGTCAACACTGCATATAAGAATCTCATTATATCGCGTGCACCAGTCGCATGTGGATGAGTCATACAATACTTCAGAAGCCTTTCATATTGTCTGGAGCAAAATCTCCATTCCAAAACTCTGTCTCCATGCTTGGAGGGTGATTTGGGATTGAATTTTCCTACAAGTCTCGCACTCCACAAAAAAAATTGCCTATCGCCCCAACACCACCACAAATTGCACATTTTGTCAAGCCGAATCGGAATCAACATTGCACTTGCTCATCTCCTACACAATATCTTTAAAGGTATGGTCTGGATGCTTAAACTAGTTTGTCTACAATCTGCATTAGGATGCTAAAACCCAATTGTATATTTATTACAGTTCTGCAACCCTTCACCGAAACCAATCCATAAATCCATGTTAGTTTGTATTTGGGAAGTTGTGATATGGATCCTTTGGAGATTCAGAAACAATACAGTTTTCAACAATGTTGCTGTGGATACCAATTCCATGATAGAGAAATTAAAATTTTGTACTCGATCGTAGTTTAATGTTAAGCATTCAAAACATAACACTTTATCTATTAAGAATTGGTGTAACAATTCTCTATCTTTGTAGTCTGTTTTATCCGTATTTTGATCTGTTTCTTTTTGTATATCTTTGGTACCACCTTAATAATAAAATTTCCTTCTCTATAAAAAAATAATGAGTGAGTCTCTTGTGCGTTTGGGCATACGGATTTAGATCTGTGCCCCTTTACAATTTAAACTCCTCTAGCAATACATATGTTTAAATAAAATAGGAAGGTGAAGGGTTGTGTTCATATGTGAACACAGACCGTGTCCTCGTGTCCCTGAAGGCGCATGAGCTTTTGCCAAAAATAAAATTACTTGTAGGACCAAATGATAATTTCTCAAAATTAGATGATTACATTCGGATGTAGTCCAGGGAGTATTAAGTTGTGCAATGATACAAGAATTATTCTTTTGACAAAGCAAAAGGGGCAATGATTTAGTGTTTGCTTGTATGCACGTGAGACTATGCATTGGATCTCTCTTAAGCCTATATTGTCGGCCCCACCTCCCCTACCTTCATCCCACTCCCTCACCTACATCCATCCACCACCCCCCATCCCAACTCTATGCCACCCCATCCAAAATACCCTATGGAGTATCCTTTAATTATCAATTACTATATAATTAAGACATATGTTCCCATTTTTAATTATCAAAATTAACCAAAATCTCAATGACACATTTTTTTAAAAAAAGAAAATTAATGCATGTGGTTATATGCAACAAAACAATAACAAAATGAAAAGATTGACTAGGGCACAACCTATCAATGTGGAAATTTTCAATCTAATATCTTTTATCTCCAATTATAATATATCACTCAATTAATGATTCTATTATCATTCAATTAACAACTCTCTATAAAGTATGCATTAGCATATCAGCCTAACTTATCAATTAAAAAATTGGAAAATTTCAATCTAAAATCTTTTATCTCCAATTATAATACTATTATCAATCAATTAAGAACTCTATTATCGTTCAATTTAATGATTCTCTAAATGTACATCAGCATAGATATAAAGCTAACTACGTGAAATGTTTTTTAGTGATTTAAAAATATCTCTCAAAAGAAAATTAGGAATATAAAATATGGTTGAAAATGTGTTGTTTTTTTACATTTTTACAATGACAATTTGCAGTGCTTGTTGTTATGCAAAGGTTTATAAAGTTGGTGGTTGTTCTGGTTGGACCAACACTAATACTACTCCTCCATACAATTCTTGGGCTGCTTCTAAGGTTTTTCGTGTCGGTGACATCATATGTAAGATCTTCCGTTTTTAATTAATCCCCACCTTTGCGAAATTATCCTCGATGACTTAAAAACTTGATAACAAAACTGCAGTGTTTGAATACAACAGAGAATTCCACAATGTGGTGAGGGTGAACCACACTAATTACAACAGATGCAATTCAACGGTCCCTATTTCCATTTGGACCAGTGGTAATGATTCCTTCACTATCACTAAGGCTGGACACTATTACTTCATTTGTGGTTTTCCGGGCCACTGTGAGGCCGGTCAGAAGGTCGATATACGGGTCATTGGACACCATAAGCCCGGACCTGGCCCAAGCCCAGCAACGTTTCCTCCGGCCCAACCTCCCAAGAGTGGATCTTCATCACTCCTTTCATCTTGGAAGTTTTGGTTAATTGCAGTTGCCACTACATTTTGCCTTCTAAATAAATAAATATGTTAAATGATATCGATTTGATATAATGGTAATCTCGGGGAGTGTAAGAAGAAAAATATTCTTTTATATGACAATGTAAGAAAAATTATTAAATGAGTAGTTATTTTGGATAGTTTTATGTACAGTGGATGAAATCAAGTACACATTGAAAGTTAAAACAAACTAAAATAAATCAATTTCTGACTTGGTGGGATAAAGTCTTACTTTTGCAAGCTAAAACCAAACAGACCATTAAATAATCAAAATGATATTGCATTTCTCATATCCAAGGGCTACTTTTATTCAGAATTTTGATCCAAAAAACATGGAACTAGATGAATTAACTATAACCACAACTCTGTAAATTGTAACATTTAAAAGAAACATTAAGAATAAATTCTCCAATTCAATGATACTGGCAAGTTTATAAGCCATTTGAACCTGCTTTCACCAATCAGGAGGTCCCATGTAACATCATGTTGAGCAGAGGATGTAAAATTAGGGATTACTCGACTATAACGTTCGAAGCGACTTGGCACTGTTTACAAATGTGGCACTTCTATCGAAATTCTCTTGCACAAGAATTCGAACTGCTTCTAACCCACTCTGGTATGTAAAATCCAACTGGAACACAAAAAACAATCATTTTAAGATATCATTTTCTGCTTCGATGGATATTGATACTTCTCAGTACTCGTATGTAAGCAATCAAATGGTACCTCTTCCCGTTCATCTTTGTTAAAAGGTCGCATAACAAAGTTTACAGGATCCATTTTCCCTGGTGGCCTTCCAATACCTAATAGTTTACAATCAATGATTCAGAGCTTTTTTCATAAGATTGGTAGGAGTTAACTGATCATGGGTATACCTATTCGTAGGCGAGGAAAATCTTTACTTCCTTTCAAGTGAGTTATAATACTTCTCATCCTAACATAGCAATCAATCCAGCCAGCATCAGTATAAAACTAGTAGAAACTAACAGGTACGACCACTAAAACAAACTTGCATATCTTCAAAATTTTCAAATTCAAATAAATGATGAAGATTTCAGTTTGTCACAAGCTGCGGTTAAAATAAAGAACTCATTGCGAGGCAAATTGGCATTTAAGGATTGATAAATTTCCAAGCTGATAAATCCACCAAAGGATAATTTCAGAAAAGGATTTTAGCATAAAATTTTATTATATTACACTCTGCATGGAAAAAAAAAATAATTTAAATAATTTGGTAATTAGAGGTTCTAGCAGGGGATCCACTCCACATAATTACTGAATATTTAAAAACAAATTTAAGTATTATGTGTGGGTCAAAGTTATATAATCAACATGCATTCTAATTTGCTATGTCAACCTAGTCCTCTCAAATAGGAAGTAGGAAAGGAACTTCATCTCTTCTATACGGATATTGACAAAAAAAAAAAAGATCAGGGATATGGGTATACCCATTATGTCCTCCATGTCCACCTTTAGGTAATAGTCTCAACTTAGCAAGAGGCAGATCCATGTCATCATACATCTGAAAATAAGCAAATCATTAACTGAGTGCCCAAAGTATTTAAAGCTATATGTATTATTGGTTGTATATACTTTACCACAAGAACTTGCTTTAGAGGAATCTTATAATATGATACAATAGGACCAACCTGCAAACAAGAATTAATAAATTAACTATAATCATTTGATGAAGATTTTGAATGAATCTTATGTGGTGATGAGTGAACTTACAGACTCACCACTAGCATTCATGAATGTCTGTGGTTTTGCAAGCATAACAGGAACATCTCCAATGAAACCTAACCCACATATATAGTGCACTGCTCAGCAGCTGAAATTTATGTATCGTTCAGAGAATATTTGGATATTATAAAATGGACAGTATGTGTGGAAAAATCCTCAAGTCATCAAGTTTACATGTTAAAGCCTTGAATTACTACAGGAATTTATTGGCCCCCAATTGAAGAAGGATGGAGTTGAACAAAACATAAATTATTCATAGTTTCACATTAATATAAACTTTAGATGAATGTCTATTACAGTGACAAAACTCCAAAAGATTTCCTTCATAGAAGATTTATATGCTTGATAAAATCAAGCAACTACCTGTATCCATTTTTACTAACTAGATTAATGACATAATAATTAAAAAATTCTCCACCTTAGTAAAGTCACCCAGGACTCCTAAAAATGTTTATAAATTCTCTTTATGAAATATTAAAAAAATTCCTGAGCTAGGCTTCAAAATTCAGTAGTAAAAAACCCATAGTTATTAAAGGCGCGCCTCGCGCGCCTCCCCCAAGGCTATACCCCTGGCGCCTCAATATAGGTTTTCAAGGCACGAAGTTTTGCGCCTCGACGTGTGCGCCTTGGGAATGACCATGTTTTTGTGTTGTTTTTCATTTTTGATAGTTGAAAAAACACTTTTATTAGTGAAATAGCACTATTAATTAGGGTTTACCAGTTCTTCCTCCTAAGTTAAAACCCATCAAGATGCCCTTAGTACAATATCCCAAATATTAAATTAGGGATTTTGAGAGTTAGAAGTTAAGATTAACTCTTCACTCCAGTTACGCGACTACACATACCAACTGCTCCAGACTCCAAGAAAACGCCCGTCTACCGCAGCGACTACACATACCAACTGCTCCAGACTCCAAGAAAACGCCCGTCTACCGCAGCGACTACACATACCAACTGCTCCAGACTCCAAGAAAACGCCCGTCTACCGCAGCGCGTCCGACCGCTGCCATCACCGCTGTCGCTGCCGGTCTGTCTGCCTTCCGTCGCCGGCTTACCGGAGCAAACTAGTATTAACCTTAAAATTAGAGGGAAATCATGGGGGCAAATTCCACTAGTTCCAAAAGAAAAGGAAAAGAAGTAATGAAGGAAAAGGGAACTTCTTTAAGATTATTAGATGAAGAGGATAAAGAAAAAGAAGAAGATAATGTCGGATTTGAAGAAGAAAAAGATTTTAATGAGGAAGAAGAACAAATTGATGATAAGGACTTGGAGCTTGATGATGAAGAAGATGATAATTAAAATATATTTGCTGCTAGATTTTTGTGTGATGCTTTGATTGACCTATTTTCTTTCAAATATTATGAATTTTCGTATGTGCATGTTTAATTTTGGCTTAAATGGCTTAGTTCATATGTCATGCTCATATAAATTGTTATATTATATGCCTTATAAACTTATTTTATTAGATAAATATGTTGTATATGGGTTATTTTTAGTGTAGAATAAATAATGGTGCTATATTATACATTTAATTCCGAGGCGCGCCTCAGGCGTACGCCTTGCGCCTCAGGCACAGATATGCCTCTGTGCGCCTTGGTGCGCCTTGCGCCCTTAATAACTATGAAAAAACCTTAGGAAGTAAAGAATGCAGCTTCTGTTGGCTCTGAAAGGATTATGTCTTTTCAGGTGCCTTACATTTGTAAATTTTCTTTCAACATTGTCTCTACTAGGTAATCTTCTTCAAAAGAGATATAATAGAAATAAATTGCAAAAGCTATATATTCCACTCCAAAAATTAGTATAATGCGCCCAAACATTGTCCTCGCATGCATATACACACTCACTATTTCTTTATATAATAACTTCTTGCTTCATAAGATGTAGTCTTCAATAAAAAATCAGAATATAATCTGATATATCAGCCTAGAATGTGACTAAAATGGTTTCTCGATCGGTTGAGAAGAAAAATTAAAATAAAAATTCGTCAAATTACCACCAAATTGACTTGATTAGCTCTTTGCCTCTTTCAACTTAACATGTGTTATTACAGAGGTAATGGGAGAGTTTCTGTTTCTAAATGGAGTATAAAATATGGCCAGGAAATAACCCAATTGAATGTCATAACGCTATGCAATTGTATCTATAAAGAAGAGAAAAGAAAATGAAGGTTTATCCATCAGTCGCCTAAAAAATCTTGAACAAATAAACAAACTCAAAAAATTGATGAGAAAATAGAAATAACCTTTTCCAAAGGAAGATTTGAAGGAGACGGTGCTAATAGAAATCCCCTCTGCTTCAGCAATATAATCAATCAACTCAAAGCCCACCTATTAAGAAGATAGAACACCACAAAACCCTCGGTCTATCAGATTAGATTTTTATTGATATTGATTTTACACACACATGCACACACAAAAAGCAGCAGCCATGCTTAGGGTTTGGGAAGCGACATTGTGGCGAGTGCCGCTGTAACGCTTTCCAGGGTTGCCGAGGCCGACGAGAAGCCAGGGTTTCTTCTTTTCTTCTTCAGCATCGGTGGAAATCGAAGCCATTAGGTTGAAAATTCCAGGGCTCTTAATTGGTAAGCTGTTTTTGTTGGAATGCCCCCAGTGCCAAGACGAAATGTAGAAAGGGGATTCAGAGAATAGGCGGCGACGCCCAATCGCCGCCGCCGCCGATGAAGAACGAGGAAGTAATGTAGTGGATAAATTACCGTACATTATTTCAACCAATTGGTATTGCATAAAACGTAAAATATGTTAAATAAATATTCGAAAATTAAAATACAAGCTGGAAAAATAAATAAAAATATAAATTCCAAATAAATAAATTTAAAAATTTGTAAGTGAAACTGAAAGTAAAAAAAAACGCCGTTGCCAGGGATCGAACCCGGGGTCACCCGCGTGACAGGCGGGAATACTCACGACTATACTACAATTTTGTAATTATACCTTTTTTTTCTATAAATATCTTATATTTGATTTTACCATTTCTTTTCATTTTTAAATTATTATTATAAATAAATAACATATCCGTCCACCAACACATAGAGCAACACAGAGATAGTTTGTTTGTATATATTCTATAGCACTTTTCACTCAATTCACAAAATTTATTATATTTCGTATCTCTATAATAATTAGTAATTATCCTATGCTCTGTGCATTATATTGGACTAAAATTACACATACACACACACACACATATATATATATATATATATATATATATATATATATATATATACGCGTGTACAAGTCTTTTATACATGAATATTATATCATACACACTGTATATAAGTTTCTTTTACACAAATTTTATACACACCGAGTGTATAAGAATCGTGTACAAAAATTTTATACATAACATGCATATAATATTGGTATATAAAAATTTTGTATCAGTTTCCTTTACACAAATCTTAGATTGTTTGTGTATAATAAAAAAGAAATTAACTTTTAATAGAATATATAAAATTATTTACATCATTTTAGACACAAAAAGAATTCACTGTAAATAGAATACAATTAACTTTTTCCTAACGAGTACGGTCATTAATTACTCTTTAGAAAATTTATACCATGTATTTTTCTATTACATTGGTTCCATATTTATATTTACACCTAAAAAAACATATATCAATCCGCATCATAATCGTACACATTATAATTTCAAAATAACCAATAAAAAAAATACATATAAAAATTAATAATAAAAAAATGAATTTTCTTAGAATTTATATCCATAATGAATGAAGATAAGGAGTGATAATACATTCGGAGGGTTAGCATATAACTACAAACGCATGCATCAGGCTTCGGAGAGTCGAATCCATGAATTATTTTGAAAAAAAAATAATAATCAAAAATAAAAAAAATATGTCTCCAAAGCCAGCATATTGAAATAAAATCTTTCAAGTCTGATGCATCTCCTACCAAAATTTCAGCTCCAAGAATCAAATTGATGACCTGACAGCAAAAAAGTATTTTGAATATGGTGAAGCATAAGATTGCAACAAAGTAATTAATATAATCTGTGCAGTGCAACAATAAGTTCCAAATCAAATCTTTCTCATGAGGATATAGTTATATACTTCTAAAAACACGTGTTGTATGTATAATTTAAGCCGAGTAAAATGTCTCTAAATATTATAAATAAGATGTGTACATGATTTGTCCTTAATTTCATGCGATAATGTAACCTCCCCCACATTCATTAGGTCCCTTGATTTAGTAATGCGCTTGAGAGAAAAGCCCACATAGGAAAACTTAATGTCCAACACATCTTATTTTGAACCATTTTAAAGGCTTATTGAGTACTATCCCAAAATGAACCAAACACACCCTTGATATATGACATGCAACTGATATAATTTTGACTTGACACTTTGTGGAATACATTCAACCAATGTTTGAAGTGAAACTTACATTTAACAATTTAGATGTTAATAGTTGCATCCCACAACCTAAGCATTCCATTACGTCCCCCAGTACAGATCCTCTTCCTTTCAAGATCTGACGCTGCACATCTAACCTGAAACCATCAAGAATGTAGCCAAACAAATCAGGTGATCTTGTACCAAAATCAAGACACAATTACAATTGAGCTGAACAAAAAGAAGATGCAATGTGACACTGTGAGAGCAGCCAACAGTTGGATGGAGAAAAATATGGACAATGTTTTATGAGAATTAGTAAATTTGCATTAGTTGGTCAATAACATAATAACAAACGCGGATATCTTCAGCCAAGAACTTTTTGTTGTGACCAAAAGTTTTCGGATAAAAAAAAAATACAACATCCGCATTAAAATGAAGAAGAAAACATACATATCGCTAAGAAGCTGCAAGTAGGATCAGGAAATATATAGACTGTCATAAATAGCTTAAACAGTTAAAGAACTACCGTTGCAACTGCTTTTTCAGGAGTTCTATAGAGTTGCCACCCAGCCATCTTTGAACCAGTTGTAGAGAGTCCGCCAAGTCTCTCTTGAGGCCAATGGAAGAGCGACATTGAGTTATCAGCTGCCCCTATTCCTAACCAGTGCTCCCCAGCATTTATGGACAAAATTGAACCATTATGAAAAGTCACATTCTTGATACATCTTATAGCACCTACAAAAAATGAAAATTAGAGTACTTTCGGCACATACATCCACTTCAAACATCAAAATTATTCAAACATATCCAATATCAGTGGCATTGTGCTGATGTAGATATTTAATGGCATTAGATCTTGACGTCGTATATAGTAATTATGAGGAAGCAGTAATACAAGATACTAGAAAATGGTTTTTCTATGTCATGCTATCATGGTGTTTAAATTTTACTTATTTATTTATTTATTCTGCCAATAGAATACCCAAATGTTCACTTGATATTATTAACATGCATAAGAAGTCATCCTATATTTGATACAGGACAGTAGGGTCTTTCAAAGGTTCATCTGTAGTTACCTCATCAAGATTTGCAAGCAAATTCATACTTATATTCATGTCTAAGAGCCAGAAAAAAATACTTGCCATCTATCCATTCTTTCTCTTGAATCTCTCTTTTATTTTAGTAAAACTAAATACAACAGGAAAAAAATAAACTCCTGGCTTCCAACAGTTATGGTAATACAATTGAAATAGCAGCAAAAAAGGTGCACTTGAAAATAAGACAAGGAAGAAAATAGACATAATGCCTAACGGATTTCATTTCTTGATCCCATTCTAGAGAGAGAACCAAACCCTCATATTGAAAAGAAAATGCTCAATTCTGGTCTTTGACATGGGAGTTTATGACTCCAAAAACTGGCAATCAGGTATTGGTAGTATTATTCGTAATCATATTGTTTAAGTGAACATAAGAACCTATAGTGTAAATCAAATAGCAAGTAAACGTAAACCTATTTTCATTAAACTTTGGTGCTGTTTGCATGGAAAAAAACTGAGTTGAAACTTACCATCATCATTTTCCCAAAATCGAACAAGTCCATCACTTGATCCTGAAAATTGAAAAATATTAATATTTAAAAAAAAAACCTTTATTGCTCCATAAACTTGACATAGCACTCAAAGATAACCATCAGTTGCAGCTTGCAAGATAAGCGATAACCTGTTATAATTCCTCTATCCGCAATGGAGTATTCCACACTTAAAACCGGACCATCATGGCAAGCCAGAACAGCATCACATGTTCCTTGTGAGACAGACCATACACGAGCAGTCCAATCATCACTACCCGTTATTATAGTGTCTCCAACCATTCTTATGGACCTGTATCCATGTTGAGTTAAGGTCAACACAATCATGACGTGCATCAATAAAATAATTTCTCAAATAAGATCAACTCGCCTGATCCATTTAGAATGCCCTAATAGTTTGTGCACCTGTCTTCCGGCCCGAATATCCCATACATTTGCAACACTTGAAAAAAGGACACGAAAGGAAGTCAGAAGTTAAGGAGATTAAGCCAGAAATGACACAGCTATCAGTAATTAGCAGATGCAATCCTAAGTGACGCCTGTTTAGATACATGTATCAAAAGTCTAGAGGAAATATTTAAGGGTCCTACGCATCTTTGCCTCCAGCAGCCAAAATCCCAGTGGAGTCATCATATTCCATGCAGAGAATTGCACTTGCACAACGGCCAACAGTAGCAACACATGTGTCAGTTCTCACATCCCACATCTTCACAGTTCCATCATGCGCAGCTGTGAGAACACGCTCACCTGAGAGCATACGTACAGTGCTGACCTAAATGACAGCATAACAGACATGATCAACATGCCTTCGACAGGACATTATATTAATGCAAATGTCTCAGAGAGAAGTGAATAAAAATGCAATGATCTCATTTATACAAATAATCCACAATATGCAGTCTCTTAAAGTGTTAAATAGAAAAATAAAAACAAGACTGATTTCGAGTTGCAGTAACTTGAAGAGTTTACAAGAACAATCTCATTTTAGAATGATCAGCAACCATATATGTTACAGTAGTCGAACAGAAATAAAATTTTCAAACAACAGATATTAACTAAGAAAGAGCTTCAAAAGGTGCACAAATATGACATTCATGAATTTGTAGTTTTTCCTATTAGAGATTCAGAGACATGAAGGCAATGCAAATTGTAAGCATTACCAACCGCACAGGTCACATCTGAAGAAATAAATTTTTCTTGAAGCCAAATAAATAGACTAATTGGTTTGGTTTATTAAAGAAACATTGGTAAGTTAGGAATAAACCTTAAACATTTGTTGATAATTTACAAATTGCACTTACTTAGGGAGCAACAAACATCAAGGATATATGTAATATCTGACAGTGTATCTTTCAAAACATAATAGATTTTTGGAAGCCTGACCAAACAGAGCGTAGTTTTGTAGTTTACCTGATCTTATAGGGGTTAGTAACTTTGAATTTAAAATAGTTGTTTATGTCAGAGGGGGAAAAGAATGCCCGCACTGGTGACTTCAGGAGCTTTAGCCTTTATGGCCCAAATTGACATGTATCAAATGGCCAAGAGGTAAACACTTCATATATACCAGCGGTCCCCAAAACACAAATAGCAAATGACGAGAAACTTTCTAACTATAGAACGAATTTATAAAGGAAAATTCAAAATAAAAAGAGAAGAAGAGAAAAAGAAAAGCTCCAAACAAACCTGGGCATCATGGCCTTTCAGTTCTTCTAAAAGCTGAGTTGTCTGCTTATCCCACACAAGAACAAACTGATCATCCGATCCTGATACAACTTTCCCTCTGTCTGAGCTTATAGCTCTCACAGTTCTTCAGAGAGAAAAGAGGATGTATAAATGACAAGATCAGTCTTCAAATGAATCAAATATTAATAATAGAAATTAATTATTTCCAACCCAAATTAGAACAGTGCCTCTAATGCAAGTTACTGTGTTTTCTTGAGCGTAAAGATCAGAACTATCCTGCCTCATAACCCAAAACACACACACACACAAAGTGTATGGATAGGTATGCTGAATTATACCCAGAGTGACCCTTCAAAGTTGCCCTCAGTTCTGAACCACGTAGACTGGGATCCCATATTTTGACCTGCAAAATTGAATTTTTTGATATATCAGTTAGATCCACTCCTAAAAGACAATAATGCTCATTTTCAGAAATCTGCATGTCAATATGGTTCCCCAGTCTAAGGTATACATACTGCGGAACAAGAGCTTATGGTTCTTAGAATATATAAAAAGTTTACAAGGTAGCAGAAACCCTCATGGTATATATTGAAGTAGTTCTAAATTGATAGCTGTGACTATATTATATCTTCTATTAACTCTTACACTGCAGTCTGTACTACCCTGTAAATATAAAAAATTTACAGGGTAGCAGAAAGGAGAAAATCCTCACGGTATATATTTAATTAGTTCTAAATTGATAGCTGTGACTATATTATATCTTCTATTAACTCTTACACTGCAGTCTGTGCTACCACTGATGAAGAATCCTGCATCTTCGCGATCACCAACAAGATCCCATACTTCTCTTTTCGTAACACAGTGTAAAGCAGTGACTGCCCCAGTATGACCTCTTAGCATGCGAATATTGGTCTGAACCTTTTTCTGGCCCATTGCTGACTCATCTTGCATGGAACCATTAACTTTTGAATCTGAATCAGAAAAATTGAATCATAGTTTAAAAACAATTATGTTACATTCCACCATGAACAAAGTTAGTCTGTCACTATCTGATGTCCACATACAGGAACGAGTAAATGAGATGGCTCTATCCCGGCTAAACATGCTTTGTACCCAGCTCCTTCCAACACCTGATGCCTCGGAAGATTCCTGTGTGTTATTGGCAGAATCTTGCGGATTTGGAGAAGGCAATCCATATGAAGATACAGACTGAGGCTTTCCCGCATAGATTCCCCAATACCCAATGCAAGTTTGTCTTATATGAGACAGAAACCCTCTGAGATTTATCTGAAAATACATCGAGAACATGCATAGATGAAGCATATTTTTTCAGTTGATTAAAAATCACCAAACCTTTGAAGATTGCAACTCTTTCAAAGTTAGGGAGATGAACTTTATATCAAGACATCAATATCTTAACCATAGTGCGGACAGAATAAATACATTTAATAAAAGTAAACACTTAAACTTACAATGTGCTTATACCCAATATTATTCTTTCCTGCTATTGTTTCAATCACATGCCATGCTTCACTGTCAGGAAGTCCCAGTCCAGCCTTCAAAACAGGAAGAGAGGATAATTTTCCATACAAGAAAGTTAAAATAAAAAAAAAATTAAAAAAATTAAACAAGGAAAAGAGCAAAGAACAAGGAATGTCAAGTTCAAGACATACCATATGTACCCCCACAATGATAAGCTGAGTTGTTACCAATGTTGCATAATTGGTTGACCTTGTATAAAAAGCATAAAAAGAGCTTAGAAGCACAGACCTTATTCTATTATAAGAAACACAAACTTTAATAAAAGTTAGAGAGTACAGAGATGACGAATCCCTCACATGAAGTGCAAATAGAAATGGTTACAAAGCATAGGACAGACTTCTAACTAAATCAAAGATATGAAGACTCTAAAAATTCCATACCTCGACACCCAAACAGCAACTTTATGTTTAATCCTACCCCAAATATCTTCTCAAAGGATTCACATGAATCCTCAAAAACTCTCATTTCTCTCTAAACAAATGGGCCACTAAACAGCTGGAACTATTATTCATTAATCCTCCACAGAATTTTTCCCTTTTTGTTAATTGATCAGAAGTAAATCTGATGCCCGTTTTGTAAATTCATATTATATTTCCCAATACTAGGAATCAACTATTTCTCGCCAGCTGTTTTCAAGTGATCTGATTCAAGTATTAATTTCACAAAATCAAAGGCCATATCTGTAGAATAATCGTATTATTTTCACATGCACTGTACATGAATCAATATCCAGGAAACCAGATGACAAAAATCGTTGCCATACTTTCTGAACAAAAAAAATGGTAGACAAAAAATTCAGACCAAGGAAATGACTCTTAAGATTTATGAAAGCAAGAGCAACAGTATAATATAATAGTGCTTTCTAGCAAGAATCCAAGCATTGATAAGATTCACTTCGGTCAGGCATTCTTTTGTGAGAGAACAATCACTAAAATTTACAAAGAAATAATATTAAAATTCCAAAAACAAAAATTCTCAATCCTTGAAAACAGAAATGGAAATCATAAGTTTCTTACTTGCCAGAGAAGCGATCAAGAAGATAGTCGAAGTATCCTTCCCAAAACCTGCAATAATAAAATTTGATAAAGATTGAGAAATACACATAAACAGCCATTTATTAGCAGAAACCCATGTGAGCACGTGCATTCTTTAATTAGAATCAAAATACCTAAAGAGAGACCAGTTCAAGGGTAAATGCTTCCTAATAAGACTTAAGTGTCCAAGTAATGAGTTATATGAAACCTTAGCAATCACTAAACTGGAAGAAATGTTATCAGTTCGTTTGCTGTGAGGATTGCAGTTCAGTTTCAAAAATGGACAAATTAAATTTATCTAAATTTAACTGTAGAACATTCCATCCATTTTGCTACTTGGTGGATTTTTTTTATTTGATTTATCTTCAAGGAACTTGTGAGCTAATCTGTCACCATTGCCAGATACTCTGGATATGGATAATCCAAGGAATTACAGACATGCCATTTTCAAGAGATTTTGCAGAAAGTTGGAGTAGTTATGTTAAAAAGAAAGTGTCTGTCTTGTATATGAAATGATGGGTGCTTCAACTTGCCATTGACAAGTTGGTAGCATCAAACAAAGATTTCTAGATATCCTCTTCAATCAACAAGCTCTACAGGATATAGTTAGATCTACTCTCCACTCTATAAACAAAAAATAACTTAACAGTTTACTATTAAGATGAAAATTGATTACTAACATACCGGATTGAGTGATAAAACAAATGGAATGAGAGAGAGATCCTATGAGAAACTAGATAGAATTCTTGAGCAGAATATAAAGAAGACATGCATACCGTAACTCATCCCAAATGGAAAGAGAACGAAGATGTCGCTGAACATAATCTGAAACATTGTTTACATCCGTTTTGTGCATCTCAGACGATACTTCAAGAGCATCTCTAATGGTTTCCATGTCATTCCGAGCAACAGCAAGACTAATGGCAGTCTTAAGCTGTTAATACCATAACACATGAGTTTCAGGCCATAAAGATGCTATTCAAGTGTAGCTATATGATAGCTCAAAACAAATGCAAATTTCATAGAACTATTAGATGTAGAAAACATGATTATTCTTTGAGAAGTGTAAGCTTAACAAACCAGTTCCTTCACTGCAATAAACTGCTCTTCCGTCAATTGACAGGTCCATCCCTGAGAGCAAAAGGAAGAGAGTTACAACACCAACTTGAGGTTATTAAGTATGTGGGCTTCTGAAATAGAGCTTACTGAATAAATATGCTCTCTTATACATTCAACAAATCCACTACCGCCAATTCCCTCAGCATCAGACTCAATTAAAGCTGATAAAGCAACAAACATTGGCAACTGCCAGTAAATTACTCACAACTTGAATTCTGAACAAAGAAAGGATATAACTGATGATACTTTGCGGAAAGATTATTAAATCTAATTCAATTACAAGAACTTACCAAGAATGGTTCCATACTCAAAGGATGAAAGAGGGTCTTCCGTTGTTTCTAATTCTAGTAGCCGTAGCCACAAACGCTGTTTATAAGAGGCCAAATATTTTACAAATTAGAGGTTTTTGAGTAGCTAACAACAAAACAAGGTATTCTTCTTCTGAGGAAGCATTTCTTCATCCCCCAACTAAACTCTTATTGAAAAACATCAAAAGTACATCATTTAGCTGTTTCACAATTAAAAAAGGATGAATGCTGCAGGAAATCAATGCCAACATAAAGCATGCAGCAAAATATCACCAGTCAGATATTAAAGTTACTCAAGTTCTCTAGTACAGGACCAGAGATTGATCTTCCTAAGGATGAAAATGTTCATTAGGTTTAGTTAGACTTTATCCTCCTGGACTATAAGATAGTTTCATTGAACCCCCAAACTAGCAAGTGTACACTACACTGGTGGACTAAGGCACGGACCAAGAATGTCTATTTACAAAGTCCCAAAAATATTTGAGCATTTCACACCCTAATTGAACTTCAATTTTTTCATAGAAATAATTTTATGAATAATATACATATAAATCTAGTTTGTTTGAAACGCATTAGACACCGCAAATCAAAATACGATAAAGCTCTGACTTTTAAATCAAGCTCAAAGAATATAATGTTATAAATTTCCAATGCTAATATGCTGACTTAGTTTTAGAAATTCCATCTATTTGCATACTTATCATATTAATCTATCTATCTAGGAATTGATCAATCTAGATTGGCCAATAAAGACCCCACACCAATTATTTGTCACATTCGAGAAAGTATTACTATTAGTGTGTTTTATAAGATACTCCAATACCAAATAGCATAATTAATAATATGCTACAAAATCCAAAATTAGCAATATAAATGTATGATATCAAAGGCAAACATGTTTTAAAGAATTCAGATACGATTAAGAGAACAGACCTGCAACTTCACTTTAATATCCAAAACCATGCGCTCTCTCTCAGCCTATAAGAAATAGATATCCAATTTAGTAAATATATAAGATGAGTCAGAGAATCACATAAAATACCATGATATAATACTCACAGCCCTCTCCCTTGGACTGAGGCTTTCAGACTTGGAGTCTATACCAGAAAGAACTGTTGAACTACATTAAGAGAAACACAAAAAATTTATGATTTTATAAAGAAGAAAAGAAAATTAGGCTTTGAACTACATTGAGATAAGTATAGAAGATTTATTGTTTCATGAAGCAAGAAAATCAATTTAGCCAGAGAATAGTAGGTTCATCTTTATTTCTTGTAAATAACACCTCATATTTTGCTTTCCAGAATACTCTAAAGCTCCAGTTGCTGCAGTTAGAATCTGCTTCCTCTTTTCTTCCTGCTCCTCCGTCATAAAATTTGGAGGAAACCTGTCATAACAATATCTTGAATCCAATTCTGTAAGTAGAGAAGAAGTGCATTAGTACAGAATCCAAATCATTGTGTCTTGAGGATCATTTGCATCTGTACAAAGCATCAGTTAAAAATGGAATTGAGGTTACCTGCTTTCTCCGAAACAGGATCAGATATAGTTATGATCTCAGGCTCTATAGGAAGTATGGGAAGAATTGATAAAGGATTTTGTCCCCTGCCCATAGCATCTTGTAACTTATCAAGAAGATTGTTTCCATTTTCTTCAGAACCAAGACCTCTCTCTAGATAATCTAAGAATCCCTGGGATTCTAAAAACTGGCTTATCTGGGAAGGGTGTACATCGATATAACACTTAGATTTCTTATTCTAACAAAATTTGAGCTGATCTTTTGAAATAAATGAAAAGTCAATGAAAGATCATAAAATTACTGGTAGTCAAACAAAACAGACGACAAACTAACCATTGAATCTGGAGGCAGGTTTGTTGACCGAGAACGCTTCTTCAGAAAAGCCTGGCTGTTGAAGACATTAGTTGCAGTATTTTCCTGATGAAGTGGAGGGAAAAACACTGTATTATTTGCTTAATGTTCTCTGCTACATAAATTAATTTTCATAAAAATTATCAAAGGAAAAAGCTTCATACTATGAAATTGCGATAGCCACCTAAAATTGATGCAAAGAACTTAAGGAATATAATCCTGCAGAAATTAAAAAGGGAATTATCAGAATGAACTAATCACTTCTTTCATCAGCTCAGAAAGGAGTGATGAATGATTACACTAGAAAGTAATGAAGACTACATGAAAGTAAAAGCTCGCATAACAAATATCACAAATCAATATGTATTTATATAACAACAATCAATATCAAGAACTTAAACAAATTATTTTGTTGTCACAGGTTTTAGTATTCTTTGGATGAGACAAAAAAATTGTCCATCCTAAAATTTAACACAGTGCCGTCAAGTTTTTTACGGACAATTGTCATTAGTTCAGACAACTGCAAAATTAATAAATAAATAAATAAAATTGCTGTCTAGGCTAAATTTTAAAGAATAATAGAGTTGGAAAAGCAAAGACAGCTAAAAAATATCACTAATTCACTAATGCGTACAACTTGAACAAATGAAAGTAAACAGGGAAGAAAGAAAAGGACAAGCTGGTTATGGCACTTGTGAAAGAATTGCAACAAAAAATCAGCTCAATATTTTTCTTGGTAAAAATTACCCAAAATGCATCATTTAATAAGCCAGAATTTTCAATGGCTACCAGTAAAAAGTGATCATAAAAAGAAAGAAAAGAACACTCGCTATGTAAAGCATCTAGAACCAGATGAGTATCTAATTTAGACCATCAGTGTACAACTTAGTTCACATTAGCCACCAGAATCCAGAATCACCTAAGATGAAGATCATGATCCTCTCCCCAGACCCTGTTGCTGACTCCAGGACATTGCTCAGCGAAAGATCCACACTTCATGTGGTCTATGCCAAAAACATTTGGCATCAATAATTTCATTATCTCACCTCGTAAAGAACTATACTCTGGTTCGGGTATGGAAGGAATTTCCTCTGTTGTGGTGATGAGATTATGCTCAAGGTTGACCACAACTACCTGCGAAAAAGGGACAACACACATACTTCCAATTAGAGAAGCAATCAAATTAGAAACTTTCAGAACAATGCAAGCACCAAAAATTGGATGCAAAATGTCATATTTATATAATATATTGCATATTAGTCAACATATCTACTAGCCTTTTTCTATTATAACTGAAATATTGTGATGGTATTACCTGTAAGCTAATCTTGTTTGAAAGTAATATACACGTATAAAGACACGTGTATTTAAGGGGAACAGCACCTAAGGCACTAACTAAAGCTCAAAACAAAATTGAACTAAAATATGAGAGAGAGACAGAGAGATGGCTATTATTCTGTATATAGATGGCACCAGACCACCACCATATAAAATGAGATCAGAGTATCGAACTACAAGCTGCTATCAACTTTGACCACGGTTGCAATCATGACCATATTTTCTTCCCATCGAACATCATTTCTTCATGATGTCAGATCCATTACTTGAATTTTAAGATTAGCATTGAATTGCAACATGGAAATACTCCACCTTCCTTTCATTATATGATATAAGAACATTTCATTCCACTAAAAAGAAATATTAACTTGTAAAATAATTTAATAAAATGAATCAATATTTTTACTATTACACATTCTGAATAAAGGCACACCTGAGGTGTGGCCTTGAAGATCAGCACCACTACAGGAGGTGGTCTTGTTACAAAGGCATGCACCTCAGGCACTCCTCCAGAAACATCAGTGTCTTTCAGCTTCCCAAAGGATGTTTTCTAATGTTTATATATGTTGATTTAGCTATCAGTTACATATCTCATCATTTTTTTAGTTTTAACTTTTTAATTAATAAATCGTTACATTATAGAACTAACAAGTGGAATAGATAAATTATTAATAACTTGCTATTAATAGTATTAAATTGCTTTCTTTTTTGCGCCTAGTGCCAAGGAACTCTTTGTGCCTCTAACAACTACACAGTTGCAGGAATAATGACTAATGCAAATATGAAGAGTCACTTTGATATAAGCATGATAAATATAAATATAATGACCACCCCCACCCCACCCCCCACCCCCCCACCCCTGGGAAGAAGATTGATTACTGAATAAATAAAATCACTGTACGTGTGAATTTAAAAAAAAAATTCGTAACACTTCTAATTTTATCCTTTGTTAGCAGAAATTATCTTAGCATTGGAACTTTCCAAATCCAAAGTAGCTCACTCTATTGAAGTTTGACCTCTCAAGTCCTTATATGTTCAATTAAATTTAATCAGGTCAGATCATAAAGAAAAGAAAAAAACTAAGTATTGTACACAAAAGTCTTTCTCTCTCCATCAAGAAGCTCAAAACTCTATGCAAGTCTCGTTTTCTTTCTAATAGTCTCTATCTCTACAACCAAGTAGTAGCCAGATCATGCCAGTCTTAAGTACTACTATTGGATTTCTACTTCATTTACAACCACAATCAATCAACTCGCCATTATCCCTGCAACGCATTAGTCCCTGATTCATTTCAATCCATTTGTCGACGGATTAAGCTTAAAGCATAATCATTATATTTGAAATTTTAATAATCCAGTAGTTCATTTTCTGAGACTGACCAACTGTAAAAATTTTCAAAACCCATTGGTTGATTAGTTTTTCTTACATAGTTGTTAAAAGCGAGAGGCGCACCTAGGCGCGCCTGAGCTACATTTTGCCCAAAACTGAATTTACAATGTATATACACAAATATATCCTACTTACAATCATATTACCTAACTAAACTAAAGTAAAAATCACATAACATCACATAATGATACATAATAACTCATAATAGCATTATAACATATAAAAAACATACACACAAATAAAGTTCAAGTAGATGGTGGAGGTGAAGGCAGCCCACCTTTTTGTCTTTGTTTTGAAAGTTCAAGTACTAAAACCCTAACCCTAATTCTCTATTTATTTCATTTTATAAGTGGGCTGTCCATTTTTATCTTAAAAACGTGTAAACCTTTAATAATTGAGTAGCAACTTTTAAAAAAAAAAAAGGATGTTGAAGAGGCGCACCTAGGCGCGCGCCTTTGATACATGAGCCTGGAATAGCAAAAAATCAACAATCTAGGCGCAAACCCTGAGCCTGAGCGCCTGAGCGCTTTAGGCGTGCCTTTAACAACTATGTTTGCTTAAATGTTCAAAGTACTAGTTTTATTAAGCATATGATTTTACTACTCTTTACCCTAGGTGGTGGCAGTCTAGGTGGACATGGAATCCAGTGACTCTGGTCTGATTTTTTAATCCGTTCATTTTTTTGAGAAGCAACTGAACTCAGATATCAAGCATGGAATAGACCCACTGGCAGTGGCTGTCCAGCAGATCTTAAATCATGGATGTTATTTTGAATGAATAGAACTCGGACATTGACGGAATACAAGGAACTAGAGCAACTTAGAGATTTGAACCAGTTCAAAATAGAATAGACTTGAACAAAAAAAAAAAAGTATGCCTTTGTATGTCTTAATGCAAGAAAGAACTTACGCCATCCATGACAAGTCCAAAAGTATCAACATCTGAATGAAGGCCCATCATATAGGGTGTGGGAGCATCAATATAGTCAACTCCACTGAAAAATAGTAACGGAATGTAGACATGCTTCAGCACAACAAACATAAAAAGATCAGAAAACTCCTCCGAAGAATTGAAGAACAAAAGATGGAGTGTTTAAAATGTAGAAGTCATTTAAACTCTGAAGTAAAAGTAACACATTTCAAAAGACAAGATAAAGAGAACACTATACCTGCCACCGGAACGGATATATTAGATGGCATATTGCTTCTGATACAATAGTTAAAAGAGAATATCTGCACAAACCATGTATATGCCAAGTTATAACACATGGAACTGAACAAAACTGTTTTAAGGATAACTACATACACCTTCCTTAAGGCATTCATTATATAGGAAAAATGGATTAGTTGGGTGTTAAATCCCACCTAAATAATAACTTTGTAAAGCAAATTCCCTCACAGTCGAAGTGGATATAAATGTGAGGAAACCTTGTATTATCAGTATATCATTAAAATCTGCATTGCTCTTTATTTCGAACTACTTTAAAACTAGAAGACTACTTAGGCCTATTTTCACATCACTCTCACCAATAACACGTCTGAAGGAATCAATGAAAAAGCTAGAAAATATTGTAAATTTAAGGTATGTGGAGAATGGCAGTGGAAAACTGACACAAAAGAATGATTGAAAATCATCTACAAAATACTAAGAACCGTAAATTATACCAAATGTACAAGGCCAAAAAATTACTTGTCCGAGCGGAGCAAAATCCTTCTTTCAAGCAAAACGGCTGTGAATAGTTTGATGAGATTATCAACATCCAAACACTGGACCAAAGGCTGGAAGGAAATCTGAGATGATAATTAACTATGATAAGCCACTAAAACTCATAGTATCAAACAATGAATATATGTAAAAGAACAAAACCTCATGGGAAATAGCAGTAGGTTACATACATCAGCATAAGGAAGGCCATCCTTAGGTGGAACCTCTATTGCAAGCAGACTGTTCCCAATAGAAAACAATACACGGTCCTTTCCAGGAGTAGGCAGAGGCACATTGGATACCAAAGAAGCTATAGTTTTCCACAGTGGCTTGCTGAAAATATATTTGAAGCTTAGCACAGAATATAACTTCATCATTAAACAATAGTTACAAACTTTCAAAACCACTTGAAAAGAAAGGGATAGAAAGATAAAAATATTGCTATTCAGAAGTCTATGATGCAACCTTAATTACTAATTATTTATTCTTTCTATTTATGCTATCATGCTGGATCTAGAAATTTGCACGAAGGGGGGTGAAATTTTAAGCATAAAGGACAATGATTGGCAACAAAAAAGCATTTCAAATATATAGAGGCAGAGGCCGTAGAACTAATGCATATGTACCACGCTATCACAATTATCATCAAAGTCAAACTATCCTCCCAAGGAAGTTATCAGAGAACATTGAGAGTAAAAGAAGCATTACTCTTCTGAGAAGGCATATTTCCCAGACAACATAGCCGTTAATTCATAATTCCAAACATTACTGAGTCATAAAAACTACACTAGCCTGGTGAACAGAAATGATGCATTACATTAATTACCAGTGCTTCAATTAACCTAAAGTAAATATAAGACTTCCATCTAATTTCCTATGTTTTAAATGAACTATTTAGCCTACCAAAATCACTAGAACTTCGAAGACAAGTAAGTGCCTCTCTAGATCAAGATAAAAATCTACAACATATCCATCCAGTTTTACCAGCTCCCCGTAGTCGAAAAACAAAGCAGGAAGATCTCCTCCACGGCCTCCCGAAGAAGGCGGAAACAAGGCGATCGCGAAACGACACAGATGCATTTATCCGCATATGTATCGGGGGGAATTCCATAAGCCTCAGCTATGTCCTCATCCACGGGATCACGAAACGCGACGCAGCTGACGTATATCTTGGAGCCATCTCCTTCGGTTAACACAATGGGATAACTGCGAGGGGACGCTGATGGATCAGTGCGATCAAACCCGGATGAGTAGAACTGGACCCCCGCCGGCAAGACGCAAGTGGAAAGCTGCGGAGGCGGCGGAGGATAGAGAGAGTGGTTTGAAGGAGGGTGTTGATCCACTAGCGACGACAAGTACATTGTGGCAGTGCCATGGTAGCCCCTGATTCCGTCGAGGGTCCGGAGTTCGGGCCCGATTCCACACACTACGAAGTACTCGAAGATTTGAGGCATTGATTAGGGTTGGAAAGTATCAGATCTGTGGAACACCATTGACGAACATCTCAAGTGTGTTGAGTAGCATGATTTTCATTAGACGGTGTGAATGTTTTCCAGATTAACTAAGGTTGAGCAGTAGCTGGATTCAAATTGCAGGTAAGGGGTTTCGCATTTACAAGAAGCGGGATTCCGTTACGATTGAAGATCGTTGAATAATGGTACTTGCAAATAGCCAGCCCAATCCAGCCCAGCCCAATGGCCCAAAAAGCAAAGGGGATTCTTTTCTACTCGAAGTCTCAAACTTTTGTTTTTTTTCCTCAAATGATAGGTATTTCATTTCCTGATATCAACGAAGTCAACTGGCTACACCAAGTTCTCCGGGCTTTTATCAACGACCCAGGAGAAAGAACTCCATCCAAGAGAGACTAGTCACTCCATGA
The DNA here is from genome assembly GCA_023678885.1 of Pogostemon cablin. Taxonomy (NCBI): domain Eukaryota; kingdom Viridiplantae; phylum Streptophyta; class Magnoliopsida; order Lamiales; family Lamiaceae; genus Pogostemon; species Pogostemon cablin. The sequence goes on along the minus strand of CM042960.1, from coordinate 5,978,389 downwards.
AGAAGAGCAACACTCTGATATCAAAGACCTAATCTCCATAGAAGAGACAACAAATCCAACAAAACAGTCTACAACACCATCATAAGACCTAAAACAAGGCAAACTGTTACTAAGCAACCTATACAAATTTAGATCCAGACTTGATAAGACCGTAAAGCAAAAATAATATATTCGTGATTTTTATTTTTAGATAAATTATCATTATATGAGAACTAGCCAAGTGTGTAACACGGGATTAATTATTTCGCTGAACTTAGATTTGTAAAGAAATTAGTGAGTAATATTTTATTTCGTGAGTAATCTTTGAATCCACTTTCAATCTTTTAAATATTTAAAATTTCAGTTTTACTACTTTGTCCAATTTTGATTCCTTTTTTCTAATTTTAGTCATTTTATTTTAATAAGAAATTGATACTGAAATTTGCATGTGACATCCACATCATTTACCAAATTGAGGGGTTTTTTAATATGTTAGATCAGATATTATGTGAAATTGAATTTATTTATTTTCATTTTTCATTTTTCTTTTTTTTTTTTTGGCAGAGATGTTTCATGCTCTTGAAGTCACATATACAACTTCGAATCAATGTAATTTTGAATCTTTTTGGTTGTGAATGAACGAAAATCTTCAATAGTTTCCTCTGAAGTTGAGTTCAATATGAGGAGATAGATGCTCATGATGAACAAATATTTTTTTAAGTCAAGAAAAAAAAAATTCTATGAAATTAATTGATGAAAAATAATAACAACATTTTTAATAAACATTAAACCGTATAATATTACATAAACCAATTATAGAGTAGAAGGTGAACCGGTGAAAAAAATAATTTTGTGTGTTGTGAGAAATAATAGGCTAGAGATCCTTATACTTTGGCATCAACAAAAATACTACTTCTAATATTTTATTTTGGAAAAATGTAACTTATTACTCCTTCCGTCTAGCTAAAATAGGGTCTTTTGCTTTTTTCATGTAAATTAAGGAGTATTATTTAATGTGTAGTGAGTAGTTGTATTAGTGTGAGTGTGAGCCCCGTATTTTAATTGTATTAGAAGGAGTGTGTGAGTCTCATATGTGTAAAAAATAAAATGCGACCCTTTGGGTGGGACAATCAAAATGAAAAAAAAAATTCTCTTTGAATGGAACGAAGGGAGTACAACTTTTTCAGAAAAGTGGTTTATTTTTATTTTTTTTAACTTTGGACATAATTATCATTATTATTCTGCAACCTATTGTGACTACACCTGCAACAATATTTACAACCCCATACACAATTTTATGCAACATCTCATATGTTTACTTTATACCATAACTATGTGTGCAACTATGTCTGCAACAATTTTATTATATATAACCCTTCTTATGACTTCATGCTTCACGCAATGCTACACATGACCATGTGTGCAATCATAAACTCTTTCATCGAGTGCACGATCATGACAATACTTAAAGAAGAAGTCACGACTAACTCTGTTGAAATTCAATTTTACGCTAACTTTTTTTATTAAATATGTGCGATGTTGCACATAATTATACGTAAGATTTTATATGAGATTATATATTAATTATTTTCATCGAGTGCACGATCATAACAAGACTTAAAGAAGAAGCCCCGACTAACTCCGTCGAAATTTAATTTTACGCTTACTTTTTTTACTAAATATGTGCGATATTGCACATGATTATACGTAGGATTTTATATGAGATTATATATTAATTATATAATGAAAAGATAAAAAAAAAATATTTAAAAAAAAGTGACATTTTTTCGGATAACATTTTCAAAATCAAGTACTAATGGAGCATTTTTCACAATTTCTCATTAATTTTTCATATCAATCAAATTTTATTTCAATGTATCTTGTAAACAATATCTAATGTTCATATATATACCAAATATATATAGCATGCACTGTGCATTGAGGGACGAACTTTTTTTTTTCTTCTTTCTTTTAAACAAACAAGTATATTAGACTGACAAGAAAAAGAAAAAAAAAGGAAAAGTCCATTAAAAGAAAATATATTTAAAAAAAAAACTCAATCCAACAATAAAAATTAGGAACTTATTAAAAAGCACAGTAATATATATACATTGTGCTAATATATTGGCATTGAAATACGAACATAGAATATTCTTAGTGCGTGAGATTTTCATATAGTACTATATATTAATTAATAGAACATTATATATGGAGACTAATTAAAGAGAATGAAATATTAAAAATAAAGCTTTATTTACATAGGATGCATAAGTAAAAATTTAGGGGGTTATATGAACCATAAATTGTTGATCAAAGATTAGATGAGTAAGGTCGGTTTGTTAAGATGAATGGTTACGAGTGAGAGTGACCTTTTTGTCAACTAAATGCACCACTATTGACTCCAAATCTGCACATACAATTTCACAAACATAAATTACTAACATTTAATCCTATCAAAAAAAAATATATATATATATATATATAAAGTATGTGTGTGAATGTGTGTATCACCATTGTTTATAGTTGAAATCATGGCTTCAACCGAATGTCGACACTTGCTGCATCTTATATCAGCACCCAATACCACCTCAGCTGCCACCTGCAGATTAATTAATATTTATTACCACTTCAAACTTCTTGCAATTTATATACTCCAACTTAAGAGAACTTAACTAAGGGTTGATGAGGGCTATAGGTGTATTAAGATAAATTTTCTAAGATTTTAGGTTCGAAATCCGGGGTGCGATCAACACCTGTAAGAACATTTTATACAGTGTAAAGTACTGTTTGAAACGAGGTTCTTGCTAGTGAATGGTGAGTTTTAATTTTCTTCAGAATATTCAGTATAAAAAAAAATAGAAGAGAGAGAACCTGATGAGGTGAAACAATGGAGTTTGATGATGTTTTTAAGGTGGGTTTGGGGGGCAATAGCCTCTTGGGGGTCTTTGATTTAAGTCTTGCTAGCTCCTTCTTTGCCCAGGAAACCAAAGTCATGCTAGCTGCAATGAGAGAGAGAAGGGAAGAGAGAGAGAGAAATGTTTTTAGTTTTCTTGGAGGAATTAGATGATCAAAAGATTACATTAAATATGGTGTTCATATTTATGTGTCATAGTTTGTAGAAAATGAGCTTTCATTGATAGAGAAATCCCATCTTCTGATTCATAAAAATATGTAGACACAAAACAAAGATGGGGATAAAACAATTTATTATCACATGCTAGAAGCACAAAAAGTATGGCACTTTTCTTTTCTTTTATTTATTTATTTATTGAGAATATGAAATGATGCCACATTCCCCACGTAACCCCACACGCATCTTCTTCGCAATCAATATGGATTTTGATGCTAAGACTTGCCCCCCACCTCCTTCTATCTCAATATTCTCATCACCTAACGTTTTCTTTCTTTCTTTTTATTATTATTATTATTATTATATATATATATTCTCTTTACTTTGGAAATTTTAATATTTTAGTAAAAAATAAAAAAAGTTATTTGACGTGTTGTGAACACCAAATCTATAATCGTGAAAATAGTTAAGTTCATTATTGGGTTGCATAGAGAGATTTTTGGTTTCTATGATAATATAAAAATAGTAATGGTAAAATTTTATAAAACAAAATTTTGGCAAATGTTGGAATTTTCCTCCGCACACACGTGTCCCTCATTTAACACGTGCAATAGAATATTCAAAATTTTAAAATTGGGTTTAAAAACCTAAAACAAACATAAGAAATTATTATATATATTTTTAGAGTATAAAATTTATCTCTTTTACATGTCATTTATCTAACTATATTCACACTACTACCAAATTATTCTCTTCGTTCGTCTATAAAATTGCCATTTGTTTTTTAATGTAGATTAAAGAATATTACTCTGAATAGTTATATTAATAAGGTAAATGAATTTTATACCTATTTTAATTGTATCATATTGGTGAATTTTACGTCTAAAAAAGAATGAAACATTTTGGAGTGTGTCTAAAATAACATAATAAGACAAGGAGGGAATATAAGATTTACACTGAAAATTTAGTTAAGAATGATGAGTTGCCATATTTAATGCAAATGAATCATTACTTGTAATTTACTGCACCGCTTCTATTAGGTTTGAACCTAAAGATTAGTCCATTACTAATTTACAATACTTTCCTCTAATTTTATTTTTGTTTGAATTTACTTAATTAATTATTTTAAATGTTGATTTGATTTATATATATGTTAAATTAATTTATTTATGAACTAAAGTTAAGTGCTTGTCATTGATGGTCTCGGCCACACCATTCATAATTTCACTTCTTTTTTTCATTCTCATCATAATTTTATAATTACCTATACAACCTTTTATTTTATTTTTTTAAAATAATTTCTTACCCAACTTCATTGAAAAAATATTCATTTTTTAATTCTTCTTTCTTCCTAATCCAACATTCAAATTTTCAAAAAAAAATCTCCATTGACCATGAATTCCTCTAAAAACCCACCTCTTCCAAGAACTCACCTCATTAAATAATGTTATCTTCTTACAATTTTTTTAAAATAATAATAAATCCAAACATACTTATTTAAGATGCTTGAATTGATTTTTCTGTTTGCAGTTATGATTTTATTTCATTATCCATAGTTTTATTATTAGGGTTGGTGATTATAGCCATGTAGAACACAAGATTGTATTTTATTTTGGACTTTATAATTCTAAACTTACATATTAGTTTATATTTATATGGAGATCATATCTTCAGGGTACTAAAATAGTTTGGACTTCTAAAAATGGGTATTCTTTTTCTCAAATCAATGGTTCATTTGCCTTACAGAGAGACCTACCCTCCACACACATCATGCATGATTTTTTTTGCAGTTCATGCACAAAGAATGCACCCATCAACCTACTAATGAGTTGTGAAACACAACACTGTGAATGCATTTGATCTGAAGCTGAAATCAAGACTCATTGCCAAAACTGATGCGAAAGAAAACAATGCCTCGTCTTCGCCTGCCCACTGCTGCCGTCCCCTTGTTTCTGAGTTTGCTTTCGCACGTTGCCACTTCCCAGAATGCGGTCAGAGAGTGCGGATCGAACTTGCTCATGTTGGCGCCATGCGGACCATTCGTGCGTGGCATGGCTGCTACACCTGTCCAGACGTGCTGCGACAACCTACACCAACTCTACACACAGAAGCCCACTTGCCTCTTGTCTGTTGCTCAATGACACGAGTTTGGCATCCTCGGTCCCCATCAACACCACTCTTGCTCTTCGGTTACCCCTCCTCTGCAACCTCCCCATTCACCCCTCTACCTGTCCAGGTATGCAAGTCCATATGTATGTAACTAAGCATATGTAATATGTATGCATAAGCTAGAACATAAACTATATGGTCTGGAGTACATTAATGTGGTTAACTAATTGTTTCATTCATGGTCTTATATGGTATTGAAGGACCAGGTCAACCACCTGCTCAAATTTCATTCGGGGCAAACCCGAAAGCCGGTGCTGCAGGTATGAACTGTTAAATTCAAGCAACTCAATCCTGTACAGACTTCTACCTGTTCTGTTTCTACATATGTGTTACTGCTCTTTTTATAGGAGGTATTTCATCTTCTCCGATGATAACAGTGGAGCCAAGGCCGAGGCTTATGGGGTTCGATGCCGCTAATGATTGCTACATTTGCAGTATTGTCCTGATTTAAAGAGCTATAGAACACTATCAACAACTAGGTATGTTGTTAGTTTGCATGTAATAGAGAGTGTAATACACTGAATTCCAAGATCTTGATGACTAGTTAGAAGTAGTCCTACCTGTATCAATGAGGTTCTTGTTTGGGGAAACCAGTATCTGCATACTGGGTTGCAAGAATAGAAGAAAACATATTGCCCAAAATAAGGTTAATTTTCACAAATTATAATACAATTTGTTTCAATGCCTACAAATTTTTACATGTTTCAAGAATGTGATTAAGCAGCACTATCATGAAGAACAGGTCTAACAGATTAAACACATGAAAGCCTCAACTTGTGATCTTACAAGTTTCTTGATCATCTTGAAAAAGTGAAATATATACTCTCCACAAAGAAAGCAAAAGCGATAACATGAGTGAAAACTTATAACATAATCTTTGACATTTCTGTAAGAAAATTTTAAAAATACAAGCAATACCAAGGGCTATGTCCGAGGTAGATATGATGTCTACAGAGCATTTCTTTCCAGTGTAGTGTCTCAAAATTTATTGTCACTCCAAACTAGGTGCTTGTTCTGTTGGATTTGACTCGAAAATCTCAGAGTTGGATGAATCCAGTTCTTCAAGAAGCTCTCGGGATTGGATTGATTCCTTGTATACAGGAGTGTCCTTGAAATCTGTTGCCCCTTCATTATATGTTGTCACAGCAATGCCACAGGCAACTAACTGCAATTAATAAATACCATAATCAGCAACAAAATCCACAACTTCTAACATCGAAAAATGAAAAAAAAAAAAATCCGTAAAAGTTAACAGTAAATAATGCGTCCATCTTTCAAAACTTCCATGATACAAAATCCTTTGATTTGTTGAAGAAAAGGTTGTTTATCATGCTCTAGGATCTCACATTCAAATATGTAAAATGGAAGTTGAATTTTTTTTTTGCAAAATGAACAGACTGTTTTCACATTAATATCAGATCACATCATTATTGCCTATATCTTCGTGGTGTTCACTCATGGTCATCCCGTTACAAATGAACTCCCTGGTAAATTTCTCAATGAGGATATCCTACAAAAAAAATATATAACAACAAGTTTCGGGTTCATAAATTTCTACTTATATCTCTGATTGAAATCCTCATCAAGTTCAATTCTGTGTTGAATCCAACTCTAGGATCCAAATGCTGCCAACCTTAACAATCCCAAACTTATCTGTTGAGAAGAAAAGACCTTTTAAAGGTAGTTCTTCGACATCATAAAAGGCTTACCGATGCAAAGAAGCACTATACCTTGATAAGTATGGTAAATAAATAAGATAATCTTATCTCAAGAATGCCTTATCCTCACCATCTATTCTGCCTAATTTAGCATACCAAAAGGTTTCACAAATGAATTTACAAGCATGGTAATGAAGCCTCCCTGATGGCTCATTTTGCCACATAGTGTTTCACATGTAGTAGCCTCGAAAGATTATACATATCCATCGATGTTTGTCTCACAATCTATCAGCTCAGTTATGAACTTCATAAGATGGGTTATTATTAATCAAGATAACTGTAACAATTGTTTGCTTGCCAAAACTCTCTTCATCAAAATCAAATCATATATCTATCTTCATAGAATATATTTTCCTGCAATCAATCACAAATTTGGCTCTCTTAAATAAATTGAAGATTGGAAAATCGTACGTGTTCTGCTGCTAGAGTTTTGGTCAGCCACTTTACTATAAAATCCAAATCATTTTTTTCAATCGATCACACATTCAATTTCTTAATTTTTTTCACGTGGCTGCACCTGCAAATAGAGAAAGGTTTTCAAAGGGTTTTTGATCGCGACGCGTAATACTCAAACCTAAGTCTTTATGTGGTAAAAGGTGGGATTTATGACAGTGACGTGGTTTCCACTGAGCTGTTGTTTGCTCACCCCCATTTTACCCCCTTTCAGATTAGCGTGGCGGCGTACGAGCGGATGGTGTAATAGCAAGAGGGAGTCGAATTAATTTATTGATCGAACTTGAAATTTGCATGTTTTTAAACTTCATTCATGGATTATATTGAAAAATGACGTATTCTGTCTCATGTTTTGATGTTGAAATTCTTGAATATTAGTTGTTGGTTGAGTTGGTAATTAAGTCTTGTACCTTGAGGTATAGTATATTTATGAAATTCCTTAATAGAAATCAAGTTCAGCCATTTTAAAGTTTCGTTTTTAATCGTAATTTATTCTTTTTAATCGGCTAGTGTGTGTTTGTACCTTAGTGTACCTCTTATATATTATTTATTAACCAAAGTGCTTGGTCATACCCTCTTTAAAGGCTTTTATTAAATATTATTTATTAACCAAAGTGCTTGGTCATACCCTCTTTAAAGGCTTTTATTAAAGAATTTTACGCTTAAAACCTATTTATTAAAATTGGGGTGTGACAATAACATCCTACAATGTTCATCAATCATGACTCATGATACTACTATCAGTATGACAGTATAGTAATATAACCGAGAACGACACCATCAATCTCTAAACTTGTGTGTAGTTTCATTAAACGATATCCTAATCACTTCATCACAATAATTCACACGCTCAGTTCATCACATTCAGTGAAAACCACTTCACACACTCACTTCATCACAATGTTAATTTAGATGACTAAGAGATAACTCATGTTAATCCATTATGTTTACATTTTGTAACATAATCATATTGTGTAAAAGCTTCAGCTGTTAGAGTGTGTATCTTCCAAATGAAGTTTTGCATAATCAAGAACTACACATATAATATATTTATATGAAATCAAAAAGTAATCAGATAACTGCAAAACAGCATGAACATAAACATAATAGTTTGATTAAGGGGAAAAGAAAAAGCCCTAAGAAATTACCGCGAAAACAACTCCGAAAGCCCACATGTATTGGATAAAGAAACCAAAAGCGTCCCACTGAGGGCCTTCCCAGAAATCAGGGTTGGCACCAGGGAGGTCTGGCATTACGAATCCATCATCAACGGAAAGAGAAGGCATTCCATCATCTCCTGCAATTTCAACAGATTCTTCCACAAATTTGTCTTCTTGCGTGGTTGTTAGGGGATTGGCTTTACGATTCTTGCTGTCGAATCTTCCGGTTCTGGAGGAGGAAGAGAGCTTCTTGGGAGTGGCAGAGAGAGTGAAAGGTAGTGTTCTGGGGTGGTGAGACCAGGAAGGCGATGAAGGGTGGGTGCATGATTGCCAGAGGAGTCGAGTGCTACTACTGGCGATAGCCATTTACTGGAGAGAGAGAGAGAGAGAGAGAGAGAGAGAGAGGAGAAGATGTGTTTTGTGTGGATGAGAAGATAACAGTGGCTCCGATGATTATTGTTGCTGAGAATGTAATTAGGATACTTTACCCCTTAAAATGCCCATTAACTTGCCGTTCAACTACTTAAAGTCGATGATCTTGGATTACTATAAATATTCGCAATTTTCTTATTAGTTCGTTTTACAATAACTATCAAGTACAAAAATTAAAATTATCTTTATCTAATAATTTTTTTTTAAAAAATAGTAGTAATACTCTGTTATTAGAATTGATCTCTTTTAAACTCGTTGTATGTATATCTGCTTTTTATTAGTTCAATAAAAACACTCTTTATGAAAGAGTGAAAAGAATTACTCCACCGTGAAACAGAATTTGATTAAAAATAATATTTTTTATTTTAAAGAATAATAATTCATTATCATGAAATGTAATTTTTCATATAATAATAAAATACAAATGTACGTACCCAGGCTATTTTACACTGTGACTACCTTTTTTTTTTATTTGATCGGACAAAATTAGTTGTTAGTACAGTTAATAGTTAGTGCACCAAGTCTCCATACACCCTTATTTTTCCAAGCCTCCCTTATGACTCCCCCTATTCGTTTCTAATGGGAATTGAACCTAATCTCCTACTTTAGTAAGGAGTCCAGTGGTCAAGTGAACTAATTTTACACTGTGACTACTGACTATGCCCTCCAACATGAGACTCCCGGGGATGGGCCTAGGCCAAGGACAGTGTTTGCCACCTATAAAAAGTTTCATTTCAAATATACAAGATAATCTTTGAGATTTAATAAGGGTATTAATAACCTAAGAATTCAAAATATCAGAATTTGAATTTTGAAGTCAAGTATTCAATGAAAAATGAAATAAATAGAATAAACAAGCCCAAAAAATTCAACGAATTGGAATAAAAATAGCCCAAGAACCCATCAGGCCAGGCCAGGCCAGGCTAAGCGTGCTAGATGATTTTTTTTTTTAAAAAAAGAAATTTTTTCTTATTTGGCTTTCCATTTTGATGCTCAATCCAAGCCTAATACCAGCTTAGTTGGGTTGGCCCATTATGTGAAATTGCACGTATTTTATGTGTGCACATTACACCATTTTGCTTAGGAAAGTTATTGTTTTTGCATGAAATTGTGTACATTTTAATATTTACATGATTTTTAGGCTATTAAGTTGTTTTTGTGAGTTTTAAAGGCAGAAAACAAGGGAAAATAGAGCAGGATCGGAAGTGAACCAGAACAGAGGCAAAACGGGCCAGCTCGGGACCCGCTCGGCAGGCAGCTCGAGCCGAGCTAGGCCCGCTCGTCACCCCAATGGAGTCGAGTGGGGTCCAGAAGGGTCCCCACTGACGTGTCACGTGGGCCTGCATCAGCTCGGATGCCGCTCGGCTAGGTCAAGACCCAGCTCGAGCTGAGCTGCCCAAATTTCGGCCCAGACGAGACCTGTTTGATTATGCAGTGTATTTATACCCTTCAGATCGTGTTTTGGAGAGGAAATCGTCAAAAAACAGCCCTGCAACAGTCCAAGAAATAATAGGAGAGATCAACATAAATTGTGACATCTATAGTGTCAAACTCTAGTTACACCATGTATATACTTGCATCATTATATTTTGGTATTACATATCTTATTATACATGTTAGATGAATGACATATATGGGAAAAGAAAATTCTCAATTTTTTTCTATTTGGGTTCTTAAAATAGATTTTATTATATCCTAAGTGTCAATCATCCAACAATGTATAATAAGAAATGTTACAAATGTAACATCAATATATAATAGGAGATCCAAATCATATATACACATCTGATAGATATTACTCCGTTGAGGATTGAGTTATTATCGATACGGGTTTAAAAAGGTGAGTGTGACACCCGACATTCTCACTACTCATGTGCCAATATAATTTAATTTGTGTTATGTGCATTTTATAATTATGTGATATTATGTGATAATAATGTGACAATCATGTGAAAATTATTTCTACATTTTATTTGAGACATTCGTGATAAAAATGGTGACAAAATGTGAATATATGTGTGCATAAATATTTTCGTGCAATTATTTGTATATATAATTAAATTATTTTATGTGTATATATATATATTATTTATTAATTATTAAGTATCACACGTGTTCTCGTAATAATAATAGTGGTACAAAAATGTACATGTATGTATATTAATTTGTAAATATATTATATCTTAGCTATTAAGTATTGCATGTATATTAGTAATAATAATAATAATTAAGTAGTACGTGGTGAGTTAGCACACACATGTATAAGTGTGGCTGCCTAATTAGCCAAAATATTTTAACTAAAAAAAGAGAAAAGAATCCATTGGTTAGTGGAGCGGTGATGCACCGACTCACCCGAACCCTTTCGCTATATGGGTGTGGGGAGGTTATGACCTCATGCCCAAAATTGAGTCGCAAGGAAGAAAAAGAAAAAAGAAAGAGATAGAGAGGGGAGAGAGAGAGAGGGAGAAAGAAGAGAAGAGATGCGTGTGCGCCGGAACAGAAGGGATTAGTCGTAGTTCTTCACGAGGTCTATACTATTATCACTATTAGGTGTCCAGGTAAGTAGGAGTCCAACTACAATGCATAAACATGATGTTTGTGAAATATTTGTGATTAATATGTGATAATTATGTTATGGATATATTTGTGATTAGTTTAATTACGTTATGAATTATTTGGGATTAATTTGTGATACAAGCTGCGGATTTATGTGATTTGGGGAAAGTAGGGTTCATATGCAATTAAATATTATTTGTAAATTATTTGTGATAAATTTGCAATACAAGTTGTGGATTTATGTGATTTGAAATAATATCATTGTCCTATATAGATCTATGTGATTGAAAACTGTTGAAAATATATCTGTATGATTTGAGAAGATATTGATTATAAGGATCTGTGTGATCCGAGATGAAATGGTTATTCCAAAAAAAGGGATCCGTGTAATTCAAGGTGAAGTTGTTATTCTATAAATGGATTTATGTTATTGGGGTGAAGTTGTTGTTTTGGAAGTGGATTTGTGTGAATTGAAGATAAGTTGTTGTTTTATTGTAATTAAATATTGATATTGATGTTGTAAATGTTTATGATGCATATTTAATTGTCTTGGTTGCATACCATGCATAGTCGTGAAAAGTATTTTCCCCAAATTAATAAGATATTAATGGTATGTGCGGCCACTATATATGCACTCTTTCAGGGACCGCCAAAAATTAATCCGAGTCATGAGTTGAATCACCCCATTCAGGGATCGCGGAGCGATCCGAGTCATACGTTGACTCAACGAGTCACTTGTCGGCTCACTTTTATTCAGGGATCACGGAGTGATTCGAGTCATGTGTTGACTCAACGTGTCGTTTATCGGCTCATTTTTATTCGGGGTTCGAAAAAATCATCCCCAATACTTTATTCAGGGATCGAAAAAATCGATCTGACACTAAGTATGTCTATTGAGCTCATTTGGGGTGCACATCATAAGTATGTCGTGGGATCCCGCAACGTGAACAGTTTTCAAAATAAAAGAGACAAATTAGAAAGACTAGGAAATAGGCGATAGAAAACTAAATGCATTTTCATGCACTGACACGCATGATTTCTACTTACTGAGATTTTTGTCTCACTAGTTTATGCATTGTAAGTGAGCCTGTTGATGATTGAGTTTGTGATGTGATTGTGCAAACTGTGGAGCTCCTACAGGGTTTTGAGCGGATGTACATAGATGACGACCTGTTGGGATAGGTCGTGGTTTTATTTTGTTTCTGCTGATGTTTTGTTATGTCATGTAATAAGTATAGTCATGAGTTTGCTTGGATTGATGTGGTGTCAGAAACTGATGACGTATGTTAGACTATGATTTTAAATATATTATGTGAAAAAAATAAATATATGCAGATTTTATAATAATGATGTTTATGTTAATTATTATTTAAATTATAAGTTATGTAAGGTGGCTCGTGTCAGTGATTTTTTTCTTCTAAATTTTAAAAATTGGAATTACATTGTAATTAAAGTAAAAAGTACTAGGTTTTTTTACATTAATCATGTTAAATGAAGTATTATTTATGACACTTGTTTATGAACTTTATGATAATATTTTTATGATTTTAGGACATTTAATATATTAGCAACATAAATAATTCATCTATCCCGCCATAAGAATTATATTGTACTTTTAAATTTGACGTCCCACCAAAAGGTTATATTTCCCTTTTTAGTAGATAGACTCCCATAAAACACTTATACTATATATTTTTATTTATGAGTTCAAAACACAATACTAACAAAACTTATATACTCCACTATATTAAAATATTATGTTAGTCTATTAGTTATAAATTAAAACACTACTCCCTCCGTCCCAAACTCGTTGTCTTAATTATTGTAGATACGAAGTTTAAGAAAAATTATTTTTTGACTAACTTTATTAACTTTTTAGGGCATTGTGGTATTTTTAGGTAATAAATAAATTATAAAGTATGTTATGTGTGTTAGGTGGGAATGATATTTTTGAAATTAAGATAAACTTTTGAGGTTATTGGTTGATGTGAAGTTTCTTTTTTTTGAATAAGACAATTAGTTTGAGACGGATGAAAATGGAAAGTAAGACAACGAGTTTGAGACGGAGGGAGCACTATATTTTTTAATTTATATATGTGCAAATAATAAATGTAAATTTTGTAGCGAAAGAGTAAGTACTCTCTCCGTCCAACTCAAAGGGTAGTTTTTGCTTTAAGTGAAGCTTGCGTGCACCCGGGCACACCGTGAACCTTTAAAATTTAGTATTATGGGTAAGGGTACATTATTTTGTTCTAAAGGGTACACTTTAATTAGTAAAAGTACACCATTTTGTTCTAAAGAGTATACACTTTTTATTACTAATATTTTTATTTTTCTTCAGAAAATAAAATATACACATCTTTATACTAAAGAGTATGAAGTACAATTTAACACAAAATTCTAAAGTCACAAGGAGTGTGCCCCCGTGCATCAAACAAGCAAGAGTTCCACGCGCTTATTTACTGACTAAGCCAACTACTTACTAAAGTCTGTTGGTAGGCCTGAGTTCACACAAATTTTTGTCTTTTGCTTTTTGCACGTGGATTAAGGAGTATTATTATTTAATGTGTAGTGAGTAGTTGTATTAGTAGGAATGTGAGTCCCATTTTTTAACTGTATCAGTGGGTGTGTGTAGAGATTTCTGTTCCGAAAAATGTGGAACCGGAACCGAACCGAGGGTAGGACGATTTCGGTTCCGGTTTTTAATTTTTATTTAATTTTTTTTGTTTTTCAACCTAAAAATGTAAAAAAAAAATTGCAAAAATCGCCAGTTCCAACCGGAACCGGCGCCGGTTCCGGTTGGAACTGCAGGTTTCCGGTTCCGAAACTGGCGGTACCGGTTAAAATATGCATGTCTAGGTGTGTGTGGGTCCATATATATAAAAAATGAAAGAGAACTCTTTGGGTGAGACGCCCAAAATGGAAAAAAAGAGATTCTTTGAGTGGGAGGAAGAAAATATGAATTTTGAAAAAAAAAAATGTATTTACAGGCTCGCCCCTACAAGAAGTATAATTGGTTTCGGGATGAATACAGATACATTAAATAATATCATAAACGAATACGAGATGAATACGAGTGTTTTGAAATTTTAATTGGATATGAATAGAAGTATTCCTAAAAAAAAAAAACGTGTAACTACTATTTTTGTTCAACGGACGCTCTGTAAATGTGAAAGATAATTTTAGACTATTAAAAGAAGACTTGAATCACATGTACTCCAAAATTATTCTTTAAATATTTTATATTTAAAGTCTTTTTATGCACCCCAATAATAATGAGAATTATATTAAATAAAATAAATAAAAAAAATACTAAAACTCTAAAAAATAACCTATTAACTCATTCCCCATGGCAAAAACTCATGGGCATCCGTTAGAATTTTGTGTTAAATTGTATACCTTTTAGTGTATAGATGTGTACCCTTTATTTTCTAAAGAAAATTATTTTGTGTATCTGGGCGCATGAACAACACTCCGTGCACCTTTAGAATTTTGTGTTAAATTGTATATATCATTTAGTATAAAAATGTGTATCCTTTATTTTCTAAAGAAAAAAAATATTAATAAAAAGTGTATATCTTTTAAAATAAAATAGTGTACCTTTTATTAATTAAAGTGTATACCCTTTAGAAATGTACCTTTATCTATAATACTAAATTTCTAAAGACACAAGAGATGTTCCAGTGCCCACGCAGCCTCACTCTTCCCCCATAACCCGTTTAATTTAACAACCACCTAAATAATTGCAACTACAGAAAATGAACACAGAAATAGAAATGTGGTAAAATAGACATATTTTGATACACTGAACAAAAGATAGTAACATGGGTTCAACGAGAAATTAAGGTTGGTATTATTAAAGTAGATCATAGATTAATGTTAATCTCATCTCCATTATTACACTAAGCTACTTTCCGCCTCCGGCACGGCGTTGAGATCCAGTCCCACCGCCCTTTTCCCACCGCCGTCGGCCGCCACCTCCGCCTCATCGCCGCCACTTTTGCCTTCCTTCTCGAAGTACTTGACGGCGAACCGCATCCTCCTCAGGATGGCGAAGAATTCCTCAACTTCCTCCTCGGACGGCGGCGGAACCGCCACCTCCTCCGCCGCGGAGTCTGTTGCTTTAGCCTTGGTCTGATCGTCGATCCTGCGGTTGGCCTCCACTTTCTCCGTCCTCTTCCGCTTTCTCTCGGATGATCTGTCCATTATCTTTCTCTCCCTTGTTTTCTCTCTCTAATTAATTATATATATCTGGTTTTTAGTACATTTAATTTAAACCTAATAAAGAAGGACTTGACTTTTCCAGCAGTATGGTCTTCCTCTTCGATGGTGCATGTGAATTTGCAGCCTAACAATATAGTAATACTCTCCACTCCTTTATACTTGCTTTAAAGGAGTAATTTGTAATTCTTCTGTGTGAGAAATCTATAATTCTCAAAAAGGAAAATAATAATATATTTTAGACCGAAAGTTTGAAATAGAAAAAATAGACTTAGAGAGTATTATACTAAGTCAATATAGTGGTGTAGTAAATTATTTTATGAATAATTCGTAGTATGAATGAAAAGTAATAGTAATATTTTTAATAGAAAGTGAGTATAAGCTCGACTGAGCATAGAATTATTAGAATCCGACTATAAATAAAGGTTCAAAGGCTATGAACGGCAGAAGCTCAAAACAGGCTGAACATAACTTACAATCGGCTCAAAACACAAACTTGGCCCATTAGTTACCCTCTGCCTAAACCGACTTTATATAGGCTTGCACTGACTAAGGATAAACTAGATCGAGTCCCTAGTATTAAATCCATCAGATACAATATCTCAAAGTGAATAGGGACAAGTCACTCACTCTCTACATTTTAGTCATACACCATGCAAAGAGCATGTCTCACTCCTTCAACCAATAGAAACACGCTTAAGGATTGGGACCACCTGTACACTCTACTTTTGGACAGTTTCGGTATCCATCTCTAGTAATAATATCAGACTTCCTCACTATCATTGGCCAAGAAATAGGGCTTGAAGGGAGCATGTGTGAGGAGCCGAGGAAAACATATAAATAGTTATTCCTAATTTGTATTATCAGTAAGGTTTTTTCATTACTTCATCTTCCACGTAATAAAGAGTGTTGAAAGATTGAAGGTATATGCAAAAAGACTATAATACAATGATTAGAGAGTATGTTTCTACTTAATCCATGGATCTTGTTTGATGTACTTGTTCTTGTATGATATCTCTAGCTAGTCCCAGCAAAAGCCATGCCTATTAAATAACCAACCATCAACAATATAAATCAGAGACGAAATTGGGTGCAGTGTCCACTCAGATTTTGCAATTTACTTTTCTATCCCAATTTTAAGGGTATATCTTTTTATGCCCGAATTGACAAAAATACTCTTTACTCGAATACATTCAAGTAATGTAATTTTCGAATAATATGAGTGAGTAATGTAATTTTCGAGTAATGTGAATAATGTGAGTGAGTAATGTAATTTCGAGTAACATGAGTGAGCGAGTAATGCAATTTCGAGTAATATGAGTGAGCGGGTAATGTAATTTCGAGTAACATGAGTAAGCGGGTAATGCAATTTTGAGTAATATGAGTGAACAAGTAATATATTTTCGAGTAACATGAGTAAGCGAGTAATGCAATTTCGAGTAACATGAGTGGGTGAGTAATGTAATTTCACGTAACATGAGTGAAAGGATAATGCAATTTCGAGTAATATGAGTGAGCGGATAATGTATTTCGAGTAAATTTTTTTTTATGATTTTTCATGTCTTTATTGTTTTACTCGAATACTTACTCGAATACATTACTTAAATATTCGAACAATGGGCATTTTGGTAATTTCGGGCAAAAAAAATATTTTGTTAAATATAGGACAACAAAGTAATTCTCTAGCATTTTCCCCTAAATCAGAGTAGTAGTACATTTTATAAGATCATGATGCCTGCCCAGTAATTGTGGATTAGATACCGAGTAGTAATAAATTTTATAAGATTACGATGCGTAGTAATAAATTTTATAAGATTATGATGCCTGCATAGTAATTGTGGATTATCTAATTCGTATCGAAATCGATTTGAATATGTTTTGAATCGGAAAAAAAATTATATTGACTATATAACTTTTTTTTATCCAAACTTAGAAAATTTTTACAGTATTTTGTAAACTAAAGGAGTGAAATAAAAAAAGAAATATTAGTATGCAATTAAGTTTATGATGCATTCTTTAGAGAAAAGTTATCCTTTATAATATATAATGTTATTTTATTTAGAGGAGTTCATTAACAACAATAATTAATTTTTATACAAAAGAGTAATCGTCTCTTATATTTTATACTATAAAGTAGGGTCGTGTTATTGGATTGTTGTGTCGATACGATAGTAAAACGACACTACAAAAGTAATTTCGAATACGACACAATAAAGATTCGTTCCGACGCAACACGATAACAATGGTAAGAAAATAAAATAAAATAAAATAAAAGGCTAATTAAATAATAACTTTGCTTTAAAGGAAATATATTTCAAAATTGTTACGATGAGTATTTTTATGATATAATTACCCAAATTTATATTCATATCATGTTACTAATAGATTAACGATTTATTAACATTTTAATGAGTCATCTATTAATACTAATTAGGTTTAATTTAATTTGTTGATACAATTATGACACATAAGATCAAATATTAATGTCATGATATGGTATCATATTGAGAATCATCACTCTTAACATGTATAAAGTAACTTTTTTTTTTTTATATAAAAACAGAGAGTAACTTTGGTTCCATCTGAAATAAGCTCCAATGAAACAATTTATAAAATTGATAAAATGTTGTAATATTTTTAATAAAAGTGATACAAAATTAATAAAAAGTAATAACTATCAATTAAACTATTTATGACTAATTAGTAGGACAAATAAAAAATCAATAACATTTTTAAGGAAAAATGCTAATTGACTATTGAATTATTTCACGAATAATTAATACTACATCCATCCCACCATAACATTTGCGTATTTCCATTCTAGGCGTCTTATTATAAGGTTTACATTTCCTTTTATAGTAAATGAAACAAAAAAAATTATGAATCCATACACAACATTAATATACAAGTATATAATACATTAAAAATATTATATATATCACCTCAATACACATTAAAAATTCGTGCAAAAAACAAATATTCGGATGGGACGAAATGAATATGACGGATAAAATGTGATAACATTTTTTATAGAAAGTGATATGTAATTAATGAAAAGTGAGAACCGTTCAATTGCACTATTGTATGAATCATTCATGAGATGAATAAAAAGTGATAACAATTATAGTAAAAAATTATATCCGATCAATAAAAAGTGATAATAACTTGAATAAATTATTTTATGAACAATAAAAATAAAAAATGATACCTAATTGTGATTTTTTTATAAAATAAAAATAGTAATATATTATAATTAAAAAATTACTCTATCTTTTAAAAATTTATTTAAAAAATACGATGGAAAAAAAAAAACAGTTTTCTCACAAATATGGGCCAGTTTAGGTGTGGCCCTCCTTCTTTTCATTTTTAATCAGTATTATTATTCTTAATTATAATTAAATATTGCAAAATATGACTTTTTTTTTACTATTTAATTTAAAATATATTTTATTTTATTGAATAATGTCTCACGAATTAGTATTCATAAAACTGTCCCATTTAAGTCTTAAAAATTAAAAATAAATAAATAAAAAGTAAAAAAATAGGGGTTTAATGGGAGAAGGAAATAATACAAAATACGAAGAGAGAGTAAGAATATAAAAATAGAAAGAATAATGGAAGTCATTTTCAGCCACCAGCCGAATTGATACTCGTCTGACGTCTCCCCTCTGTCGTAATACTCATGACGTCATCCTTTCATCCTACCAACTCCTACTACCCCACGCTCTTTCTTATCACACACGCTCTACATTTACTTTTAATTTTTTTTCTTTTTAAATATAGGATAAATAAATTTTTTTTCCATTAAACTTATCAATTTTTGAAATTAATCCACATGTTTTCGAGTTTTTAAATTAGTCCATTAACTTTAAAAAATTAGACATTTTAGTCCATTTACCTAGTGAAGCAGGTCACCCAATCAGTAATAGCAGGTGACACTTTTGACGTGGAGAGAAAAATAATTTTTTAACCCTTTAAATTTGCCACTTTTTGAAATTATTCTATAATATTTTGAAAATTTTGATAACGATATTTGATATATATATATATATATTAATATATCTGTAAATTTAAAGTATTGATATTTTTACCTATTTTAAATATCGTGGGTAAGTAAGCACAATTTATTTTCTTGGCTATTTTTTTGGAAGACCAAAACCACAAGGTGGTCAACAAATTACATTATATTAAACCAGGTCCATTTATTTTTAAATAAATAAAGACCAAAAAAGGGCTCAATCGTCAATTAATGTCTTATTATATGGAATGTGAAAGCCTTGGACTATTGTCTGATGTTCGGCTGCTCCTACCAACGCCATATGCTATTATTTTTCATTGATCATATTTAATTTTGTATAAAAAAAATTCTCACTCCTTCCCAAATTCATTTAACCAACCAATTTTTATGAGGCTATTTTATCTAAGTTATTACCTTCTAAAATACACCTCCCATTGGATTAGGTTTTCAACCTTTTGTCTTCTAAAATACACCTAATTGGCTTAGATCTTCTCTATTCTCTGTATATTTTTTTTAGAGGTATTATTCAATGTATCCACAAATTTATATCTTATTGTGTTATTTTGGTGAGAAATTGGTGCGAAATGCTTAAAAGAAAATGATGCACACCATCAAAATTAAAACTCCAACGTCCTTATTCTAAAATTGATGTAGATCTATGGGTATATCGTTGAGATTATCGAATACTTTTAAATAGGAGTTTTGAAATATATATGATAAGTAGACATCTACACTATTTAAGTAATACAAATTCATTTTAATAATAACAATTCATTTATGCTTAGAAATTGAGGATGCAATTAACATGTCAAATGTATTCAGTGTGGATTATTTCAACCCCATAAAAGAAAAGTACGGTGAGAATATTAATCTACTATATTTTATTAATAGTGTTAGTTATATCATTTTAATAAAAAGGGATTAGTTGTTTAATTTAGACAACATTTCCTTCATTAATAAAAAAGGATTAGTTATTATCATTTTAATTAATAGTGTTAGTTATTATCATTATACAACTTTTCCTTCATTAATATTTATTTTTAGTAAAATCTAAAAGCAAAAACTTTCATACAACAACCGATTGCATGAAAATGTTGTATGCACCTTTATACTTTATCTTTATAGTATATATGATGTATTTTACCCTCCTTGTGTACATCATAGAAGGTGTTTATTTGTATTTTATACCTAAATTAAGATGTACCATTATTTTATGTGTAGGTAAGTTGTATTAAAGTAATGTGGTGAACAATGTGCGGAGCCTTTTTTATAAAAAAAGGAAATATATATAAATTTAAAGTCACCTTCTAAAATGATAAAATGAATACGTTAACCAATCAAAGGAGTATATATATATATATATATATATATATATATATATATATATATATATATATATATATATATATATATATATATATATATATATATATATGAGGAACTTTCTGGTCTCCATCTCTTTCTTAGGACTAATTATAATTATATCTTTAAAGTTAATACTAAATCTTAAGTTTATTTTGAATTTATGTGGAGCTTGAAAATGTTTGTTTTGAATTTTTAATAAGATATATTTTAAATTTGCGTCAAATTAATGTATAAGAGATATGAGAGTAACATGGAGTATAAAAAAGTACTAATTTGTGGAAAATGAGAGAAGAGAGAAAGAGTATAATTTAAAGAGAAATAATGTTTAAAAAATTGGTGGAACAAATATTTATAGGACTTTGCCTAGGAGTAACTTTTAAAATTTTAGTATGGATTTTGAAAATCAAAATCTGGTTATTTAAAAATTTCACACAAGTGTTATTCTTAATTTTTCATTTGGGCGCGACTTAAAAGAGAAAGGATATTTTTTAATAAAGATAGAATCAAAATAAGAAATTGATGGTACTTTTTTTTTTTTTTAATTTTATTTTTCATATTTTATTTATTTATGAGATAGAAGCACTTCTGAGTTCTGAGCGACGGTAAAAATAATAGTAATGCCTTATTACCTATAATAGTAATAATCGCATGTCATAAAAGAAGTAACCTGATTCCACTTTAGATGCAGTTAAAGTAAAGATGATCTTAGAAAGTAGATCTCCCATAAATACATACTTTGATCTGAGAAGCAGATTGCATGCAACTTCAAACCGATCATACTTTACATATTCAATTGTCTGGGAGGTATAATTCTTGTTGGCGGATTCGGGATGAAATCGTCAGGTCCAGGTCACCGATGGGCGGCCGCTGTTTGTGATGATCCGTTACCGACTGATAAGCCATTGCCAGTGCCAATGCCTGCAATGCGGAGGACCGGACGACTGTCAAAATGCTAACACCTCATCTTGAAGGAAAATATTGAACCGTTAAAGAAATGTTTCATAGACAAACAATAACCTCCTATTCTTGTAAACTAGACGAAAGAATTGGCAAAATATAGCAAGATAACAACAGAGTTGTGGACTTCTGTTTTAGCTATATCTGGCATTGATGAACTTACAGTATTGGGGAATCCGGAATCTTTAAAACGGGAATGAACTTGGGCGATTCAATTTGATATGTGGTAAAATGAATGTAGAGATAATCTTAGGAGAAATGAGTTAAAAGTGAGAAAAGAAATCTTACAATGTGATCATGCTCAGGTGGAGCATATACACCAGTGGTGACAGTAGTTCTCCTTCGAGTATTATTTGTAGGAGCATCAGAAATTTGCTTGAATCCTGTTGAGATAATAATTAAAGGCATACCGATAAGATTGCCTACACAAACACGTTCCCAATCTGTCGCATTCCCAACAAATGCATCAACTTTAAAGCTGTCTCTGACTTCCCGAATTAGCTTTCCTCTTGCTCTTTGTGCGAAAGTCTCTATTATTTTTACAACTCAACTCATTTAGGGATAAAATTATCCCTCCTTAAAAGGAAAATCAGAATATAGATTCAGAGTCAAAATCAAGTGCAAATGATGTGAGCGTAGCGAACATATAAAAATTTTCATCTGGTTGGTGGGTATTCACACACACATTAACATGTACATATAATCCACTGGTTGGTGGGTATTCAGTTTAAAGTATTAAATTTCCTTTAAGAGAAGGTTACAAGATCTAAATGGCAAATAAAGAATAGTCCATGTTACTGCGTAAATTTTCACTAAAACTCCTGGAAACTGAAGGGAACTGAGTCAACTGATTCAACTCAATTGTCTGAATATAGCCATATGTGATGTTGAATTAGAGGTTGGCTTGGGTGAATCAAATAAATTAGTTAAAAGCAAGAGAGTTTTTATAACATACAAAATTGATGGAAATTTTTATGTATCTAATAGGTTAAGAAGAAGTAACTTGATTCCACTTTCTACTATAGTGATAAAAAATTCCGGACTAAGCTGTAGCTGTCATGAGAAGCCTAGTTAAGATCTTACAACACACTTGTATCTCTGTCAAATTATAAATTTTTAGTTATTAGTGTTCCTTTCTCTTTTTTTTTTTGCCTTTCTAGGCATAAAGAATCACAAAAGCTATACAGATTCAAGTTCACTGAAGAGAGTTTATGTGACATACTTGAACATAGTCAACTGCAGGTATGACACGAAATTTTTTCCAATTTAATTTGATATACAAAGTTTGAGATATTCAACTTTATCTTCAAGTGATACAATTTCCCATCATGAAACTTCGTCTGATGCCTAGGGGAGGATGAATAAAGTAATTTGATTCCATATCTTGATACTTCTTTCCTTTTCCTATATTATATCCTTAAACCTTGCATTTTCTCCTATAAATGCAGTATAACCACATGTAGGATTTTTAATGATAACCATATGATTTAAAGTAATTAAGTTTTTCTACACTGATGAGTTGGCTTTCAATGTCACAGAATCTTTTAGATGCATTTATATAAAATTAGGATGTTGAATATGTTACAGAATCTTAGAAATTTAATCTATCATATATGCTCAAATAGAAGAATTTTAGCAAGACGTACCAGCTGAGGTGGAGGCAGCTGGTCCAGCAGACGAGCCGGTGGAATACTCCTCAAGATTCCAAGGATTCCTTGTTCTACCTCCAAACCAAATGTCATCGTATGCCAGTGAACCAGTTACAAGCTTCGCAAGAAGAACGCCTCCAGCAGATTTTAACCTTTAAAAAAGTTATCTGCATGTATTAGAAGCTATTCTTATCTACTCCTATTTGCCGCAAATAGGCTAAACATGTAATGAAATACCTCTGATATACCCAAGCTTCTACGTCAAGAACTTGATTTTTGAAAGATTTGGAACCCCATGTTGTTTTGTAATTGGGTACAGCAATTAAATCCTTTAAACCATATGGAATCCCATGGAGTGGACCTAAATAAAAGTCACAGCCAGAAGTCTGCTTTTAAGTTTTCTATTCGGCGAAAGCTGTAAAATATCCCCAAGTAAAAGCCACAAAATAGAATGATGATTATCATAATTCGTGATAACGCTTGAGAGAGAAAAAAGTAAATCAAAATAATTAACAATACAAGACCCTTCAGCAACTATGAAGCACAATTTTTAATGTTGCCATGAAAACATTTGCATGCAGCTGAAATTACCAAATTCAAGCACTTAGTGAATATAAAAATGATGATCTCTTTGGCCACAAGGGAACAACTCCAAGCTCTTGGGGCTTAAAATCTAGAAATGATTCTCTATCCCACAAGTAAATTATAGGAGCGGTTCTATCAAATTTTTTGTATTCATATACAGGAAAAAATAATCTAGAAATGGAAACAAGGTAGTAGTTTCATGATTGCAAGCATTAAAAAAGTGATTGTATTTCAAAATTAATAGACCGATGTAATACATCAAAGAGTACATGTAACATTCATTTACCAAAAAAATGAGAAGGATATGGCCAATTTGGTCTGATTTGTGCATGATGGTTTATTAAATATAATCTCATCTATTTGCGATTGATTATATAAAATGCTCCCACATTTAATATGTTAGTTTGATTATAATGTTGAAAACAATAGAGAAGTTACCCACCTAGATAAGTGCCTTGTGCAAGCAATTCATCAGCTTGTCTTGCTTGCTCGTATGCTAATTCTTCCGTAATGGTGATTACAGATTCAAGAATAGGACCATACCTGCAGCAATGTTGATGGACTAATTAGGTGATTAGTTGCTTTAGGTTTCGCACACCTAGGAAGTTTCTAGGCAATACCTTTTCAATCGATTCAAAAAGATCCGAGTAAGCTCCTCAGAAGTGATTTTTTTAAACCTAATCAGCTGCCCAAGTTCAAGTATCTAATTCCACCAATTATGCTGGATGGTTTACAGAATTGATCACGATAGGCATCTTCATTCAACTTACGCTCATGTAAGATATATCTTCATCACTCTTAGGCCTTTCTACATCAGATAGAGAAGGGTAATTAAACCTTTTAGGAGGTTCTTGGGTATGATCATGGTTCAACATAGAACTAAAAACCAAACAAGAAGGATTTCTAATCCTCCATTAACTGAGGCCACTATTTTTCTGTTAGATCTTATAATAGGTACATTGAGCTCCTCAGCACCTTTTTCAATCTCCAGCTTCTACAGAATTATAACAAAGAAAAGAAAAGAAAGAAACCAGAACTTAGTCAGTTTGCATCTCATCAATAAGATCCCTTGTAATGAACAAACAATGTTGTATGGAAAAGGAATTAGGTACCTTCGAATCAGAGAAAAAGTTTGCATCCAACATTTTGAACATATTGCAAAATGAAGAATTGTCCTTCTTTCCAGAGCATTTACTATGGCTCCTGGAATGCAATCCACAACTGTCCTGGCCATAGGCATGAGGAATGTCAAGTTTACATTTAGCAAAGATAGGAACTACAGTATTAACACTCCATTCGATCCTCCAGAATTCCATTTCCTGGAAACAAGGATCTGAGGATGACCCCAAACTTTCAGATATATAACATTCCACAAATTTTTATATGTATTCATCTGCTTTACAACTTTTAGATGGTACATGTTGATTGCACTGTTAAAGAGAAAACAAATTAAACAAATTCCACAGCATGCATGTGCAAAGTCAGTCCCGACGATGACATTACCTTGGAAACAGGGACAATAAAATCTAACCAAGGAGGCGATAAATAAATAATCATTTTTGTCATCTCCAACCACTGATCCTCTCTTACTCCCTAGAGTCCAGACTTCAGTAGCCCATTCTTAACAAAGAAGCAAATAATATAAAAGTAATCAAGCTCATAGAGCTCATTACACACTTGACTTTGACTTGAAAAAGGGTCACCACTATAAGACCAAAGCTACCATGGGAATTGTCTGTTGGAATATATCAGTAAGAATAGATATTTTGAGAATGCAAAGCTACTGCACTTGCAACTTTTGGTTTATATTTCTTGATAAGAACTCATCTACATACATGAACTTATATAGTAGATGATACATCTTGAGACTTGCATACTCATCTAGGAAATGCTTTTCTTGAAAACATTAAGTCATGACCTTGACTAGAGAATTCTAGGAGACATTCTTGACCAACATAATTACAAATTAACATTTAACATTGTTTTTGTTAGAATGTGGTAGAGAAGCAATCACTGTAAAACGACATAAGTCCATCATACAAACCTCTTTCTATTGTGTTGTCTTAAGGTCCAAAAAATTTGGATTCACTAATCAGAAGAGCCATTTGATGCAAGGATGAGTACAAACAAAGAAAGTTCTTCGTATGCAATCCAAATTACTCCCCGTCTCGGGTATTTTTACCTGTTTGTGCGGGCACTTAAATTAAAAAGTGTTGTTTTTTAATATACTACTACTATAAGGTAAGAAAAAGTAGGAATAAATTGGTAATATTAATTGAAAAAGTAAATAAAGTAGTTGTAAATGATGAATAAACTGTAAAAAGTAGATAAGATGTGCCATTAATGGAATGATTAAAAATAAGTGGGACAGCTAAAATGGGAAGTGGGTAAAAATAATGGAGGGAGTATATAAAAAGTCATATAAATACACAAGGGCTACCTCTAGAAGCCCATATAGAACCCCACATCTCTGCTATACTGGGTCCATTCAGAGCATTGATGCCCCTATAACTCCACCCCTAAACACACTACATATAAACAACTCAGAAAATAGACACCTTCACAATATCATAATACTAAGAAAATAATACTACCTATTTGCACACTTAATTTAGTTAAACTCAACAATCTCGCACAAATGATTTAATTAAATAACATAAATACCCATTCTGTATCATAGATCATCATCCCAAATGGAGTATTATACTTTTTAAAGCACATCACACGGAGAGTAGAAAGTGGTGAAATAAACGATGCAGATGGATGATCGGAGAGGAAGTAAAAGAATACCAGAAGGTCAACAGAATGGTATTGAACCGCGATGAGCAAACAATTGGAAGATGAAGCGGCGAGTGTTAGGAAGGTGAACACGAGGAGGAAACGTGTCCAGCGAAGGGGACACGCGTACGGTGCGAGCTTATAGTACATAGCTGATTCTGCTTTTTCTGCACTTGCTACAATTCACGCACCATTTCTGGCATGCCTACTCTGTTCCTTATTAACACTTTTTTCTTGTCTTCTTATTTCAAATGATAAATTCAGATAAATACTTCTTTTTTTTTTTTCCTGTTTTTCTTTAATGTTTGGGCAAAGATAAAAGAGTAACTCTCGTGTAATTTGTGAGACGAGCATAAATAAAATATGTTTATTTGCGGTTAAAGTATGTCAATCATAAATTAAATTATAACACACTAAAATCATACTTTAATGAATCTAATATATTTTAGAAAATATACTTTAACAACCATTAAATATATTTTATCTAAATAATAAATATACTTTGACACGTCTCACAAACCGTTTCACCTAATTAGCGTCTCACAAGAGACTTAGTCAAGATAAAAAGTACTCGCTTTGAAGAGTCTTAATATTTTCTTTTTTTAATATTTTTAAAATCGAAAAAAATGACCATTTTTTATGCTTTTGTTTTTTAAATAATATTATTTTCGTCCCAAATTTATCTATTCGTTCTAAATTTATGTATTCAACCTAAATTTATCTATTCATCCTAAATTTACATTCTTTTTTCTTTTTCTTTTTTTTTGTTTTTTTAATGGCATTTGTCTATTCATCTCAAATTTACTTATTTGTTCCAAATTTACTTATTCAACCTAAATTTACCTCTTCTTCCTAAATTTATCTTTTATATTTTTTTCTATTTTTCTTTAATGTTTGGGCAAAGATAAAAAAATACTCGCTTTGAAGAGTCTTAACATTTTCTTTTTTAATATTTTTAAAATCGTAAAAAATGTCCATTTTTCACTCTTTTAAATAAATACTCTTAATGACCCTCAATGACTGCTTCTGTTTTTTTATTATTTTCGTTCCAAATTTATCTATTCATCTCAAAATTTTCTATTCGTTCCAAATTTATGTCTTAAACCTAAATTTATCTATTCATCCTAAATTTACCTTCTTTTTTTTTTTTTTTATGGCATTTGTCTATTCATCTCAAATTTACTTATTTGTTCGAAATTTACCTATTCATCCTAAATTTACCTCTTCTTCCTAAATTTACGTTTTTTTTTTCCTTCACGTCATTCATTTCCCTCGCACAGTACACTTAACATAAGTACCCCTACATTTATGGAGGTATTTTAGGAACTCCATGAGCCTTTTTTTATGCTTTAAAAATATGGGCTAGATATTGATAATTTCAAAATGATTACTCACTAAAAACTGTAAAATTGACACCACCAAGTCTACCCTCGAAAATAATGGAATTATTAAATAAAGGAGCCAACTTAAAATAATTTTGAAAAAAATCCAATCCTCAGCCATCAATTCCAATTCTCCAAAGTAGTACAGAATCATAAAAAAAAAAATGATAATACAACAAAATAAAAAAAATTAGATTCATAAAGTATTCGGCCGGGATGGGATTTATATTCGGGCAGAGCGGATCCAGGACAGAAGAGATACGGGCCAGACAATGGGACCGTTGTACTTGTACCCCTCCTATAGCCATTCCTAGGTTAATTAAATCTAAGGCATAAAATAACAAAAAAAGAGGATTAATCCATGCATAAAATTCATTAAGAAATAGACAGAACAAAATAAAAACAGAAGAAATAATGATTGAACAGAGAATTGTACAGGAAAATCCATTCATTTCTCTTGCAAGAAGCAGTAGAGAATTGTTGAAGGAGATAAAGAACCAAGAACCACATTTGGAACTTTACAATGTACATCAGATTCATACCTTAAATTGGAAAAAAGGTTATTGAATGAATGGATAGGATGAAATCACGTCG
This sequence comes from Pogostemon cablin, assembly GCA_023678885.1. NCBI lineage: Eukaryota > Viridiplantae > Streptophyta > Magnoliopsida > Lamiales > Lamiaceae > Pogostemon > Pogostemon cablin. The sequence goes on along the minus strand of CM042960.1, from coordinate 5,949,303 downwards.
ACTGAGACTGTTCATCCTCATCAGCGAAGGCGAGCTCACATGCAATTGCAAGATGGTCACTACCCCATTCCTGCAACACCAACAGAATACGCAATCAAAATTCAAAATCCCGGCCCTTTCAACGTATGTTTTGCAAATTACAGTCCGGATAAGGAAGAGAGAGTAAGAGAGCAACATTAGACCTTCAGAATCAAAGATCAGACGCAAACATTACTGGGCCCAAAAACTCCACTTTGTGTCTTACAAGAAATTATGTAAAAGATAAGGAAAAGAATGGGCAGGCAAAAGAAGGTAGTAAAATAGAAGAAAGGAAAAAAGATGTAGAAAGGTGAGATGGAAAAATTCAAGCATAAATTTATGACTATATTAAAATAACACATTATGTTCCAATTTATTTGGGAACTCAATTAGACAAAAGTTAACTCATCCAAATCAGCAAAATCATAACTATCATATTTATTATCAATAAAAATTAATAATGTCATTGAGAAAAGAAAAATAGCCAATTGTTTCCTTCATAATATCTCCTGTCCAACAAACAGAAAGAAGGAGCTTTACTAGTCTGACCTCATTTCCTCCTTTGCAAAAAAAGTTTGAATAGTGTATGGCAGATCAAAAATGATAGAATAATTGACACACCTTGCTTGGAAGACTCCCTATCTTTCTTAAACTGTGCATGGGCAAAACTTCAAGAACTTTCATTGGGACAAGGTCTAACGTGTGCCTGTTCATGTCTAGTGTTATTAAGAAACACTGAAACAGAATAATTTAAAACGTGGTAGCGAAAAGTGATGTACCATATGTAATCAACTGTTCCAGAAAATAAGCTATGATAGGATGTAGCCAAAGGTTCCCCAGTTTTATCCCTGACTTTAAAGCTTCCCTGAGCAAAACACATATCGAAAACTTTTCTTTACTTTGTTTAAATGGTAAGCACAAATAAGGCAGTCCACCCATAGAGAAGCTTGGATACTTACTGCAGAAGTAGATTTTATGTTATGTAATGGATACAAAAGTAAGGAACTCACAGGAACTTCAGCATAAGCACTGCGGAGCTCCAAAGGATGCCTCAGGCAACCGTCTTTAGATCCGGTAGCAAGCCTTATTTCTTCATCCGTCCATCTAATCAGTTATTACCGGCCAAAGAACATTTAATACATGACATTGATAACATATATAACAACAGGAACATCGTAACTAACTCATAACATGCATTGCCAGAACAATAATGATGCCAGAACAGTAATCTGATATAGGCCAGAAGCTGAAAAATTAAATAAATTCATAAACCAACACTTCTCCCATGCATCAATTAATTAACCCAACATCTTAACTTCAGTGTTAATGGTATCATGAAAGCTAGGCTTTACAGGAGAAAACATTCATAATAATAAATAATGACTAAGAAGGATTGAATTTGTAAACCTTGATACAAAATTACGAAGAGATCGAGGATTTGCATATTCAGATGAAAATATCTGGCCAGATACATGTCTTCGATCATGTTTATGGATATGCAACTAAAATTACAAAGAAGAGTTAGTAAATGTGGTATCACTGGTTTCCATTAAAAAAAGGAAACTGTAAAGATCCAGGACAGACCTTAGATGATGACAGAAACTGATAGACTGCACTCTAGATTAAGAATCAAAACCTCCAAATGTGAGTGATGGTAAAGTTGCTCAGATTTTTCATCAGAGCTTTGTAAGAACTTCATTTCAACAATATTACCTGTGGCAGACTATTCAGATCCCCAGTAAGCACCACTGGTATGCAGCCCCATTCTTGTGATAATTCATAGGCTTTCTCAAGAAATAACCTCATCTACACCCACCAAAATAACACATTGAATTTAAAGCCAGGTCATAAATACCAATTCAGATACCATAATATAGTTATTCATCCATCAGGTTCTTGTCCACTACATAGTTGTGACCATCATTCATGTACATCTTCATGCACTTTCAACCAGAAAACTCACTGTGAGACTTTTCACAGAGCATATTAAGATTTCTTAAGTAGAAGGAAGTAACCTATAATTTAGGAACCTTATTACAGTCGGAAGAGGACCTGAATCTAACACAAGCTACAGGGCTTCATTTCTCCAAACACCATTCAAATTCTAAGTTTGTCATGGCCTGGAAAGCAAGTCTGTGTTTTCATTTAGAACTAAAGGGCTCTTTAGTACCAAAAGGTTATTTACATATTCGTAAAATTTTATTCTAGTCTTCTCGATATATCCATGCAACAAGTAAACTAAGTAAAGAAAGGGGAATGAGGTCACAAGAAAACTAAGTAAAGAAAGGGGAATGAGGTCACTCAGTTAAATTGAAATCTTCTATGGCAGACTGCCAATGAAAAATATAAGCTGATGCATGACAGATATAAATGTTTAAACGAATAAAGGCTACAACCAGAAACTTCTTTATAAAGATCAAACAATTCAATTTACTATATAGGTCATCATGTACATCTATTAGCTATAGATAACTAAAGAACAGTTTGTTCCCTTCGGGAACGAATTGGAGAATTGGGAGTTATAAGGAGGCTAGGTGAATAATCTTGGAGTATGGGTGTACTAACCACTAACAAACTAACTTTGTCCGATCAAAAAAAAAAAACCAAAAAAACTAAAGAACAGTTTGTTGCTTTCAACAAGATCAGTTTTTCCTCATACACAGCTATATTGCAACAGCGGTGGACCTCCATTGCCCTTGCTTTTTTAATACATATCAATAAGTTGATGTAAACATGTGAAGGAAGCATGTGAATTATTGGAAGGTAGGAAGACAAAGGTAGAAGCAAACGTGGAAGCATACAATATAATCTGGAACAATAATGCATGCCCAAAGATCAAGGTTATGGCATGGAGGCTCATAAAAGGAAGGATGGCGACAACGATTGAGCTGCAAAAAAGAGGGAGCCTACCACCAAATGGAGACACCACATGCCCGTTATGAAGGAGAAACGAGGAAACAATCTCTCACTTGTTTTGTGAGTGCAAATACTCAACAGAATTGTGGTTAGAAGCTCTCAAGTGGATAAAGGTGCAGACACCATTAAGCAATAATGTCCAGGTGAACTTAATGCTCTTTAGTAATTTGTTTCAAGAAAGGTAGAGGAATAGGTTAGCAATTGATACATGGTTATGCACGGTGTGGGTTATTTGGAAAAGCAGGAACAACATAGTATTTAAAGATAAATGTTCGAATCTAATGAAGAATATGGACGAAATAAAATCTCAAGTATGGAGTTGGTGGATGTGGAGAAAAAAAAAGATTGAATCTGAATATAAGGTACTTTGATTGGTGTGGAGATCCTAGCAGTTGCATAGAGAAAAATGGCTAGTTATGGTTCTTAGATTGTTTCTTGTTGTAATAAGAGGTAATATAGGTGTGCTATCTTTGTATTTTGTACTCTTTTGTTAGTAATAAATTTTCTTTTGCAAAAAATAAAAAATAAAATAAGTTGATGTAAACTCATAAAATTATTAAACTGTAAGGTATTGCCCTAGACATTTTTTATTCTCTGATCAATGTCTAGCTATTTATACTTTTGGGGTATGAGTCCAAAGAATGAAAGATAACTTGGAAAGTTTCTTCCTTGACTCTGCTCTTTGCGATTTCAATACAATGAAATAAAGAAACTCAAACTGTTCTGCAAAGGGACAGCATTCATCTACTCTTCTAACAAGGCTAGACCGCTAGAGGTTGCCTAATCATACTGGATCTTCACAAGGTGTTAGTTGTTACTGGAGCAACATTAATGAAATCAATAAAATTTCTAAAAAAGTTTAGAAAGAGAACATATCTAAAAAAAAATTCCTTAAGAGACACAAAAGCTACATGTTAACTTGTATCGTTCAGTGTACAGAACTATATCAGTTTTGCACATCATTTCAATTTGTGATGTCAGCAGCCATAGCGTAACAACCATGTTTTGAAAGCATTTCATAACAAGTTTAAGTTATTCCAAAATATAGCAAGTCCACATGACCTACATAGGAAAATGAATAATAAATTCTATAAACTTAATTACCTGGCCCAGTTTGATATCTCCACGTTTAGGGTTGTAGAGGACATGTATATTTCCTACCACTAAACTTCGGGAGGTAGCACCACTGAAGAAGCATAGATGCAAAAATTATGCAGGGTATATAATATTAAGAATTAAGAGTAAGAAGGTTCAAAAGCCACTGGTACAAGACTACAGAAAACAGGCAGTAAAATATTAATGGTATCCAGGTGCACAGAAATGACCAGAAATAGGCTACAGTACCACAGAGACCGTGAAGTGGAATCAGCATTCAGCACGTCTTGATTCATCTGAGTAGTAGAGTTAGAAGTTCAGCATAACAAATCTTCGCACACATAGGTTACCAAATGATAGCCCAAAAATAACAAAAATACATCATCCACAAAAAAAGGAAGTACTCAAAAGATTAGGATGTACTTAAGATAAGTATATCCTACTAAACATATAATTACATAACATAACCGAATAAAGATAAAAATAACATCATTATACATAATAACTAATATATGATAACATAATAACACATTGAAAACCCATGCATAATCAACCTCAAAGTTAAAATCTGCAACACCACTAGACACATGGTAATGAACAGCTTTCTTATGCACAGCATTTTCCCATACAGTGGTTTTGCTTTTTCCCTGAACCACCACACATTAACACCAATATAATTACCAAAACATAGTGCTCTTCCAGCTCATGCACCTAAGAACAATTTTTGAACCATGAATAGCCATTGCATTTAGCTTCATTCATAATAATAAAGTGGGCTATAAAGGTTTGATAGATAAAGAAATTAACAATCACCAAAATCCAACTCAACTAGAATGAAAACCAAGTGGCCAGATATATTTTACATTCATAAACCTGATGCACATTCATGAGTCACATTCCTAGGAGCTAAATCAGTCAATGAAGCTTCATATGAATAATAATCAACCAGACAGCAGCAGATTCGTGGGTTAGCATACCTTCAATACACAAAATTGAGCAACATTGTTGCGAAGGCCAAACCTCTGGAACTCTATGTTCTCTTCATGTAATAGAGTAAATCTGCAGTATAAAGCAACTGATAGGAGATTGAGTTATCAACTTCATGGTGGTTACTTAAAAATTAAAGGAGAGAGTCAAATTTCAACCAATTTTGAGATGCAATCAGTTAGGCAGTGTAATTAAAAGGAAAATGAACACCTAAATGTACACTAACACAATAAAAAATATTAATAAAAAATGGCAACATTCAGAATTCTAACAACAACCGGGTTATGCGTAACTTATGGCTGCTTTGAACAATTTCCTAAAAAAATCTAATCTGGCCACAATATTTTTTAGTGGCTCAGAGTTAAGAGATTCAGAACAGAAACTAACAAAGAACTTCCACTTAACAACAAGCAACTATTTCATTTTTATGTAGCGGATCAAGACGAGGGAATAAAGAAAAAGGAATATCTTACAGCTCGTTTTTCCAAAATATAGCACATCCATCATGTGTATCATCGCTAGCACGTGGCTTAAGAAGCCAGCAAACCGATGTCAGTCAAAATCTTGGTTATCAGGACCAGGGAAGCTCAGAAATTAAAGACGTAATTTTGCACAAACCTTGTATAGACCTCTGAAACCATCTTTATGAAGAATCTTATTCAAGTCATCAAAGTGATCAACTTCCTGCAGGCACAGAGTTATGTTGTTAACCATGAAAATGAAGCTACAATAGTAAGTACTACAGTAAATGAAGCACAAAACTGAGAGAACATGATGATTTTCTCCTTTATGAAAAATAAAAATAAAACATTAAGCAATTTTATTCCAATATCTAAACAACTACCAGAATGTGCTGTAAGATATCATATCAGGCACCTGGGGATTTTACCCTGGAAAATAGCACTAATGCTACTCTTTTATAAAAAGCAACTTGTTGAAGAACAGAAACGAAACAAAGTATTGCAAACTGAAGATATATTCTCAGCATTCTGCTTCATAATGTTGATTAAACTATAATTTTACAGTTGTAGCCACATAAATATGTATGAGTTTTATCATTGATTATGTTACCAGTGTACACGCACTAAATGTTGAAGGAAGAGCTGGAAACTAACTTGGAAACACTATATACTCGGTTGGTAACCCCTAATTTCCCGACAGAGAAGCTTCTTCCTGTATCCCCAGTTCAAATGCTTTGGCGACACCCTCGTGTATAATTCAGGATGCTTTGTTGCATTTTCAACACCAAGTATGTTATATGATATTATAACAATCCTGTCTGCAACAGTAAATAGGAGTGGTCACAGAAATAAAATTACCAAGTCACTTTGTTTGCATACGCTGTCCTTTAGATGTAAGAATCCCACCAGAAATACAACTTAATTGAAGAGCAAAGGCACCAAGAATTCAATTCTTCTTAGAAGTCAAAACATATAATATCTTCTATGTCCACCAAGGATACTACAAGGAACTTCAACAGTTTAAACCATGAAAGTCGAAATCAAATTTCGAATATTAAGGGGAAAAAGATACATCTTTTATTACAAGAGAAAGAAGGCTATCTTTAATAAGTATATATCAACTAAAAACATTGAATCAGTTCATATATCGTTGATTACCTACATCCAAATTGACTCAGTAATCACTCATTGCCCAGTAAATATAATAGTTCCTGTAAGCAAATTACCATTATATTCGGAAACATCATGAGCAGAAGAAGTCCACTTGCGTTGAAGATGAGAAGTGCACCGCTTCCCACGGGTTACACCCTTATGTCTACGAGTATAAGAAGTGAATTTGGGGGTTGAATCAGGGTGTAGGGTTTGAATACGGAGCGTATCAGTTTCGGAAGATATAACCTTGTGTCTTTTGTTGCTGGGTTGTCCGCCGCCATGGCGGTGGAAGTGGCGGTGACGACGAGTGCCTGATGAATTAGCCGCATGAGAACAATAATGTTCTGCCGGAGCGGCGTGGGTGTCGCCGTCGCACGCCATGATTCCGAGGTTTCCAATGCCAGAGAAATTTGTAAACATGTATAATTTGCACAGCTTACGCAATAAATACCATATCTAGGAACAGAATCATGTCATGATTTTGTTCGGCCTCTACGGATCAATATCAATTCTGGTGGATATAAATGGATTGAATTCAATTTTATTCCCATAATCTTTTATTTTCTTAATTTCAGTTCTTCACGGCTTCACCTCAATATAAGTCTCCTACTTTTTTGTTGGTCTCGTACTTTTTTGTTATTTATTTTGAAGTAAGATTATTTAACAATTTTTAATTAATTTTTATTAAAAATATTAACCACTTTATATTTAAACTTCAAATTTAGGGTAATTTTAGAGTGCGGCCTAGAGTATACCGGCATAAATTAAGAGTCAGTGGGTTGTTATTTTATTTTATTTAATGATTGAGATTAAATTAAAATTTAATCTAATACACCTTATACAATTTTTAATGGCAATTTATAGTGTGCACTCGGGTGCACTCATATACAAATATAAACAAAAATATATACAATTAAGAGTAAAAATGTATACAATTTAATTGTTAATTTTTTTAATAAAAATTGTATATAATATTCAATAAAAAGTTATACACATATGAATGTTAGTTTTTTAATGAAAACTTAATGTGAAAAAAGTATACAATTATTACAAAACACGTATACAAAATAGAATAATATGTATACAAAATAGAATAAAAAGACATACACATATGGGTGCACCCAATATACACTTATTTTTAATTAATTATCTTTTCTTAATGAATATTGGGTGGTTATTTATTTTATTTTTTATTATTTTATTTTATTTAATGATTGAGATTAAATTAAAATTTAATCTAATGCACCTTATACAATTTTTAATTAATTATCTTTTCTTAATGAAAATATTCAAAATTTTAAATTATAGGTAAGATCGTTTTAATTTTTTATTTTAGAATTTTCAATAAACATTATAGAAATGCGAAAACGAGATTTTGCCCATACAGATCAACCCATCCCGCCCCACCCCACTAATAACCCACCTCATATGGGCTCATCCCATTCTAACCCATAACATAGTAAGTTGTAATAGGCTGTGAGTCCCAAACATAACTTATTATGACACCTCTACTCTCCCTGGATACTTCTCTTGGTTATAGTGATTACAGAAAGGAAGACACATTTCTTCTCCTAATCAACCAACTCTTTCAAACATGTACCCACAAGCAAAGTGCACAAAAATTGTAGCGTTTATTTTCACAATTTCTAAAGTTCATCAATCTGAAAACATGAAAGAATATAGCTATCAACTATGGAACTACCCTCAACTCGACGTAGATTAAGAACATCTCAAAAACAGGGATTTGTTGACTTATGTTCTTCGAGCCGATAGAAGTATAAAGCAGAAACAAAATCTATTAACACTGGTTTGGCAAATTAAAAACTTAAGATGATTGTGTTATCCTTTGTAACAATTCTCATCGCTTTCACAAATACAGTAAGTCCCAAGCTGAAGTTCACTGCTTTCTTTAGAATCAGGAAGAAATAGAAAAGTGTACATTTGACAGTAAAGTCAACTATGGTTGGTAATCCAACAAACAACCTGACTAGCATGCAGAGATCTCTCCACATACCTTAGGCAACCTGCAGAGAAGAAACATTACAAAAGAATTCAAATACATCGTTTTTATACACAGCTTTAAGGAAATTTCTAACACATACAAAACGCCAACCTGTAAAGAACCTCTTTAATTAAAATGACATCCAAACAACAATTGTTGAAATGTATTATAAGTTGGTTTCTATTTGTTACCTTTACTCAGTTTTCTATGGGTTGAGGAGAGGGCTAACACATAAGCACTAAAGAGTAGTATATATTACTGGTATAAATTGAAGATCATTTACCTAAAAATAATATGCTCCAATAGGTTAAGCTTATCAAATCAAATTAATATAATAATTAAATAAGAAATCTCAAGGTGGATGCAATCAGATAACTGAGACTAATAAGTGATAGCTTGTCTTATGCAACTATTGTGGGAGGGGATATCTCAGCCGAAGGGACGCAACATAATTAGATTAGTATAATACTCCACTAAGCAAGTAGAAAATAACTTTGATAGGTGATAGTTTACGGACAAACATAGGTCCAATTAGCTAGGATAAGTTGGAGTTGTCAAAGATTTGACATTTCACTAAAATAAAGAATGCGGACTTCTAATTTGTTAAATTTCAAAGAATGACAACAATACTTCAAATTTCAAAGTATGAATTATGCAATAAGATGATAAGAAACTGTACTTGCTGCATTATGCATATCATTTGTGTCACATAGATAGTATGCTCAGATATCATAAACTTCAATTTAAGGGAAAAATAGAAAAAAAAATCAACAAATAAAGAATGTGAAGGGGAAGGAAGTTCTGATAGAATGCCACCAATGATGTTTAGATGCCTCTAAGGTATAACATCTCTACCAATTTGTTGATCAGTTAGTGATACTAGTGAACTTTTCCTGTTAAGCCGTGCATTGTTTGTTCCATCTTAACCTTAGTTTACAGCAAATACATTTTTGACATATTATTCTGTTTCTTCAACAATCAATATTCAGTTGGGAGACTTCCAACGTTTTAACCCAAGTATATATCATAAATTAGTTCAACAAGAGACTCAACGACGACAACCATAATTTTATAACTAAGCATAAATGACCAACATGAGAGAAAAATAACATCTTCAACAAGAAAGAAATCTCATTTGAGAAAAAGAAACTGATCTGAAGCTGAATCTAAGTTATTTTCTTAGAACCCTCAGTTACCATAGCTAAAGACAAAACATGTGATTAAAATATCGAGATCCAGATTAGTGATATATCATAGACGAGGAAATCCAATCTTGTTAATACAGCATCGATGATAGATGCTGGCTATGATACCATAATCAGGATGTAATTTTCCCGTGTCAGACCACAACCATTTATCACATAAATAATTAACTATATAACTGACATGTAAACTGCAGTGCAGAATGAATTTCCAGTTATTCAGAAGCAAATTTGGTACTGATTCGGTTGAATATACAGAAACAAGGACCTAAATCACAATATAGTTTTCAAAACATACAAATGAAACAAGCAACTAAATTAATGATATGGTAACGCAACAAGCTAGAATTACATATAAATAAGGATCAACAGAAAAACAAGGAACAATTCAAACTAACGAAAATACCTCAAATTATTCAAGCCCAATTCGACCCCGAACCAGTCACTCAGACTCTGCGGCCACCTCTGCCTTCGGACCTACACAATCAAATCAAAAAATTAACACAATCAATTCGTCAAACACACAGAGAGCTTTTCAGAAATGGGGGTTATGCGCAACCATGAAAGGCGTGTGGGCGGTGGTCCTTGCCCCACCCGATACCGCGGGTGGATTCCAGGTACTGATGCACAAGGTGTCGACATTTTTGGAGATGATTGACCCCTTCCACGCGATAGCACCACTTGACTTTCTCTCTCAAAATCTTGGCCTTCTCGATCTCGATCCACTTCTCTCTCACCAGATACTCCCTCATCTCCAGAAATGCCACCGGATCTTTGTAAGGATTCTCCGGGTCGAAATCGTCCGGTGGGCCATCGTGGGATAGTACATCGCTCTTTTTCCGACCCATTTCTTTGAGCTAGGGTTGATCGAATTCTCCTCAGAAAGAAATGTATCAGTTGAGGACTTGAGGTTGCTGAAACGAGAGTGAATAAACAAGAGAAAACAAATACTACGTCGTTTCATATAGGCTTTTACCTGCAATTATGGGTTAGCCCAATGATGATTTCAATCTCCAAAACTTCAACTACCCTTAAATGGGCCGAAACCTGTAACTAAGCCCATTTATCAAAAGGGCCGAAACTGTAATTAAACCCATTTCTCATTGCAGTCCATATATAATAAAAAAGAGTAATACTTAATTGGTTATTTTTTTCTGAAAGAAAGTCCATATCAAGTTGTTTTAAATATTAATGGTCAAAAAGTTATAATTAAAAAAAAATCTACAATTTAATGTGAGGATTTTAAAGATAAATGGTCTTAACTTCAAATATTATAAATTGAGTTCACATAATTAATTAATGTAAACTCTAGTGGGCATGTCTTATTACACTTAAAATTGAGTTCACATAATTAATTAGGGAGTGTTTGGTACAATATTTAATACTCCAATATTCTATGTTCATAAAAATTTACTAAGAGTTTAAAAACTAATTAATTTAATCTGACTTAATTTCCTTCTAATTTTAAAAGTTAAAAAAGTAGGGGCTACAGCCCTCACAATCTAAAAGGGGGTGAGTTATAAAGGAAGTGATGCGGGTTCGATTTCCTTCGGGAATGAATTGGAGAATTGGGAGTTATAAGGAGGCTAGGTGAATAATCTTGGAGTATGAGTGTACTAACTTCTAACCACTAACAAAAATTAACTTTGTCCGCTATATATATATATATATGAACCCAATAAAGAATAATATTACATGAAATTAATAAAGAATTAAGACAATTCTCATGCTCATTTCTTTTCTTCTTTTTTTTAATACTTTCAAGCTTTATTAATTTATCTAATATAATTTTAATAAATCAAACACTCTTTTAGGGTTTAATGTTTATTTTTAGAATTTAAACTATTAAGGGTTATAACTGTCTCTACAATTTTTAAATATGAAAGATTCACACAAAACATGGTGCACTGAAGACTCTTATAATGGTGTGAAACTAAAAAAACAATATGTAACGTAAAACATAACATTCTAAAGAATTGTTTATCATATTTTAGTTGGGTGATTATCTAGATCCTTGATTGTTACAAGTATTACTCTTCTATCTCCTTTAAATTAATTGGGAGAGATAATTTGGAAATTCTGTTGCTCATCTCTAACTCAATATGTTTTAATTTTTTTCTTTTTTTCGCATTTCATTTCCAGAAGCAATATTTGTACTTTTATTTTTGGTTGATTAGTCGTACTATAAAGGGATGTAAAAGGGTGGTGAATGAGATCTTATCTTGTGAAACAAAACGAATTCCATTAAAACCATAAGATGATGAAATGATGATCACAAGTTAAAGGTGGTCCAAATCGTAATTTAACTCCACTCTATAAATATCTCATCAAAGTAAAACACTACTCATCCTTGTTTGAAGGGCTGTGCTTCCTTTTGCACTTTCAACCTCAAACTTACAGATAAGGTAAATGCCACGTGGCGCTCTGGTAAGGGTGCCCAGCGATAAGGCTACCCGCCCATGTATGTGGTCACAAACCCGAAATGTCACCCCATAACTCCATCCACGGCCCACCCTCACCCTACCCCACCCCCATTCAATTCTCACCCTCCGATCAAAATCCGAATCCGTCCAATCACAAACCAGAGGCCTCACCCACTATAAACACACGAAGCAGTGAAGTGAGGTAGCACGCATTGACAGATCCACCAACAATGGCTTCCTCAATTATCTCCACCGCCGCCGCGGTCGGCCGCTCCACCCCTGCTCAAGCCAGCATGGTGGCTCCTTTCACCGGACTTAAATCCACCGCCCCCTTCCCATCCACCCGCAAGTCCGCCGACATCACCTCCATCGCCAACAACGGCGGAAGAGTCCAATGCATGCAGGTACTTATATATTTATTAATTATCACATAATGTGAAATTAAACGTAATTACTAAGCTTAATTAATTAATTAACTATGAATGTGCAGGTGTGGCCCACCGAAGGGTTGAAGAAGTTCGAAACGCTGTCGTACCTTCCACCCTTGACAAGAGATCAACTCCTCAAGGAAGTCGAGTTCCTCCTCCGCAAGAACCTCATTCCTTGCCTCGAGTGGGAGTTAAAAGTAACGTGAAATTACTGTTTTGCCCCTGCCAATCCGTTTTAATTTTACTATTTTAGAGAAACTACTCCCTCCCCGTTAAGAGGATCATTTACCATTTTGGTCATCTCATTCAATGAGTCTTATTTTCTTTTTTGGATACATGAGATCCACCCACACCCACTAATATAATTAAAACATGGGGCCACACAGGGCATAGCTCAAGTGGTAGAGGGGAGGGTGGAAAGGCCTTCCAGCTGAGCTTGGTTGCTGCAGGGTGGGGGTTCGAATCCTGCATTTGGCATGGATTTGGCCCCTTGCAAGCACAAGTTTAACAGTGAGCCCTCTCTATAAGCCACTTGAGGCACATCCTGCGATTTACCTCCTCCACCAATCCCCAGGGCAGGGGCGGTGGGGGCCCCTAATGGTGGGGTACACCATTTTTTCAAAACATGGGGCCACACCTACTAATACAACTACCCACTACACATTAAATAATAATACTCTTTAATCCACGTGCCCAAAAGCAAATGAGACTCTTAAGTTGGGACGGAGGGAGTATACCATAAAGCTCAAAAGCTTAGGTCAATTGTTGGATTTATTTCTCTTCTTACGTGTCAATCATTTAACGAATGACAAAAAACATCTGGTGTGTTTTGTACCACACCAATCTTCACACTTTCTTTATTCATTTTCCCACACCACTCTTCACACCTCGTAAAAGGAAACATCACTTTATCCAACAATTTCAAAAATTAGTTTAACTTCAAGTCACTCATTTATCACCCACTTACCATTACTTCATATTTTTTTATTACGTAAAAAGTACTATAATTCCCTCTAAAGTCAATAACTTTTTCTTAAACAACTTAGTACAATAAACGAGAAGGGTGGTCTGTTATGGATGGAGTACATAATTTGTCATTTCTATGTATTTGCAAAAAATTGAGTAATTATTTTTGTGTTGATACAGGCCGGTTTCCCATACCGTGAGAACCACCGATCCCCTGGGTACTACGACGGGAGGTACTGGACAATGTGGAAGCTGCCCATGTTCGGGTGCACCGACGCAGTTCAGGTGTTGAACGAGCTGGACGAGGCAATCCAGGCTTACCCGACCGCCTTCATTAGAATCATCGGATTCGACAACAAACGACAAGTCCAAATCTGCAGTTTCATCGCCCACAGACCACCCGGCTACTAAGCAATCAATGCCATACCAATTATCATACTACCCAAGCCATAGAATATAATTTCATGGCTTTGTTGTTTTCCATTAGGGTTTTTTTTTTCTTCTCAATTTTCATGATATCCCACTTATCTCATTTAGTGAATCTCTCGGATCTCCGATGGAATGAATGTATGAGGATAAGTATCTTGGACAACTTTCATTTTACTTAATAAACTTTTAATATAATAATGCACGTCATCTTTTCTTTTTATTTTTATTACTCGTACGATTTTATGGAATTAAGTTCAAATTAAACATTGAAAATTAGGTTCTTTGAATGTAAGAATGTATAAGGATAAGTATCTTGGATAAGTTTAGTTTGATCTCATCAATCATTACATAATTATTTGAACTTTGTTAAATCTACAGTATAATTCCAATTCAGTATAAATTAATGAACTATGTCGAATCTAAGTTATAATTATTCAATTTAGTATAAATGTGATTTCTCATTAGCACAAATATTGATGGCGTGCATACTCATATATATCATAATATGTGACAATTTTGATATATTAAAAAAAAGAAAAAAAAGAATTGACATATAACTACTCCTTATCCCCTCATGAAGTTGTAATTGGGTGGTGGTAGATTACTCTCCTTTAAATCTTTGAATTAGATGACAAATTTGTTTATCTTATTTTTTTGGTTCACATATAACTTATCTGAAAGGGGAATTCTGTCCAATTGTAGAGCCCTTCTTAATTTGGATGTGAAAGACTAGTGAAGAGACCTTGTACCTTAGAAAAGGAAATCTCAACTCCTTAAGTATCATGGATTAATGGCAAACACTTGAATTATATTTGAATTAATAAATAATGATAATACTTAGTATAAATTATTTTATTAACAATTCCTATTTATTTTTAGGGAATTTAGAAATATAAGCATGGAGGAATATTTATTTATTTAAGTAGAAGTTGATATAGATTGATGGGTAGTGTGGATAATTAATAATAATAATATAATTAAAAGGAGGGCACAAAATATTACATCACATTTGGGTGTAATATTTCTTTTGATATTTTATTATAAATTGACACCTTGCAAGATGGTAAAGTTTGATCAATTAGTCCTAAGATTTATAAGTTGACATATGTATATAGAGAATATACTAGTTTTTCTCTCTCTTCTATATATCACTTTTCATCTATTTTATGTATCACTCATGAATATTACACCATAATACCTTAGAAAATCCGATAGCTCAAGATATATTTTGGAATAGATGATTAGGTTATACGACTATCTCGATGTACATTTATAAAGGATACATGTTCTCATTTGATGCCTTCAGTTAGTGCTTGCAGCGTATAGTGATTGGATTATTCATAGTATAGGATTAAATTGAGTTTTTTTTTTTTAAAACGCAATTATGAAAATATCTGAGTAAATAGGGATTAAAAAAATCTTTTTTAAAAATATTATGTGATAATTCTAGTTTTTAACTTAGAATATTCTCCGGTAAAGGCATATATAGTGGCACACATTAATAAATTGGTTTGTTTATTGATTTGTTGCTTAGTGGACTTGTATTATCTCATTTGTCTTTATGCAGGTTAATTCCTTTGCCTACACAAGTGTTGACTCTTAGGCGTTAAGTTTACCATCTCTATTAATTATGGCAAAAGATTGTCGGAGCCCGCAAATGCTTTAAAATTTTATGCTAAATTATATAAATTTTAATATAAAGATGTGTACTCTTTATTTTATAAGGAAAAATTGAGTGCGTCTCGGCACACGGAAGCACACTTCGTGTACCTTTAGAATTTTGTGTTAAATTGTAGTATACTCTTTAGTATAAAGATGTGTATCTTTTATTTTCTGAAGAAAAATAAAATATAATGAAAAATGTATACCCTTTAAAACAAAATGGTATATCCTTATTAATTAAAGTATACCTCCTTTAAAATAAAATAATATATTATTATCCATTGTACTAAATTCTAAATGCAGATGTGTAATTAATTATTAAGACTTTGCGAATGACTTTGCGTTTTCGATCAAATTTCGTCCATTAATTATTTTTAAGGATATATAAATTCGATAGCATAAAATATTCACGGAAACTTAAGTTGCTAGGGCGACAGAAGAGAATCATACCAGCTAATTATTACCCTCTAATCAGTAGTATCCTTGATTGATGTTGAGAGAAAAGAAAAAAAATATTTAACCAGCTAATTATTAATACCAACCTTATCTCTTCCACTAATGACCACCTTTTCTCAGAAAAAGATATTGTCTCAACTTTTATTTTAATTTACCCACACACATGACTCTAATTACTTTTAATGAGATAGTCGAAAAGTGTTTGTAATTTCATTGACCAAGGTAAAAGATTTGATATATACATCATCAATCCAATAATATTGTATTGTAAGTAATCCATTTTATTACTCCCTCAGTCACACAATGGTTGTGATACTTTAATACGAAATTTAAAAAAAAATTATTTTTTAATTAATTTTATTAATTTTTAAGAAATATTGTGGTATTTTTAAATAATAAATAAATTATAAAATATGTTATGTGTGTTAAGTGTGAGTGATATTTTTGAAATTAATTGTTTAATGTGAAAATTCTATTGTTGGGGTGTGATAGTTATTGTGAGACGGACGAAAACAAAAAGTAAGATAGTTACTCCCTCCATCCCACAACAAGGCGTGTATTTTATCATTTTCGTCTGTCCCAACACAAGAGGTGTATTTCTCTTTTTAGTAAATGAGACTCATACACTATACTAATACACCTACCGACTATACATTAAAATATTATTTCTCTCACCTTAGCTACCATTAATTACCCATTAAATATTATATCCCTTAATCTACGTGCAAAAAGTTTCGCCAACCTTATTGTGGGAGGGATGGAGTATTATGGAACGGAGCTACAGAGGGAGTATTTTGATATCTCAAAAATAAATGGGGAGAGGGTATTAATTATGAACAACGCACAAAAGCACACCAGAATATACAGAAACATAAATTAATAGCTGCAGTTTCTGTACACAGTGTCAATGTATTATTCCAATTGTTATAAAACAAAATAAGCACGTACAATATCCCTTATTACTTTCATGTGATCCTATCCTTCCTGCATTACTACCCCATCACACCATTTTTATTCTGCTGAATCTTTTCTTTAATTCACACCAAAGCTAAAGTGGATAAAACTCTAATATTGTCTCTTTCCCTCATTCTCTTCTTTGCTTTCTCCATCTCTCCTCCAAATCCATATCCATCTGGTGGGACATCCTCATAAAACATTCTACGCGACGCTCGCTCCAATTATTACCGACTTAAAAACAAAAAAGATTTATAGTGCATCGAGTGTCGCGTAGAATATAAATGTTCCCAGAATCCGCAGTGCAAGAGTAGTAAAGCACTTCAGATTCCGGCCCTAAATTGGTGTTTTATCTTGACGTTTCATAAACGCTGAGATAAAACACGGAGTTGGAACAGGAAATCCAGACCCAACCCTTTATAAAGTGTAATATGTGATGCATGCATATTCAGCATCTAGTCATCAAACTACTTTTCTTTTTTTCTTTTTTCTTTTTTGTGAATGAACCAATCAATCATGTGTTAATGAGCAGGGAAAAAAAGTGGGGAAGAATCTCTTTGAAGTTTCCCATCAGAGACTCTAACTTTGCTCATCTTATTCTCA
The DNA here is from genome assembly GCA_023678885.1 of Pogostemon cablin. Taxonomy (NCBI): domain Eukaryota; kingdom Viridiplantae; phylum Streptophyta; class Magnoliopsida; order Lamiales; family Lamiaceae; genus Pogostemon; species Pogostemon cablin. The sequence continues at coordinate 5,931,549 of CM042960.1, read as the reverse complement.
CACCAATGCAATTGTTCACCATTCAAATCTGACATTCTCAGCACTCTTGAAACCACCTTCAGATCTGTTAAAGCCATGTAGATTTCCAGCTCTTCTAACTCATTCATCTTCCTCTTCCTCAAGCACTTCCCCGAACGACGGAGCTCATTCAGTTTCGCCTTTTTCTGCATCATATATGATATCATTAAGAGAATTACAGAGAGAATTAAACAGAGGATATATAATTAATTGATACAAAATGATGAATACCTTTTTATTGACTTTCTTTAGTAAGAGGAGGAGAGTTGCATCAGCTGACCCCCTAGTGTTTCTCCTGAACAAATCTGCCAAGATTTGGTAATGATTCTTCTTGTCTTGTTTGAGGAAATTCATAAATGTTCTAATTGATTCTTCCATGATATGAAGAAATGAAGCTGATGGGATTCTTGAACCCTGCCCTTGTTCATCATCAGAATCTGCCACCACCCACAAATCAATATTAAAAATTAGTCGCTCTATCCCTAAAGATTGTTCACCCGTTCGTCATTAATTTGTCCAACATAATTGTTCACCCGCCCTCCAATAAAGGAAATATTATTTTAATCTAACACCTCAAAAGTATACATTATAATTTCAAGAATGGGAAGTTCCCCACATGTAACATACTTTAACATTATATTACACACCAAATAAAAATAGGATTCAACGATATTCTTCTCTAGAAGCTTAAACTTTTATCGGAGGTGGTTACCTCTGTATTCTGGAACTTGAAGCAGTTTCGGTGCTAAACTACGCATTCGGGTGTAGATTTCGGGCCTTCTTCCGTGTTCATAAGGCTCATTCTCAATGTACCTCTGTAGGAGAACTTGAAACTGTTGAAATTGTTGGGCAATGTAGGCGGGGCAACCCGGATCGTAGTCTCTACGCGACGCCCTCAGCCGTTGGAAGTACTTGTAATTCCAGTTCAAAGCTTCCCAGGTTAGGCAAATCTGAGCAACGTAGGCAGATTCCAGCTCATGATAAGGATTGTGTCTGAATTCTGATGTTTTCTTGCTGCTTGTTGATCTCAACTTGTGCACAATTCTCTCTGATATGGATCTTGGACATGCTTGGATGGATCTCAAAGACTCTGTATATATACATGTTGAAATTAATACTCATATATGGATCATGCATGTAACTACTCGCTTAGAATGTCATTTTGTACATCATCTCCTTTGATGAATGACACTTGCAAGAAATTATACCCTGAGAAGGAAAACTACATGAAAATGGCGCAGAAGATTACCTGTTTCATGGAGTTTTTGAGCAGTGATTCTGTCCAAAAACAGCATTTCTTCATCGTACTTTTGGAAGACGGTGTAGGACTCCCACTTGGGGCAGCTCCTCCTGGATGAGGACGAAAACGGGTCATCCGTACCCGAATCCCTGATGGAGCTCCGCCACTCTGATGAATCCTTGGAGGTTGATCCAATGGTGAAGGTGTCCTCAAACGTCGCCGTTTCAGCTCTCTCCTCCTTTTCTTGCACAGCCAACTTCTTCCCAGGTGGCTGGTACACCATGAACCTAATCTCCTCTGTCTCTCTCTCATCACACCTCTCTGTAAATTAAAACCAAAAATCAAACCAAGAAATCAAACTGCAGATCATAATCATGGTTTAAAGATTTGAACCTTGATGATTAGGCCTCAAACTGACGAATCTTGAAGTGGGGTCATGATGATGAGGGGTTACTTGAGAATCATAGGAAGAATCAGTATCTCTCTCCTCTTCGTCACCATCACTAGATTCTTCAGGTGGTGTTGCATACTCTAATTCTTCTCTCTCCTCATTACAGCTACCATCCCAAGATAATTCATGATCTCCATTGAAATGCTCATAAGATATTTCTCTCTCTTCCATCGACTTATCCCCATAACACCCCTCCTCTTCTTGCACCTCCTCATCAGAAAACTCATATGCATCCTGGTTCCTAAAAACAAGTTACACATACATATCAAGAATATTATGAATGGAGTTAGATATATACAAGTGTTTTGTATGTATACCTTTGGTAGAAGGGGTTGCCACCAAAGAAGATGAACAACTTGGCAAGAAAAATGGAGGTGAAATGGAAGAAAATGAAGATGAGGAAGAAAGAGGTGGAGAGATTATAGAAAAGTCTAGCAAATGTGAGTTTAGGACATGCAAGCATTTTCTTAATCTCTTTGTCCGAATTGATGGACTCTCCACTTATCTCTCTAACATGCAAAGCAATTCTAATAAAAAAAGTGAGCTACTGCTTTTATTTGCTTTTTAATGAGATGGTGGATCTTCTTTTTTTGGTTTCAGTTTGCCAAGATCGTGTGCATTCTGCTTTCATCCCGAATGGACGATTTTGCCCTTGTGTTCCTTAAGTGAGATCTACGTAAATCACTACCCCATCTTTGGGAGACCACTAGAACTTATTCGCGTGTCCAAAATTAAGGAAGGTAAAAATTTTCACTTACATTGGGTCTTCTTTTAACATTTTCATATTATATCTCACATAGGTTATAGATAAAAGCTTAGGAAATAAATAACATCAAATTAGTTGCCCATTAATCCATCTTAGGGACACTTGACACATATTCATTGGAAGGCTCACAAGGTCTCACACACACATAAGAATGTATTGTAATTAATGACTAGTAAATCTTACTAAACAGGAATATAATTTAGAAATTAATCATTACAGAATAGGTGATCTCATTTGTATAAATTGAGCAAAACACAAAATCAAAAACATTTGTTACCACTTTTTTTTTTTAAATTTTAAGAAAAAGAAGCAAGGTTGAGAGTGCATGTATTCAATTGATCAGCTTCTAGCTCCATTCTATCAATAGAAGAGTTTGTTCTAACCAAAGATTCCTCTATGTTTGATGGGTGAAGATTAAGTTCCTCCAATATCATTAAGGGACAAAAGCAACCACCAACAAAAATGCAATTAAATGATTCAATAAATACATATATAAATATAATAATATTATTTTAGTCTATACTAATTTAGACATTGAATTTCACTTTATTAATTATTCTATTCAATTCTTTTAAAATTAAATGAGCGCAATGAAATATAATCGATGGAGGCAAAAATCAAATTCAAAATTCAATAATTAAAACTAGAAAGATATTTCATGCATATTTCTGACATACTAGGCCAAATAATTAAAACTAGAAGATATTTCATGCACATTCCATTGTTTGATTATTATTATTTTTATATCGATCATTAAACTAATTTTATTAATTATTGTAAAGCCAAATTCCATGATGACAAGAAAAGCAAGACAAGTACAGAAATTAAAACTATATATATATATATATATATATATATATATATATATATATATATATATATATATATATATATATATATATATATATATATATTTATTTTGCATATACAGTAAAAACAAAAATAAAAAGAAGAGACCAAAACCAAGCAACACGCATTCCTTTTAATTAATATGACTCCTTTATAAAATAATTACTATTAAATTAACACCTCATTGCCCCCAATAGCTCCAATATCCCCCAATCCGAATTCTACCTAGATATAAATATTCATCTGAGACTGTTTTATAAAATACATTTGTGTGATATGGGTTATTCCAAATCCAATTTAAATTGAATATAGATAGAGAAATAAGAATTTCTTATTTCTCACACCAAACGCTCATGTAAATAAGAAAGATATAAACATATGATAAAAACCAAACGCTCATGTATCTCACATGCACCAACTCTCGTTGCTATATTTCGTGTTCCAATAATTACTTACACCTATTAAATGAGTGCAACATAAAATTAGAATATTCACTACTATAATACTATTATTTGGGCTTTTTTTTAAGGAAATAGTCTCACATGTGTCACTAATTATGGGTCCGAATAAAAGAGATTACTAGTATTTTCACAATATTTACTTATTTATACTCCTAATTTGGATCTCCCACTTCAATATTTACATTTTTATTTTGGTAGATACAAAAAAATTAATATTTTATCATGGAACATACACCCAACATTAATTAATACAATGGCATACTATATACTTATATATCTTTCAACCACGCATTAAAAATACTATATTTCTTAATCACCTTAAAATGCAAATGTAAACATTAATAAGAGAAAAGAATTGGGAGAATATATAATGGAGTATATATTTTCTCATTTTAGACATGAAAACATAGGACTGGATTCTCTTTGCTGGGCTCATGGGCCTTTAGCCTAACCTCTTAAATGGGCTTGGGCAAGGGGATGTAATCTGTTTGATACATTGGTACACCACTTCATTGTTGAAAAGCCCGAAGTTCATAAGATTGTTTTGTCTAATCATTAAAAAAAAAGAAAGAAAAAAGTTTAGGAACTGTGAGCCCTTTTGCGGTTTGATGGTAAATTAGTGCAAGTGTTAACAAAATTTAAAATATCTAAACTAATCTCATATTCATATATCAAAGAGTATAAATAATTAAAAAAATTAAAATATACTATGCATAACAATAAAAATTATTGAAAAATTAATATATTATACGAGGAGTGAGACTTGCGTGCACCCGGTGCACATCGAACGTCTTTAGAATTTAGTATTATGGGTAAGGGTACATTATTTTGTTCTAAAGGGTATACACTTTAATTAATAAGAGCACACCATTTTGTTCTAAAGGGTATAAACTCTTCATTAATATTTTTATTTTTTTCAGGAAATAAAGGGTACAAATCTTTATACTAAAGGGTATACAATTTAATACTCCCTTCGTCCCATAGAAGTTGACACACTTTCCTTTTTGGTTTGTCCTACTAAAGTTGACACATTTTCTTTTTAATACATGGACCCACACAAAAAAACAATTAATCTATTATCATGTGCCCCACATATCACCTCTAATACAACTACCCACTACACATTAAATATTATTTCTCTCACTTCACTTTATTCCACTTTATATTAAATTATTATACTCCTTAATCTCTGTGCCCAAAAAAAATTATATCAACTTCTATGGGATAGAGGAAGTACAAAATTCTAAAGGCGCACGGCATGTGCCCCGTGCGCCCGGCTGCACACAAATTTTTGTCTTATATGAGATTAAATACTAGAGAGCTACAATATATGTCATTATACTATACTCCCTCCGTCCCGGCGTAAGAGGACCATTTGCTTTTTTGCACGTAGATTAAAGGGTATTATTATTTAATGTGTAGTAGGTAGTTGTATTGGTGGGAGTGTGAATCCCATATTTTAATTGTATTAGAGGGGGTGTGTGTGTCCCATGTGTGTAAAAAAAAATTAGACTCTTTGGGTCGGAGGGAGTATAAAAATAAAAAATTTAGATTAAAAAATCATGTCTAAAGTATACATGTATGGATTAAATTAAGGATCTATGATTATTGATTAGGATATTGATATTTTATTTATTTATTTATTAGACTAAATTAATTTATTAGTAATTAATACACCCATACTCCAAGACTATTCTCCTCACCTTTTCATAACTTCCGACTCCAATTCGTGCCACTTGGTTAGAATATTGATAGTTAATTATAAGTGAAATTATGCGGTGCAGTACTGTCGCTTTTCAATAAAAAAAAGTAATTGCTCCTATTATGTGATGCGATTTAAAAAAAAAAATTAAACGTGATTTATTATGAAAAATTATCAAGTGTAATGCGTTTCGATTTGGACAATTTAGTTGGTTTTAAAACTACTACTCCTAAACACAATTGACACACTTATTACTAAAAAAATAATATAATACAGTCATACTTCTCAAAAATTATGTTTATGTTAAATATATTCGTACCAATTAAAGGTGATTTTTTTTTTTCTTTTGGATAATTATAATTTTTCATCAAGTTTTTGCTCTTTATTTTCTGATTGTTTGCATTGTTTATAGTAGTGTGCAAAATAGAACACAAATGCCATTCTACTGTGGTGCTTTCTAATACTGATAAGTGATAATGCCTCGTCACAATGCTAGCAACAGTTTCTTTCTCCTAATGGATAAAATTGGGAGTTGCGAGTGCAGCAGTGGGGTCCACCGCCGGATCTCCAGTGAGCTCCTCCGGAAGGTCCGATATGCCCTTCAAGTAGAAGGTATTGATGCCGGATTTGGGGGAAATCTGATGGAGCTTCACCTGACCGTACACCCCCTGGAATATGCCGGAACCACCGGTCACTAGGTGGGGCGGCGCGGCATGTAGGGCCCCTGCAGCGCCACGTGGCCAAAGTAGAGGCTGTATATGGCCTCGTCCCTTTTCGGGATCGGTGTTGATGGCGACGCATATGCCGGCGGAGATCCCTAATCTCTTCTTCAAGTCTCCGGTGTAAATCTGTAAGCTTTCAGTTAGATTAAAATGGAAATTGGTACTGAATTTGAAAGAAAAACCTACTCACATTGTTGGTGAAAGAAACGAGATCACCGAGGGAGTGACGTCGTTTTGGCTCAAAACGGAGGAAAACAGGGCTGCCGCGGTCGCCTTCGTTTATCTCATTTCCTGAATGCCGCCTAAACCAACAATTATTCAATGCTCAGTAATCATCATCTTTTGGTTTTTCTAGTTTAAAAAATGGAGGTTTTTTTTTTTTTTTTTTTTAATTATGTGTTTTGTGAGAGTTATACTTTTAAAAATTACTATGTATTGAGAGTTTGATGTTTTGAAACTTTTATTATATATGTTTAGGATGTGAAGAATCTAACAATACAAACTAATTATAAAAGTTTAAGGAGTGTAATAGGATTGGAAGAGTATAAAATATATTATTTGGAATAATAAATTTGAAATTAAAATGCTCAAGTATTGAATTATGATGTTAATTTTTTTTAGGTGAATGATATTACAAGATAAATAAATAAAGAAAGAGTTAAAATTTTCTATTGTATATTGTCCGAGAATTTATATTTTACACAAGATTTTGCATCTAAGTCATTGAAAATTTGAACCCAAAAAATACGATTCGGATCTTTTGTTACAAATCCTTGGATGATTGACACGTAGGATAAATCATTCTATGCCCTAACAATCAACTCTAAAGGGAAATGTTGAGATGTACACTTACATGTGTAACATCCCAACTAATATGAATGGAATTAAGAATTCACTTACATGTACGTCTTAACTCAATTGGATGTTCATCCGAGGAGGCCATGGATAAAGTGAGGACGAAACCCTAAGAGAGGACGGAATAAAACGGTCGCCGATTTTTTGGAAGGGACGTTTGATGATCGGGGACAGGTTGGGGGAAGAAAAAGCCATGGATTCTTTAATTTTGATACTATGTGAAATGCTGCACACACTTGAAAAGCCATTTTCTTATCTCTATCGAGATAAGATTAATATAAATGGATCGATTGATGTTTGATAATGTGAGATTTGAGTTCTATATATGGTGTTATAAAGTTATCAAACCTTCAAATTAATTAAGGGCAGGGGCCTGATTACACATTTAATTAATTGTAGTCTATGATATTGTTGGAGCATGACTACTTAGCTAGCTTTAGATTTGAAATGGTGTACAAGTATTACCTACTCCCTCTATCTCAGATCTATTTACCGTATTTTTTGTGCATAGAATTTAAGAAAATGTTTTTTTATGTATAAATTGAAAAAGATAAAAAATATTGTAGTTGATTTAATAAAAAATACTTGTAAAATTATTTGAATGTGTGAAAAATGAATATTATGTTAAGATATGTATTAAAATTTTATATATTATAATAATGTATCTTTTACCATTTATAATAAAAAAAAGTGTAAAATGCTTTATAGGCGGATAAAAAAAGTATGAAAGTATTAAATTTTCATTTTAAGGTGTTTTAAGTGCTTTGTGTATTATAAAATACTCCCTCCATCCCATAACAGTCTTTACGTTCACCGTTCAATATTATTTAAGAAAAGTTATTTTTTTACCAACTTTATTGACTTTTAAGGATATTTTAGTATTTTTAGTTAATAAATAAAGTGTAAAATAATATGAGTGTGAAAAATTAGTGTCAAATTTGAAATTAAAGTAACTTTTGAAATTATTGGATAATAAAATTTTATTTTATTTTTTTATGTACGAAAATTATTGTGAGAACAATAAATAAGGAAAGTGTGAAAGTAGTTATGGATTAGAGGGAGTGAGTAATTTACAATTAAGTTGAGAGTTGTCTCGTGAGACCCGGCTAGAATGTGAGATTGTACGGTTATACCCAAATTTTTGAGGGAACCAGACTACAGTGCCCACTGTCATAAAACGATATTAAAAAATGCCCGGCACAATACAAAAAAGCAAAAATACATACTTTTGAAAGAAAAAGACTCTGATACACTTGATTTGACGTGAAGAAACATGACTTCTTTCTTATTGTAGAACACCTGTTTCACTCGGTCTTTTGAGAATGTATATCACTCGGTCTTTTTGAAATACATATATCACTCGGCCAAGGTTTTGAGAATATATATATCACTCGGACTCAGGGGTTTGAGAATATATATATCACTCGGACTCAAGGGTTTGAGAATATATACTCGGACTCAAGGATTTGAGAATATATATTACACTCGAACTTAGGGTTTGAGAATATATTTCACACTTGAACTCAGTTATTCAAAGCTTTAAGAATATATATATATCACTCGGTCATAGGAATTTGAGAATATATACTCGGACTCAAGGATTTGAGAATACGTATTACACTCGGACTTAGGGTTTGAGAATATATATTACACTCGGACTCAGTCATTCAAAGCTTTAAGAATATATATATCACTCGGTCATTCAAGGTTTTGAGAATATACTATACATATCAATCGGCCCTTCAAAATTATACCATTATTAATAAAAATATATAAACAAAATATTAATTATATCCTTATACATTTTGTGCACTTAAAGATAAACACTAAAAAAATTATTTTTTACCAACGGAATATTCCGTTGGTAAAAGCTTTAATTCTATTGTTAAATTGACTTATCAACGGATTAACAATGTAATCCGTTAGGTAAAATTTCATTGATAAAGTGGTGATTGATAAATTTTTAGCAATGAAAAATCAATTCCGTTGGTAATCATTTGCTAATAATTCCGTTGGTAATTTATATAATGATTCTCTTGTAATCGGTGGTAATTACCAACAGATTGAATTCCGTTGCTAAAATTGAGAATAAATCTGTTGGCATTTTGTTGCTAAAACAAAAATGTAATTTTTATTGCTAATCTATTGGTAATTACCAACTGATTGAATTCTGTTGGTAAATTCAATTGCTAATTTTTTTTTGTAATGAAAGATACCAAAACCGAATTAAAAGAATTCTTAACTTACCTCATTAAAAAGAATTTAATTATAATAAATGGAGATTAACTAATAGTAATTATTAGCACATATATGAAAAAGAAAGTCAATGGTACACGTGTTTTTTAATTTATTTTTTTAAAAAGAAATTACTTAGCAAATACTCCTATATGTATTAAAAAATAAGCTATATACACGCGTTTATCATTTCAGGCCAAAGTTATTTAGTTTTTCTTTTTATCTCATAATTAAAAAACTTCACATTTTTCGTTTAGTTTCACTATAAATTTTACTATTTTTTGAAGTATTAAATTAATCATATTATCTCAAAATACATTTTAATTAATTTTAAAATAGTCGCTTAAAACACATAGGTAGAGTATTCATTATCTATAAAACTGCATTATTTTTCAAAAAATAATAAAATTAATCAAAATATAAATTCTTCTTAAACGCTCATATATAAGTAACAAATGCAATTTATTTCGAGGGGAGGATTATCTTTTAAAATCATTTTTGTCTCGTATTTTTGATTCTGTCCAAAAAAAGATAAAAATTTTAATTTCGTCCCATAACTTTTGAAATTAACTAATTTTGGTCCCAAAGTCGCCGGAACTCTAATTTTTTTTGCCGGGAATTCGCACGTGCGCCGCACGTGATCACCAAAATTAGGGCTTTCCGGTAAGGTAATTCTACGTGTCAAATGAGATTAACATGGACAGCTCTCTCCAGTGAAGGAGCTCCTTCCGACGCCATACGAGGTGGTCGAAGGCTCCCTTCCGAGCTCACTCGACAACGTCTACATCCGCAATAGCCTAACCTTCAGTTCATCCCCCACGGCCCTTACCACCTCTTCGACTTGTTAAATTTACATCATCCCCACTACAAATCCTTGCAGCCTCCGCCAATTCTCTCCCCACATCCTCATTCCCATTCCTCCAATGGCTACATTTTACAGAATAGTTAGTGTACTGAGAAGGCCATAAACAAAAGCCGTCATGGTGCTTGGCAGTCAGAATAACTCTTTGAAATCCTGATTCCTTGGCCACGCTAACCCATTGAGTTGCATTCAACTCGGCCAGATCGAACACGAATGGGTCCGCATTCCCAGTTCCCCACTCTCTGTCGGTAAAGGTGTTGGTTTCGAAATGCAAGAAAAGGGCCATTTTGGCGAGTTTCCATGAGATTTGGTGCACTGATGGGATTGACAGAATTGGGAGTGGCGGCAGAGTTGGCTGCGGAACCGAATGAGGTCTGAAAAGCAGGATGAGTAATGCTGCATATTTTGTCCAGTTGGGCATTGCGCGAAATTGCCATTTTCTTTATTATTAGATGCTGTTTACTTCATCTTCATCAAGTCGAAGAGGTGGTAAGGCCGCGGGGGATGAATTGAGGGTTAGGGCCATTGCTGACGTAGACGCCGTCGAGTGAACTCGAAAGGGAGCCTTCGACCATCGAGCAGGGCGTCGGAAGGAGCTTCTCCACCGGAGGGAGCTGTCCATGTTAATCTTATTTGTCACGTAGGATTACCATGCTGGGAAGCCCTAATTTTGGTGATCATGTGCGGCACCTGAGAATTCCCGGCCAAAAAATGGGTTACGGCGGCTTTGGGACCAAAATTGGTCAATTTCAAAAGTTACGGGATGAAATTGAAATTTTTATATTTTTGGGACAGAATAAAAAATTTCTTATAATTATAGAATCAAAAATGATTTTAACTCCTATTTTGAGAATAAGATTAAGATGTACACAAATACATTCAATTATTTATCCACTTTACCCGACTTAGGTGAACGAAAATGACTCAAAATACAGATCTAGTTTAAATTTAATGGATCCTTTATACTTGATGGTGATATATTCTTTTAAAGAAAAAGAGTAAAAAGACCTCCACACGAAAAAAAATTGTTGAAAAAACAATTCATAAATGGCAAATCACACAACACACCACAATACACTTTAATTCTATAATTATCATGATTCATTAACTCATATAATATACTTTACACTTTTTATAATATTTAAAATGATTAAATTATTCTAAAAGAGTGAATAAAATTAGTTAGAAATTGCAATTTCTTAATCTACTTAAAAAAGGCATTCTTTCACACTGTAACGGAAGGAGTAATATATGCATCCAACATTATAAATTTATGAGAGAGTTTTATCGGATGTGCATTGTTAGACTGATACAAATAATATTTGATTGATAAAAAGTCATAGTTATCAATTGAACTATTTTATAAATAATTTGTAAAGTGATGAAAAGGAAAAAAAAGACACTCTGTTCCAAAATACTCTTATAAGGAAAAAATAAAATATACTCTATATATATCATTTGTGATTTAATTTAAAATCGTGTGATGTTTTATAAAATGAATATCTTCATACAGGATTAAAATTACAATTTGCCAAATAAAAAATAAAAATATCATATATGAAGAATGATAACGCCTTTAGTGTAAGTGATAAAATGAAAAGTCTCATTCTACAACCCTTATTAACAATTGATCGATTTACATGTATATACCAATGTTAATCGATGGTATATGTAGCTAGCATTTGAAAAGTTAAACTAAATCTGTCTCCAAGATAAAATATAAAGAATAGAAATATGCATTATTAATTATATTATATAATAGAAATTCAAATTGTATCTGAACAAAAAAAAAACCAACACTAGACACCTCTTTAAAAAATATTTATTATAATAAATAGAGATTAACTAATACTCCCTTCATCTCATAGAAGTTGGTATAAATTTAATTGGGCACGGAAATTAAGGAGTATAATAATATAATGTAAAGTGGAGTAAAGTGAAGTGAGAAAAATAATATTTAATGTGTAGTGGGTAGTTGTATCAAAGATGATATGTGAGGCCCATGAGAATAGATTAATTGTTTTTGTGTGGGTCCATGTATTAAAAAGGAAATATGTCAACTTTAATAGGACAAACCAAAAAGGAAAGTGTGTCAACTTTTATGGGACGGAGGGAGTAGTAAAGTAGCACATGTTAGAAAAAAAAAACCCTCTACACACCTTATTAAAAAATATTTAATTATAATAAATGGAATAAAGTACACATGTGAAAAGAAAAGAAAAAAGAACGTACACGTGTTTTCTTAATTTTTTTTTAAAAAAATTACTGAACAAATATGGGTATTAAGATAAGCTATTAACACACGTTTATTATTTCATGAAAGGCGTTGACTTTTTCTTTCATTCAATAATAAACTTCATATTTTCTATATATTTTTTACCATAAATTTAATTTACTAATTTTGAGAATATCAAATCAATCATATAATTTCAAAATACATTTTTTATTTTTAATTTTTTGCTTAAAACACATTAGTATTTATTATCTATCAAACTGTATTATTTTTTTTAAGTAAATAAAATTAATCAAAATATAAATTTATTTCTACGAAAGGATTTATATCTTTTAAAAAGTTTGTCAAATTGTGAGATAAAGATAAGAGAGCATACCACCATCCAATCACAGTATTTCTGAGGATAAGATTAAGATGTACACAAAGACATTCAATTACTTATTCATTTAGGTGAACGAAAAAACACAAATCAAACTCATAAGACAAGTTTTAATATGACTAGTTTATTTATATAACTTATTCCTTATACTTGAAGATGATATATTTTTTAGAGAAAAAAAAAAGTAAAAAGACCCCATAGTGAAAATCAGTAGGTAGTTAACAGAGTATCTCTTCGAAAAAGATTGAAATATCTGCCAAAAAACTCAACGAAAGTGATAAAAATAATTATGCAAGTCTTTAAAAATGAGAATAATTTTCAGAGCATCATGAATAATTTCTATTTCCATTTGTTCCATCACATTGTTAACAATCCATAAATGGCAAATCACTCAACACCATAATACACTTTTAAAATTCTCATCCATGAAGTCACATAACATACTTTACACTTTTATCTAAAATGACATCAATTATCCTAAAAGAGTCGATGAAATTAATTAAAAAGTGCAATTTCTTAATCTACTTAAAAAAAAAGGTAATTGTTCACATTTCAATGAGACTAGGAAACATATGCATCCAACATTATAAACTTATGAGAGACAATTTTATGAAATCTGCTTTGTTAAACAAATAAAATCTAATATCTAATAGAAAAAAAAGTCATAACAATCCATGAATTAAACTATTTTATGAATAATTTGTAAAGTGATGATAAAAAAAGAAAAACACCTCGTACCAAAATTCTCTTATAAGGCATATATATGTGAACATCCATCAATTAGACCATCTCTAGTCTTAACTGAATATTCATTAACATCTGTTGCAAGTTGTGAAAAAGATATATATGTGAACAACATAAATGGTCTAATATGAAAACAATTAATGATTAATAATAAAAATCATAGAACTACTCTTCCCATCTAATAATATTGTAGAGCAACCATTCAATGTTTCTTCATTGTTATATTGGTCATCACTTGAAGAATTAAATTGAAACTCAACTCTCTTGGGCGGCATAGCTTTACACTGATCAAAATGAATCATTTTTAGATGGAATTATTCAATAAAAGCATGAAAAATATGAAATAAAATGTTGCACGTAACTGGATTAAAGAAGCAGGAGATTAATGAATCATTGTTTTAATATTCATAAAAAGAATAATTAACAACATTTCATCCTTACACCAGAAAATACACACATTAAGAAAAGGAAATAAAATGAGAGAGTGGGAACTCTTTTTGTTTATACATGATTTTAAGGACATACATTTGATGTTTTATCAACCACAAACCTTTCAGGAGAAGTTAGTTGGCAGGAATTATTAGACAAATTGTGTTATAATCTTTTCCTCAACTGAACTGATGAGGAGTTGTATGAGAAATAATAGTAGGCCTGAAATATCAACTAGGATATAAGATATAACAGAATTACAACTTAAACAGAAAACCAACACGTTCATCTGCCTATAAATTCACCCCAATTTTTGCAAAATATGACCCAAAATGTACAGTTCTTTTGCAGCCCAGTCGGATTGGGGGGAAAGGCATACTAAATATAGTTTTTTTTCAGCTCAATTTGAAATCACTAGAGGAATCTCACAATCAAGTCAACACAAATAAATTTAAGGGAACAAAAATAAACCCCACAGAAAATGGCAAACAATTTAAACAACAATTGTAGGACCAGAAAATGAAATGGATATACGAACCCTAGATTTGAGAAATCACCATCAATGAGTGGTCATAAAAAATTAATGGCTGGGAAGAACTACTTACCTGAGAGCGCGAAGGAAGAAGATTACAATCAACGAAACACTGCGAAATGGAGCGAGATTGAGAAATGGCATACGTCTAAAGCATCGTACTCCACCGCAAGTTGAAGGGGGTTTTTCTTTTCAAAAACCCGCCGGAAGAATGAAAATTTGAAGCCCAATAATTTTTTAATACTTATTTATGTTTGCGATGGAATTTCAAGATTCGTCACTAATATTTGCGATGAAATTTTAAATCCATCGCTAGGAATTGCGATGCATTTTAAAAATTAGTCGCTAATTCTAACATGAAAAAATACAATTATAGTTTAGAAAAACAATTGAATTAATATTTTTATTGTATAATTATATTTGCAACGAAAATTTATTTTTCATTGCAAATAGTACCGATGAAAACAATATTTTATTGCAAACATTTTTTTCAAAATTTGTATTTTTTTAGCGGAATTACAATAGCAACGAAATTATAATTTTCATTTCAAAGACTAGCGACTAAATGTATATTATAATTAGTCGCAATTTACCAAGTTTGCAACGAATTCAGAATATTTTGCCGCTAATATTAGCGATGAAATTTAATTACTAGCCGCAAAAAGGTAATCAAGTGCACAAATTTTATTATGTGATTATATTAGCGATGAATTTTGACATTCCATAGCAAATATTCGCAAAAATTATCGTTTGTTGCAAATCCAGACGTTGGCGATGAAAATTAAGATTATAGTCGCAAAGGTTTGCAACGAAATTACATTTTTAGTTGTTAACCTGAATTTTAATTTAATTTTATTAAAGTCGTCAAGTTAGCAACGAAATATTCATTTTCATCGCTAATCATTAGCGATGAAAATAATTTTGTCGCTAAAAATTCACCGCTATAGTTCCGCATATATATATTCAACTTTTTTTTTCATTAGAAAATCTAACACAATTAAAAAAAACATTTGGAGCTAATTTAAATTGTGTGATGTTTTAAAAAATGTATATATTCATACCGATTAAAAGTACAATTTTTGCCATATAAAAAATAAAAACATCTTCTATGAAGAATGGTGACGATTTACATGTATAACCTATGTTAATCGATGGTATATGTAGTTAGAATTTGAAAGATTCAAACAAAATCTGTCTTCGAGATAAAATATAAAGAACAATTCACATTAAAAAAGAATAGAAATATGCATTATTAATTATAAATAAAATGATGGTTGTCCATGATACTTATCCTCATACATTCATTCCAATCCTCCAAAGGAAAATTCAGAAAATGAGTTGGATATGAAACAAAGAAACAAAATAAATTAAGCCCCTCCCAGTAAACTAACACAAAATAAACGAACCGTGAAACTAATTTCACGGGTCGGATATATCGATTAGGGTTGGATAGGGTTCGTAGCTTAGTAGCCGGGTGGCCTGTGGGCGATGAAACTGCAGATTTGGACTTGTCGTTTGTTGTCGAATCCGATGATTCTAATGAAGGCGGTCGGGTAAGCCTGGATGGCCTCGTCCAGCTCGTTCAACACCTGCACTGCGTCGGTGCACCCGAACATAGGCAGCTTCCACATTGTCCAGTACCTCCCGTCGTAGTACCCGGGGGATCGGTGGTTCTCACGGTATGGGAATCCGGCCTATATCAACACAAAAATAATTACTCTATTTTTTTCACATACATAGAAATGACAAATTATACCAACCACCCTTCCATTTAACGTACTACCAAATTTGTTGACTTTAGAGAATATTTAAGTATTTTTAGATAATAAAAAAATAGAACGAAGTAATAGCAGTGTGTGTAGAAAATGAATGATAAATTTAAATTTTGATATTATTGAATAAAGTGACTTTTTTTTTATGGAGGTGTAAAGGGTGGTGTGGAACTGGAAAGTGCAAAAGTTGGTAAGATGGTAATAAGGTAGTAATACAGTAAAATTAAAACGGATTGGGAGGGGCAAAACAGTAATTTGACGGTACCTTTAACTCCCACTCGAGGCAAGGAATGAGGTTCTTGCGGAGGAGGAACTCGACTTCCTTGAGGAGTTGATCCCTCGTCAAAGGTGGAAGGTACGACAGCGTTTCGAACTTCTTCAACCCTTCGGTGGGCCATACCTACACATTCATAATTAATTAAGCTTATAATTAATTCAGATTAATTTCAAAGTATATGATGATTAATTATAAGTATATACCTGCATGCATTGGACTCTTCCGCCGTTGTTGGCGATGGAGGTGATGTCGGCAGACTTGCGGGTGGAGGGGAAGGCGGCGGTAGATTTAAGTCCGGTGAAAGGAGCCACCATGTTGGCTTGAGCCGGGGTGGAGCGGCCGACGACGGCGGAGGTGGAGACCATTGAGGAAGCCATAGCTGCTGGAATCGATTAGTTTTTTCACACACACACACCCCTTAGTTGAGTGCATCATATATCCTTTATAGTGGGTGAGCCTCCTGGTTTGTGATTGGACGTTGGGGATTTTGATCGGAGGGCTAGAAATGAATGGTGAATGTGGGCCGTGGATTGAGTAATGGGGTGAGTTGTGTCCACATACATGGAGCGGTAGCCTTATCGTTTGGCGCCTTTAACAGAGCGCCACGTGGCATTAATCTTATCTCAGTAGTTTGAGGTTGAAACTGCAGAGGAAGCACAGCCCTTCAAGCCAAACCAAGATGGAGTTTGATGAGATATTTGTAGACTCAAGTTGAATCACAGTTTGGACCACCTTTTGAATTTATTTAAATTGTGAATATGATTTCATCATCTTATGTTTTGAATGGGAGTGGTTGTTGCTTAAATTAATCATCATGGTGAGAAAAATGGCAATGGATAAGTATGAAAGAGTTGCGTTTGCCTTTTTACATATATTAATGAATGTAATATTTTTAATTTATAGATGAAGAGAGAGATGTAGACAGGGTAATTGTATTAAATAGTGTTACGTGTCACTCATGAGAATATATTAATTGTTTTTTGTTGATCCAATTTACTAAAAAGGATATACACCCTTTGTGTTTTGACCAATTAAAATAACAAAATACATCTTTTTCAAAGTGACAAAGGAAATAGATTACAACAGTTTGTGTTAAAAAAATTAGATTTGTCCATTTATATATTTTTTAAGATATATTTTCCTCAATCTCTTTTCGCATTATCTATTTGATATTGTGATATAAAAAATGAGTAATTGACACAATAAAATAATATAGAAAATTTTAATCAAGGAGTTATTATTATTATTATTATTATTTCTTTAGAATTGAGACATTTATAAGGATATGCATCAAGAAATTTGAATAATTATAATTTAGATTTAACATAGTTCTTATGGTGTTGAATTGAATCACATAATACGATTTTATTTTAACTGCTTTTTAATCGATCGTTAGTAGTTAGCTTCATTATATATCTAACTTTTTTAAGTCATAGTACACCTAATGTGTAATCTCATTTCAAGATGGCCTCAAACTTTCGTGCATGAATACTTACTCATAACTAATTAAATTTTTCAGGAGAGTAATACTCTGTTTTCAAAGACTAGCCCTTCTTATTAATTGATGGAGACCTTATGAGATGAGTTATTTGTGAGGCTGGATGTGAAACGGATCGAACCATTATTAAAATATGCTTATTATATAAATAAAATATGTTTATTTGTAGTTAAAATATGTTAATAATAAATTATATTATAACGCGCTAAAATCATTCTTTAATATATAATCTAGCATAATTTAAAAAACATACCTTAACAATTATTAAACATAATTTATCTATACAATAATTATACTTTAATGATGGGTCAGCCCGTCTCACAAATGAATTTGTATGTGATAAATAAAAATAGACAAAAGAAGATATAGAAATTGAGGAAACTATTAATTAAGGAAACAAAATTAAATAAAAAAGTATGAGAGTGATTTTTAAATTTAGCTAATGAAAATGGATTTTTTAAGACCACACAAGTTTTTTCCTTTCCTAAAGTCAAATTGGTACGTGTAATTAATGTTTTTGTGTGGTAAAATAATGTTACCCAAAATAAAACAGAATTGAAAAGTAATATGAAAACATAATTTATTCAAAATCCGGTTACAAAATTCACAAAACAAACTCTTTGAACCCAGCTGTGTTATTTTAATAGGATGAGATGCATACAAGATTGAGCATGTTTTTAACAGATTTCAGATGACATTAAATTTACCAAAAAAAACTCAGTTAATACTTGGGTTATATCACTTGATCCCTCTGGAAATCCAGGTTTGAGTAGATTCTCATTCTACGGCGATCTGAAAGCTTCACCAGCATAACGAACACTCCCGAGCTCCTCCTCTATGCGAAGAAGCTGCAAACGAGTCTAGAATACTTAGAATCGTTCTACGAGCATTAACATGCAAGGGAGACTAATTGGTGGACGGGGTCTATCGCCCTGTACACATCATGAGCACTAGCTGATGAGCTAGTGCTCGGATGTTAAGAGTAGTGAGTAGTGACATATCAATACGAGACTACGGTTTTTTACCTGATTGTATTTGGCCAATCTCTCACTTCTGCAAGGAGCTCCTGTTTTGATCTGTTTGAGAGAAAAATATATAGTTAGATGATTGCTTTAAGGACTTGATGAAGAAAAAAAAAAAGGAAAAAGGGAAAGATGAAATAGACCTGTCCACTAGCCAAGCCTACGGACAAATCTGCAATGAAGTTGTCTTCTGTCTCGCCACTGCGGTGACTAACCATCACTCCCCAGCCGGCTGCTTTTGAGTCGAGTGCTGCTTGAATGGATTCGGTGACGGTACCAATCTGGTTAACCTGCAGTAATAGAGAACAATTATGAGCCAAAAATCTATGGCTAATGCAAAGGTTCAATACTATAAACAAGAT
The DNA here is from genome assembly GCA_023678885.1 of Pogostemon cablin. Classification (NCBI taxonomy): domain Eukaryota; kingdom Viridiplantae; phylum Streptophyta; class Magnoliopsida; order Lamiales; family Lamiaceae; genus Pogostemon; species Pogostemon cablin. The sequence continues at coordinate 5,912,140 of CM042960.1, read as the reverse complement.
CCCAAAAGTTTAACTTTCAATGCAAATCATTCCATAAGCCATGTAGAAAAGAGTTGAAAGATATGTTCTTGTTTAAGTGGAAATATACACTTAAATGTAGATTAGTACATAAAAAAATCCATGATACCATCTACTTGAAAATTCACAATTTTATTTGCAGGTTGAAAGCAAGTAGTTGAATGTCATTTTTACCCCTCTGAAAAATCCCAAAGCCAAAAAAAGAACACTAAAGTACCCTCCTTGGTCTGAATATTCAAATCTGATCAACTCACCTAAGTCCACACTATTTACATTATTAGTTAATACATAAATATATTATGATGAATATATACAACACAATGGGGAGAGAGGGATCACTTCCCCCCAATGCAGCAGGACCTTCGGTGCCTTTAAGTTTTCGAGCTTATTCCCTATTCATATAACATGTATTTGTGTAAAAGCAGCTATCGTGTAGGATTTAAACCTGATATAACTTATTGGTTGTCTGGAGATAATTTTATTACCTAAGGTTTGATTTTCAGGCTTTGAAAATAGAGATTATAGATGCTAGATACAGGCAATCACACCTAGTTCAAGTCAACGATCATTTTTAAGTCATCATAACAAGGTTCATGATCCAAGAAAGATTAAGGACCATAATTAAACGGAACCATGTAACTGGATAGTCGAGTCAAGATTAAGTAAAGGTAGCAGGTTGTACCCACGTTTTATCATACACAAGAAGGACAAAAAAATGAATGCCTCAAGTTCACAGGCCTACTAGAAATGCCTGTAGCTGAAGGATTTAATTAAACGAAAGCACATCAACAACAACATTAACTGAACAGTTAAAGTCAAGAAAGATAGGATGGGCACATACCTTCAATAGCAAAGCATTGCAGGCTTTCTTCTTAATAGCATCCACTATTCTTTTTGGATTCGTGACTAACAAATCATCGCCAACGATTTGGATACCAACCGAGGATTGCAGAGATGACCATGAACTCCAATCATCTTGGTCAAATGGATCCTCAATTGATACTATAGGGAAATCTCTTATGAACTCTTTGTATAAATCACCAAGTTTTTCAGCTGCCAGCACATGAGCACCATCATTCGGTTGTTTCTTGAAATTGAGATCATACTTCCCGCCTTTAGTCAAGAACTCCGAAGCAGCAACATCCATCCCTATTTTGATCTGGACCAGTAATTTCAACAAAATCTTAGTAACAAAATTATTTTAAAGTGAAGGACAGAATTAAGCTATTACTATACCTTGCCTGTGTACCCTGCCTTCTCAATTGCATCTATGAGCAGTACTAATCCTTCCCTGTTATCTTGTACATTTGGAGCAAATCCACCTTCATCTCCGACATTGCATGCATCTTGTCCATATTTAGCTTTGATTATTCCTTTCAAAATATGATAAACTGCTCGAAACAAAGCAAGCGCATTAGTCTTCTCATTAAATGTCATGTAGTCCATGGCATAAAACTTGTGACGAGTTACACCAATAATGAATAGAATATGTCTTTTAGTTGGTTGTTACGGATAATTAGATAGATAAGGATACTCTTTTCTTTGGAGATATCAGCTATAAGAGAAGTCTTCTCGTGCTACAAATCCAGATACTGTAAAACTTTGTTCCCAATGTCACATCGAAAGCCAAGAGTCATGTAAACCACAAAAGTAACATCCACATTCAATTTACTCCTTTTAATTGAATTTCTGATCCAATGATCCATATGCCCAAAATAGAGACTATAAAGCTGAGTGATATCAAAGAAGTGGTAATTAATTTGAACAAAAAGAACTATCTTTGGCTTGTCACTTGTTCAAAATCATGGACAATTGTGCATGATCAACTAAATATAGATTTCTTCCATTGGCAGCAATGTTAGATAGAGTCACTTAAAAAACTTATGTAGTAGTCCCTATAAAAGATACTCATTGAAGACCATCAAAGTATATACTTAATTTGACAGATTGCATTTGAACAAGAAAAAGAGATGGAACACTTAACCAAAAAGATGAGATGAGTGGCTTAGCCTCAGTCATAGAGGTTGTAGAAGATATACTATGGTTCAAAGGAAGCCATCCATTATATTGTGCACGTAAATTTTGGTTTGAATGCAGAAAGAAACCAGGATTAGTCTAGCATGAAGATGGTTCAACCTTTAAGACATTTATCCTCACCACTTCATGCTGAGACTTGTCTTTCACCTCAGATATTTATTTAAGAAATACTATTCCTGGATTACACCCCGGAGAAAGATCCAACGTTCCAACCAACAATTTTCATTTTTTTTCTTATTGTTTATGTTTGAACAAAATACCACATCACTTTGTCGACCATACACTTAAAATAATTCTAGAAATCTTAAGTGGGACTTTATATTTTGGATGCCATGAAATCAGTATTAGTAGTAAGAGATATTGCTGTCCTAATCAACCAGAGGTTAAACTAATCTATTTTACCAACCTTCGCTACCCATTCGGAGTGCCTCAGAAAACGAGCTTGCTCCCACTGGAAGTATCATGAACTCTTGCATAGCCAGGTTGTTGCCAGCATGGCTACCTCCATTGATCACATTGAACGCTGGAACCGGCATAACGAGCTCTTTTGTGTTCGACAACTCCTGTATGTGCCTGTAAAGTGGCACTCCATATGCTCCTGCACCAGCTCGACACACACTAAGAGAAACTCCTAATATAGCATTAGCCCCCAGTTTTGATTTATTTGGAGTCCCATCAATATCCAGCATAACCGAATCGAAATCAGCCTGATTCCTTTAATGAGAGAAAAATCTTAATAAGTTCTTAACAAAGTCTGTAATTCACAACCAGAAAAGGAGAATGAATTCTAAGAGCAATATTTTGCAGCAACACAAGCAGAACATTATTACAGAATCAACTAAGACAATGGAATCAAATTAAGACATTAAAGCATTTAAAAGGTGGCAAGAAACAGAGTAAACATCAATCCCAGCAATGTAGCCACCCAAGAAGAAGCTAAAAGCTAAACAAGTATGATGATTAAATGTAAGATAATCAAGAATAAAAAGAATTAAAATTAGGGCAACCTAAACAGAATCATAAGCCATAAATTGAGAATGAAAATGAATTAGCACCTGACATCAGCACCAACAAGCTTAGGACCCAAAAACTCATTGATATTTCTGACAGCATTGAGGACACCTTTCCCCCCATAAACACCTTTATCGCCGTCTCTGAGCTCGAGGGCCTCGTAGATTCCGGTGGAGGCGCCGCTGGGGACGGCGGAGCGGTAGAGCGAGCCATCGTCCGTGATCAGATCAACCTCAACGGTGGGATTCCCCCTGCTGTCAATGATCTGGCGTGCTTTGACGTTCTTGACCTTGGTGGAGGCCTTGGAGGCGACGGTCTGAGAGGGCGCGGCGGAGACGGAGCAGCGGACGGCGGAAGGACGAGATTTGATCCGGTGAGCAGAGGGAAGTGAAAAGAGAGGCGCTGGGGAAGTGGGCTTGGTTGAGAAAACAGGTTTGGAGAGGTGGGATGGAGTTAAGGCCATTGGACAGACACAGAGGGAGATGGGAACGGAAGAGAGAGAGAGAGAAATATTAGGAATGAGAGAGAAAGAGAGAGATATAGAATGGGGGGGGGGGGGGGGGGGGGGAGTTGGGAAAAACCGCCGAGGGGACGAAGAGTTAGAGAGCAGAGAGTTTGGTTGTGTTGAAAAATGAAAATGGCTTTTGGAGGTTGTTGGAGTCCTGTCTAGACGGAGGAAGTTAGGAATTAGAAGAGAGAGAGAGAGAGAGAGTAGGTACATCGATACTACTGCATGAATTCACCTTAATGGAGTATATTTTTGGGGAAAGGAAAAGTAAAGAGAGTGGTGTCATGGAGATTTAGAGATTTTCTTTTTCTATATTTTTGCTTTTTCTTTTGTTACTTGGTCTTCTAGTCGGCGGTATCTCGTCAGAGGGTGGTGGTTGATGGTGATGGAAGTCGCCGGATTGCTTTTTCCGGCCACTTCTGTAGGGTTTTCTCCAAGATTTTTTGCGTGTTTGAGAACTTGCATGTCCCTTAATCCTTTGTTTGATAGGGAAGAAGACTAGAGGTTCTTCATCTATGAAGGGAGGGAAGGCTAATCATGCTATTGGTGAGTCTTTTAAGACATCAAAAGAGGCTCATGCAATCAATGTTAAGAATCATGTGCTCATTTTGGAGGAGAACCTTTAATCTAATGAGGTTTCTAATTTTGTTGCTCCTAAGAAACCTTCTAAGGTTCTTTGTGAGATGAAAGAGGTGGTCGATGAGGGTGCACTTGTGGGTAAGGATCTTCTAGGTGCAGGAAGCTTCATCTTCGGTGAGAGTTTTAGATGATGCTTCGAAGAAGGATGTGGGGATGACGGATGCGAATGATAGTGTGCTGAGACCTCCTTTGAATGGTGAGAGGGTTGTGGATGATCATGTACCGAATCCTCTTTCGAAGAGTAAGATGGCTTTCAAGCGTGGTGAGCGAGGGAGCTCTAAATCGAGGAATGCTTCTACAGAGGTACGTGAGTCATTGGATTATTCGAAGTTTGTTAATAATAATCATGTTGAGAAGGAAAGGTTGCTTACGTATATTCCACCAGCTGATGATGGCTCTATCTTTCTTGATCCTAAATATGATTCTGGTATATGGAGTCATACGTTAGTTGGATACTTTTCTGGGAGGTTCCTTGGTATGTAAGCGTTAAATGCTATTTGTCGTACATGGGGTGTGAGATATATGGTTGCTATGCACAATACATGTTGGATTATCTTCAGGTCCTATTGTGAGGATGATATGGTTAAAGGTCTTGCACATGGGACCTTACTCTATTTGGGATTGTTTTCTTCTTTTGGAAAAGCTCCCGAGAGCTTTTCAATTTAGTGAGAAAAGGATTTCCCGTGTGCCTGTTTGGGTTCGCTTTCCTTTGCTTCCTTTGGAATTTTGGACCCGTCATCATATCAGTTCTATTGCATCTGCAGTGGGACACCCTATCTATATTGATACTCAGTCGGGTAATGTGGATAGAGTTTACTTTGTTAGAGTCCGCATTGACGTGGATATGACGAAGGACCTTCCTGAGGAAGTTACTCTTCGATTTCGATGGAAAGGTTTTTAAGCAACAAGTTGTTTATGAACAACTTCCTTCTTATTGTCATGTATGTAATCAATTTGGTCATCAGAATGGTGCTTGCAAAGTGCCTAACAAAGAAGTTGTGGCTCAACCTAGTAATATGGGCGTAGATAAGGGGGTTGAGAAGGATAGTGTGGATTTTAAAGATGATAATCCGAAGGGTGCTGAAATTAAGAGTGGAGATGCTAAGGGTGTGGAGCATTCGGATGGGTTTGTTGAGGTTAAACCTAAGCGAAGATCAAAATCTAAAACCAAGATGAGAGGTGCGGTTGTTGGAGGGGTTGCGGATGGTGGTACTAAAGTGCCCATCTCTTCGCGGTTTAATGCTCTTGTGGAAGGTAGTGCGCATCTTGAGGACTCACATTCTTATCTGATTAAGTCTTCCTCTAAAGATGATTGCCATGGGGATGTTGTGGTTTCGAAGGAGTATCGTAGGAGGGGCAAATCACATGTTAAGTTAGATTCCTCTTTGGAGTCTGAGGAGGAAGATGTGACTAGGCGTGCTCGAAGTAGATGTGGGAGGTCTAGATCTGCATCTCGTCATACTACTGGGATAGTTATTCGTGAGCCTGGTGAGGGTGGAGAATCGTTGATTGCATCTGAGGGTAGGCCTCCTGATTCTCACCTATCATGAAGTTACTTGCGTGGAACGTGTGAGGCTTGGTGGGTGCTCCGGCTCAGCAAGCAATTCGCAGGTTAGTACGGAGTCATGATTTGTGTCTGTTGGGTCTTTTTGAAACTAAGTTGAGACTCAATAATGTTGTTGATACTTTGAATGTTATCGTTCGTGGTTGGTCGATTGCTCATAACATTGAGATTGACTCTAGTGGTCATATTGTTATGGCATGGAACCCTTCCTTTGTTCAGTTTGTTCTTTTAGTCATGCATGATCAATGTATTTCTGGTTCGTTGATTTGTTTGACTACTCATAAGGAGTTCAAGGTATCTTTTGTCTATGGTCGTAATATTGTGGCTCAGAGAAAGTTATTATGGCAATCTCTCTCTGATTTTGGTGTCTCTGTTGAATCTTATTGGCTGTTGATGGGAGATTTCAACTCTATTAGGCGACCGGAAGAGAGGTCTGTGTCTTCTCAAATCACCTCTAATTGGTTTAGAGCAGACTTTGAAGATTGTTGTGTGAATTTAGGTTTAGATGATGCAATCTCACGAGATTATTTATTTACCTGGACGAATGGTATAAGGTGGAGTCGCATTGATAGAGTTTTGGTTAACGAATTATGAGCGGTGAAAGTAGTATGGTGCAGGCGAATTTCTTACCTATGAGAGCTACTTCTGATCATTGTTTTGTTATTATCTCTATTTATCATAGTGAGGCTCATAAGAGAAAACTGATACTTGACTATGTGGAGAATTAGTGATGGTTTTCTTGATGTTGTTCGCCATGGATGGGGACAAGTCATTCATGGTACGAATCAGTTTGTTGTTTGTTGAAAGTTGAAGCTACTTAAACCTCATCTTCGAAGTTTGGGTAAAAGAAACTTTCATCACATAGCTGAGAGAGCGGAGAGGGCTAGGGCTGAGCTTGAGCAGCTTCAGTTTTTAAGTCATGATGACCCAGAGAACTTGAATATTTGGGCGAGGGTTTTGGATGCTCGGAAGGTGGTTTCTTTCTTATCTCATGCAGAACACTTGTTCTTTACGCAGTTAGCTCGTAATGAATATTTGCTTTGTCAAGATAAGCCATCCAGGTTCTTTTACAAGTTGGTCAAAGTTAATGGAGTCGCAATCTTATCCCTTCTGTTAGAACAGCTTCTGGGCATACTTCATCCAGGGATGAAATGGTTGAGGAGTTTGTTTCTTTTTATAAGAATCTACTGGGGACTTCTCAGGATTGTCATCCTATTGACAATTCAGTATTTGAATGGGGTGAGCTTCTTTCAGATGATCATAGGGCTGATCTCATTGCCCCTGTTTATGAGTCTGAAATCAAGCAAGTCGTATTGAGTATGAATGTCAATAAGGCTCCAGGTCCAGATGGTTTTTCTGTTGGTTTCTTTAGAGATGCTTGGGAGGTTATTGGGCATGATATTGTGAGTGCAATTCAGGAATTCTTTCATTCAGGACGGCTTCTTTGCCAGTTGAATGCCACTTTCATTAATCTTATCCCAAAGGGTGTGCATGATCCTGGTGTGAAGGATTTTCAACCCATTTCCTGCTGCAATGTGTTATATAAAGTTAACTCTAAGATTATTGCTGCTAGAATCTCTAAGGTGATGGATTTCTTGATCTCAGAGAATCACCTTGGCATTATTAAGGGGAGACATATGAGAGATTGCATCATGTTGGCACAGGAGGTTTTGAAGAATTATGGATGGTGCAGGGGACGCATTGCTCCTCGTATGGCTCTTAAAGTTGACATTAAGAAGGCGTATGATACTGTCAACTGGGAGTTCTTAAGAGGAGTGCTTGCTGGCCTTCGTTTTTCCCCTCAAATGATTGGATGGATAATGGAGTGTGTATCCACTACTTCCTTTCTATTCTTGTGAATGGACTTCCGGAGGGTTACTTTGAAGGTAAGCGTGGTCTTCGCCAGGGTGATCCACTTTCTTTCCTTCTTTTTGTGATGTGCATGGATTATTTCACTAGATCTTTCAAGAAGCTTGCTAACGCCAATAAGTTCAAGTTTCATTCGAGATTGTGTGCGAAAGTTAATCTAACGCATTTGGTGTTTGCGGATGAATTGATTTTATTTGCTTATGGTGATGTTCGTACTGCTCAACTGGTTTCTCAAGCTTTGCATACCTTCTCTTCAGCCTCTGGATTAGAAGTTAGCAATGAGAAATCTAGTTTGTTTATGGATGGCATATCAGATGATATTGAGCAAGATATTCGGGACATTTTGCCTTTTCAAGATAGCTCATTGCTAGTTCGTTATTTGGGCATTTCTTTGCATAGTAAGAAGTTAAAGGAGATTGATTTTGAGCCTCTGTTCGGGAAGATTTCGGGTCTCATCCGAAGCTGGTCTTCTCAGCACTTCTCGTACACTGGTAGATTGGAGTTGGTACGTTCTGTCATCTACGGGATCTTGAACTTCTGGGCTTCTATGGTCAAGATCCTTGTGGGTGTTATTCAGCGTATTGAACGCATGATCCGCTTGTTTTTGTGGGGAAGGAAGCGTGGCTCTGTCAAGTGGTCAGAAGTGCTTCTTTCTAAGGAGCAATGAGGACTAGGGCTTAGGAGCATTGAAATTATGAATGATGTGTCGTTGTGTGGGGTTATTTGGGATCTCCATTTGGAGAAGAATTCTTTGTAGCTTCGGTGGATCCATGAAGTTTATCTTCATGGGGTATCAGTTTGGGATGCGGTCCCAACTCATGCATCGTCCATTATTTGGAAAGACTTGTTTAAGGCTCGTGATCGTATACGAGCAAGGCTATCAGGTGATACCATTGATGCTTTTATGGAGTGTTCAGAGATGGACAACCTTGTTATGAAGAAGCTATACATTATGGTTGCTCCTTCAGTGCCTAATAAGTTCTTCTTTGTGAAGATTTGGTCTTCTTGCGCCCCTAGGAAGCATGTTTTTCATATGTGGATAGTGGCTAAGAATCGCTTAGCCACTTTTGATCGTTGGCATGTGGAGGGAGATTGCTCTGAGTGCTATTTTTTGTGTTGATATTCAAGAATCGAGGGATCATTTGTTCTTTCAGTGTTCCTTCTCGAGGATTGTTTGGGACCAAGTGTGTTCTTTCATTGGTTGGCCAAGGAGTGTTTCTACCATTTTTGCAGGTGTCAAATGGATTTCTAAGGATCGTGGTGCTCGGAAGGCTGTCTGTAGAAGGAGAGAGCTTGCCCTTTTTGCTACCATCTACTTTATTTGGAAGGCGAGGAATGATGCTATATATGATAATCTAGACCGACTATTAGCAGTGTTGTAAATAATGTTATAACGCATGTAGCTAGGTTTCAGTTCCTTCTAGCTAGATGATCGTTTTTTACTCCTTTGGAGTTTGTTCAGTTGTTGCTTTCATTTGGTGTTTGTTTATCGTTTTTTACTCCTTTGGAGTTTGTTCAGTTTTTGCTTTTATTTGGTGTTTGTTTGTCGGCTTTAGCCGTTGAGGTTATATTTGTACATTGTTTCTGGCCTTGGCCTTTTTCTGAATATTAATATTTATAATCAGAGTATATTTTTGGGCAGCTTTATAAGGTCTAATATATGCAATTGAAAATTAGTATGATATCCTTACGTGTACTTTTATATTATTGGTCTTGCCATAGACAACTTTGATCTATAAGTCACTTAAGGCACATCCTGCGATTTACCTCCTCCACCAATTTCCAGGGCATGGGGCGGTGGGACCCCTAATGGTGGGGTACATCATATATGCAACTGAAAATTAGTATGATATTCTTACGTGTACTTTTATATTATTGGTCTTGCCATAGACAACTTTGATTTGAGCTCATTTTTTTAAATCTATTACCCAGTTGGAAATAAAGTTCGTACCCATTTGTTATGGTTTCAAACTACGACTTAAACTTTATTTTTTAATGGCAAACATGTTATGGCATAACTCAATTAACATAACCCTAATCCATAACCCAATTAACATTGCTGCCCAATGCATCTAGATTCCAAACCTTAGCCCTTTTTAATGTCAACAAAATCAATCCGTCAATCTAAACATTTGCGGCGTGAAGAACAATTAGCCCTTTCTCTTTCCATACCCTCGGTGGATGACATCCGCTACTTCATAAGGGATGTTGCCGGAATCCCCTTCGTTACGGTGATTCCAGATTTTTTTATGGATGAATTCTATAATCAATATATATATATATATATATATATATATATATATATATATATATATATGCACTCTCTTGAAGGGGAGCTTGCTAGAACCACCTTCGACGTGGTGGTTCCCAACTTTCTAGTTTAAGAATTCCGACTGTGGTTGAGAGCTCCGATATAGAGTATTAGGTTTCAAGTACCTTCGTAAATTTTATCATGAATATAAAATAGATCATAAACCACATAAAAGTTAAATTACAATTACACTCATAAAATTAACACCAAATCCTAAGCACTCCATAAATATTATCACCTCCGTCCCAAAGAGAAATTCACAGTTACTATAGATACGGAGTTTAAAAAAAAATATTTTTTTGTTTACTTTTAGGGGTAATTTGATAGTTTTAGGTAATAAATAAATTATAAAGTAAGTTATGTAAGTTGTAAAGGGATTGCAATTTTGGAATTAAAGTGTGTCGTGAGGTTATTGATTTGTGTATATTTTCTTATTTGGGGTGAGAATTTGTTTATGAGACGGATAAAAATAGAAAGTGTGAATTTATTTATAGGATAGAGGGAGTAAAGCTTAAGGACAAAATAAATTATAAACCATAATGGTAAAATTACAATTATACTCTTAAAATTAATTATAAACATGGCTATGTTTGTTTCCATTTTATGTAAGGTTTGAAAATCTGAATTTTGGAAACCAAATGAATAGTACTTCTTCCGTCCCATCACAAGAAGTGTATTTTTCCATATTCGTCCATCACAACACAAAGGTGTATTTTCTCCTTTTAGTAAACGAGACTCACACAAAACAATTAATATATCTTCATGGACCCACGCACTATAATAAAATATTTTGTTTCTCTTCTCATCTACACATTAAATATTAGTATATCACTTAATCTATGTGCAAAAAAAAATCCCTTGTAATGGGACAAAGGGAGTATATACGTTTCTAAGGTATCCATTTTACTATTTTTAGCATCTGCTTCAAAAGTATTCATTTCCTCTATTTATTATATACACAATATGGTAGACCACTTCCCTCTAATACAACTACCCATTTTACATATAATAATAATACTCCTTAATACAAGTGCAAAAAACAAATGGATACATTAGAACCGGACGGAGGGAGTACTTGTTTTGGGTTTTTAAGTAGGATAAATTTTAACTTTATGTTTAATGTGTAAGAAGTGAGTAGTGTGAGATTTATAATTAAATCCTTCGTATTTTATTTGTTTTCACTTTTGACGGGTACAAAAATTAAGAAATATTTTTTTTATAGGTATTTTGATTTTTTAATAAATAAATTATAAATTATGTACGCACGGTGTTTGTTTGTTTGTTTTTTTTTTTTTGTTAAAAAATTAAAGTATATGTGAGATGGCAGTTGTTATGATTTTTTACATTGTGAAAACTTTTGTTAAACAATCTAAAATGGAAATGATGAAAATTTTAAAATTACCGAGGGATCATTATATTATATTTATAGAGAGATAGAGATATAGGCATATGTTGTTTGTAAATCGGGTTTTTCAAAACTTAAAACGGAAATATAATTAAATTTTCACAACCAAAACTTTGATTTTAAAACTGTAAAGAAACATTAATTAATTGCATAATGATAAATTAAAATGGAGAGATCCCAATCCAATAATATATTATAAATTAATATGATAAAATATTACATACTATATTATTAAAATGGTTACTAATAATAATAATTAATGAAAAAAAAGAAAAAAAACAGGAGATCCCAATCCAATCCGAACATAATAGGAAATCAATCATAAATTGCTGTCCATGTACACGTCATCATCTTCATCCGAATATCAAAACAAAGCAGTTACCAACCTCCTTAATTTCAAAACGCCATCATCGTTTCTATTGCTACCACGTTGTACCCTCACTCCCAGTTTCTCCAACAAACTTCCCAATCTACCCCCACCCCCACGCCTTTCATCCTCGAACAATGCACGGGGTAAAATGGTCAAATCACACGAGCCCTAACCCACCCATGATCATACCAACAAAGAACCGTTTTCCAGCGCTATTTTTCTGCTCCTTCTGAAACCCTCCATTTCTTCATTTCAATTTCACAAACGACAAACAAAATCTCAAAAAGAAAATAAAAAGAAAAAGAAACAATCAATTTAGGATCCATCCATTCCATTTCTCCCCCATCTATTCCGATCCAATCATCATTTTCTTTTTCTCCATTTTTCTTACATTATTAAAACAAAAAAAAAAAAAAATGGCTCGCATTAGCAATGGGGTTGTGACTGGGCTAAACGTGCTAGCTATATTGATGGCCTTTTCCGCCATAGGTTTCTCCCTATGGTTCCACGTCAGATCGGAATCCACGTGTCAGAAGGTCCTTAAGACGCCGCTGCTGGTGTTCGGCGCCGCCCTGCTGGTGGTTTCCGTGGCGGGGCTGGTGGGGTCCTGCTGCCGCGTGTCCTTCATCCTCTGGCTCTACTTATTCATGCTTTTCCTCCTCATCATTGGCCTCATAACCCTGACGGTTTTCACTATCATGGTCACCAATAAGGGGGTGGGGAAGGCGGTTTCCGGCAGGGGCGTCGGCGACCACCGCCTCGGAGACTACTCCCGATGGCTGCAGAAGTACGTCGTCAATCCGGAGAATTGGGACGAGATTAAGAGCTGTTTGGTCGGTGTTAAGTTGTGCCAAATGATTGAAAATGGCAAAGGAGAAGAACACTACAAACGGAATATGACTCCCGTTCTGGTCATTTCTATTCCACTCTATTTAATTTTTTTATTTTTTTTATGGAAAAAGATAAATATTATTATGAGTACAAGTAGTATTAGAAAAATTAGCTGCTTTCAAATCCACATAAGAAAACCCCATTTTATAATATATGGGAGCATGATTTTAATCTAAATTCTTTTGTTTTATGTTACTCTCCTCGTCCCAGAGAAATGTTTTCTTTAGTTTAGAGAGTGTTTTCATTGATCACTTGCAACAATGATAATTTCTATATATTTGATTAATTATTTTATAATCATACTAATTATACTCCATGTGATACCTAATTATCTACAGTCTGGTTGTTGCAAGCCCCCGGTGTACTGCGAGTTCGAGTTCAAGAACGCGACATACTGGACGAAGCCAAAAACGGTTCGGGTAGTAGACGAGCCGGATTGCAAGACATGGAGCAACAATCAGGAAGAGTTGTGCTTGGACTGCTATTCATGCAAGAAGGCAGTGTTGGACAACATAAGGAGAGAGTGGAGGGCGTTGGCCATCATAAACATCGTCATCATCATTGTCGTCATCATTGTCTACTCAGTCGGGTGCTGCGCTCTCAGGAACAACCGACACGGGGATCATTATAAGCAGCAGAGCGGCCGTGCTTGAATCGCCCCTCAAGTTACCTCCCTATAGCTATTGTTTTAACCATGCACTATAATTTTATGTTTGTCTATTTGTTAAATCAACCAAGAATTGTCTCTAATTTTTGGCTTTGTTAGAAGCTGAAAATGATGAATGTGTTGTGATTAATGCATGGATAGACATGTAGACTGCATCCAATGTTGTGTGATTAATTTATATATGAAGAAATGAAGTTGTGGGTCTTTTTCTTGTGCTTATAATTAATTATATCTTGGATGAATATGTACTCATATTGTTTTACACTTTCCATACCCCATATAAATATATCTTTTAACAAATAATATTTTTTTAATAATACCACATTTCTGCAGACTGCAGCCATTGTATCACTTCTATGCATCATCCATCACTCATCACCATGGATATACATGAAAGTTAAAAAAAAAATTATAAATCCTCAAGATTAGTACGTATATTCCATAATAATGAATGAATTAAGAAATTATATATAGAGAGATAATGTAGGTGTATATACTTTTTTATTTTGTTAAAGTTTCATACTTTGCTTATTTATTTATCTTACAACAACATTTACTCATTAATAAAGAAAATGTCCAATTTATTAAATAATTATTTAATAATACACTTTAATTTTAAATTTTACATATTCAAAGTCAATAAAATTGAAAAAAAACCTTAAATAACATGAAATAATACACTAGAAGGGGTTATAGGATGGAGGAAGTATATTATTCTTTTGTATTTTTTATTATAATAATAGTGTAGTATTTAAAACATTAATAGTGTAGTATTTAAAACATTTAGTGGTGTTAAATAAGAATAATAATTTTTAACAATATACTATTATATAAATCAAGAACTAATCTCCTATAAATTTGGGTATATGGTAAACCGTTTATATTTATAGATTAAAAAAATATTTATAGTTTTAAATATTTTAAACCCTGATAGACGATATTGGTTTTAAGTTTAATAAGTAATTAAAAATGGAGATCTAGATTTAGTTGGATTTAATAAATTTAAGAAATAGTGTTAATTTATGTTTGTTTGGAATTTAAGTGCAATAGATTTTTAAATTTATATCAAAAGTTGTGAGTGATATGTGTGAGAGAGTTAGATGCGATGTGTGTAAGAGGTGTATATGTGTAATGGACTAATAGTAATGATATACTTTCGTCCCACTTCGTAATTTTCTTTTTTATGTCCCAGAACGTTTCTTAAAATGAAAAAAATATGTATTTTATATACATTCCTAAAAACTATACATATTCTTTTCATTAAATTATTTAAAATACTCACTTTTTACATACATTTTAATAACTTAATACATCTTTATATATGAAACAATAATTTATCTTGATCTTCACGCATAATATTTGCAGACCGGGATGGAGGGAGTACCATCTTACTCGTTTAACTCGTAAACATAGGATATATTGTTAATTTTGTATATATAGTTGTAGTCTGTAGGAAAAATAAATTTTTGAAGACAGTATGAGATGTTTGCACTTATAAAACACTATATTTTAAAGTAGATAAATTTGGACATTATATTTTAAGTTTCATTTAGAAGAACAAATTAAATTAAGTTCATTCATCGAAATCAAACTTAATTTTTCTTTTTGAAATTAAACTTAAATATATGTTAAAAATTTGTTAAGCAAGTAAAATATTTTCCTTACATAAATAATTCAAAAATATATAGTACCTTAAAAATCTAACAACTCTTTATTCTAAAAAAATTTCCTTATAATTAATTTCACTCGTGTGATTCATGTAATATTTTATTTATGTGTTTACAGTCTATTATTCTCTCGCTAGATTAGTTACGATACAACTCAACGAGAGGCCTGTAAAAGTGCATAACCTTCCTAAGCCCAACACAAAAAAATATTAACCAAAAGTCTTGTAAGCCCATTAGGCTTACAAGGATTATTTATCAGCCCACCTAAAAATATTAAGCAATAGTCTTGTAAGCCCATTAGGCTTATAATAGCTTATGCTTGTTTAGGATTTTAAAACCCAAGTTTAAAATTTCAGAATCCACGAATAAGTTTTAAAAATCATACTTTACATACACTTACGAACCCTATTAATCCTCAATTTACCCAATTTTCATACAAATTCTCTCTTCAATTTATATTTTCTTTCATTTCTTTCTCACATCAAATCTTACACATTAATTTAATATAAAATTAACCATAACAAAATTTAAAACTGGTATAATTATCACTATTCATAATATTTAAACCTCACATATACCATTTAATTTTAGAGTCACTAGGGTGCACCTGGTGCACCTGAACAATCTTAATCGTTAAATTAATTTTTAATTCAATCTTCATCATTAAATAAAATAAAATAAAATAATTAATTTTTTTTTAAAAAAAAGAACCCACTACCTATTTAAACCTATAATTTTGAGGGTGCACCTCAAAATCATCCTTAATCTTAAAATTGTCATTCTCACCGTACCCGTATTTTACACTTTATTTATTTATAAAAAAATAAATAAAAATGCATGCATTAAACCAAAAGATCAATTAAATTTAGGGAAATTAGTTGTAATGGGTCAATCAACTTAAAATTTTATGTAAATGGTCTTGACTAAAATTGTATTAAAGTAGTAATTTAAAAAAAAAGAAAAAAAATTATTATTTACAATTGAGTGTTAAAACTTTTCTTTAATTAGAATTTGGCCCAAATCTTTAAAAATCAAGAGAGTGGTGAACACCCCCATACATCCATCGATCTCCAACTCTTTCAAAATCAAGAAAGCTGAAGGCCCAAGAAAATTTTGTTGGTGAAGCCAAATCAAAAAGGCTGGTGAAGACTCAAAACATCAAATGCTCGTTGGTGAAGCCAAATCTTTCAAATTCAAGACAAACCCATTCGAATTCCTTGATGAAGTCATTCGTTGGTGAAGACAAACCCAAGATAGATTGATTCTTCTTCTCTTCTCAGGTAGTGTACTTGCATTCCCTTTACGCTCGAATATTCTGTGATTCTTCTCCCTCTCCAATTTTCCTATTTTTTCTATGATCTTGGATTGCACATGTTATTGAATTTCTGTTCAACATAATGGTGATGTTTTTCCAAAATCAAAGGTTATTGTTTATCATCATGACATTTCAAGCATAACAGTGATAAAAATGATGTTAAAAAATTAAGCTTTGAGTTTTATGCTTAAAGGTATTCGATGAAATGCCTGAGTGAAAATTTTGGGTTAAATCAAGGCATAATGTACGTAATTGTTCCTCTATGATTTCAAGTTTGCTACAACGTAATTGTTCAGACTGTTTCAGAAATTATTATGGACTAAACGATTCATTAAAACACTTAATAAAGACTAATTGTCTGAAGAACTACCATATGACATTCAGAAAATAATGATAACTTTCTCTATACTAGGCATGCCTAACAATTGCACGAACTTTCAGCACTTATGGTCTGTTAGCTATTCAAAAGATATAAGTTAGATCTCTTTGGACATGAGGGTGCTTGACTATTTTGTCTTTGCTTTTTGATTTGAACATAGCTCTAAGTAAGCTTCATTAGCCTGCTCTTTGTGAATAAAACATTCTTCTTTGTCTATCTTCATTAAGCTGATTGTTGTGATAAAGAAATTTGGGTATTGGTTCTTCATTGCTTCAAATTCCTTTTGGTTCCTCTCTTATTCTACTGCTATCTCTGTCATTTAGATGTCATGTAAATGAAGTTGTATCTCATTAATGATTCACAACCCAAATAAGGATCATGTTTCTCATGGAGTTACTTTTATAGGAGAATCCGACTTATTTTAACTGAATTCATTTTCTTTGTATTTTCATTGCAGTAATTTAGACATTTGATGAATGTATGCTCATATATTGATTAGGTTATAACATTCCACTCTAGTGATAATAAGTATGTGTAATTCATCATTCAAGTTGTAACAAAATATCTCAAGAATGTTGCTTATCTCCTTGAAACTTTATGTCGTTATTCCTTCTGCCCCATCTTAATACAAACGTTCGAGTAAACAACTTAAATGGTTCCGTTTTACAAACAACTTTACAAACATTTTTAGTTTTGGAAATTAGTTTTGTGTTAATATTTTATTAAATTTTATAATTGAATCTATTTGTTTTTAATATTTAGGGAAAAAGATGATGGAGAAAAAGACTACAGGGTAGCTGTTTTGTTGGAGGAAGCGAATTTTGAATAACGGCGTGCAAGTCGTTATAACGAAAATGATTCTGTTATGGGCATAAGCGGACATATTTTCGTACATACCAATCAAGTAGTGATTTTGTAACACTTTCTTAAACACCTACTTTTATTTCATCATATTGCTAGAAGCTCATTAGAAAATACAAGTGGATATTTATGATTTGTAATGGTTAACATTCAAACTTATCACATGCTACTTAGAACATTGATGGGATATTCCATGAGTGATTCAAAATCACCATTCTTTTGATAATGTTAGGCTTTACAGATATGTATGGAGATTCGAGTAAGTATAAAGCCCCTAAAATCACTCAAATTTGGAATAATATCGTGCAAGTCGTTATAACAGAATAGTTCTGTTATGTGGAAAAATAATGTTAAATAGGCTATTCACTAGAGAAATTACTCAAATGGTGTAAAATGAAGTTAAAAGTGATAAATTTTGACTGAGAGAACACGGGGATAACTCGAATTTTAAATAACGGCGTGCAAGTCATTATAACGGAAATGATTCCGTTGTGGGCATAAGCACACATATTTTCGTACATACCAATCAAGTAGTGATTTTTTAATACTTTCTTAAATACCTACTTTGATTTCATCATATTTCTACAAGCTCATTAGAAAATACAAGTGGATACTTATGATTTGTAATGGTTAACATTCAAACTTATCACATGCTACTTATAACATTTATGAGATATTCCATGAGTGAGTCAATATCACCATTCTTTTGTTACCATATGACAATATTAGGCTTTACAGCTACATATGAAAATTCGAGTAAGTATAAGGCCCCTAAAATCACTTGAATTTGGAATAACGTCGTGCAAGTCGTTATAATGGAATAGTTCATTTATGTGGCAAAACAATGTTAAATAGGCTATTCACTAAAGAAATAGCTCAAATAGTGTAAAATGAAGTTAAAAGTGAGACATTTTGACTGAGTCAACTCCGAGATAACTCGAATTTTGAATTACGACATACACGTGGACATAACAGAATGATTCCATAAAAGCACATATTTTCGTACATACCAATCAAGTAGTGATTTTGAACCTCATTTTAAACATCAACCTTGATTTCATCATATTACTGCAAGCTCATTCCAAAATTCAAGTGGAACACTTCATATTTGTAATGTTTCGCATCCAAATATTTATAATTTATACATTTATTCATATGACAAGTATGAAATAATTCATATATGACTCAATATCAATATCCGTTTGTTAGTTCATCCAAATATTATGTTTTGATATTGTATGTGGAGATCCAAGCAAATGAAAGGTCCCTAAAATCGATCGAATTTTGAAAAATGACGTGCAAGTCGTTTTAACGGAATGATTCCGTTATGGGGTCAAACAATGCTAATTTTTCTATTCTCTATAGATATCAATCAAATAGCATACAATGATGATAAAAGTGAAAAATTTTTGATTGAGACGACCCCGGGGATAACTCGAATTTTGAATAACGATATACAAGTGGGTATAACAGAATCATTTCGTTATGAGCATAAACACGGATATTTTCGTACATGACAATTAATTTGTGTGTTTGGACCTCATATTAAACATATGTCTTGACTTCATAATATTTCTACAAGCCCATTTAAAAATTTATGTAGGATACTTCATATTTGTAATACTTCGCATTCGAACTGTATATTATATATACTTGTTTTATTTAACATGTATGAGATACTTCATATGTGACTGAATATCAACATCCATTTGTTAGTTTATTAGAATATTATGTTTTGACATTATCTGTGGAGATCCAAGCGAATGAAAGACTCCTAAAATTGATCGAATTTTGAATAACGGCGTGCAAGTCATTATAATGGAATGATTCTGTTATGAAGTCAAAATATGCTAAATTTTCTATTCTCTATAGAAATCAATCAAATAGCATACAATGATGGTGAAAGTGAGAAGTTTTGACTGAGATGACCTCGGGATAACTCGAATTTTGAATAACGACATACAAGTGAGTATAAAGGAATGATTACCGTTATGGGCATAAATGCTAATTTTTCAAAAATCTGTAAAATATTAATAATTTAGTAAAATCCCCATTTTTTTATTTTACAAAAAAGTTTCAAACTTTTATTATTTTCTTAAAAGTCCCTAAAGTATTAATAATTAAGTAAAAAATCATATTTTTTAAAAGGAGATCATTTATACAAAATTTTATAACCTTAGACCTTTTAAATAAGATTTAATGTTGACTATGCATTTTAAATGAAGATCCCTAAAATAAATTTGGAAGATAGAAAGTTAAAAAAGGAGATGGTATGGGTAGAACGCCGACCAGCCACCGGCCGCCACCGTTGAACAATTTCCGAGTTAACTTAGGGTTTTGAGCACTTCTAATTAACTGTGTGTGAAAATGCTTTTTGTTGCTTGTTTGACTTGCTAATTTTTTATTTAATTATATGGCTACAAGCATGCTATTGCAGCTGGTAAAACTGGAGATTAAAAAAAAAAAAATTAAGAACACGACAACCAACGAAACCCAACTGAGAAATGTACCATAAAGTCGTGAAAAACGGTCTTGTGTTTTGCAAAATTTTCATCGTGGAATTAAAACCCATCAACTCTAAAACATACTTTGTTGCATGTATTTGTAATTTCTTCATGTTCATATCATCTATCAATGGATTCAATGTGTGTATATATTATGTGCAAGTTGCCCATCTTATTCTACGTACTTTCTTGATTTTGCCAATACCACCACATGTCGGTAATTAATTTTAAAACGGACTCCTATTATTTTACTACTATATATTCCCATTTCAACTTTTGCTTTTATTTATTTTTATTATTTTTATTTTTGAATGGAATTATGAAACTAAGTATTTGGGGGTGTTCGTTATGGGTCTGATTTTTTTAAAAATGGTAATAGAATATAAAAACTAGGTTTTCTGACAACATCAGACTTGTCTAGATTTATGCATTGGTGTCTTTGACCACATTCTAAATTAAATTAATGCTGTGTTTTTACGGAGTGAATACTGTAATATGTACTTTTACTATTCATTTTCATTTTAATTTACCACTTTTAATTAATTTTTGGACTTTGTCTCACGATCGATTAATCAAATTAATTGATATTATATTGAGTGTATTCGTAAATCCTAATAATTAGTATCAAATATATTTAAATACTGACATCTCATGCAACTCTATACGTTTAAAACTCCACATCATGTGATTATGCTTGCAGCACTCATATATATATATATATATATATATATATATATATATATATATATATATATATATATATATATATATATATATATATAAAAGCTTTTTTAACTAATTTTGCACAATACTATATGCACGTCTAAGCAATTTTCAAAATCAACTGCTATTATTTCCTAAAATTGACTATAAATAACACTTTATATATACTTAAAGTTCATTTCATGTGATGTTACATAATTTTCCTAAATTTGTGCCTCGGTCAAAGTAAAAATAAAATTACTACAACCTAGGTGAGTTTATTACCAAACTGTAGCCTAACATTATTAGTAGTACATTAATATTAAACACAAAAGTAATCACATGATCTGAAATTGAACAAGGTTTGAATATATTTAGAAGAATATAGTATATCAGATTCTGGAGTGATTAATTCATATGGATTTGGGATGCTATAACTGAATTGCAGCCACATAATTAAAATATAATCAATAATAAATTATTATAAAATTAGTAACTTTTCCTCGTTGCATGCATGGCTGCAGACAGGCGCAAAACACACTCTCTTTCTTAACACTAACCTAATTTGTGACAATAATTACCCACAAAACTAAGCACCACTTCCTGCTTGCTTTCTTTTATTTATTTATTTTTTATTTTTTATTTTTATTATGAGTAGTACATTTTAGGAAAATGAAGAATATTTCAATTTTTTAATACTTATTTTAGTGAAATAAATGATCTTGACATTTTAACCATTAATTATTAGTGAATCAGATCCAAAGAAAATATTATGGAATGGGGTAGAAAGTGAAATTTTATATCTATACTCCCTCACTGCAACAGTATGATTATATAGTTTTAATTTGAGTGTTCCGATTCGATAGTTACACATTAAATACTATATTCTTTAATTTTAACATAAAAAAGACAAACCTAAGTACCTATTTAACATAAAATACTATTAGGGATGAATTACCAATTTAATTTTTTTTAATGTTTGAGACCAACAGGCAACAAGACATCAACAGGTAAAGTCAATTCATATATCTGTACGGTCAAAAGCATCAATTGCTTAATACCGTCTCCATTCACAAAAATTAATCCTAAAAACAAAGAAATTTTGTATTATTTTAATCCAAAAATGTAAACTCATGTGAGTGTGTGGTTTCGATATAGTAAGATTTGAATTATTTTCATTAAGAGTAAAAGACTACTTTTGATAAAAAGACGAAATTGTTTTGCCTTTAGTAGAGGGAGGAATTAATTAGTATAGCATATTGCAAAAAAAGTTATCTGTATTTTTTTTCAGAAGTATTTCATCACCAGTACTTATTTGTATAGAAATTTTTGTGCAATTATTAACCTGTGATAGGTCATATATAAATTTAAAAAGTTAAAAAAATATTTTGTTAATAAATTAAATATAAATAATATATATCTCTAACTACTTAAACTTTAAGATGGGATGATTATTTAATTAGCATATCCTTATCCTAAAAAATATTACCGGAGACTTGCACCCATGCTTGAGTACTCAGCAAATTTACATAGAGATAAACATCTTTTTGTCTCTTAGCTTTGCCCAGATTTAATTTCAAATAAAAAAAATATGTCATTTTCATTTTAGGGTAGGTCTTGTGTGAGACCGTCTCACGTGAGAGCATTTTATACTTTTCATAATAATTATCACTTTCACTATAACTTTCGCTATAAAATGTTATTACTTTTCATTTATACTATAAATTGTTCATGAAATAGAATTATCACTTTTCATTAATTTTTTTTTTATCAATTTTCATTATAAAAGTTATCACTTTCTGTCCGTCTAACATAAGTCCTTACGTGAGTGACACGGTCTCACACAAGTCTTTGTTGGGATAGGCAGATCCTCATTCATTCATAAGGGACAAATAAAGAAAAATATAAAAAGTACAACACAAGAATTTACGTGGAAAACTTTAAAACCGGAGAAAAACCACGGACCGAGAAAATACCACTATGTGAAAATTTTTTACAATCACACAGAATTTCTCTCTCCCGACCCCAATCCCTACACTCTTTCAAATTTTTGACTAATCCATGCCTTTCTTCCCATTCTCACAATCGAGAATCAAAGAAATGAATTTTAACTAGAATCAAATACAAATATTAAAGTGTACTTGATTGGTGCACTTGAATTAAGACTGGGGACCTCCTTAAATAGAATAAGGAGTCCCTTCCCCTTTCTCTCCCACCCGATGTGGGACAAAAAATACTCCTTTTAATTTGACAAAATACCAACAATCTCCACCTTGTCAAAATAAAATAAGACACATTGTCTTAACCGACAATCATTCTCAATCTCGAGAATCCTACTCCACAATATGAGTAGACCACTTAGAATCAACCATTCTAAGAATTTCCTGCAGCACATATCAAAAACATCTGCTGATATTTATGGTGCTACTTCCAGCTCTTGGCTCCCCTGGAAGTCCATCAGCCATCGATATACATCCACCACACACCATACATCACCTGTCAAGTCAATGCCCGTGTGCAAACTTGTGGACCAGCTAAGCACATTTTCCATGATAAATAAACATGTCATAAGGATCCCCAATAATATTAACTCAACATTCGCAACTGTTGCCGCACCATCTCCTCCTTGACCAGCAACGCCACCATTGCTCCACCATAAGCAATTACCGTGCTATTGCTCCACCGCAATTACCGCACTATTGTTCCACCTTGAGCAAAACCCGTCTGTACCAACATGATGTCGCTGCCTTTTACCCTCCAAGCTACACCAGGTTTGTCCGAACCCTTTTTCTACTGAAAGTGTCATCACTTGAAGTAGATTCTAACCCCCAGAATTCATGATGCTTTTCCCCACTTGTCAGTTGAATCAACGCTATTCTTTACAGATCTAGCGCCAGCCGATACCAAGCCACCACATCGCCATCTTTACCGTTGAATCGCCGCTTCCCCACGCCACCATTCATTATCAAAAAACACATTTCTTTCAAACCTCCTTGAGCCGACATCCATGGAAAATCTCATGCCGCTATTAAGCCAACTCCATCACCAGGAGTCCCAGCAATTCACATTGCTACAGGTCCAAGAACTCCGCCAAAAACTACTGACCTACAAATTCTATCCCTTGCCACGTCACTGTCGCCACCGTCCGGCGCATTTCACCGCAAGAAAGGAGATAAGGAGATGTCACCGCATCCGACTGTTCTTCTGACCCCCTTGTGCCACTAGCCTTTCATACTTCTTTCATGTCACCCTTAGTCTAATGAATAACTCTCTTCCTCTCATAAGGTCTTTTCTGATGTGGAAGGTCAGACTATGCTGCAACCACAGAGCATACTAGAACTTTATAAGCGCCCGAACCGGGCTCACCGGGCTCTGATACCACTTGTTGGGATAGGCAGATCCTCATTCATTCCTAAGGGACAAATAAAGAAGAACATAAAAAGCACAACACAAGAATTTACATGGAAAACTCCAAAATCGGAGAAAAACCACGGACCGAGAAAATATCACTATGTGAAAATTTTTTACAATCACACAGAATTTCTCTCTTCCCACCCCAATCCCTACACTTACAAATCTTTGACTAATCCACACCTTTCTTCCCATTCTCACAACCGAGAATCAAAGAAATGAATTTTAACTAAAATCAAATACAAAGATTAAAGTGTACTTGATTGGTGCACTTGAATTAAGACTATGGACCTCCTTAAATAGTATAAGTAGTCCCTCCCCCTTTCTCCCACCCGATGTGGGACAAAAAACACTCCTTTTAATTTGACAAAATACCAACAGTCTTTGCCTTCAATTTATTACTACACTGCACAAATTTGTGTCGATATTACACCAAAACAGTCGGAGAATTCAAAATTGTTCGGGAAATTGAATGCAATCCTTGCGTTTGCACTCCAGAGAATTTCGACGACAAACTTTGGCTTATTTCAATTTCAATCCAAAAGATGTTAACTTTTTTCAATTTATAAGCCCAAAAAATTTAGTCAACTGAAAACTAATTAATATGTTAAATAAGAAATCAAGTTTATATAGTAAAACAGACCAAGAATGAAAAGAAAAGTATTTGTTGTACCGATTCACCATGTACTTTATGTCCTATATAAACCTATATTTGTTTTGTTTGAAAACCATTGAATTTGAATGTAAGGTTTAATATTTATTCTTAAGGCCGTCTAAAATGTTTAAAAGTATAATTGTCTTTTCAACTCATAAATAAAGAAAATTCATCGTATACTCTAATTCACAGCTCGAACAAAATGGGTCTAATCTAGAAAAGTATACAAAAGAATTAATTGATAAGATGAAATGGTTGGAGCTCTCCACAACTTTGTCACGGCATCGTGTTTTGGAGTCTTAGAATTGTAGGAACTTTAGTATTGATTAATTAAGATAGGTAGCCATTGAATTCAATAGCTAAAAGGGGGTGTTTGTTGAGTATATAACTAAATTTACACTAGGGTTTTGGTAAGTAGCTAGATTATTTGATTAATTAATGAAGTAACAAAGGAGGTGGATTAATATATATATATATAGCTCAACTTTTCATAATTTTAACATTTCTCCACTAGGTAGGTGTGAATGAAACGTTGGGATCGATACATGATTTTTTTTAATTACAAGAAAGACAAGATATATATGTTATGTATGTTTTCTTGATTATACATAACTTTGAACGTGGCTTTCTTCCCTCTTATTTCGAGTTCTCCAATGTATTTATTTATTTGTAATGAGAGAGAGAAAGAGGGTGGGTTGTTCTTGGAACCCAAGGTTTGACCTGCTGACTTAATTTGACCCCTTTATAAATGGCACCCTCTCTCTTTTTCACTTTGCATGTTTCACTTACAACCAAAATGAGGATTCACCAACACTTTGTTTTTATTTTAATTTCGGTTACTCTACTGCATCCCAACTCCTTTTCTCATGCTAAACAAGGTAAGTTAAATATTAATTCATCTGCTTTAATGTGGTGTATATATATACATATATGTGTGTAATTAATGATTTTTGCCTATTTTTTCTTCAGTAAAGGAAGTAACTGCAACTCACAAGTTTGTGCCAATCGAGTGGCGTTTACACAACAAGGTAATTATCATGCATGCACCCTGTCGCATGTATCCTAGCCGTTTGTGTTTATTTTGCGAATTTAGTGTATATTCTTTATGGTTTAGGTATAATTTTACCCTTATAGTTCATGACTATTTTACAGCTGTGGTTTATGAATAATTTTACCCCTAAATTCCATTTTACCGGAGATTATAAGCTCATGAATCTAATATATGATCTCAAATTGATATTATAATAATCTTCTTTTAGTACTACTATAATGTGCCTCTCTCTTTTTCTTTAATTAAAAAATCTCTAGCTTTTAATAATATCTTTTTTGCATTGAAATAAATTAAAATGGGAATGTACTAATTATTATGGGTGAATAATTTGCAGGAAATGATTGATCCAAAAGCAGGAAGTAAATGTAAGAAGAAGGGGTCAGTTGGAAAGAGAAAAGGTGATGGAGGAGAGAAATGGAAAGAAGAAAATATAATGGCTTTTAGTACTGATTATCGTCCACCCAAATCTCACCCTCCCAAGAACAACTGATCAACCAATTACTGATAGAGAGAGTGAGAGAACAATTTTCCCCCCATGCTCTTACTACCTCTAAATTGTGCAAAATTATAAGCATAGGTTATATTTTAGATAAATTATATATATAAATATAGTTTTGTATTTATGAGCTCACATCAGAATTCCAATACTTATATTCATTAGATTTTTTTTCTCTCTCTCTCTCTTATTTGACTATGGAAGAATGATGATTCATGACTTAATTCTTCATATTTTCACAATTAATTATTCGAGTTCGATAATGAGCCACTTATAATAATTATTATTATTATTTTAGTATAAAATTTAAATATTAATTAATTGCAAACAACAGTTCCATAGCATGCATGCATTTTAAATTATATGATATCTGAATGAATTAATGAACTTTTTAATTCAATCAGTCATATTGTTTATGTTTGCGTGCCATATGTGTGTATATTTTTGACACATAATTTTATCAACAACAATTAAATGTAAAATAGTATATATACTACAGCCACATTAACTTATTTGTTCCTCTAATCTTCTTGCAATAGTTGAAAATTGAATTATACTCTTTAGAATATCTTCATTGGGCCACATGGACTTCTTAGTATATTTTGTTGGACCTACAAAGTTGTCTATGCTTTGATAAACAAGGGTTTGAATAAATGTTAATTTCCTAGATGTCAAAAATATTATTCCCCTAGTCTTTATACTGTGAGGGCATTTTTGGGGGGCTTCAAATTAAGGGGTAATCTGAGGTGTAATTACCAATCCAAACTAGATTAAGGTTATAATAGTAATAATAATTTTTTAAAAAATTTTATAAATTTAATCCAATGACCTTCAGGACTACATAGGAAACTAAATCAGGGGGGTGTAAATGAATAGAGAAGAATCAAAATCCATGTATGAATAATTGAATCTCTGTTTACAAAGCATGAGCCAACAAAAAACCCTCAAATAAGAGGGCAAAACTATGTACAACCAACTGAATTATTAACTTGTTTGCCAAAACAAATGTGAACAAGTTGCTTCCACACCTCTTCTTCCTCGTCCTACAAAACCCTCCTTAAAAACGTTTTCATCGTGGCAATATTCAGGAATACTAGCACTCTAAATCTACCACACGACTACGTGAGTCGATGGATTTCTAACCGAATAATTACAACAACGTTCAAATGCTATTTACCAGTTTGTCTTCTTCTAAAGGGTGTAAACATTCCCATGGGTTGGCATAAAAATAATCCTCTTCCTTGGGTCGATCCGGTATCACCATTCGTTTAATTGGGTTGCCCATACGTGCTGCATGAGCGTCCTTGACTGCAGAAGAGAACTCGTCCCAGCTTAGAGATCCAGAACTGTAACGGTCTAATAGATCAACGAGAAGCCTTCTGTCTAATAAGATCGTTTTCTTGTATCCAAGATACCTGGAAGCAAAGTGGATTGAATTTCAGAGGGAAAACAAAGACAAATATCAACTTCACAGGTGATCTAAGCAAAGAAGTCACAGCAGAGTTCAGCTTTTCTTTTACAGAGATTCTAATAAGTTCTCTACTAGAATTCTTGCTTCTTCATATTATAAACAATAGGATAATGCTTATATAGCAACATAATGCAATATCAACTTTCCATCCTTGTCATAACTATAGGTGTAATCGATAGCGTCAATGCAGAGCCAGAAAACAGGCTAGTGCTTGATTAGTTGAACTCAAATAGGTTGACCCAGTACACAAACGTAGTTAGAAGTTCTAAGTTCACCAAGGCTCACAAGTCACTTGAATACCTCGACCTAGACCCAACTTGATTAGCATCCTATTGAGCACAAGTGTTAACCGAGTCAATCCAGAGCAATTCAATCTCGCACGACTTAATGACACCCTAGTCACATACAGAATGATAGATTTTCACCATATTTAGTACCTGCGATGTCCCTCAACAACTTTGGCCATATTGCCATCATATGTAGGGACAAAGATATCACTCTCTATCGAGACGAGATAGTCCAGAGCAGCCATTTGTGAAGAGTGGTTTTGGAAATACCTAAGGTCTGAAGGCTCCAATATAATCTCCTTCCTAACCTGTCAAGATATAAAAGGATGAAATGATGAATAAAACATGTAGACTATTGTTAGCAAACAAAATATAGCTTCTTATCACAATAACACTCACTAGATTTGGAAAAGATGATAGAAGGGTTGACAATCTTCTTTTACCGCTGTAAATTTCCCCAGCAGCAATGTAAAGCTGGATATTACGATCAATACCCAATGCCTTCAGAGTAAGTGCAGTTTCCTCCGGTGTCAAAGGACAGAGACCCTCTTTTCTTTTGGAATCGGAATCTATGACCTTTTCTTTCCACCAAGGATACGCATATCTAAATACATTAAAAAGACAGGTCAGTACAGAAAGAGAACATCCACTCTGGCTGAATAAACAGAAACAAGCTTACCTCATGCTTGTCAGCTCTTCCACCTCCTCAGCATTGCACCCTTGAGTACAACCCGAAAATGCTAACATGTCCATCTCGTATCTGAGATGAAGTACTAAGAAAGGGCCATTTTTCTTAAGTATGTTGATAACTTTTCGGCCCAGTTCTTCAATCTGAGGGGTAAATCTTAAAGCACTAAAGTTCACTCGACAACGCAGTTTTTGAATCTCCAGCGGCTGATTGTTGGCCAGCCGAGAATCTGTTCTATTCAAATGAACAACTTTATACCTCTGAATCAAAGGAAGGACCTGCATGGGGATGAGATTTGAGTGGATTTGCAGTTTATTGCAGAACAATTTAAAAAAGCAAGTTAAACATCTTACCTGATTGTGATAGTAAGATATATCAGACCAACTAATAGGAGGCATTGTGTGTATAATTCCCAACTCTACTCTGCTTTTGACCCTCGGTGGAAGCTCCTTGAGTATCCGAACTTCGTCTCTCAAGGACATAATAAAATTATCAACATCAAATATGTCTCGAAATTCACTGCAAACAGAGATTACTATATTTTAGGTTGGGATTCATGTCATCAAATCTCATGACCAAAATATCATCTAATGTACAATTTTCATTATTATCAGTTGAACGGACAGACCTAGGATCATTCCAAAATGAAGTCTTATCGAGTTCAGGAACTATCAAAGTAACATTCAAATACCTCGCAATCGCAACCATGTCGCATATCTGCAGACAGTGAAAACGACAGAGATTCAATACATGTTTATATACAGATCACCCAAGTTATAAGTTTTATGGAAAAGCAACTCACTGCTGACCGCATTTGATTAAGCCCTCCATTGCACGAAACCATTAGGTAACCATTGTTTTTGTAAATCCCTAAATTGGAAACATAAAGTTTGGCACAGCCATCAATACAACAGATGAATAAACAGAGCAAAAAGATGCCTAATTAAGCATGAAAACTATCTCAAGAAACAACCACATAACCATGATACTAAGTACAGATAACAGAGCATTAAGCAATGAATGATTCCAGAAATTACAAAACAGGCATGAAATCAGCAAAAGTTTAATCTATTAGCATTAGAAGAAATGCTCACTCTTGGGTGGATGAATTGTAACAGCGAGGTCCGGTGAAGACAGTACATCCAATGAAGCAGCAGATTCTTGAGAAAAGCAGGAGGGCAAACCCTTCAACATTCGAGGCCCCCAAGTTTCACTTAACGCCGTTAACTGAACAACGCAAGTCCAGAGCAAAACCGTTGTGGTTGCTCTGATGATCCACAGCTTCATTCTTGAACGCGGCACCAACCTCAGTTTCTCCAGCCTCTCTCCTCCAAACGTCGCCGTTCGGTGCCCCATTATTCCCCACCTTCTCCTCTTCTCGCCACTATCACAACCCTATATTCTGCACATTCCAGCCACCACCCCATAAAATCCCTCAATCAGCTGCAATTCCGCTCGTCGTCGATCAAGCTATTTTCCAAAATTGAATCCTTCCCAAATAAACAAATCCCACAGGAAGGAAAAAGACGCTTTCAATTGCTGGAATCTAATCCGTAAATGATCCAAATTCAAAATGGGAATTCAAAAAGGTGTTGTGATAATAAAGTAAAGTTTACGAGGTTTTAGGTAAGAGGAATGAAAAAGGTATCGTGATTACAGGGGCGACGGCGGTGGAGACGGGCAAGGTGACGGTAAAAAGAATCTAGATACATGAAGAGAGAGAAAGTGAGAGAGAGTGTCGGTTAGAGGGAAGGTGGGGGTGACCACTAGCGTGCGTTGAGCGAGTGAAACTACTCGCGGTGGTGGAATATTCCGGCGGTGTGAACACCACCCAATAATCGCAAGTAGCGCAGACACCAAGAAAATGCCATGGATCACGCAGAATTCAAACAAATAGAAATTCGTGTTCAATTTCCAAGTCCATCTATTGTGGTGTGACCTATACCACACGCCATAAACCTACAGAAAGGGACTGCGGAGTCCACCCAATCCAACATGCCATTGGTTGTACTAATTTTTTATTTTTTTTAAATGATTGTTTATTACTCCCTCCATCCCGAAGAAGTTAGCACATTTTTTTTGGCACGGAGATTAAGAGTATAATAATTTAATGTAAAGTTATGTGAGAGAAATAATATTTAATGTGCGTGGGTAGTTGTATTAGAGGTGGTATGTGGGTTCCATGAGAATAAATTAATTGTTTTGATGTGGGTCTCATGTATTAAAAAGGAAATGTGTCAATTTTAGTGGGACAAACCAAAAAAGAAAGTGTATCAACTCCTATGGGACGGAGGGATTAGGATATTATTTTGTGCTGTTGTTGTAAGTAATGCTCCCTCTGTCCCGACAAAGAGGTGCATTTGCATTTTGTACGGAGTATTATTATTTTATATAAAATGAGTAGGTGTATTAGAAACGCAGATTAAGAAGTATAATTATTTTACATAAAATGAGTAGGTGTATTAGAGAGGTGTGATGGATAGTAGTGGACAATGATGGACCCTTTTTTACTAAAAGAGGAAAATATTATAAGGATAATTTGGATGCGACCCCAATATAATAAAATTATGTTATTCCTAGTAGTATGTTATTAGATATTTTATCCATACTAAACTCTTCATACTTTATTTATTTGTTTATCCCACGAAATCTATCTCCGTGCACCAGGAAAGGAAACAAAACTTTGTTAATAATCTCAAAACTTACTTTTTCAAAATTTTTTAATTCTTTATTTTATCGTAAACGCTAGCTGTTAGTTATTAGAAGTTAATTCACCAAATATTCAACAGAATCGAACATGAGTCACTTCTATATTTAATTGAAATCAAACATATTATTAGTTTTACCGAAATTATTAATTTATTGATCATTATTTTGTAGAAGTTTTGTTTTGCTCTAACAATAAATTTTAAAAATCATATTTTCTCAAATTATGGAGTTACTATAACTCTGAACTTCTTGTATATTGATTATGTTGGTTTCGATATACTATTATTTAGAATCAAATTAAAAGTAATAATAATGTTTGTCTTTTATTTTATTTTTATAGTATGATGATATAATTTTATGTCGGTGGATGATTTATGTGAGAGCAACAATTGAGCTCACAAATACTGGTGTGTGGGGTTTGAATTTCGATTCATCCTAAATGTGTAAAATGTATTTCATCATAAGCTAGTCAAATGACTACTCTATTTACTTCATTTATTTATTACAACAAAATGAATAATTTGGGGCATCAAAAGTGAGATTTGTGTCCAAAATGAAATTAATAACATAAAAAGGAAAAGGAAAGTATAAACAGTGGTGTATATATATATATATATATATATATATATATATATATATATATATATGATTGGTAGAAAAAAAAAATCACAATGAATTTAAGTGGTATTAGCTTGTTTATTTATTTATTTATGCAGGAGGTGTGGTTGGTTCTAGTTTTAATCCCTTTTAATTTTAATATTCCAAGTTTTTTGGCAAAAATATATGTGTAAAAAATATTCAAATGTTTTAAAATATTCAATTAATTTATTTTGTTGGATAATATTTAATCAAATATCCAGCACTTAATTAAAAATGATAAAAGTGTGTTGTGAATCGGTGTTCATGTGAGACAGAATCTATCACAACTAAAGTAGTACTCCATTAAATAGGCAAATATGATTATAAGGTTGTTAAAGTATGATTCACTAAAATATGAAGTAATGAATAATGCATTTAGAGTAATTCAATGTTATAAATTTACTAACGGATGATTGTTAATATAACACTCCAAAATTATATTTTAACTTATCATTCATCATATTTTAGTAAATTATATTTTAATGATTCAATAATAATATTTTATTTATATATAATCATACTTTAATAATTAATCTCACCCCATTAAAAAGAGTAGTACTCAATACCTTAACACTAATTAAAACTCCATATATTTTTAGTTACCCAAGAATCAATACTTTAAAAGTGATTAATTAAATAATAAAATTAAAATACTACTTCCTTCATCAATATACTAATTTAAAATGTGTACAAAATACTGGAAAAAATATTGACCTGTGCAGAAGTTTCTTAATCACATGCTACACCAAACATCTCATCTCACAATTACTCCCTAATCTAGGTATTTATTGCCAATTTGTAACGGTACGTAAATTAAAAAAATATTTTTTTTCTAAATATTCAACGTAAAAAAAAAGTTAGAGATAAATTAGGTAATTTAAGGAGAAAAAATAAATAATATTAGAAATAATAAATAAAGTGTAAAAATAAATAAAATTATTAAAATTGATGAATAAAATATAAAAAGTTGATAAGATGTAAATATTTTGCTAAGGTAAATACTTGAAACGATTCAAAATTTGAATGTGTGCATAAATATGTGAAACAGAAGTACTATAAATTTGTATTTAGTGATTTTTCTTACCCCAGTTTCCCAAAGTATTTTACACTTTCTTTTTTCATTCATCCCTTAAAGTATTTCACACTTCACATTTATTAAAAGTAGTAATAAATATACCATAATACCTATTTTTTATATACATCCCAACAAAATATTCATTTTTTACACATTTTAACGACTTTAAATATTTTTTTCATTAAATTAACTAAAATGTTTATTCTTTTTTCTCATTTTATATAAAAAACAATTTTTTTTATAACTCTGCCCCACAAATACTTGAAATACATCGAATAACTTAGGGAATATTAATTTAGCCATTTAGGATTAGTTTGACAATTTTTTTATATTAAATAAATTGTAGATATATTGTTATCTGCCTTAATTAAAATGTACTCCAACAGAAAATTTAAATTTATTAATAAAATCAGGAATATTAGTATTACATTACAGTGGTATTGGTATGCATTAATTTATTAAAGAAGGTACAAACATCGCATATGCTCATAGTAATTGTGTGGGACCCATGTAGGAATTTATTATTTATTCACAGGTAAAATTAATAGCGGGCCCCGCACCTTATAAATTCTGCAGTGAAACGTTTCAGATATCCAACGGCTACATTTAGACACGTGTAGGGTCAAGATTAAATCCGTGCGCTCGAGTTGTACGGTATCAGATTTGCCGCATCCCGCGTATTCGAGTTCACGAGATGATGCCGACAATTTATCGTTAACTTCAACGAACATAGAGTAGACATACACCAAAAAACCAAAACCGCCGGTTCGAATTGGGGAATCGTCGATTTTAACCGGAACCGGCTAAAAAAAATCAGAATCGACTAAGGAAGGTTCGGTTCCGGTTCTTCATATTTGAGAAAAAAATCGGCGGTTCTGGTTCGAACCGCCGTTTTTTCAATTTTTTTTATTTTTTACGCTTAAAACCCAAAAAAAATATATTTAAAACCGGAACCGTCGGTTCCGAAACCGAAATCTTCATGCCCCGGTTCCGGTTCCACCTACCTTGGAACCGGAACTGCCGGTTCAGAAACAGAACCGGTGGTTCCGAACCGGGGTGCATGTCTAATAGAGAGAACTTGTGTTGTAAAAGACAAACGATAAATTTAACAATCTAATAAAAAAGGGATGCAGATCCTCTCACTCAATTTTCTCTCGTACTCAATTTTCTCTGACGAGAGAAAATTGAGTGAGTGAAAATTGAGTGAGAGAAAATTGAGTGCAGTTACGGGAGCCTAAAAAAGTATCCTCTCTATTTCATAATACTTTTCATGTTTGTTGTTCCATGTTGTTTAAGAAAAGTTGTATTTTTTGACTAATTTTATTGACTTTGGAGGGTATTGTAGTATTTTTATGTAATAAAAAAGTATAAAGTGATGAGTTGTGCGTGAAAAATAAGTGGCAAATTTGAAATTAAAATAACTTTTGAGGTTGTTAGATAAAATGATGTTTCATTTTTTAGGGTGTGAAATGTTTTGTGGAACAAACAAATGAGAAAGTATGAAAAGTTTTACGATATGGAAGGAGTAATACTCAATTGACAAAATTTAATATTTTATGAATAATTAGTAATATACATTATGAAGTATATAAATATTAAAGCATAAACATGAACATTAAAGCTAAATTCACTTTTAATCCCACAATTATTGAAAATTTTGATTTTCATTTTAAAATAGTTAAAACTTTTGAAAATGTTCTACTCTCTCCAACCAATGCAAAGGTGTCAATTTTACCATTTTGGACGTCAAATCCAAATATATTCATATTCATTTTTTAGCAAAAAAGTACATCACATGGCACACAATTTCCTTCTAATACAACTACCCACTACACATATAATAATAATACTCATTAATTTACACGTAAAAAGTAAATGCGTAAAAAAGTACATCAAATGGTTTCAATCAGAAAAGTTCCCATAAAATTTTGGAAGCTTTTTTTAGGACGGTTTAAAACAAAATTTAGGAGTTATGGGACGATTTGAGACAAAAAATTAGTTTTGAGACGATATTTAAAATTTTGAGATAGCTATGGGATTAATCCGAAAATTTTAAATAATTTGGAACGGAAATCGAATTTGTCAAAAGTTAAGATAATGAAGGTGCATTTAATTCTAAACATTGAGGGTTATTTGGTTGGGGTAAGTGGAAAAGGGAAATGAGAATAGATTATATTAATTTTCATTGTTGATGTTTGTTTGTGAGTGAAAATCAAAATTCCTTAATCATTCACATTGAATCAATAACTACTACTCACCCTTCATTTGCATTGTCATTGATTCTTTAGTGATACTCATTGCTATTCCGGTTGAAGAATTCGAATAAGTGGCCCTTTATTACGTTTTTAATGAAAAATGATACTCTTTCCGTCTCATAAATATTTACACCCCTCCTCCGACACGAAAATTTAGAAAAGTGATACTAACTTTTAGGGTTATTATGATATTTTTTTTTGTAACAAATAATTGAAGCATGTTAAGTGTGTTAGATATGAGTGATTTTTTTTGTAAATAAAGTGTATGAGGATGGATGATTGTATTTGACCTTTTGCTTTTTTATGAAGATGGAAACTTTTGTGGGACAACAAAAATGAAAAGTGTGTCATCTGAAATGAGACGAGTGAGTAACATTTTTAATTAAAAAAATTTAAAATAATATCACCGCAAGACCGTTTCCTACAACTGCTGCTTATGGCGGAATTATATTTTATTTGTATTTAATTAATCTCTATTATTGATAATATATGACCAAATTGAATGCTATTAAATAAAATTAACGACCAAATTATTATGATATGATGTTGTATAAAAATTAATAGGGACTGATGTTGATGGAGAATGTAAATTGAATCTAAATTTAATTAAGATCCTTCAGTTTAAATAATATGAGGATTTCAAATGAAAATTGAAGTTTTAAAATTAAAAGGTATTGGTAGCAAAATATTTTTATAAAATATTTAGTATACTCATACAGTCATACTAGCATAATTTAAGATATTTTGCATTCAATATTTTTTCGAACATATTTTAGATTAAATCTGTGGAAGAAATTGATAATTGGGTAAAGTGCTAATTCTGGATTTCATTGCAATAGTTTTAAAATTTAAAATTTCTTATATTGTTTTATTTTAATTTCTACCAAAAACTTATAATTCCATTATTTTATGTACTTATAAACCCAACTACGATCATATAAATCATGATACAAATGTCCTATGGGTTTGCAATAAATTATTTTATGTTCCTCTTCATTTCAGTTTTTATAGATTGACGATCAAGTACTGCATCATCTTCACATGCAATTAAATCCTCTTTGGCCTTCTTTTTATTTTTATTTTTAAAAAATTTAATTAAAAAGTATTCCTTGCATCTAATTCACCTTGCATTCTAGAGATTTATGTCCTATTTTACCTCTAAAGTTTAAAATATTCAAGAGGATAATTGTCCTTCATCTCTAATTAAGGAGAGTTTGTCGTATAAACTAATTCACAGAGGCTACTTTTTTGAACTTAACATAAAGGGTAAAAATTTTATGTACACTAAATGATTTATCGAAAAAATTTAATATTTAAATACTCAAAATGACGAAAATAACATTTACTTCATTTAAAAGCTACAGCTTAGTTATGTACAACCAAGTCTTGAATATTTATAATGAAGTCATAAAAATGTAAAATTGAGTCATAAATATATACAAGCGAATCATATACTATATATATGGCAAAAATTCCTACACCCCCGGGGACATGATCCGTATCCCCATGTGAATACAACCCTTCCCTCTCTATTCTATTTAAATTTATGTATTGCTAGAGAATTTAAATTGCAAAGGGGGCACGAAAATTACAAATGGGCACAAGAGCCCCACTCTCTCTCTCTCTCTCTCTCTATATATATATATATATATAATCGATTCATTTTATTTTAACTAAGTCACCGAGTCAAGAATATTTATGTAAACTTAAACATAATAAAACATAACTTAAAGATTAGGATAAAATTTTCTTTTTCATGCATAAGGGCACTCGCCCATTTCATCTAACATGAAAGGCAGTAATAAATCAGTGGGAGTGACATGATTTTGGAGAAACAAGAATTCAAGCAATAATATTCCAAAACTTTTTTCTGCATTCGGCGGACGTACAATATGTTTTACCTTAGAAGATTAAAGACCAATTTCATTTAAAAAGATTGAACATTCCAAAAAATGATACTCATTGGGCCTATTTGTAATTATTCTACATACACCTATTAAAAAGTTGTATATAAAGGGTGAATTGGACTTTTTGACATGTATAATATTATTTAAGGAGTGTTGTAGAAGAGTGCAGCAGTCTTAATCTAATTATAAATAATTTAATAATTCTCAGTGAGGGTAATCTAGGTGAGCATATGCACATCAGTTATTCAGTTATCAAATCTGCAAATCATACACAAGCACGTTTTTAAGAGTATTTTTAAACGTCAGTTTCAGTTGAACAATAATCAACTAAAAATTTCTGCATCTTTCCTACTACTTCCTTTTGTGACACTTCATGTTGAAATATAAACAATGAACAACAAGAACATATTCACATGGGGAAATATAGATCATAATGTTGTGAGTAAATAAATAATAAAATCAAAATTCATTTAGAATTGAGATCCAACTCAAGTTAAAGTCACTATCCCACTGGCTGAAATTGAAGAGGATAAGAAGCGTAATATAGAACAAGAGAGGACGAATTTACTTTTGTTCTTGGGCTAACCTCAGAGATATCAACATCGTCGCCTGCTTGGTTTTTGACTATTCTTATTTTCCTGTGAATGTATAAAAATAGCCAAAAACAAAATTGTATTATCAAAGGATTGAACCAACCAATAAGAAGAGCAAAGAGATAAGTAAGCAGGGATGGACATAACTAATATAGATTGCAATATCCCCCTGAATACAAACAAGGAACATCCAACGTAAGACTTACGTTTGTGAAGACCGAGTCTACTTAAGTTGCATGCAGAATTCATCACATATTTGAACATGGAGAGAGAAAATCAATTTATATGAGCATATGAGTAGTTTACAGAACTTTTGACATGCTGCTTGGTGCATAGGAGCCTCACTCAAAAGCCAATGGTTCTCATTTACCATTTATTTGTTGGTTTAATTTGTCTATCACATGCAGAAATTAGGCAATATAGAAATTTTACTTGATAACAATCTGTTACTTTTAAACAGGACTCTATAAATGAAAAACAATTTTATAAGCAAAGCCCTTTATTGGGGACAAAGGAGTACTATGGAAGAAGAGAACCAGCCAAAGAGATCGCTACGCTAACCGAGCCGTGTTTTGTCAAAAATCATCATCAAAGCCATTGTCGCCATCGTCTGAAAAACCATAAAAAACAATCAGCATCCTATCATTGATTAAGCTCACAACATGAAACATGAATTTATGCCAATTCAAATGAGATATTTTCCTGTTTAACTAAAGTGAAAATTAATAAGACCAAAGAGCAAATACAAAATTACAGACACCTGGAGTTTGGCCATTGTTTATTGTTAGAAAACTTTGGATAAATAAAAACATAACATAGACTTTCTTTAATTACTTCAGAAGGAAAAAAAAGGATAATCATGTATGAAACTGGTTTTCATCTCTCTTATTTACTCTTAGTTATCTGTTAAAGTTAGCTTCATGATATTGCTTTTGGATAATCACATTAGAATAGATGAGAACATTAGAAAGCCAGTTTGTCACAGCCAAATGATTTTAAGAACACAGCAAAACGAAAACATAAGCTTGTCTGTCCATTTTTTTCATTTAATAACAAAAATGGGTCTGAAACCAAAACCCCTTTATTTAGGAAAAAATTAAGCCAGGAACTATATATATATTTTTTAGGGGGTGGGGGTTATAATAAAGTCCGGAATAAAAAACAAATTGAAAGAGAAGGCACAAGAGTGAAGAGGAAAAATGAAGAGAAGTAAATTGATGATGAAACTTAAGTGATCATCTGGAGTTGAAATAAAGGAAAGAAAAGCAACCAAACCAATTTAGAAAGCAATTTACAAGGTTATTCACTAGTTTACCTGGACCATCATCACCATCTTCAATATCTCCAAGAAGAAATGCATCCAAATCATGTTCAGAAGATTTTGGCTTCGAATTATTGCTTTTTTGTTTTGAAATCTCATCCACTGTTTTAGAGGATGTCTCTCCCGATGGAACTTCCTTCACCTCGATATCTTTTGCCTTCTCAGCATCTTTAAGCTTAACTTTTTCCATATACCGTTGTTCATATCTGCAAGACTGGTGAATTAGTGTATTCAAGCAAAAACAATTAAGCAAGCCACACAGAGGAGCATATGAAAGGCATATTAGTATGGGTGAGAGAAAGAAATTAAGTTTTTAATTGTATATTTATCAGCATTTCAGTATGGTCATGCAATATGGCATTTATTACCTGTATTCATCTGGTGTCTATTTGAATATACATGATGAAAGGCTCCTTATAACAGCATCAAATAAATGAATTTAAAGATAATAATACTCATGTTTTTAGCTGAATTCAAGTTTTATTTAAGTAAACCATTCTATACATTTTTTTTACGGAACCCTTACATATAATACAAGTGCTGGGATTAGCAAATAAAAGAGAAATTCAGGGGCCAAAAAATGAGTTTTGCCAATAAATGATTAACGTTATTTATCGATGTTTCATATGATGGTGTCAATATGAACAATAACTTAGTACAGAATTTTAAATTAAAATTTAATGCAGGACTACTCTCAAATAAACCTCGAGAATTCAGAGACCAAAAAAAGGAAACTGCCTTCTTAACTAAATTTCACTCACTTGTTCATGCGTCATTTTTTTTTCACTCAATAAGTTGGGAAACTGGCAACCCACAATCATACCACTAAAATATCAGTCACTCCCATATGAATTCTTTAGACACACACAATGATTGAATAGCAATGTGCTTGGTTCGAAGAAATTTGATATTTCAACCCTTTTAAAATATATTTAAAAGGGTAAAATAAAGGAACTTACATCCATATTTCGTTGAATACGGGCAGTTATAACCAATATTTACAAACTAGTGAACTACCATATCCAGTTTCCAGGACGATACACTGACTCCCATTATCTATTCTCAGAACTGTTCTGTAGTTATGATTTTTAAATGGACAGTATGGACTAGTAAAATATATAAAAAATTTCATCAGCCTCACTTGACAATAGAACCACCATCATATAACATAATATTGAGTTCCAAAAATAGAAGCATTAGTTAATCAAGAAACAAGGAAGATCTTTCGCCAAAAAAATATGAGTTAAATGTCAAAAGCATGAAATTTCAGCATAATAAATATCAGCTACAAATTTCAGAGTATATTCACCACCCAGGATTTGTAGTTGAGTACTCAAAATTCTAGCATGTGTAGCGTAATGGTTTGAGGCTTTGAGCACAAATGCGAGGTCAAGTTATAGTCTTAATTTTTAACAAGAAAATATTGCAATTGAAGAATCAAAGTAAACCTCTCCCATAAAGATATTACTTACGGTGCAACATGACTGTTAACAAGAATGAAGTAAATCCTCCAAAATTTCCTCTCTTTCATCACTCGTGGGCATAATTGATACCTTAGCTTTGAAATTTCCTGAAAAAGATTAAAAAAAAAAGAAATTTTTTATTGGCATGTCGATGACTTTTAGATCACTGAAACTTCATTCATTATGAAATGCAAGCTGATGATTTTGGCAAACACTCTCTATCTCATTTGTAAGGCTTTATTCATGAGTATATGGAAGATCTTTCTTGTCTTTTTAATGCCACAGTAAATCAGTACAATAATTTTTACTGTAATGGCAGCATCCAATATGTGAGAGACATGCACTTAGTATTAAGGAACAAGCAT
Source organism: Pogostemon cablin (assembly GCA_023678885.1). NCBI lineage: Eukaryota > Viridiplantae > Streptophyta > Magnoliopsida > Lamiales > Lamiaceae > Pogostemon > Pogostemon cablin. The sequence continues at coordinate 5,871,036 of CM042960.1, read as the reverse complement.
AAATATGTTCTCTTCCATATTGCACTCTTTACTTAGAGGTGAAGGGTTCAAGGGCGTTTTAGCCATTTAATTTTCCTTTTGAGGGATAAGAGAAGATGAGTCATCTAATGAATTGGGGATTCATGGTTTAACTGGATACATTTTCTTCTCAAGTATCATTGTAATGTCCAAAGGAACAATAGATGTGCATAATCTAAGAGCAAGTTCACAACTAGAAATTTTACTGCTGTTTTATCTTTTATTTTTTTATACTGTCAAAAGTATACTTATTCATACAGCTCGCTTCTATCACAAATGTAGTGGCGACCAAATAATTACTTAAATATAAATTAGCCTTCAAAAAGAATTGTCCAAGCGAATTGGAGCTCTTATTTTTAATCTGTATTGAGAAAACCCCTAACCTTCACTGTTAAGAGAACAAACGTCGCATGTGTTTCTTGCCACTTTGTGAGATCCTGTCTGACATTTGAAACCGTAGGAATATCAGAAGCCTCTGAGTCGTCTGCGCAAATGAAATGGATCAGAAATTTGAAGAAATCTTATGTTCAGGCAAATGACAGCTCTTAACAAAGTCTTAATGATAATAGTAATGCCTCAACAGCAGTACAATTCATTAGACCACCTCACAATATTTTAAGAAAGGATTTAAAATATGATAGCTAGTGAAATTGTTTCAAGTGAATTCAAAGTGAAGATTGCATAATTATATTGTGGTTTTGCAAATTTATGATCCTGGGTGTAAAAAACTCTTCTCTCCAGTCTCTTTCTTATCTCTTCAACCATCTATTTCTTCAGTTCCAGATTTTAAATTATTAAACCAAACTCTTTACAAGGACAAGATTATTAAGGCAGTAGACAACTCGTGTCATCTTGAGGCCACAAACTTTGAATAACCTATCATACTAAGTTATAAGCAAGATGACAGCACTTCTTTTCATATACGCAGTACAGTGAAGGTGACAGCATCAACGAATTTTGGATTATTGATTCGTTGCACCTAGAGTGACAACTGTTTCATAATCATGTATCGATTTAAAATATCACAATCCTATTCTAAACCACAGGTGGGTGGGCTTGAAGATATGACACATACATTGTACACCAGTTGCAGCCCAGTTCATATGTCCTTCAAAACATGATTTTAGAAGAGATGGAGTAATATCCAATTAAAGGTGCACATTCCTTTGAACCAATCAGACACAGATTGTGGAGGTGCTTATGAAAAAAGCAAGATAGAGATTCATCAATACTCCTATACCTAAAATTCTCGTAATCCTATGCCTAAAAGCAAGATAGAGACTCATCAATACCCTAACATCAGCACTTCCAGGTTCATCTAAAGGTTCTTCGTAATATTGATAGTAAGACAAAATGATAAGAATAAAAAGATAATTAACTTTTTACAGGCAGGAATTTCTGTTCAATAATTAGAAGCACCATAATCAAAATATGAAGTTCTCAAAGCTGAATTTTCAAGTCTGGATGCAAAATGTCTATCAACTATACCATCAAACAACTAGATCTCTGTGAGAGAGTATCATGGAGTAAGAAAGGCACAAAAATTAACCAACAACGGGTAATAAAATCAGAAAAGAATTATCACGTGAACAAGCAAGCATCTCCAAAATCCCTATAGCATTTCAAGTTATTTAATTTACTGACTGTTTCCTCTCACTAGTAAGATTGAACTCCAAAGCATCCAATTTGTGTTGAACGTATGGATCCCCAACTTAAATCATCCAACTAGCTTGATTTATTTATTGGATAAAACTGCCAATTGTAACTAAAACACCAATTGTACTAGCAAGAAGCTACTGATTGTAATGAAATCCAAACAAAGATTAATCAACACGGAGAGAGTTGATCCTAAGGCAGACAGATCTAGCAGTGGTACATTACGGTACAACACCTCCAAGCTCAGTCCCAACCTAATCGCCGAATGCGAACGCGAATGCGAATGCGAGAAACAGAATCTATTGGTCAAGTTGAAACCAGAAAAAGACACATTCAAAAATCAAAAGCAGAAAGTCGCCCGCTCACAAAGCAGAGAAACAAAATCAAACAATGGAACACTAGAGTACAACACCTCACCTTCAAGTGGGAAATCCTGGAAAGTATTCGTGGTAATTCCTTTGACGAACTCCCTCAAGTCATCGGTTACCCCATACTTCTCGAGATCAGCAGGCTCAACGCCGCCGTTCTTCTGAGCCGCCGAGTCGACGAGATTATTGAGAACGACGGCCGCGGGAGGAATCTGAGCCGTGATCTGATCAGCGCGCTTAAGAGCCTCGGCTGCGAGTTCCTTGGACTTCTTGGAGGCCACGGCGGCTAACTCCTTAGAGCGCTTGGAGGCCTCCGATATGACATCGGAGAAGCTAGTGGCGGCGATGCCCTGAGTTAGCTCCTGCGATTTCTTCGCCGCTTCATCCGCGAAAGAGCGAGCCTTCTGCCAGAAATCCATTGCCGATCGGAATTACGGAAATCGAAGAGTGAAGTGAAGAGAATTTATTGCTGCTAATTGCATTGATTCAACGATGGAGTTTTGTGATACGTAATTGGCCGTGGTCGACTATAATTTATTAATACCAAAATTATTTTATACAAATTAAAAGCTAGTTTATTTATTAATTGTAATATATATATACTCTCACATATATTTTCAAAAAATAAAAATTAAAAATAATCCATACCCTTAAAAAGATCTCAATTTAAAAATATCATTTTCACCTAAAATATATAACATATTTTATATTTTATTTAAGATTTAATGGTTGTAAACTCTTAATCTTTATTTCCATGGTGAAATAGTGCAAACATATATGATATTTTGCAAAAAAAAAAAAAAAGTACACTACTTCAAATATGAATTTACAAATCAAATTATCAGGCAGCCGGAAGCTGTTCAAAACTCTAATGTGTCGTATTGACGGTCAAATGTGTAAAAAATAATACTTTCGTATCACAAAAATTTTCACACCCTCCTCATTTATTTATCCCACAAAATTCCTCGTACATTTTTAAATAAGCTAATACTACTGTGCACTAAATGATACGGTGCACTCACTTTCAGATTGTATATTATTATGAACAAAAACATGTATAATTATGAACAAATATGTAGACAATTTATTTGTTAGTTTTTTAATGAAAAATTGAGTGTAAAACAATATACGTCTATTAAAAAATATGTATACACTATTGAATAAAAAGTTATACGCATATGAATGCTAGTTTTTTTTAATGAATAACTGAGTATGAAAAAAGTATACAATTATTAAGAAAATGTATACAAAATATAATAAAAAATTATATACATATGGGTGCACTCTTGCAACCAGGTGCACCGAATATCAACTCTTTTAAATATCATCACTTTATCCAACGACCTCTAAAAAATTACTTTAATTTTAAATTTGTTTTAATATTAATAATATATATAGGGATATATCATTATTTTACCATAAATAATCCTTTTACCATACCCTCTTTCGAAAATTTTATGATAAATTCATTCATAATTAGTTAATAAGTCATAAGTTACAAAATATTTATTATTTTGATGGAATTATATATATAATTTAAAATTTTTCTTAAGGTAAGAAAGATCGAAACTATATATTTATGACTTATATTAAATGTTAGTATATTTTTTTTTCAATATTCAGTGGTCAAAACAATTTCGAAATGAAAAGGTCAAAACTATTGTTTTGTACTTAGATTAGCATTCGACCAAAATTAAATAATTTTATTTTTAAATATACTCCCTACGTCGTTTAAAGAGTTACACGGGGGTATGTAATTTTAAAGTTTTAACTGGCTAAAGTGACTATTATATTTAGAGTCTCCTTATTTAACGAGGTAATTAATAAGCAATATTCTTTCATAAAACCTCCTACCTAATTAATATATCTCGGTGAATTTGTCTAAGAAAAAGATTAAGAAACAAATCTGACTTTAACAAATGGTCGCAGCAATATGTAATAGGAGGTATTTTTGATATTTTCAATTAGGAATTAATGATGGAGAATGTATGTGTCAAAACACTAGGTGTGGATAGTTGGGCCTTATAGGAGTATAAGATTTATTTTTTCTTTTCCTCTAGTGGGCCAAGTTAATGAGAATTGATCCCAAGCCCAATAATATATTGTACTCCATAAAGATAGGAAATAGTGCAATAAGCCCTAATAACAATCATATGGAGCTTCTCAAAAAATAAAAATAAAAATCAGATGTCAACTGTCATACCATGATTTCACAGAAGTCAGAACTATGATCAATGTATGATACTCCAAAGTTGCGGCGTTGGATTTCCTGTTACATTTTGGTGTTACATCTCTTGTTACACGTGTTAGATGAGTGACACGTGTGCGGAGAGAAAAATCTCAACCTTTCCCCTTAGGATTGATTGTTAGAGTATAAATTAGTCTATCATACGTGTCAATCAACAGAAGATGTAACACCAAATGTAACAGAAGATCCGAACCGCAAAGTTGCATCAACCAAAGAAATACAGAAAAAGATTCACCACCATCTTAAATGCAATATCCATTCTAAGAGTTTTAAAGTAGTGTTTTTAAACGATCTAACGATAAGCCTTTACTCGAAGCATCTTGTATCCATTAGAGATGCATCAAACTCTCTCTGCATCATAACAAACAATTTCCATATGTTAGTGCCAAATTATATTCAAACAATCACACAATTACGTACAATCTACCTCACCCACCTATATGCATCTAGCAATGATTCATCTCCAGGAGCCAAAATCGCTGCCTTCTCGCTTCGAATCGCCCGAATTTCTGTATCACTTGGATTTATATGCAAAACCTGCATGCCCATTCAATTCATGCATATGAAGAAGATGATTATTAATTAAAATATTTATAATGACATGTAAAATATTTACTTAGATTAATTAATTACCTGAGTGTAATATTTGACTGCAGAAGTGTAATCATGTTTGTCGCATGCATCGTCTGCTTTCTTCTTCAATTGCTGTAGGTGCGTTTCCTTATTTTTATTTCTCTGCAACATTAATATATGGAGCATAGCAATTTAGTAATTACAAGTGTCATACGCAATTGATGAGTGACGCGTGTCTTAAAAATTTTTGTATAATATACTACCTTGTCGATAAATTTTTGAGTGTTTACAGTGTTTGGCATGAGAATCTTAACAGCTTCAAGATTGCCCTCCTTAGCAGCATGCTCAACAGCTTTCATACCATGCTGATCAAATTTTCAATTAAATCATGACATTATATAAATAATTAATAAGGGCACATTTATATATATGCATAAAGTGATTAAAGAAATATGAACTGACCCAGCTTTAAGCAATGGGTGGATACATGCATTTGCTGTTCTTACAACAGCATGTGTCAGAGGGATCAGCCCCACCCTACATCAATAATCTAATGGATGAGGGGGAGAAGATGAGTGAGAAACACACATATACTAGAGTAGAATGTACCTCCAGCAGAAGCTCAAAGCATTCCATTGAGTTAGAGGCGATCGCTAATATAAGAAATCTTACAAACCTGCAAGATTAAATCAACACAAGTGATGATCATACAAATCACATTAAGCAAGATGAGCCCTGAATTTGCATGTTGTAATAGAAACTTGATCATGGAAAGATTTTCAGCACGGTGAAGAGGGGTTCCAGAAAGAGCATATTCCATCAAATATTCCATCAACTCTGTTTCATCTGAAACAAACAAACCATAAACACAGTCAAATTAATAATCTCGTATTGTTAAATGAGCACCTCATCTAAAACCTTAAACCATAATACTTAATCAAATCACTCTAACAAGCCCCCTCACAGGGTTAATTTTTGCCTCAAGTAGAATTTTTTCATAAATGGGTGGCGCCTTAGTTAACCATGGGTTCATCATGGACCTTAGTTAACTATGAACTATGATACCATATTAAATGATCACCTTATCTAAAAGTTTAAGATATAGATAGGAGAATCGTTTAATACTTAATCAAATTTATATTATAAAATAAAAATGTAAAATTTAAATAATAAAATCCATTATTATTAGTATAATTAAATTTTATAATTGAATTCAAATTGGATTAATCCTAAATAGAATAAAATAAAATAAAATTTAAAAACAAAAATAAAGTTTAGGTTTCTTTTAAGTATATTTTAAATGTTATATTCTTTTTTTCAATACTTAATGGTCAAAAGAATTTCGAAATGAAAAGGTCAAAACTATTGTTTTGTACTTGCAATAGCATTGGACTAAAATTAGATAATTTTACTTTTAAGAAAATATATAAAATTTTAAAGTTTTCACGGGCGAAAGTGACTATTTAATATATTGAGTCTCCTTATTCAATGAGGTAATTAATAAGCAATATTATTTCATAAAAATCCTAGCTAATTAATATATCTCGTTGAATTTATTTAAGAAAAAGATTAAAAAACAAGTCTGACTTTAACAAATGGTCGCAGCAAAAAATATATATATATATATATATATATATATATATATATATATATATATATATATAATAGAGGGGCTATAAAACCGATCGAGATTATTATAGAAATAATAGGCGTATTTTTAACATTTTCAATAAGGAATTAATAATGGATAGTGTAAAAAACTATAGTCGAAAGATATGAAATATAATAAGCCCAAATAAGTATATAATACTCCAAAGTTGCATCAACCAAATGAAAAAAAAAAAAAAATTCACCAACAAAACAATAACCCTTTATTCGAAGCATCTTGTATCCATTAGAAGCGTCAAACTCTCTCTGCAACATAACAAACAATTTACATATGTTAGTGCCAAATTATATTCACACAATCACACAATTACAATCAACCTCACACCCACCTATATGCATCTCACATTGACACCCACAACAAATACATCAATCCAACGTTGTAATAACAATTAATCCTTAACTTAAATACACATGCATGTATATTGTACATAACCTTGAGTAATTTCCATGCAGACCCTAGTCTAGCATAACCTTTGGCCCAATCTGGCTTCTCTTTAACACACTCTTCAGCATCATGTACGGCAAACACACCCTCACCCAGCCAATCCCAGCACTCGCTTCGAATCGCCCGAATTTCTGTATCACTTGGATTTATATGCAAAACCTGCATGCCCATTTAATTCATGCATATGAAGAAGATGATTATAATTACAATATTTATAATGACATATATATCATATGTAAAATATTTACTTAGATTAATTAATTACCTCAGTGTAATATTAATCATGTATGCTGCATGCATCGTCTGCTTTCTTCAATAATTTATGTAGGTGCGTTTCCTTAGTTTTACTTCTCTGCAACATTAACACATGGAGCATACTATTATTTATTTATTAGTAATTACATATGTAGGAATTAATGTCATACGCGATTGATGAGTGACGCGTGTCCCTAAATTAAAAAATTTTGTACGTGTCACTCGTATAATATATGTACTACGTACCCTCTCGATAAATTCTTGAGTGTTTGTTATGTTCATGAGGCCGTCGGGGCTCCAATTTGCATAATACGAAGTCTTTGGGATGAGAATCTTGACAGCTTCAAGATTGCCCTCCATTGCAGCATGCTCAACAGCTTGAATACCATGCTGATCAAATTTTCAATTAACAAGTAATCAAATGTATATAATTAATAAGGGCACATTTACATATGCATAAACTGATTAACGAAATGATCAACTGACCCAGCTAATAGAATTAACATTAGCTCCAGCTTTAAGCAAAGGCTGAATACATTCATTTGCTGTTCTTACAACAGCACGAGTCAGAGGGCTTGAACCCACCACAAACTTCTTTGGATCAGCCCCACCCTACATCAATGGATCATGAAATCTAATGGATGAGAGAGAAGGCAGATCATGAGCAACACATATATACTAGAGTAGAATATACCTCCAGCAGAAGCTCCAGGCATTCGATCGCGAATATAAGAGGGGTCAATCCAGTAATCTTACAAACCGAATTCGGCTGCATGCAAGATTAAATCAAAACAAGTGATGATCATACAAACCACTACATATTCAAATCACATTTATGAACCCTAAATTTGCATTTACCTTAGCACCATGTTGTAATAGAAACTTGATCATGGGAAGATTTTCAGCAGTTACAGCACAGTGAAGAGGGAGTACAAGCATTAATATCAGCCCCCTTTTCCAACAAATACTCCATGAACTCTGTTTCCTCTGAAACAAACAACTCCTAAAATCAGTCAAATTAATGAACTCTTATACATGAATGAATATAATCAACTGAAATTAATTAGGGCCACAATTAACCATAGGTAACAGTGAGATGCAATGCAGTGATTCCCTCATAATTGCCCATGTTAATGTCAGCCCCACAATCGATGAAATACTTCACACTAGACAGGTGTCCCTTTTTATAAGCACAGAGCAGGGGAGTATCCCCTGAATCTGCAAGAATTGATTAACCATTAACACACCATATCATAACAACACGATGCAGAGAGAGAGAGAGAGGAGAGAGAGAAACCCTTAATTGTTCGCACATCCATCAGAACTCCCACTTCCTCAACCAAGAACTTGCACGTGTCGAGGATGCCAGACCCAGCGGCATAATGCAGAACTCGAGCGAAACCATTCTGGATCGATTTTTGAATCACACATTTCAAAAAACTTTTCATCTTCGATTCTTTTCTTTATAGCTGCAATAATCAATACCCATCTTTCGTATCACAATAGGAAACATTAAAGTGCCAAGAAAACAGGGGTGGGGTTACCTCTCAGCTCTAAAAGTTCTCCAGTACAAACCGCATCAAAGATCTCACGAATAACTGCAATTACATACAATGGAAACAAGAAATCTCAGGTAACACTCAACAGAACACATAAATTAACCAAAAAAAAAAGAAAGAAAGAAAGGTGCGAGAAAGTGAAAAACAGAATGGAATTGGTTTTGGTGAAGAAGAAGATATGGCGATTTTTGTTGTTAAGAAGAAAAGGGAGAAATGGTGATAATGAAAGAGTAGTGAAAAATGGAGAGGGGTTTCGTTCGTACCAGAAGTAGAAGAAGAAGCCATGGATTTCAGTTCTTGAAAATAGAGAAGAAACCAGTATTCTGCACCTGTATAGTAAATCTGTTGAAGGGGTGAGTAATGAGTATAAATAGAGAAGAAATTAACTACTATTCTGTAGCTGTTTTAAAAATAGATTCTTTAATCCATTAAAAATTATTCACAACTGTTGCTTTATTATTAGTTAAAAGTTCAATTAACCGTTTTATTTATTTATATTATTTAAAGACATGAATTAAACAAATTAATTATTTATATTGTTTTTATTTAAATTTGTAATCTAAAATTATTCAAAAAAATAAAAAGTAATAACAATATTTTTTTAATAGAACGATTATAACTTTTCTTTGATGAAGTATCATCACACAAGTATTTGCTTTTGTAAATTAGTAATAAAAATGTTTGATAAATAATAAAAAAAAAAACTCTTTCTAAAAGCTTAAAGTAGTTGTGATTTTAATTGATCTACTTTGAAAAAATTCATGTATATATCAAGGATCTATATGGGTTTATTATAATATATATACTAGTTCAATTTTTTAGATTGGGATGATTTTTAGCTAATATATACTAACCTTGGACGATAGTTGAGTTTAGCTAAAATATTGTAGATTGTTGGGCCTCTTAGTGGCCACTTGGGTTGGCCCATACTTTGTCTTCAGATACTTGGGCCTTTTTTACAAAAGCCCATTTGTCTGAGCGTTTAATGATTCCCCTACTTCGCCTCTGGTATTTGGGAAGGTTTTTATTTCCAAAACTTGTGTGTGATTTCAGAGTTGTTCTTCATTCACTTTCAGATTGGATTGAAAGAGGTATTTGTGATCTTTGTTCTAAACATATTGAGGGTAATTCTTCGGTGTTTTATGCAGGAAGTTGTAATAACACTCAATTAATAAGGAAACAAGACATACCTCAGCAATTAATTCTTCGGTGTTTTATGCAGGAAGTTGAGTAGCAGATTTGCTCGATTTCTTCTTTCCATTGCGTCATTTTCAGGTTTCTCTTAATTATTCTGCTCAATCAATTTTGTCTCTTTTATGTTTTAGCTTTCCAGTGTTGCTCATCATTTGCTTAATGCCACAATCACCTTTTCTTTATGTCATCCGTAGCTTAAGAAACAAATTTTCTTAAAAGGATTAAGGAAATGAATAATTTTAGATGTTGATGCTACCAAACGTCCTGATAGAGCTGGGGATCACCCCTTCGAAATTCAGCTGTTAATTATACTTGCTCTATAGCAATGCGTTCATGCTTGGTGCCGTAAAGTTTGATATTTGTAGTGATTTTGTTTATTGAGTTAAATTTTTGCTTTATGCCAGTTTTTAGAACACACTTGTTGCTAAAGGTTGTTCACTGTATCAATCTACTCTAATGTTATCGTGGGCTAGTGATTGCTTTATTTTGAGGTCGTTTATTATTTAAGGATCATTTATTATTTGGAATTTTTTTCCTACTGGGTTCTCAACTCAGTCATAATTTGCTAGTAAAAAAACTGGTTTGGACAATTCAATTGACGAAATTCTGTTAAACACACGCACCACTTCATCAATTCAAGAAAGTTTACTCAATAAGCTTAAAAAATAATGTTCTTACTAACGAAAACATAACACGGGACCTGCTACTGCTACTTTCCAGGTTTTTTTTTAGATCCATACTTTAATTCTCGATTACACAGCGTATTCCTACCTCCGCCGCGCTTAACCACACAATTCTAACAGTTGTCTCTGTTTCTCTAGCACCGACCTTTTTCGCTCTGTTATTTGTTGTTTTAATTGTGAATCTTATCTCTCGCCTGTGATGATACCTATTCCTCAAATGATAGGTTAGGATGTTTTGGTGTAAAAAATATTTTTACATGTTTTACAGACCCTATACTATTGAGGCATTATTGTAAAATGTAAAATTAAGAATTCTTCCCGTGTTCATTTCGACGCTAAATGAGCATGAATAATTTTTTAGATTATTCACATGGAGTGTATTTCCGATTGCTTCCTCATTCTTCATACTATGCAATGAAACTTGAAAGTTTTGTGGATGGTTTCTTCAACATTGTGGATTATTTTCTAGGAATATAATTTCTAATTTTAGCTCAAATGAGTTATTTCGCAGATAAGGTTCAGTGACAGTTTGACTGCAAAGATGCCTCTTTATGATTGCATGTTATTGTTGAAACCCGCTATCTCCAAGGAGGCTATTATGGATTTGGTTACACGGGTAGGAAAGCATGTTTACAAAAGGAATGGTGTGCTGACTGAAGTGAAGTCCTTGGGAGCAGTTCAGTTGGGTTATGGAATAAAGAAGCTCGATGGACGATATTATCAAGTAAACTTGCTCATCTTAATTTCGGTATAAAGATATGCTGTTATATTATGGTGCAGGTTATGTTATTTTCTTTATCAGTTCTGATATGTCAAGTTAGTTATATTTTTAACAATTGTGCTGCATACTTTGCTTTGACGTTCTGAGTTACTGCAAGTTGTCTGCTTTTTATAATTTCGCTTTGATCTATAAAAAATATAAAGAATTGTGTTCAAGTTATTAATGATGCTTCGAGTGCAAAAATGTTTCGAACTTTCTTGCCTATAATAATCACATAGTTGAAGGATGGATGACTTTGGTTGGTAGTTGATGCTCTTCTGGTGTCGATAATACTAGGATATCTATTCTCTAAGCTATCATCTGGTTTGAGTAAACTTTGAAATTTATGTTTATACCCAACATTAGGCAGTGTTATGGCTGGCTTGTGTGATTCCTTCCCATGGTTGGTCTGGACATATGAAGGACTTAGTGAGTAATGCCATCTCACTGAAAGCTTCGTTATCATAATCGTTAAACGTGTCTCTTGTATGCTTGTTCTTGTTACAATTTCTCTGTATATGATCATATCTTATGCTTTAATTAATATGGGCTGCAGAATCCATGTGTAGAGTGGAATTTCCTCGAGATTTCAAGCTAATTTTTGTTATCTATGTTTAGTAATGACTAAATTTTGCATCTTCTTTAGAGCATAATTATGCAAGTTGAACTTGTAATATTTTGTAAGTGCAAGGATCATTATCGCAGATTATTAATTAGTATATCATGTAGGGCCAACTGATGCAAATGACTATGATGACACCACCCAGTTTCAATACTGAGCTATATTACCTAAACAAGGAGGACCGGTTGCTCCGATGGCTTTTGGTTAAACATCGTAACATGAAATCCGAGCAAGACACTTTTGATGAAGATGATATTATAAGTGAGCATAGGCATTACAGGAATAGCGTTTTTGATGAGGACGACGACATTGAAGAAGATGAGGATGATGGTGATGATGAGGATGAAGTGGGTGAGCAATCCCAACTAACAGAAGGATGATATCGCTATAGGGTATGGAGTTTGGTTTTATTTGAATACCATTGCAGAAACTCTTATCAAGGCCAAGTGCTAGTTTTAGTATCGAATAGTTTAAAAACATTTCCAAGGCTATGTGCCAATATTTTGGGTATCTTGTAGGAGATACTCGTCAATATTACCTCTTATATGCCTGATTTATATGGGTCTCGTCTACTAAAAATGAAATGTAACTCTTGTAGCGGGACGCCCTAATTAGTAAAATGTAACTCTTGTGACGGGACGCTGATGGAGGGAGTATAATAATTGAAGATATTTGGGCCGCTTAGATGCCACTTGGATTGGCCCAAACATGGTCTTCAGATGCTTGGGAAAATTTTACATAGCCCATATGTTTAGCCTAAGCCCTAATGATTCCCTCTTCGTGTGTCTCTGAATTTTGGGAAGGTTTTTCTTCCGATTTTAATATTACACATCTTATTTTATGCATTAAATGAGATCCCTATTACATTTACTGTTTATTTGTTAAGTAGATACCATGTGTTATAATCCTTTTTTAAAATCACGTTAAGTGTGAGCAAGGGTGTACGCAATGATAATTTTTTAGAGCTGTATAACATTTGGGAGTGAGACACAATTGTAAAATAGGAATCCAGGTTGGGAAAATTTTGAATCTTTTGCTTTATGGTTTATATATTTTTTTTAGAGTATAGATTCTATATATTTTGACCTATCATTCATCTGGCATTTTGACATCAAAATTAAAATATAATAAGAGATTCGGTATTTTATTTTAGTATATAAATTTGATACCGTGTGCTTTTATTGTTTATTTAGTCATTAATTAATCTACAATCGGTTTTCTCAATGTAAATTCTGCTAGTTGGGTAAGTTCATATTTCTTTAATCAGTTTATATACACTTAGGGTGTGTTTGATTTACTAAGGTTAATAAGTGGGTTAATAAAGCTTGTAAATGTGATAAGCAATGGATGAGTATTAGAATTCTCTTAATTCCATATTAGTTTCATGGGATATTGTAACACACTTCCCCTCAATGTTGTATTTCACCGGGCCCCTTGCTTTTTATTAATGGGCTTAGATAAAAATTAAGCCCGCATAATTCCAATTAGCATACAAATTATCTAATTTTTAGAAAAATTTAAGGCTCAATGAGTATTATTAATTTAAAGTAAACCAAACATACCACGCTCGATCTCCTCGGTTATTAGAGGGATTTGATGATCCCCCGTCCTCGGAGTACTAATTAGTTCATGAGTTGATCCAAAATTTGTTCAGTATTTTATGCAAGCTGTTGAGCATGCTGCTAAGGAGGGCAATCTTGAAGCTGTTAAGATTCCCATGCCAAACACTATCACGACAAATTATCCCGATTGGAGCCCAAAGGGCTCATGAAGACATTAAACACTCAAGAATTTATCGACAAGGTAGCATATTATATATTATATGAGTGACACGTAAGGTTTTTTAATTTAGGATGTATAGAATTGCTTTCTCATGTAATAAACTGACACTATATATATTAATTATATTGTTGCAGAGAAGAAAAATAAAGAAACATACATAGAATTGATTTCTCATGTTATAAACTGACACTATATATATTAATTATATTGTTGCAGAGAAGAAAAATAAAGAAACATACCAACACGTGTCCCTTTTCACAACACAGAAGGGAAATGGGAGTATCTGCAACAAAATAACCACATTGTTCATTGTCATTCAAAACCAATCAAGAAAGTGAGAGAGATGAGAGAGAAACCTTCAGATATTAATCTGGACTCCCGCTTCCTCAACCAAACTTGCACGTGTCAAAAATGCAAATCCCAGCATAATGCAAAACTTGAAACCCTTCTAAGTCGGTTTCTGAATCACACTTTTTCCAAAAACTCTTCATCTCCGATTCTTTCTTTATATCTGCAATCATCGGTGCACATTTTTATATCACAATCGAATACATTAAACTGCCAAGAATTAACAGGGGTTTTTTAATGGGGTTGAATAATCAAGTATTTAAATTAGAAAAAATGTAAAAATTATAACCAAAATGATGAAGAAAATTTTGACAGTGTAGTTAAGAATGAAAATAACTTGAGGATGATTTATAAAATAATTAAGGAAATGATAGAAGTAATTGATAATGAATTTGAGAAACATGAAAATATTTTAGTAAATAAAATTGTGCTTAAATGAGAAAGAATGTAAATATAATCAAAATGATGAATATGAACAACTATTGAATAAGAATTTGGTCCTGCAAAAATAAAAAAATCTTCCAAATCTCCAAAAATCCTCTAAATCACCAAATTTGCAAAAACTTATATATATAGTAAAGCTGGGAAAATCCACTAAATTCGCGAAAACTTGATATGGCGATTTTTGTTGTTAAGAGATAAAAGAAGAGGGGAATAATGAAAGAAAACTGTAATAATTGAGAGGGGTTAATATGAGCCATACCAACTTCAGAAAGAATATTCCAATGATGAATATAATACTACAAAAAAAAATGGGAACCAATTTTAATCAATCTTAAATAATAAAAGAAAATAAAAAAAAAATATGTCGAACAATCTGAATGAAAGAATTTTTTTTTTAAAGAATAATACATTTTACGTGGGCTTCTTATGAATTGAATTTTGACAGAAGAAACCCATTTTCTGACTCACAGCCATGTGTCATATTCAGTAACCAATAGGAGTATAATGCAAATGAACAATAGGAGTATGTATGGATGGAGATTAAGCAGTCTATGATGATTGTTTGACCTTATTTAGCAGACTGTGATGATTGTTTTGAGGTGTTGCACATGAAATTTGACTCAAAAGATGCATTTATCAATCTTGCAGTGCATTGGTATGCAATTGTTGCCTATATGTGATACAAATGTCCATGTTTTGGAGACTATTCCATTGAATATGACATTTATGTCATATACACTCTATGATGATGCTATAATATAAGAGTAATCTATAATATAAGAGTAATCATATTATACCACTAATAGAATTCACTTGAGGGTAGTTTGTTTAGTGCTTAAACAACTCAACACATAAAGTTGTATTCTAGCTATAAACAAACAATCTTTACAAGAAAAATAGAGGACTGAAATTGCATCAAAATATTAAAGTCTAAACCTCAACACAAAAGCTTCATCCTCCATAAAAATTCCCTCCATCCAAAGCTGCAAACTATCCTAAACCAAAATGTATCCAACCTGCAAAATAGTTAGTCCATTAGCATGTACAAAAAGATCTAGCATTTACCATTAGATCATTCCCTCAACACATGTTATGAGGTCTTCAACTCTATTAGTTTCATTTGCATTAATCAAATATTCTATGCATGATTGGACCAATTCTTTATCAACCTCTATATTGGTGGGAAGGTTTCCTGCCCTCCTCAAGGATGCCTTTCCTAAATGAGGGATCTTGTACCTATTTGATCCATAACAAGACATTATTTCCTTATGGCATGCTTGTAGCATTAGGAAGACTGAATCAAGTGTGGTGCGTGTCAATTCATCAAATGATTTGTGTACAACCTTCAATAAATCATCCACTGAGTCAGCTGGCTCCTTGTGTTGCATAGATTGTAGTGCCCTAAACCACCCAAAATCATTTACATTAGTATCTGGACTGTTTGGTGGTTGAAATGTGATGTGGATGTTGAATCCATCTGAATATGCAACTTTCCTAAAATCTGGATCATTATCATCAATGTGGGGAGTTGCATTATCTTGCTGAACTTGTATGTTCTTAGCCTTTATAGCAGGTATAACCTGAAATAATGCCACCAATAAGATTTATGTGATTAAATCTTATTTTGGAGGCTTATTTCATGGTTTAACTCAATGATGAAATAATTCTGAGAGTTACACACACTGATGTATTCTACTCAAGTTGCATACATGAGTTATTAATACATGTTTGGAGACTTCCGTTGTGACTGAATCCAAAGGTTTAGTCACCAGTGTGTATGCTGCCCTATTTTTTGAATTCCTTTGAGCAAGAACCTGTTCAGTAAATGGGAAAACACCTATTTTCCCATCAAATATACACTCACGGTTTGGACCCTCCGTCCCAACAAGTATTTCACGTATTGGTGTGCGCGGAGTTTAAGAAAATTTTGTATTTTTATGTATAAAGTAAGAAAGATAATATATATTTTAGTTGATTTAATGAAAAAAGTGTGTAAAGTTGTTGGGAGATGTGAAAAAGTAAGTATTATATTGAGATGTGTGTAAAAAGTGAGTATTGTTATAATGCATTTTTTACCAAAATTAGTAAAAGTAAGATGTGAAATACTTTGAGGGAAGGATGAAAAAGAAAAGTGTGAAATATTTTGGGGGACAGAGGGAGTAATGGTCTAGCCACTGCACACAAGAACATCACTTTACCAATGTACCTTTTACTTTGGCATGTTCTATGTGGTTCAACTTCATCTAGTCCCAAGTAATATTTCTCACTTGTTTTTTGTGAAATTAAACCACTTCTCATCAATATGAAAAATATTTGACATACTCTTAAACTTTATCAAATTCTGATCAGAAATAACTTCAAGTGCCAAAATGTTCAATTTTAACCTGGTTATTTTTTGTTCCTCCGTGCGTGCTAGCTTGATAGCATTTGTATGAGGTCTGATCAGTCTATCTTTTATCCATCTTCCAACCGTAGTTTTGCTTACTTTTATCTATGCTGCAATGTCTCTATAAGTGCCTCTTTTCCTTAAGGAAATGTTTTGCAACTTCTCTAAATCAAATGGCTTTATTTTCTCATGAGTAATGACTGTTTTTCTGTTACATATTTGGATTGGTTTCCCTGCTGAAACTTGCGCCATTGCTCGTGACTATATCCTTCGAATCATTCGCCTTGTTACTGCATACTTGGCTGCTGCTTCATTGATTTTGCCATGTCTTGGCCTGCCATATGATGAATCTTTCGATAGGAACTGAGCAATGAGGTTTAACTCATCACTTGTTAAGTTTTTTTTCTCCATGTTTAATTTTTTTTGTGGTGTAGTTAATGTGAAGGGAGTGAATGCTTTTATGCCACTATTTTGGAGGGAATTGAAATATTATGAGGGAAATTGTGATTAGGTGAATATTTCCCTCCACTCATTTTATAAATTATTGTATTCTTGTACTATTAAAATGTAATGGAGGGAATTTTAGTCACATTATTGTGATTTGAATTGTAAACTCATTTTCATCTTGTAATTGTTTAGAAATGTTTATTAATTTGTTAACAGGTTGATGTAAATGGGAAAGTATGGTAGTACTAATGACTGTACTGTTGGGTATATTTTTATGTTTCGATATAATATGTTGACTAGAAAAATATGACAAAAATAATAAGAATGAAATTTGAGTCGAGTCAAGAGTTACACTCTTACTTCTTAAGATGAAATTGCTCTGCTCTGGTGCTTACGGTTCGACGGCAATCAGTCCAAGATACAATGACTCAAATTTGTGATAATAGCACTACAAATCACAAGTTACGGCGAACCAACCGGTATTATGTACTCACCTTAGAAGTATGACAGCTTAAAAATACACCACGAATTACTTTGAAAACTTGACTTCATTGGACATCTACGACACATGTGTCTTATGTTTAAGTAACTCAAGTGACAATCGAATTCGGAGTGAAATTCAAGTGATTGATTATGGAATGAAAGAGCTTATTTATAGAGTTCAAGGCGTCTTTAAGTGAATTGATGCGACCGTTGGATTAAATTTTGAATTTAAATTCATGTCTTTTAATGAAAAGACGCAATTTATTTAACAATCACAACATTTGATCGTACTTATTCATAGACACACTTTAATCTAATAAACACCATTTTAAGGTTACTTTTTCATTCACCTTAAATTTCCAGCAATCCCTACATGAATTGATAAAGTCAACTGAAAAGACTACGACACGGAAGACTGACGGTAAAGTGAGTTCCAGTTTTGAATCTTCCCTAGTTGAATACTATCAGAAATACTCGCAGTTTAGTGGACGTGATGTCTTGAACTACTCTGCTTTTGTGTATGTCAAGATAACAGTACCAACATAACACCCTTCCTAATACATTTGGTTCTCATGATTGTGTCCATTTCGGCTGTGGATCATATCTTGGATTCATAAGCACTTTATTGAGGCGGCACGTCCTCGCACTTACATAGGTGACCTCTTATCAAGAGTATCATGGCATACCCCACCTTTATTAAGTATAAGAGTCATTAAAAGCTTTTATGCTTACCTTAACCACGAGTCAATATATTTTTTTGCACTTAATTTATCTCTAGGAATGGATCTTTTATATACTATAAGAAGGTTTTCTTCATCCACGTGTCATCTCCTTCTTCCTCCTTAATTTAAGGCTGAGTTGGCACCACCTAATTCTGTTAAACTTTTCCTATTGTTTCCTTCTTTTTAATTACCTAATTTTTTAACCTTTTCTATTCGGGCATTTCCAATCAAACTTCATCAACTCTCTAACTCCAACTCAGCCGCTGAACCCATCTGTCTCCTCTACGCGGAAGCGCCACCTTTTCCTCCACCATGAAATCCCTTGGATGTGTGTCCCTTTTCTTCTACGACATCTTTTTTGTCCAATTCCAAACGATCCAAGGTTAGGGTTTTATTTGTAGTGATTATATTAAATTTTGATGATTTTGATTTTCTAGTGGTTTTTTAATTTTAAGGTTTTGTTAAACGATTGGTTTTATTTTTTAGTGATTGTATCATAATTTTGATGATTTTAATTTTCTGGTGGTTTTTTTTTTTTTTTTTATTTTGAGGTTTTGTTAACGATTCGCCCGCTTCTGAGGAGGTCGTTGGCGCCGTGGTAGCGAAAGAATTGGAGTCTGAATCCGCTTTAAGTTTTGTGTTGGGATGAGAGTAATCCACGGCTGAAATGGTGATTTCTCAAATTTTTGGAAATTTTTATAATTAAAAAATTTGAGGGGTTTTTATCTACAACAATCATGGTTCCAAAGTCTGTCCCTAATTGCTCTTGCTTTTTCATTTGCACTATCCCTTTGACAATCTGCGATGACCCACGGCAAGCCCGATCTCACTACAGGTATCTTTCATTTATGCATAGATTTTCGTATATGGTTTCCTTTTTCAAATAGAGATTAAACCTTGAAAATGGACTGCGAAGATTTGATAAGAATCAAATTTGGTTTGTGCTTGCAAGCTTTTGTGCTCTATGGTAAGTTGTCTTACATATTGTGCATGCTTCTTTTAATGTGTTTCTGTTTCTGGCTTATATACATTGCATTCCTACATAATCTTTTCGGAAATGAGATTATGCGTCAGTGTGGACGACATGGCTCTTAACTTTGTGCACTGTGTTATTTGTTTAATATATACCAGTTTTTACCTTTTGAACTCAAACTTCCAATGCGGCGCCGACGCAAATAGAGCCACTGGAAACGGTTTCCAGATTGAAGTTTTCTCCCTCCATTGTCGACTGCTCTTACGAATTAGACCTTCTGTCTGAGAATGAAGCCATGTATCTGTTCTGTCCCTTTGCTTTTGGACAAACTTCCGTACTCTTAGTACCGATAAGGATTTAGTTAAACAGGTAGAACAAACAACAACACCATCTGTGGTTGAATCTTAACAACTGTTGTCTTCAGTCATGTTTCCGATTATGTGTGTATAGGTTGTGGATGAATGTGGAAGGCTTCCATTGGCTTTAAAAGTGATAGGATCGCCGCTTAAGGGGCAGTCAGAGATGTTCTGGACAAGCCTCTGGGAGAATCCCATGAAGTTCAGCTACTATTCTAGAGAGGATGAAGTTGAGCATAGATTATCTATCAGTGAGGAAGAGGGAGTGTTTATTGGATTTGGGTGCATTTCCAGAGGACAAAAGAATCCCACTTGATATACTGATAAACATGTGAACGGAGCTTCATGATATAGATGAGAAAGAAGCTTTTGCAATCTTGATTGAGCTTTCAAACAAGAATTTAATTGAATAATGCAAAAACTGTAAATATTGAGTTACACATTGAATTGAGTTGCGTTATAGGTTGTTTTCTGTCTCTATTTGCAATGACAGCAGATTGCTTAATTTTTTATCTGCCGTTCTCTTCTTTTAGATTGATGCTCATAAAATTCAACTCACTATTAGTCACATGTATAAGAGGACGCATATTCAAGTGTTGATGCTCATAAAAAATTTCACATAAAGATGTGATGTGTTTCTTTTTTTTCCCGACTATTTTTAATAAAAATATCAATTCGCTATAATTAATTGAATGTTGTTTTATTTTGAGTAATTAATAATTAAAATATTTATATTTTGATATTTACAATCTGACTAAAATATACAAGTAACTTCAATTAAATTGTCATTGGCGATAGATTTAGGAGATAATACATTCCATCTTTTATTGGAGAGAAATAAGGAGACTTATTGCAGAAAAAGACGATTTTCTTAGGTTTGATTATCTTGGAGAGAAATACCATGGCAACATAATATTGAAGATAAAATGGAGATATGCTCTAATTATTTTGGAAAGCGAGATTTGCTCTGATTAGAAAGGAATTAGTCATTTTTTTAATTACATTTAAATTAAAAGATTTGCAAAATGATTTGCTTCGCCCTTAATTTTAATAATTTTGATACAGTAAATGATTTATTAAAATAATTGTATAATTATATCATTATTTTAGATTGATTGAAATTAAATTAATAAGTTATTATATATTGCACGTATCTGTAGTATGCACATGCATAATTGAGATTGTTATTTGAGGTGCATATGCATAATTGAGATTGTTATTTAAAGAGAGCGTTTATGTTTTTCTTAATATCTTTAATCTAATATAGTAAACGTGTGATAATAGCACGTTAATATGACTCAAAAGTGATAATAGCACGTTAATATCTTTAACAATTATGTTAATATTTTGGAAAGTAATAATAGCACGTTAATATTTTTAAATTGAGATTTATGATACATTCTAAGTGAACGTGTCATCTCTGCCATGTTTATTTAATTGTAATTATGGTTTCTTTTAATGGCTTAATATACCATTTAATTTATGAATGTCACTATTCCAATTAATTAATTCAAATTATATGCGTGTAATAATGTTAGTTTAATTATTCCAAAATTAAGAAACAGTATTTTATATAATTAATTAATGAATATTTTACATATATATTTAAATATTAATTAAATATGTAATTTATGGTTATCAATCTATTGTTTAAATAAATAAATAATATTTGCTTCAAGTTCATCATATACCATTCCTAATTTTACATACAGTGCATATTAATCTTTTCCTTAATCAATTTATTAAATATTTCTCCCAAAAATTAATGTATCCTTCTATATAAATGGATAGTTCAATATATTAACTTCGTATCATATTAATCTTTTACTTAATCAATTTATTAAATATGCATCCAAAAAATTAATATATCCTTCTATATAAATGGATAGTTCAATATATTAACTTCGTATCATATTAATCTTTTACTTACATTAATCCTTCTATATAAATGGATAGTATAATATTTTAACTTCGTATTGAAAAAAAAGTAGTATGTTGTTTAATTTAAATTACATATTGGTAAATTATTAGACATAAATATTTATTTTTTATGTATAAATAAATAATATAATTTGTTTTAACAAAATTATTTATAATAAAAAAATTCATTTCATAATTTAATATATTTTTCCCTAAATAAATACTGAACAATCTCGCGTAGCACGCGTGTTACATGCTAGTTAATTAATATATTTCAAGTCCACACTTAAACAATTATAACTTAGTTGTCTCATTGAACCAAGTTTGTGGGATCTCCACTCATCATGGTTGAGTTACCGCTATAAATATTTTTTAATATATAGCTTTTTATTCAATACCTCTCAGACATGCAACATATTTGACCTCCATTCAATTATGTTACGAATCCGTTTTAATTTTCTTGAAATCAGTTGTCTTAGGCCAACATAACTTTAACTTTAGGGGGGCTACGCCCTTACCCCACATTTAAATATCCACGGGGTTCTCCCCACATTTGAATGTCTACGGGGATCCTCCCCACATTTAAATGTCTATGGAGATTTCCCCAACATTTGGGTCGGTTGACCTTTTGTAATAATTAATCAATTGATTTATAATTATTTGAACTATTAGTTCATTTTTTTTCTAACTTCTCCCCAAAAGTCATCTCATTTTTTACTTCTCACAAAGAGATAAGTATAATTCTTTAATTATGACATGATGACTTTTCATATGGAGATACGACTCTTCATGAATAGACACAACTCTTTAACAAGGGCTGCGATTTTTAATGAAGAGACACAACTATTCTTTAAAGAATGCGACTCTTCACGTCCAAATAATACATCTCTTCACGAAAAGATACTTCTTTACCAATAGACATATCCCTTCATCAAGGGATATTACCCTTTATTAGGAGACACAATTATTCACTGAATGTCACGATTCGTCACGAAGAAATTCGTATATCCATCTAAACAAAGTTTTTCAATCAAACTGAATTAAAAGGTTCCCCAACACATACTTCTAATTTAGAGGCATTCGAAATAGAATCCTTCCTTGAATAGACATCATAGATTAATAAAGGCCCATAATTTAGATTTATGACTTATCTTTAATGCATCATTGGGATATGCAGATTGCCCACGTGATAAGAGGACACAACAATCGCATACCATCTCATGAATTAAGACATCTTATCACAAAATTCAATTACAATATTTTTATTATTTTCTAATGCGCCATAAGTCACCAACAGTTACAACTCTAATTATTGGGAAATTTTGGAAACGGTAGAGAATATTCAATTTTTGCATGCAACCGTTCTTCCTTCTTTTCTTATTACATTCATTTTCAAATAATTGTTATAAGAAAATTCAATATGAAATATCCACATCGCATGCAAACTAATATTCATAAAAATAATTAAATATATGCGTGCCTTCTTTCTTTCACATATTTGAATTTTTTCTTTAATGTCCTTTGTCAACAAATACTATACCGGAGCCATGAGCATAGTTTCGTCTTAAGCTTGTTGGGTATATTTGGGTTTCGGTATAATATGTTGATTAGAAAAATATGACAAAAATAATATGAACGGAATTTGAGTCGAGTCAAGGTTACACTCTTTCTCCTTAAGACGAAATTGTCTCGCTCTGGTGCTTACGGTTCGACGGCAATCATCTCCAAGATACAACGATTCAAATTTTTTGATAGTAGCACTATAAATCACAAGATACGACGAACAAACATGTATTATGTACTCACCTTAGGAGTAGGACAACTTAAGAATGCACCACGAATTATTTTGAAAACTCTACTTCATTGGACATCTACGACACATGTGTCTTGTGTTTAAGTAACTCAAGTGAAAATCGAATTCGGAATGAAAATAAAATGATTGATTATGGAATGAAATGACTTATTTATAGAGTTCAAGGCGTCTTTACGTGAATTGATGCGACCGTTGGATTAAATTTTGAATTCAAATTCATATGTCTTTTAATTAAAAGACGCAACTTATTCAACAATCACAACATTTGATCGCACTTATTCATAGACACACTTTAATCTAATAAACACCATTTTAATATTACTTTTCCATTCACCTTAAATTTCCAATATGTATTGTATAAATTAGTTTTTGTAATTTTTTATTTTTTACTTTAAATCTCGTGTGCATTAGCATATTTTTACTTCTTTAATTAGGAATTATTAATTGTGAGGGCAAAAGGTAAAACATCATTTAATATCTATTCCCTACATATAAAATATAATACTTTTTAAACCACGTGAAAAAAAGTAAATGGTCACTTATTAGAGGGACGGAGGGAATATAATATATCCTTGAATAAATTATACAAAATATAATTACTTCAAATCGAAAAGAATAATTAAATTGAATTTGAGCAGAAAATGGATTAGTGAGGAGTTTGGATCAGCCTTAAAAAAAGGGCGGTGATGTTGAGAGCGACCCGTCGGACGTGGACAATCCTAAGATTGGAAACCTCCACCGAATCTACTTGGGTTTACTTACCCCTACTTCTAACTGGACGGTGTACCTCTTCCAATTATGATCGCGACACCAATAAATACAAAGTCTCATATATTCGTGAGACGTGTTAAAAAATATTTAAATATTAGTATATACTTATTTTGTTTTATTCAAAGAGAATTTTTTTATTTTGCATATGAATTAATGAGTATTAAATGAATGTTATATACTTACTTTTTTTCTTCCACTTAAAGAGGTCTTTTATTTTTGCACGTGAATTAAAGAATATTATTATTTAATTTATATTGAATAATTGTATTAGTAGGAGTGTGGATCCATATTTTTTATTATATTAGTGAGTGAGTATGAATCTCATATGTATAAAAAAGAAATGAGACTTTTTGGGTGGAGCGCTTAAAATAAAAAAATAAAAAAAAACTTGTAACAGAGGAGTACGTGAAATATATTTATTATTAATTAAATTATATTCTTTAATAATTATTAAAGTATAATTCAAATAATAAACATGTTTTAATAACATATTATATTCGTGCCACAATAAAATTTCCTTTTGCATAATAGTACTACACTTACCTTGCATGTAAAAAAATAATATACTCCCTCTATGAAGGATTCGAATAAATAAATTTTATTTTAGTTTGTCTTAATATACAGTGAAAATTTTAATAATAAAAAAGAATTAGGAGTACTAAACATAATTATCACTTGATCCAATAAGTTAAAAAAAAAAGAAATTAACAAAAATCATTATGTTGGGTTTAAGTGTGCATAGAAACTAAATTTGTGATTTTACACCGTTATAAGATAAATTGTGAAAAGAAAAAAATCCTTTTAAGACTAAAAAAAAAAATATCGAGACCATCTTACGGGATATGCTTGTGGTAGGAGAACAAAAGAGCTAAATCCTTCACAATTGACATGAATTTTTATTTTTTTAATATTCTGTTACTTTCATCCTACAAATATATATATACTCCATCCATCCCGGTCAAAATGTATCGTTTGACTGCATAAAACTCTCACAAAAATTACAGTAAACGTAGCTCTTTGCTCGGGACGGAGGGAGTACATCTTAGAGAGAGTCTTTTTCTATTTTGGTCGTCTCACTCAAAGAGTCTCTTTTCTTTTTTTACGCACATGGATCCATACACACCCACTAATGCAATTAAAATATGAGGCTCACACTCCCACTAATACAACCACTCACTACACATTAAATAATAATACTCTTTAATTTATGCATCAAAAAGTAAAAAATCCTCTTAACGAGGGAAGAAAGAGTATATATATATATATATATATATATATATATATATATATATATATATATATATATATATAATTTTACCATTAAAAAATGAGTTTAAAAGTATTCATTCACTTCTTTCTACGTACATGAAAGAAAAAAGTAAAAAACTAGTAAATGAGAATCATTGTTTTGTAATAGTGGTCTTATAACTTCTTGTTAACAACCCCCGCATTAAATGCTTTTAGTGTATAAGCAATACACACGTTAAATTATCATATTCCCATTTTTAACTTTAAATTTTCATTAAAATGAGCCTCAATTTCAACCTCACTCTTTTAGAAGTAACACGAGTACTAATTATCCCTAAGATCCATATATATTTTATTATATTAAGTGTCTCATTCAAATGTCATCTTTTCTACTTTTAGTAAAAATACCTCATATATATGATACACCACTCACTACTAATATAAGTACTCATTACACGTAAAATAATAATTCCTTAATCTATACACAAAAAATAAACGATGACCTTTTGATGGAACGGAGGAAAAACTTTAATTTTAAAATTATGATTCCTTCTTATCATAACTAACATATCTTATACTAATTTATTTATTACCAAAAATATTAAACTACCCAAACAATCAAGTTAAAAAAAACACACACACACTCTTCATCCAAATTTCAACTTCACACTTTCCATTTTGTTCTATTCTAATTTAAAATCTACGCTTTCATAAAAGAAAATAGCAATTAACTGCAATCCGCACAATCATTTTAATTTCTAAATTGTCATCCATTCTTTTAACTCATAACATACTTTATCATTTATTAAATATAAAAAAAATACTTCACCAAATAACACTCAAAAAATAATTTTTCTTTATTCGTGTGTACAATAAATGTGAAGATGAAAATAGGATATTGAGAAAAAAAATTCTTCGTTTACGTGTGGATGGTAAATATGGAGATGAAAATGAGAAGGAAGGAGTCCTTCGTTAGTTAATGTTGTACTCTTTCAATTGCAGTGTTTAATACTTCTCTTACATGTATTAATGTGACTTCTCCTTATTTCCAATATTTTACTCAGCTTCATACTTCTTCTGCAGTAAAGGCAAGCTTATTAGATTATGAAAGATTATGATTTCTTTTGGTCCTTGTTTCTATCTATCCTCAAATACTCAAATACTACGAAATCCTGTAGTATATTCTCTTAACTCTCCTTGAGGAAAAAAAAAAACAATTGGAAGGTAAAAGTACAATAAAAACTGAGAATAAATGGAAAATTGATGGAAAGGGCGTGGGGATGTATTTGAAGAAGTGTATGAAAGTTTTTTTTTTTTTTTTTTTTTTTTGTAAAAGTGAGGATCTCCTTAGAAATTTTATGTCGGCAAAAACTTGTGTACCTCGAGACACACTGTGCTCCTATGGAAACACAAGAATTTATAAAGACCAACTCTTTTATGTCAGGATATTTATACCCTTTTAAATTTTTAGAATTTGCTAATCTATCCTTTAAAATAAGCATTCTACTCCAGCTAGGGGTCGCTCGATTCACTTAGATCACATTATATCTTTTTAGCACTTTTCATTAATTTATACAAGTTTTTTTTTCTTTTTTTGAACTAAAAGTTAATATTTACCGGATTCCTATTAATATAAATGTTATTAATAAAATTATATTACAATTATAGCAAAAATTTGGGAGACACCGTACCACATGGAAACATAAAAGTTTTAATAAAAGAAAAATTATTGTATTTTATAAACTCTACAATTATTTACTCAATTCAATGCATTTTATAAACTTTTTTTTCGCACATATACAGACATACATATATTAATAATATTAATACAAACCTTTTATCAGAGATAGGGAGTAGTATATAACATTATGTAGTAAAAATTTACTTAAATTATATACATAATTAAAAAAAAAAATTATCATGGCATATATGTGAGTAGCGGCAATGCGGGTGATGAATGCCCAAATCTGCTCCATTTTAATACGGTATCGTGGGAAAATATCAATTCATTTAGCTATAATCGATTTTAATTTTAATCTAATTTTTATTTGCAATTCTTATTTTATGTCATTTTTTGTTAGATTTTTTTTATTTTTGTTCAAATTTAATCATTCTTAACGAATATAGTCCTTTTCTTTTGTCCAAATTTTGAATAAAATTAGATAAATTCTAACTTAAAAGAATTAAATATAAACTGAAAAAACTGGACAAAATTTAATTAAAATAACTAAATTTGAATAAAAATAACGAAAATTAAATAAAAAAATACCAAAACTTTAAATAAAAAATTATTAAAATTGAAATCTATCATTTGATATTTTCTAAGTAATGCTCATTTTTAAAGGTGAGTAGTAGAAAATTAGAAATGTGGGATCATCCATGCCCAAATTTGGTCATCCTCTTCATTTCCCTCTCTATTTTTGGAATTGAATATACTTCGAATAGCACAGCTTGATCTGAGGTTCACCCTCATAATAGACAAAATTAAAAAATATACTCATTACTCCATTTATCAGCAAACACATGTATCAACTGAATTTAATTTATGTAAACTTTATTTTCACTTATAACTTTTTAGTACTAAAAATTACTCTTTATATATATTTGATTACTTTTTAGTACATGAAAAATTACTCTTTAAACACATAAATGGTTACTCTTCTAAAATAAAAAAATTACACTTCATATTTTTGTATAACTGATTTATCGATTATTTTATAGTACATGAATAATTACCCTTTAAATACATGAATTATTACTCTTCAAAGAGCAATTTTTTATATACAATTAAAATAATTTTAAAAAATAGGTAAACCGATTTACTCAGCACTTTTATTTATCTTTCTTAGACTAGATGAAGTGTATAAATAATCGTAATTGCAAACCGTAAATACATTTTATTATTAATATATGAAATAAACCTGTTAAAAATTGTTTAACCAGTCGTGAAATACTCCCTCCATCTTGTGTATTAATGTGATGTGTGAGTCATTGAGAGAGAGAAGTAATTAATTTGTGTGGTCTCATATACTAGAAATGTAATTATTAGGATGAAACGCTCGAAAAAAAAAATATTAATGTGACTTAAGATGGGACGGAGGGAGTAATATTTAAATGGTTATATCATCTTATTTAAATGGTTATATCATCTTATTATGATTTAAATGATTCATACATGTATGATATTTAAAAAATAATAATTAAGTCTTATATAAATTGTGAGTACCGTTGAATCACTTTTACAGCTTTTATATATATAGCGGTTAAATTTGTATAATCAAATAAATATTACATAAGAAAAAAAATCACAATATCAATATCACATATGAATATATAAATAAATTTGAAGAACTTAAAAATATTTAGAATATGAATAACATATTAAAGACATTTTTATGTTATTTTGAAAATTATTTTCCAACATTATTCATATTATATATATTGAATAATTTAATTCTTTTAAAATTATCATTTAATATTTTACATTATAATTAACATTTGTTGACACTCATTCGAGTGTATTAATTTGAAAATGTAATATCAACAGTAATAAATATTTTATTAGTATATATATTTATATATATAATTTCATTTAAGATTATTGAGATATAAACTCATATTATATTTTTATTTAAAAATGAAGTGGATAGAATAGAATTATTTTATTAATTGAATAAACAAAACCATTTCAAAATAAATAAAGAGAATCATAAATTTTAATTATTATTATTATCTAGTAAAAGATAAAATTATCGAAAAAATAAAAAAAAATGAAGAATGTTAATCGATTAAAAAATTTGAAGAATGTAAATTAATAAAAATTTTCTAATTATAGCATTTGTTATAAATTATTTATATATTGGGATTGTGCTAGAAAACGAAACAACAGTGTATCGACGTGGCAAGTTGAGAATCAAGTGACATAGCAATATCGTAGCAATATAATATTGGCCGACAACTCGACACCACTTGATCACTACTCTTTCGTTCCCCTACACCCTACACGTGTTTCTTTCACTCCTCATATCGTGTCACATACCTACCGCACTGGTTACTAATCTAAGACTATTTAGGAAATTTTTACATCTTATGAGGGCTTTTCTGGTAATTCAAAACTCGCGTGACTGGTACGATCATAAACATTGTCAATGAGGATAATCTCGTCATTTCACATAAACAATAAGATATTGAGTGTCTTTAGAGTTGGAAGATTTTCTCAGCGATATTTGTAAGAGATAGTGTAAGAGAAAGCTCAGTGACTAACACCACACAGTATTTTCGCAGTTTAGCACAGTTTGGTAATGCCGAATAAGTTTTCCAGAATTTTATATTTTGAGGTTGTTAGATTTTAAGAGTGATTAGAAAATGCAAGATATGCCTACTACTGGAAATGGTGGTAGCGGTGGAGGCGGAGTCGGCGGCGGAAGGTTTATAGGAATGGGAGATAGGAGACTTCGGCCTCACAACCACCAGAATCACCAGCCTCTCAAGTGTCCGCGGTGTGACTCAATCAATACTAAGTTTTGTTACTACAACAACTACAACCTTTCACAGCCGCGCCACTTCTGCAAGGGTTGTCGCCGTTACTGGACCAAAGGTGGCGTTCTACGTAGTGTTCCCGTAGGTGGAGGTTGCCGAAAAAATAAACGCTCTGAGGTGAAGGGCGGCGCTTCGCCAAAAGATACCAAATCTCACATACAGAGCTCAAGTAGTGAGAGCTCCAGTCTAGTCGTTGCGGCAACCACCACAAGAACGATGATCAATGCTCCGTCCATTGTGGTGGAAGAAGGCTCGGCACCAAATTATATGACGTCCAATACTGCCGTTTTATATAACTTTCCCGATGTAAGGTTCTCCAACATTAATCCTAGTGAAAATTCAGACTTCGATCGCCAGCCTTTTAATCATTCATCCACCGACGCCCAGATCTTTTCGTCGGAGCTCATAACTTTGATGACAACATCAGAAGAAATGATGGGGTTTACCATGGCCGACATCCCTACCACGTGCGGACGATATCAATCGGAACAACCAGGGGAGAACAAGATATCAGGAAATCCAATAGCATCCTCCATGATGGATGAGCTCAAGATAAAAAATTTGAGCAACGAAGCACTAGATTGGGGTAGCGGCAGTGGCGGTGGTGGAGGTGATCAAGACTTGTTTGATCTAACGGCTGAAGTTGACCCTACGTACTGGAATGAGTCGGAATGGAACTACAATGATCAACCACTATAATAGTCTTCTCGTGCTTTACACCCACTTTTTTTTTTCTTTTATTAATAATTAATTTATTTTAGTCTTCACACATAAATACGAAATATCATATATTTTACAGATATCTATATATTTAATATTATGTAAATTTGAGTTTTCTTTTCCTTTGTTAGGCTTCCTTTTTATTGGTGTAGTTGGTTGTGATTTATTTATTTTTGTTTATACTTCGACCAAAATAAGTTGAGAGTTTTTAATTAACTAATGCATGAATAATTATTTATATGATTCAAAATATGCTTTAATTATGTTTTCTTTTTCCACACTTATTTGGCCAGATGAATACAGAATTGTAATCTATACGACCATACATGAAATTTACGTAGTTTTATAATTAAATGATAAAATTTGAGTGTTATCTGCGCACAATATCCCAAATCTGACAGTTTCAGAAT
Source organism: Pogostemon cablin (assembly GCA_023678885.1). Lineage (NCBI taxonomy): Eukaryota > Viridiplantae > Streptophyta > Magnoliopsida > Lamiales > Lamiaceae > Pogostemon > Pogostemon cablin. Next base: position 5,839,625 of record CM042960.1, on the reverse strand, counting down.
ATTGCATCTTAAATGACGTACATGTTAGTATAAAAATTTATACTTTTAATTTAATTAATAAATAAATAAAGAGAGATTCTCTTGTGAAATGGATTGAAACATTATTAAAAGTAAAGTATGTTTATTTGTAATTAAAGTATGTTAAAAATAAATTATATTATAAAATCCTAAAATCATACTTTAATTCATCATTCATCATACTTTACAAAAATATACTTTAACAATCATTAAACATATTTTATCTATATAACATGCATTCTTTAACACGTCTCACCATTGATCTCACATAATTAACGTTTCACAAGAGAATTTGTCATAAATAAATTGTATTCAAATATTAATATAATTCATATTTCAACCCATTCTCATTGAATAAATAATATCAATTAAAATGGTGTGCGCTTGCTTATATGACCAAGATATAATCCTAATTTAGTAAGAGAGGGTCTAATAGTATTTTTATAATTATTACTTTATTAAAAAATATTTATTTTTAACAATATATTCTCTGCCACCCTAATTGTGTTTTTCTTTTCTTTATATTTTTATTTGGGATGAGTTTTGTGTGAATTAAATTTTAATTTTGCAAAATTATTTTTAATAAAAACAATAAAAAAAATAAAAAAGAATTACTCTTTATATAGATATTTTTTTTTTGAATAAAAAATATTAATCCTCAAAATTCTACTTGATCATACATAATTATATCAACAAATATTACACCGTTTAATACATCTCTTCTTGGACACAAATTTAATTTAGTAAACACTATTTTGAGGTGACTTTTTCATTCACCTTATTCAACACTCAATGTATATTAAATTAAAATGTAAAAGAATATTAATTAACATGAGTCTAAATATAAAAATAAGAGAGGGAATTAATTAACGAGAAAATTTTTACTTTCCGTCTCATTTTAATTGCTATATTTGTTTTATGGGTAGAGAATAATTAATATAATATTTAATAGGTAGTGGGCATATATTTGTTATGTTTCAACTTTTTACAATTATTTTTAATTTAAATTGATGACAAATTAAGTAATATTATAAAAATTTTAGAAGTATTAAAAAAAATGATAGACTAGAGTGAAATTCTCACATTAATAGTATATAATTTGAAGTGGAACATAGAAAGTGTAAAATGATTGAATATAAAATTAAATTAAAATATATGTCGATTTTGAAACCGCTAAAACTATGTTTATTTTAGTCTCAAAAATTAGGTTTTGATTCTTATATATACATACAATCTTATTAATATGCGACTCACTTAACTTAAGGTTACTGTTTTATTATATTGGGTGTTCTTTCAAATGTTTCTATTTTTCTTTTTTTAAGAGGGCCCCACATATAGTTCACTACTCACTACTAATACAATTACCCACTACACATAAAATAATAATACTCTTTTTTCCTCTCTTTCTCTCCTTCCGTGTCCCCTCATCTATTATTTAGTGTAAGTATTCTTTTTTACATGCCCTCCGTCTCGCGAATAGGTATTTTTATTTTTTTACATGTAGATTAAGGTGTATAATAATTTAATGTATAGTGGGTAGTTGTATTAGTGATGAGTATGAGTCAAATGTGTAGTAGGTTGAGTATAATGTTTATTTTATGAGTCACATCAACCCAAAAAAAATTGATAGTACTTTGTATTGGGACGGACCAAAATAAAAAAATAAATACATATCAAGGGGACGAGGGAAGTATATCACAATTCACAACATATATTTTTCAAAATTAATTTGATATAAAATTAAAATCTACCTAATCCAACACAAAAAAACAAACATATACCACTATTTGCTACTCCCTCCGTCCTGTTTCAAACTTTACGTTTGCTTTTTGCACGTAAATTAAGAAATGTAGTATTTTAATGTGTAGCGAAGTGAAAGAAATAATATTTTAATGTAAAGTGGGTATGTGTATTATTGTGAAGTGTGAGGTTATGGAGAGATAAAAAGTTAATTTGTGTGGGTCCATCTACCAAAAAGGAAAATATAAAGATTGAAATGAGACGCTCAAATTGGAAATATGTAAAGATTGAAATGAGACGGATAGAGTAATTTACAAAATCTATACAAACACATAACAAATATTTCCTCTAATGGTATTATGTTGTCATTTTGGGTGTTCGTTTCAATGATATCATTTCCCTATTTAGACATAAATGACGTACACACATCATAATACAATTAAAATATGAAACTCATACATTCTATTAATACAACTGCTCTCTATACATTAAATAATACTCTCTCAATCTCACACCTAACTTCGTCAATATTGTAGATACTTAGCTTGAGAATTTTTTTTTATTAACTTTATAGATTTTTTAGGGATATTGCTACTTTTTAATACTCTCACTGTCTCACAACAAGGAGTGTATTTTGTCATTTTCTTCTGTCCCGACACAAGAGGTGCATTTTCTTTTTTTAGTACTAAATGGGATCCACACAAAATAATTAATATATCCCCATGGAATCCACATTACACTAATACACCTACACACTATTCATAAAAAAATATTTATCTCTCCTCAACTACCCATTAAATATTATATCTCTTAATCTACGTATAAAAAAGAAACGCATCTCTTGTATCGAAATAGATAGAGTAATAAATAAGAATAAAGTAATTTATGTGTATAATGTGATAGTTATATTATTAAAATTAAAATAGCTTTTAACTGGTTGATGTGATTTTTTTTTTTTTCTGACGAAAATAAGTATACGAGGAACGAAGATAAGAACTATGAAAATAATTGTATAAAGAAGAAACTATTATATCTACAATTCACGTTAAAAAGCAAATAATACCACATTCTAACAAATATTTTGAAATAAGAGCATATCAAGTAATAATGGTGGCATGTGAATGGCGGCAACGAGGTCATATGGTCGGTTGGTGACAAACTCCATCATTCACTATTGCTCCACGTGGCAACTTGATGTCGACTTCACAACTTCATCTCTGCGTACGTGTCATTACTCCATTCGACACGCCCTTTCTCTTTCTTTTACCTACAATCTCTCTAAATTATCAACTTATTTATTTATGTGAAACTTCACCATAAATTCCTTGCACTATTGTTTCATGCAAATTTAGAAATCTATTTAATAATACTGCTACATGAAATGAAATTGTATACCCATTGTACCAACTCGAGTACGTTATTTCAAAACATTAATTATCTTATTAATATGTTAACTTTATCGTTATAAATCAATCGCTAATTTAATGAAATAAATAAATAAAATTTAATAATTTTTTAAGTGCATACGAATTTATAGTACAATTAGTTTTTTTTTTTTAAATCCATGTATACGTACTCAAAATTGAGGGAATAATAAATATTGAGGCAAAGATTGTCTCACAGAATGCATAAAACCAAATAAAAAAAGTGACATTTCAATGAAAATTAACAATTTATAGTATATAAAAAAGAATCACAACATTTTAAAAGAATAGTTATAGTAATATTTTTTTTATAAAAAATAATAACTATATAACCAAACAATATAATTTTAAAAAAACAAACTATTTCCCATTCTTTAATACCATCATTCCTATTTCGAATATCATCCTTTCAAACAAACACCCATGAAAATGCAGTCATTTGCAGGGTTATAAATAAGTTGAGGAAGGTTAATTGATTATCAAATTATTTTGAAACTTAATATGAGGTATACCCTAAACGAGCTTTTAAATTATACATCTACATTAAAATGGAAAAAAGAAAATATGATAATGAGTCATTTAATAGTTGAAAAAAGAAAATATGATAATGAGTCATTTAATAGTTGAATGGTTAGAGGGTGTGTGGTTTATTAAAATTATTAAGTAGATTTATAATAATGTTTGAAAGTGTCAAATACAAGGGATGAACATCAGATTTGTCTTAGATCTTTATTTAATAAAATTATTAAGCAGATTGATAATGTTTGAAGTGTGAAATACAAGGGTGAACATGAGATTTGTCTCGATCTTTATTAGTTTCATGAGATATTATAACTTATATTCTCCTTGGATTGTGATTCGCTAATCCCTTATTTTTAACTAAGGGATCTAGAAAGAAATTACTCCTAAATATAGTTAGTATATAAAAATCCCTTATTTTTAATAAATTGAGGATCATAAAATATTATTAATTAAATGTGAATCAACCATTGAAGTAATGAGTACTCCGCATCTTTTAATTGAATTCATGGTTATTGGATTTACCTATCAAAATATATTAATTTATCAATAACCAAAAGTACAAAATAAAATTATTTGGGACCAATGGTGGGATATATATATCATGAATATTTCAATTGCCCTTAAGATGGGTTGTAGTGTAGGTGATGTATTATTTATGTAGGGGACCTGTGTACCTAATCCCAATGTTTGTATTCAAGTCAACTGCATGTGCATGAGTGGTCTATTGTCATTGTTTATAATGGTGGTCACACCATTTATTTCATTTTAATTTAGTAAAATTTGTATACACAACATTCTATTCAATTTTTTTTTTCCTTTTTTCTTATAAATATTATTTATTTAATTAAATATATTATTTATTATTTTAAAATATATCAGATATTTTTAAGTTAAATATGTAAATATTTTTGAGTAAAAGAATTCAAATTGGTGAAGGAGTTGAGATTTTTTTATTTGAACTGTCAAATTAATGATATGATTAATATATATATGAGTGCACTTATGTATGTATTGGATATATATGGGATATCCACGCTTTTTAAATGAATTTGTGATAGTATTCCAAAATAAATAAATATGTACTACTCATTATCAATATGATTGTATATGACTCATCACAAATGTATACTCCCTCCATCCCAAGTAATGAGGTCTGAGACCTTATGTTTTCCCTTTTAGTCTGAGAAAGAACATTTTTGTTTATTATTTTATATATTTTTATAATAAATGTAGTATATGTTTTGAAGGTGATTACATAAATTTAAATTAGTGAACCCTAATACATAAATTTTGAATTTGCTCATTATTAATATATTTATTTATTGAGTTATCTTATAAATTAAACATTTGCATTATTTTATTAATTCCATAATTTGAAACAAATTATCATAGGCCTGTGTGATTCAAACAAAATGTTGCCTGGTTGGATCAAACAATTGAGGTAGAATTTCAAGCAAATTACACAGATATTAAATCCATTACAATTATTGCATAAAGGTTTTTACGCCATTTAAAATGTCAAAACTATTGAAACCATTTCAAGTTCATTAATTAATTTTAATTTTAAGACCGACACTTACATTTGATAAACTAACGGACCATAAACACCAATGTAATTTTAAAAAAATAAAAAGAGAATGCCTAATGACACTGTGACAACAAACTTGTTTCAATCACTAAACTCTCCAGTCTCCATCATTCAAGAATTAACAACTTTTTAGAGGAAAAAACAATGTAGTTGCTCGGTTAAAATAATTCTTGGTATCAGAGTTGCGTATAAATCGTTAGATCTATGTGGCGTAAACTCACCCGCAGACACGTAGCTGTGGAAGATTATGCGAAAAGCGAACTGCACTTGACGAAATCCACTGAATGTAGCAGCGTCCAGCATGTCATTCTAATTCAGAATGGCGCTCCCTGCTTGCACCCGGATCTTACCATCAGCATTCAGCGCGCTGCAAACAATTGTTTTCGAAAGGTTAGCCCTGGAACTGGATGATGGCTATCTGGGTGGTTCGGAATTCCTTTGAAGTTTAGATTCCTCTGCATCGATAACACCCTGTGTAAAAGTAGCAGTTCAGCACAAGATGGATAATCACTGTGACTTCCTAACACATTTATTATTACAAACCTTAATGATCATTATGGCTGCATCCTTGTGTAGCACTTCATTATACTCGCGACAAGCAATATTCTGGCAGATGACAATACCCAATACATTCATGCTAATTAAAATTAATTTAAAAAAAATCACACAGTTTAATACTGACTTGCACACAGTTTGGGCAGCCATCATCTCCTGAGCAGTGGCATGAAGAAAGCAGTTCTAAAGCAGCAGTTAGCATCTCCGAGAACAGAGGTTGTACCTGGGAAATGTATTGTTATTAATAGGGGACGACTTTTTGTGCACTGAATGTGAACAGAATGTTTTCCATGCTACAATAGAAGCTAAAGTAAAGCATTTAAATGTATGATGAATTAAAAGAAGTAAAAAGAGGTTACAGCTGTAAATCAGTGCATACTTCATATTTGGTCGAGTTCTGTTAACCTCTTTCTCAAAACAAAAGGGAAAGAGTTCTGTTTAACTAAAATATGATTGTTTTGGAATATAAATCTACTTGATCCAATCAGACTAGATAAGAAAACACAATGCTTTTTGAGATATATTCAACTAAGATAAATAGAAATGAAAATTTTGACATGGCTTCACGACTCTTGCCTCTTTGGCATTGCAGAAGTCCAACCATGATCCTAAATTCAACATTTATTGACTAACAGGGCGTAGTTCATTAGTGGACATGTGGCTCGTCACATGCCACATTTTTGGCTGTTAGTTTGATTATATCAATAAGTATAACCACGACAATTCCAAAATTTGTACCTTCCAATCTCTTCATTTCCTTTTATTCAATAAAGCTAGGCAAACAAGGGTGAAATAATTTCAGCTCATGTACAATTATCTCCCCATAAGGTATGCAAAAAGAAAAGTAAAGTCTGTACCCAACTAGATAGTCTCGTAGGGTGCTGGTCATCTTATCTTAGTTGTTACTGTTCTCTTTTCCAGTTATAGAATCAAACATATTTCAACTTGATATTAGAGTTCGGAAAGAAAATTGTGAAACAATCAATGTACCAAAACAATAGCTGATATATTGCAACTAACCTTCTTTGAAATGCCTGTCCCTCCAGGGTGAGGATCATAAAGCAGAATTCTTTCAGGAACATAGCGATTATCATGTGGATTTGCACATTCTGAAGCTAAATCAGATTGATTACATATAATAAATCTGCAAACCAAAATGTAATGAGGAAATCAAACTAGAGTGATTTCAATAATGATGCCGAAGATAAAATCTGAAATCTACCAGGCTGAAGTAAACACTCTTCAGAGGGAAAAACATAAATTATCAATATTAATATAGTTTGTTGAGAACTTACAGAGGAACAACATTAAGAAGAGCGTGCCCAGCAGCATGTAAGCCCCCACGGAAGGAGTAAAGTGACTTCGCAACAGCCGTCTTTACTGACTGTGGAACTCGAGTCCAAACAGCCTATTTTCAGGCAATGTAGGAAACACATCAGAACAATTAAGACAAATAACAAGAGTGTTATATCAGAGAAATGAAAAAGGAACATTTAATTTGAACTAAACTCAATATTTACAATTCTGTACCTGTGATTCATAGGAGTAGTCAGGAAGAGACAGTTCCACAGTATCAAAAACCTGGCCGCTTCTTTTCCATATGCGCCGAAAACCAAACCAAGTAGTTGTTACTTTGCAAATATGTATGTCAGCCATTGTTCTAGAAAATTGGTCATGAGTGATTTTAGCTGGATAGGCCTATGTACATGAAAACGTAATAGGTTAAGATACTCTCCCAAGAACCAGACATTTGGATTGCACAAGGGAAACTAAACAGTGATATGTTTCATATAATAATAAATTGAATGCTAATACAATTCTCATAGGAAAAACTATGAAAAAACTTAGTAGAGTTTTCCCCCAAAAGGAATTTGATTGTTAGTAGCTGTACAAGAATTAGTAAAAATTGTTACTTAATACAAGTTTGTTTTACCTGCATCCTCACCTCTGTGGAGTACCTTCCCCAGATAATTGAGGTCAGAGTCGGAGACAAAAGAAAACAACCAAAGTAATTTGGTACTTTTAAAGATTCAAGTTAAATAACGTAGATCACTACTCAAATCTTCTGCTTTTAGCCATCACTGAAGGACAATAGATCAAAATTTTAGAATGAGATCTAGACTTCAAACTTGTGAGTGATTCTTTTATAAACTTAACCATACTTGTAAAACTTTCTAGGATTAAAGATTGCCTCAAGTTCTCTTCTCCAAGTCCAGAAAGTTCTTTCACACAATACATAATAGCGTATGAGATATTGCAGACAGAATATCAAGTGGAGATTTATTATTACTATATGCAGAGAGCATGGATGAAGAAACAGAAAAGGATGAGTTTGGAAATCATTACATACAATGTTGCTGCCAATTACATGAATATCAGTGTAATCACGAGTATTTGTGTAGTACTTCACATCAGCTCGTTGGCACCAAGCAATTTTACTTGATAAATCCAAATGCTTTACAAGATAGGTTTTCCCTTGATTCATATATACAGCACCTTCATAAACCTGATATACACACAGGCATCAGAGTCCTTGGACAACTGTTTAAATACTAGATAGTCCCTCAAAGCACTTGTCATGGCAAGCCACAAAGAGAGAGAGTGGAGATTTACAGAAGCTGAAGAATATAAAAAATCATGCCAAGAATCTTAACTGTTCATAAATGCCAAACTCAAAATTAGAATTTTTATCAAAAATATCTCACATTACATAATGAAGTTTAATTCATGGGGGCCTCAACATTTTTTATGAATTCAACTAGTAAACATTCTGAAAAATAAGGGATGATTACAAAAACTACCTCAGCTTATTTTTTCTTAATGAAGGGGAAAGAAGCTTATTTCAAAATCTCCAACAACCAATCTGACCTTAATGCTAAGTTTTTTCATTTTCTATCAGAATGAGAAAAGAGTAGACATGAACCATGCTGTTCTTACCTGAAAAAACGCTTTGCTTTCCTCAATTTCTTCAAGGACTTCGTTATTCATCTGTTCAATCACTTTATATCGGACAGTTTCTATGGCTCTAATGCTAACAGCACTTGATGGAGATTTCTGAACAGGAAAATAAGTTTTGTATAAAACATTGAGAAAGAAAAACATTAATTAAGTAAAGATCATTCAGACACAAGGTTGTTTGTGATTCACTTATAATATACACATGTACCTAAGCTTATTGTCTAATTGTATGCAAGACGTAAAAAGCATTTATTGAGTCAAGAAGGATGATGAGACAACATGATAACTAGATCACAGGCATATTACATATTTATCACCTCACGTCCAATGTAGGTCCATATTCTGGCAGCACAGTCACGCGACAGATCAGTGGTCAAGTCGCCTTTGTTTTTAAGTCTCATGATGGCATTCTCTAAGCCAGGGCCAAAATATTTCTTGTCGTGGACCAAACTCAAAGGAAGTTCAAGAGCAGCACATGACAAGTGCTGCAGCATCACCTATAAGGATCACAATATAAGGATGAGATTGTTTATTCTCCAAAATCTCCACTTCCTCGACACAAGAATTCTGATGACTGAATACAAAAGCAAATATTAAATATAAATCAACCTCATCATTATTAGGATCAACATGGCAACACTCTATCGGTCCCCTGAAAAGTTTATGTGGAAACTTCATAAGGTACTGATCTAATGGCCCTTCAAATGCAACATATATTGAAAGCGACGGCTTTTCTCTTCTTCCTGACCTTCCAGCTTGTTGCCACAGACTGTTAGCAATAAAAATTTACAATCATGAGCATGCACAACAAGAATTTATCCAAGGGAGCAGAATAAGGTGACGGTATACCTTGCTATGCTACCTGGGAATCCAAGATGGAGAGTTACGTCAATCTCTCCCACATCAATACCTAACTCAAGGGCATTTGTGGCAGCAATACCACAAATATTACCATTGAAGAAATCACTCTCGATTTTTCTCCTGTCCTGATGCCATCAAAGACAATGAACTGTGACAACTGAAGATGCTTATGGAAGTTGCTACATTAGATTTTTGGAAAGTGGAAACAACTAATAAACAGGTTATTCTGTCCAGTAAAGTCAACCTCTCACACACCAACACTTGCAAGCCCTCCTAGGAAATGCAAGTAGTTTCTACCCCACATTTGATACTCAATCTTTGATGTTGAAAAAAGACATATAAAGGACTTTGTGCACAGACTCAAAGCATCTTCCACAATTATGAGCCTAGGTAGTAAGAGCTCAAAGTAACTGGTAAGCATATATTAAGAAGATCTAATCAGTTCAAGAATTGCAGCAGCTAAAATTAGGATAATTCCCTTGATCAGCTTCAGTAACGTTTGAAGGTAACCTGAGAGTTATAAAGGTACATCCACATACATAAATGAAGAGGAAGAAATAGATGCATGCTCCAATTAAGATCTAGGGCCTCCATTAAGTTGAAGGAAATTGAACTATTCAATTGCAATAGCTTACAATTTAGTTTCTTGAAGTCTAGATTCTATTTTGTCAAAAATTCCTGACATGACAAGACAACAGTTTCATTAAATGAGATCCTCGTATATCGTTCCAAAGTTGCTATAAATTTAGAAGTCAACAATGTTAGCCTTTCTTTACTACCTTGTTTCTCAATTTTGTTTTTTGTTACGTTCAAGCATTCTTAACTATTGAAACAGAGATGGTTAAAAAAGAAAAGGTCATTATTTTGTTACTAACTCAGAAACCAACATCCTAAAATAGTTCTAAGAGCCAAAATAAGCATTACACGGAGCAATATCCCAAGGCTATCCTTTTAGGGCATAAAGTATGAAGCTTCCTTTATACCTGGAAACCATCTTAAAGTAAAAGTAAACTCATGAATGTCAAATGGAATCATAAGAACCTTCCATGACACTGATTCCAGAGCAAGTTGATAGAGATGTAGATGAAGTGTGATATAAGATACATTTATAAATTACTTAAAAAATGTAGGAAAAGAAACTAATCCTATCAAAATATGAGGGCATAAGAAAATATTGAAGTAAGCTCATAATGACAAATACATACTGAAGCACGGATCTCATGAAATTATAAATCAGATATATTGTAAACTCACACCAAAATTGACCAATATCAATAAATTTAACACTTGACAAACGAGAAGAAGAAACTGACCTCAGCAACATAGCCTCCCCGGTAAGAATAAACTTTATTTACTAGATGAGGCGCTGATTCACGAAGAATTTCATGCCTTGTTACAATAAAAGAAATAAATTCACAATGCAGATCATACTGACGCTGGATAGTCTAACATATAAGGTTTTATACATACGTGTAACATAGAACAAGTTCACAAAGTTTGCGCGTTTTACAGAAAGCAATACACCGTAACCCATGCTGGACCATTTCCGCTAAGAGGTGGGAAACTTCCAATGTAGGACTGCAAGAGAAAAACATCATAACTTACAAATGGACTTCATCAATTCATAATGCATTTATGATTTAACTAATAAGTTGCATTTGATATGGTTATGACCCAAACCATGCTGAAAATGTTTTGACAAGCATGACTAATGGGTGTCCCAATTTTAGTCTAATGCTTGAAATGGCCAAGAACTCTACATTACTGTTAAATAGATAGATTGCATGGTTGCTCCGTCTAATAGAGCTAGAGCACATTTTCTTTGACTTGGATAAATTCTTATAAGGATGTGCAAACTAATGGGTGTCCCAATTTTAGTCTAATGCTTGAAATGGCCAAGAACTCTACATTACTGTTAAATAGACAGATTGCATGGTTGCGCCGTCTAATAGAGCTAAAGCACATTTTCTTTGACTTGGATAAATTCTTATAAGGATGTGCAATCAAAAAATATTTAACTAAACTATGGTTTTTATTTTACTCTTGCAATAAAATATCTAGTAAAAACCGAAAAAGAAGGCTCTAGCTAACATCCAATGATCCAAGACATAAACAATCGTCATTTTAATGTCAGAGAGTCCTTTCAAAAATCCATTCACAAAATAGAAGTTATAGGAGGATGAAAGAAGACTGAAATAGTCCAATGTACTTTAGAGTCACGTACATCCATCACCAAAGAAATAATTTTCATGTTTGACCACTAATGCAATGAAAATCTGATACTTAGAAAAGCTCATATTTATTGTAAGAAATATCTTTACCAGTAAGAATCCCAATAATATCCCTGCCTTTATATACTTAATCAAACCAGTGATAAGTTTTTTGTAACTAATTCAAGGCTACTGAAATTCTCCAAATTTATTTAGTTCCTATATTAGTATTCAGTAAGTGGGTACCAATACGCTCTTAACAGCTAGTAATAATGTTTTGATCACTAATCAGAGTAGCTAGATTGGAGTGACAATTGCAGAACTTAATCATCAGAAATCTCAAGAATATGAGCAGGAACATACAATAGAAGCTCTCAAAGTTTGCATCACTTTAGACTACCCCAAGACACTCCCACAAGCAGCTTTTCCTCTTTTGCTAATCATATTTCGTATAATAAATCTGAAGCAGATGTAAAGTAAAAGTAAAATCTTAGCCACTAATCAATTGTTTAGTATGTCAAGAAAGTTCTATAAAATCTCATATCACCGACTCAATTTTATGGTAGTAGTTTTTATCCCAAGGTATCTAATAGTTATTATAACTAGAGGAATGATATTTTAATCTAATGTAAATAACTTTTGGCCTCAAGAACCTAACATCATTTCCTGACATCATCATTTTTAGCTTGACCAATCATTTTTGAATCAACATCAGCGTTCCAAAGGTTAATATTAGTGATTTTAATTGAAAAAGACCAAACACCAAATGTGCCATTTGGCAGGTAATCCCAACCCATGCTGAACAAGTAATAGTTCTGCGTTAGAAACTGGTGAAATTGATTAAAGAACAATAGCCATTTAAACAACACGATTATCCTCTATATGTTTGAATTGAGATCCTTTAAGATTATATGTGTCACCTTGAGCGTCCAGAAACAACATTTTTTTTTCCAGAATCTTTAGCCCCCGATCTGGTCCTTGTTCTCTTCCAAACCTTGCAAACAGAGTTAGTGCAAGAATGTAATTAGTTAAATCATATAGAATCTGAACAGAATTTTGATAGACACACTAAGCAAATCTCACAGTTTTCAGGCATAAAGGAGGATTCCAAAGCATGAAAAGCTTCAAACCAGAAGGGCTACCATCATTATTGATTAATTCAACCTCTGGTAGATTAGCTAGTTCCTGTAAAAATTAAAAAATAAGCAAGAGAAGGAATGTAATTGCAGTTTTCAAATACAAATTTGGTACAAAAGAAATTTCAATATAAAGTCTATGAACAGATCAAAGCAAAAAATCAAGACCACCATATATTTAATAAGATCTGCCTAACACATGCAAACATATTTGACTGGTATTACCAAGTGTTTCACAGGATATAGATCAGCAATATGAAGATGAAAAACTACATAGGGTATAGTCTCATATATTCTCAACTGAAACCTTACCATAGCATGTTCCTTGGGGTTTGCAGAAGTTGCAGTGCTAAGTATAAAAGAAGGGTCGCTGCTGTACACTGGATATGTCAGTTGAAAAGGTATAAGTAACTGTAGTTATAAATTGAATGATGAAAAGATATATGGCACCTGTATGAACTACAAAAAATTACACATACTGTGTGAACAGATTCGACGAAGCCTTCTGAATATTAGAGCAACGTGACAACCAAAAGTCCCCTTATAAAAATGAGCTTCATCTATAACAATAAACCTGTCCTCCCAAAAAAAAATACATATTAGGAGCACATATATATTGTAACAAGTGACAAAACAATACCAATGGAAAATTCCTAATTCTTATACCTAAAGAGTCAACAGCCTAAATATGACATAAGTGCACAAGAAGCACCAGATGTACCTAAGATTTGATAATATTCGCCTAAACTTTTCATGGAAGGGCAAGATTGACACATGCAGCATGTCTGGATTTGTAATTAGCTGCAATTTACTGAGTGAATGTTAACAAACTAAAAGTGACGGCAACCTTTAGAGATTCCATTATTCAAGAAAAAATAATACTCATAAAAAGAAAATACCAGACGGGCATTATCTTGTAACCATAGCCTATCTTCCTGAGAAGTGTCCCCATCGTATATCCCGATATTTAGGGTATCATCAAGCCCATGGCTAACAGACAACAAAGCTCTCAGTTGATCTTGAGCTAATGCCTGCAGGCAAGTGATCAATTAAAGATTTCCGAAAAGCACAACAAGAATTCTAGCAATACCAACCCTGTGAAGACAACTTTCTGCCAAAACAAGAAACCTATCCATTAAAAAAATATATAATATGAGAGAACTAAGGCAGCGAACCTTTGTAGGGAAGAGATAAAGAGCACAAGCTAATGGATCATGTGACAATACTTCCAAAACTGGAATATTGTAACAAAGGGATTTTCCACTAGATGTCATGGTTGCCACAATCACATTTTTACCAGCCAGGGATGCTTGAATCGAGTCGGCCTATCCATTCTACACTTGTTAAGCCCATGCAAGAAAATTTGTAGGATAGGAAGGGTGTAATTCACCACCACAGATATTCTAACCTGGTGACAATACAGTCTAGTAATTCCAACTCGGTTGAGCGCAAACTTAACATTTCCAGAGAGCTGACAAGGAATCTCAACATACTTGGCATTCCGCGCACTGATCTCTTCTATATGAACCACCTATACCACATAAGCAGAAAACCATCAAGCTTTGAAATGTTAGAATTTCTCCTGCATTACCATAAGGCTGACATCTCAAACCCATCTTTCCTCCAAAAATGGTCTACATTCTCACTATAACAAAAGCAAGGGCAAACAAGGCATTAAAGAAAAGAATCATTTAGAAAGGAGAAAATGCTTGGGCAGAAACCTGTCCAAGAGAACCCATGTTGCTTTTTAGATGCTCCACCATTTCCTCTGGTAGCAATGGTTTTGTCTCCTGTTATATCATGAACGTAATCATTGTCATTTACTCTAAGGAATAAAACAATAACCATAACACACCATTGCATCACATTAAAACTTTCTTCCAAACAATTTAACCCCAAACATAACCAGACAATAAATGTCTTCTAATTTTTAGACAGTCATGTAATACACACATATTACTTTTAGATCATTCACCTATCACACTGTGCAGACATGTTTAATATTCCAAGAAAGAGGATACAATACATAATAACATAAAGGATAAGATCAACTGGATATAATAAAAGCTTGTCTATTATAGAACAAATTGGAGTTTCTTGAACGTTGTAATTGATCAGATGTTAGGCCTTACCAAATTCAACAGTCACATTCTTACTAACAGTAATAGTGCAAAGAATGAATCACTGACAAACAAAGCAAAAGGTGGCATGCAAACATTGATTCATACTTTGGATTTGGCACCAATACTAAACAAATCTTTCCAAGAATTTTCTTATATTTGGCTTACATGACAGTGTGCTACATCTGGACAAGAACTTGAAGCAGTGGAGTATATTGTCCTCTCTCGTTTCACTTCACTTTTACCTGCTGTAATATCAGGTTTCTTCAAAAAACCCAGAAAATCTTCCAATAAAAAAGGCTTGATCGTCTCTGCTCCTTTTTTCAACTGGAATACAACACTTTTAAGAAATCAGTCACTGGACAGAAAAAATATGCTACATGCCAAGAGAAATATGAAGTTGTGGTCTCAGACTAGAGTAACTTCAAGTTAGATGAATCCTTGTAATAATTGGATAAGAGACAAAATTCCAAAATAATGAGGAAGCACATCCATAAGATACCTTTAATGACTTGGCTGCTTCTAAAAGAATAGCTTTGAAAGAAGTTTCTCTTTTCTTCATTGAAGTTACAATCTTTGACCAAGGTAACTGTTTTTCAGCTTCAACTTCAAAATGTAAGATGACCTACGTTGGATGCCAAAGCAATAATAACCCTTTTGAAATTCAATTATGCAATTAAAAGTTACCTCTAATGAATTGATCGTCCTGCTTATCATCTTTTACTGCTGGGAATTTGGTTATTACAAGAGCATCACGAGATCTTGTCCCCTTTACTTCTTTATCAACAATGAGTAATACCTAGAAGGAATGAAAAAAAGCAGGTTGTCTTATATTATGTAAAGGATATTGATGTTGTTACTTATGCAACTGTCTTAGGAAAAGCTGAGGACATAAAAGAGTATTTGACTATTTGTAATTCTGTCAAGATTCTAATGAATAGTATCGTGTCATAGCATTTAGACATGCAAATTTAGCTTATAAATAAAACCTAAGCACAGATGTTACCGTGTTAAGGACAAAGTCAAAAATGTTATTATCAGTTATGGTGAACAATTTAATAATTTTTAAGCCTGCAGATAAAAGTATTTCAGAATTTCGTAAGAGAAGAATCCAAGCACGACAAATAGTAGTGATCCATAGTTGAATAATAAAACCCTGGATGTATAAAGGTATTTATCTATCTAAAGAATGCTAAACAGTGTTCATAGAGATGCCTGCATTATATTTCCAGCTTTCATCTCATGATCAGATTGTTTTATTAAGTATAAAGAACCACAACCCAATGACAAGAAAATAACAAATCACTACCACTTAGAAGGACTTCAAACCTACAGTAGCATTTAGATATTTAGAACCTAAGCGGCACAATTTCTGCAGTCAGATGAATTACCTGAGGACAGAGCTGAGATATGAGTTCCAGGTCTGCAGTGCCTGCATGGAAACCAAATTTGTGAAGCTGGTCCAATGGTTCCTTGAATGCAGAGATTGTAATCTTTTTACACCACAGCTGAAGACATGCTGAGTAAACATTTATGAAAGAAAATAATCTCATTATGTCCTTCAACCACAGTGGACACACGCACAAGCTACTTTTACAAGGATCTGATTCACTATCCGCCAAAGCACTATCTTCAATCATCACACAAGACCATGTAACTGGATCACTTAAACAACATGACGAATCAATAAACTGAAGAAACTTCATCATATTCTGTTCGCCAGACATATCTTCACCAGAGGTGTGCAACATGCTTAACAAAGCATCATAAGAAGGGCTCTCTTCCTCAATCAACACCTTCTTCCCTTTCGTCCTTGCAGTAGTTCTCCTATCACAGCTGTTCTCATTTTCAGCGCAGCCAGGAAGGTCTCGGTAAGATGAGAGGTCCTGCATCAACTCAGACCAAGCTGACTCAGCCTCCAATCTCTCATTGGGGTTTGGGTCTACCGAGGGTGTTTCAGACGCTTCGACTGTATGCTTACGTTGCCTATCCTTTTTAACATATGGGACAACAACTATAAATTCCTCAGCCCCAATCAAATAGCTACTAATCTGGCTCTGCAAGTTCAATTTCAAACCCTGCAGCAAAATTCATCATTTAAAAAGAGCTTCACTGGAACCGAAAGAAAACGATTACAAACAACCTCCCAAGGAAAATCAGAAGATACAACAACCCAATCAGTATAAACAAACCAACGCAGAAAATAGATAAAAATATTACAGCCCTCCAGGAAAATGTAAAACACCAATTTCATCAGCAGTAGTAGCAAATTTGCATAAAAAGCATAAATTGAGTGCAGTTAGAGTAATTACATTGAGAACAAGGTGAAAATTGGGAGAGGAAGAGGCTGGAGAGAATGTTTGGCAGAGCAGAAGCTTGAGTTCTCGTACAGTTTTGTTGGGTTCAATGCAGAGTGTGATTGATTCACCCGTTAAGTTTCGGAATTCGACATTCATCCCATTTCCACCACGATCCATTTCTTTCTCCATTCCCGCACAACAGAACGACGACAGTTCTCTGTCAAAACCTATTTGGCGGGTAGAATGAATTGCCACACGCCAATCTCTATTCCGATAATAATTAATTAATGAGGGAGGCTCTTATACTCTAGTTGTTAATAAGCCCAAAACTATGGATCTGGATAGGGTTAGGGTCAAGAATTTAGGCTCGTTTAATATTCGGGCTTTTTGGCCCGAATGAATTAGTCCACGAGCTAATAGAGTTGGGTCGGGCTAACTGGGTCGGCTCGTAGGACTGGTAATAATTATTATTAGTATTATGTTTAATTAATTTTAACGCACATAATTTATGCATCAACTACTCCCACCCACCCTACTAATCCATCGTTGGATAAACTCTCAATATGTTTGAATTTTTATCTTTTTCTCATCATTTTTATCATTCTAATGCAGAATTTTCTCTAATAAATAAAATAATACTTAATAAATATATTAAGATTAATTTAATTATCACAAATTCTTTTAATTTATATGTTTTAACAATATTTTGCATGTATTAATCTTAATTCTCTCAAATCTCAAATTTTGCATGTATTATTTATAATAATTTATAATTTTTTAAATATTTTTTTATCGTATATCCCGCGAGCCCTGCCCGTTTACCTCGTAGTCCGTTAGGATTAGGGTTAGATTTACCTTTTCTAGCCTGTTTAAACATATCCGATTTAGCACAAAGTCCGTTAGGGCTAATCCGTTTAACATCTCTATTTAAACTTCTAACAATACATAATGTTAAATAGAATATAAATGAGAGGATTAGGGACACATTGTCCTGAGGCACAATCGCTTTTGCAAGTAATGCCCTCAAATTATTGTCTAAACTCACACAAGTGAACGAATTAAGAATCCGGGTAAAGATGACATTCAGAATTTTAAATAATCTCCTTATCAATCCATTTTTAAATTATATTAATTAGTTAAGTGGTTTAGGATTTATAATTTTAAGGATTAACATTTAAAATGTTAGGGTTACAAGTTTTATATTAAAAAGTAAATTAATAAATACATTATTTATGACATAGATGTCTATAATATGTTTTGAACCACCCTAAGAATTAATAGGTGAGAAATTATGAAAAAATTTCAAATAGTAGTTGATTTTGAAAACGGCGTCCAACAAAGTAATTTTTTTTAAAAAAATGTAAAAAAATATTCCCTCTACATTATATAATTAATATATAATCGCGTACAGCGTCTCACACACGCATATTAATAAATTAAACGTGTATGTTACATATATGGTCGTTTATAGGATCGAATGGTCACATATATAGTCGTGTATAGAATCAAATGGAAAAAAGTATACGAAGTTATAGGCATAGTCGCAGATGATATCTCACGTAAAATTTGTATATGAGGTCGCAAATGTAATTGTACAAATAGTCGCGTGAAATGCCACATGAAAATTATGTAAAAATCAAACATAAAAAGTTGATGACATTTCTATAGTATTGTAGTATTATATGAGTGTTAATATCATGAGTTATTATCATTTTTTCAGTGTGCAAATTATTCTCAGACAGATTAAAAAATGAATGTATGTATAAATGAAACGGGAGTATTATTATTTTTTCTTGAAGAACCAATGAATAATAGTATATATTCATTTTAGGTTTTTGATAAGGTATCTTTTAATTTTATGTCAAATTATTGTGTAAGAATGTGTGGTGATACGTGTAAAAATGTTTTAATTGATGTGAGAGGATAGAGATAGAATTAGTGTGTATTAATTGAGCATAAATGATGTATAAAATGTATGTGAGTTAGGAGTTAATAGATTTTGTAGGAATATATAAAAATGGTGATTTTTAAAATAAAAAACTGGATTTCTAAATCGAATACAAATATAATAGCCTATTATACAAAATTATAAAATCTAAGTAAAACCCAATTCCTTGAATGTGAACTTGATTCATCATGAACCTATCTTTACAAAATTATTATATAGTATTTAAAAATTATTTTGTATAAATATGAATTATTACTATTCTCAATATATAATTTTTTTTTTAATTTTGCTCAACAGATATATAAGAAATAAAAACATATCAGAATTTAAAAGATCAATAATTCAGCTTTTTAAAAAATAATTTTTTGTGTATTAAAAAGCAAAGTACAAGAAATTTAAAAGTAATTTATTTATTTTTCAAGAAAATAAATTAATTTAAAAAGTAATTTATTTATTTTTAAGAAAAGAAGTTCATATCTTTATAACGTAATTTAGTTTAACCAATTCACACAAATTTGCCTGTAGAAACACCTAAAACCCAGTTGAAATATCTTACAATATTGTAGAAGTTTCGAAGTGTAAAAAAATGTTGTTGTATATTAATGATACAAATCATAAAAAGATTATGCAGTATTAAAAATAAGAAAATCTCTATCATTAGATCCTTGGATGAAAATAATCTTGAACATGCATGTGTATAGGCATGAGCAACAACAATACCCATATATACCTCTATAGATTGTTTCATATATTTTTAAATAAGTAGCAGTCGATTTTCAAATAAAAAACTGGAATCGAATTTACTATTTCTCGATGAATGTTGGAATTTTAGGTTTCCAATTTTAAAAAAATTAAAAAATATTTAAACCTTTATATAATTATTTGTGTACAAATTAATTTGGACA
The DNA here is from genome assembly GCA_023678885.1 of Pogostemon cablin. NCBI lineage: Eukaryota > Viridiplantae > Streptophyta > Magnoliopsida > Lamiales > Lamiaceae > Pogostemon > Pogostemon cablin. The sequence goes on along the minus strand of CM042960.1, from coordinate 5,819,340 downwards.
ATTACATTATATTTTTAATATCTTTTCTTATATTATTATGTAATTTTAATTGATTGAAATTTAAAAATTAAACAATAATTTGAAAAAAAAATTAAAAGAAAAATACAATTAATATAACAAACTATTACAATACACAATTTTAAACAGTTGGTTACAATAATATTCAAGGTTTTGATTCCAAATAAATATGCTACATATTAGTATCATAGACTTATTAAATAGAGTTATTAAAAAGAAAATAGTTGGTTACAATTTTCTGTATATAAAAACCATAATCCAACCTTAATATTCAAGGTTTTGATTTGATTTTCTCATCGATTGTCCTCCAACGTACCTGAAGTACTGATTGTGGCGCAGGGGACTTGAATTGAATTTCTCATCGATTCTCCTCCAACCTTGAATTGATTTTCTCATCGATTCTCCTCCAACGTACTGAAGTACTGATTGTGGCGTTGACATGTGGTCCGTGGGCTGCATCATGGGGAAATTATTGATTGGAAAACCACTTTTCCGACATGTATGTGAGATCAGAGATCTGGCGTGCATACACGAGATGTTTTCTCCATGGCTTGACATGGTGAAATTATTGATTGGAAAACCACTTTTCCGACATGTATGTGAGATCAGAGATCTGGCATGCATACACGAGATGTTTTCTCCATGGCTTATTCAAGCCGGGGTTGGATTTGCTCGAGAAACTTCTGAGTTTGGAGACGAACATCGTCCATAAAAATCTCACAACGACACCTTTCGCATGAAGAACACGCTGCCATAAAATGCTAGTGCCCATCATCGTCACTCACGTACTGAACCTGTCATCCTTTAACCATGAATAAACATTTAACTATAAATAAACATATTTTATCTATATAAATAAATATACTTTAATAATAAGTCACGTCTCATAAATCGTTTCAGATATACTCGTCTCACAAGAAAGTGCATATTCATATAAATATAATTATTAATTGGTCTAATTTATAAAATCTCATGTGTCACAAAAGAAAAAACACAATGTCCTATTACATTATGAGTGACGTATGTGCTGAAAATCTCAATATTTTTTTGAGTTGGTCTTTTGTATTTTCAGATGCACAAAGTGTGTAAGGGTTCATCATTTTGTTTTCGATACTTTTGATAATTTTTTAGTTGTATAATGTATAAAAATAAATAAATAAATAAAAATAATTTGAGTAATTCAAATAGAAGTGAATAAAGTCTTGAGTAACATGTGAAAATAATAATAATAATAATAATAATAATAATAATAATAAAAAAGTATGTAATAATAATAATAAAGTATGAATATTTATTAAAATATATTAAGAAAAGTTATTTTATGTATGCACATTAAAAAAAAGTTACTTTTAAAATGTAGTCCCTCGTCATATAGATATTTTTTTTATTATCTTTATTGATTTTTAAATGATAACATAGTATTTTTAAATAATAAATAAATTACATTATTTATATTAAGTGTAAATAATAAATTAATAATAAATAATAAATTAATAATTAAAATATACTTTTAGTTTAAGGTTGAAATTTGATATGATATTTACTTTTTTGAGTGCTTAAATTTAATATGAACTTATGTATTTCTCTCCCTCTCCATATTAAAACTTATCTTTATCTTTATTTTATCTTAATTTTAATTTTAATCTTAATCTTATCTTTATTTTAATTTTAATCTTAATCTCCATATTAAAATAATTAATAATTATAATTATGACATTTTCAAATTAGAAAATAAGATTTTATTTATTAAAAATATAATAATATTAAATATAATATTTGAATATATTCAAATTTTTCAAATAAATCTCCTCCACCCATTAAAATAATTAAATAATTTTTCAAATTTAGAAATAAGATATTATTTATTAAAAATTGAATAATATTAAATATATTTGTAAGCAAATAAAATTCACAGTCCAATTAAATGATAACACGTGCATTTTCATGATTAAAATATTAATTTTAATTTATTATATTTTATTGGGGATTTAATAAATTAATCTCTAAAATAAATTGATAAATAAGATAATTAAACCCTAAATTCATAATTATAATTATTTGATTATTTTAATGAGTGGTTGAAATTTGTTTAATAAAAAAATGCTCAGGATTGAATTTATTCTGCTTTAGTAATATCTTATTTCTTAATTTGAAAAAATCGTGATTATAATTATTTAATTATTTTAATGGATGGTTTAGATTTATTTGAAATTTTTGAAAACAGAAAACCCTAAAATCTAAAATCATAAACCCTAGATTCATAATTATAATTATTAATTATTTTAATGAGTTACTTAAATAATATCTTATTTTCTAATTTAAAAAGATCATAATTATAATTATTTAATTATTTTAATAGATTACTGAGATTTTATTTTAGAAATATATGATCAGGATTAAATTTATTCTATTTTATACAATAATGAATAGGAGGCGCAAATTATTTAATTATTTTAATAGATGACTGAAATTTTGTTTTAGAAATAGATGATCAGGTTTAAATTTATTCAATAGGAGTGTGCGCCGCCAGCTCAATAACGAGCCGGTTAGCAGGCTTTCGAGCTGAATAGACCACTGCCTTCAGGCAAGACCTCAAATTCGATAGCATCATCGAGCTCGAAAAAGACTTAAATAGGCAAACAAATTGGTAAATTCACAGCCAATATAGAGTGAATAACCATTATGCTCTAAAGATAAAATATTAAAATTTATGGACAAAATAAAGCATGAATCACAATTATTAAAATTCAGAGGATGCTTGTTTAAAATTCTAGAAACACTATATCTCTTGTGAGATAGGTAAGTTTGAAATGGGTCAACCTATTATTAAAGTATGTTTACTATTTACAAAGAATACTTATAAGTAATTGAAATATGTTTGTAGTGAATCATACTATCACACCCTAAAATCACACTTTAAAATGCATTATTTATCATACTTAAGAAAACACACTTTAACTACCTATAAACATATTTAACATTACTACTTCAAAACGTCGCACAATCCATCTCACATAAGCACCATCATGAGACTTTGTCAAAATTCTAAAATGATAATGGTAATGAGTATTTAATGATGAAGAGATAGTACTTGATGAAAAAAGGGAAAGGTTAACAAAAGGGGAATACATTTTTCTTATCCAAGCATCAAAGATATTGATACTAAGCACCCTCAATTATGTAATAAGAATTAATACTAAAACCTAACAAGGTAAGAATAAAAACAAGAGTAAAAGAAAAGGCACATGAATCAAATGGATGTATGGAAACGTTTGTTATGATACAACGAATTCATACAATCATTTTCCGCACATCGATAGTTATCTAAAAGTACGCACCAAATCATTCCGGGTGTGTACAATAACTCCTAAATCATATTATGCAAAGCTCAGTCAAATAGTAAACCTTCTATTCTGAATCAATTTGTGTGAGCTTAGTTAAACAGTAAACCTTCTACCATGAACTACTAGAGGTTCATTTTGTGACTTGCCTCCTCCACAATCCCAGAGGGGCGGCGGAAGCCCCTAACGGTGGTACACCATAAATTAAATTGTGTAATTGTGTTCTGTTAGGTTTGCAATTAATACGAAGACATATAGACAGAATATTATAATGCTCCTTTGCACTTGGGGAGTCAATATTCCTTCACAATCCAAAAAACAGCAGTAAATCAACTTGAACTAATCAATGTCAAGAAATCCTTCCACTGCCAAATGAATAAAAAAATAAAACCACAATTTTAACTGCCTAGAGGGTATAGAAGAAAACTTGCATGAACCACCTCATATGGAACACATTTCATGAAATAAATAAATAAAATAATAAAGAAGTGATATCCTTTGGAGGGGAGCAAGGTGGTACTTTTCAAGAAAGGTAATCTTTTTTGTAGCCTCAAGAAATTCATTATGTGAGACATTCTTACAGAAAACTTGCTTGTAGTTTAAAGATCTTAAGGGAAATCATAGCAGTATAATAGCTTCCAAGCAAATCAAGAATTTAAAGTAAAGATGCAAGAGATGATTGGGATTGTAAGACATTGATAATACAATTTGCTGAAGCTAGAAAGAATCACATCAGCTAAAAATGAACTCTTTACTATCTTTACCAGATACATAGCTTCTTAATTCTAGCGCATGTAAACGATAACATTCAATCATATATTATAACGGAAGATAAATGATGAGAAGAAAAAAGTTCCATATAAATTTCAAAATTTTCTATTCTGATGCTACACTAAGCAATCATATTTCTGAAAATATTTGAAACGAAGAAAAAGTGTATATAAATTAATTACCTGCAACTTAAAAAATCAACTTGTGACACACTCTTGAAGATATTGATGACTCTGAATCACATACTGTTCCCAAAGAGGCCTATACCTCCCTATACTCAGCTTTAGCCACGGTTTCATGTTCCCGTTGAAGTGAATTACAGCTGCGGTCTCTATTAACCGGTTATCAATATTCAGATCATAACCCAATCCCAAAACGTGCCATCTCCGATCAAGAGGTTCAGTCAACCCGTAGAAAGCAAGAAGACCGGGGGGAAGAGTCCCGAGCTTCCAAAGTGACTTATCGATATTTTTTTCCTGCCAATAATGGTATCTTGCGGTCACATTCGCCTTTCTCCAAGCAATCAAATCGAATACATTCACACCAAACGCCCATCCGCATGCTTGAGGATCAAATTTGGTACTAATGAGTGGATTTGAGAAGTTGAGATATTTATAGTATCTGTGGAAAGCTTCAAGACAGGTTTCAACAGCTCCATTCACGTTCCCATGCAGATCTAGAGAAAAGAGTGGTGTCAAATCCTTCTGAACAACAACGTCATCATCGAGGAAAACTACCTTCTCCAAGTGAGGATAAATCTCTGGGATGTAGAAACGAAGATGATTCAGAAGAGAGATGTACTTTGGATTATGGAACTTTGGTTCAGCACCATTATCGGGTGAACTGTCAAAGAAGTATCTTCGTACATCGGCATCGTGTAGCTGTTTCACAACAGGTGAATAAGATGCATTCAACCAAGTGAAGTGTTCAATGTTCTGAATCTCTATAGCAGCATCTTTAAAATCGTTCCTGAGAAACCAAGCCTGCATTGCCCCATATTTGACCCCATTTGTCACGATATGAAATACGAGCTGCTTCGGATGTTCAGCATTCGAAATAGTAGAATTTACTACAACTGAGACAGCCAGGAGGTTATCAGAAAATATACAGAAGTGGTAGAGGTTATTATCCACTAATCGAGGAGAGTTCCTCCTCTCATGAGCAAGCTCTTGTATTGTCTTGTTCTGAAGCCATTCAGCAGTGAGTTTGATATCAACACACTGAAGATTCTTAGGTGTTGATTCGGCAGCTAATTGTCCAAATACAGTACTTTGAACAGTCGCTGCGTTTGTGCGCTCTTCCAGAGCCTGAATATGGGATTTCATAGTCACCAACGTTGTTGCAATATCGTAATGAGCGTCTTGCGCTTTAAAAATAAGGGACGACAAACTTTTTATTATCTGTTCTGCTTCATCAAGAGATATGGGCTCCTCTCTCTTTGCAGCTTTTGAGAGTAACAATTGGCAGCTTCTTATTTTTGAACTAAGCTCCCAGGCAAGATGGAGATTATTATGTTCTTTAGCAATAATAACATACGCTTTGGCAAGGGTAATCTGCTCAGCTAATTGTCGGGCATATGATCTGGCACTTATTAATTCTTCAGTAAAATTTCGATTTTCACGAACAGCCCTATCATTTCTGTGGTTTATATCCTAGAAAAGATAGTAATATGTTTAAAATAAACATTATTGAACAATAACATATGCATTGGGAGCAACAGTAACATTGTTAGCCCTTAGCAACACCTTTAGTAGCTGAGAAAACATGTTATACAAGAATATATTTGTAAGGCTATTCAAACTCGCCAAACTAGATTTATTGGACAGAGAAAATAAAAATAAAATTTAGATAGTGATTCCTTCTTCCTAATTCAGCAAAGAAGTGCAAGCAGATCCATGTAATAAAACGGAGTGAATAGAAACCACATAGACGTAAATATTCACCAGATAAATGCAGGTTTCGTGTCTGATTAAGGCTATGAGGCTAAAAGGGAGAAGTCTTCGGATATAATGGAATTAAAATGTCATATTCGATTCACAAATTCCAGAATACAGTAAAAGAGTGAAAGCAGGTCTCAGGCCAGTTAAATGGTGCTGTTGCCAGAAACATAATGTGCTTAATTGATACGCTAACTGTTGAGGATGAGTTGAACTAATTCAAAATTCTGGAAGTCAATCAGCCCAAAAGAATATTGTTTCTATTTTGAATTTAAACTTCATTGCTAACATTTTCTTGATTAGCTCATTTTAATAAAAAAAACATAGATATTTTCGTCATTTTCCAAATCTTACCTTGCATCACATTTCTAGTCATGCAAATCAATGCACATTGCTGGTATATTCGTCCTTTCGAGCAAAAAAACCATATAACAAATACGTGTTCATTAAAATAATACTACCAATTTGTATAAATATACACCAATTCAAATATACTTAATTTAAACAAAGGCCTAAAAGGTGTTTGGTATAACGGAAGGTACTGGGAATAGGATGGAAACAGTATTGGTTTGAGAGGGCTGGTAGTGAAACCCATAGCTCTTCTATTTGGGAGGAATAGTTAATTCCCCAAAAAATGGGGTTTCATTCCATTCCTTTACACACACCAAACAAACAAAAATCAATTCCATACACATTCCTCATGTAGAAAGTAAACTAAAAATCCCATAGTAAAAATAAAAATAAAAAATAATTATCCAAGGAAAAATATGTGAATAAGAAGTTATTTCCAAATGAAACTAACAGTCTCAATAACTGTTATTAGTTTAAGAAAAAACAAAGAGCAGAAAGATACTCTAGTGGTAGTATTTTGGATTTACTGTTTCATAGTCCCGTTTTATCAACTCTTTCATTCTTCAAAATGCCACGTGTAACTTTCTTTCTGGATTAACGCATAATGCTAAAAGTTTATTTACAGATTTTAGGGTGTAATATTTTGATTATAGTTGGCATCCACCCATAGAAGGGAGTTACACTTGGCATAATATTAGGGAATGAAATAGTAGATGAACAATGTAACAGAAACAGGAAAACCGGATTGTTAAGGCTAGAAACTAAAGCAAATACTAGTTATTACACCTCAGTTGTAGAGAATATATGGAATTGAAAACTCTAAATGGTGAAGGTTAATTTGGAAAGGTTACTAACTACTAAGTGACGCCATTAAATTATTTTAAGAAAAATAGATTTTTGTGCTCCACTCCCAGATTTATGACATGGTGAAGTTATAAGATATACGTAATATATTTTCGAGTTTCAAGTAAACAAATGGCTGAAGTTGGCTATACAATTATAAGAGGCTGTGCAGCATCTATATCTCTTAGATTACACCCTCATTAAATCAAAGCTTGAGCTTAAACCCAAAGAAGGAACATCGGTGTAAGTGTAATACAAAACATAGTTTGAAAAGCTAAGTAAGAGGATGATTTTAGTTTTTAAACCCTATATTATCACATATTTTTCTCCAATGAACATCAGTGGGAGCTAATATTCTGAAGAAATGCAACACCCCCTCTACTCAATCATGTACAATGCATTGAGAGCTGTTTTACACCCAAGTCTCAACATCCATTTTCCATTTGTGGAAGTCCCACTTCTAAGTTTAGTAGAGCAGCAGTATCCTCAATAGTCAAAGAGCATCTTTAATTTTATTCCATGGTCCTGTTATAGCTAAGAAAATTCATGGTATTCCGGATAACAATGAAAAGCCAGACGAATAAGCTATTGAATCACACTAAACGCTACTTGAACAAAAGAAGCTAGCAGATAACATCGCAGATTTCTCATGGTAATAATTAAATGGAGAATCATGAGACCAGATTTCTACATTTCACACATGTTTTAGTCCAATTCAGGATTCAATCACCGATCCCAACAGTTCCATCTTTAATCTATCTATTTCTCAGAAGAGAACTCATCTCAGTGAGATTGACCTCATTTACAGAGATAAAAGAAATCAGGCTTTGAAATCAAACTTGTCTGATTACTAAATAACCCCAGACATACTACAGATGATTTCACAAAAGTCAAAACCTAGATCATAAGAGTTTGATTTCCCTATTTCGAGCTGAGCAAGGAGTAGAACAAAATCACTGAAATATCACTCAATAACAATCATTACAAAATTAACATTGATTCGATTCAAACTGGCAATCATCCAAGAAACAGAAGATGCATCAGGAAGATATGAGAGAGAGAGAGAGAAAGTTCCTCACCATAACAGGCTGTTCCACATGATCCTCATCGCGATAGTTATGCTGAACAACAAACAGTACACAAGCTGCAACCAGAAACGCGAGAAGAAGCGCCCAGATCCACCACGAAATCCTCCGTCGAACCGGGCGCCGAAAGTCGGTCGCCCGCCGCCGCATCGTTGGCGAAAATCTTCCACAATTCAATCCCAAATCGATAACCCCGCCCTGCCCATCAATCACAGCGGATCAAAACAGCCACCCTAGGGCAAAACGCTTCACCTCCCGAATCAGCAACCTTGTAATCCCCCCAAAATCAAGGAAAAGCCATCAAGAAATCTGATGTATGCCGCCCAAATTGCTGCAATGAAGCAAAGCCCTATGAATCAATCATCCAACAGTCGTACAAGAGAAAGCTCTCAGTGACACCATGGAATGTCAGCTTTGCTAAGTGAGAGAGTGAATGAGAGAGAGAGTTTCGTTGATTCAGAGGGGAGCAATTTGGGCAAATCTAATAAAAGTGTGGAGCACCTGCACATGAAGAGCATTTGCCAATTCTGCTTCCATTTTTTTCTTTTATTATTAAATTAAACCTCCAAAAACACAACATAAATACACATCCAAGATCGTATATTTATGTATCAAGAAAATCTGGCCAGTATCGCTCTTCTAATCGCAATCAGCCTGAATTCTAAATCTGGAAATTGTGTTTCTCTAATTGAGTTTTGTAGGAGAAAACATGTTTAAAGAGTGTCGGAAAGCTGTTGCATTTGAACACAGTGAGATCGATCGTATGCAATTAAGGAAATGCATCTCAAATTTTGTTGGCAATTCCTATTAGATTATCCTATTAAATTTTTTATGAAAAACTGAATAAAAATTATTAAAATACGGTGAGATTAACTCACCAAAAAATTGTATTATTGTGCATAATCCAAATTAGTACAGATATGACTTACACTCAGATATCAACTCATGAAAGTGTTTTCTCCCCAAAAAAAAAAAGAAAAAAAATTAACTAAAATTGGGAATTACAAAATTAAAAAGATTGAAATTAAATTGTGACATACTAATGGGATGAAATGCGATTTTTTTTTCAAAAATTGCAATAAGATTAAATTTTTCGATAAAATTTTCAGAAAAGTTAATCTTTTTTCCAATCAAATTAAACTATAATTGGATTAAAATGGTCGAAATCGAATAAATGATGTACTTAAAGGACCTTTTGCATTCTTTCCTTACGAAAATAACAACACCTAACACACGTTGTTTTATTCTTTTATTTATTACTACTTAAAAAAAAACTTTATTTTTTAGGTAAAGTACCCAATATACAAATACCTCTTAATACACTTTATTATTTGTCAAAAGCCATCCTTATTTAACATGCTCCATATAACTTTATATTTTTATTACTAAAAAAATTAACAAAAAAAACTCTTAATTACTATGGGATACAAACATACAAAAATATTACTACTAACTACAAAAATATATAGTGATATTCCAATATTACCCCTACAATGTGTTGTACATATATGTTGTGTGAAGCAAAGTGTGTGCAGTAAAAAAAAAGTGTGTGCAGCAAAAAAGTGGGGTGATCCGGTGGCGGTCCGGCGGAGCTCCGCGCGACCGGCCGGTGGCGGTCCTGCAGGGGTGGCGGCGGTCCATCGAAGCTCCGGCGGTGGGTGGGGGTTTAGTTTGTGGTTTAAAAGTGTATGAGTTTAGGGTCATATTTAGTATTTTACTCTAATATTTTGTATGTGATAATAATTATTTTAAATCAACGTATCTAATAGTAATTAGGGGTACAAAGTGTGTAACTAGTGGTAATTTTCTCATGAAACGAATATAGTATAATAACAATACTAACAAAATGCAATTCATGGCATAAACCAAACCCAAACTAAGTGAAAATTGAGAAACTCTCTTGTGAGATGAATTTTTTATGAGACGGGTTGACTAATTATTAAAGTATGTTTATCATATATGTAAATTATGGTTATTTATAGTTAATAATAAATCGTATTATAACATCCTAAAATCATATTTTAATTCATCATCCATCATACTTTATAAAACATACTTTAACAACCATTAAACATACTTTATCTATATAATAAGCATACTTTAATACACCTCACAAACGGTCTCACATAAATAGCATCTCTCAAGAGACTTTGTCGTCAGTATTAATGTGGATGTCATTTATTGTCGAGATGGACATTAGTATAAGTATTACGTAACGATGATGGAGCCTTTGTGGCTTGACTCACGTATCTTTAGTTATTCTGAATTGTTTGTGCCTTGATGAAGGTAAAGCAACGAGGCTCCACGAAGCCTTTCATGGATGAAAAAACTAAAGAGAAATGTTGGGTTTGAAAATTAATTATAAAATAGTTTATGATTAGTATAAAAATACGGAATCGTTAGATTTTTATAATAAAATAATATATATTATTATAATATAATATAATTAAATATTACTATTAATCTATGTACAGAAATTTTATTTGACCATTCTTCCAAAGAAAAAGTTAAATCATATAAAAATTAATTGCTTCGAAAATTAATTAAAATTTTAATAAAGCCTTGAAATTTTGTGTGATCTATATATATTTAACTAATATTTAATCATTTCTAATATTAAATTTATCAATTACATTTTTTTAATTATAATCCTTTTTAAAAAAAAGTTAAAAAAAATAAAAAATCATGTATTGTTAACGGACCAATTTCAATTTTCAATGTTTTATTTATGCGCACTATCTACTCTTTTTCTACTTTTCTTTTTTCTGAAAAATATATTTAAATATTATAAAATAAATAAATAAATAAGAATGCTAACTAAAAATTGAGTTTTTAAATATTTTTAAGAATAGTAAGTTCTTCTGTATGCATAAGTTTGCCATTTCAAAAGGTACAAAAAGGAAAAAACATGTGTTTGTAACAAAGAAAATATAGAAAAATATCCAGCCAGCCTTGCAGGTAAGATGTGGTAGATAACTCAACTCATTTGATGTTTATTACTGCTCCCAACTTCACCTCTTAGTACTGTGTGGTACAATATTAAGAAAAGATTTCCCACAACTCCTTTCATCAAAATCAGCAATATCTTCAACTTCAGAATAAATACATACTAATACATATACATTTTCTCATTTAAAATTGTGAGAAACAATAATATATATATATATATATATATATATATATATATATATATATATATATATATATATATATATATATATATATATATATATATATATAATAGAAAACTTAAAGCTGTAGAGGAGTCCAAGAGGATATTCAGAATTCATTTATTCACTTCTTATTTTTCCCACAACTCAGAAATATAGATGCATAATGCTTGCACATATTGACTTACCCATTGCACTCTCATTAAGCAAAAGCATGTTTGCAAATGTATGATAGTAATTACACCTAATCTACAAACCAATTTAAATGTTATCCCAAAACATGCATGGACATATGAAGTTTCTCTAATGAAATAAACACAAATGGGAAGGAGGGCAATAACGCATAGGTCTGTTTTTATTCGTAATTGGACTCTGCAATGCGTTGTACAAATGTGATTTTTGAATAATAACTAAAGTAAAACAAAAAATGGCTTGATGTGAAGGAAGAAGAAAATTCCAGGCACAAATCCGGTGGTCCAACTGTCAAATATTCCATAGAAAGACCAGAATGTGGTGATCCTAAATAAGAGTAATAACAAAAAGTCAAATTAAATGAATTAATCACGTTAGTATTGCCTGCCAAATGTAGCTAAGGTTAGGAGAACTACATATAATGAAGTCTTGTTTGGGTGAACTTCATCATCTAATGTAAAAAAAGAAATGACCTCAATAATGTTTGGATGAACTGCATCGCATTATAAAGGAATTGGAGCTTAAAAATTAATGAAGATCACCCAATCTTAGTCAATTTGGCATGTGGTATAAAAATAGTATGTAAACAGAAAGTTGGTGCACCAAAAAAGAATGCTTATTCTGTAGAAGCAAGTAATTTTCAGATAAAAAGGTGAAAAATACATGCAAACCAATACCTCAGTGTATCAAAAGCTGATTTTGCTCGACGCTAAGAGGAAATAACCTGAAAACTTTTTCAAAAAACATCTCTTTTAGTTCTCCGAAGGCTAATAACATCTCACTTCAGCTTCCTCCAGTATTGTACCTTTAAATACCAACAAATGTGTTATATAAATCCTTTAAAGGGTGTTTTACCCAATATAGCTAGAAGAGAATGCAATAGTAAAGGACGAAAAGTACAAAAGATGACAAAAGAAAGTGAACAAATACATGCAAACCAATACCTCTTAAGGCAATTTAGAACCATAGCTAAATTACACACTTGAATAAGAATGAGAATTTACAGCAAAGATATTGAATTTCTCATCTAGATGGTGAAAAAGATAACAACTGGAAATTATCATTACTAATACGCGTCCATGAATGTAAAATTCCATTGCTTTTAAGTAAATATTCAAGTGTTTCATTTATTGAATGATGAAAAAATAAAACACAGCAGCATGAAAGATAAGATAACCTGCAATGGTTGCATCATCCTAACCCTGCAAAAAGTTTACAATCATAGCAGCAATGGCTACCCACTTAGCCCTTTTCATTGTTTTGACAATTAACCAAACTCCTATCTTTAGACCAGGTTTAGTCCTAAACTAAAATAATAGAAAAGTAACAATAAGCAAAGAGAATAGATGACATAGATCCTACTACACAATATTAGAGCATTAGAACATGCTACTTAAAAAGAAAAGAAATAACATGAAACGTTTGATTGGGCCAAAGCCATCAACGTCAACAGAAGCTGTTGAGAGCGAGAGAGAAATCTAAGACTGAGAAAGATTATGTACCTTCTGAAAAGATAAAACGGGTAAACTTCAAAGCCCACTGGAGTGATCTGAATAGAAAGAATGTAAATTTACTGCTGCTAGTTAACAATGAATTTAAATACTCACTATTTTAAGAAAAAGAAGAAATTATAGAGATACAAAGCTCAAGTATATCTATGAATATCCTTGTATAAACCATAATTGACATCATCATCCGCAGAAGTAGGATGAATTTGCGAGTGGAGTTACTGCATATAAGCAAATTAATGCCTAAAAAAGTTTCTTTAAAGATAAAAGTGAATAGAAATTGAATAGAAAGAACCCCAACAGACCTAACAAATCGACCGAGTTTGATTTATAGCACACAAAATAAACCCGAAATCTACAATCACAGTATAGATCATCATTTCACTAATAAAATCAAGAAAACCAAAATAGAGAATTGGGGGCAATAGAATATAGAAAAAAGATTTCAACTTTTATACTTCAGCCGCATATGAGTGATATGAAAGATTTGGATGGAACATCTCCGAATTCAAACATCTACCTGCAAAGAAACCCTTATCTCGAAACCGCTGATTGCCTGATTGGATACCAGATCTTTGAATCCAACTCTAAACCGGCACCATTCATCATCCATCTTAGATTCTGCATGTTCCTTTAGAGGATTTGAAAGGGGTGCGTGGAAGAAGACGGCTTGGACGGTGTAAGATTGAATTAGGATTTTGAGGGGTGATTTGTGCTAATCCAAAACATTTGCTATTAAGTGCATCCAATTATGTGAAATAACAGTAAAGGCACCGAGAATTAGTGAAGAAAGAAACTGTAAATAATCAAGAATTGACACATCATGGAAAGCCTCCCAAGATGACACATTAGCAAGATAAAACTCTTGTTTAGTATATAAAAGATGCTCTGTGAAATAATTATTTTCAATTAAAAATATTTTATTTATTTTATTAAATTCGAATCTATATATATTTTTTGTTTTATTATTTCTTTTTTTCCCATTACTCCATACATATTTTTAATCTATATTTAATTTTAGGTTTAAATATTTCTTTTTTTCCCATTACTCCATACATATTTTTAATCTATATTTAATTTTAGGTTTAAAAATACCCACGGTCTCATTTACCTTTACTAACTCAGTTCAGTTTTCGGTCTGACGCTCTTAAGTATCATTATACTATTCTTTAGACAATTTCTCACTTCAGTTTTCTTCAATTTTTTATTTTATTAATAAACGAAAAAAAAAACTTTTAAAATTTGAGTATGTATAGGGATGTAAATGGGTAGGGTATGGTACGGGTATGCCCAATCCATATACTACCCACATTTTATTTTTATTACCCTTACCCTATCCTATTACCCTCAAATGTACCATCGGGTAGGGTACGGATAATATTAATCGGGTAATGGATAATCCGCGAATCCGAAATTTTTAAATGGCTACCCTTGTCAACCAAACAATATATCACTTTAAAAGACACAATGATGTAAATGCAAAAGATTAAAAAAAATAATAAGAAGAAGAAGAAAATTGAGATGTGAGTAGTCTGCCTCAATCCCTTTATAATTAAAATAAAAATTGATATAAAATATTAGAGAGTATCATTTTATCAGTCATATCCTTGAAGCCTTTTGCTTTCTTAAATCAAATAAGCAATATGATGTACACTATAATGTGCGTTATAAAGTGGAACCATTTTTCAAATTATACAAAACATACTCCCTTCATCCGGTTCTAAGGTATCCATTTGTTTTTTGCACTTGCCCGGTTCTATGGTATTCATTTGCTTTTTGCACGTGGATTAAGGAATATTATTAATATATGTAAAGTGGGTAGTTGTATTAGAGTGAAGTGGTGGGCCATATTGTGTATTTTTTTACTAAATAGGGAAAATAGATACATTTGAAGCGTCAGAAATAGTAAAATTGATACCTTAGAAGCATATATATATATATATATATATATTTTTTTTTTAAATACATATCCTACCCCTAACCTCAACATTTTCAAGCAGGTACGGGTACTACCCTATCCTCCTGCAGGGTATCCGAACCCGCAGATAAAATTGGCAGCCCTAAGTCTGTACACCCACGTTCACTAATTAATACTAAAAGCTTACTAGTTTGTTAATGAATTTTAGCGAAAGTATTCTTTTTAAGAATTAATTAAAATAATAATAATAACAATAAATTTATTTTACTTTATTCTTATTACAAATTAATCCACATCTTAAGAAATTGTAAAAAACAACACATTTTTAATTATTGTTACAAAAAGTATCAATATATGATATTTTTCTCAAATATGAGAATCAAAGGTTGGATTGAGTATGTTTTACAACAATGTTTAAAAGTTGGGGTTCCTTTATGCAATTTTAAAAAATAAGAATTATTTTACCATAAGTAAAGTTCATATTTTTCTTCTTATTGCAATTAACTTTTGAGTACCAGAATATAAAAAATAATACTCCCTCCATCCCATAAAAGTTGACACACTTTCTTTTTTGGTTTGTCCCACTAAAGTTGACACATTTCCTTTTTAATACATGAGACCCACATAAAAACAATTAATCTATTCTCATGGACCCCACATATCACCTCTAACACAATTACCCACTACACATTAAATATTATTTATCTCACTTCACTTTATTTCACTTTACATTAAATTATTATACTCATTAATCTCCGTGCCAAAAAAAAATTATATCAACTTCTCCGGGACGGAGGGAGTAATATATTTATTAAAAAATACTGAATAAAATTAATAGGTATAGAGCACATGGAATTTCAATTGGGATTACCTATTCCAATCCCGTGTTTCATTTCCTGTTCCATCTATTAGATGTTTGACACATATATTAATCAAGACCTAAAATACAACCACATGCTCCAATGGTTTAATGGTCATTAATTAGGGTATATTATTTTTATTTACAAGTTATGAAACATGGAGTGAAACACGATTGTGGAACAGGGGATTCGGATTGCATGGAATTTAGCTTGATGCGCACTTGCTTTTTTGAATTACCAGTTCTACTTACTCCATTCCAACCAACCTACTCTTTTGGATATACTGAGTTTTGTAGGGAATGATTAAATTTTTTCTTAAATATATTTATTCAGCTTGATTACTTTTAATTTTAAAAACACAAGCGGGGATAGCTCAGTTGGGAGAGCGTCAGACTGAAGATCTGAAGGTCACGTGTTCGATCCACGTTCACCGCATTTATTTTTTCATTTTGTTTATTCATTAAATTTGGGTTTTTATGCTCCTTTTATTCATTATTTCAATTCTAAAACTCTTAAAATAATTATTTTCAATTAATATTATTTATTTTATTTTATTTTATTAAATTCGACTCCTGTATATATTTTTAATTATATTATTTCTACTTTTTCATATATAATTTTAATCTATTTTTAATTTATGAACATCCACAAATTCTTTTTATATTGTATTGAATTCGACTCCATATATTTTTTATTATATTATTTCTAAACAATAAAATAGTTTTCTAATTTGCTATACAGAACTCGTATCATACAAATATATTTTTTATTATATTATTTCTAAACAATAAAATAGTTTTCTAATTTGCTATACAGAACTCGTATCATACAAATTTGATCGATTACATACAAACCACATTAATCGAGTTAGGATATATTTTAAAAAGAAGGCCGTCTTTGATATTATGGATGGTAAGTATGTTTGGTTTATATTGGATTGGATTGGATTGGATAGGATACGATAGATCCTAATATATGATCAGATGAAAAGAAGGAAGGTGTCTTATGTGTTTCCATGCTCCTACAATTGTACACATGGTGGATTCAATGTAATCTGCTGATGCTGATTCGGATTACGTAAAATTGGTGCACACAGGCCACGGTTTTGTTTTTTTCTAGCCGGAAAACTCCCAATCCGGCGGCGGCCCAGTTGCGCCTGAAAGGTAATTTCTCGACCATTATGCATTTGGGCTGTTGGTTTAAATTACGCGCTCTTCGTTAAGATTAAGATTGCTTGATTTTGGTGCAGTATCGAATTCTTTATTGAAATTTGCCCCGTATGCTGATTTGTGGAAAGTAATAGTAATGCTCTTCGTTGAACACCAATGATGCTTGTGATTCTCTGATGGAATTATGACCGCCTTGATGTTGCTCTTAACTAATGAACTAGTTTTCTTGCTAGTTTGGAACATAACTTGTTTCATGGACGGTTCTGACGATTGATCCACAATTCGAATTTTGTGAATCTTGAAACCAGCGTTTCGAAATTGATTCTAGGTTTATAAGAATCTTGTTAGTTTTTGAGGTCGGAGTTGAAATGAATAATGGGGATGATGATTGATATGGTGGGTTGAAATTCCCCATGAGTCTTGGCTCCTCCGCTGCTTCAATTGGAAACTAATGGGGTCATGTGACTACCAAGTTCTGAGCTGGAGTTGTATGTTTTATTTGAAGGTTGCTTGTCCCTGTTTGGTTACTTAATCGAACTTGCTTATTAACATAGTTAGTTGCTAACTTTTCTGAGAGCAAGCTTCATGTTCAAGCTCATGGTGAAAATTTTAATTTTTAGCATGTTCTAAAAAATAGTCTAAATAGACCTAGACAAATCAGTAAAAAAATGAATATGAAATAGAGAATGCATGTGTATGCTTGAAACTTAAAAATGAACATCCCTAAACTACCCAAAGAAAAAAAAGAAAAAGCTGGCATGAGTTGGGTATAAACAGACCTGAGCTTGAAATCCTTGGTCATATGACTATACTTGTCAGATATTTCATTGTTTTACTGACACAAATTATCAGAATTCATAATGCCCAAGCTGAAAAGATTATGATTTAACATGTTAATCTATCACTTTCTTTTTTACTCATTATGACGATTTTGCAGAAAATTTAAACTGCTCCACTAACACGAATATAATCAATCCTTGAGAGAATTATTAAGTCCAAGTATGCTTTGCAGACTCTTCCGAATGATTAACCGAGCTTCGATCTATTTAGGACATAATGGGGGATTAGATTTTTTTCCAGTTATAATTTCTGATATATGTTTTTCCCCTGTCTAAACAAACCTATTAATCTCCAGTGTGCTATTTCATTGAAGTACATTCTCATTTTTTATAAAATGTGGATCCTCTGATAGAGAAGAAAATGATAAATGATAGAAGAATATATTTCTATAGGAGTTAGGGATGTTTAATTATGATAGCTTCTGCAGGACTGCAGAGAGGAAGGGGAAAGGACATTGGATGGCGAAACAAACTGAGAAATTTTCTGTTGATTTCATGATGGCTGGGGCAGCAGCTGTTGTAGCTAAAAGTGCGGCTGCACCTATTGAGAGAGTAAAGCTTTTATTACAGAATCAGGGAGAGTTAATGAAGAGAGGACACCTTCAAAGACCATATTTGGGAGTCCGTAATTGTTTCAAGAGGGTCTTTAGGGAAGAGGGAACATTGTCCTTTTGGAGGGGAAACCAAGCGAATGTTATAAGATATTTTCCCACTCAGGTAGGCTTTTATACAGTAAAAATTTTGTTTGCTTAGTTTTTTAGTTTTCTGTGCATTTTTACTCTTTGTTTTGCAAACAGCTTTTCTAGCATCAAACTTATTGCATAGCTCTATTTGATTTCTGTAGCAAATCTATTAGAATATGCTCTTCAAGGTCTTTCAATCTTCATCTACACAATTTCTTTAAGTCTTACCCTTTGTTTGATATCCGTCTTATAGGAATACTGTATATGAATATAGGAACTCAAACGCAAAATTTATTAAGCTGATTGACTTTTGTTATCTCACACATGACACATCCTATTGTTGCATTGTTCCATATCTGGTGTTGGAGAACCATAAAGCAATCTCTGATATGGAGGGTCATCAAACGTCAAGCCCTAAATTTTATTGTGCTCGTTACTGAGTGTTGGCTTTCAAGGTGTCACTCGAATTTGCATCACAAAATGCAATATTGCTCAATTGCTCTTAAAACTAAGTTGCCTTTCTCTAGACTTTCTGATCCTCTGAGAATTAGAAAAAGTAAACTGGAGCAACCCAACCCACTCACCATTGAATTCATACATAATTAAGGTTGAGATGAAACAGGATTTAGCTTATCAAAGAATATATGGTTTTTATCCTACATTCTTTAAATGATTAAATAAGAGAACTATGAAGCTAAATGACCATGCATGGACTAAAGAAATATTGAAATGGAATGTAATATCTTGAAAGGGTCCTAGCCTGGATTACTTTATGGTTAGGTTTCATTCATTGGGCTGCTTATTACCTGCGTCAGCCTTCCCTGTTCCAACAGGAGCTGTATGCTCTTTTGCGGCATGATTGCCTACAAATATTAACACTAACTCATAAAATGTTTACCCCAGTGATTGAGCCCCTGATATTGTTTGGGGAGTTTGCATGTCCTAGATCATAAAAGGTTGATGTGTTGATAGCTTGGTTCCCATTAGGTTTGGTGTTTTTTATTATTCAGTCTTTCTTGTTCTTCATGATCCTGTGATGTGACCCTCTATCCAATCAATTGACTATCAGTTTTCAAGGCCCCCATTTGCTCATCTGTCTGATTACTTGGGAACATGCATAGTGGACATGTGCGATAAAATATTGGATTCCTTTGTTCTCTTCTTATGTGTAACTTAGTCTGAAATATAGCTAGTATCATTCTTAGGCCAAGTTCAGTTTGCTATACAATAGAACGTGTAGATCATTGGTCCTAAGTGCAGGTGTAATAACTATTCCTAAACTTCTGTATATTAGATTTAGTTGACTGTTAGATATTCCATGGAATATACAATATTATTATGGTAGTGTTTATTAGGGTTTAGTCTTACCTAATTTACTCTAGTTTTCATTTTATATATAGGTGCCCTACTGGTCTCTTTTTTATCAATATATTCATTCTTTCTTCTCTCAACTATGTTGTGCATTTATGATAACATTTACATAAATATTTAATGTCTATCTATTATCTAAAAATTTTGTTAAGACAGTTTTCATGTCTATTTTAAATTCTACAGGCTTTCAATTTCGCATTTAAGGGTTATTTCAAAAGCCTCTTTGGATGTTCTAAGGAGAAAGATGGATATCTGAAGTGTTTTGCTGGGAATGTTGCTTCAGGAAGTGCTGCAGGAGCTACCACTTCTTTATTTCTTTATCATCTAGATTATGCACGGACTCGATTAGGTACGGATGCTAGGGAGTGTCCCATCAATAGTAAACGTCAATTTAAGGGGCTAATTGATGTTTATCAAAAAACCTTGTCTACTGATGGAGTAGTCGGACTATATCGAGGTTTTTGGGTTTCAATCTTGGGAATTACTCTTTACCGGGGGATGTACTTTGGAATCTATGACACAATGAAACCTATTGTTTTGGTTGGACCATTTCAGGTAACTACCTCCTCCTGTGAGCATGCATCATGAATATTTTTTCTCTGTAAAAATTATGATGTGATTTGTATTTTTATTTTTTTGCACACTAATCGCTCACACACAAAAAAAGAAAGAAAAAAAGTGCATTAGAAAAGGTGGAGTCATTCCAATGATGAGATTAGAGAAACACGTTTAATATGGCCTGGGCTTGTGCATGGGTGACCTTAACATTCACACACCAGTTTGATGTCTAGAAAGTAGAAACTGGAGTATCTTTAATTCAAATTAAACGTGGAAGACTTTCGAAAGAAACTAAATAATATGACACACTATATTTCAAAATATTAATAAGAGCATGTATATCGCTGATATGATCCATTTATTGAACAGACATGAATAAAGGCTTAGTTCATTTATGCTTGGTGATGTCCAATACTGACAATTCTACAAGTCCAGCCATCTAGAAAATTTCAGGAGTCTGTGTCTTTCCTTTTATTCTAAAATAAAAATTTCACATTGATCTAATTCTAATGAAGGCAAATTCGCACCATGAAATTAAAAGCCTATTATAAATGAATTCTGCTTCTCACTTATAAATTATAATGTCATCATGTACCTTTTCTCTATGGTCATTACTATTTCATTGTGTTCATTTAGTTCATAAAGAGACTTAACAAATGAAATTTGCAGAACAAGTTTTTCGCTAGCTTTTTATTGGGTTGGAGTGTGACCACTATTTCTGGAGTCTGTGCCTACCCATTTGACACCCTACGACGGAGAATGATGTTGACCTCTGGACAGCCAGTGAAATATCGCAATTCCTTTCATGCTTTTCGTGAAATCATTCGCATTGAAGGTTTTTCTGCACTGTTTAGAGGAGTCACAGCTAACATGCTTCTCGGTGTTGCTGGTGCTGGGGTACTTGCTGGATACGATCAACTGTACAGAATTGTATACAAACCTGATTATGGCTTTAACTCAAGGCCTTCAAATAAATCTAATTTGCACTAGGACCTGATATTTATTTCTCAATACTTCTTGGATGGAAATAGCAAATGTAGATTGATCTGTAGTGCGTAGACTCTAGTTTATATGATTGATTCTTCTTTTCAGCAGAAGATTCCTGGGGAATAATCTCATACTGATTCAAATGTACAATTGTCGGTCCCTAGTTTGCTCACATTTAATAATTTATTCTTTTCTGGAGCACAAATAAAGTTTTAGAAAAATAGTTAGCTCTTTATTTTATAAATTCATGGAACCCAAATGTATATTAACAATTATCCCATAGCAATGTATTGCAGCCAAGTTGAGAAGATGAACTCTGCTTAAGTTGTGATGATTAAACTGATTTGTTATATTTTTTTAGTGCAAGACTGCTAGGTATTCTTCTCTCTCCACTGGAAGTTTGGCCTCTCAAGTATATTTGGGTGCAGAATATATCAAGGGTTTGATGATGTGGATGAAGGCACTATATTGCTATCCACTGATTTTGTGATTTAACTGTCTCTTTTGAAGTGTCTCAGCTCTCAGGATTGCTGTATAGAAGTGCACTTGAATTGCTTTGATCTTTTCAGACTAAATATACCATGTCTTCCAGGAATTATTTGGGACGTAAATAAAGTAAGTACGTATCATATTGATTGGTTTATATGCTTTGTTCAATTACTTTCATTTTTAGGTATCCTGCACATTTGAATCATATGCTCATTTTCTCCTACTTATGAATACATCATAATTCATAACACACACTCTAAGCCAATAGCCAAAAATTCTTGCGATACTTGGTAGTGATCACGTATCCTCCGTATCTCCTGTTTCTTCTCCTTACTGCTATTGCCATACAATCAGCATTTTGGATACAATAATCCACAATCCTGCTCTGATTTCTTTTCCTTTTCCAGATATGCAGGTTCCATATGATCGACTGCTTTCGTTGTCCCAAAACCAGCAGTGAGGCCCTTAGCTTCTTTGCTGCTTCAACTATGATTGCTCCCTTGTCCTTCCCTTCATGGACTGCAATCTCAACATTTACCTGTTTTCAGGTAAAGAAAAGCATCAGAATTAAAAACTTATATCTAGCTATTTTTTCTACCCAGTTATCATTAAGAACAAATGATATTTGGGCGGAATTTTGTCAGAACTTTAACTCACCCCAGGTGTTCTGAGCTGGCACACATTCTTCGTTGCTTGAAGAAGATCATACGCGCTTTGACAGATTTCATCATTGGCTTTTCTGGAAACATGTAAGAGAATAACAGTATCCTGGCTTTGAACAGTGTGAGAAAGCGCCCATTCCAGAACTTCATGATTGGAGTCAATCACAACCATGACTCTGTTGCAGCATTCAGTCTCTGGTATATTCTTGTTGAGGCTCAAATCACTGATCTCACAGGATAGATCAGAACGCTCTTCGGCTGTGATGAAACTCGAACCTTTCTTGTAGTGCTGCAGGGGCGAGCGGATACAGGTACGAACACGAGCTGCAGCACGACTCATGCACACACCCGGCATTTGGCTGGAAGGTGAGTGATCTATGAAACTGTGTGTGGTGTGATATGTGCTTCCTTTTATATATATTTTGCAATGGTGAGGTGGACATAGACATACACATGGTTGCCACCATGATTAGTTGTGCAGCAATATATTAATGGTGATTGAATGAAATTGCTGGTTAGATTTTGTTTTTTTGTTCTGTTTTTCTAAGTTGGGGGGGGAATTATTTCAACGTGCCTACCATGAACCACAATGTGAATGGCCCATGCTCACTGGTTGTTGAATTTTATATGCACACTATTTGTCAAATTCTTTCTAAGAAAACACACACATACACAGAGTACATTCACCAAGTGTGTCTTGTGGACAGTAAAATTGAATTATGATTTTAAATGGGTTCCAAATTTTGGGATTATAAATAAAATGATTAAACTTTAGAGCTTGAAATTTTATTTAGATCATAAATTTATTGAATACCTTTGTTATAGTAATATTCAACAAAATATTAGTTTCATTTATTAGGTTCTACATAATTAGAGGAAATAGTTGGATGAAATAAGAATATGCCGTGAGAATCAAATTCATTTTCTGGTGTTTAAAAAATGAAGCGAACTTAATTTCTTATCACACGTTATAAAAACTTATACAATTTAACAATAAATATTATATACTTTGTTTTTAAAAAAAATTATATTTATAAATGAAAATTTAAAAACTTGGTTCGATAAAACTACTCCTATATTAAGATTATAAAAAGTGGAGTATACATTTAGAAAAAGAGACACTTTATTGTGAGATGATGTTTTTGTGAAACAGTTGTGAGATAGGTCGATCCATTATTAAATTATACCTTATTATAGGTAAAGTATGCTATTTGTAGTTAAAGTATATCAATAGTTAATCATATTATAACACTCTAAAATCATATTTTAATTCATCATTTACTTTAAAAATCATTAAGCATACTTTATTATATAATAAACATATACTTTAATACGTATCACATATGTAACGTCGTACAATAGAGTTTAGAAATAGAAACGACGAGAACAATCCGTTACACAAGGAAGAAATTAATGCTAGAATGAGGAAAATCTACCGCACAGGATGAAATCGACGGCAGTAATGAGAGAATCGACAGAGGTTGTAAATCAGAAACTATTGAAATTTTCTAAAACATCAAACTTTACATATTATCATTAATGTATCCATTTGGTTGTATTTATGGAAAAAAAAGAAAATGGAATTAATTGATGATTGGAAGAGATATGTAGAGTTGTTTAGGACTAGTTGTCAAAATGATGTAACGTGCAAAAATGTACGTGTATAAATATGAAATAGGTAGGTACCCATCTCCGTCTCACTTCAGATGACACACTTTTCATTTTGGGCTGTTCCACAAAAGTTTGCACATTCCAAAAAAACAAAAAGTAAAAAACAATCACCCTTTCTCATACACTTTAATTACAAAAAAACCATCTCTACTTACCATACTTTATCATTTATATATTACATAAAAATACCATTATACTCTGAAAAGTTATCATTTTCTTAATTTCTGAAAAGAGGAGTGCAAGCTTTTTAGAGGGAGTAATTAAAAACTAAATACTATATTCTAAGAAGAATAGTCATCGAAATAGTTAATGAGTTGATTTGTCAAAGTTGAGCAACCTTAAGTTGGGTTGACTTAAGTCCAACATAATTATTTCTACACTAATAAGGTTTTTTTTATTTTTATTATTATTATCATTATTCTAAATATAATAATAATACATGTAACGTCATCTATAACAATCAATTTCATTATTTTACTGCCCATTTAACATAATAATTCAGTTATTTAATAATTCATCTCTAACAATTTACTCCATTTTTTATAAAAAATTAAAATGATAATATATTTTTTATTTTTAATATTATTTTTAGTTATTTAAAAATAATACTACATACATTATTTAAGTAAAAATAAAAATAAAAATAAAAAATAGTATTATTCTACTGTAGCAGTTGAAAAATACACCAGCTATAGTATATTTCAACATTTTGCTGCATTTTGCAACATGATCTCCAACAGCGGTGGAAAATGGAGATGGCCTAAATTCAATCTAATTAACTTGGCATTGCAATTTGTGGAATTTTTTTTATGTTATTTTTAATATAATTTTTATAATATATTTTTATTGATGAACATTTGTTTATTCTACATTTATTGCACTAGATCTAATGTTTGCATAAGGAAATAAAAAATTAAAAAGCATAATGTCAAGGCACATTGTGAAGTGAATTCAAATTCATAAGTTTTTCGCATACACCATTTTAATTACTTCTTTCATCTTGTTCCAAATTTTTTTTAAAAAATTAATCTCTTTGAATGACTTTTTAGAGTATTATAGTATGTTTGTGTAATAAATAAAATATAAAATAGTAATATATGTGTGAAAAAAAATCAGTAAAATTGATAGAGGGAGTGTGTAATTCATCATTGATTAAAAAATATAAAAGTGTCAAAAGTAAGAAGTGATACATTTTAGAGACATTTCAGGACACGTGCTTCCAACTTTTACAAATATTATTAATTACAAGTTACATTTATTCTTTCCACGAATTTTAATATAAATTACTTTTTCATTTATTTTTTAAAATAATTTGGTATTTTTAATAATAAATGTAATTGCTAAAATATGTAATGCCCGTTAAAAATTAGAGTTCAACGTGTGCTAAATTAAGTTTTAATTTAATCTCAATTATTAAATAAAATAAAGTAATATAATAAAAAATTAAAATAAATAATTACCCACTCACCCTTAATTTACATCTATAAACTCTAGAATTACCCTAGAATTAATGTAATAGTAATAATTTTAAAATTAAAATATGTTAGAGGGAGCATCAAATGTTTTGTTATATTTTGGTGTTGTATATGTATATCGATGACACGTATGCGGTAAGAAAATCTCAACATTTTCTTATAAGATTGATATTTTTCTTTTAGGGTATAAATTTGTTTCTTACCTACATGTCATTAATTCAATGGTTCATAATAAGACATCCAAACCGGTTAGAGAGATATGAATTAAGTAATTTTTTTTTAATGAAAGTGTGAAATTAAGACGAACTAAAATATAAATTGTGAAGTTGAAATTAGGATAATAGAAATATCAAATTTCATATCTTTGAAGTATAACTTTCATATAAAAAGTAACCATATGCATTTTAACTAAGGAGTAATCCTTCTAAAAAAGTTGCACCGTGCATGCACAGATACACTCGATTGCACACCAGCATTTTTCATATTTATATGGTATAATTTTTCATATTTATATGGTATAATTTTTTTTCCGGCTGCCAAACTTTCTAGAAGCGCTATTCCTTTTAATGATTATATAATTCGTAATTCATTATACAAAAATAATTATTCCTCCGTCTCACAAAAATTATGACATTTTCCTTTTTGGGTTGTCTTATAGAAGTTATTGTATTCCTTTTAAAGCATATTCGACCCACACAAAAAATATTAACATATTCACATTGGCCCATACACACTCCACACACACTACTAATACAAATACCTACTGCATATTAAATATTATTTCTCTCACAGAAAAAAATATTACAAGTTTAATAGGATAGAGGGAGTAGTTAATTTTAAAGATTTTAGCTACGTCTTTCCATGCTAATTAGTCTCTCAATTTGAGTTTATTTATTTATATAATAATTACAATCCTAATCATTGCATCGTACTAATAATTAATAACAAAACCACGCAGTTAATAAAACACATTAGATTAATCGAATATGGTGACTAGACTAGATCAGCTTGAATAGGGCAAGAATCAAAGCTGGTTCAAGAAAAAGTCTCATCCATGAGTCTTTATCTTGGGTTTTTTTTATAAATATTATTTTAAAATGATTTGAAAATAATTATATATATATATATATATATATATATATATATATATATATATATATATATATATATATATATATATATATATATATATATCATCAATTAGCATCTCAAATAAATTAACATATGTGAGATCATTCGTAATTTAAATATTAGAAATAGATATTAAATTGTCCATTTAAATCTTAAATAAAACCTTTCATTATTACATAATAAATTACAAAAATCAACTTGAAGGGTTGTTTTATTTTTACTTCTATGTTTATGTATTTTGTAATGTATTTTTTATTTTAGGTGTTGTCTTAATCATATTTATAAGTTAATTGTATTATAATTTTAATTGATTGTGTAAATTTAATTTTTATGTATATTAATTTTTTTATAATGTATCTTTTTATTTAAAATTAAAAATAAAGAGAATAATAATTTAAGTTTTAAAAATAGTTTTAAAGAATAATAAAACAGTATATTATTATTAGGAATAATTACTAATAAGTACACACTTTGTACCTCTAATTACTACTAGATACATTGATTTAAAATAATTACCTCTCACATACAAAATATTAAAGTAAAATACCAAATATAACCCCAAACCCATACACTTAAACTACAAACCCTAAATTCCCACCCACCGCCGGACCTCCGGGCGGCCGCCGGAATTCTGTCGGACCACCGCCAGCCGGTCGCCGGAGCTTCGCCGGACCACCCCATTTTTTTTTTGCTGCACACTTTTTTTTACTGCACATACTTTTTTTTACTGCACACGAACTTTTGCTGCACACAACATTTATGTGCAGCACATTGTAGGGGTAATATTGTAATATCACTATATATTTTTGTAGTTAGTAGTAATATTTTTGTATGTTTGTATCTCATAGTAATTAAAGATTTTTTTTTACTTAATTCTACTTTTTTATTATTATTATTATTATTAGAATAAACAATAAAGCAAACTGCTGAAAATAAGATATTAAGTTGACCGTATTTTAGAGTTAAACATGTCGGAAGATGAAGGCTACGGCTAGAAATGACCTCGCACTAGATTTTGCAATTAAATATATTTAACCTCACTTGGCAACGAACATTCTTGATTCATGTAAAACGCATATATCTATATAAATCTGGCAATAGTATAATGTAATAAAACAAACGCGTAAGAGTTTACGTAGGCAGCTTCTTGAGAAAACAAAGCAACTGAAATACCCTTAATGCCCTTCACATAACCTATCATGGAAATGTAATCTAGTGTTAGAATGTGCTATACTTTCTTGCAATGGGGGAAAGGGTATACCTGTCATTGAACGGTTGTGATAGATCAAAACCGGATGTGTTGAGTTTCTCAAATGGAGTCGTTTGAACCTCATCTTCTTTCGCCTTCTCCTTCATCTGCATTTTCTATTCATTATTACTATGTACGTAGTTCGGACATTTTCTATTCCGATTCGTATTTCATGAAACCTATTTTGTACCTTTTTAACGAGCATGTTGTTTTGCTCTTGCAATGCTCTATCCTGCAGAAGGATTCAATTTTTTGTCTCATGAATTAAGCATGAGAATTGGCAGCAATGGCGGATGTAAAAATTTGCTAATAAATTGTATATTTTTTTATTCAATAATTAGCAAATTTTTTTCTTTTAATGCAAAATTGAATGTAAAAAAAAAAACTATACAATTTTACAGAGAAATTAAGAATGGCCATGGCTGTTTTCTTAAATTAATAAAACAAAAATGGCCACCCTGAACTCCATATTTTTATTCGTAGGTTTATAAAATTTTGAAGGTAGGTGTCACTACAAAAAAAAATTGTTTTTTACGAATGGAATATTCCATTGGTAAAAGCCTTAATTTCATTGTTAAATTAGTTTACCAATGAAATTCATTGGTAATTTTCTGTTGGTAAAGTGGTGGTTGATAAATTTTTAGCAACAAAAAATCAATTCTTGGTAAATAATTCCGTTGGTAATCCGTTGCTAATAATTCTATATAATGACAAACGGATTGAATTCTGTTGGTAAAGTAAAGAATAAATCCGTTGGCATTTCGTTACTAAATGAAAAATGTCATTTTTGTTGCTAATCTATTTGTAATTTACCAACGTATTTGAATTTTGTTGGTAAATTTCATTACTATCCATTTGTAATTTACCAACGTTTTGAATTCCGTTGGTAGATTTCATTACTAAAAAATATTTTCTTTTGTAGTGTATACGGTGCATAGGACAATTTGCCAAATAAGATGCAGCTGGTTGTATGTAGTTGTACTCTAAGAGAAATTTTAAAAATCACAAAATTTTAAACTTTATTTAAAATATTAGAAAATTGAAAAAATTACTAAACTCATATAAATTATTAAAATTTATAAGAAAAAAATGCATAAAAATTTTTTTAAAAAAAATTAAGAAAAACAAGATTAAAAATCAAGAATTTAAAAATGGCTCAAATATTTTATAATTTGAGAAGTAAAACACAAATACTAAAAAATCACATAATCTTAATATATATTTTTAAATCTTTTATATTGAAGCAAATGAAAAATAAATTAAAATAATAAATATTTTTCATGATCTCCGCTGACTAATAAAAATAAAAATAAAAATAATAAAATCTCTTTATAAATCCATTTTCAATCCAATAAATTTCAAATTATTATCAATCTACCTCATTATTCAAATGTAGAAAATAGTTGCATTATATAATTGAACACATATTAATATATATATTATTAGCATTATATTATTTCTTATAGAATAATAAATCTTACGAGTTCTCACCTTTTTCTGCATTTGTGAAATGTTTTCATGCATAACCTGATTCTGTAAGGAAAAAAAGTTTAAAATCAATTAATTGAATAAATATATACTTCATAAAGATCATTTCGGGTAATACAGTACGTTGAGAAAACCTTATATACCATTCAATTCATTTTGCTCAAACAAACATTTTATATATAGAAAGAGAGACAGCGCTACATGGGTTCAGGGTGGCCATTTAAGTATTAATTTAAACCATGACATAAAACACATTATACCTAGACATAACAAATGCGTAACAAAGTACTTTCTCCGTTCCGTCCTTATGGTTACGTTTGCTTTTGCACGTGGATTAATGAATATAGTATTTTAATGTGTATTGAGGTGAGAGATAATATTTTAATGTAAAGTGGGTAGGTGTATTAGTGTGATGTGTGGGTCCATGGGGAGAGAAGTAATTAATTTGTGTGGGTCCCATATGCTAAAAAGGGAAATGTAACATTAGGATGGGACACCAAAAAAGAAAATATGTAACCATTAAGATGGGACGGAGGGAGTATTAATTTAGATCGTGACATAAAAAAGTCGATTTCACATTAGAAATGGAGACATACCTTTCGAGATCTAAACTTTTTGAGAGAAACTTCAAGTTGGTGTTCTAAGTTTTGCAGCTCTTTGAGACCAAGGAGATCCAAATCATCTCCCATGAAGTGTCTGCTTATTACAACGAGGTAGAAATATTACATAAACTACGCATAGTAATGGGTGACAGAGAAAAAGATGATAGAAAGATTTTTAGACCTTTGATTTCTTTGCAAAACCTCCAATCTAGCCTTGAGTTTTGCATGTTCTAAATTCCAGCTTGCCTGTAAACATTAGTGATTCTCTTAATTAATCCAATATCTCATTTCATCAAACCAACTCAATTAAATGGCTCCTAGAAAATACTAGAGAGTACATATTTTGATTTCAAATTTGAATACATGGTTTATGAAAATTACATACATCATATCTTATAATCACTTAATTACATCCTCATCATTTTACAAATACTAAAGTCACACTCTCTATCTCATATGTTACATTTGTTTTACACGGAGATTAAAAAATATGATTTTTATTATGTAGCGGGTTAAGAAATATAATACTAGCTATATTAATGTATAGTAATGGATAGTCGTATTAGACTAATAGTATTATACGTAATTAATTATACATACCGGTGATTGAAGGTCAGGTGGTTTGGGTTGCCTCTCAGGATGTGAGTATCTATCATATCGTTCAAGAAGCCTTTCCATGCTGCAACACAACACACATGCATGATGTTCTATTTATCATCCATCCCTTAAAAATTTGCGAGAGATCGTTTCATACGTTTTTTAAACCAAAGGTAAAAAAAAAATAAAAAATTATACATTTCTCAAGTAAAGAATACAACTTTCTTTTAACGAAAACCGTGTCTCATGGAGCAGGGTCTTACAATGCAACGGGTGTACGGGTAACTCATGTCACTTTAAAATAATAAAATATGAAAAAGACGATAATACTTTAAGAATAGATGTTAAATCTAATGAAAAGTATAAAATTAATGATTGATCAATGTATTAAAGGACTCCCGAACGTCAGATATGTTATGATCCAGTCATGAGATATTGAATTGTGTCAAATCTTACATTTTACAAAGATATCGTTTTACATGCATGCTGCAAACTACTTGAGAAATTTTTTACTTTGCTATTTTACACGTAGATTAAGAAAATTAGTATTTTAGAGAATTTATAGTATTATTTTAAAATAATAAGTGGAGTAAATGATAAAATATAGATAAACATTTGTGTGAGACTGTCTCATTAAATAACTTGCATGAGACGAATAAGAAGTGATAACTTTTATAATGAAAAATAATACCTAATTGATGAAAAGTAATAACAATGCTGTGAAATATTTCATAAACAATTTATAGTATAAATGAAAAGTGATAACATTTAAAAAAAAAAGTAATAACATTTTTAATGAAAAATGATAATTAATTACAAAATTATGAAGTGATCCCACCATGAGACGGTTAAATACAAGTTTGTAAAATATATTGTGTGTTGTACTTTGTAAGTGATATTTTTGTAAATAAAATGAATTGAGAGTTTAGTTTTTATGATTTGATTACTATTTTTTAAAAGGTTTTCATATGTTAATTATGAGTGCAACTTGTATAATTACAAATATTGAGATCCACACTCATTTTAAGACAACTTGTTCTTAGCAATAAAGTACCAAAAAAAGATCAATCTGTATCTAACTTTATTCACAATATTCAAAGCCTAGAGGCTCATAAACCTTTGCTCTTAATTATATTCATTGTAAAAGAGTCTCTAGTATTATATTTTGGAACAATCAAATTCTTCAGCAATCCTGGACAAGATAGTCAGATTGTCTGTTTTTTAAAGCAAATTTTCAAAAGAAACGAGTTATAAGGGAGATGATAAACGAAAGTAGGACAAAAAGTCCCGTAGATACCTAGTCCTCTTAATATATGCTCCCTATCCAACAATAAAATTAATTTTACATAAAATAAAATATGAGTAATATAGTATAAAACAAACACATTTTCACTATTGAAGGAATTTCAAATCAATCTAGCTTTTAAAATTTAGATTTTAAAACATACTAATTAAATCTCAAAATAAATATCCCTAGGACTTAATTTTCTTTGCTATTTTCTTTACATGGAATTGTTTTTTCACAAATCTCATCGTAATATCTGAAGATTCCACAATCTCATAAATTAACATACTTATATTAAATTAAGCAAAATGTTGATGTAAAATTGGTTGTTTGTACCCACAACTATCTTGTTTCGCCGCTTATTTTATCATGACTTATATTGGAAATACAATTGTAATTTTACAATTGCGGTTCAAGTAATATTTATAGTTTGCACGTAAGACTTAATAATTTTCGAAATGTAATTTTGTTTTCAACGCATATTTAAGAAATTGTTAATACAATGTAGTACATACTCTTTCAGTCTTTATATTTGGATTGACAACGTTTGTTATCGATTTATTATTTAGGTTTAACACCTACAAATCCTATTAATATATTATTTCTCTTTGATTAATATTTTTTCTTCTTATCGTTATCATTTCCATCTCTAATATCGAATAATTTGACATAAAATTTAAATCTCTACCACAAAATTAAAAAAAATAAAAAAATTAATTATCATTGTTCATTGTTTATTAAATCTATTGAAACTCAATACATACAAGCTCATATAACATAGCTATAAGTTATGAATTCCAAATTTAAACCCATAACCGTACTAAAATTTGGCTTTTTCTATAAAAAAAATAACCGTACTTCATTTCATGAAGTTATCTTAATTTTTATCTTGGTTACGAACCATCAAAACCGTTCCTAAAAAGTAAAAACCAAAGCAAAATACCAGGTTAAGATTAACTACAAAAAAACCAGAAATTAAGATTAAATCAAATACTGAGTAATTTTATGCATATATATACAGTATACTTGTATGCTAAAGGTAATTTCTTATTTTTGTACTATGGTAAAAATAAAAAGTAAAAAAGAACTGTACGTTCCACTTTCACCAGAAAAAAAAATCAGAAAAAAGGGTGAAACCAAAAGTCAGAAAACTCACCAATTCAGGAAAAAATGATGAAACTCCAAAAAAAATGATTATTTTAATATTTCATAAACCACAAACAGATACTGTTACCAAAACACACGTAATGTTATAGTGACTCGATTTAGCGTTAAACGATTCATCTCTTTACTGGCTTAAACTTTTAGATGAGTTATCAGAGCACATGATTAACAAAAATTTCCCGGCATGTGAGAAGGCGTGTAAGAGTGACTCGATTAACGATTCACCTCTCTACTAGCTTAAACTTTTAGATGAGGTGATCGTTGGAGCAATTACTCCCCTAAAAAAAATAGAAAGAAAAACGGTTTGCATGAAAAGAGTATGAACGAATAAACAAAACTGACCAGGAATCAGTAGCGTATTCCGATAATTTCCCTTTGGTGGAGAAGATCATCAATCCGACGTCGGCATCGCACAGTACGGAGATCTCGTTCGCTTTCTTCAGCAATCCCGATCGCCTCTTCGAAAACGTCACTTGCTGGTTCACCTTATTCTCTATCCTCTTCAGCTCCACTTTCCCTCTCCCCATCTCTCTCTCTCTCTCCTCTCTCTCTCTCTCTCCACCATACGCAATCTGGCTCGCTCACTCGCGTATATATGCAGCTCGATTCATAAACATTTCAATGCACGAGCGAACTCTGCTTCGAATTGATGGCGAAATTGCGAACAGTGAATTTAGATACAGAGTGGTGTGTACGTATAGGCGGGGTGGGAATTTAATTGGGCTTGGTTTGTTGAGCGTTAATGCAAAAGAGGGATATAAGCAGTTTCAGACGTGGTGATAGGTGGTTTTTGAAACCAGAGTAGTTTCGTCAAAAACGCTGTCGATCTCTCATTCGCTGGATCGATTTATTTATTGGTCTAAAGGATGGGAAACCAATCAGAATTTAGTCCTTTTGTTTCCATTATTATAATATAAACTTTTTATTTTAATTTCTTAATCATTCTAGAATTAATAGGTTGCATCTTAAAAACCAGATTTAATAGTGCGCGTTATGCATGTGTGGCCTGTGGCCATTAGCACGCTATACAAATTTACTACTTTTTCCTAAATTTACTCTCATGTACTAAAAATAGATAAAATCTTATTAGATAAGTGGTACTTACTTTATTGAAAAATAAACCTTGTGAAACGGGAATTTTGCGTTTTGGAAATAGATTAAAAAATAAAATATTTTAATATGTAGCGAAGGAAGAGAAATAATATTTTAATATAGAGTGTATATGTATTGGTGTGATATGTTGATTCATGAAAGAAAAATAATTAATTTATATGGATTTTTTAAAGTTATATACTACATTCGTCTCATTTCAGATGACACACTTTTCATTTTGGATTGTCCCACAAAAGTTTGCGCATTCCTAAAAAAAGTAAAAAGTCAAACACAATCACCCTTCCCCATGGAGTACATTTTATTTACAAAAAATCACATCAACCTAACACACCTAACATACTTTATTATTTATTTATTACCAAAAAATACCATAATACCCTTAAAAGTTACTCCTTCCGTCTCGGTCAAAGTGTGTCATTTGCTTTTTGCAAGTAGATTAAAGAGTATTAGTATTTTTATGTAAAGTGGGTAGGTATATTAGAGAGATGTGATGGGTAGTGGTGGGCCATTGGTGGGACATTTTTACTAAAAGAGAAAAATGATGCAATTTGGAAGGAACGTTCAATATAGTAAAATGATGCTATTTGAGCGGAACGGAGGGAGTATTACTTTTTTAATCTTTGTGGCGGAAAGAGAGATGCAAACTTTCTTGGAACGGAAGGAGTTTTTTTTTTTTACTACATTTTTATTGAAGATATATGAAAGATTAATATTGGATCAAAAAAAATTTCTTTCTTTATTAGAAGAAAAACGGCTTTAGGAGTACTTGCTTTCGATTTGATAGTCCAAATTTGGGATTATTTATTTAATTCCTTGTTTTAATTGGAATTTAGTAAAAGTGAATATATAAATTTTAGTATTAATGGGAAAATATACCCAACTCTTGTATACAAATATCATTACCAACCACTCAAAAAACTTCTTTCTTTTTAAATCAAAACCTACCTAAAAGGACCATTATATCTCTAAAAAAAAAACTCTAAATAAACCCACTCATCCACACCCACTGCCGCCGGCAACCACCGTCGCCGGGCACCGACAGTGTGGGTGACCCACACCCATCGCCGTCCGCCGGCGCCGATGTGGGTGACCCACACCTACCACCGGCCGCCGACGCCGGCGTGGGTGACACACACTGTAACCCAACTTGGGTGGGTGAATGTGGGACAGGGGTAATAGTGTCATAAAATGTGCAAATGTGTAGAAAAATGATAACAAACATATTGAAGTGTTGGTAAAGATTTTGTATATTGAATTTAGTGTATTATTTCAATTTTCTCTAAATTTTATTTATATGTTGCACACATCACATCCTACTATCTTATGTATATTAGTGGATAACCTTACCATTAATTTCACATAAATTTAAAATTTATCCTAATTAAATCACTTCAAAACATAAATACCACCTAGAGTTTGTTTGTTTCTAGTTCTAAAATCAAATTTTAAGAATAATAAGTTTTTTTCTTTCAAGGATTTGTGGATTATCTAAATATCACATATTTCTTACACACATTACACCTCACCATCTCACACACAATAACCCCTACTCTTACACATTAATATTACATAAAGTTAAAATTTATCTACTTAAAATCCAAAATAAATACTACATATTAACATTATTTGTTGGATTTAATAAATATAGTTAATCCTAAATCTAACTTTTTCACTTCTACTAACACCCAAAACGAACATCACTATAATAAAAATATAAATTTTAATACTAAATGATATAATATACCCAAAGATAATCTCCCTAAGTAAAATTTAACACTTTGCATTTTCTTTCGTCCACATTAAACTTCATCACCACAAAAGAAAACATCATATCAAACTTAATCCTTAAAAGTATATCTTAATTATAAATTTATTACTCTCACTTAACACACATAGTATACTTTATAATTTATTTATTATTTAAAAATATTATATGATCCTCCAAAAGTCAATAAAATTGATAAAAAAAAAATTTCTTTAATTTCGTATTTACGATGCAGTTTAAGTTGACACGGAAGGAGTATGAAGTTTACAGTAAAGTCAGATTTAGAGGCATGGACGATTAGTTAAAAAACTAACTTTTCTTTAACTTCAAACTACAATACAGAAGTTGTAAAGTGGGATTTAGAGGCATAACAGAAGACATTGTCATAGTTTTTGTATTGAGTTTTAGCATTTTATACTTACTTATTTTAAAAGTGAATAGTTTAAATTATACTCCTAATTTTATATAAAAAAAAATCAGTATTAATTCATAAATATGGGTCTCCCTGAAAAGAAAAATAATAATTTTAAATTGAACAGTTAAATTAAAAAATTGATATATTTGGAAGAGACTTGGGTCATATAAATCTATTCAATAAAAATTTGCGGCATAATTGGTGTGACGGAATGAAATTACGTTTGAATTGAATGATTTCAGGAATGGAATAGAGATAGGAAAGGAATGCCAAAAAAATAATTATTCTCATGATTGGTATTGATTAGGAATATACAAGGTAATAGAAAATACATTCATTAACTTATTCGAATTTCATTTTATTTAAATTTAAAATTAATTTAAATCTTAATAAATTTAATATAGTTTAATAATTATTCTTATGAAAAATTATAAAATAAAAAATAAAAAATTATAATATTTAAAATTTAAATAAAAATCTGTATGTAATTTAAAAAATATTTTTATAAATAAAATAAAAATTTATATTTAATATTATACATGTGTATCGAATTTAAAAGGGCCACTTACTATTGGATACATAAAATAATGCATAATTACTATAAACTACATTAATCAAAGCACTAATACTCATAACTACACAATTATGATTGTGATACAATAAATACCCCTATGTGTTTGCATAATTTGTTTTGCACAATTTATTTTTATACATTTTGTTTGCATATTTTAAATTCCGGCGGAGGTCCAGCAGCCAGCGGCGGCGGTCCGGCGAATTTTTTTGCATAATTTGTTTGCACAATTTGTTTTTGCACATTTTAA
The DNA here is from genome assembly GCA_023678885.1 of Pogostemon cablin. Taxonomy (NCBI): domain Eukaryota; kingdom Viridiplantae; phylum Streptophyta; class Magnoliopsida; order Lamiales; family Lamiaceae; genus Pogostemon; species Pogostemon cablin. The sequence continues at coordinate 5,781,812 of CM042960.1, read as the reverse complement.
GTTCAGACAGAGGTTCGGCAGCCGGCGGCGGTCCGGCGAATTTTTTTTGCACAATTTATTTTTGCACATTTTGTTTGCATATTTTAAGTTCCGGTGGAGGTCAGACGACGGTCCGACAAAATTTTTTGCATAATTTATTTTTGCACATTTTAAGTTCCGGCGGAGGTCCGATGAATTTTTTTTGCACAATTTGTTTTTACTAGTACTAGATTAGACAATTAATGGCAAACCAATGCAATACTCATTCACCCATCTTGTTAATTCATCACATTACAGAACCCTAATTAATAATTAAGCCAAAGAAATTAACTCATAAACATATACTAAATCCAACTGAAAAATTATTATTCAAATTGAATTAATTAGTACCAGAACTTTCAGTCAGGAACTGGATATTCTCATGAATCCTCATGCCACGATCAACACAATTTCTCAAGTAACTTCGCACCTGATCATATATACACACAAATAAGTAAGTCATATCAAATTCCACTGCAATTAAGAAAATTTACATACATCTTCAACTTTGGGGATTGTTGGAGCCTTCTTACGGCGCGGTCGGACAATCTTCGATAAATTATAATTCACAAGAAATATACTCCATATATAACCAAGATATGAAATGTTGAGAGTTTTGTGGATAAGCTTAGGGAATCTTCTAGATATTCTAGAGTCATTTAAGCTATTACGCCCACCCAACGACTCAAAAACCCAACTCTGTGTCTCTAAGAGACAGAGAGAGTGATGGCCCTGTTTGGTGACAGCCTTGTGATGGGATTCTTAACGAGTCGCATCCCCAACCCCACCACCACGACCCTTCTCGATTGGCTCGAATCTCCCACTGCTCACATCTTCAAGCTCAACTTTCCAGGTAACCTCAATTTTCCTTCCAAATCACTCAATTCTTTCAATCAATTTTGAATCTCGATCGAGCGTGTGTTGGATTCAGGGTTTAGCAAGGATGATGTAAAAGGTCACGTTGAGGATGGGAATATACTAGTGATTCAAGGAGAAGGTAGGAAGGAGGAGATTGGGGAGAAGGACGTGATCTGGCACGCCGCGGAGAGGAGATCGGTGTGGAAAGGGGGTTTGGGATGACAAATTGTATTGCCGGAGGATGTGAAGGTGGATCAGATCAAAGCTCAACTGGATAACGACATGCTTTCGGTGGTAGGAGGCGGATCTAATTTATTGGATCGGAGAGATTAATGAATGAGTTCAGCTTTGGGAGCATTTTGGTGGACACGAAGGAGATGTTTGAGAAGCTAAACTTGAATATGCTTCTATGGATGGTGGTCGGAAAGAGATGCACGACGGCGATTGGGAAGCGGCGGTTGCGTTAGGTCATGCGGGGGAGGAGACATCACTAGAGGAAAGACGAAATTGAAATATGATTTGTTAAGGGAAATTTGGTTCCTTTAGTGTTAATTTGTGTAGTGGAGAATAATTTTTTTTCCCCTTTGTATCTGAGAGTATTTTAACTCTAAAGTGTGTATCTTACAGTAATAAACCCAATTTAAAATAATTTTAATTTATAATATTTTGTATATAATTTAATAAATTTTATTTAAAATAAAATTTTAATTAATTATACTAATTTTTTTAATTTAAAACTTTCTTTCTTTTACTAATTTTTTTCTTATATTATTTTTAGACAAAGACTAGGGTAAGCCAGACTTTTTCTTTTAATTCTGTACGACCGGACTTTTTAACTAAAAATGGATTCAAGTACTTTTAGTCGGGTATGACCGTTTTCAACACAAATCCATTCACCGCGACTGTACCGTACTGTTAGAGGATAGAGGTGCAGGGTTTTGGGAGTGAATTCATCGGTCGTGACACCGCCACCGCACCGTAGTGAAGCTCAACGGTGGCGTAAAGATCTGCGACCGCCCCGTCAAGGCTATCATCGAAATTTCTGTCTAATTTCTGAAACCCAAACACCAAATTTCTGGCGGAATCAGCCGCACCGAAGAGCAAGAGACGCACAGTGTGTAGAGGATGATTTTGGTGGTGATTAGCTATGGCGGATTCATTGGCCGAAAATAGGTTTTCTTCCATGAACAACTATCTTTTAATTGATTAGTTTTACCATGAGCTAAATTTTGGGTGATTATTTTAAAGTAAAGTTATTTTATCCACAAAAGGGAGTTGCGAATGTTTTGGATTTAAAATTTGTGATTTAAGCTATTTTAATTAGTTGTAATGTTGCTAGAAATCTGGAAATTGCCATGCTTTGATGATCCAATCCTGAGATGTACTTTAGCATGTGGGAAATACAAGCAAGTATGATTTTATATTGGAAAGGGATAAGGTAACTTGTCAAAAACTGAGTTACCTTGTTAATGAGTTTGAATGTGCAGATGTTATATAATGATCCTGACATGGAAGAAAGTGCAAAGAATACAAAAGTAATATGTGATGAAGCAATTGCCATATTATATGGTGTGGAGAAATGTGGTTTTTCTTGGAAGTAGCCGGTTCTCTCACCCTTTGCCGCTGCCCACCATAGCTGGGGATTTGGTTAAGCCCTGTTTGGCTTGGGCGATGCTGCTTGCTGTTGCAAATTTTAGACCGTCTATCAATGAATAATGTTTTTGATAATCCATAGTTGATGTAATTTGTTTTCTTATGGGTGTATTGTTGTGATCTCTATAGAGGTATGTGTAAAATATGTTAGATTTTTGAAAATATGGGATGCTTGTAGTGTGCTTCCTATGTTTTAATGAATTTGGTAGAAACTTTCACTAATGTATCAAGTTTCATTCATGTGTTGAGTATTTACTATGAAAATAATTAGGTCACTCTTTGAAATTAATTAGATCACTTTTTAAAATTAGTTAGGTCACTCTTAAATTTATTGGACCACTCTTTGATTGAGACTCTTAATATACATAGTTACTCTTTGCAATTAAATATATTACTCTTTGAAATTAATTACGTCACTCTTAAATTTATTTGAATTATTTAACATGGGACTGAAAATGCATAGGTTATTCTTTTGAATTAATTAGATTACTCTTTGAAATTAATTAGATTACTATTTAAAATTAGTAGGATTACTCTTTGATTTGAAATTGTTATTTTACTTTATTTTATTATTTGAGTTACTCTTTATAATAATTTGGGTTACTCTTTGATTTGAGACTCTAATTCTAAAATGAATCCATGTAGTTATGTATGGTCAACAAGATTACTTTATTCTATTATTTGGGTTATTCCATGTAGTTATGTATGGTCAACAAGATTACTTTATTCAATTATTTGGGTTACTCTTTTTAATAATTTGTGTCACTCTTTTGATTTGAGTGTCTGATTTATAAATATTAGTCATGTTCTGTGAATAATTAAAATTGTATATGCAATCTGTAAATGTATAAATCACTTTATAAAAATAATTAGATTACTCTCTAGAATAAATAGGATCACAAGTTGAAATTAATTGAACACTCTTTAATTTGATATCTGAATATACAAATATTGTTTAATACAATCTGAAAATTCACATGTTAATACAATTGTTAATGTATTTACATAATTAACTGTTGAAACAGGTGGAGTTATTGCCAGAAATATTGTGCTCATAGAATTGACTTGGACTATTTCGAAAGCTTGTAGCTTGTGAAGTCTTCGAAACTGAATGAAAACTAGTAGCTCTATAGGCAGGGGATGAAGAGCAACTCGCTGGGGAGAGTTTCCTTTCTTCCATTAAATTATCCAAAAGATAAATAATTATTAGATATGTTTCACATGAAGACAATTTCATAGAATAGCAAAGTTAATAATCCATCCACTTTAATAAATACAATCTATTAATCAAAGGTTTGATCAAATCAGCAAAGTTGAATACACTATAACCAAATGATAAAACATTCAAATACCACCAGTCAACACCATAAAATTCACTCAATTGAAAGGGGTAATTTGTTCATCACATCCAATAATAATAAGTTGAATCTCATAAGTTGGCACCCCAAGTATTCACATTGTGTTATAATCCCAACTTGCTCTAGCAGAAAATAAAGTTAAATAGCCATGTTTATAACCATCAAAGTATCCAACTTCACCCTAATCGATCACAGAAAAGTTTAAGAAAAAATATTTGAATTCTAAATAAATAGTGTGATTATTTTGTCAAGATGCCAGAGTTTGTCCAATCACAGCATAATCATAAGATCGTAGAAACAAAACTCATTCACAAATGGAAAAGACTTAAATTTAACAAAGAAAATAAAGATGCATATGATACTTAAAAATCACTGGTTCTACCTTCATCACCTTCGTCAACACAGAGTACAACCAAATCTGCCTTGTTCCAGCCTCCTTCACGACTCCCACTTCAAAACTATTCCCGATGAGCTTCCGTCACCGCCCACCTCCGAAGCTACTTAGGATATTGCATTGCTCTCTCTGTCTATCTCTAGTAACTGCTTGGCCCCCTTGGATCCCATTAACGCTCTCAATCCCTCTCTCAATTCGCAACGACTTGCACTTCTACTGCTGCCTGTTGATCGAAGCTCCTCACCAATAAGAAAAACAACATAACATATTATTATTTCAAAACAATGCAATGCCATAATAAAATCTATTCAGTTCAATTGGTTGAAATACTGAATGATGAAATGATACAAAGTGAAACTGGTAGACATTCATCATACATTCATGATTGTTGTATTTCATATCCAAAAATCCAAAGAATTAGCTTTAAGAGTTGTCATCACCAAAAAAATTTAAGTAATAACTAACGCATTCAAGTTCCACAACAGATTTCCACTCAAAGCTGAAAGAAAATCAATACAACCACAGATTATCAACTTAATTTGTCATGATAACTTAACAATATAGAGCCAAATAAATAAGATGCCCAAATGAATGCAGCAACGAGCAGAAGTCAAAATACTAACAGATTCGCCGAGAGTTCACAGTATTATTTTTCTTAACCTTCGAATACAACCGTCATCGCACCTTTCAGTGTTAAAACAGAAAAATTATTACCGAATAGCACTAACAAAATCCAAGATCCAAAATAAGCGATTCAATTGAAAGTATTAGATTAAGAATAACACAAAATTAACCTGGAGAATCGGGTAGAAACCGGCAAATTAAAATTCAATTGTTCAATAGAGGAGAAGATGAACGAAGAAATATGATCTGAAGGCCAGCGGTAATTGGCGAAAGAAAGGAAGAAACGCCGATGGGAGTGGGGGGAAGAAAGGGGTGGGAATTCAAAAATTATTGATTGAAGAATTGATTGAATTTTGACAGAGTTGTAAACTGTCGGCAGCTGAAAATTTGGGATCCGAAAAAGAAACCCGCGAATTTCATTGTTGAATGCTGCAGGATCCGGTTCTACCAAATATTTGGTAGGACCGATTGCACTGTAGTCATACTCTTATTTTTATTATAATGTGTATTAAATTATAAGAATTTTTTTATTTTAAATTTTTAAATAATTTAATATTTTTAGTGAATAATTAAATATTATGTTTTTTAATAAGAAAATTATATATTAAATGAAAAAATATTAATTTATTTTTTATTTTCATAATTATACAAAAAGAGATGTGATATAGATAGAAATAAATTATTTATATATATATCTTATGTTATATGGAGTAAAAAAAGTTTGATTCCATGAAACATGGAATACGTAAAGCTATCGGGTGGGGGAATGGTGATTCTCAATTTTGTGGAATACACATTCCTTATGGAATAAGTATTCCCATTATTAAAATCTTACCAAACGTAGGAATGATAATTAAATTGAGAATTCTGATTTCATTCTCAATTATTCAAACATATCAATCACCCTTGCAGTATTAATTTATAAATATGGGTCTCCATGATAAGAAATTTACTAATTTTAAATTGAACGAGTTAAATAAAAATTTTGATATATTTGGAAGAGACTAGGAGCGTATAATCTATTCGATAAAATTTTGCCATTAAGTAGCTTTGATTAAGGGGGTGTTTTTAAAAAATTTCACAACTTATGATAACTTTTTTCTTATATATTCAATTGATTAAAAATTATAAGGATTATGTGAAATGTTTTATGAATAATATATAATAAAAACAAGAAATAATAACAATTTTAATGAAAATATATAACTATTTATTTTAATATCTGAATCATGCTAAAAAAAAGGTTTGCATCTTAAAAGCCTGATTTAATATCTGTTTATTTTGACGATGACTTGTCATAATATAATTGTACGTCATGCATGTGTGGCCATCAGCACACTATACATGTGATAACTTTATAGAATTTAATTCCATGAACGAAAGAAACCCATTTTTTCCCTGGAATTTTCTCATACAGTCGTACTAAACATAATTTTCCTTAGAATTTACTCCTATCTACTCCCCAACAAAGGGAATTTAGTTCCATTCATTTAGTTACGTTTTCTTTTTTTCTCAGGTAAATTAAAAAATATAGTAAAATAATAAAATATAATATTTTAATATGTTGTGGATAATATTATTAATGTCGTGTGAGGTAACATGAAAAAATATTAATTATTTCGTATGAGTCACACTTGATAAAAAAAATAAATGTAAACTTTATATTAAGACAAACGTTGCTTGCTTGAAACGCAGGAAGTACTAAACAAACTTTATTTTTCATTAGATTAAAAGTATCAAATGTATTGTTTATGTTGTTTCATTTTCTATTATTCGTGTTTCATTTTCAATTATATGTGTTAGATAAGCGACATGTTTGCAGTTGAAAAATATGAACTTTTTTGTTTATATTTGATATTTTTCTTTTAAAATACTTTATATATGTCACGCATGTCGTTCATTCAATAATTCGCAACAAAAGAATAATACTCCATTCGTCAATCGCAAATGTATTCATTTGTTTTTTGTACGTGAATTAAGAAGTTATTATTTTATATAAAGTGGTAGTTGTATTAGTTGAGAGTGATTAGAAGTGGTGCGCCATGTGTAGGTCCTTTTGCTAAAAAATGAAAATTGGTACTTTAAAAGTGAACGACTCAAAATGGCAAAATAAATAAGTTAACGATGGACGGAGGAAGTATTAAAATAGTGTAACAAAGCATCCTGGACCAAGATTAAAGTGTCATTCATTCTGTTTAAACTTCAACTTCACACTTTTTATTTTTTATTTGTCTAAACCACAAATTAACAATATATCATTATAAAAAATGACATTTAATTAATATTAGTTTTTTAGACGTGTATTGCACGCATGCACGTCATACTTTGTCATGTAATTTTTATTTTTTTCCATTTCTTTTTGTTCTAGTATTTTTATTCCAAATTTTTAAATTTTCTATATAATAATGAATAATTTAAGTAGATCATCTATATATTAATTACATTAATTAAAGCTTCTTTATATACAACCTCACAATAACTATTCCATAAAACGATCTCACATAAAATTTTACCTAATATAAAAATATTAATATTTTCCAAAATAAATTCTTTGTTTTCTTAAAAATTAAGGAAAAAATGAGCTCCTATATTTTTAACTAGTGAGTCTGGTGTAAATTGGATTTATATGTAAACTCTAATTTAAAAATTACTTTGATACATAAAAATTATTTTTTATAAAGTACTCCATAATTTTAATTTAGAAGAGTAATATGAGTAATTTATGTCTCTAAAGAAAAAATTTCATGTACTAGATAGCAATTGATTAATCTGAATTTATAAGAATTTAAAGAGTAATTTTTTTATTTAGAAAAATAATAATTCATATCTTTAAAAAAAATAATTTTATGTACTGGATACAAGGTTTACACACAGGTTTGCCATAATTAACAGATGGCTAATTCTAACTCTGAAGAGCAATACGATTATTTTGACAAAAGTAAATTCCAGCTTGATTTATTGTGAGCCTGTGAAAGCCCAATATATTTAACAGCCTACTTTTAAATCCATATGGTATGGGCAACACTATTGCCACTAGGGTTTCTACTAAAGGCACCCGAATTTAAAAAAAAAAAAGTGTGAAATTTCAATTAAATCCTCATTATTTTTTTAAATCTTAACTCTTTTATTACTATAAAAAAATACAATTGAACTTTGCACAACCAACCCACATTACACCTAAAACACACAGTAAAACACATACATTCATCTATGCCATAATCTTACCCATCCACAATATAGCAAATTTTGTAATTTATTTTCCGGTGTGTGTGTTTTACTGTGTGTTTTAGGTGTAATATGGATTGGGTGTGCAAAGTAAATTGTGTTTTTTAAAGTAATATAAGAGTAAGGATTTTAAAAAAAGAATGAAGATATAATTGAAATTTCACTTTTTTTTTTTTTAATTCGGGTGTCTTCTTTCAGCGAATCATGAGCTAGTTGGGCCGTCTCATTAGCGAACCAAGCCTGTATAACAACGCTCTCGAAATTCACTCTTCCTCTAAAACACGACTCCATTATCTCTATATGAGGGTTTCAGGTCAAAAAATGTGTCTTCACAGATCGGATTCCCTTGTCAAGAATTCCAGCTAATCATGGTACACGCTCTTAACTATTTGTGTTAATCTCTTAAACTCATATGCTTTAATCTCGTGTGGTGTTTTCGTTAACTTATTGAATTACTTTTATACTCGGTTTATTGTGGTATCCGATCAGTGTTCCGATGTTCTTTAGGTTTGCTGTTTTATCCAAGCTTAATTTTTTAGTTTGACTTTTTGCAAAAATTGAGACGAGTTTTCAATTGAAATGGGGTTATTTTCTGTATCACGAAAGATTTAAGAATTTGCTGGTTTTTGGTTTCAGCAATCCATAGCATTTTTAATTCGGACATGTGCTTTCGGATTCATCTATTAAAACCTTTATTTTTACCTGTTTCCAATTGTCAATTTACTGTTATAACCATTCTGAAGTCATATGACAAATAAAGTTTGAATTTTTTGTTGTCATCTTTATATATTTCAATTGGAAGTGACTAAAACCCATTTTGTCACCATATTCCTTGCTTGTGCAATCATATTCTTGGGTTAACTCTTAAAGCCAGCCCCCTTTTCCCAGGTTTGAAAACCTATGGGTTGCAGTTGGATTTCTGAATCCAATTTGAGCTAAATATATGGATCAATTGTTTTTGAGATTTTAAAAGCCTTGTGAAAAGAGATCTTATTTGGTTCATAAGCGGGTGTCTAGTGGTGATAACAGCCTCTTGCATTAGCAATGCTCAACTGAGGTAAGTTCTCTGTCGTCTCCTTTATTGCATGCAAGTAATAGAATGGTAAGACTACATGCATGCTACTGTTCAAATTCTTGATGATGCATTTTATATCATCATTCTCATCATGTGATTTTGTAAGTAACGACCGAACTACGTTTGTGTAATGGTGTGTTGCTGAGGAATGAGAAAGGGTATGACTACGATTGAGGTGAGTAATTTGTTTAATTCATACCTAGTTTTCATTCCATTTCCGCCCTAACACGGTTTTCAAATTATGTCGTATTGATTTTTGAAACATTCTTCCAATTTCATAGTACTTGAGATTGAAACTTTATAGTTGAGAAATGGAGTAAAGATATGGTTTACTCATCTCTGCATAGGGTCTGGAACGATGGCTTAACATAGCAAGCTTAAAATCAAAACCAATGAATTGTCTTATGTTTGATTGTTGTGGGTGAAGGTTCTATGTAAAAAATGGCGATAGCTATGAATGATCCATTGTGGAATTCTTTAGATGGCTCCGACTTGTTTCGACAATTTGATGAAGGCGAAGAAGCAGCAGCTCTGGAACCTTTTGATCGAATAAGAAGAAAGCAAAATCTTATGGCAAAGTCAGTTTAAACTAGTGGAAAACAGTGTAGACTTTATTTTTAATGCCTGTTTCGGGTTAATATATGTATGTATACATGCCTTTGTTGTATTCCATCGGTTTTGTTATTTGTACGGGAGTTAAGGAATATAGTATGTTAACGTGAGAGAATCTTTTAAGGAATATAGTATGTTAACGTGAGAGAATCTTTTAATATATAGTGGGTAATTGTATCAGTGTTGAGTGTGAGTTTTATAGAGATATATTAAAGTGTTGTGTGTGGGTTTCCATAGAGAGAGTATTTTAACGTAGAGGTGAGAGATAATCTTTTAATGTATAATATGTGATTGTATTAGTATTGTATGTGGGTTTCATATAGGTGTATTAATTATTTTATGTTGATCTCACTTTTTATAAAGAAAAGTGTAAACTTTATTATAAGACGTTCAGAATGGAAATGTGTAAATGTTATTGTTGAACGAAGAGGTAATATAAAATTTTGGCAATTTTGTGAAGTAAAAACTAAAAAGTGATTGTCGTACATGAATTATTTACTATTTATTTCATAGTATAAATATAAAGTGATATTATTTTATTAAACAGTGATACTTGAATTACTAAAAAGATGGTGTATGAATTATTTTATGAATACTACATATTATAAATAAAAAGTAATGAAGTAACATTTTCAATAAAAAATAATAAAAGTGATCTACCGTTTGCCCAAAAATAATTACCACAAACCATTAACGATATGTTTGCAAGATCACCGACACCACACCTGTATATCTCGATTCAAACTTAAAATTTAGAGTTAATAGTCATTTAGGGCGTTTGGATGAATACTTTGAAGGCAAAGGAATGATGATGGATTTTAAGTTGTTATTTGATTAAATACTTAGATATCCGTGTACAGTAATTTGATATCCCATATTTTGGGAATTTCCATTCAGACCAGACCTTGGGGCATGTCTTGGTGGGCGATCGCCAGGGCCTCCAATTTTGAAGGCCCTTAAAAATACTTACTTTTATATATATAAATATATATATATATATATATATATATATATATATATATATAATAGTATTTTTAATAATTAATTAATTTATATATTTTTGTGAAATTCATTAATAAAATAAATTGTACTTAAAAAAAATCTAATATAATATTTCCTAGGTTTCAATAATTAATGAAGTACTTTTTTTCGTTAAAGATTAAGAATTTATTTTAGTGCATAAAGTAGTATAAATGATGGTTATTTAGAGTAATTTAATAAAAAAATATGTAAAGTCATTTTAGGTAAAATAAAAATGACAATTTTATAATAATATTATGGTATTATTATGTGAATTGTCATTTGAAAATTCGCATAACTTTTAAAATGAACAAAAATGAAAAGTACGAAGTAAATTTTTAGACGAAAAATATAATTTAAAGACTTTTTTTATATATTAATAGTCGTCATGTCCTGTACGAGTGTAAACAATTATTTTTTCACATATAAAATTTTACTTTTCTACTACTTTTTTAAAAAAAATTTTAAAATAATTTAATATTTTTAGATAAATAAATAAATTATGAATTATATCATGAATGCTAAAGATGAATGCAACTGAAATTAGATGTATCTTGAGGTTATGATTGGAGGGTATGGTATTAGTCATTTTTCATTTTTTAAAATATTAATATAAATATGAAACGAATAAAAAAAAAGGGAATAACATATGTATGGGATGGACTATAGAGGAGTATACAACTAAAAAAATACAAAGGGCCTCACTTTTCTAATCTGCACAGGGCTCCCAAAATGTCAGGGCCGGTCCTGTCCCCATTACTCAAGTTTTTGGGGGGAATCACTTTTATATCCAACCACATGCTGTCTTTATTCTTTATTTTATTTTTTCTTTTAAAACTATTTTTATTTTTTCTAATTTAAATATTATTTTAAAGAGAAAATTATTTTTTTATTCAAATTTAAAAAATAAAAAATAAAAACACATCATATTGATTCCATTCCCATAGATTTTTAAAACAGTCCAAACAAAATAAATGACTATCATAGTGGTTCCAGATTTCAACCAAACATACTTACGATGTCTATACCCATTCTCATTCCTTATTACTTTCATTCCCATTTTATTCTCATTCCAAATTAAATATTCCCTCCGTCACAGGAATACATTCCCCTATTATCTGGCACTGAGTTTAAGAAAATTAACTTTTTGGTGATGTGATGTAAGAAAGATAAGAAGTATTTTGGGTAATTGAGTAGAGTAAAATGTATGATATATAATTGATTTTGATTAGATAGTGTGTAAAAAGAATGTGACATTTTTGTAATATTATAGTATTGTAAGATTATTGATATTATGTATTGTTTTCATTTTTAGGGGATGAATGTATTCTTGGGACGGACCAAAATGGAAAGTGCGAATATATTCTTGGGATAGTGGGAGTACCAAACACCCCCTTATTCCTGAGGATGTTGTCAATATTCACAACATTATTTTGCTAGTCTCCGCAACATTGTTATTTGGCAGTCTAATGTTTTAAGATTAAATTAAATATTTAGATAATTTCCCTCGTTGTCATAAGGTTCAAAGAATTTTGATTTTTTTTCTTTCTTTACTATTTTAACATTTTGGGCCCTCTATTCTTATTCTATCTATTTTTCTTTTTAGATACATGAGACTTATCCACACACTAATACAAATAAAATATGAGATTTATACACTTCACTATTACAACTATCCACTATATATATAAAATAATAATACTCCTTAATCTACATGCACAAGGAAATGATCAATCTTCACAACATTATTTTGCTAGTCTCCGCAAAATTGTTATTTAGCAGTCTAATGTTTTAAGATTAAATATTTAGATAATTTCCCTCGTTATAAGGTTCAAAGAATTTTGATTTTTTTTATTTTTTTATTTTTAACCATTCGAAGAGACAAATACATCTTCATATTTCTCTTTTAAAAAAAAAACTTTTGCTAATTAATGATTCATGAATATTATCGGGAATTAAAATTTGGGGATTGTTAATGCTTTTCTAAAAATAAGATGCGATATAATTGAAAATATAAAATAAAAAAATTATTGAATTGAAAAATATCAAATAAATTGTGTATATTGATAAAATTAAAAATAAAATAAAATAAAAAAAGGTTACCATAAATTTGAAAACTTCCAATAAAAATAAATTAAATAGGGGAAGACTTCAAATGTGAGCTGGTGGCTGTTCCCCAAATTGCAGAACTCAATCTAAAGTTTCCCCAAATATTAGTCCTAGTTATGGGCTTCTAAAAATTAGGGTTTTTCTACTGACAGATTTGTTGTGCGTATACGATGGTTAACAGCAACATGAAGTCACATAGGTTGGAGCAGACATTGCAGGACGGAAAGCTTTACCGCCATGTCAATGCTCTCATTGTTGCCCATCTCCGTGACAACAATTTCAATCAGGTAACTTCTAACCACAATTTCTCTCTTCATTGCTGATTTCCGAGTTCATACAACTTAGTTGCACTTTGATTTTTGATAACAAAAAGTAATGCCTTTCTAATTACTAACTTCTTTTTGTATTTAAGGATTTCTATAATTTTTTCTGTTTCAGTTTTTGTTTGCTGATATTGTTCGTCTCTCACGCAGGCAGCAAGTGCAGTTGCATCAGCTACAATGATACCTCTAAATGTAGAAGCACCTCCTAACAAGCTCCTTGATTTGGTGGCCAAGGTCTCTACTTTTTTTCTGTTATTTTTTTGTTTCAATTCTATGCTGGTGTTCTAGCAACATTCTCAAAATTGAAAATGGAAATTTGAGGTTTAAAGGATTAGCGAAACACAGATAAAAGTTAGTGTTAGTTCTAAGTGGTCCACAGGGTCTTGCTGTGGAAAAAGATGAGTTGTTGAGAGGGGTATCTTCAACTACACCATTTGATTCAAGCATACCTTCAGGATATGGCTCGATTCCTGCTCCACGAGTTGTTTCTATCGATTTCAGGTGTGCATAACATCAAAGTTATAATATTAAGTCCATTTATATGGTGCCTGTTAGATATAAAAATGCTGGATGTATCTCTTTTAAACAAGTTTTATAGAGCTGCAAATGTGCGTTGTTTTATTAAGTAGTAATATTTTTGCTGGACCTAGAATATTGTGGCCATGTATGGCCTAATGTCTACTCTTGGTTTTTTACTTCTGCTGCATTTAATCAGTTTCCTATGCTGATACTTTGAATTATGACCTTATTTCTTATAAAGCAACAAAAATTGATTCTCCAATTTTTTTTTTTAATACAGTGTATATATTTAAGCTTGATTCACTGTTAATTTCCACTCAGAAGCCATCAGCTAAGATTTTAATTTAAGTCATTCATTCCGTTCCAAATCTTCAAGCCATTGACAAATGTCTTATGCTTTCCTTTTCTTTTCTAGAACGACTTTTTGGTGCACTACAGATGCTCTGCGATTTTTTCATCAGTTAATTGTAAAGATTCTCTTTCATTTTTCATTAAACAGTGCTGTGCATGATAGTAAAGGAGCATCAAAGAGTTTTCCAAAGCACGAAACACGACATATTTCAGAGCACAAGGTTAGTAACCTCCATTGGAAAATCTGGGAATTTCATTTGATACTTTTTACCCATCTGTAAAAATGCTCCCGTAATCATTTTTGTGGTGTTTTGTTTTATACTTTTAAAGTAGAATGTTGCTAGGTGTGCAAGATTTAGTCCTGATGGAAGATTTCTTGCAACTGGAAGTGCTGACACATCAATAAAGCTCTTTGAGGTTTGATCCTACTTCTTAGGCTTGTGGTGTCTCATGTTTCTTAACTGATCTCATTGTTTTGGTTCCCTTACCTCAACTTGTAGTTATCAAAAATCAAACATATGATGCTTCCAGATGCAAAAGATGGCCCTATCCGGCCTATTGTACGGACATTTTATGACCATCTACAAGTAAGTTATTTCAATGAAAGAATTTCGTAAGTATATATTTCTCTTTTGTTGGCCTCATGAGATGCCCATTGCTGATGCCATTATCAAATATTTCACCAGTATATTTAATGACTTCCTTTAAATTCTTTGTTTAGTTTTGAAAATTTTGCTCCAAAATAGAGAGTGCAACACATGTTCTACTTTTTGTAATGTCTTATTTTGCTACTGCAGCCAATAAATGACTTGGATTTCCATCCTCAAAACACAATTCTGATTTCTGGGGCCAAAGACCGCACAATTAAGTATTGTCCTGTACCTTTTGGCTATTGTTATATGCTTATCGCTAGCTGAACAAATTTGCTGGTCTTAGAGTACCATTATTGGACTTCCTAAAAATTTGCTCACACAAACACACACAAAAAGTACAGGGAAAAGAAGCTTTTTTCTTAAATTATATTTGTTATTTACTTTAAAGTATCAAATGTCAAAAGTTATGCGAATGATTTTTTATGAATCGCAGGTTCTTTGATTTTTCAAAAACCGTTGCAAGAAAAGCGTTTAAAATTATTCAGGTTGTCATTCATCTCCCTTAATTTAAATTATTCAAAGTCTAATTTTGCTTGTGTCAAGCAATTCATTGTTCTGTTATCTAAACTCTGGACTTATCAAGGTGAACTTCAACAGGATACTCATAATGTGAGGTCGGTATCATTTCATCCCTCTGGAGAATTCCTTTTAGCAGGTTAATTACATTTGATTTTGCAATTTAGACTACAACTTATGCACAATATGAAGCTATTAGAGCTCCGCTGAGAAGTTATTTCAAATTTAACCCATGTGTACGGTGTACCATGTCTGCAGCATCAAATTTCAAGAAGATTGTTTATATAGATTTTCCTAGCACATTTGAGACTTATTTAGCATCTGCATGTTTATATAGATTTTCCTAACACAATTGACACAAATTTTAGCGTCTGCATTTGGCTTTATCAACTTAGATCATGTAAGATATATTTCTCTTGTTAATTTGGAAAATTCTTGTTAATTTTTGGAAGAGGTAAACTTGGGTTGAAACCTTAACGGTAGGGGATATGCACAGGAGAAGTACCTTTGGAGCCTTGTAGTGATCATGTGAAGATTTTTCTATTTTTTATTGTTTACTAGTTTCATTCTATTCAAACTTGATAGTATATTTATTTGCTGAAACCATCTGAAACCTGTGGGGCTTGAAATAGAGCTTGATACTTGTATTAGTTTGTTAATAAACCTTGAGGTACAATGGATAGATTATGCAGTATTTCATGTTGTAAAATATAAATTAAATTGCAGACTTGCTTGAGGAATTTATATTTGCAACTTATTTTAAAGATAAATAAAAAAATAACCACTCTGCATCATCATTTTACCACTACGTTACATAATATTCTAGTGAAAGAAAGTGAGTTTACAAATGACCTGATTAATGACAATTATATCTGAAAGTTGTGTATATATTTTTATATGTTGTACCCTGTAGAATCCTAGTGTGTCCATGGAATTCTATTGGTCTGATTATTGATAGTCTCACTTTATTACAGGAACTGACCATCCTATTGCACATTTGTATGATGTTAATACTTTTCAGTGCTATCTATCAGCAAACATTCAAGAGATTAGTAATGGGGCTATAAATCAGGTATTGCCTACCCTGGGCCTGCTCTGGATAAGATATAGAACACTTTACATCTCTTTTATCTATCAAAATCTTGCATATTACTACCTTTTTTCTTATTATTATTATTTTTTAATTCAGGTGAGATATTCGTCAACTGGTGGCATGTACGTAACAGCTTCAAAGGACGGTGCTATTCGATTATGGGATGGTGTAACTTCCCATTGTGTTCGTTCGATTCTTGGTGCTCATGGAACAGCGGAAGCAACTAGTGCAAAGTTCACAAAAGATCAAAGGTGAGGTTTGATCGAGTCATTGTCTGTAGGAATAGTTACAAGAGTCGAATACTTCCATAAAGGTTTGGTGTAATAATTATTTTCAATATCCCAGAACTTTTGATGTTGTCTAACAAATAACATTGTTTCTTAGTTTTTCCATATAAGACGATGTCAGAACATAAAAGGAACTGAAGAAAAACAAATTTTAGAAAGTGACATCGTTGATGCAGGGTTGCACATTCTGGATCGAATAATTTCTTCCTAGATATCCACCATTGCATCATTTATAAATTCCTCTGCTATTTCTCTCACCTCCCCAACTTCTCTCTAGGTATGTTCTTTCTTCAGGAAAAGATTCTATCGTAAATCTCTGGGATGTTGGGACTGGAAGGTTAGTCAAGAAGTACCTTGGCGTCACTCATACACAATTACGGTGCCAGGTATGTTATTCTTCTAGCTCCGCCATCTGCCACAAAAAAAAAAAAAAAAAAAAAAGAAGGAAAAAAAAAGAAAAAAAGTGAGCCTTATTTTGTGAACATATTGTGCAACTGCAGGCTGTTTTTAATGAAACAGAGGAGTTTATTCTCTCTGTTGATGAATCAAGCAACGAGGTACCTTCCCTCTCGATTCTTGAACTGCCGGACATGTATTGTTTCTCAACTTCCATTTGATGATTTATGTTATGTTTGTGATGTAGATTGTCATCTGGGATGCCCTTACAGCAGAGAAAGTGGCTGGATGGCCTTCAAACCATATGGGTAGTCCCCGTTGGCTTGAGCATTCACCGGTAGAGGCAGCCTTCGTCACGTGTGGGTCGGACAGATCCATAAAGTTCTGGAAAGAGGCATGAACCAACCGTGCAAAAGTATTCAACATAATGTTATCATGGTTCAAGAAGAGTATCGTTGATATATAATGACTTAACAGGAGTTTAGTGCAATAATTATCATTTTTGTATGTGATGATTTCTGTCGTATCAAACTAGAGCTGTTGTGACATTGATCTGTTGCAGTCTTGCAGAACCTAAATTTTATAATAAATTACATATGCCATTTTTTTTGATAGAGATCTTATACTAATTAATATATGATCATATATTTATTCAAATACTGAATGGTAGTAACCTTTATCTACAGCAGAGCTTCAACTGTTCGAACAGCCCCTTTATTTATTTATTTTATTTTATTTTTAAACTAAGAAACCAGCTTTCCCAACTTGTGGGGTCTCATAACGGAAATGATTTATTGTCAAAATGTTTAAAAATTTTGGATGTTAAAAACCTGTAACTACCAGTGTAATTATGTGTTTACTTAGAATAATCATAGAAAAATTCTAGAAACCTTATGCTTAATTATGAACAATGTATATTGTGACAAGTTCTAACAAACAACAAAGGTCTTAAAATGTTTAGTGTTTCGTTAAAAGAAAAATGGGAGGATTGACAATTGCAGAAGAAATTGAGCTTTGTTAACGTTCATTTTGAAATGTGCAAGAGGTCATAATTTTCTTGATGAAATGCTGCCTTTTGATCAATTTACCTCTCTTCATCATTCTCTTGCAAGGTCACTTATATGCAAAGATGCATAAATAATCGCATACATAGTTGTACGCTACGCTAATGTGTCTAAAATTTATACAGAAATTGTGAGAAATACTTTCTTTAGTCTATATTTTTTTTGGGACAAAGACTTGTGTGAGACCTTGTCATATAAGCCCTTTATGTTTATATTCTGCGGTTTAATGATTATTTCTAGGGTTTAGAATATTTAATGGTATAATTATCCTTTCAACCTATAAATAAGGAGGATTTAGTATTTACCAATATCACGATTCACATGAAGTCATCTCTAGAAACGAACATATAGAACAACGCTTGCAATTAGTGACCAACAAACTCTTAGTGCACATAGTTTTGTACATCAACTTGGCATCTCCATCAGATTTCTTAGCCTGTCAAACTTAAAGACCTAATACCAACTCCACCATCAAAATTTCCATCAACATAGTTTTCGTATATAATTCCACAAGCAAAGAATGGCAACACATAAAACCCACAAGTATTCAGAGCATATTGAGATGCAATATAAACCATGTTCATTACTATGGTGGTCCTCGTTCTGGTAAAATGAAGGCATCATTGGCTCTAAAAACACGAGTAAGGAACTGTTTCGAATGCATTGATATTGAATTGTGGGTTGCATATACGAAGAATTTGAATCGAAGTGACTAAAGCTCCACTAGAGGGAACTAACAAAGGATCGGAATACTGCAACATCCCCTGTAATCTTTGACAACGCTAGAAATTGTCTGTCAATGAAAATAGTTTGTAATGTAACAATACTGTTAAAATTAGAGTTGTAAACGAATCGAATCGAATACTAAGGTATTTGAATGATATTTGATTAAATATTCGAATATTTGTATTCGAATTCGTATTCGTATTCGATTCGAATGTTATAAACGAACTATTCGAGTATATTCAAGTATTCGAACTTGAACATTCGAAATTGAATATTTGAATTCGAATTATATTCGAAATTGTAAATTCATTTTTTTAAATAACTATATATTTTTGTAATTTCTTGTCCTATTAATAAATTTAAAAAGAAATACTCACTAAATACATCAACCATTAAATTATTATAAATTATAATTAAACAATTCACATTATATATAAAAAAAATTAAAATATATTTTTCCTTTTTATTTTAACATAGTAATAAATTAGATAATATACATATTTGGTTACATTTATAAAACAAAATATTATATTTATTATATAAAACATATATTAAATAAATAATATATAATTAATATATATTATATAATATTATTCGAATATATTCGCGAATATTCGAATCGAATATCTTACGAATTATATTGAATTCGAATATTGTTCGAACTTAAATAGTTATTCGAATTCGCATTCGAATACCGATATTCGAATTCAAATTATTTGATTCGTTTACAACCTACTGTTAATGGCACTCATGACCTATCATAAAGTTTTTGCTAATTATCGATTCAAGTTATGTTATCTTGGATGATCAATGTTGGCCTGCAGGCGGCATGAATTAAATGTTCTTAGGGTGCAGCAGGGAGACAAATGGAGGAGGAACAAGAAATAAATTAAATTCAAAATCTGTAGAGGTTAATGTACAAAACATCAAGTATGAGATGAATCCAAATATTAGCAGTACGAGGAATAGCCAAATACTTGTTAATTAATGAACTATGTTTCCAAAAACCCTGTTATCCACATCATGTGAATGCAGTTCTAATACTTATGAAAACATGATACATGTTCACTGCATTCATGGGCCATACCGCATACACATAGCAAACGAATACATAAGGCAGCACTTATGTTAATCTTATGCCTAACCCTTAAGACTGTCTGACATCCACATCTATTGAAAATTCTCATTGATTTTTAAGCTAGTCACTATTGTAACCCCTCTCGTCAGCTTGACGTTTCATGAGCACACACACAAAAATCTATTTAATTTCTATAATCAAGAGAAGCTCACTTTCCAACATCCTGACCTAATTCACAGATTTGAATGTTAGTAATTCTTAGGTATTTATCTCCCTTTAACTTATTTTGTTCCATCCTTCCATCAAGAGAACCTCTTTCATGATCTTTGATTATGAGTTGATATGGTTTCTCTCATAGTTTTCATGGAGTTTTTTAAGTCCAATGCTACACATTCTCAACCTAAGTAAAGACCAATGAACATTTTCTTCCAAGGGAAAAGATTCAATAGAAAATGTAAGACAGATCATTAATCTTTGTAGGCCGATAACACAGTGAGCACTTATTAAAAAACAAGCAAGAATCAAGAATGAAACAGAGCAGTAAACTCACAGAAGGGAATTCAAAATCTTTCCCTCTCCAACATGTGATTGTCATACAACAAAACTCATAAGAGGTTAAACAGCCCGACGCCTCATCTTCTTCGGCTTCTTCACAAAACTCAACCTAATCTGTTTAAGACGTCTTCTCTTCCTTGCCATCTTCTCAGGAAGCGTCTCCCTTTTCTTTTCCTTCTTCTCTGTGGTAGGTTTTTTCTTCACAAGATTGGGATCCACCTTATAGTCCTTAGGATCAACAGGTAGTAGTAGTTCATTGCTCTGAGCCTCCTTGTAAAGTGCATTCGCCTTGTCCAAACGTCCATGAGCACATAACTTTCGTATCAACAAGTCATAAGTCTTAATTCCCGGCTCACATCCATCCTCCTTCATCTTTACGAAAACACTCATAGCATGATCAATTCTTTCAATCCCACACAAAATCTTCAAGAATTCATAATAAGCCTTCTTATCTAGTGCATCCCCAAACCCTGCAGATTTCATTCTATCGATCATTTCATCACCTTCGCCAACCCGTGCAGCCTGATACAGACTCTTGATCAGAACAAGAAACGTAGTTTCATTGGCATAACACCCCCACATCCACATCCCCATGTCAGAGAACAACTCCATTGCAGTTTCAGTCCGCCTAATCTTGCAAAAATTAGTAATCAGCACATTGAATGTCTCCACATCACGCGGAACACCCTTTCTTTCCATCTCAATCAACACATTGCGTGCCTCTTCTGGAAGCCTGAAAGGATCCTTCTCTCTGCAAAGTTTACAAACACACTCTAAAATCGAATTGTAGGCATGTGTACTAATCTCAAACCCTCCCCTATTCATTTCACCAACCAATCTTTTCACTTCTTCTAACTTCTTATCCACACACCAACCTTTGATCAATGCATCGCATATATACTCATTTGGAAAGAACTCATTTGCTAGATTCTTAACCATTTTCTCAGCATAACTGGCATATCCATGATCACAGAGATTAGAAACAATTAGCTCCAAAGAATCCATATTTTTTAAGAACCCATAATCTTTTTCCATCCTCTCGAATAATGCAACAGCATGAGTAGGCCTACCTGCCCGAACCAATCGGTCAACGAGAGCCTTGAGACATCTAGCCCCAGCCACTCCACGGCCTTCAATAAGAACTTCATGGGTAGCTTTAAAGTCTTTCCTTCTCCCAAAATAATCAACAAAATAGGAAAGAACCTCATCGCTCAGCTGGAAATCGGGCCGCGACCTGGCCCATTTAAGGAAATCAAGAGCCATACGGCCCGCATCTGGCGAAATATTGAGTGTGGCGAGGAGCACAGCAGGGGTAATCGTGACGTGAGAGAAGGAAAGATCGAGTCTTTTAGGCAGAGCGAGGGGCTCTGCATCAGGGTTATTTTGAAGCTCATTAGAAAACAATTGGGCGATGGATTTCTCTTCTTCGTCTTCCCCGATTCTATCTGGTTTCCCATTCACAGAACTTGCGATGGTGGGGTCCGCCTGTGATGAGAAATTCCTGATAGAAAACCCATAGAAGAAGGCGGTGTAGGAAGAGAGAGACTCGCGAGGGCAAATCGGCGGCGCCGGCAGCGAAGGTGGCGGAGGAAGGGAGAGGTAGCGCGTGGGAGGGTTAGATAGAGCGGTGAAGCAGCGGAGATAGAGGAGCTTACGCAGGTGCAATGCAGTTAATGGGATGGAGGGTTTCCTCATTTTCAGAATGTGATCTGAGAGAGAGAGGAGTGGAGGAGAAGAGGGTTTTGGGTTTTGGGCACCCTAGGAATGGTATTACCAGTAGTCAGGTGCGTGGAGGTGCAGGGAAGTAGGGTGAGGATCTCTATTTGTTACCGTGCGATGAGTCTAATGGGCCAACATATGAAATGACCAAAAGGGCCAACAGATTGAGAAGATTACATTTTGCCATTAGACTAACTTGAAATGAATTTGAGAGATGAACAATTGAACATGACTTGTTTGATAATGGAAAGTCATGCGCATTTATGGCTACTATCTGATCCGATTCTTCATGTAATACTCTCTCTGTTTTCTTATTCATCCTTCTTATATTAAATTCCTATCACAAACAAAAAAAAACTTCATTATTCTCATATAACATATAGATTATATAGGGATGACAACAAGTAGAATATTCGTTTATTTTCAAATACTTATACCATTATCAACTAAATTTTCAATATCAGCACTTATTTAAAATATTACTCGATGTACATATATCCACCAGAATCTGATTATACTACACTTAGACTACTCGAACCAGCCAAACATATTTTCCGAAAAATTATATATTTATATCTTAAGACAAATTCTCTTGTGAGACACTAATTAGGTGAGACGGTTTGAAATATGTTTAATGATTGTTAAAATATGTTTTCTAAAGTATGTTAGATTATGCATTAAAGTATAATTTTAGTGTGTTATAATTTAATTTATTATTGACATACTTTAACCGCAAATAAGCATACTTTAGTGATGAGTCGACCCGTCTCATACCCTTGTCAAAAGAGATTATCTCATATCTTAAAAGTCCCAAAATTATGAAATCTTATCAAAGTTCATAAACAGAGAGAGGATAGTTATTTAATTTTTCTTAATATTTAAAGGGGTGAATTTTTTTTTGTAACCGAATATTATTCTTTTGCAACCGAATAGTTAAGGCTTAGGCATGATGGTATGGTAGATGAGAAGGAGAAAGGTGTTTTATGTCCTTTCAGGTTGGAATTGTGGTGGATATCAAATAATCGGGTTTGGATGATGTAGAATGTAGCGAGCAGATAAGTAGAGACTCCAACGGCTTTCTTCTTCTCTTCTGGCGGACCACCCTCCTTAACCGGAAAACTGCCAACCTCCGGCCGCCCAGTTCCGCCTGAAAGGTAATTTCATGAATAACACTTTCTCGCATTGTTTGGTAACGAAACATCATCATTTCGCGCTCATTCTTAAGAATAATGTTGCTTGGTTTTGGAGTAGTACTATCGAATTCTAGGATGAAATTCCAACAGCAAACAATTTTTTGGAAAGCGATATTAGATTGTGATCCTTCAATAGAATTATCAGCTTCTTGGTGCTTCAAGATGAAATGTTATGCTGCACTTGTTCAATTAATCTTTGTATTTTTTTTCTGTAAGCTTGATTCAAGTTATAAAGAAAGGGTTTGATGCCATGGTTGGTTGATACATTCCTCTGCCTTTCAGTGTTTTAATACTGTGGTTTGATTTCTTGTGATCAGACTATTGTACTTCCTTAGTTTGGAGCAGATATGGTGTCCCTGTTTAAATCACCGTCAATCCACCTAACATGTTTGCCAAATGTGTCCACACAGGTTTTTCTCTTAATTCTTGTTAGTCGACCTTACTTCTCTGTGCCAGTTTTTGGTTCTTTTATGTTTAATATTAAACGTATCTCTCATCAGCTAGGCCTGTGTAAGCACAGTCAGATTCGAAGAGATAGTTCCTTCATTGTGAGATCCGAGCAGGTGCCTTCAACTTCAGCTTCTCCTTCTCAAGGTACCTCGTGTGTATGTGTATGTTTCATTGTTTTAGTTGTGAGAAAGCGGGAGTGTTGGATCTATTTGTGTTTTCACCAGACCCAAGTCTTCTGATTGAATATTGTAGATTCATGAAGTTCTGATAGTAACTTATATTTTTTTATGACAGATGGACCTGGAAGACGCCAACTCATATCCATGGGGGCAACAATTGCCCCATGGATACTTTTTTCATCACAGACAACATGTATGTGACCTTTTTTAGGAAAATACCATTGGACTTGCATATTAGGACTCAATGCATTGTGGATGTTTAAAGTCACCCTTGTTCATTGTTTTAATTTATTAGTTGATTTTGCTCTTATTTTGTTTAAGAAGTGAAATCATTTGGTTGATGGAAAAAGTTGTGGTTTTCTTATTTGTTCGATAGTTTTTTTTTTTTTCCAAAGATGATCATCATCAGCAAAATGATACCTGGTCATTTAGGCAGATGAGGGTTAAGACTTAAGATGCTTAGAACATTTAAGAATGGCCCTTTTAACTGTTAATACTCTGATTTCTTGCGAAATTACGGCTGATATGCTAAGAGTATATGGTTGATATATGGCTCAGTTGCTGCAGAAACAAAGAAGGGATTTCTGTTGGTCACAGATAAGAAGGATGGATATACTTTCCTCTATCCCTTTGGATGGCAGGTGTGTGTCATCAAACATTTTATGTACTTGAGATTCCATTGCAACAAAATATATTAATATTTTCATCATAGTCACAAACTCGTTTAATCAATTCAATTATTCTTTAGATGCATCAAATTTCACTGTGTTTCATCTTGTTAATTTGATCAGGAGGTCGTCGTCGAAGGACAAGACAAGGTCTTCAAAGATGTTATTGAACCTCTCGAAAGTGTCAGCGTAAATTTGATTCCCACGGTCAAACAAGATATTCGTGATTTTGGGCCCCCAAAAGAGGTTTGCAAATTAATTGTGTATTGTGATTGGATTCATTGGTAATTATCTATAAAGAAAGGAGTTATCCTGCTGAACAACTATACAAACTATTTTATGAACTACTTTCTGTTTTTCTATTTATATCACTGCTCTCACAGACATTTGATACCATTTCTTATTAGCCATAATGATCCTCGGGATGCTTGACAATGGTGTATTTATGATACATGGTGTTCTTCTAGGTTGCTGAAACTTTAATCCAAAAGGTATTGGCTTCTCCCACTCAAAAAACAAAGCTGATCGAGGCATCAGAGGTTAGTTTTTATCAACTTCTTCACCTTCTCTTTTGTCCCTGAACATGAAAGCATTTTACGTATATTTTGAGAACACCCATCCATCAAAACGCATTCCATCTGATTCATGAAAATTCGGGCATGTTCTTGCTTTTTTTGATGTTTTATGCTCTTTGTATGTGCACTTTGGTTTCATCATTGCTCATTTTTTTCTTGTTTTCCATATTATTTTGTTTGGCATGCGAAGGTGATGTCACTGCATAGTTGATAATGTCTGAGTGAGTTTAACGGCGGAATCATACATTCCTGGAACTAGTTTTCTCAACCAGACTTCTATTATCGTTAAATTATTTATTTCACGCATATATTTCTCAGAGTAAGTTAAAATATAATCAATTTTTACGACTCAAATAAAAATGTTACGGGGAGTTTTTTGGCCAATTGTTTCACCTTATTCTCATGTCTTTCGTCCTGATATTGATGAATATGGATGATATCGATGAATTATCTGTTGACCTTACAGCATGATGTGGATGGTAAAGCATATTACACGTTTGAGTTCATAGCAAAAGCTCCAAACTACACTCGTCATGCTCTCAGTACAGTCTGTATTGCCAATGGTATGAAGCACGTCTCTTTCTTTTTGTATCCCACTTTAGTGTTTCCTCATTATCTAAAAACATGACAAGCGTGCAACTTAAAACACTCGACGAGCTATGTTTTCCTCGTGTAGATGTGTTAAAAATCCAGATAATAGTAATCTGATGGAACATGATAAGTGGAACAGAGTGGTCGAACTGCCCCCTACGTTTTCTGTTTTCCTAACATAGCATGTGTGATCTTATGAACTGTACAGGTAAGTTCTACACTTTGACAACGGGAGCAAACGAGAGGAGATGGGAGAAGATGAAAGATAGACTAAAAACTGTGGTCGATTCGTTCCAAATATCAAATGTCGTCTGAGACTCCACCTGCATGTCATGGTTTTGTTTCCATGCATGGCAAATCATCTGATAGTAGAGGCTATTCAATCTGTGTAGATATGAGGAGTTTTCAGTCAACAACTTGTACTCTCCGAAGTTGTGTGGTGTGCACATTACACACATGTACTTTACACTGGTTTAGAAACACACATCAATTGTGCCATTTAATCCCAAATACCACAATTTCATGTGAGATTGATCTAAATTAGATGAGTTTTACATCACTAACTCAGTTTTAATGATTTTGCCCTGCTAAGAAATTTTGTATGTGTCATGATTTTTGAGATAGATACAGAGGTGTCGTGACTCTATTTCAAGTACAAATTCAGCTCGGTGTTCGGAAATTTCATTTCAGGTTGCAAAAAAATAGTAGAACAAAATAATTCTTCTTTTCTTTTTTCGTCTTGTTCATCGTGCTGCCAACACATCGCATTGCTTAGGCTTCGTGATCTGTAGTGAGCGTCCATTATTAGGTCGAGCCTTTAGACTTTGTGGATAATCTTTTCAATGTTTTTCGGTCATAACTTTAATTAATGTCATCTATTTTTTCTTTAAAATAAAAAAAAAAAAGAAAAAAAGAAATTGTGTGTGTATCAACGTGTGTGTTGTTATACTGCCAATTTTTTCATTAACATATTCTGTACTACTTAACGCCTAAGAGAGAATAAAATCTAACTATTACTCTAGCCAGGTTTTATACTTTCATTTTAATGTATAATTTTTTTTATATCTTCTAAGTATCGTCCACCTAACGGTATGTATATTATATCAAAAAATGACACTGGAAATTCGGTTCGTATACATATAGAAAAGCATGACGCATAAATACATGAGCAGGGAATGTATGTTGTTGATGTACGTATTCCTTAGAATCTTTGTACAAAGCAAGCCTCCTCATTTGCAATCCATCCACATCAAAATTATATGCTTAAAGCATATATGCGCGCGCACACACACGTGCATGGTTCCATAGTTCAATCGTAAGCCTCTTTCAAGATTAAAATCTTAGATATTTAATATACATGATTATTAGCTAAAAAAAAGGATTTAATTTCAAAATTTCTTAATTTTTTTAAAATCAATTTTCAATAAAGATGTTATTACCTTTTATTAGAGATGTTATTATTTCTCATTTATACTATAAATTCATGAAATAGTTTATAATGATCACTTTTCATCAACTATACATCTTCTTTTATTGAAATCTTATTATTTCTTATCTATATAACAAAATTCATTATGTGAGACAATTCAAGGTAAGTGTTTGCTCTGTTTCTAAACCTATCTATAAAAATGACAGACGTATTTATTAAAACATGATAACTAATTGAAAAAACATAAACACTCTCATCATGAGATAGCTTACGCAGGTGTTGCTATTTCATAGTTGAATAGTATCTAGGCAAAAGCTCCTGCGCCCTCGGGACACG
Organism: Pogostemon cablin; assembly: GCA_023678885.1. NCBI lineage: Eukaryota > Viridiplantae > Streptophyta > Magnoliopsida > Lamiales > Lamiaceae > Pogostemon > Pogostemon cablin. The sequence goes on along the minus strand of CM042960.1, from coordinate 5,754,165 downwards.
GAGGGATACTCCGTGTTTCTATGTGAACACAACTCTCCCCATCTATATTCTATTTAAATCTATGTATTGGTAGAGATTTAAATTACAAAGAGGTACAGAAATTGCAAAAGCACACGGAATGTGCTCCGTGCGCCCGGATGCATAGAAGTCTCACTTTAGTATCTATATGTATTCTCATCATTTTAGTTGTGATATAAAATACCATGTACAACACTTTAAATTGATCCAACTTTGATTCTTGAAAAAGCAAATTGCCAAGTCTGCCATATATTGTAGGTTGATTTTCTTGGCTGTGGTTTGAATGAAGGTCTCATTCTTAAGGGTGTGAGTTTGGATGTGTTTGAAACTCCTAGGGGTAGGGGGAGTGTTGGTACAAATACAAGGATATTAATAATGGAGATATGGATAAGGAATAACCTCCCAAATTCGAAGAAATCAATACATTTTCAATTATTGTTATCTCTTTAATCTTTTTAAGTTGGAGTCATGCTTATAAAGTTATTTTACTTTAGAGAGATTTTCTTTTGGGAAATAAAGCGTTCTTAAATCTTCTTTGTTTATGGATTATAAAAAATATAATTATACACTTAAATGATGGACTATAATGGTGAGATATAGTATAAATTATAATTAAGGGTGGTAAAATACATTATCAACTATAATGATTAAATTATTATTATATTCTTAAAATTAATATTAAACCTTAAAAATAAACATAATATTCTATGAATAAAATATAACATAAACCATCTTAATATACATGATTTTCATGTACAATGGATGCAATGTAATTTGCCTACTTTAGCAGGGAATACAAAGTCTGTAAGGTAACTCATTGTGATTGAAAATAGTAGCATATGTATATGTTTAAGGGTTAGTTAGAAAAAAAAACTACGAATTTTATTTCTATTGTAAATTAATCCACATTTTTGAAAAATTTCAAAAAAAAAACCACAACCTTTAAAAATTGTTGCAAAACACACTCAATTTGTGACTAAAAGTAGGGTTTTTAGGGTACGTTTTGCAACAATATTTAAAGGTGGTGATTTTTTTTTTTTGTAATTTCTAAAAAATGGGATTAATTTGCAATAGAAGTAAAGTTCATGAATTTTTTTTTTCAATTAACCCAATGTTTAATAAACCAATTTAAATTATTAATGAATTTGAGAAATACCAGTGTAAAATCAGAGTATTACCTTTTAAAATATATCCCAATTGCACCCCTCTTTTATATTTTATAAAGATTGAGTGCAATTTTAAATGAGATGGAGAGAATATAAAATTATTTTATTCGAAAGCTCATTTACAATAATATTATTTTTTTGGAGTAATCCTTAGTTGTTTAAAAAAAAAAACCTTTTCTCCATAGCTCCATCGTAAAATCAATTTCACACTGGTTTTTGTGAATGATTTTTATTCTTAAGGCAGGTACCCTGAATTAAAATCCACATATCATGCTATCAAGATTTTGAAGTTCAAATTTTAAAGTTCCCTGCACATATTCTCCCTTATCAATTACTCCCTTTGTAGCCTTATCCCATTTGCCACTATTGCCAGGATCAGCATGACTCTCCATCTGCAAAGTATCAAGCTCCACTCTAGCTCTCTCTGCTCTTTCTGCTATATGACTGAAATCTCTCCTACCAAGCTGTCTCAGTTTTGGCTTGAGCATTTTCAGCCTACGGCAAACACTGAACTGAGCCGTCCCCCAAACCTGCACGTCCCATACTTCCCGAACAGTGTCCAGAAATCCCTCACTGGTTTTCCACATGTTGACATACCTGAACGGAGACCCCTTCAACTGTTCAGCATGGAAAATGGAAACTAGGATAGGGCAGTGATCCGAAGTAGCCCCCATAGGTAGGAACTCCGCCTCTACTACACCCGAGATGGAATCCCAGTTCGAATTCACCAGAACACGATCAATGTGACTCCAGATTCTGCCATTAGTCCAGGTAAAGAAACAACCCTTGGATCTTGCATCAGTCAAACCCCTATCAACACAGAACTCCTCAAACTCCACCCGGTACCAGTTCCGTTGAGACGGAACAATATCAGATCTCTCCTCAGGCTTCCTCACACAATTAAAGTCTCCAAGGATCATCCAGGGAGAGTTAACTGCTGGGAAAGTCGACGATAGATGAGTCCATAGGCGGCGCCTATCAACTACACCGTTTCGGCCATAAACGACACTGATAAGGAACTCCTGTTGAGAAATTAAGCAGCGTACCATACCAGAAATGCATTGCTCGTGAAGCACAACATTACCGAAAGCAACCACAGTGGAATCCCATGCAATAACAATACGACCACCATTGACAACATCAAAATTATTGACACTGTTCCAACCAGGAACAATTCTCCCCACATCATTCAACACATTACTAACAGATAATTTAGTTTCGAGAAAACCCGCTAGGCAAATTTTATGTTTACGAACTAACCTGCGGGCTGCTCGTTGCGCACGAGGGGCTGCAAGCCCTCGTACGTTCCAGGCCAGACACCTCATTGACAATCAGTGGGGGAAGGACCCCCGCCATGTCCCGGTCCATTTCCATTGTCTGGTAGTTCCTGAATGAAAATGCTAGAATGTTGTGCAGTGCCAGCTACCCTGCCCGAGATAGGGGGAGGCGGGGAACGGCCCACACGTCCAATAGCTTCTTCATCGTCCTCCTCCATTTCTGAAGCCCACGTCTTTGTAGGATGCTCTCGAACAGGTTGTTTTCCTTCCCGCCTGTTGATTCTCCAATCGTCAGGATCAAGTTCGTCTAGGATGTGGTACCTACCTGTGATCACCTTCTGAACTTGCTCATGAGTAAGATCAGGATCCCCACCCTGTTTCTTCGCATTGCGGGTCCTCCTCTTCCTAGGCCTATTGTTTCTAGGCCCAACATGTTGGAATCCCTCCTCATCAACAGTATCATCAGCATGGCCAGCTTCTTGAGGGCGATTCATTCCGTCTTCCTTCTTATCTCCACTGACCAAATCATCACAATCAGTCACCAGGTGGCCAAATTTGCTGCATTTAGTACAATACGCCGGAAGGCGCTCATACAAGATAGGCTGAGTGAAATTGGCCCCACGATAGTTGAAAGTGACTTCTTTTGGAAGTTCCTGCGAAACATCAATATCTACTCGCACGCGAACAAATGAGACTTTGTCCGTCTTGACAGAGATGTCATCTACCATAATAGGTCTACCAACCAGGGAAGCCACCTTGCTGATGTGATTCTTCGACCACAACTCCAGAGGGAATGAGGGAAGGCGAATCCAAACCGGGACATGGGAAATTTCCCGATCATCAAACTGAAAGGCAGGTGGAAGTCTTTCAAGCATAAGGTAACGTTCCCATATAGAGTGGGGAGCACTGTCCAGTACTCTGCGCACATCCTCTTCCGAATAAAGTCGGAAGATAATCCACCCAGACTGATGCATACTAATAGTATACCTGACACCCCATGCTCGGCAGATGGCATGAAGAGCCTGCATTCCTGGGAAACGACCTGAGAAATACCCCACCAATGCGTATTTCCACACGTCAGAATCATCTTTTGGGTCAAGATAGGCTACACCGTCACATGGTGCGATATATTCGAGCTTTCTTCCCGGATCAATATTACTCTTGTTGACATACTTGGAGTAGTCAACCGGGCCCTTGGGAGTGGCATTGTCACCTGAATTAGCCTGCCGTGGCCGTTGACCTTGCTGCCCACCTGGCTGCCGAGGGCCAGTCGCCAGCCCTGGCCGACGCCCTGCCCGCCTATCGGGGGCCGCTGCAGTCGACGGCGCCTGCGCGCTGGGCATGCGCACTGGGGAACGCGGACAGGAGGCGCCTCGCTCGACGCCCTGCCGAGAACCAGTTTCCGAGGCCCGAGACTACCGGGTCGAGTCTCCAATCTGCCGAGGCACTCCATTCGACTGCCGAGGAGAGGAGGGAGGGACAGGGGAGTGCGGGCGACCCGTTGTCTTCTTTATTATTTGTCCTGTGCATGGATTATTTTTCCCGTCTGTTTAGGAGAATGACCGTCACGAATGATTACAGGTATCATTCTAGACACTGTGCGAAGGTGGGAGTCACTCACCTAGCCTTTGCGGATGATCTGATTATTTTTGCTTAAGGTAATCGTTCTTCTGCGGAGGTGGTAGCCAGGGCTCTCAACCTGTTTGCTCGTATGTCTGGATTGGAGGTAAGTGCAGAGAAATCCCATCTATTTATGGCAGGAGTTCCAGTGGATGAAGAGCAGGCAATCCGTGAGGTACTGCCTTTTCAGGTAGGCACCTTTCCAGTGCGTTACTTGGGTGTGCCGCTTCAGGGTCGTAAGCTCAGGGAGTCTGCCTTTGAACCTCTCATCACGAGGGTCTCTGATCTGATTAGGGGATGGGCTGTGCATCTACTGTCGTATGCTGGTCGATTAGAACTCATTCGATCAGTTGTGTATGGGCTGTTGAACTTCTGGGCGGCTATGGTAAAGATTCCCAAGGGTATTGTCGAAAGAATTGAAAGAATGATTCGAACATTTCTCTGGGGAACCCCGCGGGGTGCAGTTCGGTGGGAGGAGGTCACTCTCCCTAAGGAACAGGGTGGCCTGGGACTTAAGGGGATTGAATTGCTGAATGATGCAGCTCTATGTGGGGTTCTGTGGGATGTGCAACAAGAAAAGAAATCTCTATGGATTAAATGGATTAATGCCATTTATCTCCAGTCTTCTTCTTGTTGGGATGTTGAGGTGAATTACAGCGCCTCAATAGTATGGAAAGATATACTCAGAGCAAGAGACAGGGTGAGAGCACGGATTGGAGGCGACATAATTACTACTATAGCCTCGTGCTCGGAGACGGGAAGACTTCGAGTAGGTAAGTTGTATTGGCTAGTTTCTCATTCTATGCCGGTACATCCTATCTATAAGAAGTTATGGAGTCCATGGGTCCCTCAAAAGCATTCGTTTAGAATGTGGATTGCTGTGAGAAACCGCCTTCTCACCATGGACAGATTGAGATCTCTCGAAAGCCTGGGCGAGTGTGTGCTGTGCGTAGGAACACAAGAATCAAGAGATCATCTCTTCTTCGAGTGTCCGTTCACGAAGCATGTATGGAACCGGGTTAGGTATGAGGTAGAGTGGAGAAGACAGATCACCACCTTGAAGGCCGGCCTTAAGTGGCTCAGAAAAGATCGACGTCAACATGTGCAGGAGAAGAAGAAACGGACGCTTGCCCTCTATGGAAGCGTCTTCCTCATATGGAAGGCTCGGAATGATGCAATCTTCAACGGTATTCGTCCTTCGGTTGATGGCTTGGTTTACTCCATAATTATGCATGTAATTACTTTTCAGTATTTACTTGCTAGATAGGTCTGTTTTTCTTTGGTTGCTCCGGTTGTGGAGTATTTATTACTTTTCAGCATTTGCTAGCTAGATAGGTCTGTTTTTCTTTGGTTGCTCCGGTTGTGGAGTATTTATTATATGTAATTGTACTGGCTTCGGCCTCTCGTTTTTCTATAATTAACATATCATTCACACGTTTTATTATTTTATTTAGTTCATTTTCTCAGGAAAGTTCTAAAGTTTTTACTCAAAACATTTATATTATTTTTATTTTAGTCTATATTTTCATTAAAAAATTACCCTTATTAATTAGAATGTATATCCTTTATAACAAAATATTATATTCTTATACGCCTCCTGCATTTAGGGACACAAAAAACCAACACATACAATGTGTGTATTGTTGGTTGGTGTCAAACCAAAGTTCCACATCGGTTAGAAGTGGGGATGGTGATGGGTTTATAAGTGCAGACAAGACTCTCTCTAACATGAGGCCTTTTGGGCGTGAGCACAGAGAGCAAAACCGTGCGGGCCAGTGGGCGGCCCAAAGCGGACAATATTATACTATTGGATTGAGTGGGTCCGGCTCCCTGGGCGGATAAACCAAACAAGTGGTATCAGAGCCAATCCCCATACTTAAACGGCCCAGCTCGGGATTGGTGGGATGTTTAGCCAGCCTGGGATTGGTGGGATGTTCGGACCTCAAACTGGTGGTCTAGCTGCGGGACTTTGTTTGAGGGAGAAATATTGGTTGGGTGTCAACCAAAGTCCCAGGTGGTGAGTTGCCTACATGAGCCCGAACTCGCTTAAGGAAAAAAGAGCAAGCAACAAGTCTGAACTCGCATAAGGGAAAAAGAGTTGTTTGAGGGAGAAATATTGGTTGGGTGTCAACCAAAGTCCCAGGTGGTGAGTTGCCTACATGAGCCCGAACTCACTTAAGGAAAAAAGAGCAAGCAACAAGTCCGAACTCGTATAAGGGAAAAAGAGTCTATGGGTTTGGTGGTGGTGAGTTGCCTACCCGAGCCCGAACTCGCTTAAGGAAAAAAGAGCAAGCAACAAGTCCGAACTCGCATAAGGGAAAAAAAGTCTGTACTCGCATAAGGGAAAAAGAGTCTATGGGTTTGGTGGTGGTGAGTTGCCTACCCGAGCCCGAACTCGCTTAAGGGAAAAAGAGTCTGTGGGTTTGGTGGTGGTGAGTTGCCTACCCGAACCCGAACTCTCTTAAGGGAAAAAGAGCAAGCTGGGAAAAAAGCAAGCAACTGAAGATCTGTGGGTTTCTTCCTCCAAGACTATGATACCATTAACTTAACATGCTAAGTGCCTAGCAACTTTCTTTCGAAAAGACTAATCAGCCTTTCGCTCGTCCCCTAGGAAAGAGAATTCCCATTCCCTGGTCAAAAAGTACTCTAAACTTTGCAACATATGAAATAGCTGCGCTTATGCCTCCAACATCAATAGCAGCAGAAAAGATCACAGTGGCTGAAACCAAGGGTGAACTGTCGACTCAAGCAAGAACAACAACCGACTGTCACTAATTGCTGCCCATGTTCATCAATCACGCTAGTCGAACTAGAGCTACAGTCTACCTTACGATACAAGAGAGAATTTCCATTGTTTTGTCTTTTCTACGATTGTCTGCCTTACGATACGAGAGAGAATTTCCACTGCTCTGTCTTCTCTACGATTGCCGGGTGTTCAAAAAAACTCAAAATGAATTTCATCCCGAGGTGACTTCGTTAGACTTGCTTCTAGTCTGATAGGAAATCAAACTCACAGTCTTAAGAACGGAAGACCTAAGATCACTTATTCCTTCTCGAAAGCTGCCCGTGAATGCCCTTCTTACTAGGCTGACAGCAGTGAGGTCGAATTCAATCCCAAAGGAGAAATCCTTTTCTCAAATCGGATAAAGCCCGGGTGGACCAATGTAGCAGATTATCGGCATCTCAGAAGGACTAAGGCCCTTGTTGGCCACTCTGCTATGTTGATGTTGGGTTCCCATCGAGATTTTCATTCATTATTGAAGAACTTCCCCTTTTGACTCGCCATGCCACTATATCCATAATGACCGGTCTATCGAAGAAAAAAATCATTTAGCCTATTTTTTTTAGTTGAAAAGGGGTTTATCCATTCTCTCTCAGGCAGTCCCTAAGCCCCGTAGGGCTGTGGCTTCAGCCAGAGGGCCCTTCTTCTTTCTTGCTCCACGACCATGGTTGGCGGACTTGCACGACTAGTTATTTCTGGGTCATCAATTCTTAAGTTAATCCAGTTAGAAGATGGTTGAGAGGAGAAAGAAGTACTGGAACCATACGTCAGGTCTGCACATAAAGATAATGTTCACCATGTTTGAGTAGAAGAAGACAACTAATCATTATTAGGGTTGTTTGAATGACGGATAAGGTGGCCGTCCTACTCCCTGCGCCTATCTGGTCCGGAGAGTTTCGTACCACCAATTCTCCTTCAAGGAGAGGTATACGCCCGAAACTGGGTAATTCCTTTATTGAAAGAATTTCCGTACAGTAGGTACGTAAAGGTTTATATACATATTTTATGTTTTATTTGTTCATCGCGGCACGAAATCATAAAGAAGCTGAAATAACTCAGAAAGAGAGTGATGTCTAGCCGTTGAGAGCGTCTGTTGTCTTTGTAGAGGAACAATACGATCTTGGACTGGCCCCCTTCGCATGACCTAGAAATAAAAAGAAGTTCGTGCTACTATAAGGCCTATTGATGCGCATTTTCTTTGCACGCAAAATTAATCCCCAAATATTAAGGATATCAATTGCAGCTTAAGCAAACGATCAAGTGAATATCGAACCCAAAGGATGGCGTATTATCAATTTAATTATTTACTAAATTAATTAAGACGAGTTGGCAATAAAGTTGTGAATTTATTATTAATTACTAAACAATGAATTAAATAACAAATAAAATACCCCTCACTTAGAATCATAATATGGAATCCTGCTCAGCAGTGAACGCATTCAATCAATAACCAAAATATGTATTTAGACTCTACATAACAGTTAATGATGCACAAAACGACCGTGAGTATGAATTAAAAAAGGCACAATCATACATAAAATAAATCCACAAGTAGTGTTGTATGAAGTTTACACACGAAAGTTCAATTAATTCGTAAAACCTTCACAACCCTAGTTCTACCAAAAAGGCTCTAGCCCATGATGTTACGAAGAACAATCATGGGTGTTGGATAGATCTTACCCGGATGTCCGAAAAATACAAGATAAATTAGAAAACGAATAAAACCCTAGATATGGGCGTCGTCGCGTCCTTCTCCATCTTGAATTCTCATTTTGGTTCTCCTCTTGATTCCACAGACGAATATTCAAAGTGATGGATGGATGGAGGAAAGGATGTGGATGATGGTTGGGGGGGGTGAACCCCCCTTGTGGGGTGTAGGATGGTTGTGGCCTCTCTTATGGCTCTCTTGTTTTGTGTATTGTCTTCCCCTAATGGTGTGATCTACACCCCCTTTTATACTTGTAAGCTCTCCTTATAGGCCATGAAATGGGCTTTTTGAGTGATCACACGCATTGAGGGTGTAAAAATACGGATATGGTAAGTTTCCGTACGTCAATTCGACCAAGTGCCAGGTCTAATTCTCCCATCCAGGTCAAATTGGAGGTCGAATTAACCTACTGGAAGCTTCAGGTGCTCAATTCGACTAGCACAACAGGTCAAATTGAAGTGTCGTGGTTGAATTAACTCTTTTGCCATCCTATTCGACCTCAATTCGACCAGCATATCAGATCGAATTGACTTGCATAGTCTCACCGTTTCGCGTATAACTTCCACATCCGAGCTCCAATTTGAGTGATTCTTGCGCTCAACTGATTCTCTCTTCCTTTAATTTCTATCCATATAAAGAATACAAGAAAACTCTAAGATTTGAATGTGCAACAAGCCACGAAAAGTAGCACAATAATTCTGTTTGACACAGCTCGCGCGACTTCACCATTTCGATCATAACTTCCTCATTTGGAATCCGATTGAGGTGTTCTTTACGCCAAATCAACCCTCATTTCAGTGGCTTTCCAACCATATATCACACCAATAGTTTTGATCTTCACAACAACACAGAAAAATTATAAAAGTTGGATGTGCGTTTTCAGCATTCTTGCACAAATTGCACCTTTTCTCCAACTTTGCACTTTTCATCCTTTTTCCACCTAAAACACAATAAAATACCTCAAGTGCACATTTTTCTCACATACAATGAATATAAGACACTTGTGTTATATATAACAAGATTCCATCAAAAGGTGTTAAATTGGACACTCCAACACGCTAATTTCTACTCTCATAAAAAACTCCTCCCTCAGGGACACTTTTGCCCATGGGGACGGGGTAGCCCCGACTTCCATAGGTCCTTGGTTCGACCTCCTAATGAGAGTGGAGGTCCTTGCGCAGGCATCTCATCCCTAAGACTTGCTTGCTCTGTATGGAGTGTCCCGGGCTCCGTGTTTCAAGTTTGTTATCCTAACCGTCTCCTCTCTTCCACTGGGAGTCTGGCCCCTTCTTCTATCTTATCTATTGCCTTGCTCCTCGGCTCCATACTACCCCAGTCGCTCGCTGTAATAGCTTGCTTCTCGGGTGGCTCGCCCCCTAGGTGGTGCGGCTGAGCCAGAGTGGTGGGCTCAACAGTCGACCTATCTTTCTAGGCGTATGCATAAAGGCATGATTAGTTCCAAAAATCTCACTGCACTGACCATAGTAAACTCCTTCTCGTTGTACCAAAATAGAGGTCTGATTTAAACGACTAGGTACAACATCACATTTGACACCTAAGGAAGGTAGAGCCCAACTATGAGGTACATCAGCAGGTGTTACAATAATACGTAAATGACTATTTTCTGGTACAACCACTCTATTGTCCACTTCTAATAAACGTGATTGGCCCAATTCTGGATCATCTTCTGGAATCGTATAACTGTCAAAAGTGAGTGACTGTTCATCGGAACTGTTATAGTCCAAATACTCATAAGTCCAATACCATTGATGTCCAATAGTTTTGATAGTAATGGCTGGATCTATTACTACCTCGTCCATTGAATATAATAGAGCAAATGATGGTATAGCAATGAACATCAGGATGATACTAGGAAATATAGTCCACAGAATCTCGATTGTAGTTCCATGAACAATCCTTTGTGGGATTGAAATTTTTTGATAGTGGAAGTGCCATAAAGCGCGAACCAAGATCCATGATACGAAAACAAAAATCAAAATCAAAAAGAAAAAGATATCGTGATGTAAGTCTATAATTGCTTGCATCATAGGTGTTGCTGTATCTTGAGATCCTAATTGTCATGGTTCTGCTGCATCACAAGGAGCAATTGTGAGGAATAGACATTCTAGAACAATCATTCTCAAAGGTTCATTCTTTGACTGCTCTGCTCCCCCAAAGAAAAAAGATAGACTTTCTCTCCCAAAGAAGAAAGACGGGAATCGCCATGGGCCAACCAAGAAAGACATAGATGCCTATTTGTTTTTCGCCACTTTGGATTGTGGGGCAACCTTCCGGCCGCCCAACGACCTATAATGCTACTCACTACTCCCACTAGAGCTAGGAAGGTTGCCGAGAGTAAGTCAATTACCGAAGGCAGTACTCCGTGCACTGGACACGTAGCTTACCAAATCAGTTGCGATACGGATTAGCGCCTACGCTCCAATAGGAGATCGTAGGTGTTAACCGCTCTCATAACATGCCGATAGGGAACACTACCCCGAGTACCCCAGGACCTTATCTAGGCTACGTAGCCCAGATAGGTTCTCTCCCCTAGGAATATGGATAAGGCCGCGAAGTTCCCGCTGGTTGGCGAGAATGGATTCTCGGCTATAGTCATCATTCACCAATGCGGCCTCTACATTGCATTCCGCAAATGATTGTGAATCGATAATAGAGACCATCTGTCTTATGTCATCACCCCCTCTCCCCCGTATTAAGGAGAAAGTACCTGTTATAAAGGCCAACCCTCCTTATGTCCTCCGGGACAAGAGGCTGGGCCAACGTTGGGATAACAACAGCAGACTGTTGTATGGGAACATCCTCCGGGGGTGCGGGAAACTCCCTCGATGGGGGGAGTGGGGGTTCTCAACTCCTCGCGAATCGCACATCGAAATTAAGGGATCTAGAAGGCCTAGAGGGTCCCCAACGTAGTGAACATAAATCCGATCCGAATAAAATAAAGAAAATAAAGTTTCAATATGGTGGTATACCAGCGGCCTGTTCTTTCACTTCTAGTTCCAATCAAAGCATATAGATCCGTAAAAATATTTATATGTATACCCCCTTCAGTCGTGATCGTCCTTTCTCGAAAGTATCTTTTTTCTGGAAACATGTTCAACCAAAAATTATTATGTTCGTGATTCTTCATCCACCGATGCAGAAAATGCTCAAGTTTTCCATTCTCATATGAGGTCGGAAAGTGGATTGGCAACAGGTCGGCATGAAGTGATTCATCATGCTCAAAGATGAGCCGATTGTTCGTTAGGGACGATTTATAGATCAAAAAATTCCCACAAATTGAATGAAAAGTGGGTCCATGTAAATGATCGAGATCTCGCAAAGAACAACGCTCCTTCCCCATATGGAGTTCGGAACCTAAAGACAATCGTTGAGTGAACTATATCTTCTTTGTGTTAGTTGACCTAAGTCGCACCCTGACTGCTGGGGTGGGGCTCAGCATCCGAACCGTACGTGGGATGAGTTTCTGCCTCATACAGCTCAGGCCGAAGATCGGGGGAAGTTTAGGAGAGATGGGGAAAACTAGCAGCTACCTTCGGGGCGGGGATAGATTGCTTCTTCACAAGCCCCCACAAAAAAACAACCCTGTTGCGCTAGTGTTTCGTGTTCTTTCTATTCCATCTCATTCCATTCCGATTCTGAGGTAGGCTAATAATAAGAATCTAAGAAGTCGTCGTCTGACCAATCGGCTCGGACACCAGATCACCTGTGCTGGCCCATTTATCTCTCCCTAAATGGAATGACTCTCTTAGTTGCGTTGTGCCCCGACCCGAGTCCCCACATCCGCTTTTCTTCACCGAAACCCAAGAAGTTGGCTTTGCCAACACAATGACTGTCCCCTTCATTCTACTATGCTGACCCCGACCTAGGCGAGCTTTTTTGGAAGCCCATTCCCACCGCGCTCGCTGCCCGGCTAGCCTACCGGCAGTAGTGGGAATTATCCCATTCCTTGATCAAAGACTTGGTTGGATGCGGGGTTGATTGAGTGTCAACCAAAGTCCCACATCGGTTAAACATACCAAAGTCCGTGGGTTTGGTGGTCTAGCTGCGGGACTTTGTTTGAGGAAGAAATATTGGTTGGGTGTCAACCAAAGTCCCACATCGATTAAACATACCAAAGTCCGTGGGTTTATAAATGAAGCCTTTTGGACGTGATGCTTAGAGTGGTAAAACCATGCGGGCCAGTGGGCGGCCCAAAGCGGACAATATCATGCTAGTGGATTGAGTAGACCCGGCTCCCTGGGCGGATAAATCCAGCAAGTGGTATTAGAACCAGACCCCAGTCTTAGTCGGAGCGACGCGGGAAATACGGCAGAGTTGTTGGTAGACCGGCACGCATCTCAAACTGATGTCTAGCCACGGGACTTTGTTTGAAGGGAAAATGCGGCATAGTTGGTGGGATGGTTTTTTACCTTCTCACATTGAGGAGGTTTTCCAAGTTAAATTGCTGGGTTGTACTTTATTGATTACTTGCTTTATCGTGCATCATATTATTAGGATTGTTTCCTGCTAGATTCACACAAGAGAGGGATAATTGTTCATTCTGTTGCGTAGACGAATAGTTTATTATTTAATTATTCGTGTGTTTATCCCAATATGTATTTTTCTTTTTGGTAGATGAAAACTACACAAATCAATTAATAAATATACATGGGCACACGCAGAAAACTATTACAACTATCCATTGTATATTAAAATATTATTATATTCCTTAATTTACTTAAAAAAACAAATGAACACGTCATGCAGAGGGAATGAGGGATGGATGTAGTACTATATTTTTCTTTAATTTTCATCTCTCTTTCTTTTATCTCATATCAAATAATATTATAAGGATATTCTCTGTAAGATTTGTATATATGAGATGGATCGACCATTATTAAAGTATGTTATATTATGTAATCAAAGTATGATTATTGATATTAAAGTATGTTTACAGTGAAATATATTATATCACCTAAAATCATATTTTAATATATTATTTATCATACTTTAAAAATATATAGTATTTTAATTAAAAATATACATTTCTTACCTATATAACAAATACTATCACTACAAATTTTTTGTTTTTTATCAACGGAATATTCCGTTGGTAAAAGCTTTAAGTTCATTGTTAAATTGATTTACCAACGGAATTCGTTGGTAAATTTTCGTTGGTAAAGTGGTGGTTGGTAAATTTTTAGCAACGAAAAATCAATTCCGTTGGTAAATAATTCTGTGCTAAAAATTTCGTTGGTAATTTATATAAAGATTCCCTTGCTAATCCGTTGGTAATTACCAACGGATTGAATTCCGTTGATAAAATAAAGAATAAATCAGTTGGTATTCCATTACTAATAGAAGAATGTTATTTTAGTTGCTAATACCAAAAGATTGAATTCCATTGTTAAATTTCGTTGCTAAAAAATACTTTTTTAAGTGTATATTTTAAGTGGTTACGCAATCGTTTTCACAATAAATTTTATCATAATAATATAAAATTCCCTCACACTTCGCTACCTTATTGATTTGAATATAGTTAAACCCAACCCTTAAAAAAACACAAAACTGACCCACATCATTACTTTTAATAAGAATTTTAAGATCCCATTGAAGCTTAAAAAGAACATCCTCTAAGGAAATGGGTAAATATTCCCTATCTCTCCAACATGTTAATGATATAAAATGGGTGACAAAAGAAATGACATAGAAGAAGAAGAAAAAAATCAGGTATGACTAGTTGAACAAGTAAAATTGGTCAATTAACAATATACTTTCAACAAGAAATGCTACAAGATAAGTCAACGAAACACATCAAATTTGTGAGACAATCAAAACAAGCAAATATTGACATATTGTTGCAACATAAGCCCACAAACCAAGTTTCAATATTGCCAAAATATTATCACAACTACTCCATAAGCTAGCACACATGCAACCCTAAATTCCTATTTACAAATCCCAATCCAAACCTTTGCACAATGCCATTCCCTCTCTCTCTCTCTCTAGCTCTCTCTCTCTCTCTAGCTCTCTCTCTCCCCAAATGAAACAAAGCACAACTTGCACAAGTCATTGGATGTGATCAAACACAAAATGAACACCAAAAAATTACTTTAGGCCCACCCTAGGAATAGCTTTGCAGATCAATGGGTGCTTCATCCTCATAGACAACGTCAAGCATTCTGCTAAGTCCACTCCATGATCACTACAGCCAGTCCACCTATAGCTTTGAAGCAATTGGGCCAGCCAAAGATGGACAGTGGCAAGGCCCATTGCCTTACCAGGGCACACCCTCCTTCCTGACCCAAAGGGTGCCAATCTTAAATCAGACCCCAATATGGCCACATCTTCTTCCATAAACCTCTCGGGCCTGAACACCGTGGGCTCGGCCCACACACTCTCGTCCCGTGCTATTGCCCACATGTTAACCATGGCGGTCGTCCCAGCCGGGACATAGTACGGGCCCACGTGAGTGTCGTGGATGGCGAGCCGAGCCCATGAGAGGAGCGGGCCTGGAGGGTGCATCCTCAGTGTCTCCTTGACAATGGCTTGGAGGTAAGGGAGGTTTGAGAGATCAGAATCAGTGACTGGCCTATTGGGCCCCATGAGAGTGTCAATTTCTTGTTGGGCCTTGGTTTGGATGTGGGGATGAAGAATCATTCTTGCAAGAATCCATTCTAAAAGAATGGCTACAGTATCAGTTCCTCTGAAGATCATTTCCTGAGGAAGTATAAAAATAATATTCCATTTAGAGAATTTTTCTTTATATGAATAATATATGGATTAGAAATATAATGATGTGGGTACAATCATGGGAAAAGATGAGTTCAATGTTGCCATCACAAATTGTCCAAAAAATATTGCATATTCCACTTATCTATGTTTCAAGCTGTAGAAAAATACAAAAAAGCATATTTATTTTGGCATCAATAAATATATATATATATATATATATATATATATATATATATATATATATATATATATATATATATATATATATTATATATATATATATAATAACAAACTCTTGTCATGCACAAGTTGTTTCAAGGAAATCAAACTATAGAGCAGATAAAATGTGTGATGCACTTACATCATGTGTACTGCATATTATATGTGTTAATAAGAAAATCAAAAAACAAAAGTGATTAAGTATTTAGTAATATACTTAATTCTTAATATAAGGTTTGTTGATAAATTTTTTGAGTTTGCATTGAAATCCATATCACAGTTGTTTTTAGACATTTTGTGTGATTAATTTGATGGATGACTTTTGGTGTCTTTTGAAATTCATCAAGGTACTAAAATCTTGTGTAAAGTAGTTGTAGAGTAAAACTTATTTTAATGAAATTTGTATCTAGTTTCAAATTTGAAGATATTTTTAGGTTAAATTTAAACTAATTTTACTATAAGAAACATATATATGAAAAAAAAAAGGGGGGGGGGGGGGGGGGGGGGGGGTTAGTAACTTAATTACCCATAACACAGCAATCATGTCTGAATCAGAAAGCCTATTCTCCTTCTGAAGATCAAGCAACACATCAACAAAATCATGATCATCATCATTATGATCATGATCATCATAATGACGAGAAGCAGCAGATTCCACCCTCTTCAACCAATGTTCCTCCACTATCTTCCCAACATAAACATTCACCTTTGCAACCAACTCTCTACTCCTCTTTCTAACTCCTTGCAAATCCATCCACCCCACAAAAGGGAAGTGATCACTCCAGTTGAACTTCCCCAGCACTTCATACCCCTCTCTCACCAACCCCTCCAACACCACCCCCTCCCCCTCCCCCTCCCCTTCCCCCTCCCCCCCACCAAACTCATACATTCTACCAAACACACTCCCCATCACATTGTTGAGTGATCCATGATGGAAAACTTCTCTCACCTCAACCTCACCACTCTCCTCCATTCTCACCATGATATCCTCCACCATCTTCCTCCCTATCTCCCCCCTCATCTCCCCGAACCAGGCTATTCGTCTCGGGCTGAACAAGTGTGTGGAGGATATCCTCCTCAAGTTCCTCCAATACTCACCATATGGTGCAAACCCCATTGCTCTATGGAACATGAGCTCGTAGGCCGATTCCTTCACGGGCCGGTCAGCGAAAGCCGGGCTGTTGAGTATTTCCATGGCTGTTTCAGCCTTGCTAGAGATGACAAAACGTGTAAAGCCAAGTGAGAAAGCCATGAGAGATGAGGCTTTAAAGGTTTGAGAGAGGTTGAAAAGAAGTCTGTGTGTGAGTGAGCTTGTGAAGGCAAGGACTAGCCCTAGGAGGGGGAGACCCGAAGGCCCGGGAATGACTGGCCCGGCCCGGTTCTGGGCCCTGGATAGAGCCCATGCAAGACCACCTGGGGTGAGCCAGAAGGAGAAGAGTGCCATGAAAAGAAGGAAGCATAGGAGAAGCTCAAAGCCATGTAGAGTTGAAGAATAAGCAGTGGATGGGATGGTAAAGAGAAGAATGAATTCATCTGATGACATTTTTGTTTTTCCAAGATTGCAAGATTGTTTGTTCTGAGTTTTTTGTCTTCTTTTTTATGGTCTGAGGAGAAGAGAGGAACTCACAATTGAATTGTTATATAGAGGTAGCTAAGAAAGTGGCAATATATAAAAATACTAAATCTAGGTGGACAAATAAATACCACTCGTTAAAATGTAATTCCTTTGTCTCTATTCATCCCCTCTTACTACCATATAAGATTAAAAAAAAAAAAAAAAAATTAATTGCAAGAATAATTACGAACTTAATTAATCTCACTTTTGAGAAATTACAAAAAAAATAATCTTATTTTTTGAAAAATTGCAAAAAAAAAATCATTTTTAATTATTATTGGAAAACGCACTCAGTGTGATATATTTTTCAAATGTCAGATCAAAAGTGGACTTCTGTTTTAAAAAAATTGATGTGTTTAGCATCAATTCTTAAAGGTTTTTTTTTTTTTTTTATTTTCAAAGGTTGCAACTAAGCCTAAAAAAAGTATAACTTTTAAGTATATTATTATAGTATTTTTTAAATAAATAAATGATAAAATATATTATGTGCGTTAATAGAATTTATTTTTTTTTAAAAATAAAGTGAATTATAATTAGAGAGATCGTTTTGTTTTTTTAGGGAGGTGAAATTTTGTATGACTACCAAAATATTAAGAGTGAAAATTAAAGAGAGTAAGAGGAAGTATTAAAAAATCACCAATATCTGCATATAGATCAATATATAGGTCAATAAGGTGCTCAGTAGGGTGATTTTTTCCTTAATTTTTTAAATTTATTAAATTCAACGGTATTATGTCTATCCACGCAGAATTTGTTAAAAAAGAAAAAATAATCAAATTAGCTGGAAATTTTTTAAATTTTTTCATTTGGTTAAACTTGTCATTTTCACACCAAGAAATACCTCCACTTTTTTAAAATTATTAATTGAAAGGGTTATAAATGTTCAAAATATTCACCACTCTAATAATTTATTAAGGACACAACACAATTTTAAACATACGTACGTTGTACTTAAAACTGATCACATGCTCGAAGTTTGTTTGGAGAAAATAAATTATTCGGACAACATCAAGAATTGAATGTTTGTTATGTACTTGAGGATTTTAAAATTATTTTTTCCAGCAACTAATGCAAAAAGTTGTGATTTGTTTGGAATCCTGAATTTGATTAGTTTAAAGCTGTATTTAACTAATGCTTATGGCTAATTTGAATCTTTTTAATTATTTAATAATTAGTTAGATGATACGATTTGGTAAACTAGTATCTCTTTTATCAATATTAAAGTCAAATATAAAGTGAAAATATCAGGATACAGGATGGATAGAGATTGAACTATTATACTATCACATGTCACACTTAACTAATGAATTTTTAACCCACTTCTCATGAGCAAATATCTATTGTATTCTTATTAAAAGTGGTGGGTGGGTCACACTAAAGGCAAATATTTGTATTCATAAATTACAGTATATTTGTTGATCTCTGTTCATTAATTTGCTTGTTAAGTTGTGAGGGTTAATAATCATTTTTATTTCATTTTAATGTTACATTTCCTGTTATTAACTGTTAGATGATTGAAATGTATGATATAATAAAATTCATATCTTAAAAGGGGTTTAAAACAGTAAAAATGAAAATTTTAATTTCATACTTAGATTAAGTAGTATTATTATTTATATACAATGGATAGATGTATTAATAATGGATGGTGAGCCAGAGTCTATCTATTAAAAAAAGTTAAATGAATAATTTTGGATTAAACATACAAAATCATAAAATGAGTACCACTGAAGGAGTAATACATAGTAATTAAATTACTTACTGTATTTGCTAGAGTAATTTTCTAAGTCTTTACAATCTTATTTTATTTTTCTAGCCAAAATCATAATAAGTGATGTATAAGCTAGGCCCAAATAGATATGGGGCAACCTTGGATCAAAAGCTATCTGAAATTTGGGGGACCATTCTCTTTTACTCAGACTAATGCATTTGGGTGAAATCATTTTTTTTATAAGTAAAAATATTATTCATTATGGGTACAAGAGATACCCTAAAGAGTACAAATTTACAACAATTAATACCCTAATACCATCCTTGGGTTAACTAGACAATTACAAAATGAAAACTTAGAGCACCGAATCTTATTAACATAAAACCAACTCCAAAGTCTAAACTTAATATCCTCAACAATCTTCTCAACACTAAACTCCACGCCATTAAATATCAAATCATTCCTCTCTTTCCACAATCTCCAAATCAAACATAACCAAATTGTGACCGCCACCTTCTTCCCTATTTTGCCTCTTAAGATTCGACTATGTGCAATGAGATTGGATAAAATACAAGAATGTAATACAGTAGTAATTCCCAACCATTTGAAACAAGTCATCCATACCTCATGTGAAGTTGAGCATTCGAACAAAATATGTCTTCCAGTTTCGATATGGTTTCCACAAAGTACACATGTTGAATCATCGCTAGGAAGTAATAATTTCCTTCTTAGTAAATTGGCTCTCGTCGGAAGCCTATTCCAGAGTGTTCTCCATGCATGGGCAATTACTTTTCGTGGTGCAAATGTATCTCATATCAATTTGAATCCATGCATCTTTTCTTCATCAACTGCTGCATTTTCTCTGAGTTCAACAAGGGCTGAATAGGCACTCCCTGTACTGTAGCAATCATTCGAGTTTCCAAGCTATTTCCATGAATCTACAACTCCTTGCCTTAAGGTAAACCTGTTAAGGATAGACAACAAAGAGTTAAAGGCATCAAGTTCCCAGTCAAATAAAGATCTCCTCCACTCCCAACTACATCTCCATCTCTCTCCCTCCCACTTCCCCATGTCTCTAGTCACACTCTCTTTATTCCTGCAAAGTTGAAAAAGACGTTGAAATTTCAATTTTAATAAACTCTCACCCGTCCAGTTTTCATCCCTAAAATATATATCCCTACCATCACCTATCATCCTTACTAATCTATTTTTAAACCATGTTCCCTCTCCTCCGAAAGAAAGACTAAACACATCCCTCCACCACCCTGACCACCTACTACCCACTCTACTATCTAAATGAACACAATTTCTCCATATCTCATATTTAGACTCCACCACCCTCACCCATAAACTATTTTTTTCACTCAAATATCTCCAAGCCCATTTACCCAGCAAAACTTTATTAAAAATTTTCAAGTTTTTTACCCCAAGACCCCCCTGAATTTTTTATTTGCAAATTTCCTTCCACTCAACCCAAACTACCTTTCTAAAGCCCTCTTTACCCCCCCATAAAAAATTACGTTGTAAGCTCACAATATCACATAGGATTTTTTTTTAGGTTTGATAGAAAGATAGGTAGTAAAGAGGCAATGAAGAAAGAACCGTATTAAGGAGAGTGATTCTGCCACCCAATGAAATATGTTATCCTCCCATCGCCTTAGGCGATTTTTAATCTTTTCCACCACGATTGACCATTCAACTTTATTCTTATGATTCATTCCCACCTTAATCCCCAAATAAATAAAAGGGATTGAGCCCATAGAACAACTTAGAATCTCTGTCATTTCTCTTAGTGTATTGCTCTCGACATTTATCCCATAGATGCAGCATTTTCTGAAATTGACTTTTAGTCCCGAGACTAGTTCCATACATCTCAAGACTATTTTCATAGTCCAAGCATTGTCCACCGACGCATCTCCCATAAGAATAGTATCGTCAGCAAATTGAAGATGGGATATTGTGACACTGTTCCTACCTATTTTTACTCCCTCAAATAGCCTCATCTCAGTTGCCTTGGTCATGAAGATGCTCAAACCTTCAGCTACAATCAAGAATAAAAAGGGGGATAGCGGGTCACCTTGCCTCAAGCCTCGTTCCAATCTAAACTCACCAGATGGGCTTCCATTGACTAACACTGAAGTAGTTGTTGTAGACACACACTCCATTATCCACTTTCTCCAGGTAGGATTAAAATTGAATCGTTCTAACATCAAATTTAAAAATCCCCAATCAACCGAGTCGTAGGCCTTAGCGAAATCAATTTTGAGAAATAACCTTTTCAATCTCCTCTTTTTTGCCTCGTCTATTGCTTCATTAAGGATCACAATACTATCCAAAATTTATCTGTTGCCCACAAAGGCGCTTTGATTTTCAGAGATGATGGAATCCAATACTCTACTCAATCTCCCTGCCAATGCCTTCGAAAGTATCTTGTATACTCCTCCGATAAGAGTTATTAGTCTAAAGTCGTTTATCTCACTTGGCGCTTCCTTTTTGGGTATGAGAACAATAAAAGAGGGATTTAATCCTTTAACAATTCTGCCATGCTGCTGGAATTCCTCAACCATCCTCATTATATCAGGTTTTAAGACCTCCCAAAAATCCTTATAAAAATGGAAGTTGAAACCGTCAGGCCCTGGGCTCTTTGAGCTTTAACACGACCACACAGCCTCCTTAATTTCCTCTTCGAAAAATGGTGCAATCAACATCTCATTGTCTGAGTCTGAAATTTTTTTATTAGTGAAACCTTCAATCAATGATGGCCTTGGAAATTTTTCCTTTTTGAAGTGCCCTTTAAAGAACTCAGAAATTCCTTTTTTCACTTCAACAACTTCTTCAACCCATTCTCCATTTAACTCCACACCTGTAAGCTCATTCCTTTTTCTATTCTTATTAATAATTTTGTGGAAAAAACAAGAATTGACATCTCCATCTTTGAGCCATTTATTTCGTGATTTCTGTGTCAGGAGCTTATTCCGCCAATTTAAATCCCTTAGAAGCATTGCAGTAGCTTTTTTCCTCAGTAGTACTTCATTATCGTCCAGGCCAAATGTATCATCAAGCATGTCCAATCTGTGAATTTCTTCCTTGTTTTTTTCAATGTTGGTATCCATGTGTCCAAACACTTGTTTGTTCCAAACTTTTATATCTTCCTTCAACATCTTTAGTTTTTCCTTGATGACATATCCTCCCCATCCCTCAACTTCATATTTTTGCCATTTTTTAGTCACCAATGTTTTGAATTCTGGGTGAGAAAGCCAAGCATCAATGCTCTTAAAAGGCTTGGGACCCCAATTCTTTGCATTGATCTTGAGCATAATTGGGCAATGATTAGAAATAGTTCTCCATAAGCCTTTTTGATAGGAATTTGGCCATTTTGTCAATCATCGATTGTTCACCAATATTCTGTCCAGCCTGCTTTTACAATTCCATTGGGTCTGTACCATGTGTAGTTTCTACCGTGGAGAGGGAGATCCACCAAAGAAACACTACGAATAAAATCATCAAAGGCACTTATATCTCTATTATTTGAAACCACACCCCTTCCCTCTCTTTCATATGCTCTCCGAACAGAATTAAAATCCCCAGCAATGCAGATACACGAAGAAGCATTCTGATTGATGATAACCTTAATTTTGTCCCAAAGTTCAATTTTTTCATCCAAAAAACACTAAGAACACCATCCATGAACCAAGAACTAAGACATGAAAAAACTTCAGAATTCCAAAGAGAAATTAAACCTCCTGACCTGCCATCGGATTCTTTCGCCGTCCAACAAACTTTCTCATCTCTCCATAGGTTTTTACATATGAAGTCATTCACCGTTTCTAGCTTTGTTTCCTGAATACAACAGAAATCGATCATGTTTTTCGAAACCAATTCTCGAATCTCCTTCCTTTTCACTCTACTCCCCAAGCCTCTAATATTATGTGAGAGAATCTTCATTACTTACAATTTCTGATAAACCCCTTGTCTTGTCCTCTTGATTCCTCATTCTTCTTTTCCAGTTCCGCAATCTTGTATATAGTCTCTTCATCTGAAGTTGTTGCCACCAACACGAGACTCTTTCCCACTTCCCACACTTGTTTCGCCTCTTCCATCTCACGATTTGTACCTCGATTTTTGTAAAATTTCCCGTCTTTCCTCTGTTGTTTCCATATCTTTGACAAATGCATTCCATGATTTTGCCTCACTTTTTCTTTTTTCTTGATTGGCTTTCAATTTCTCTCGCTTCTGTTGTTTTCTTCGAAATCCCTTCAAAGCTTCAGAATTGTTACATCTCATATGACATTGGGAAAAATTATCACCTCCTTCATCTCTTGCAGTATTATCATCCTCTACCACACAGACAGTATGTACGCTACTCGAACCGATGTCTCGGTATTCTGCTTTGGATTTTGCAGAAGAGAGCTTCTCGCATAAAAGAGGTTCTTGTAGAGTCGTGATATTCTGATTTGGTTCAAAGCCTGGTGGGAAATCTGGGCCTGTTACATCCTCAATAAGCTCTCCATCACGTTCTTCACAATAACCAGGTTGAAGCCCCAGGTAAGTGGTCCATATTTAATTCCTTTGAAATTGTCAATCCATCATTAGGCCCAGTTTTAATATTTTCTTTCACCATTTTGAGAGGCCCACTCTCTGATCCAAGGCCCACTAGAACTTCAAAATTTGACGTTCTTCCCAGTTTTGAACGTTCTGCATCATTCAAATTTCGTGGGCCCCTACTCGTCGCCATTTTCATGGAGTTTAATGTTTCCAATACAACATCATTGCTATCAAGTTGTTGGAAATTACATCTTCTCTGTGTGTAGCTGCCTTTGGCTTCATCTCCAAGAATAATGTCTCCTGTTAGATTTGGCATTGATTTGGTTTTTCGTGTCGCTGATCGGAATACTCCGTCTGAACTGCATCTGCCGGTCCAGACGAGACCAGCCTCTGTAGGCCGCCGGACCACTGGGATTCTTCATCATCACCATCTGTCTCATTTCCTTCCTGGACATAGCCTTGCATATCCATCTCCTCTACAATTCTAATTGGAAAATTTTAACCTCTTATTTCTATGTTTGGAAAAATGGACACATGACATTCATCCAAGAAGTGAAATATTAGAGGAAACACAAATCCGAGTTGGAACTCTGGAGATCAAACATATTATTTTCGTATTTTGTCCAATTTAGAAAGCTTCCTATTTTGGAAAACTACAATAAATGGGAGATACTACCAAAAGTAGAAGCTGTTTAATTTGGAAAACATGAATAACTAAATTTATAATAAGGTTATATATAATAATCATCGATATTTTGTTATATATATTTTTTGGAATTATTTTATTGATTATTGAAAAGAAAAATAGTTCAATTTCAATTTTAAGCAACATATGTATGAAAATTGAAAATTCAAAATACATATATGGGGGGAGGGGGGTTTGAAACTTAATTTTTACTTTTTTTTTAAATGGGTTAATTGCAAAAAAAAAATTCGAACTTTACTCCTATTGCAAATTAATCCTCATTTTTTAAAAATTGCAAAAAAACCACAATCTTTAAGTATTGTTGCAAAAAATACTTAATTTGTGATTAAAAGTAGGTTTTTTTTTTATATTTTTTGTAACAATACTTAAGGTGGTGATTTTTTTTGTAATTTATCAAAAGTGAGGATTAATTTGTTATAGGAGTAAAATTCATGTTTTTTTTTAACTAACCCATTTTTAATTGATGTTATGTTATGATTCCATAACTGAATTGAATTGCACCCCACAAAACATAACGTATAAAATCCTCTTAAATATTATTTTACTCAAATTAATTTTATTAATTAATTTCCACAGCTAATGATATACTGAGCATGCCTGCTTTGATCTACTTTTTGAGTTCAATTGTATGATGTGATCCAATCATATTCCTCTTCATGAGCCAGTCGAGATTAATTAACTATAATTGCAATGATTATAATCATATTCTTTTAATTAAATATAATTAATCGAAAGCCAGAATTGCCATTTGCTTTTGCTGCAATAATATAGGCCATCATTGGGAGCATCTCTCATTCTCCATATGATTATGATCATGATTCCCAGCTTATAACATTCTTGAAGAAACGGCCACATACCTATAATTTTAAAGAAGTCATATCTTGTGTACTCGAGCATGAATTTTGGTATATATACTTGATTTTTTTTCCGTAAAAGACTATTAATTTTAAGAAATATGATTTCATTTTGATCCCCATCCTTTATTTTTCCCAAAGATTGCACTTTTGGTCTCATCGTTAGTTTTTTTGGATGAAAAACGTTACAATATTAAAACTAAGAGAAAATAATTTATTATAATTATTTATTATTATTATTTTGACCAACATATATCACGGTTTCACCAATGTTGACCATGTTGATTAACAGCATAGCATTCCAGATGTCACGAACGGGAAGCGGTGGTGGGCGGCGACACTTTTCTCCGATGCAGGCAGGACTTGGCGACCAGAATACGGCGGAGGTCAACGATGGGACCCCGCGATTCCCGACAGCGCATGATGGTGGGCGATGTTGTTCCGGTGGCACGATCAGATCTGTAGCGGCAATGGTGGTTGCGCGATATTAGCGGCGACGGCGGCGCACGATGGTGAGCGATCTGCGATGGTCGGCTTGCAACGAGCTCCGACGAGGGAAGGGCAGATCTATGGACCTATGGTCATGGTGGAGACGAAATGCAGATTTGTGGTGGTGGACAGCGAATGTGATCACACATCAGGCTGCCGGTCATGGATCTGCCACGACGCGCCACCATCACGCCGGAAACGCAACGCCAACCGTCGAAAATCTGCTGCGAATTTGGCTGGCCAATCACGCGCCGACCCCGTGCGCGTCCACCATCGGCGACCACTGCAACCAAACGCCAAGCTGCCACTGGAATCGAGAGCTCGCTGCAAATCCGCTGGAGAAGCCCGTTCGCCCATTACCATCTGCCGACGGAATCACAAGTCCCAACGTTGACTCACCACCACAAATCACCAACGTCGCTGGCCGCAACCGCCGGATTCCATTGCCGAAACACCATCGCTCGGATTTGTGGCTGCAAGCCCGGATGGGCATGTAGCGATTTTATGATATGAAATCAAACAAATTCGGAGAAAGGAGTGGAGGATTGGTATCCGTAATCAGAGAAAAGATTCAAATTGCGTTGTGATTTGTGTGCAGATTTTTGAACAAAAGAACTACCACGGCTGGCTCAAGCAAGGGGAGATCAAGGAAGAGTTATTGGCGATGGAGATGAAGATTACGTCCGGAGATAATACAGAAATTCAACATGAGGCCGGGAACTTATTATTTTAAGATAGTTGAGAGATATTTAAGATTAAGGTAATAACAATTCAACCCTTAATTCATTTTTAACGGCCACGTGCCTGATTATTTATCTGAAGTTAAAGAAAAAAAGTAACGGGACCAAAATTGTACTTGTACGGGATAAAAGTGCATTTAATACATCAAATATTTTTTTTTTCTAATTGCGCCAAATATTTTTACGTTAGTTCTCATTTTTGTTCTTATCTTCACCATCTCCTTAATTCTTACTTCAGATAGATATATAATTTTGCGAGTTATATATATACTATATTATATTATATCTTCATCATCTTCGATCCTATCTAAACTATCTTTATCTTACTTTTAAAATATAAATCTATGTTTGTTCGGTTGCTCTGGTCAAACGCTAAAGATTTGCTCTACAAATATGCGTTGTTCGATATTTGCTCTAGTAGAACACTACAAATTTGTTCTACAAATATACGTTGTTCGGTTACTTTAGTCAAAAGCAAATAGATATTTAGACGTAATATCAGTTACATAAATCGCACGGAATTTATCACAGAATATTAATAAAATTCCTCTAATTCATTTTAACCAAAAAAAAAAAAAAAAAACTCGAAGTGTTGGATATGGCGAAAGTGTAGAGGTCCTGCTCTACTTTCTTAGAGAGAATTGGTAAAGTGTGGGTTCTTCAGTGTGGAATTTTAAATTGTCCATGAATAATTATAAATGGCAAATTGTCTTAATTGGGGTTTGTTCAGCGACAGAGTATTTAGTATGTGGGTATATTTAGTAATTTTGAGAGTAACAATAGTCGGTCCCTTGGAATATGTTTGGTCCACATTAAATTAATAATACTCCAAAATTTACTAAATAAGTGAGTTTACACACTAATTTTACTAAAGCCCACTTGATTTCTTTTAAACCAGTTAGTTAAAATTTAAAATCAAGGACCTGTTGCATATCAACCTAAGTAGATTGAGGTGATGGATTATAATATCACGTAAAGCTAATAAAAAATTAAGACAAGCTGCGTACCTTGTCCTTATATTTTTTACATTTTCAAGTCTTATAAACCTATTTTATAATTTTAATGAAATAAACACTAAATATATTACTAATATTTAATCAACAACCATTCCAACAGTATACCGATTTTCAAACCCGTCTATGATTGTTTTAGATTTAGTTTACTGCTCTCGTAAAATTATTCAATCAAAAGTCTAATTGTTAAATATGTATAGTTAAGTTATACTAAATAGATTCCCCATTAAAAAAATAATAATAAGTTGACTTCGAATTAGAAGTTGCAGAGAAAGAAATTTGGATTTCTAGATTAGACATGCTCGATCCTAGTCCATTGAATAATATGAATAGGAGATCAGATTGTCTGTTCCAAAAGTGAGACAGTGGTAATATGTCTTCTATCTTGAACATCATATAGAATACATTTGCAATAGGAAATCTCATTTCTATGAACAGTGTTTCATCTATGAATTTCTAGATTAATCACGTAATTATTCAAATTGATGAAAGTTTAGATGAGAAAATACATACTTCCTCCCTCTCATCCTTATGGTTACACATTTCTATTTTGGGAGTCCTAACCTAATGGTTACATTTCCCTTTTTAGCATATGGGGCCCACACAAATTAATTACTTCTCTCTCAATGGGTCCACACATCACACTAATACACATACCCACTTTACTTAAATTATTATTTCTCTCACCTCAATAGACATTAAAATACTATATTCATTAATTTCCGTGCAAAAAGCAAACGTAATTATGAGGACTAGACGGAGGGAGTATATAATATGGCTTGAACTAGCTAAATTAGTTTGGGAGACCTCCTCATGTAGTTCATCAGCTGACAGATGCAACCCAGATGGTTTAGCTCAATTTAATTACCTCAACTCAGGTGATCTAGTCAATACACTACAATACAAGTATTTAACATTAAATTCTTAGAGAGTAAAGCTCTATCTCAATCTTTCTTACTCATGTTGAGTGTTTCTGACAATTTGTTATCTAATACAGATCCAGATTTTTAAGACATTAAGAACATTTGAATAGATATATATGTTGTCAACAACTTTGATAATACAACTTATATATTTCTCCCAATGATTATAATAATTCTATATTTAATCAACTAGATCCTCGTCATTTTCCATTACATTTGGATCTAGCCGTTTCACACGCAAGTATTTTGTTTATTTGGTGTGTTCTTGTTTTCAAAGTAAACTCTCCAATTGAGTTACCATAGATTTTTAACTATCATATTTATTAAACTTTTCATGCTTTTGGCATTGAGAATTATCATTTTTGGGAACTTTACTTTTAGTAGTGCATTGATAATAAAATATTTGGGATTTAGCCACTTTTTATGATAGTTTGACAGTTTATTTGCTATTACAAATTAATTATCTACTGAACTTATGGTTGTATTTGTCTAGCGCAAAATACTGAAGATACTATTGAGATACGCTATTATGGCGATATAATTGTAAAATGAAAATCGCACAATTTAATGGTTGTAGATGGGAAAATGTAAAAGCTTCTGACTTTAATTAAACACTAATTATAAAGGATATTATGTAACAATGATATGCTAGTGCATTTGATAATATTTTTTCAAAATATTTGAAAGATGACATGATATACTTGACTCATACTTGTTATTTATATCATGTCGAGGGGTTTTTTTTTTTTTTATCAATTTAGACATTTTTAAACTTTCTACTAGAGCGTGTGCAAAAAAGAATTTCTTTTAAACCCCTAAAGGTAACATAGAAAATCACCCTTTAAGAGAATGTTCATTCTAAAAAGAGTTTTTTTCTATTCTTTAATGCCATTTTTAAGCAAATGTGAAATTATTGAATTAATTAATCATTCAGTCGAACAACTTTTAATTTGCACCGTAAACTTTGCCTCACCAAATACAAGGTATCACAAACTTAGGCAAACATGACTCGTCAACACGTTAAAAACAATCATAAAGATTAACAGTTCACTCTAAAATCCTAACAAGAAAAATCTTTTCATTACATTTTCTTCTTCTTTTCTCCTTTATCAATTAAAGTTTCAATCATAAAAAACTACTTGACTTGTACTTCATCTCTAAGCCAAGCACTATGAAAGAAAAAAAAATGTTTATCTGATATCAAGAAAGAATATATACTCCCTTTGCCCCATTAAAAAAATGGTATATTTTTCATTTTAGTCATCTCACTCAAAAGGTTCCCTTTCATTTTTTACACACATGAGACCCACACCCCCTTTTAATACAATTAAAATATGGATCTCACACTCCCACTAATACAATTACTCACTACACATTAAATAATAATATTCATTAATCTACGTGCAAAAAAATAAATGATTCTATTTTGATGGGACGGAGAGAGTATAGTACAAAGGATAAAATTTGTGTGTTTAGGCGCACCGTGCATCTAGATACAATATCGTAGAAAATTGTACTATCATTTAGTATTAATACATTCATAATATGGGTAAGGTAAGAAAAACAACATTGATAGGATTTCCTTTTTTTTTACTGAAGTTAGGCGATGTTCGTTTACGGTTTTCAAACTCAAGTTTTGATTTTCAAAATCCACATCTAAAATTTAAAAACTACTCCTATATATACCTACTACATTATATCTCCTCAATTAATACACTTTCTTACTTTATCTCTCCTCTCTCATTTAACTTTTTAAATAAATTAATACATTGATTTGACATAAAGTTAAAATCTACCATGCTCAAAATCCAAAACAAATATATAACACACTATTCATGATTTTTAAACCCCACATAATCTCAAACCAAATATCACTAGTGAATGACTAAATACCTAAATACTAACACAATAATATATATATATATATATTATGAATAATTGTAAATTAATAAGTGAGGCTCTTGTGCCTCTTGGGACACCGTGTCCCTTTGCAATTTAAATTTAAATTTTTAGCAATACATACATTTAAATAGAATATGGAGATGGAGAGTTGTGTTCACATGGGGACACGATGTGTTCCGGGGACACATGAACTTTTGCCTTTATAAATTACAGTTTATCTAAATTATTTATTATAAATAAATAGCGGTGTGGTATAATTCTGGGCGGTTTTTTGCAGTTGTCAATTTTTATATTTTCTATTTTATTATATTTTTGCCTGTACAACATTACCAACTCCATTTTATATTATTGAAATTAAATAAATAAATAAATATTATTTGACCCAAAGCCCCCTCCCCCAAGTAAACTCGCACTCATTTTTCTGTGTATATATACTATGCACCATTTTCACCCACCCACCAGCCTCACACTTTCGACCTCCATTTTTGCGAGACTAAACCAACCCTCAAGGGAAGAGGTTTTCAGGGATGCATGGCCATGGGCATGGAGCTGACAGAACTCCCCTTCTTAATCGACGAGTAAGTTTTCACTTTTTTTCAATTGTTTCTTCCACCCAATTAGTGTCTTCTGACGTTCATTTTTGTCTTATTTGAGTGGGCTTATTGACTTTTGATGCTATCTTGGAGTTGAAAGTTGATGTTCATAATGACCCCTTTTGCATGATTTGAATCCTTAAAAAGGGGCCGGATTGGATTCTCTTTTCTCAGAAAGAATTACAGCATGTAGTGTTGTTCATGAAATTTTAATAGGAGATTGTGTAAATTGGTGAATTTTTTAGTTTGAAGAGATGATGTGACTTTGATTATTCGAATTGGGAGATCGAAGTATTTGTTCCTATTTATTGCTTGCTCTAAGCAGGGAAATGTTGCTTGAATTTAGGTTTGGGTTGGGTGGAGGGTGTGATATGCACCAGCAGAGTTGTATGGAAATGATGAAGAATTATTTTTTGTATGTTATTGATTTTGTTATGATTTCAACTGCAATATGTTTTCAGTATGTTGTGAATTTTCTTAATTCTTGAGAGGTTGATTAGGGTGGAAGGAAATTTCATGGTGATGAAGATGATCGTCAGCTAACTGACCTTGAGCATGGAGATGCCATACCGGTAACTTGACATCTCTTTTAACTGTTTTCTTTTGAATTTTTTGCCTTGTTTTTCTCCTAACTGCTAACATTTTTCTTCGGAACTCAGGCTGCAAACGTGGGCTTTGGTAGAGTATTTTCTCTTGTAAGATGGTTTCAATTTCATATCTTTGTTAGTCAAACTTGTTGATTGGTTCTCATGCTAATGTTTAACTTAATATGAAATTCCATTTTCAGGCGAAGCCTGAAGCAGCTAGTTTGGTTGTTGCCACAATTGCTCTGTTGATTGCTTCTACATCTAGTATGTTGGTGGTATGTGCTAGAGCTACATGCATCGTATGCAAAGAACTCCAGCACTCTCAGCATATTTGCTAATGTTTTTGCGTTGCAATGTGAATTTGACAGCCTAAATTTGGAGGGACGATAATTGATATAGTTTCAAGAGAAAATCGAACACCTGAACAGAAATCTAAAGCTCTGAAGGATGTCTACAGTACAATTCTTGAAATCTTTTTGGTTGTTATAATTGGGTAAATACTTATTTTACTAGTCTAGAATGACTGGTTCTGCCTATAGTTGTATATTATTTTAGTCACATCATCCTGATGAATTGAGAAACAATTTTTAAGTTTAAGTCAAAAGTTTAAACCATTTTAGTTAGTATTTTGGGTGATCCTAGTATATCTTTGATTTCAGATTCTTTATTATTTTTGGAAGTTCTTGTTCAAGTTCAGTTTTAGTTTGACAATGCATTCTTTGTTACAGTTCGATTTGCACAACTATTCGGGCATGGTTGTTTTCATCTGCCAGTGAGAGGGTTGTTGCTCGTTTAAGGAAGAACTTGTTCAGTCATCTTATTCACCAAGTAAAAACATTTCACCCTGGCTGGCTAAACTATTATATTTTCAGTTTTGTACCGAATTATTTCATATAATTGAATTCAATTGTGCCGCCTTGCTTTATTTATAATGCCGTATTGAATTTTAACTAAATGTTGTAGGAGATTGCGTTCTACGATGTTACTCGAACAGGAGAGCTCTTGAGTAGACTGTCTGAAGATACCCAAATTATAAAAAATGCTGCAACCTCTAATCTTTCAGAGGCTTTGAGGAATCTTTCTACTGCAATGATTGGTCTTGGATTCATGTTTGCAACATCATGGAAGTTAACATGTAATGCTCAATCATCCCTTAAACAGAAAATAAACTCGCTTTGATTTTTTTATTTTTTCTCTCCACTGTTCCCTAAATAGTTCTGTTAACTTGTACTCTTTTACAGTGTTGGCTTTGGTTGTTGTTCCGGTTATTTCGATTGCTGTGCGTCAGTTTGGTCGCTATCTGCGGGAACTTTCTCACAAAACTCAAGCTGCTGCAGCTGTGGCTTCTTCTATTGCTGAGGTATCACTAAAATAATTGATTTATTTAATGTGCACCACCACCTTATGCTCCGTTCTACTATCAGTTTATTTAAGATCTTTTCAGTTGAATTTAAAATCGTATGCTTAGATGGTTATGCCGTTAGGTATTCGAAAAAGTTGCTGCTAAAAATTGTTTATATAATGTTCAAGATTTGTTATTTTATTCCTCTGTTATACATGTTGAAATAAGTTTATGAATACAGTAATGTTTGAATTAGTTCTTTCAAGACACTGTTAACTTAGCCTTTTTTGGCTATGTATCAATTATTGGAGGCAAGGTGTAAAGGGAGGAGAGAGCAGAAAGGGAAGAGTTTGTGGTTATATCTTTGACAGTTTGACTGATATAGGTCATCTAAGTTGCAACATCTCCCATGGCACTTAATTCCTTAGTTATGTCTCCCACAGATAACTTTCTACACATAACACATGTTGAAATTTTGTAGGAAAGTTTTGGTGCCGTGCGCACAGTGAGATCTTTTGCCCAGGAAGAATATGAGATCACCCGCTATACTGAGAAAGTTGAAGAGACACTGAAGCTTGGACTCAGGCAAGCTGTAAGTTTCACTTTCCCAAGGATATATGGTATTTTTCTGCTTCTGAAAGTTCATTTTCTAACATCTTATGTTTTTTCCCCACAGAAAATTATTGGTCTCTTCTCTGGAGGCCTCAATGCTGCTTCCACGCTGTCTGTCATTGTTGTAGTAATCTATGGTGCTACTCTGACCATCAAAGGCTCAATAACTCCAGGGTCTCTAACATCTTTTATTCTGTATAGCTTGACTGGTAATTTCAAATTGATTAAATACATGTTATATTGACATTCTATATGCTTCAAACCTTAATACTTTACCAGCGTTAAAAAAACTAAACATTGCATTTTTTGGTTCACCTTGTCACGTGCAGTTGGATCATCAGTATCTGGACTATCTAGTTTATACACGGTAACCATGAAAGCTGCTGGGGCTAGTAGGAGGGTTTTCCAGCTTTTAGATCGTGTCTCATCCATGCCTAAATCAGGGAAAAAATGTCCCCTGGGGTTAGTTTTTATAATACTGTAGTGTTGTTTGATTATTTTCTCACATTGTTAAATTCTAATATGTACATTACTGGTGGTGCTTAACTATGGGCATTTCAATTTTGACTGAAAATGCTTAATTATCACATTGTTAAAATTTTCTTTTGAATATTTCCTTCGCCAAAAAAATGGGACATCATTTATCACCTAATGAACCTTTTGTTTTGTATTATTCCATCATTGAATAAGTGGGAATTATTTAATATCCGTCTTTAGGAAATATGTTTTTCAACTCTTAATGCTAGAAAAATTTACTTGGTAACCATTGAAAATATTTACCACTGGTCTGGTTATGTATTTAGTGTCAACTGTCGTGTTGTTTACTTAGTAATTGTTTCCTTACACTATCAAATTATTTTTAACTTCTAAGATCGAAAACTGCATCACTATGACAACTCAGTTATCTTATTTATCAGGATTCAGGAGATATTTTCAAGGACTTGATATTTAAATTATATTAATTGATAATCAATTCATTGTAGAGCATCATAGGATTCAATAGGTGTTTCAAGTGCTGGTGATTTCTTTTCCCCGCTAAATGTGTGCTGATTATGAATTGACTGCTTTACTTATAACATTTGTAATGTAGAGATGAAGAAGCAGAAGTTGAGCTGGATGATGTTTGGTTTGCATACCCATCCCGCCCTAACAATACAGTTTTGAAGGTACCATCATATGTCTTCTTCGGTGTTATGATCACTCCAATTGTTCTGAAGCTCATACTAGGTTACATTCTTGTGATTATAGGGAATAACGTTAAAATTACATACCGGTTCGAAGGTTGCATTGGTAGGTCCAAGTGGTGGTGGAAAGGTACTTCTTCTAAGCTTTGAAATTTCCATATGAAACTGCCCATGTTCGCGTCATGCCATGTATGCAAACATTGAAATAGATATCGTGTTTGGGGAACGCAGATATTATAAAGAAATAACTTGCTTTTCACCTGTTAAACCTCATTATTACATTTTTCATTCTGCTGCAGACCACAATTGCGAGTTTGATAGAGCGATTTTATGATCCTACCAGAGGAAAGATTATGGTGAATGGGGTTCCTTTGATCGAAATATCTCATGAGCATCTGCACCGAAAGGTTTTTTTTTTTTACTATAAGTACCTTTTGTAAAGTGCATTCATGAACTTAGCTTCCATATTTTCTAACTCGATATACATTACTCAATTAGGTAATTTCCCTAGTCATTTGAATTGAGGTATAAAAAAATTGGTAATCAGCCACATTCTTTAATGAAAAATGAGAATTTCCATAAATGATTGACATTTCTACAATAGTTAATTAAGCTCATCGTTGAAGATCAAGAAATTGACTATCTTGACCTATTGTGGATCTAAATTACTTTATACATTTTAACTGGAGTGGCCCTGTGTGTTGCATGGCAATAGAGGTATCTTAAATCTTTTTAAGGGTCATGTTGCCTATATCTTGTACTATATCCCCGGGGGGGGGGGGGGGGGGGGGGGGTCAACCCTTCACCTTCACCATGGTTTTGGGCGAAGTTAGGGCTCCCTAGCTTATTACCATTTTTTGAAGTGTGAATGGTTGTTTGGGGATAGACAGAGGAAAGTGAGTAGATTTTATGGGACAGAGGGAGTGTTATGTTTTACTTCATATTATGTTATAAGAATGCTGTTAATATACCTAATTTGTTCGCTTCATATTCATTGGAGTTATGATTTTTTTATTCTTAAAACACAGATCAGCATTGTGAGCCAGGAACCTATTCTTTTCAACTGCTCAATTGAGGAGAATATAGCCTATGGGTTTGATGGAAAAGCAAGCAGTACCGACATAGAAAATGCAGCAGTGAGTTTCAAATTCTTCACTCTTTCCAATATCCTTCATATATTTGACTAGGCTTCCACTTCATGACAATCAGAAAATGGCGAATGCTCACGAATTCATTTCCAAGTTCACTGAGAAGTACAAAACCTTCGTTGGAGAACGTGGGGTCAGGCTTTCAGGTGGTCAAAAACAAAGAATAGCCATTGCTAGAGCTTTACTCATGGATCCAAGAATCCTACTCTTAGATGAGGCCACGAGTGCCCTGGATGCTGAGAGCGAATTCCTCGTTCAGGTTTGGTTTCTTTGTGTGTTTGATTCATCTTCATACATAACTTTGTCTGAGACGAGTGATGGCAATACTCGACCCATGCAGGATGCAATGGACTCTCTAATGAAGGGCAGGACAGTACTGGTCATAGCTCACAGGCTTTCAACAGTGAAGACAGCAGACACTGTAGCAGTGATTTCTGATGGCCAGATAGTAGAAAGCGGCACTCATGACGATCTCCTTAGCAAGGACGGCATTTACACTGCACTCGTTAGGAGACAACTACAAGGACCCAAACCTGAAATCTAATATGTTAATTGGATTTGAAGCATAAGACAGAAACAGATCATTCATGTGTCTTCTGTTTCCATGTACAACGTACTTGTTTATCCTTGTACGCTTCAAAAATGAAGGCGTAATCATACGGATTCTGCATGAATCCTTTGGTGAGTCAAAATATTGAACTCATCAACTGACAAAAATATGGAGTGAAGAAATGTTTTAATCTTCAATCGAATAACACCACAGTTCCAAAATTTTGTCTTGGATAACCAACTTAAATTGTGTAAGGTGATACCGTAGACTTAATACTATGTTTTTGTTATCCAAGTCTCGAGTTTTTCAGATTTTCAATTATTACTTAATGTTTTTGTGTTGTCTTAACTTAATTGTACCTTGGCTATTTGATCATAAATCTTGAAAATATACCTCAAAGTAGCTTTGGTTTTATCACAATAAACATTGCAACAGATTTGAGACATGGTACATTGACTTTGGAAGAAAGTACCTGTTAATTTCATGTCATATTACAATGATGAAAAAATAAGATGAACTATAATTATCAATATTTTACTCTTTCATCATCACCATTAAGATGTTTCAGTATATAATGTAACTGGTCAGATCTCACCAAGTTGCCTCTAATAGTCTTTGATCCAATCATTTCATCAACGATTACAATCGCAATGCAACCAAAAACACGACATCCAGGGATGACAATTTCAAACACGACGTCATAGCACGACACGATAATACAGATTTTTACCCCTAATAACATGTGCATCCATGAAAGATTAAGAATGTGTAGCGCCTTATTCTGAAGGCAAAGACTTCACGAACCACTTGATACCCGCAACATCATCACCCGACTGTGTATACTTTTTCGGTTCGAATAGCTTCCACATTCCAACAGGGTGGCGAGTTTGAACCACAGTATCACTAGCAAACCTTCCATATATCTTTTCACATTCTGGATATGGCTTAACATACATATTATAGAACTTCAATCTACTTAGCTTAACGAACTTCCTCAACCCCACCTCGTCACTAATCCCCCCCTTCGACCGCAGGTATTCAATCACATTGAACCGGGGAACAATGTGCTTATCAAGATTCACCCCCAAGTACTCCGGAACTTCAACAAGGCATCCAACGTCACACTTCATCTCATTAACTAAGAAGTCAATCTTCTTCTCGATTTCATTCACCTCGTACAGAATCACCCTTGGCTCCTTCCACAAAACCGTAAACGCATCTCTATAGATCAAACCATGCTTCCTTAAGCAATCAACCCTCAGTTTAGCATTATATCCACCCCTAAACTCTCCATCTTGAAAGATTCTATCCTTATTAATCCCCACCCTGCATTTCAAACTCCTTAGCATTTCCAAACAGTGTGAAAGCTCACCATTTTCCAAGCTAAGAACTTTAGGATCCCTTACAACCTCTTTCCTAACATCTTTTACGCTGAAACCCAACTCTGCAAACTCATCCAGCAAAGGCTTCAATCTGTTTTCCAATCCAAATGACAAGAATCCAGGGAACAAACCTAAAACCCTATCAATTTCACATCTCTTGATTCCAATTCCCATCAAGAACCCTACTTTCCCCCTAATCACATCCTCCCTCCACGTAATCACAACAGGCATAGTTTCCAAAACCCTAATGACAGTATCCTCACTAAACCCTAAATCCTTCAAACAATCCACACACTTGAGAACACCATTTGGGCTCACACCAGATTTGCTGGCAACTTCTAGAATATTCCTGACTGCCATCGATGTAATACCGCAAATGCCCAACTGTTTGATACCCAGATGCCATTTTTCCAAGAATTCAAGTTGCAGAACACTGGGACAAGTGGTGGCCGTGGAAATAAGAAAATCCTGAGATGGGTTTATGGAGAGTAGAATCTTGAAAGTGTTTTCGATTTCTGAAGGGTGTGATTGCAGTAAAAAATCATTCTTTTTGAGGAAATCAGGGATTTGTGAAGGTGGGAAGGCGTACCTATGGAGGAGAGAAGTCAAATTGTGTTGATGGGATAGATTAATGCTGGAGAAACACCGGAAATTGGAGTTTTGAATCGGAGGAATGGTGGTGGAGATTGATGATTTTGAGATATTGAGAAGTGAACCTATGATGGCTTTAGGAATCCTCATTTTTGTTGTCACACCATTGCTATAGCAAATACATTAACTCAAATAAAGTTAACCTATGATGGCTTTATTGAGAAGTGAACCTATGATGGCTTTATTGACCTGTAACTAAAATTATATCAAACTAATTTAATTTTCTTAATAAAAATATTTTACTCAACTTATTAAAATTTGATTACACTCAATTATTTTAGTATATAAAATAATAATATTTCTCAAATTGTTAAAGTATAATAGTTGATTAATTAAAGTAGAAAAAAATGGATTTAAGTTTAATGATGATTTCAAATAAAAATTTGTCACCCAACTTTGACATCCAATATATAAATTTAATGTTTAACTAATTTTAATTACAAGAGCCAATTTATTTAATTAGGGAAAAAAAATTTATACTACTACTTAATTTATAATAGTACTAAAACTTGTGTGCACCAATTATACAAATTATACTTTAATAGTTTATATTATATTGGTATAATAATTGAATTATACCCAAAATTTTTAATTAGTCTGATTCGATATAATGCATTGATACTATAAAGGTAAATTATCTTTTGCACTCGATGATATGTAGTTTGTGAATTTTAGTTGTATCTTACTTTTTTTATCCCTAATTTTAATTTGGATTCATTGTAAATATATATATATGTATCAATGTTTTCATAATCACATAGGAGATCGAACTGGTGGAGGTATCAGTTCGGGTTCAATTAGCTGGACGTTCAACCGAAAAATTAAATTTTACATATTTTTAATTATATTTTATAGAATCACCGTTATAAAGAAAATTATATAACCACCAAAATAATTTAACAAAGTTAAAAAATAAATAAATAAAAATATAATTAAAAAAATATATTTATAGTTCATAATCGTATTCATGCATAGTTATAACATGTCCATTAAATGTTATAAATCATAGTTTAATTTATAATTTAAATACTAGTATGTTCTAAAATATACAAAAGTAAAAAATGAAATATCATACAAATTAATAAAAATTAAAATGAAAAAAGTCGAAATAATTGAAACATATGTATATAGAAATTGGTTACTGGTTCAATTGGTTTTTCGATTTTGACCAGTTCAACCTTAATTTTTTTTTTGTGTTCTAGGTTTGATTTCGAGTTAAACGGACCGATCCACATATATATATATAGAGAGAGAGAAATATTACTGTGTAAAGCGACTATGCATGCGACTACTCATGCGATCATGTATGCGACTAACTAAATGACCATGCATGCACACAACTATTCTCCCGACTAATCAAGCGATCATGTACGCAACTACTCATGCGAGCATCCACGCAACTAACTACGCAACCCATAAGCAACCATCCGTGCGACCGCTCACGCAACCATTCGTGCGACTTGCAAGTGACTACTTGCTGAAGATGCGTGAGACCTTACACGCAACCTCGCACGCGACCCTGCGTAATTCGCGATTTTTATTTCTCCAAGTGTAGTTTTTACCAATATAATCACAAGATATTTGTTAATCAATATATAAACATGTCGGTGATGTATAAAATCTTATTAATCTAATCAAACACCAAAATAAAATCAACCGTACAAATTTTATAACTCACATGTTAATTTTCATAAAAACCTAAATTTGGATCATGAAAAAATTTATAAGATTTACTAGTCTAGATTCATGTTGGGTTGCGTTGTGCCGTTATAGACTCCTCTATCAAGATGAAAGGTGAGAAGAGAATTCCATGAGTGTGTTGATTTCTCTCATGAAGGAAATTGGTGAAAAAAGAGGCATTCTAATCTTAATGAAGATGAAGGGTATTTATGTCAAAAAAAAATTCAAAAGTGGCATATTTAAAAAATATTTATTGTGGGAGACATTTAAAAAAAAAAAAGAGTATTTGAAAGTGGCATTTTAAAAAATTTCCCTTAATTTTAATCTTCGCAGTAGACATAAAGTGGGATAAACGGGAGTACTAAATTTATATTTATGCAATTGTTTCTTGGTCTAACTTCATAATTTTAATAATCTTCGGTAGACATTGTTAAATGAGAGTGATAAATTTATAATTATGCAATTGTTTATTGGTCTAACTTCATAACTTTACAGTATAATATTTTATTCAATAATTATTGATATTTTACCTTGATTTTATATATCCAAAATAAATATTAAAAGTGCCCGTTTCTTAACTAACTTGATTTTAGGAGGAAAGGAATTCACATGAAAGACACGACTACAAGCTCAATCAATAGCATGCTATATGAAAACAGCAAAGCACAGCAAAATGAAGGGAGTAAAAAGTATTAAGCACATGATTGCAATTTGCAAGTCATGTAAGAAATTAGCATAAACATCAGCAACAAACTTCTGTCATTAGATTTGAAGGGATTCCAAACGACAAAGAAATCTGAAAACAATATTACATTTCACAATGTTTGAAGAACTAAAGATCAACATATTGTTAACCGCCATTCGAAATGGGGCCTAGACAAACAATCTCCATGCTCGAATTTTTCGAGCCATAGGCACTAGTTGCTGCCACCTCCAAAAAGGTATCCCAAGGAAGATCCACCGCCTGGGGCAGCATGAACTTTTGTCGAAGGCCGATCCTGTCATCATAAAGATCCTCAAGTTATGTTTTAAAACAAAATTAATTTTGCAAGATGACGAGTAATTTTTTGTGTAAAATCATGTGTGCCATCACCACTTGAAATGGCACTGGAGGTGAAAAGATGTGATCAGGTTAATCAGGATGGAGTATGTGGTGCAGTCAAATAAAAGGAGAAGATAGCAAGTGCAATTACAAATCAAAATATACAAGGTCGTGGAAATCTGATCAATTAAGATGTCTAGAAAACTTGATGTAGGTAAAGCATAAAGAGCAGATAGCATCAAATACAAGAGCATAAACAGGAAACTATACAAACATAGTAAACCAGGTTATGTGATGGGAAAAGAATAGTGTAAGTTACACCTTTCCTGGCATCAAGGTTGTCACTCAACCCAAACAACTCAATTAAATAAAATTTTAAGGAAACTAAACAACTGAACGTTTTCGTTTTATGAGAAGAACCCTATCATTCTAGGATACAATCTTAAACAGTCTCAAAATGCCATCTCTTAATTACCCCAACCTTTTTACCTTTTTTTTTTGGTACTATAAAACCGCTTTGTATAGCATGAAATACAAGCAAACAAGTGATTTACAACCAACCATGAATCTCAGGAAACACAAGCTATAATGCAAGCCAAACACTATGAAAGCATTAGTTCATTTTAATTTTCAAAAATGACACTGCACTTTCAATCTGACAATGTTCACTACATTAACTTCCTGAAATGTATCAGCAAGAAAATCTATCTTCAAAGCCAGTATTGTAGTTCCCCACTTTCAAAAGCCTAGTTTTGAAATTTACACTTGAAAACAAGTGAATTGTTTTTATTACTTTACAAATGATATATAAACACTTGTTCTTTGGGAGGCCTAAGCATATTGGCTATTGCTT
The DNA here is from genome assembly GCA_023678885.1 of Pogostemon cablin. NCBI lineage: Eukaryota > Viridiplantae > Streptophyta > Magnoliopsida > Lamiales > Lamiaceae > Pogostemon > Pogostemon cablin. Next base: position 5,712,518 of record CM042960.1, on the reverse strand, counting down.
TTGCTTAATGATAACACAAAGGTAAAAAAGACATAGCAAGCAGAGTACAAGTAGCCAGTTTAGAGATCAAAAGCATACCGTGAGGAAATTTCCAGTGTTTTGGCCATCAGCACGGTAATAGTTATTCTTCTGGCTTCCCTGTATTCCAGCTGGAATCTGCTTAGGAGCATCAGCAGGTGGTGCAGCAGACAACGGCTTCTCTGGTATCACATGGCTAACAGGGGCTGGTTTCTCAGGAGGTGGCTGCCCGCTGGTTCTAGCAGGTTTCGGAGCAGGAGCTTCTCCACTTCCAAAAAGGTAGCCAAGAGAACTTTGCCCTCCACCACTGCTAACTCCACGACCCATTGCTTCTTGTTTCACAGCAACAGATTCAGACTGAAACATAGCAATCAAATGGTAAACAGTGGCTTTTAGATTCACATTATACAAGAAAATTATATGAACATCATTATGATCATGTCAGATAAAAGGGATACATAAATTCTTCATATATGATTACATCTGAACAACACAAAATACAATGATAGAATAACTTAAATACACTGGAAAGTTGGATCAATCGAGATAAAGAAGTGGATGCTTTCTACTTTAAATACTTCAGGACCTTAGGCTAAGCAAGTTAATAATTTTTTTAGAATTTACAACAAAATTTCAACGCTTCAAACCTCAGGATCAAAGATAATAACAACAAATTTGAGTCAAAGTATTAGCCCTCTCCATTTCCACCATAGACTCCCTAAAGAAATCAACAAATCAAAATTAGAACTGATCCAGATTTCCACTAGAACTTATCGTTTCTCCGTAATTCCATTTCTCTGCCAACCATACACATGTCTCCTTCAACCCCAGAAAACTAAATAGAAAATCAAAAAGTGAAATAATCCACATTTCCTCCAATAAGAATCAATCCGCCGTATAAACCTATCACTGATGGCAACACATACAAAACAGCAGCAAATAAAGAAATCCGAAAAATAAGCAAAAGAAAAACAACACAAGAATAAAGGACAACGATCGACTGATGTCAGCGTCAATTTTACGCCACAAACACTTCTTACGAACTAAAACGGTAGATCTGGAACGAGAAATAACGAACACAATTCCGCAGCGGAAAATTGTTTCAGCAGTAAATCAACAGAGACGAATGGAAAGTTTGCGCAAGACGTAGAGAGAGAGGGAGAAGGACAGACCTTAGAATATCGTGAGATCAGATCTGAAGCGTGGAGAGAAGATATGGAGAGGGGGAGTGAATGTTACTACTGTCACTCTTTATATATGAAATGAATGAATATAATGTTTACATACATTTCAAAACTCTGTATTTGAAATTTGAAATTGCTTTCTTTTTCTTCTTGGAACTTGTCATTTTTATGCATAAATTTGAAAAAGAAAATTAAATAAACAAAAATTGTTATCATATACTCACTCCATCAATTTCTCTTTTTTATAAATAAATAATGATTGTCACTCTCCATCCTCATTTACTGTGTTTATATGTATATTAATGAATACGTATTTTATTTTTTTCATATTTTTTAATAATAAATTAATTATAGAATATGTTATATGTGTTATAAAAATAAATTTGAAATTAAAATGTTCTAATGATAATCGGTTAAATGTCATTTTCCTTTCAAGTGAGGATTATTTTGGATTTTGAAAACAATTTGAATATAGAATTATTGAGTTGATATTTCAAACACTCGATGACTTAATTTTCGCACATCCTACTTATGCAAGTTTTATTTAGTAATGTATAAGACGTGTTTCTTAATAAATAAAATAATACTATTATTACTATCTTTTTATTATATTTAAACTAATAGGAAATTATCTATTAAGTATTTGCAAGTATTTGTCTATAAATGTAAAATTTTTTAAGTAAAAACTTGTGTGCTCCGAAACACATTGTGTTTCACATGAATTTATAATTGTTCTCATGGAGTCACGGTGTGTCCCTTAAACATTGGAGATCAACTCAATTTTTTATTTGGAGAACCACTGCTATAGAACTAATATTACCGTATAACCAAATCTAAATATTGCAAATCCTATCAAAGTTGCAATTGCAAATCCATTTGTGGATTCTCATCCATCATGGATTCAAATTTCTTTGTGGGTCTCCAGTGAGCTCTACATCTCAAACCCAGATTAATCAAGAACTGAAAGTCTGTGCGGAACACAAAAAAACCATTTTTTGAGATCAAACTTGGGTTGGACCAATTGGATCCGTCAGATTCAGAAAAATCAGTTGAATTGATCCAATCAATTTCCATTTATGTTTGTGTATATATATATTTTTACGTTTTCGCTTTTTTTTTATGTTTTATTATTATTTTTATAAACCCAAATGAAATTACAAAAATTAAAATGAAATCGAATAGAATATAATCACTGTGTTTAAATTACGGCTAATTATGGGGTGCATCATCAGAATTTATAGTTTTAATATAAGGTATAATAGTATTTACTTAATTTCAGATCTTACGGGTGCACCGATGCGTTAGGTGCTTAATTTATAAAATTAGTTGCTGATTTAAATCTAAAAATGGAGATTAAATAACATAAAATTTAATGATTTAGATCTTACAGGTGCACCAGTACACTACAGTCTAGTAAAACTTTGGAGCTTTTGACCTGAAAGATATATAAACTATCAATTAGGGACCCGAAAGATTTTTTCTATCAATTCAGGACTCGAAAGATATAAAACTATCAATACAAGACCTAAAACTATGAAATTTTAATGTAATTTTTATTATTTTATTTTTATTAATTTTATGATTTTAGGTCCTATATTGATAATTTCATATTTTTAGGGTCCTGAATTGATAGAAATTTTTTTTTGGATCCCTAACTGATAGTGTGCCTATTTTTTACGTCCTGTATTTAAAAAACTCCTAAAACGTTTAAATTACGGTAGAAACATAATTTTGAAGAGTTGAGGGATCAATATGCATTTATAATAAACTCGCAAAAATCCATAGAGAGAAGCAAAAAACGAATAACTGTAAAACACAGACAAGCTATATATTAGGGTTTTCCTATCTCTGCTTTCACTTCGTGGTATCGGATGCTCGATTCGACGTTGAATTGATTGGTATACTGTGTTCTTCCCGAATTCGGTGAATTTCTTTTATTTTCTGGGTGAATCGGGTTGGTTTTCTTAGGGAACGAAGAAGTAAGTTTTCAAAATTGAATTATTTTCATTCCAGCATTTGCTGCACTTGACTTTTGGATTTTTGTTTTTTCGCTCTGTGATGTTTCTGATTATCTGTTGTTTGTTTACGAATTCGTCTTTTACATAAATTCAGGAATGTGCATTTCTGGATTGGTTTGAGAGACTTGACAGTGAGGAAACGCACATTTGAGTAGCATTCGTCGTGTATTGATAGCCCGTTTAAGTTTAATAAACTAAAAACTTCAATTTGGTTCTTTTCTCGTTTCGTAAGCTGTCCTAAAATTAATTTCCTCTTGGAAGAGCATTATGCTTGCTTGTTAATTTAAGCTGATACATGAATTAGATTCACTGTGAAGAATGACGCGGTGGGCTTACGATTGCTCGATTAATTTCTTTGAGTGAATTTCGCCATAAACAGTGTTATGGCTGATTTTCTGTCGTTTTTTTCTTAATTGCATCATTCTTCCTTTGTCATTATATCTCTATGTTGCCTGTAATTTTGGCTACTTATATTTTGACCTGTCAATTGATTTCCTCTGTTTCTTGTTACAGAGTTATTATTGAGGCCTAACTGGAAACTGTAGAATCTTGATTCGGAAGATGCTGTGAGCACACTCTGCTCATTTCTAGTTTAGTTTTGTTCTGAGATGCATGGTCAAGGCTCTACTCCAGTTGGGCCAGATCCTTATGCGCGCCCACCTCAACAACTGCATGCATATCAACATGGACAACCATCTTTTCATCCGGCATCAAGCATCACTGGATATCAGCATGCCCCACCAAATGTTCTGCAACCAGGTCCACCTGCCTCAGTTGTATCAGGAGGAGGATTAGGTTCTGCTCAATCTTACATGCATCATCACCGACCTCCACATATAAACTCCCAAACCTCTCATTCCCATCCAACTTATGAGAAGCAACCTTTGCCTTGGAGCCGAAACATGCTACAACTTCCTCCAGCAGCACCATTTCAAGGTCCAAGTGCATATCTACCGCTTTCTTCTCAAGGCCACGCTTTTGGAAGAGGTCCTTCCCATCTACCGCCTTCTCATGCTCCCCCAACCTCATTTCCACCTTACCAACCTAGTTCTAGTGCTTTGATTTCTGACTCATTTGATTTGTCTGTGCTTCCAACTGGGGAACGTTCCTCCCACCTACATCCTGTCCATCCTCCACTACCTCCACCTCCATCCTCTTCCCCTCCTGGAGTTCCACCTATTCCACCATCTTCACCACCATCTGATATCATTTCAAAGAGAGATGGAGGCAGAAACTTGGAGGGATTATTTGATAAGAATAATTTGATGATAGAAAGTGCATCTTCTCTGAAGGCTGTGGAAGAGAGAGGTGTATATGAAACATCTGTTCCATTTCAGCACAGTGAAAAAAGTGGAACTGAAGATGGATCAGTAGATGCTGTTGTTTCTAATTCACCTCCTGATTCTGATATGGATATGGAAGGTTATCCTAATAAAACCACCAGAACCTTGTTTATGCGTGCTTAGGTGTATGTGTCTGAAAACTAATTTATGGTTTTTTCATTATTGGTTCTTCAAATGTTCTATATGCTCCAAACATCAGATTTCTTCATATTTGTGGGCCAAAATTGCTTGTTGGAGATGCACTCTAATACAATCTTCTGAATACTGAGCACACACAGCAAAAGCTTCGAATTGCTTTACATGCTAAACTAATGGATGACTAAGAAACTTTATTGGAAGTCCTACATAATATTAAGAAGATGATTTCAAATTTTTGGTTGATGATTTTCTAATTTACAAGAAAATATTAGTATTACTGTAATAGGCTAAATCAACTTGCTAAGAATGATTACATGTGAAAAGAATTGCCAAGGATCAAAGATGACATTTTTCTTGTTGGTGTCTATCATGTACATTGTCAAAATTATTAGTTTTTGTATTTTGTACTAATTTTTGTCTTCAAAAAATTATTTTTCTGGACTATTTTCTATTTTGAATTTAGCTGTGTAAGTGTGAGTTAAGACTGGTCAATCATGCGTGTACGATTGGTTGATAAATATTGCTGATTTATTATTATTATTTTTTTGTTGAATGTATTATCTTTCTGAATAAGTGTTGCTCAACTTATCTTTAAATTGCTCAATGGTATTTGTTTTTATTTACCTCGTGGAAATATACATTATTTTTGGAAGCTTTTTTTAATTGGGATGATGATGAATGGCAAGTGCACTGGAACAATATATAAACTTATCTTGATCTGTATGTGATACTCGAGCACAATATTTTTTTTTTATCCTCTGGAATTATTTGATTAAATATGCAATTTTGAAATAATATTACTGTAACTGTTGAAATAGGTAGAATTTTTATGCTGTATGCATATGTTTCATGCTTTCTGCATATTATTGTAGTATTAAGAACACCAATGGTCTATGTAGTAATATCAATTTTTGTGGTGCTTGTAGATGACATCACTCACCCTGATGCATATGCTTCCAAATGTCAAGAAGGTCAAGCAAAAGATCAGCTACAACCTTCACAGCCTGCAGGAGGACATAGTCTTTCAGAACATGGAAACATATTGTTGTCTGGAGCCTCAGTAACAGAGTTTGAAAGAGAGGGTAAAATTAATCCTGCTGTTTATTATCACCTTGATGATACATGTTCCTTGTATCATATTATCAAGACAGTAGCACATACATAACCTTATCCATTGTCGCTTTATAATCTTTAGATCTCACTGGTTATTGCCATGCTTGAGAGATTTCTCAGTGCTGATATTTGAAGTTATCAAGTTGAACTTCATTCCAATTTTTTTTATCTGCAGGCTCTAAAATTGCACCATTACCTGTCAGCATGAAGGTAACCTCTGAAACTGATGATTTAGGCATGTCAGAAAATGGACAAACTGAATACTTCTCGGATGTCAGTGTAGAGGACTCTTCTACCAGGCATAAGAATTTAAGACAACCCAGTTTGACAGAACCTTTTTCACGAACTGCTAATGAGAAGCTATCTGATCAGGGTTTGGAGGGTGCAAATTCTTTCAAACTTATACAGGGTTATGGCTCTGATAATACTTCTGAAAATGATCAAGGAAATCTTCCTATGAATGTTGGCTCCTGTACTGCCAATGATGGATCTACAAATTTTGATGTTGAGAAGGGGTGCAATTTTGGCACAGAGCTGAGACACGAGAATCAGACTGGGTCCAATGCACGCATCCTCTCTGAATCACAAAGAAATGATATGCAAACAGATAAATTGTCTGCTCTAACTCCGATAATTGCGAATGATTCTGGTAGAAGACGAAGGGGTCTAGAATCTGTCATCATTTCTGCTGTTTCATCTGAACCAATAGATTTAAGGAATGATCATGATATTACTGAGAGTGAAAATTTACACAAGGCAGATGTGAGGAGTAGCTCTAGTAAATTGAATGTGGATGAATTTGGAAGATTGGTCAGAGAAGGTGTCAGTGACAGTGATACGAGTGACTCATCCCATTATGCACGGAGGCATTCAAGTAGAACCAGAAAAAGGAGTAGAAGTCAAAGTAAAAGTCAGTCTCCTCACAATAGGAGGAGGAGGAGAAATCCTTGGAGGAGAAAAGAGAGGCGTTCACGATCTCGCAGGTTAGAGTTTGATTTTTTTTGGCTGATGTCATTCTCCATTGAACTGTCTAAGTCTCGGTGATGAGAGTTTTAACATCCGTTTTGATTCTTTTCCAGCTTGTCTCCAAAGAAAAGAAGAAGTAAAAGTAGGTCGCCTGGTATGCGACGTGACAGTAACTTTGGCGGAGATAAACTCAGACTGAACAAGGGTCAAGTTGCAGTATGTTTTGACTTTCTCCGAGGAAAATGTTATCGTGGAGCAACTTGTCGATATTCGCACCATGAATCAAACAAGAGTGAGAGATCTAGATACAATAGGGACAAACAACATTATCGGGATGGGTCTCGTAGTCGACAGAGTCCTGATTTTCTTGAGGAAAGTAAAGTTATCCTGGACAAAGAAATGAAGGACAGAGATTTTCCTCCTGGTTCAAGGGAAGCCAAAGGTGTAAAGAGGCTGGAAGTCGATTCTAGCACTGACTCCCCTAGTGTATTAGGTAATTTGGGGTCTGGTTCTCTTCTAGTTACTGATGCTGCAGTAAGTAATCATTCCCATTATTCTGCTCATGCCATACCCTCGGGAAAAGACAAGTCTTTGGTTCTAGAATCTGCAGTCCAATATCCTAATGAGATCCCACAATCTGTTTATCAACAAGGCGATAGGACAAATGATACACCAGTCTCTGAATCATCTGCCCAGGCAATAAGTGCTACATCAACTGACCCCATTAGGAATTCTGATGTAAAACAAGTCCCCATAGCTCAACTGAGCTCTGTTGGTGCTCCTGTGACAAAACCCTATTCTACTGATGAAGTTTCATCTCAGTCTTTGAAAGATATGCTCCCGTCCATTGCTAATCATCCTTCCTATGTGAGCACTCCTTTGCCATCAGCCCTGCAGACTGTGAGGGCTTCGTTTGCTCAACCATTAGTGCAGGAGTACGGCTCGAACCCCCCGATTTCATGGATGCATACGATACCTGATAATAACCCTACTTATCAAGCACCAGTAGCTTACCAACATCCTCATTTTCACGGGCTATCAAAATCTTTATCTAGCTCATTTGTACCACTTCCACTTCCACCACCACCAGCCCCACCTCCACCCCCACCCCCACCTCAATCAACTGGTGAGCATGGTATTTCTTCGCAACATATGCAGCAGTCGAAATTGGCTCCATGGAGTGGTTTATCATCTTATACATCTATGATGGCCCGGCCAAATGAATTGCCTTATCGATCTCAGACTTGCCAGTATCAGACCAATAATTTGGGGCGGGAACCTGATCAAGTTGTACATAGCGCCAATAGTTTTGGATCAAGTAATTTCCATGCGAGCAATATGATGACTCAACAGGGTGGTCCTCGTAGAATGTTAGAAGATGGCTCAAGTGGACATCCAGTGCAGGGCATTAATCCTTTACTTCCTCAGGCTCAACCTAATGCCTTAATGGTGCGGTCTCCATTGAAGGGAACACATAATTCTGTTGCTGGGGGTCTTCCATCAGACGGTAGTTCTGAATATCGTCCTTATTTTCAACAGTCTTCCTATGGCCTGCAACATTCTGTGGCTGGTCATGTCCCTGCATCACATGCTGAGCCTGGGATGTTCAGTTCTTCCACATCCAGGATCACTCCAGATTTTCCTGAGACGAATCACCCTTATTATGCCCACAACTTTGTGGAATCAAGAACTTCAAGTTATCCCAACTCTTATGCATCTACTTTTGATCTGCCACCAATCTCGAAATTCAGTTCAAATGATTCAATTCAAGACAATAATACAACCATTAATACTAAATATGGTGCCCTAGTTGGTATGAGCGTAGCCGCTGTTGATGTGCAGAAAATTGCAATTGATAGCTCTAAAAATAAAAGTGATTTACCAGGGGCTGGTGGTGATCAGTACGATCCACTCTTTGATTGCATTGAGCCAGCTTCAAATACGTTCAGTAAAGCCGATCATAAAAAATATGAAACTACTGCTGAGTTGGATGATTTGGTGGGATTCAGTGGATCTGGAAGGGTGTTAAATATGGAAGGTAAAAAGCAGGAAAGTGGATCATCTGTATCAGCCCATGATTCATTGGAAAATGAAGAATTTGGGGAGACAGCAGATGTAGCAGTAGATGCTGTGCTGAACGGAACACCTAGTAATCCTAATTATGCAACTGACATGACTGCTGGAGAAGTTGAGATTGATCAGGTTAAGACTTCTGGAAAAAAGAAGAAGAACAAGGAGAGATCAATGAAACTTTTTAAAATTTCCATTGCTGCTTTCGTGAAGGAAGTTTTAAAGCCATCATGGAGGCAGGGTAATATGAGCAAGGAGGCATTTAAGACCATTGTCAAGAAAACTGTTGATAAAGTGTCTGGAGCTATGAAGAGTCACCAAATCCCCAAGTCTCAGACAAAAATAAATCACTACATTGATTCATCAAGAGGAAAGTTAACTAAGCTTGTCATGGTACGCCTTCTTTTGAAACCAAGATTAGATGCAGTTGAATTTTGAAGGAAACTGTATTTTTATAGTACATGTTTATTCATGTCTTAATTTTAATACTGTCACTTTTCTTTGGAATGCTCACATTAAACCACTGATAGCTACTTGAACAAGTGTACTTTCATTTGATGCTGTGCCAATTATGGATTTTTTTTAGTCATATGCTCTGACTCTTTGTTGCTCTTGTTACAGGGGTATGTAGACAAATATGTGAAGGCTTAAATCATGGCTTGGTTCTGCTTTCAGAGAATGCAGTTACATGCCCAGAGTTTTTTATTATGTTTAGGATATGCGGTTTTGTAAGGAATCTGTATGATTGATGTCAAAATGGGAATTTGATGGTGACGGATGTCCAAGTAGATCACCTTACTTTGGGTTCAATAGATTAAACATCTCCAACTTTTCCCAAGTAAAGCCTAGATACTGACGTTGACTTGTGACATATGAATGTAAATTTAGCAATAGGGACATGCAGAACTTGTCCGTAATGCTGTTCATTCCAGCTATGTTTTTGGTATATACTATTTCCCATCTCAAATAAATATTGTTCAAGGAACTTTTTTGATTCATACACAACATGTATTACAAAATCAATTTTGTAGTTCTCTTGCAGCAATATATGCCATCTTCATTTCTCAGCCGGTCAGTAGCAAGATCAATATTAGTTGCTCTATGCACAGTGTAAAAAGTTCTTATATTAGTCTTGCTTTCTGGTCACTCGAAGACATAATCAAGGCAAATCTTCATTATTCGAGTTCTGGCAAATTTCAAATTTCCCCAGTTCTGGATTTAAAACCTGATATTATTTGTTGTATCTCTTTTTCAATTAATATTATTTGGCTTACATAGATTAAGGAGAGGATCCGAGGTAACGCAACTTTCTGTTTGCTACTGTTTATCTGATCTCTTAAATATGACGCATGTTCTACTCAATGTTTACTGCAGGTAGCTCCTTGCCGACAGTAGAGAATGCAGTGCTTGTTTGCTATATCATACTCGGTTTTATGTGGGTTAGCTATAGGCCCCTGACACTTTTTGAAGATAGTAGAGGTACTATTGGGTGCACGGTATGCCTTGTTCTCTGATTAAAGCTTTGCATTCTCATTGCAGCTCACAGCTTTAAATTAATAATGTGTAGTTCCTCCTGATTAGGTATCTCACTTTCAAATTGGAAAGTAGTATCACGAGCGATGCATACTAAGGTCTTGTGGATATTCGTCTTGCAGCAAAATATTGTTGGGTGTATCTGAGGCTTGTGTTCGTTAAGGTACATTTTCCATGTCGATTACAAAATCAATTTTCTTGGTTTGATTGTTTGAAGTTTGAGCAAAAGGCAGTATTGTAGTTTAAAAAATGTGTTTTCGTATGATTTTTTTAGACTTCTTCCGGTGTAACTATAGCTGCGTACAGAATTTGCCATGTTCTTAAATGTGACGTTCTGTTTATGATCAATAGTAAGAGTTTCTCCCTCGTACAAGTAATCTCTTTGTATGTTCAGTAGTGATTTATGACACTATATTTTTTCCTTTTTGAAAATTTGAAAGAGGTTGCTTTGTCTCATTAATGTGCAGTTATTGGTTTCTTAGATGTTACACACATTCAATGATAATAAATGCGTGATCCACTTCCAAGTTTCTCATTTTACCTTGTCTATGTAGTAAACATTTTTTAAATAATTAAAGTGGTTTTAGTCAGATAAGACATGGTTTATGTGGGTGTTTGATCATCGATGAATGGATGAAAAGCTGATTTTTGAGTATTTGGAAGTTAATTATCGAGTACAACTTAACCTATATACGAGCCGAGTCTAGTTGAGCTTTTCATGGTAATCAACTTTATCAAAATTTCTATTTTAGTCTGTTCGAACTTTAACTTCGCATCTTGAAAAAATTTAAATGTAGACGAGCAATATTCCTCCAACATACTTTAATTTCAAATTTGTTATCATATTTTTATCACAAATAATGGAGTATATTTTATCATTTGCTTTATCTTACTAGATTTCCCCAAAAGTAAAACCAAAATGATTTTTTAATTTGCTTGCATACAGTGATGAAAATAAGACTTGATGAAAGTAAGATTTAGGGAGTAATATAAATCAAATGTATTGATTGAACAAAGTTGGTCTATAAAAATTAAAAAGTGGAGTATTCTTAATATTTTTAAAAATTCATGTTCATATCATGAGTGATGATTAATCTCACGCAAAGATCTAACATGATCTTTTAGATTCTTGTATTCTGTATTTAAATGCGATTGAAAACATGGAAGGTGCAACTGCTATTTCAACATTATTTCAGGATTACTAAAGTTAAATCTTTTATCTAAGATTTAAAATTAAGGTCAAATAATCATCACTTGTATTCATTGTGAATTTGTGAGTTGGTAATGAACCAACCACTTTTACTTTAATAATACACACAAAACTATAATCATATATAAATGGCTTTCATTTAATTATTTCTCCATAATTAGATATCTTAATTAATAGCTTCCCACGTCTAAAAACTATCATTATTACCGACCCATATGATTGCACGTGCCTCTCACCTAATACTTCATCTGAATTAATTTGGTAATTATCGAAATAATATACTATACTACCTCCAAGTCTTTGAATGTATATGATTTTTGAATTATCTAAATGTTTGTATGCTTCTATGTGATACATTTACACTCTTCTTTACATGATGGAGTATACTCTTAAAAATAAATTATTATTCTTTCATAATAAAGAATACCATTATTTTTAACACCCTATTACCCAGAATATATAATCAAATATTGAACTTCTAGAACTCAAATTTTCAACATTAATAGTGTTTTAACTCGTGTTCTTTAATTGGAATTTCTATTTCACAAAATATTGCAGTCACATTTACTTATACAAAAATTAATGTGGAATTGAAGTTAGTTTTTATGTGATAAATACTTGTATGCAATGGCCGGAGGATTGTAATCATATGAAGTAATAAGTTGTGTATTATTATTTTAAAAAAAAATAAATTAAAGTGTAATTTTGAAATTGTGATGTTGAGGTTTTTTTTTGTGTATGAGATAGATAAAAATAAAATATATAAAGGTAAATACGAGACGAAGGAGTAGTACATGACTTTGATTAAAATTATTTATTTTATATACATCAATATGAATTACTAAGTTATATATATATATATATATATATATATATATATATATATATATATATATATATATATATATATATATATATATATATATAAAGCTCGTCACAAACGATATATTAGTAGTATAACTTTTGGTATCAAATAATATTTACCAAAATTTAATATTAATTGATATCACATATTCTCCCCCAAAATTATTAGCAAAATAGTTCCCTAAAGTTGGGCCATAATTGCATGATAGCTCCTCGGAGTTGGGCCATAATTGCGACTTGACCTACCTAATTCATTTCTCTATCTATCCTACTACTCATAATATCATAATATACCTTACTCGTAAAATTAAGTTGCATGATAAATCGAATTCATAAAATACTTTACTCGTAAAATTAATGATGCATGACGAATCGAGTTTATAAAAATTATAATACGAACTAGGAGATACTCCTGTTATTCAAGTTTTAAACTCCAGTCATTTGAATGTGATATTATATATCCAATCTTTCGATTTGAATTACGAGTTTATGAATCCAACAAATCAAATCACTTGAGGGAAGTGTTGGAGTCATGTCGCAATCTTCAAATGAAGTTGGTAGTATTTATATGTACTTTATGTTTGTCCATGCATAAAAATTCTACTCTCTCCCTCCCATGCTAATTTACTTTTTGCACGTCAATATATAAAAATATTAGTATTAATTAATGTGTAGTGAATAATTGTATGTTATTGGAATGTGTAGTCTTATATTTTAATTGTATTAGAGGTGTACGTGCTTTGGGTCCTTATTTTGTAATGAGACGAATCAAAATGACAAAATGAATATATTCGGAATATTTATTTTTCTAAGGAACCAAATCCAATTCTAGTTTGAACTAAAATTAGGGATTTTGGAACGAGAATCTATAGAGGATTAAATTAAACGTACGTATTCAATTCTTATAAGTTATACTCCGTGGAGTATCTTTTGTGTATCGGAATGCACAATGTATTATTAAGGTATAATATTTTATTTTAAAATGTCATATTTTTATTAATAAAAGGTATTATTAAACTAAAATTATGGAATAATTGGGTTGTTTATAATTCTACATTTCCTATAATCAGAACGGGGGGTTTCAAACCGGAGAGCACCTCGACCCTATAATGCCAACAAACAATTATTTAAAAAGGTAAATATTTGTGTGTGATTGTATTACTGGAAGAGTTCCATAATATGAATAGAGAGTTATAATACTTTAACAAAAAGTAATAATCGAATTGATAAAAAGTAGTAATAATAGTATAGTAAAATATAATCACAATTTTATATATATTAATACGTCCTTTTCAATTTGTGTGGTTGTATGAGCACATAATTGGGAATAATAGTAATAATAAATAAACTATAAATAATTAATTAAGAATGTTTTGGAATATGTAATGGTGACAAATTCATCTCCTTAATTAATTTTTAGTAAACTAATCCAGCCTACTTAAGTTGGCATTAATAATTCCCTCTCAAAATTAGTATTTGAAATTCATGAATAGTATTACTAGTTATTTAATGAGGTTATATGGTAGAATATGTGAATAACTCCTGTTTTTGTAAATAATTGAATTTGGAATCATATTTTCTATGTGATGTATATGCATGTATTTAATGGAGTCATTTGATTTTAAATATTTTTTAACTGAGTTTTCCTATTAACATTTTGGAAATTTGAGATTTTTTAAATTTATCTATTAATATATTCAACTATATGAAATGCATGATGTTGTGTGTCGTTTCATGTGTAATTAAGTTATGACTTCATTATTAATATCTTCTAATTATAATGTATTATATGTTTGTATAATTAGTGGATGTGACGCTTACTACTATCTTTCTTTTATCTTTATAAGTAAGCATATGTATAAATATATCACATTGATATATTAAAATATGAGATGAAAATACTTTCTCATAAATATTAAAAACAAAGGTATGCTTAAGATCTGAGGTGATCTTAATTTTCTTCTTTTTTAAATAAATAAATAATATATATATATATATATATCGTATTTTATTTATTTGAAATTTAATTCGTGACTTGAGATGATGTCACACAAAAATTTGTTGGAATCAATTTTAATTAAAAAAAAAGATGAAGTCCACCTTTAACTAAGATTCTTGTAATTTTTTGTTTGTTAAAAAATAAAACGAATTGTATATTTGAAAACTATTTTTGAGTGCACGATTTTAATTTATAAAATTGTTCAAAATCAATTTTAAGAGAACAAGTGATTAATACATAAATATTGTAGTTTAAATTAGAAGAAATAAATAAAATGAAGAGAATGGAAAAAGGGTGATGGTCTTATAAAGAATATGAGTTCTACACTTTAGTTGTTTCTCTCCTTAGAGAATTACTTTTGTGTGTGGACTAAAAGTTGCAAGTAATTAGAATTCCTTAGTAAATTCAAAGTATCACAACAGTTATAGCTTTAACATAGTCAAAAGTTCTAAATATTACTTATGTTTGTTTGTATTAATTTTAGTTTCTTTGCACTACGAATTAAAATTAGAAAGTTGCTAAAAATTATTATAAACATTTCGGAGCAATCTCATTTTATATATATAAAAAAAAATTTACTTCGACTTCAGCAAAAAAATTCTTTAAATCCGTTGTTAATTGCTATCCTAAATTCCAACAAAATTTGCTAAAAATAAAATTTATAATTGCCACTTGACGTGGTTTGATGAAGTAATAAATGTTTTAACAAATGCTACTATTCTTGAACACACTTTAAAATACTCATTGGTTGAACGAGTTTGGTTCACATTTATGAATGAGGGGGAAAAATTAATAATTAAAAATTGAAGTTTTAATTTATATTGAGCTGTTTAATTAATTTATAATAATCATTAAATTCTTTTCTTTTTTAATTTGTCATTTCATTATTACATTGTTAAACGCAAAGAAATAGTATTCAAACATGTTTGTTTTCATACATAATAAAATCAAATCCAATTAAAAAAAAAAAGAAATGGAAAAGAATCATTTTGGTGAATGAATTAGTGAGAAGAAACATCTGAAGTATAATCTCTTGCTCCATGATAATCCCTGACAAAATCACATGTTCATGCAGACAATTTAGACCCACCCATATTCCCCTCCCACATGGACACACCCTACAATTACATCTCTCTTCATTTCCTCCTCATTCACCTATCATTAAAAATAATTCCTTGATTTAATAATGTTTTTGCCAACTCTCATCATTCTTTGATTTACACATGGATGATGGCCCCATGCTCCCATTCAACTACTAACCATCCAATCTCTTCTGGGTTGTCTCCATTTCATTGTTTCTCACTGATTCTGTTAACGGAATCCGGATCCTCAAATATCCATTCTTATTTGCTGTAATATTTCTGACCCCATTGTCTAGTGGTAAAGGTTGGATTTTGGGGTTGTTGTGGGTTCTGTTCCTTTTTGGCTTGATTGTTGAAACAGAGTGCTCAAATTTTGAATTCTTGAATTATTAATGAGGTTCTTAATTTTAGGGAGAAAGGGCATTTGATTCTTGATGAGGTGAAAAACCTAGTAATGCTTGATCATGCTCAAGGAAGTGATTGGGTATTGAGAAAAGATTCACACACACACACTGTCTCACACACACTCGATACATTATAAAAAATATTGGTTTCTTGAAATGGTGGATTGCCTGAGTTTGGGGCTTTGTATGTCTCTTATTCTGAGGATTGGTGAGGCATGTGTTTGTGTGCTTTGAGAGATTTAAGGTTAGGAAGAATGTGTAGGGAAAAAAATCTAGTTTATTCAATTGGTGAAGAGCTATAGAGTTGGACATATGAATGTAGACTTGAATTGATTGAATAGAAAAAGTTGGTTATAATTTGACATTGGTGGGGTTCTTTTAGTGTGGGTTGAAAGGGACTATTCAAGATGGCAGCAAAGCTACTGCATTCTTTAACAGATGATAATCTAGATTTACAGAAGCAAATAGGATGCATGAATAGCATCTTTCATCTCTTCGATCGTCCTCATATCCTAACGGGCGGTAGGCGTATGGTTGGCCACAGCTCGAAGAGGCTATCTCGTGGTAAATTACACTATGCCTCTGCTTGTAGCTCCATGTGATTTGTTGCCAACACACAATGTTCATGTTTGAATCTTGATGTGAATGAATTTATGATCTGCCTATGAGTTTGATTGTATGTAGTGTGTATATGTATAAGTATATGCACCTCAGGACATGTATGTTTCTTTGTCTTATTTCACTATGCTGTATTGCTGGAAAGTACAATGTCTGTGTTTCATTCTTTGTGGAGTACTATGTTAGTTATCAGAATGAACATCTCAGCACCTAATGTTGGTTTATTGTTGTAGGGATTTCAGACTTGAATAGTGATACTCTGGAGAGGGAGTCTAGTAATGCACACCTAAGATCTGCGTCTACGGTACGTCTTCTCGTTTTTTATCCTGTGGAACTTAAGGGTGGGAGATAATGTCTGCTTGTGACTATTTACGAACAATAGTATCTACTGGATATCAAAATAGGAGATAGTTCTTCATTCTTCATCTCTTTTGATGGGTGCTAAATGAGTATTATTTTCTTAATAAGAATTATTATATGATCCGAGGGGTAGCTCAAATAGTTCTCTCATAGAAGAAGTTGTTTGTGTTGGAATTGGGGGGGTGGGGGGTAGAATTTCTTATGAGAATTGAGTGATCTGATTTGCAGTCTTGCCTTGTAGGAGAAGTATTTAAACAAGAGTATTCTTGAAAAACAAAGGATCTCCACTGAATCGTCCAGGGCGTCGTTCTCCTCTTCATCCCCTTCATCTTCCTTTTCGTCTGTCGACTGTAATCGAGCAACACAATTAGACTTTGACAGAATTATTTTTCCAGAAACTCCTTCAAAAGACCCAACAATGAGCCTGCAAAGTTTATCCCCTCAGTTCAGCAGACAAAGCCGTGATCTTCGTGATTTAGTGAAGAGTTCAATGTATAGGGAAATGCAGGGCTTCCCGGTTAAATCTAAGGCTGGAGAATCGCCAAGAACACATTCTGAGATCACTGATGGTCCTCATGCTTCAGTTCTTGCTAAACTTCAAGAAGTACCTTGGTATCATAGTGAGCCTAGAATGCTTGTGAGATCATCATCTTACCATTCAAAAGATGCTTCTTCTTTGGCAATTACAAGAGATGCCCCTCGGTTCTCCTACGATGCACGGGATGTTTCAAAACCTACCCTAAAGCTTAAAGACCTTCCGAGACTTTCATTAGACAGTAAGGCTGGTTCAATGAGGAGTTTGCATGCATGTGATGATAATCCTCAGAATCTGCTGCAAACTCCTGCACGTCCTCCGAGTGTTGTAGCGAAGCTGATGGGTCTGGATGCACTGCCCTATTCTTCATCCGTTGATGCCAACTCTGGCTCAACTCGAAGTTATGCAGATAAGGATCTTGCTAATATTTCAAGGTTAGTTACAGGGCAAGCTAGCCAATCTAGTTCTGTTCAGCAATCTAGTTCCTCAAAGAAGCTGTGGAAGGAGCCTAGCTCGCCGAGCTGGAGAAATCCCGATTCTTCGATGAAACCCATGTCGCGGTTTCCAATTGAGCCTGCACCATGGAAGCAGATTGATGGGAGGAGGAGCACTCAGAAACCAATCTCTGAAACTAAAAGATCTCATGCTAAGGCTGAAACGGTGTTTCCTTCGGTTTACAGTGAGATAGAGAAGAGATTGAAGGATCTTGAATTCACTCAATCTGCTAAGGACCTTAGTGCACTTAAACAGATACTGGAAACAATGCAGTCTAAGGGATTCTTACAACCCGAAAAAGAAGTTCTAGGTGAGAAAAATGACAAGGAAAAGTATTTAAATTTCAAAGATGAGTCTAGATCAGCAGACAATCGAAAGCCACCGAGCGAGCGAGTTCTTGCTTCCTCAAAGAGGAGGGCCTCTGTGGAACGACATTTTGAGTCTCCAATTGTCATCATGAAACCAGCTAAACTTGTTGAGAAATCTTTAATTTCAGCTGATGGCTTGTCTACTGCACCTAAACTTGATGTTAATGAGTTTGTTGATAATAGGAAGGCGTCGAGCAGCGAAAGAACGGCTAAAGATCTGAGCTCTAAGTATAGTCTACGAGACAATGCTGCAGCTAATATGAAAAATGACCGGGGTTCGAAAACCACACAGACTTCGAGGAAACCACAACAGTTGGCGAAGGATGACAATGCAGGCTCTGGGAAGAGTTCAGGATCCATCAGCCCAAGATTGCAACAGAAAAAACTCGAGCTGGAAAAAAGATCTCGTCCACCAACGCCCCCAGAATCAAGCAAATCCAGAAGACAGCCAAATAAGCAACAACTTGAGTCTAATTCTCCTGGTGGAAGAAGAAGACCGAAACATCTCAATGTTGGATCACGAAATATGAGTTTCCATGACAATGATGGTGCTGAAAAATGTCATGGTGAAAGTAGTTGCCAGAGTCCCTGCATGAAGGCTCCTGAATATATGTTATCTGGCTTGGTAGAGAAGGTTTGTACTCTGTATTCGCATCACGTATGTCTTATTCATTTTGCCTTTACATTCACTAACTCTGTTTCATGATTTACTTAGAATTCTAGTGTTGCTTTGTGTGAAGAAGATTCAGCAGATTTTGGCTCTGTTCCCCTTGAATACTCCAGTCCTGTATCAGTTCTCGATAACACTGTTCAGAGAGACGACTCGCCTTCTCCTGTGAAGTACATTAGTAATGCCATTAAAGGTAAACTATGTTCTTTCATTGTTTCACACATAAGTAGAGAAGCTATGGTTAAAGAGCAGTTTACTTCTTTTACGTGTTTTCATCGAAGCATTTCTGATGCCATCTTTCCTAACTAAAGAAAGAGGAAATCGATATTATAGAGAGAATCATCAAGAAACACTTGATGCGTTGCATTGCTAAATTAAGACTACCAAATGCTTTATATTAATGATTCAATTTTTGTTAAGAGTTTTTTTAGCTGATATTGATTTGGTAATGCACATTATGCCATGTCATGAATCCCATTGATGCAAATGAACAATAGTGTAATCAAGGTTGTAGTATTTGACTGAATGACATTTATTCACAGAGAATGCATCCATGGTTGGAGAGAGGGACTCGGATGCAGTTCAAGAAAGTTGTATGGGCGTTTTCGTGCCTTACTCCAGTGATTCTGGTTCTGCATTTGAAATGAATAGAAAGAAACTTGAAAACATTGAAAACTTGGTTCAGAAGCTGAGAAGTGTCAACTCCAGCCACGACGAGGCACGTACAGACTACATCGCCTCGTTGTGTGATAACAGTGATCCAGATAACAGGTACATTTCAGAGATTCTATTGGCTTCAGGTCTCCTACTTAGAGACCTCGGCTCGAGCTTCACAAATTTCCAGTTTCATCCATCCGGCCATCCCATTAACCCTGAGCTGTTTCTCGTGTTGGAGCAAACAAAGACGAGCACTTCAATCGAGAAAGATGTCAACCACGAGACGAAGACTCAGCTGATCATCAAGGGAAAAACTCACAGGAAACTCATCTTCGACACTGTGAATGACATTCTTGCCAGAAAGCTGGCCTCAGCAGGTCCGGTTTTTAGACCACTGAAGCGAGCTAGGACGGCCATCAATGCACAAAAGCTTCTCAAAGAGCTGTGCTACGAGATTGAAGCACTTCAAGCAAAGAATCAACAATGCAGCTTAGAGGAAGATGATCAAAGATGGAAAACCATTCTATACAAGGATGTGATGCATCATGAATCGGAAAGCTGGATAAATTTAGACGACGACATCTCAGGAGCCGTGCTTGACATTGAACGCTCGATATTTAAGGATTTGGTCAGTGAGATTGTAAATGGAGAGCCAAAACAAAGACTCTTAGCTAGTTCCTACTGCTGATCCACACCCTTAAATTATTTCTTGCTTTGTCATTTGATCTGATAAAACTGGCTGATTAATTAAATGGATCGTAAAGAACATCCTCTTTGAGTTTATTGCAACATACTATTCATGGATATTAAGAAAAAACATAATTGAGTGGGTTCCTACTGCAAGAACATTTATGAATCACATAATATATACTCCCTCCATCCTACTATATGTACATGTGCCACTTCTCTGGAGGTAGTATTATTGTTGAATCAGTTTATCGAAAGTTTTTTTTTTTTTTTTTTTTTTTTTTTTTGCAATATGCATGTTGCATCAACTTTTGTGTAGAAAATTACATGTGTTCATGGTTCAGCTAGTGTGTATATATGTGGATGATTTTTAAAATTTAAGTGAATTTTAAGAATTAAAACAAATTCTTACGAATATATTTAACTCTCTCCATCCCATATATTTATACATACTTTTCATTTTAGATCCTTCAAAATACTTATGCATGTTCCATTAATAATAAAAATATAATATACATTTTACTTATTTTTTTACACTTAATTAATTAATTCCAATAATTTTATTCATCATTTCTAAGAACTTTATTTATTTTTTACACTAAAAAAAAATTTCTTAATATGCGTGGAATACAAATAAACATAAATGCCGAGAACAAGGGAGTGTATATATTACTCAAGGAAACAATTAACTCAAATATATTACTCGAATACGTTGTTTAACTCAAATACATTAACTCTGAAATTTTGTTTACTCAAATTTTAACTAGATTTTTTTTTCACTGTATTATTGATTTATTGAATACTTTCGAGTAAAGAATTTTTTAAATCAATTTGGACATGAAAAGATAAAATTAGGATAATAATTTAAAAAAAAAAAATCTGCAGGTAGTGCCTGCGATTTCTTGTATAAGAATTATGGACCACTGATGAAAACCCAACCCTACTTAATTGGTGGAGTAGGGGTGTGTGCCCCTTGTATAAATTTTCTTGGATCTTGTGAGAATGACTTCATCATACTACATCTACATGATATGAATACATCTATTATTATTATTATTATTATTATTATTATTATTATTATTATTATTATTATAATACAGGTAAAATTTCAAAATAGCGTAAATGATTTAACAACTTCTTTTAATGCTCCATATACAATAATCCTCCCTCCACCACAAACGTTTCTTCTTCTTTTTTTTTTAATTTAAATTTTGAGTGTAAACTCCAAAATACTAATTTTTCATTGTTGATTGCAACTCCACCATTCATTACTAGAGGTGTGCACGGATATTGGATTTAACCGAAATCGTATCGAAACAGCAACGAATTAATCCTGAACCGAAAAAAACCGTTGACTTTTTATTTTTTCCAAACCGAACCGAACCGATTTTTCGTTTGGTACGGACTTGGATATTTCCTGTTTTTCCGTACCGAATATTGGATATAACCGAACCGAACCGTACCGTACCGAAAAACCGAATTTAAATTATGCATTAAAATTATAATAATATATTTATCTTATTATTTGTAGTTTATACTTTATATGTCATGAATTAATTAATTTTACTCTACTAATTATAATGTAATCATAATTAATAAATTAAAATTAGTTATAATATACTTACAAATGATAATTTAAAAATGTATCTAATACTTTAAATATTTATTTATTATTGTATATTAGAAAATGTATATTTCATAAAGTAAAATAAATTTCTAAAAAAATAGAAAATAAATAAAATAATATGTTCAAAGTTCAAAGTATTATTCCAGAGAACATAATGAATAAAATAAATTGTATCTCTAAAGTCTAAATTCAGTCGTAAATTTAAGAAATAATTATTATATTTTATACTTATTTAGTGAAGATAAAATACAAAATTTAAATTATAATCCATATTTATGTCTAAAATATTATAAGATAGACTTTAATTGAAATACACCTTAAATTTAAAGTTAAAGGTTTAAAAAAAATCTAAAATTATTAATTTTCTTTATCTTAATACTATTATTTTTTAAGGCAACATATGAGGTCATCTTATGTAAAACACATTTTATTAAATAATTATCAATTTTTATTAAATATATTATCACTTTTCATTAAAAGTTTATCATTCTTTATTTATAATATGAATTGTTTATGAAATAATGCAATGCACCACTCTTACTTTTCATCAATTCGAGTATAACTTTTTATTCAAATATTATCTATTTTTATATGTCTCATGAAAATCTTAATTGAACTATGAAGCAGTAATACATAAGTTTTTTCTTATTTTTTAAAGTGTTATTACGTTTTATTAAAATAAATATATACTCATATTATCTTCGATTCGCTCCGTATCGTGAAAATTCGTTTTCCCGAAAATTCGTTCCGAACCGAATCGAATTCAGGTATGAATTCAATATCGAATTTTTTTTTGCGGAATCAATATTGGATTATTTTTTAAAAAAATCCGATTCGATTTTCGGTACGGATTTTGAAAATTCCGTACCAAATCCCGATCCACAGACCCCTATTCATTACTAATACAATCACTATAAATAAAATAATAATTTTTCTTAATTCATGTGCAAAAAATAAATGGAAACATTTATTGCAGACGGAGAGAGTAATAAATATTTAAATACTCAAAATGAGGAAAATATCATATGCTCGATTTGTGATTCGATTTGAGTAAAAGATTTAATCGAATCATAAATATATACAATCAAATCATAAAAATATATAGAATTGAATGATAAATACATACATATCAATATAGTCATTTGTTTTAAAGGTTAATTTTTTAGAATCAGGGGTAAAATTTCTATTAGTCATTAGGCTCTTTTGTCCATTTTGCCCAATATTACTTCTATATTCTATATACAATAGTTTAAGGTTAAATTTTTGTGCATTCGAATGGATTTAATTATATTTTTTAATGTTCTAATTTTAGTGATAAATGTTAAAATGCCTAAAATAATAAAAATATTTGACTTGATAAAAAAAAAGAGTTTTAATATGTACAACTAAGTCATAAAATCAAGTAATAAAAATATCTACAATTGAATCATAAATATGTTTAATCAAGTCATTTATTATAACTGAATAAATATCATTATTAAATAATAATAATAATAATAATAATAATAATAATAAATAAGGGCATTGTGGCCCATTTGCTCTTCAGTATATTCTGTCTCTGTCACCCTACCTTTTTGATCAACGGAGATCACTCTGCAAATTACCCAATAATACAATGCAGTATATTATGTCACCCTTTTGTTTTATCTAATTCCTTTCTTTTTCATCATCAGAGATCACCTCTGCAAATTGATTTATTGATCCTATATTCTACAATTCCAAGTAATCATAATTTTTTAGTATTTTACTTGTGGAAGATCAATTGTACAAGCATTTGACAAAATTTTGGTGTGTCAAATCCAATCTCTATTACTTTGTTTTTGAGTGGTGGGTTATTTGCGGGATATTTTGTTAAAAAATGAAAAATGAATACATTCTTGTTTTAGACTAAAATTGATTTAATAAACAAGTTGTGAATAGTGTTGTTCCATGTTTGTTTTGAGTTTTGAAGAAACGAAGAGAATAGAAAAAAGAAAAGAAAAAACAATTATATGATAATAATATAAAATGAATATTTTATTAGTGGAAACACCGAGGGTGTAGGAGATTGAATTTAGTAGATTTCAAAGTCGAGTTATAAGCTATCACTATATATTTATCAATATACTGGAAAAATGTCACATTTGGTCCCATAAAAATTCCTTCATTTAAATTTTAGTTCCTTAAAAATTTATTGGTCTCATAGCTAGCGTTTTGGTCCCATAAGAATTTTATAACCATAATTTTTCGAAAATTTTCATCCCAAATTAACTTATATTATTGTAAACTACCATATTTATATTATTTTCTATCGTTCAACACACATAATCCATTATGACAATTCTCCTATGTTTTCTCTCTCAATTAACATTGTATTAGTTTTCTTTGGGGATTTTTGCAAATTATGGAATTAAATCTACAAGTTGTCATTTTAGTCTTGTTAACGATTCAGAATATTTCGTTAACTATTAACATATTTTGGTATAAAATTCCTATGAGACTAAATCTGCCAATTTTGAGACCTTTTTGGCATTGTGCAATTTTTATGGAGACTAAAAGTGTAATTTTCCCTCCATATATATCATTATACGGTACACTACTCTTATTTATATTGATAACTTTAATTTTAAATGAACTAATAAATTTTAAAATAAAAATAAAATAAGTTCTAAATCGTCTTAATATGTCTACGTGCTTTGTTCGAGTCTGGACGGTTTGGACATGCATGAAGCGAACATTAAATTACGTGAAATATTATACTCTCTCCATTTTACGTATTTTTAATTACTTTCCTTTTTGAGATGTGCTACGTATTTTTACTCATTCTATTAATGGTAAAAATACACTACACATCTTATCTACTTTTTTACATTTTATTCATCATTCTCAATAACTTTATTTACTTTTTTTACACTTTATTCATCATTTCCAATAACTTTATTTACTTTTTTTCTCAATATTACCAATTTATCCCTATTAGATTGAAATTAATGTGTATTGTACGTGTATACGGATAAAACAGACTGAAATTAGACAAATGCACACGATTTACCTGGCACTCGATATAATTACTCTTCCTCCCACTCGTTTACGCATTTTCATTTTAAATGTCCCATAAAAGGTCTTATATTTCTTTTTATAATAAATGAAAGTCACATAAAATATTTAAGTATTTCATGGTCCCACAACACTACACTAATATAACTACCCATTATTTATAAAAATATTAATTCTCTCACCTTAATATATACATAAAAATACTATATTTTTTAATCTCGTGCAAAAGCAAATATGTCACCTTTATAATGTACATTAAAATTAAAATAGAATTATATTTCTTATTCTCGTGCATAAGTAAACTTAAAACGTTTCTATGGGATGGGTGACTATTTAATATAAGAAGAATTACCCTAAAACTTCGTCACAGATTGTCCCATCCCGGCTTGTAATGGCGGAGTTATTAACAAAATCTTCATGCGAATCACTTGTAAACTCAGGATGTATTGTACTTTCGGCATGTAAATTAGGGACTTGAATTAATATATAAAATTATCAACCTGAAATCATAAAATTAACTAAAATAATTATATGATAATCATATAAAATTTTCATATATTGAATTGTTATGTGCATGTAATTATTATATATATATATATATATATATATATATATATATATATATATATATATATATATATATATATATATATATATGTATATATTAATAGTTTTATAATTTTCAAGTTCTAAATGAGTTGTTTTATATATTTCAGGCATTTAATTGCTAAAAAAAGTAATTAGTTTTTCTATTTTTCAGGTTTTTAAATTGAAAAAACTACTACTTGAAAAGTATTAGTTCTATTTTTTTTATGTTCTTATTAATATAAGTAATAGTTTATTAGAGTAATTTTTTAAATATTAAAAACTTATTTTGGTAAAATTAAGAGTAGTGTACCGTATAACGAATTCACGGAGGTCCTAGGTATTAAAATTTACTCCAGAGAAGGAAAACAAAATCAAAACACACATGTGCAAAAAGGCAAGATTTGTGAGACCGTCTCACGTAAGGATTTACATGAACATTTATATTAAAAAGTGATACTAAATTAATAAAAAATGATAATGTTATTTAATTCATTAATAATTTATAGTATAAATGAAAAGTGATAATATTTTATAATGAAAGTGATTATGTTTTATAAAAAAAATGATAACTATTTTAAAAAAATGTAAAATAGTCTCATGCAAGACCGCTACCCATTAAGTAAAGAAGAAATAATATAACATTTTAATAAAAAATGTTATTTGATCAATAAAAAGTATAATAATTACCAATTAAACTATTAAAGTATTATATAAGAGGTGAGATAACTGTATTTGTAGATGTATGTAGGGGAAATTTAAGTAAATTTTAAATCTATACCCAACCAAAAAAACCTAAACCGAACACCCGAATAAACCATGTTCTTAAAAAAAAAAAAAATTACACATAACTATTAATCATTGTTAACTTAATTACATGAATTTGCACCAATATTTATGTGTTGATTCTTTAATTTGCTTTCACAAATCACACAATCAATCCACATGAGCTACATTCTACTACAATAATCAAAATTCAATCTGAAAATTTATAAGCAATATACAGTGTAACAATTATCACACAAGAGTTCCATTGTATAATAATATCTTCCAGGAATTAAAATCAAAAATAAATTATGTAAGTATATTCATAAATAGGAATCTGCACTGGAAATTTCTTACCACAGGGAGGTTGTACGTACGTACGTACGTACGAAGTTGTCTGATGCAAGAAATCAACTTCAATTCATTTCTTCAAGAAGAACTTATCTTCTCTCTCCTCAGTGGAATAAAAGATTTTGGAATCCATACTCAAACTGAAAGCAGCTGCTTTATTCATTTGGGAAGTACTAAGATTCAAGGTTTGTCTTATATGGTCATGATTCTCCATTGATTGAGGTATGTAAGAAGGAAAAGCTGCAGGTGTAATGGAGGGTAGGGTGGGTGCAGAAGGGTATAGGTATAGATGAGACGACGACGACGTCGTTTCTTGGTGGTTTGTGGGGGTGGCTAGGGAGTACCCCCCACCACCTCCCAATTGATCCCAATGGAAGTTGTAATTTGGGACACATAGTTGGGTAGTGTTGAGTGGGAAGAAGTTTTGTGCTGAAAGGTGGGGGGGTAGAAACCCCCCAAAACCCTCATCTTGATCATGCCCATACTGCTTGTTTATGGCTTCTAGGGGGTGGTTGGAGGGGGGGTGGGGCTGGGGGGGGAAGTGGGAGGGTAGGGTTGGAAGAGGGGGGAGTTTGTCAATGTCTAGTTTTGCAGCTTCTATTAACCAATCAACCACTTTGCTTGGCTGGTTCAGGCCAAGCCTGTCTTGGAGATCATACAGCTGGATGGCAGTCGGGACGGAGAGGCGGATCCTCCGGTCTCTTAGCCCTCGGACCGTGCACACCTTGCTGTGTCGGTCCTTGCCTCCGAACGCACGGGAAACGCGCACGATTCTAGGGTTCTTGAAGCTGGAAGACCACTGCCTTGAAGAGGAAGTGATGATCCTTGGAAGAGAGGTTGTAGTGGTAATAGTAGTAGTACTTGTGTTGTAATGATCACATGGATATTCACATTCTTTCTTGCCACCAAACCCCTTTAGATGATGAATATCATCTCTTGGATTCATTTTTTTTTGTTACTTGATCATCATCATTAATACACCTGCAGATTAACTAACTAAACATTATTTAGTCATAAATCAGTTGTTGCAATATTAATCTCTCTCATCATATATATATAATTATGCTAAAAATTAATTTAGAAAAAGAAGAAGATGAAAAATTAGCATATAACAATTGATATTGATTATCATGATGTAGTTAATTCTTATCTTTTACTTGATCAATCTACCTCATAATATTAATTATATGCAAGAAATTAACTTACAAAAAAGATGATCATCATCACAGGATAATTGTATCATGAGAAAACATTCAATTACAACAAAATGTTAAACCATATGAGATCATGAAAATCAAAATTCATGGACATATATAAAGGTAACAAATTAATATATATACATATAGATATAATTAAATAAAAACTAGGTTTATGTATAGCTAGGTTATCAAACTTTTTTTTTCAAAAAAAAGAAAAAAACATCATTAGATCAGTCAATCATAAACACATAAACATATATACATATGAATGTATTAGGTGATGAACACGAATGAAAACGAACGACAAGAGCTGGATAAGAGATGGAAAATACGAACTTATGGGCGACGAATGAAGCAGGATTCCACAGTCGGTCGAAGATAGCTAGGCTAGTTCCAGATGAGGAAAACGAAGCAGCGGATCGAAGAAGAGCTTGAATTGGTAACAAATTGGGAAGAAAGTGGAATCTGTGGATCCACAAGAAGAAGAGTAAACAAGCTAGGAAGGTTCCAGTGTAGAATTAACTAACTGACAAGAATTGTTGAACCATAGTTGGCAAAATTCAATGACCTTCACAATTGGTAATCCCTCCCTCTTTGGTTACAACTCTTAAATTTTGAGTCACACTTATTAATGGTTGATCTTAAGTTAAAACTTTAACTATGAACTCAATTTAATATAATGGGACCAATACTTGTTGCATTAAACATAAAGAAAGATAACTACTTCTTTATTGACAACTACAAGTACCTTTAATTATCAGCACATTTCTTAGACATGCTGTGTGAACCCTAGGGGGGGGGGGGGGGGGAGACTTTTGTTAAAGAAGGTAGCTTTATGTTGTGAAATAATTTTTTGACATTGGTTGTATATACGTACTTATCATGCAGTAATTAAAGATGCTACACATAATATTCTTACTTTTCCCAATATAGGCACACAATCTTGAATAAATCTGAGGTAACAACACAACACAAATTAATAGTTGGTTATAATAATCAAGAAATTGATTAAACATAATTAATTAGTTTAAGGGGGTAGCTAGTGTGGATGAGATGAGATTAATTATGGATGCAGTATATTTTTGTACCTTATAAAAATATAGAGGTTGGACCAATATTGTAGCTTCTTTAAAGCATTCTGCATGCTTAGTACTCAGAGGACCACCCCAGAAATTGCACTCAGATTGCATCAAGCAACTTGTACCCTATATTCAATTTTCTTGGTTTTCTTTTTTTTTTTTAATTTAATCAATTATTATTTTTAAAAATTTAAGAAATTGTCCTTGCAAAACCCTAATTATTATCGACACCTCTGATGTGTGTGGGCATGTATCAAATTGAGCATCTCTACTCATATGTGACATTAATTCTTTATTCAGCAAAATTAATAATAATTAATTATAGATCAATTTTGAGATATTTTAACATGTATATATCCACCTATTATTGGGAGAAAAATTGGTGATTAATTAGGCAAATATCGATTGATATCATTTAAATTTCTGCAGGTGCAATATTTACTTAGAATAAAAGTAGAATAACTGCACAGTTTACCCTCTCATACATTAAAGTATTTCTCTTATGAATAAAAATTAGTTAATTAGTACATTCTAGGTTTTATAAAGTACATACATCTATATATATAGAAATATATAATAATTTTACGAATATTATTAGCTAGCCCTAATTATTATATATAATAATAAGCTTCACATTAATTATTAATTAGTGACGTAGCTTCGTTTTATAATATGCATGTATTTTCTTGTTAGATTAATTTGATACCGCACGCGGTGTCACCAATTTTAGGTTTTCCTGTTATATTTCATATTACATGCATTAAATGAGTTATATTTCATATTAAATGCATTAACTCAGGGGAAAATTTTACATATTTTTTTTATGATTGATATATTTTTTTTTTTCAAGAGTATAATTTTATCTATATATATATTTTATGAATTCGTCTAACAGTTTGGATGTAATAACAAAATGTATGAAAGATCAAGATCGATAAATTATATTATGTCTAATTTGATGTAATTATTAACTAATTAGGATTAATTTGATCGGTAAAAAGAACATCTTTATTAATAATTAACCAATAAAGTGCACAACGTAGTATAATAATTTATTTTTCGTGGACATGGAGAAAACTACTATGTGTGTGTGTATTCTTCTACATACAGCTAGAGACTATTGCTGCTTTTATATATATTAATAAAATATTTATATTAGAGAGGTAGATGTAATTAGTTTGATAACCAAACAAAATAAGTCGATAAAAAGTTCCTTTAATGTTTATTTTTTCTTCGACCATACGAAAATGTGATCTCTCAAACACTTGTTTTTCGACTATTATTAATTAAAAAGTTAAAAAAAACTCCCTCCATTGATGAAGTTCGTTTTCACGTGCCCTCCATTGATAAACATTTGTTTATTTAATTACAGTTATTTTTTTAATTTTTTAATTTCTCTTGATTAATACATATTTTATTTACGGGATTTACTTATAAAAATTGTATCATATGTTTAATTTTTAATTAAAAGAGTAAAATGGTCATGCATGAATATATTTAGTTATAAATGCTACAAATAGCCGAACCCCTAATAATAATAATAATAATTATTATTATTATTATTATTATTATTATTATTATAATAATTAGATTAAGTGGGCAAGTCTTGCGTGAGGCAGGTTTCACGTGAGATCATTTAACAATTTTTAAATTAGTTATAATTTTCTTTATAAAATATCATCATTTTTCATTTATATTATAAATCATTCATGAAATTAGTGAGGCAAGTTTCACGTGAGATCATTTAACAATTTTTAAATTAGTTATCATTTTCGTTATAAAATATCATCATTCTTCATTTGTATTATAAATCATTCATGAAATTAATTAAATAGTATTATCACTTTTTATTAATTGAGTATCACTTTTGTTATAAAAATTATTATTTTTCAAACTCTCACGTAAGTAAGACGGTTTCATACAAATCTTTGTCTTAATTTAATTAGTTAACTTTTCTTACCGCGTGTATATTGTTTATTAAATAGTTTATTAGAGGCGTAATTATAATGACAAATCTCTTGAGACGCTACTTATGTGAGACGTATTAAAGTATGTCTATTATATAGATAAAATATGTTTAATGATTGTTAAATTATGTTTTGTAAAGTATAATGGATAATGAATTAAAGTATAATTTTAGGATGTTATTATATAATTTATTTTGATATACTTTAACTACGAATAATGATAAGCATACTTTAATAATGGGTCAACTCATCTCATAATCGTCTCACATAAAATCCGTGAATCTCTCAATTATATATCATATTTTATTAAAATATTATCTAAATTCTTATTAGTTTTACGTGTAAATTAATTAGTTATGACTTTTCATATTGCGTGTATAGTGTGTTCATTAGTACGCTATATATACATGATTTGATATTAGTATTCGTGGTGCACACATATATTAATTTTCATTTAATACTGTATATATGTACATTTTAATATATTAATAATTTTTTATATCAGTTTTTCATAAGAAAAATAAATTAACAGAAATTCATTAACAAAGTATATAATTTTTTATTCATTAGTGTATGTATTGTAAGATGTACAGAGTATATGCGGATGCGAAATATAGTACTCCCTCCGACTTACGTATTTTTAGTCACTTTTTATTTTGGATTGTCCCACGTATTTTTACCCATTTTATTAATGGTAAAAAATACATAATACTCCCTCCGTCCGCTTCTAAGGTATTCATTTTATTAATTTTGGCGTCCGCTTCAAAGATATCAATTTTCGTTATTTAGTATGGTCCACCACTTCCCTCTAATATAACTACCCAATTTACATATAATAATAATATTCCTTAATCCACGTGCAAAAAGTAAATGGATACCTTAGAATTGGACGGATGAAGTATTTTATTACATACTTTTATACTTTATTCATCAATCCCAACAATTTTACTTACTTTTTTTACACTTTATTCATTATTTTCAATAATTTTATTTACTTTTTTTTAATTACTAATTTATCTCTATATTTTCTTACATTATATATTAAAAAAATAACACGACTTAATCTCCGTGCCCGTACAAATGGAACGGAGAGAGTATATATATGTATATATAAAGAAACTGCAGACACCCTATTAATACAAAACACCATTTACTAATACACAGGGCCACACCTTTAAAGATACGAACGATACGACCAAAATATTAGGGCCCAAAATTCAAACTATTAATATTTTTTTTTAACAAACAAAATTTTATTCATTAAGAATGAGCATAAGGATCCCCCCAACTAGAACATAATTTAAGAATACACTCATAAATGCTCTTACTTAATCACTTAAAAGTAAAAAAATCTAGGTTTAGGAAATATTCAATTGGAGTTGGATCATGAATAAATTATGTACTTATCATATTAACTACTTGCAAACATTGTTGTGGCTTTAATCTTGTTCACTATTCTTGTAAAGTTGGATATTTTTCATTTAACAGACAATTACACATGATATTTTAATTACGTTAACGTTAAACAAACATAATTTAAGGTTTGATATTTATCTTTAATACTACTTAAAATATAAACATATTCTCTATTTAGATTTTTTAATGTAATTTTTTAATTCAATAGGTTAAGTCAAGTGTACAAATTTATTATCATTGCATCAAATAAAAGAAAAATAATAATAAATAAACTTTCTTTTACAAAGTCAACCTCGACGTATAACATGGGGAATTTGAAATTGATACCGTAAAAATTGAAATAGTGATTTAATCATATAGGTCAAAATTGACTTTGGAAATGATGGTAAGAATGTTGAAATGAGATTTGGACAGTGGTGTCAGTGTCATCTCGTCAATCATCCACTCATCATATTTAATATTTAATATCATATCCCATCCATATGATTTTTGCATATATATTAAAATTGAAATTGAGTAACACCAATTATTTGATATATGAAAATGAAATTCTGCAAGTTTGATTGATTTGTCATTTTCTGGGCACGAGGATTGTTACTTTTCATACCTCCTAACGAAGCAGGCAAAAGGTTTAAACACCCAGCCCACTCCTTACCAATCAATGCAAAAAAAATAATTAATACTACCAGCAAATAATGCACAATATCAAATTAAATTAATTCATATTATATATAGTGTCATATAATTCTGCATATACGAGTTCAGTTTAATCCGTAAATAATAAGATAATTGACACGAATAAGGTATGCATTTCCAAATAATAAAAGGAATAGTATTTGAACATAAGAAAATAATATTATACTATATGATGCATTGTTTTGTGCCGTTCAGTTTAATCCGTAGTTTTCTTTAAGTTAGTCGAAAGTGATTTTTGCCTTGAAACCTTTAAAATTCAACATGTTAAGTTAGTCGAAAGTGATCTTTGCCTTGAAACCTTTAAAATTCAACATGTTCGGATGGTATAATCAGGTTGAATTGTTGTTGCCCCTGTTACCTACATAAAAAATAAAATTATAATTGCTTAGATTTGATCCCATGACATATGTGTTACAATATATTTCCTTTAACAACTTAGCTAGTCCATCAATCTTTACATGTATTACATATTTATTTTATTATATATTTCTAGTCTTTTTTTCATTTTAAATTAAATTTTTGCAGTTTTATATTTTAACCATGAACATGAAACGTGAGTGAATATATTTTAAAACATTTTTTCGTGAATAATAGTATTCTTTTTAATTTTTATAATTCAATTTTGAATAATATTTATTAAAATAAAACACATTTTATGTAACAAACTATATATATATTGTATTATATAATTATATTAGACTAATTTATTTATTTTTAAAAATCTATATATATATATATATATATTAAAAAGTATGTAATATATTTTTTTAAATATGGGTAATATTATATATATGTGTGTGTATGTGTGTGTTTGTGTGTGTGTAACGTTTTAATTAATATTCATCTTATAAATATGGAATATTAAAAATACAACTCATTTTAAATATTGTGTAAATAATTTATGTATGTAGAAGTGTTACTTAAAAATGATTCTGATGTATAAGTGTTATATTTATAGTGTTACCTTTGCAAAAGTATTACATAAAATGTGTTTTATATATATAAGTGTTATATTCATGTGTTACATATTTGAAAAGTGTTACATGTATGTGTTACTTATATAGAAAGTGTTAAAAAATATTACATATCATAATAATTTTAAAAGTGTTACAATTTTGTGTTAAATAAATTTAAAGTGTTACTATGAGGTGTTATTTGATGCTACTTATGTTGTAGTGATTTCAATTTACCCATGATTAATTTCCAATTTTTTTTAAAAAAACCCTAGAATTTGTGGCAAATGCGGAATGAAAAAGGAAAATGGAAAAGACAAAGAGTAAATGGCATTTACTTAACATTATCGACACAACCCTGAGGTGGATAGTAGGTTTTCAACGTGTTTTATCTCTCATCGTTTTTTTTTAATTTTAAAAGATTGGGGCCTAATTAATTAAAAGGATAAAATAATTAAAAATAAAGTATGTTTAGTAATTTATATACTCCATCTTCTATTTTTAATGGGATACATTTAGAATTCGAGATACGTTTAGTAAAATAGGAAAGTGTGAATAGCTGCCCCGATTTATAAAATCTAAAACATTCTTAAATTTATATTTTTGTTTTCGACATTTTTATTTTCAAATTCTAATAACAGTTATTTTGCACACGAGATCTTCTATGTCATTTTATATATTTGATTTATATGTACATCAATCAATCAAATTATAATATAGGTTGGGGGAGGAGAGGAGTGCAATAGAAAAAAAAAATAGATGAATTAAAATTTATAATAATAAAAATAAAATCATGGAAAATAATTTTAATTCATTGTTTTTTAAAAGATAAAAGAAATGTTAAGGGTAATTTGGTCATATTATTATTTGAGAATTAAATGAGATGCTGTGCGCGAAGTCTGAATCAGATATTGAAAGTTGAAACTAAAGCGTTGCCGCTAGGGTTTTAGAGCAGTATCCCTAACCCTTGCAGACTTGTACCTCCTGAATCCCTCATTGTACCTTCACCAAAATCGTCAACAATGGACAAAAGTATGCTCGGTGATCTGGACGCTCTTCCCGAGGAGGACAAGCTCCGAATGTCTGCCATGATCGACCAGCTTCAAGTCCGTGACAGGTATATTCGTATAATATAGTTTCCGTAATAATTGGAAGGCGTGAATGTATAATCGATTTGTTTAATTAATGGTTTTAGGATCGTTGAGTATGTAACTATGTATTGAGAGATCATTAGATCTGTAGTCTCCACATAATAATGGGAGATTTTTGGGCGTACATGAAATTGCTACAGAAGTTGTTGAATTTCTATGCCTTACCTTATTATAGAACTTGTTGGTGAAATTGATTTATTTAGCTAGAAATTGGTTGCTCTTTGTTTAAGCAATCTTGGTTAATTAGTTCTTTTTTTTTTTCTTTTTTGCACTGTTTTAGAGTGTTGGAGAAATTTATTGTACGTTTTTGGGTTTTATATGCTTAAAATGTTATTAAAGGTTCAAAATTGTTAATATTTTAACAAAAGTTCACTTATGAATGATATTGGCAAATATAACCCGTGCATTTGTTTGTAGACCGTCTATTGCCTCATCCATTTTTCATGAATCCTATTGAAGTATTAACTAAATCTCAGTGTTTTTTCAAAAAAAAAAAAAAAAAGAGGCAGTCTCTGCTTAGTGGTGCTTCAGACACATCAAAGCATTTGTCCAGAACTAAATATTACTTTTGGAGTGCACTTTGTGACAAGCATAAGTATGTGCTTATTATTTGTTATTGCTCTTATGCGAGAT
Source organism: Pogostemon cablin (assembly GCA_023678885.1). Lineage (NCBI taxonomy): Eukaryota > Viridiplantae > Streptophyta > Magnoliopsida > Lamiales > Lamiaceae > Pogostemon > Pogostemon cablin. Next base: position 5,676,728 of record CM042960.1, on the reverse strand, counting down.
GGCAGTTCATACATTACTGTTCTGGAAGTAGAATGTGTCTGCATGTATGTTGAGTCTTCAGAACTTTTTTTTTTTCATTGACACTATGTTAATTATAGTTGGATGATATCGTGATTTGTTTGCTTGTTTTCCTCTGTGTAAGGAATAATAGTTTTCCATGCATTTACAAGTGTTAGACAGAACAGAAAAAAACTAAAAAAGAAATAATATCATTGTAGGATGAGCATGTATAAGTGGAAAATGCCACAAGCACCTGCTGCACCGCTGGTTTCTGCAGTAATTGTTTTTAACTTCTTAATATGAAATTTCATGTTTGGTTCAGAGTTTTGAACCAGTATAAACAGCGAACGAAATTTCTAGTGTTGCTTTAGCCTTAAAATTTGTAAGTTTGCGCTTTTGGCAGTGGTACTGTGAATGCGTGTTGACATTCTTCCTAGTCTTTTACCTCTTTATTTATATTTTTTCGGGTTAATTTCTTAAACACTCTCCATCCTTTTAGGAATTTTCAATTCTATCACGTCTTTTCAATTTTTGCAATCCGATACATGACTATTTAGTATTTGCAATTCGATCCACCATGAAAAGTTCCAGTCAAAATTTTATGACATAGCAGCTGGAATTCATCAGACACGTCAATTGCCTCATGGATGCCACTTGAATTCAAACATTATATATATATATATATATATATATATATATATATATATATATATAATACTTATTTGGTAGAAATGTGTTTTTTGTTCATATTTTATAATAATAATAATAATAATAATAATAATAATAATAATAATAATAGTTATCTTAACACTCCACCACCAATACATTTTCCAGTTTTTGTTGTTCCTCAATTCCCAATCAAGATCGAAACCTCTATCCTTTTGGCTACCATAGTATAATTCAACTCACAAAGCTGTGCATCATGATGGTGAAAATAACTTGCGCATTTGACCAATTGAAAACTGAGGCAAAGGCTAGTATGAAAACTTGTTAGCACTAATAGGCAGCTAGGGGATTACAACAGCAAGGTCGTTGGATATGTGTTGGCCAGTGATTGAGGAGGAAAACACCAAGTGTCACAGCCACATCACCTGCCTCAAAACTCACCAGAAACTCTGCCTCGCTACCAAACTCATACTCATGACTGCCGCTCAAAACTATGAAATAGGTTCAGTAGTTCATTTTTCTTTAATTTCTATTTTGGGTGGTTTTAGAAAGCCATGAGTACTTTGAATTTAATGTTTTTACATAAGGTAGTTGAAATCATAAAGGTTTGGTATATTCTTCTTGTTCATTGTGCTTCTTGCTATTCCCTTAATTGATTTGGAGAAAATTGACAATCTGGGTTGATTCCTTTTGAGTTATAAATCATATGGTAGAATGAGAAAAGAATTCTTGAATTTATACGCAGCAGCGTTATAATATTGTTGTGGCTAGGTTATTGAGGGGCTGCTGATTTCTGATTTTTTTAGGAGTGAGAAACGAATGTCTGTATGAAGATGGAAAAACATTAATAAAATTATTTGAAGGAGTTTAAAGAAACCTTTTTTTCTGTTTTCTGAATTCACATGTTGTCCATGTGGCAATTGACATGGCAGATGTAATAATTCTGGCTTCCACGTCATAAAAAATTGACTGGAATTTTTCATGGTGAATTGATTTGCAAAAATTAAGTATGTTGTATATTGAATTACAAAAAGTAAAAGACTTGTTGAATTGAAAGTCTCCAAAAATTAGGTGAAGTGAATTTTTAAGGAATTAATTTTTCTCATGACCTTTTCCTTTTTGAGGAGTGATAGAAAGATACACAATAAGTATGCTTGAGCTTCTTGGACTAGAAGCTTGAAAATAATTGGAGAATGACAATATGTATTTTGCATTCTATATACATTAAATACTTGGATAATTTATCTTGGTAAAGGTGGAGATATTGGGTGCCGCAATTCACAATTTTTGCTGCTTGGTCACAAGTACATTGGAGACATCCATATTTTTGCAGATTTAAGGATGGATATATTATTCATGAAAGAAGTGGTACGGGATAGATCACAAGTTTTACGGTATTAATGATTGATCTGATGCATTGTCATCTGTTTGTTTCGAGTTTTATGATGGGAAATCAAAGTTTACTTGATGCTATAAATATGAAGAATAGCGCATATACAATCTACAATTTGCTCGCACAAATTCTTATCTTTTCATGTGCATCAATAGATGATTCTCTCTCTTATTTTGAACAATTATAACTCCATGTTCTCAGTAAGACATCGAACATAACAGTTTATATTCAAAATTTGCGTTGTATAATTTTTTTTGTCTCTTCGTTGGTCTTTTCATTTGTGACTGAACTAATTTTCCAATTTCAAATTTTCTGACTAGGATTGATTCAGCATAATAGAGCTGTTAATTTAACGAAATAAACAGCAAATAGCATTACAGTTTCAAACATAAGTATGCATTCGTTGAGGATAATGATTTTTTTTGGGATTTTCAACTGCAGTTTGAGGATGTATAATTCTCTGGTGGAAAGATGTTTCACTGATTGTGTAGACACATTTCGACGCAAGACTCTGGATAAACAAGAAGAGACGTGTGTGCGCAGATGTGCGGAGAAGTTCTTGAAGCACTCGATGCGCGTTGGCATGAGATTTGCTGAGTTGAACCAAGGCGCTGCAACACCAGATTAATTAGATGTGTCTTGATCTATCCAGACATTACATCATAGTAAGATGCCTTTTCCATGTGTTTTTGAGAGATTTTTTGTGACATATTTCTCAAGTGGGTAAAGATTTCTTAAGAGTTTTTTATTTGCTACTTCTGTTTTGACATAATAATAAGATGATGAGATCAACGTTTGTTCCCTCTCTCTCCTCCTCTCTCTCTCAATTCTGAAATGCGTTGATGGTTCTTTATTTAAAGTATGAGAAGTTTTTTCAATTCAGGCAGGTAAGCCATCAATTAAATGTCTCATATTAAATGATGGTCGCTGTGATGTAATTTTATTATTGACATTTGAATATACTCCAAAGTTTTAATTTCTTTTTTATCACAGGAAGTAATCATTTTATTTGAGATACTCTCTTGTGAGACGAGTGTGAGATGGGTCGACCCATCACTAAAGTATGTTTATTATTATAGATAAAATATGTTTATTTACAGCTAAAATATGTCAATAATAAATTAAATTATAACACACTAAAATTATACTTTAATGCATAAGTTAGCGTATTTTAGCAAACATACTTTAACAATCATTAAACATAATTTATCTAAATAATAAACACTCTAACACGTTTTACCTAAATAACGTCTCACAAGAGAATTAGTCATTTTATTTTTTGTGGTAATATTTAGTTCTGTTCTGATCATTCAATAACTTTTTTTTTAAACAAGGATCATTCAATAACTTTAACATTTTCGTGTAGAATATGCGGGTTTAAAATAATTTATTTTGAGGATTTTAATTTAATACACTATAGAGTATACTTATGGAGTATTAATTATTAAGTATACACCGTGTATATTGAATAAAATCCGGCAAAAAATACATGAAATTGGTTAAATATGTGGAAATCCAGGCTAACTTTTCCTAGAAAAATTTCCATATAAAGGCTCACTTTTAAACGCAAGTGATAAGTTTCCATATTGAACTCCTTGTTTTTTTTTTTTTTGGTTTTTTTTTTTTTTGTATTTAACTCTTGCCGTAATTTTTTTTTCCGAATCAATATATATTACAGAATCATATGAAATATCAATTAAAATAGTATTCGATGTCATGATTTAATTTGAAGGTGTATAATGATTTCTTAAAAAAGTATACTTCTATAACAAGAGATTCAGACATATTATCAGTTCAAATTTTCTATTTACATTTTAATGTAATATTTTCTATTGCGGAATGATATGAAAGTGACAGACAAAATATATACAGTAACAAAAAAAAAATTCCTATCACATTCGTATTATTTAACGTGTATAATAAGAGATGTAACACTAAAATATAATAGAATATTCTGTAATTGGTCACACATGTAATCATGTTTAATATCGCGTATTTAGCCACACGAAGGGTTGCATACGAGGGTAATAATGTTTTTTAAACATAATAATGTCTTTTAATATTTAATATAGTAAGAGATGACATTTCTACAAAAATAAAATATTAAAAATAGCATTTTTACATATAAAAATTTTATTATCCATTAAATTAACAAGAATTTTTACTAAAATAAATAAATAAATAAATATTGAAAATTTAGAAATGTCATTGTGTTCCGAAATGAGAAAGTGAAGGTAAGAGACATAGTAAAAGAGTTAAAAATACACGAGTTTGGAGTTGGATTCGAATAAAGAATGAGTAAATTGATTGATATATCTTTAAAGAGCGGGAGTTCAATTTATAAGTTATACTTCAGTATTAAAGATAGATATTCTATTGTCTTTAAATCTTTTATAAATGTGTTGATGTAATTTCTTGGGTATAATGCTTATACCCTATTTTAATGATTTAATAAAATTAATCTTTTTTGCTGTTAAAAAATAAATAAAAAATTTAAAAATAAATATAAATAAAAACGTAAGCACTCAATATAATAAAGTTGAGTACTAAAATTAGATATTTTTATGTTCCAGATTATGGGTGCTATAGTGCGCGGAGGGAGGCTATTTCAGGAATATAAACGAAACGATCCCTCATTCTCAAAACCCCAACCCTCCAAACCCTAGCCTCTCACCCTCCCGCTTTCTCCGAAGAAGAATAATGGCGGATAAAGTTATTTCGCTGCAGACTATCAAGGACTTTTGGCACTCTCAGGTTCACGACCCTGATAAGTGGGATCTCAACGTGGTAAATTTCATTGCTTTCTTTTTAATTATTGATTTCGTTTCTATCTTCTGCTGATTTCACTTCTCTTAATTGCCAATTGATACTTTCTGTGATTTGCCGATGTCGTTTGTGGTTTGAGGTCAACTCGCTATTATATTATCCACTTTAGTGGAATTTAGTCTATCCCGGTTGAATGAAAGGATTTCTGTAGGTTTGATCCATGAATGTTTGATGTGAAGTGTGTGTTTATTTTTACGAATCGAGTCTGATTGGTCTCCTTTTGCAAGTTCAAATTTATTGAAGGTAGCAACTCATTTCTCTGCTTTGCTTGTGACCATCTCATGTTTCATTAGAGTTTTAGGACTTTGAATCAATTCAGCTGTTATGTGCAATTGCAAGAAAGCAGGATAGGTGTTGACATGGAGCTCTTGCATGCTATGAAACCATTTGTTTTCCCTTTTGCTCTATGACATACTTTAAAGAGTGGATATAATATTCTGCCTCTGAATTTCTCGTTTATTTAATCTTAATCCTCTGTTGCTGTCAATGGTTTTTGTCAATATGTGATAAACCATGTTTGATTTGGAGTGAGATGATGTGTTAAGTGTATAGAGCATCTCTTTTTCTTTAATGAACTATTTATCGGATTTGTTTTGTTCTCCTAGCAAATTTTTTCTATGTTTGTCTTAGAATCGCTCGAATATTTTGTTTGGTGCTTTATTTTGTTCTTTATTCTCTTATTGGAGTTAACTTGTTTCTTATTTCTCTTCTCTTTTACTGCAGAAGTTACTGCGGGCAGTAGGGCTCTTTGCTGGTTCCATTGTCTTAATGCGCCAGTATGGTGATATGATGGCCATTTAATAAATCCTGCCCTCAGGTTTAGCTCCTAGATAATATAGGTTTAGTTGGCTGCACTTCTCCTTCTCTTTTTTCCTTAATTACCTGACTTTTAAATGAAGCTTCTGCTGTAAACCGGCAATTCATGGAACAGGTTCTTCATGTTAGAGACTTGAATGGAGATGACAACTCTTTTAATGTTGTTCCAACGTGGAAAAAAAAATAAAAACTACTACTACTGTTATCCTTGGCCTTTACATGTTTTGAATGGGATTTTGTTATGAAGCTCGTAGGAGCATGAGATGTTTCATGCTCATTTTTGATTTAGAAGTGATTTTTTTTTCCTTCATTTTATTGAATGGTGTGCATGTTTGTGTGTCAATGTTGGGAATTGGTTTTGTAGTCCATTGCACAATAAAATCATTGCTCGTCTGTGCGTCTCAATTTGTTGGATTAAATTGCATCCATATCCTTGGTTTATGCGCATAATGAAGTCTTATATTTGCATGCAATCAGCATGACAAGATGTTAAACGTAAATTTTGTCAGATTATGCCTCAGTTAAATTTGATCTTGTTGGGTTTTTTGGATCCATACTGTAGAGTTTGATGCTCGATTAATTCAGGGGTTCGTGGATGCGTAACAGGAACTGATATATTTTTTCCCAAGTTGTACAATAGCAATGATCGTGTCGTTTTACCACTTGCTCTCGCCTATATAGACTATAGGTGAACGCAACGCAGTTATATTCATGTTCATCAAATTTTCATTTTCTATAAAAAGAAAAGTATATGGAGTATATCGTTTTTAGGCAAAAACATGTGATGAGGTAACATTTTCAATAAAATGTTATAGATAGAAAGTAATAATCGTTTAATTGAGTTATTTAATGAACAATTCATAAGACAAGCAAAACGGAGATTGGTTTTACTGAGTCAATTTCACTTGCTCATCTTTTTATGATCTGCAGAACCCTGAATTCATGTTATGTTGTTGATATTTCTACTTACAAGCAAATGAAATTAGGGGGGATTGGTTTAAATTCTACTATGGTAATAACAATGAGTATTATTGAAAAGTTGATGAGTTCAATTGATGAATGTGATTACAGAATGTATAATTAGACTCACTCTTGAAATGGCAAAAGCTCATGCGTCCCTGGGACACCGTCCGTGTCATGTGAACACAATCGTTCCCCTCCTTATTCTATTTAAATCTATGTATTGTTAGGGAGTTTAAATTGTAAAGGGGCACGGATCTAAATTCGTTTGCCCGGCTCACAAGAGATTCACTCAATTGAAAATAATTCTTCTAGGACTTGGAATATTTCTTCTAGGACCCAAGTATTAGGAATGATTCATGTATATTCTCTTATTTTCATTATCCACCCCTATCACCAAATCAAGCTGCCATAAATTCTAAATTTAAAGGGATTGCGATTTGTTGATTTGGAAAATATGTCTGTGATAGCAAAGGTGGATAACATTTGTTTTGTCTACTATTTGAACTTGTGTAACATTATGTTGATGAGCAACTTTGAGAGGGATTGCTATTTGAACTTGTACGGCAAGGAACTTAGACCGTATCATTTGAAATCGGATTTTTTTTCTTAATTAGTTATTAAAATTTTTAGAGATATTATCATTTTTTCGATGTTAATTTTTTATTTACATTATAAATTATTCATAAACTGAATGATTATTATTTTTCATTATGTATAATTTTTATAATTTTTAATTTTAAATGAGCGTAAGAATAATTTATTCAATATTATTAAAATCAACATGAGAAATGCTTGATACACCCACAATAATAAAAATAAAGTTGAACTTAACTTCCTAATTTAATCAGTATGATAATGCAGATCTAAAATTAAAATTCAATATGATTAAGATATGGTACGACAATAAAAATAAGGTAAATTATTCTTTGAATCCGGATTTCCTAGTATGGTGGGAAATTTTATCAGGCTAACTCCTATTCAAATAATATCGTCTTAATTTCACCACATTCCAAACCAATATGCAAGAAAACTAGTACAATCTTACTCAACAACTACATAATTTCAACTTAGCTTAATTCCCGAAATTCCAAATAATCTAAACTCTAGAATTTGTTGAAAATGAAAATGAAAATAAATAAATAAATAAAAGACAAAAGTAAATGATGCGATTACTCCTCTCAAACATGATCGAAGGCACTTTGCGTCCTATTGCATGTGTTCTCTTTGCTATCTAACCATGTCACATAAGATTTACCAAAAAAAATATATATATCTCTCAATGTTAGCGTTTTTTTATTGAACTCTTAAATTTAGAAAAGTAATACTCTATGTTTATCAAAGAAAACATATTTATATTAAAATTAATATAAATTGACTGTAAAAAAATCAAGAAAGTGTATTGGAATGCACAAGAAATCAACTTTCATTTATAAGTAGTAAGTACTACAATTGTTTGTGAAATGATATATAAATATTTTTTTATTTTTTTTTGGGTGGGGGATAGAATAATAAAAAGAAAATAGAATTAAAATACGTTTCCCCCGAAATTACATGAGGATAATCTGGTGGGAAAGGGATTATATTTGTGATAATGATTGAAACTGAAAACGCGAAAGTCAAGCATGTTTCTGAATCGCATGTATCCCTCTTTTTACGCATATGCTCCACTTTAGAATATTCGGATCATGCTGTATAAATCCTATACAAGGAGTAAACCCTGGTGAACATCGATTATTTTGTACTTACGGATTCATCAATCATGATATTTTTCTCGATTTTTTAACCCCTGTAAACTGAAGCAAGCTTACAGATCATCGCCAATGGCTTCACCCCGTGAGAATTCTTTCTATTCATAATTTACTGTAATCGTATGTCATAAATGTATGGACATGAGTGTGTGTCTGTTTCCGATCGATTAATTAACATGCGTGTGAACGCAGTGTTTGTTATGATTTGTGTTTCTGTGAGGTTTTTGAGAGGTTTAGGTAGAATCTGGGTTTTGTGGTGATGTTCATAGCTTTTGGATTTAGTTGCTTTTAATGGAATTTGCTGGATAATGGAGTTACTTCTGATGATGTTAATGGTATAATTGCAGAGCTGGATAATTTCTTTCGTATGAGTTTCGTCTTTGGACTAGTGTTTATGGTTTTGTATTACATTTGTCAATGGCTATCAAACTTTATTTGAAACTTACTATTCTGTGTGATCGAGGTTGTAAAGTTTTCCAGATATGAAATCTCTTCGCCATGAATCATGAAATATTTATATTGTGATTGAATGGGTTGGACCTGCCAAAGAAATAGTTGAATTTTGATTATGCATTGCATCAATGTACTTGGAGACAAAGCTTGGTCTTAATTATTAGAACATAATTTAACTGCTATTAATGACATCTTCTACAGGACAAGAACATTAAATGTGATTATGTGGTAAAAGAGTTGTTCACCAGAAAAATATGATTTCTTAGTTAATCAATTGGTGTTCAACTTCAATTTTGTTGCCACCATAATGATCTGTTCAAACCTTACTCAGCTCCAAACAAAACATAACCACATGCCTGATTTATGTCGATGCAAACTGCCGAGGGCATATTTTGTGGAGATTTGCCTTTATAGAGGCCATATATTACATGGAATATATGCTGATGCCTGAAAAGTTCATATATTACTCAAAAATGCAACAATTAAACCTTTGGAATGAAAAGAGAACAGCAGATATTGTTTTCTCACATCATGCATTCATAATTCTCAGCTGTGCTTATGTTCTTATATTTGCAGGTATTATTCCTTTGGTTTTTCTGTTACTTCTTTTTGGGTGCTCAGGGAGAGTACTTTACCCACTCCCTAGCAGGAGAAATGATAAAAACAGACAGCCAATCCAAACATTTCGCCCGTATAACATTGCACACCGTGGATCAAATGGAGAAATTCCTGAAGAAACTACTGCTGCATACTTGGTATACGATACAGTGCCTTGTACAAAGTTTTCATCTTTTTTTTTTCCGTTGGGAAAATCTATCGTTTTTAAACCTTCTTCCTGTTTGAATCATTGGAATTCCATCCAATGCATTATTAATTATTTGTTTATGCATCCTTGATGTGCCATCTCTTGTTGAACTAGTCAATTTATAAAAGTTAGAGGTGACTTTCTAAAAGTACATTTCATCAATAATTCAATGATAGGATGTAAAGTAGATTAATTGTATGTACACGATCTTGATAATAAATCTCTATGCAAAATATGAACATGCAGAGAGCTATTGAAGAAGGTGCTGATTTCATAGAGACAGATATTTTAGCCTCCAAAGATGGCGTTCTCGTATGCTTCCATGACGTAACCCTGGATGATACTACTGATATAGCCAATCACAAAGAATTCTCCAATCGGAAGAAAACTTATGAGGTTCAAGGAGACAAAATTACAGGCTTTTTTACAGGTAAAAATACCAAAGCAGCTGGAAGTGAGTCTGTTTTATCATATTGTAATATCACTTCACATGTATCAGTTGAACTTTGACATAATATAAACTGAAATGTATTTGAAATGCTTGCATTCAGACCCTAAGATTTTGGCTGAGAACATAAGTGTTTTCAGCTGTGGGCAGCAAATTTTTTTGCTTTACTGACTACCATTCTTCTAAATTGTTCTTGTATTGCTTCACTTTTAGTTTATAAAACCACTAACATACATTGTTACTTGTTTTGGTTTACAGTTGACTTCACTTTAGAAGAGTTGAAGACATTGCGTGTGAAGCAGAGATACGATTTTCGGGATCAGCAATACAATGGTAACAAAGGATCATGGTTCTCTTATAAATTAGCTTATGCATTTAGCTTATAAGTATTATATGAGATTTGTTTTTTTATTCCTATTACTTCGTCTGGCCAAACATACTTTGGACTCCTTTCACTGCTGCACATTCCATGTATGTGGCCGTACTACACACTACTTTGATGTTCATTGTATTTGAAACAACAGAGTTAGACTTTTAACCTGTTCAGGAAAACAAAAGAACATATTGCAGTGCATGGGCCTCTTAGAACTCACCGTAGCCTATAGGGTCTTGAAAATCATCAAAAGTTTCCAGTTTGAAATATATTTCCAATTAATTTAATACTCAATTTTAACCAGTAAAAACTGCTCCTCATGTCTATATTACGCTGCTTTTACATCTACCTTATAAAATATGTTATCATTTGAATACTTATTATTTTGCAGTTCTGAGTTCAATTTTCTACCAAGAATTTTACTACTTTTGAATTACAGTTCTATTGACTGACTGGAAGTATAGATTCAGAATATTAAAAGGAAAGTACGTGGATTAATCCTGAAACTGCAGGAAGAATGTTCCTGGAGTTTCTTGGCACCTTTGTGTTTCGACTTTCGAGTAACTTTAGCTGATACGTGGAAATGTGTCACCAGAGTGCAATCCCTGGCAAACTGTATCTGTGTGAGAATCTCAAAAGAATGTCTTATCTATTTAATGCGTAAAGAATAAGAGAGTATTTAATGCATTCCTTTATCTTGAATTACATTTGGCTTCAGATAAGTTTATTTTTATCTCTTCTACGGTTCTACCCACCACTTGATTTCTCGCAAATGTCAAGAGACCTACCATCTTATTATTGCTTCATTGTTCTTAGAATCGAAGTCTATCTTAACGCCATGAATAAGTTTCAATCCCAAAGGACTGCATGTGAATATTTGAGGACAAGGAAACTGTGGTGATTTCTAAAACCTTCAATATCTTATTTTCCATGTAGGACAATTTTCTATAATCACATTTGAAGAATTCATTTCAATTGCTCTGGATGCACCCAGGATCGTAGGAATATATCCAGAGATAAAGAACCCAGTGTACATCAATCAACACGTAAGTTCCTTCTCATCTCTTGATGCAAATTTGATTTAAAATATTTATGTTTTGAAGGATTTAGTAAAGAAATATTTTACTAAGCTTGGGGTACCATAGAATGTAGTTCACCTGCCACATTTTATATGCCTTTTCTGTGACAGGTAAAATGGTCAGGTGGTAAGAAATTTGAGGATAAATTTGTTGAGACCCTCAAGAAGTACGGATATGAAGGTTCTTATTTATCGAAGCAATGGATGCAACGCCCTGCGTTTATTCAGTCATTCGCCCCAACATCTTTGACATACATATCAAAACTAACTGAGTTGCCTAAAGTATTTTTAATAGATGACACGACAATACCAACTCAAGACACGAATCAGGTTTGTATTTTCTCTTTATTCATCTGCTACTCAGATTCTTGCATTCAGTTCTCATTATCATAGGTCATCAGCATTCTTCTAAGGTTTAGATTTTGTCCAAAAAAAAATGTTTGTATTAGTTGTCCAAATATTCTAATGATTATACTATTATAGCACCCATTTTATGATTAATAAGTATTGAGGATTATGTGATCTCCCACGTTGATATTTTGATGGTTTCCTGTATAATTTTAATGGGATGTTATCCTTTTCCCTTTATTAACTGATTTTAGTAGAGTGAATTAGGTGGTGACAAAGTAGTGTGTAGGAGTCTGCTTTATATTTGCTGAGAGGTAGTGGTGTTACATCACAAGAATAAGCTAAATTGGTTTTGGAAAACGCATTTTCTTGGGATGCCTAGGAAATAAGGTCTGAACTTAGAATAGTAGCACTTGGGGCGCCTTTGGTAATAATATGGTTTTCTTACAAATTCCTTATGCATGATAAAACTTCCCCTTGGGATCATCATGTCAGACATTGTGAAATACTGTAAATGGTTAACTGATTTGCAACCCGAGTTCAATTTACTGTATAAATAGCGAATACTTGGGTGTTTAATTCAAATTTAGTGTTTGATTTATCTATTCTGATACAAGAAATGTGAACTTCATAATCAGTCATTCTGGGAGATCACTTCGGATAAGTATCTCGACTATATCAAGGAATATGTTGTGGGCATTGGACCCTGGAAGGACAACCTGGTTCCCCCATCAAATAATTATCTCCAAACACCAACTGATCTTGTTGCCAGAGCTCATGCTCGAAACCTTCAGGTACCAATTTTTTACTTTACTAAGAAAGGATTAGCATGTTATTATTTCTTTTAAGTCCCAAAAACATGAAAAAAAAATGAAAAGAAAAGAAAATACTGAGTGTGAGATTGTTTTACATTGTACATATTCCATTCATCTATTACTAGTGTAGTCTCAACATCTTAAAACTGATTGAGCTTTTGTCGGATCCAGGTTCATCCGTATACTTTCAGGAACGAGAACAAGTACTTGCACTTCAACTTCAGCGAAGATCCGTATAACGAATATGAATATTGGATAAAGAAGGTTGGAGTTGATGGACTATTCACAGATTTCACAGGAAGCCTTCATCAATATCAAGAATGGACCACCCCTTTCTCTTCTGGGAAGGAAGAGGCCTATCAACTTCTTGATAAAGTTGAAGCTATGATCACTAAGTTGAAGCACAACTAGTTTTGATTTTGGATTAGGCTTTCTGTTCAACACTGATGACCTTGTATTCATGCCAAATTTATTGTGGGATTATTTCATGGATTTGTGCAGAGTAGTTCCTTTTATGTTAATATTAGTATATATTCACTGTCCCGTATATATTTTGTCCCACCTTATACCTTTTTCTTTTTGGCAAGTGAATGCTCACACACTAAAATCAATACTTCTATAAGTATTACAGCATTACACCATTTTTCATTAATTTGAATTAAAATTATGAAGAAAAATGTATAATTACAATAAGGTGATATTTGTTTTGAGTTTAAATAGGCATAAAAAAAAATTAGATTTAGAATTAGGCGAATTTAGTAAATCCAACATAAAATTATGAACAAAAAGTAACATTACAATTAGCTGATGTTAGTTTGAGGGCTAAAGATTTAGCATTATGTGGATTTATTGAATAGGAATTATAATGGGATTAAAAGTGATTGTAATTATAATGGGATTGAAAGTGATTATGTGGATTTATTCTAATGGCATGAGTATTATTAAGGAATTATAATGGGATTAAAAGTGATTGAGGGGTAATTAGTATATTATTAAGAAATTATAATGGAATTGAAAGTAATTGAAGTATATGAAGTATTTATCGAATAACATGAATGATTTAAGAATTTTGATTCCAATTTAATCAAACAAGCATTAATAATGTGAATCAATATACCTTCATTTCCATTAACTCACCCAATACACCCCTAAATTTACATATTATCTATAACATATAGAATGACTTTCATTTGATTTTAATTTATTATTTTCATTCTTATTTATGATTTAAAAATAAAAAATGTCCCTTACCAAATTTTTTTCAAAAAATAACAAAATATCAAAAATGAATTCTATAAAACCTACAAAATTAGTAAATAGAAGCTAAATTTAAAAAAAAAAAAAAAGGATTTATATATATATATATATATATATATATATATATATATATATATATATATATATATAATATTTATATCGATGTGAAATAATAAAAACAAATTAAAATGAATCATCCAAAACTCACTAATATTTACTTCCACTATCTGGTCAGGTATCTTTTTCTGAGTTGCTAGGTAAATCGCATGAGTTTAGTTTTGAATTTTTTTTTATAATTTTCTTTATGCGTATTAGTAACTTTTTTTTTTCCTGACAAAAAGTTGTTAAAAACTATTTTTATACATTGCATTGACCATTTTATCCAAAAGTATAAGATAGTAGAGAGATTATTATTTAATATTTAATCAGTTCACTCAAACACGTTCCATCTCTAGCTTATAGTAATGATTTTAGCTGATATTGATTTGGTAAAAAACATTGTCATGTCATGAATCCCACTTATGCAAATAAACAATAATAAGGTTGCAGTATTTGATTGATTGGCATTTATTCACAGAGAATGTATCCACGGATGGAGAGAGGAGTCGGATGCAGTTCAAAAAAGTTGAATGAACGTCTTCGCACCTTACTCCAGTGATTTTGGTTCTGCATCTGAAATGAATCGAAAGAAACTTAAAAACATTGAAACTTGGTTCAGAAGCTAGATGGAAAACCATTCTATACAAGGATGTGATGCATCATGAATTAGACAGCTGAATAAATTTTGACGAAGGTGGTGCTTGATATTGAACGTTCGATATTTAAGGATTTGGTCAGTGGATTGTGAATATATGCACACCCTTAAATTATTGCAACATACTTGTAAAGTTCATGGATATTAAGAAAAAGCGGTAGGCTCCTATTGCAAGAACATCCATGAATTACATATAATGTATATTCTATCCATTTTATAGAAGTTGACACATTTACTAAATAGATGTGCAACTTCTTTGAAATGGAAGTATTATTATTATTGAATCCAGTTTTTGGATTTTTTTTTCTTTTCTTTTTTTTTTTTTTGAATATGCATGTTGCATCAACTTTTGTCTAGAAAATTACATGTGTTCATGGTTCAACTAGTTTTTATAGATATATGTTGAGAATTGGTTTAATTGAGATGAGAGGAGATTCGTATGATAAATAGAGGTTTAAGCGGATGATTTTTAAAATTTAAGTGAATTTTAAGAATTAAAACAAATTCTTACAAATATATTTTACTCTCTTCATCCCATATTTATACATACCTATTTTATATATGCTTTTTATTATCTACTTTTTACTTTATATTTATCAATAATCTCAACAATTTTATTTATCTTTGTCTTTTTTTAAATTACCAATTTATCCATGTCTTTTTTTATATTATATATTTAAAAAAATAATTTTTAATCTGCATGTCAATACAAATGAAGATGAATAACGAGAACAAGGGAGTGCATATTTAACTAGTTATTCTAGCCAACTCAAATCAATCGTTTTGCTTATAACGAACTTTCATTAGTAGAATTAAATTTGATAAAACTCAAACTAAACTTAATCATGTACTATTAGTTAAAGAACTTTTGTCCAATCGAAATATTATTAATATTTAGTGAACTTTTCAAATAAATTTAAATATATGAATACACTTATACTAACTAAAGTACAAAATTAAAAGTTACTTTTATCAAAGATATAGTGTTTTGAATAGGTAGTCTATTGGAATTTATCAACAAAAATTACACTGGGATATGTTAAGAAGATTTTTTTTAAATACTAAGAATTTACGAATTCTTAATGAAATATTTTACTTAAACAATTATAATTTTATCGTATCACCTTTTAAGTTAATACTTCTTAATTATCCGTCACGATCTCAGATATGTTTTCTTTGCCATAACTAAATCATATTTTAGCAACGACAAATTTATAATGTTTTGATCTACATATTAATTATTTTAGAATGTAATTATCAGCAATGAATATTGAATTGGCAACCAACATAATTACCAATTGATACGAAATTATTAATCCGCCGGTTAACAATTTGGCTATATTTGTTTCCTTGATTTAAAAATAAAAATAAAAATAAAAATGGTGAGTTAATACGAGGATGATAAAATTATCGCAATACCCAATTCTAAATTTAACAAATAAAATTTGGTACTCCATTTATAAAGATATGTTACCACTGTTCGAATTAGACGAAAAACCATCTATTCAGATGTATTCAAGTAAATAAAAAATCATCAAAAATTTAACTCAAATACATTTCTTAATTCGAATAACATTAATCGGGAAAAAAAATTAAATACATTACTCGAGGAAAAAATTAATTAGAATATACTACTCCAATATGTTGTTTAATCAGAAAAAAACAAATTTAGTCGAATCAAACTCCAACTCATACATAACCAACCAATTAGACATATCAAGCTTACAATCAAAAAATTAATCTCATTGAATCTAGTTAAGCTCAAGATTTGCAGTTAACGAACTCATATACTCCATAATCTTTACTTTAAAGCAGAAAAGAGACAAAAGTTGAATCCCCAATTTCCATGAGATCAATCAAGTGAAAGACATTTTTACAGAATAATGAGATCCTAGTGATGATCTGAGAAAATAAGATTAGCATATATCACAAGCCATTCTAACAAGTCCTAATCATAAAGCCTTTGATGAACCAAAAACCAAGTTTAGATGCATCCCATGAACTCAAAAGAGAGGTCTAGTAAATGTGTTAAGCCACTAAGCAATATCTACTTGGATAATTTCATCTTGGATATTTCTTCAACCAAAAACTTGGACTCAGTTGCATAATTAATGGGAAAAACAGCCTTGACTGTTACCCTCTGCCTCTTCTCGTTGTTGTACTCATGGATTGCGACGCTCACTCGGAAAAGATGAGGGACCCATGTAGCTTCCTTGAGTTTCTTCTGATATGCACCATCCCCATCCTGAAATTGAAATCAACATAAAAAGATCAGTATATATTTTTCGACAAATGTTTCCTCCCCATAAATGGAAGTTTCTTGATGCTTACCTGAGATTTGATCTCATTTAGTTCATCTGCAGAGCAACCAACTATTCTCTCAGCATTTTCATTGAACACTGAGACATAGGCTTCACCACTTGCATCAGATATTTTAATCGCCATTATGTATCTGTAATAACACAATGATTTAATTTGATCAATAAGTGGCTAAAAACTGCAATCATCCGTGTATTTTTTTTTTCCAAGCAACAAACCTTAAACTGCAACTATCTTCATTCTTTTGGCACCCTTCACACCAATAGCCAGAGCCAACAGCCTCAGTGACTTTCTTGTTGCACGTGTTGCAAGCCCGGTACCACATTGCTTGATCGGGTTTAATATGGCTAATGAATGCTTTAGTGTTGAAGAACTCAGGCTGAGAAGAAGATAACAATGCGGCAAACTCAGACTCAAAAAACTTTATATATATATATATATATATATATATATATATATATATATATATATATATATATATATATATATATATATATATATATATATATATATATATATATATATATATATATATATCATGAACTCGTTAAAAGAGTGCCAGTATAAAGAGTGAGTTTAATACCTTGCCCTCTCCCAAGGATGGGTTACTGGTGATATGAGCTAAAGAAACTCTATCAGAGTACATAGATAGACCTCCATTTCTGTTTGAAGGGCTTAAACCAGCCCCTGCAGCAGCCAATGATGTGTCTTTGCCTTCAGTATCATACCTGCATGCATAGAATAGTATATAGTTGGTAATCAATGATATGCAAGAGGTAAACAAAGGAGTTCTTGAATTGGTAAAAGTTTCTTTTACCAAGATCTCAACTTTTTGGACTCTGGTGTTTCTGGATTGACTAAAACAAGGCTTTTGCTAATTGCTGATAATGATACGCCTAAACAACAATGAATTTAATTTTAGAAATCAGACAAACAGCAAATCCTAATCGTTTTACATTAGTGATGAGTAACATATCATAGCAGTACCTTGAAAATCACCAACTCTGAGGGATTTTATTGCAACAACCGGAGATTTATCAGCCATGTCCAGCAGTTCTTGCCCCAAATTTGTTGCAAGATCATTCCACAGAGTCACCACTACAGTTTTCTTCCTGCAAATCATGCCTAACAATGTAAGATTTAACATATAATAAAACCGCATGCACATCCAATATAGAAACTAAGAAGCTTACGTCTCATCAGCAATTGTTATTTCACGCTTTGGAACAGTTTCATTGTTGCTTTTCCTTCTGATACTCATTGTAGGGGACACACTTTGAACAACACCAATAACGTCTGCAAGAATCAAACAAGAAAATAAGAAATCAAGCCTCTGAAAACAGAGAAACAAGCACAAGTAAAGAGTATTGACTAAGTGCAGTGCCTACCAATAAGTTCCCTTCCATTGACATACGGGCCAAGTTCATCAATTGGGACAAAATTGAACTTCGTTTCAGGAATAAAAGTTTCCACACTGCAAATTTCCTCCACTTCAGAATTTTCATTCAATGTCATCTCATAATCATTTTGCACAGTTTTGTACTGTTTGTTTGCAACTTTCAGTGTTCCCCTTGATATGTAATAGACCTTCCCCATCTGAAACTTATCAAAAAACTTTCTTGCAGCATCATTAAACATCGTTGCTTGTATTTGAGTGCCCTGAAACAATCAACAATTGCAACATCTCAGTAACCAACAAAAATTGATAAAAATTTACATTGCATATAATCTAACTCATCACTCACATCTTCATCTGTCAATTCCACATTGAACACACAACCTTCTCCTTTAGCATTCTTGTAAGTTCTCAGGTTTCCTTTGCTGGTAACCCGAACTTTTATAGTCCAGTTTCCTTGATAAGGATTCAAAGAGACAAGAGGGTGGACTCTTCGTGTCATGGCCATTCGCGCAGACGGTGGCATACTGTAAATACCCAAATGTTACACATTGCTTATATTATATACTACTATCTTAAAGCTAACTATGATCAGTCATAAATAAACATAACAATTAAAACAATAAATAAATACATAAATTTTTACTTTCCACGTTGATCATTAACTATTTGAGCAGCAGATTTAGCCACAATTTCTCGCTTTGGCTTCAGCCCTAGGCCAGTAACTTGACTTTTTGTTTTAGTTTCAGCATCAACGTCCATCTTATCTGGCTTCAAAGAATTTTCACTTTCCTCAGCTTTCACATCAGCCTTGTATTCTACCTCAAGAGCAGGGGCCACCACCTCACATTTAGACACAATCAAGAACCTAAAGAAGGTAAAACGTTTTAGTTCAACTATCTACAAGTTTTTATCAAGAAATATCATCAAAAAGAAGAAATCAAAAGATTACTTCTCATTCTTCAAGGGAATGTCATTGAGCGCATAGTCGAGAACACGAATGAGACCCATGTTCTGGATGTTCCCAGAGGTTACTTCAGATGACAAAGCAGATTGCAGCAGAGCCCTAACCTTCATTTTTCCATCACTCGCCATAAACCTGTAATGATTCATCAAATCAACCATTTCTCAAATCATACAAATAACATCCCACAAACTGATCATTCCACCTAAATTCAGGAACCAGATCTGGCCTTTAAACAACTATTCACTACACTTCCTACATAATCTTCTAAAAGGAGAGATACAAAAATCAGATCTACCATTATATGCGATTTAACAAAAATGAAAAAAATCTCAATATAAAAGATTAGCTGATTTCTCCATTTAAATTAAAATGCATCAAAGCTATCACTTACATGTACTTAGCTCCGGTTGCTTTGAGATCGAGCACTTGTACGATGATCTCAGGCAAATCGGTGGTGGAATCGGGAGATGGGTTTGCTAGAAGAATCGATATCGCATCAGGGGTCACGGTTTTCGCCATTTCTTCACCGCACTTTAGGATCAAAGAAGGGAACCCTAATCTGGTTTTGGGTGGTGAATAGAAGAGAATATCAGATAGAGAGAGAGAGAGAGAGAGAGAGGGGGAGATAGGTCTTGGGTGGTGAATAGAAGAGAATATCAGAGAGAGAAGGAGAGAGTGGATTTGAGCGTGGGAAATATTGAGAACTTGTACATGGTGAAAATGGGCGGGAGAAAATTTTTGGAGCGATTTCTTGAATGAATTCAATATTAAAGCGGGAAGGATTTTGTGCTGCGATTTCAAGATTTTGAGGCAAGAAGTTTTAGCCGCCTCCAGTTGATTTGTTTTCGCTTGGCGCCAAGAATTTTCGGTAATTCTATACAGGCCCACAAGTTTTTTAATAATTGAATTAAGAGCCTGAAATTTAGAAAAATTACTTAACAAGTCCCACAATTTTTAGATGCCTCTTGTTTAGGCCCAAATACCATAAAGCAGTGATTTTCATACGGACCAGCCGGTTGAATTGGAAACCATTCCAAAACTTCTTAAAATCGTTTCTGTAGTTAAACTGGAAAAAAAATAATTGAACCGCTCTGAATCGGATTAATTGATCCAGGCAAATCGTTGACCGACTCAAACAAAGAGCTGTGATTGGCTATAAGGTTTTAATGCTGAGATTCACCTTTGGCAGATTACCTATGTATGTGATTACCTTTTAGGAATTTTATTTCAATCCCGTGATTGCATATTAGAGCTTACTCCCTTCGTCCCGTCTCATTTACTTTTGGATATGTGGATTAAAGAGTGTTATTATTTAATGTGTAGTGGGTAGTTATATTCGTGGGTGTATGAGTCCCATATTTTAATTATTTTAATGAGTGTCATGTCCAAAAAAGGAAATTGAATCATTTAGGTGGAACAACCAAAATGATAAAATGAAACTCTCCAAAATGATAAAATGAAACTCTTACCTAGAGACGGAGTAGATATTAGCATACTATTTCTTTCTAATTTTCTTTACACGTGATTGAAGTAGATTAGGAAAATAAAAAAATCATTCCACTTCACATTTAAATTTTCTTCAACTCTTTTTTTTTATTTTAATATGTATTCATTCATGTTAAAGGCAAAACCATATATCAAATAATAAAATATAATTAAAATATGTAATTTTTGTTTTTCTAGTTAAACCTCAATAATTAGAACTAACCCGTTCAATCCCTGATCGGTGATCCGACCCCACCAGTTTGATCTCTGATCCAATTATAACACCACTTCTATAAAATATAGTGCAACACAACATTGAGGTTTTTATTCAGCCATGCACTAATATAAAAGGCTATTTTAGTAAAGCATAAAGATATGTGTTCTATATTAGGATGAAAAGTTCAATCTTAAAATATGACAGGCAAGGCATTGTGAACCCTAAATTTAATTATCAAAAGGGTTTAATAAGAATCACTATCTACATAAATGGTCAAAATAATTATCAATCTCACATTTAAGTTATTTAAAAAATAATAATAATAAATGCCAGACCTTTAACTTCACATATTTATCTAGTGTTGCATATTACTGGAAATAACTAGTAAAGAAAAGCTCAGAATTCAATAATTGAAAAACAAAATTGTTATAATCAACCAAGTCACATATTTCATCTGATTTTAACTAGAACAAGCATCCAACAAATGCGTTAAAAAGTAAATCCAAAATAAAACAAAACAAACAATATCTTTTTGTTTCCAAAGCTTAGAAAAGGGATGTTCCCTTGCCCTTCTTGTCTCCACCAATCTCAAAGTGTTTGCACCTCTGCAATGGCAGATACGATGAACGAATTGTAAGTACAGATATAAGACGCAAAGGAGTTGATAAAAGGAAATAAGCACAAAGGATCACAAACCTTGATGGCGTGCTGGGATACATGTTTGCAACCCTGGCATTGCAGCCTTAGCACAATCTTCTTGGTTGTTTTTGCCTAACGACAAAGGAGTCATTGAACAATCTATTACAATCCTATGAATATCAGCAAATAATAGCATATCTCACATCATTATGCTTTCCTCATAAACTCAGTTATCCAAACATTGAATTGCTGGTTATAACTGGTTTATTTTCTATGACTAAATAATGCCGATGTTAAAAAGAACATATTATTTGTACCTTCTTGTGAAAAACAGGCTTGGTCTGGCCACCATAACCTGACTGTTTGCGATCATAACGACGCTTCCCTTGAACAGCTAAACTGTCCTTCCCCTTTTTGTACTGGGTGACCTTGTGCAAGGTGTGCTTTTTGCACTCCTTTGATTTGCAATAAGTCTTCTTTGTCTTCGGAACATTCACCTACAAATACCAACCAGATATAAATCAGCACCTTAAAATCATTAAACATATAAATATATTTGAATAAAAGAAAACCAATTACTCCAAGTCTCCATCAAATTCACCTCAAACAGCTATTTATTATTAAAGCATCCCACAAATAGTTGGACCTTAGTATTGATGAAAAACTATCAAGCTCCAAGAGGATCAAAAGAAAACAACACCCTACTTCAATCACCCAAAGATAGGAGTATCACTCTGTCATAAACCTAAAGTTCAAAGCTATCTAAACATGATTTTGCACCAAATAAGCATATCGTTAGATTACACATACTGACTGCAGTAGAAATACAAAATAATTATCTACAGTCTCTAATAATTTCTCAAAAAGATGATTAGCCAATATGGTTCACTACCCATCACTCAAAAGTATAAGAAATTGATACCCATATCAGCTCAATAAGCAGCTCAAATAAACAGCCAAAAAATCCTCAATAAGCATTCACAAAGATCACTGGAATAGAAAATTGTGAACGAATTAAGCAATTCCTAGGGTCATTTAATTCACTCTCGAATTTCCGTCAAAAAGAAAAAAAATCACTCTCGAATTTTCCTCCCCGACACAGCTAAAAAATTGCAACAAGCCACGAAAGCCAAATTTTTGCAAACGATTTTACAACAGCATCAAAATGCTACCACTGACTTAGTACAATCGTTAAATAGAACTCACAAAGTAGGAGCAAATCAAGCCAATTCAAATGGTGGACATAAACAACACAGACGAATTATCAGTAATTAATGCGAAGGAAGTTTGATTACCATGGTTGAAGGAGAGGGGAACGCTGGTGAGCAGATTCGTAATCCTGCGGAAAGGTCGTCTGAAACACTATTTTGCGTGAACGCCGTAGTATTTATATCAAAATTAGGGTTACTTATGTGTGGTGGTGATTTATTGGGCCGGCCCAATAGACTAATAAAAGGAAATGATGATGGGCCTTGTTCGATCCAACTCGAAAGCAATTCAAATGCCTCTTTCTTGACGTTTATGTTTCCTTTTTAATTTCAATTCTATGGTTCCTTCCAATACGTATCATAAAGAGTATTTTATCCCGTTAAGGATATGTATAAAATGTTGAATTTTTTTTTTTTATCTTAATAATTGATAAAAAGTATATACATATATGTTAGGAAATTATTGTTGGAAATTTTTAATTTTCAATATAATGTAATTGTGGGCAATATATTATTATGCAATTATATTAGCTATTCAATTATATTATGGATTTAATTAAGTGATCCAATTAAGGTTAAATGTCCATGGGCTATAATATTAAATGATATGGGCTTATTGAGTAGATACTCAATACTACATGATTAGGTGATTATGGGTGATATAGTCAAGTAGTATATAAAGGCTCCCAGGTTATGGTCCCCAATATACTAAGCCGCACATGGTCTTCCCTTCTCCCCATCGGGAGGGATTACTACGGTCCCCATAAGGAATAAGGAGGCTTAGTTGAGGAAGGCCATATAACCATTGATCCTGAGTTCGTGTTCCGCCTAGAAACTCATTGGATCAGGTACGCTTCCGCATTACAGTTTGATCTCAGTTTATCATAATAGAGTTAAGGTTTTAAAGGACTTATTTCCAACAAGTGGTATCAGAGTCACTCTATGTATGATTCTCTGAGATCTGATAAATCACTGTTAATATTATTATATCATTGATTTAATATTGCGGTGATTAATCATATTAATTTCGATCGTGTTTGAAATGGAATTATAGTTGATAAATTCAGACGTATTAGGCTATTACGCTTCTGGATATGCCTTACAACTTATGTCGAATTGATATTAATCCCTGTTGACTTTAAATAATATTGGGGATGTCAAATTATTTCAGAGTTTGTGCATCATGGCTAATTGATGGAATTATTTTTCATTGATTATGAATTCTATCAATAAAAATGAAAGTGTTTAGTACTCCATTTTGAAACCCGCGTCATTACGAAAGAACTCATTTATGTGACAGATTGTCGTTATGCTATTATTTTAATTGATTTTGTTATGAGATTTATTGATTGTCTCAATTTTTCCTTATTTTATTAATTTAAATCAAGGATTTAGTGGTGATTATTAATAATAATAAAATATTTGTGAAATTCAGTTTATATTAATTGGGATTTTGGAATCCCTAATTAAGTAAAGGAGATCTTTCATCATTATAGGGTAATGAATCATCTAATATTCCTATTTGGTTAAAGGAATAAAATTAAATTAAATTGGGGAGACAGTTAAATGTCGTTTAATTAAATTAAATATTTTAATATTTATTTAATTAGTCTAGTAAATCTTCAATCTAGTCAATCGAAGCACCATGTTGCCACAACAATATCGTGTGTGGAAAAAAGCTTTATTGAAATTACATAGATGGGTGTGGTATTATTTATGTGTTCTGTGTTCGGCCCACAGGTAGGCACAGTTTGACAGAATAATAACACACATGTGATAATAAGTATGTGATAATTATTTGGATTATTCATGTGGACATGAGTCGGTCCACAGATAGACTCTTGTTTGACAAAACTTATTGTCAATACTTGATTGTTACACCAAGATTACCCCTACAGTTAATTTTTGTCTATAGACGAGGTTAATGTTGCACAAGGTGTCTTGTGATGGGTCCCTAATTAATAATGTTTTGCAAGTGTATCTTCATGCGGGTATTGATCGGTCCATAGGTAGATTAATATTTGGTAGAAATACACAAGCACCTGTGGTGGTAAATATGTGACGATTATTTGTTTAACATGTGAGTAATAAGTCGGCCCAAAGGAAGGCTATTGCTTGACAGTTTTATTGTCAGTATTTGACTACTACGTAGAGAGTGTCACTTACAAGTTGGTATTGATACTAATAATGTGATAGATTCCTTGAGATGATTCTAAACTATTTAAAATTTGAAAGATTATAAAGTTTGGTGCAAGCATGATAATCATTTTGGATTAATTCTCTGTACAATTAAGAAGTCTGTTAATTAAGTTTAACATATGCCAACAACAAAATTATACATGATTAGAACTTCAACAATAAGGATGAACTAATAAGTTTCTAACAAACTCTGTCTCAGTAAAGTATAAGGGCAGCAAAGAAAAACCCGTTTGGAAAGCTGTTAAAAAGAAAATAAAGTATAACCTTTCGTTTTCTCCTAAAGGCTTGTGGAATTATTTTATAATACACCACATTAAGATTACTTAGTATGAATGGTGTTGTGGTGTAGTTAAAAGACAAAAATAGTACTCCACAATATATGGTTACTAATTGGAGAAATACTAAAGATTGTAGCTTATGGTCTCAATAAAGTTCCAACCAAAGTAGTTGTGAGAACTCCTTGAGTTTCACATATGGTGATATCCAACTAAGGCTAGATTATTGGGATCTACTAAAGAAAATTGGATTCAAATAGATACAAGCTACTTTATTGGTATTAAATAAAGATAATAAGTTTATGATCCAATTGATCGGATCATATTTGAGACGGGTAATACTGTATTATGTGAGGATCTTGATTTTGGGGGAAGAATAATATTAGAGACATTGTTCTTAAGGGGAGTCGATTCGATCCCCACTTATGCTTTAAAGAATTGGTGCAAATTCAGAATAACGATATGACAATGTCAATAATATTTAAGGAATAACAAATTCAACAACCTTAAGAATTAATGTCACTAAGAAAACCACTAGAGTTGGGTGAAAGACAATTCGAATGATTATGTAGTTTTTCTCTTAAATAATGAGGACACTATAGAATTAATGGTAGAACATTCAAACAATGTTCATCAAACCATGAAAGGTCCAATTACTCGAAAGTGGGTTAATGCTATAATTTATGAGTTTAAATCAATACAAGATGATTAGGTTTGCATCTTGATATAGGATTATACTCAAAAAGGAAGGAAGTCATTATTATAAGATAATCGTGACATTAGTAACACATTTTGATCTTGAATCATATTATATGGATGTAAAGATAGAGTTCCTTGATCGCAACACTGATGATACGATCTAAATGGTTTAAGAACTAATAGGAAATCCATCTATGCATTCAAGCAAAAAATTTTTCATAAAGGAATCACAAGTATCATCATGAAGTAAGTGTCTCATTTGGTTTTGAAAGAAATGTAGATGATTATGTGATTCAGTGAGAGAATGTTTAAGTTAAACTAAGGGAGACAAGTGCAGTCTCAATCAGGTGCCCTAAAGTTAAAATTAAAGATTTAAGAAATGTAGAAACATTCCATATTCATTGGTTGTTGGAAGTTGTTGTATGATGAGGTCTCTACAAGACCTAATTTGGCTTATGTTGTTGGTATATTAAGTAGACATTTAAGTAACTCTAGTATGGATCTTTATAAAGTATGTATAGAGAACTAAGAATAATATGTCTGTACATTTGTTAGAGATCATGAGGAATTCTGATTCTGAGTTTGTTGGATGTCAATACAGTATAAGATCCACTTCAGGCTATATTTTCTGTTGGTCGGAGAGTTATACAAGTAAAAGTATTAAGCAAACACTTTAGCTCATTAACCATGACAACAAAATTAGTAGCACACTAAGGGCATTCAAACATGAAATAAAGGTTGCGAAGATTTGTCACATAAAGTTCATTGTGACAGTTAGTTCGCAGTAAAGTATTTATGACAAGAATACTTATAAGTCAAACAAATTGACATAGAATTCTTGGTTGTTAAAGAAAGTGTTTTGTGTAGATAAAATTTTAGAAGAGCATATTATGACTCTAAATATGGATCCACCAATTATGTATTCAACTCCCTGCAATTTTATGAGCTAGCTAATCATGTTGGTGTTATATGATTATAGAATACATTAGTTCAGTGGGAGTCTATATTTATTATTCTTTAAAGTTTTCAAAACACTTTGATTTGAATAATTCAGTTTTCTGCAGAATAAAGTTCATGACTTTGAATTCATTGTGAATTCACTTAAGTAATTTCATTTTGTAATATTTTACATTATGGATTGATCTCACTAAAGTTTAAAGTTAGACCAGTTGGAAATAGACATGATATTGATCACATTTGACATGTAATTTCCATGCTACTCACCATATTTGATCTATGTCATTGAATATATTGATATGGCGATTGTCGGGGTTTAATCACGATTTATAATGTGGTGAATGCCGCGGTAGTTCCATATTAGTATATGAGATGGACCAGATTGTTAAGTATAGCCTGAAGAGGAATAACATAAAGTTGCGCAACTAAGGACTCTTGATATAATTGCTAACGGAAAATATATAGCCCAAGTGGGAGATTGTTGGAAATTTTTAATTTCCAATATAATGTAATTGTGGACAATATATTATTATGCAATTATATTAGCTATTCAATTATATTATGAACTTAATTAAGTGATCCATTTAAGGTTAAAGGTCCATGGGCTATAATATTAAATGATATGAGCTTATTGAGTAGATACACAATACTACATGATTAGGTGATTATGGGTGGTCTAGTCAAGTAGTATATAAAGGCTCCCAGGTTATGGTCCTCAATATACTAAGTCGCACATGGTCTTCCCTTCTCCCTATCGGGAGGAATTACAATGGTCCCCATAAGGAATAAGGAGGCTTAGTTGAGGAAGGTCATATAACTATTGATCCTGAGTTCGTGTTCTGCCTAGAGACTCATTGGATCAGGTACGCTTCCGCATTACAGTTTGATCTCAGTTTATCATGATAGAGTTAAGGTTTTAAAGGATTTATTTCCAACAATTATTTGGTGAGACGATCTACCCAAGATTTTGGTTTTAATTAAAAAATGATATGAAATTCAAGTTGTTTAAGTTTGTTAATGAGGCAGATATGAGTTGGAAGATTAATCTAGTCCTAATTAATGCAAACAAGAATTCAGACATGCATATCCGTATATACTCCAATTCATCTTGTGTAATTCTCTCAACTTAGACTAAAATTCTAGCTAGACTCGACTTAACATACATCCCATGTTATTTACTGCTTGTGCAACATGAGAAACAAGAAAACCAACTCGACTGTGCCCGATTTTCCATTGGAGTTATCGGTTCCGACGACTCTGTCTCCGTCTCTGGCTGCACTCTCGCTTGCGCCTGCCCTTGGTTCGACCTTACTGAACTAGGCAACCTCTTCGTCGAAGAACCCGTGTGATCTCCTCCCATTCTGATCACATTCCAATGAATTCATTAGTTACACTATTTAGGACAACAACATGGGTAAAGCAAAAGAAATCAAAAGGGAGATATCTTACATTGAAAATGCAAAAGATTTGTTGCTAGTGTTACTTCCCTCTGAACGACGAACTTTTCTCAACTCTGCTATGGATTTACCTGGATGTTGGTTCTCACTTTCTTTAATCACCTCCAACATTGTTGCCTCTGCTAATCCTAACTCATTGCTCCTCATATCGGCTGATCCACCTGCAGAGCCATCAGTAGGGTAGTAGTTGAACATTTGCTCAGAGGTGGACATCTCTGCAGGTGGATCCAGCTCATGGCTCCTCGTATCGCCGCTTGCTATGTCAGCAGGTGGGAGGAGCTCCTGGCTTCTCATATCCCCACCTGCAGAGGCGTCAGCAGAATAGCTGGACATCTGATCAGATGTGGACGCCTCTGCAGGTGGGCCCAGGTCTCCTGAACGCCACATGAAGTGGTCTTTTGAGAAGCTCATATTTCCTGTGTGGATGCTAAACAACGACTCGTTGGATGCCGTGCTCCACTGCTCCATAGGGGACGAAGACTGGCTTCTTTCGAACACATGTGGTGGGATTCTATACGCGGAGGGGGAACGCTCCATCTCTTGGCTACGAGGTGCTTCTATAGGCGATAGTGCGTCGACCGGGCCGGCCTGTTCGTCTTTCGAAACAGGGGATTTATGATCAATATCTTCATCTATGTATGGTAAGGGGGATGGTATCTTTTCAGAGGAAAATGTCTTCAAATGTGGCAAAGTAGTGGTCTCATCATGTTCATGTTTCACAGGTGTAGATGTTGTCCTGTTGAGTTCACTATTTGAACATTCCATACCTCTTCAACCTGTCTGTCTACCTGTTGTATCATATATCAAACCAACTATTCTTGTTAAAAAAAAAAAAAACACTATTGTAAAATAATTCAAATGCATTACATTTAACATTCAAAGTAATACTACATACATGTGAAAAATCATGAATATATTAGCAATTAATCAATTATCCTGAAAAAAATGTCCAAAGCAATGCATGCTTCTATCAAATTAATTATCATGCGATTCTTCCCTAAGATCCTAAATCTTCAAAGAGCATCATATTATATTCATTACAAATCCTACAATAAATGAATTAACAAACATCATAGTAATTAATTAAGGATAATTAGTATATAAAAGAAAAATACATACTAAGTGCAAAGGAAACGAGAACGAAGGGTGTTTCCGGCCAACGTTTCGACGAAAAAACTGGCCAGAAAATGAAGCTGCAGACTCCTCCTCCGATGTGCACCTCCCCGATGAATGATCGTGAAAATTTGAAACCAAATTAATTAGTGGATTAAACAATACTAAGATTTCCACCAAGTGTTGATGGCAAAACGTCTATTTAGCTACCTTACAATATTGTCTATTTTCTTTTCTTTATTACATTCTAAATTTAGAATCTTCATCTATTATTGATCATCATCCCTGTCATTATTTGTACTAGGGTTCAACAGCACTCCATCAAATAGACCGATCCTATTATTATTAATGCATATCTATAGGTGCTTCTATAAGCTTTATTCACCAAATCCAATTAATTTATTAATTTTTTAAATTATCCAAAGTAATTTTACTTTATTTTATATCATGCATCCAAAGAACATTTTCTTAACTTCCACGCAATTTTATATAACGTGAAGAAATACACAGTGCGGTATTAAGAATATTAAATTAGTTTCCAACTTAAAATCCAACTACATAGGCCTAAACAACCAATCAATGAGAAAAAAAAAATTTAAGGATTGGAAGGAAAAATAAATAAATAAATAAATAAATAGAAGAAACCCATTGGTCAAAGCATTAAAAGACATCCCAATATTTTTTTTATATTATGTAAAGATCACAATTAGAGTCAAACACATGATTTAGAAATATATATTTCCTCGTCCAAATAGAACAATTTTATTATATTGGACGTCCCGTCTAAAATTGCACCATTTTCCTTTTTTTGTAAAAAGAGCACATCAATGACCCACCACTACCTATCATATCTCTCTAATACACTGATCCACTTTATATAAAATAATAATACTCATTAATCTACGTGCAAAAAATAAATAGTATACTTTGACCGGGAGTACTTACTTATATAACTAACTAATTTTAAGTCATAATATAGTAAAAGTACTTTGCAAGGAAATAACTTGCACCAAAAGATTCTAGACTTATATATTTTCAACTTTCAACTCCCTTATAATTTTCCAGGTTTTTGGGTTTGAAGCATCTATTTTATTCCATTCTTTGCCCTTTTGACCATATATCATAGCATCTCATTTAATCTCCACAATTGAAATATTCAAGATAATTTAAATCGAATAATCGAGATTGTGACAAAAATTGTGTTATGCGCCGGCTAGCTTCAATTCAAATCATTCTCTACATATTAAATTTGATTTTGATAAAATGAATGATGATTCGAAACACAAGTATTAATTTAAATCTGATTAGACTTAGGTAAAGGAAAGAAAAAAAATTAATTATTAATTTTATGGCAAATATTCCTTGCAACGAGTTCATTAGTACCTCAATAATTTACTAGAGTATGTCTTATTATTTCCTTAAGGAGAGTGTGTTTGGTTCATATTAAGTTAATAATTGAATTAATAAAGCTTGAGCATGAGATTAAAAAAGTGTGTCAATATATCTATTTTATTATTTTATAATGTAGATATAACATTAAAATACTCCTTAATTTATATAAAAAAAATAATAAATATATTAAAAATGGACATGTGACGTAATATTTATTTTCTATTTTCTACTTGAAATATTAGTATTTGTAATTGTTGTCCTAAAATCTTAATTGAAAGCAGATTGTTATAAAAATCTGCAGAGAGAAAATTTTCTGCATTAAAGTTTAAAAACTTATATTAAGTCACGTACGATCGAAAAGACTAACTAAACGCGGCACGTGAGATCATGTTACATTTTTTAAAATAGTTATCACTTTTGTTATAAAATATTATCACTTTCATCATAAGATGTTATCACTTTTCATTTATACTGTTCATGAAATAACATTATCACTTTTCATTAATATAGTATAACTTTTCAATATAAAAATTATCATTTTCTGACCGTCTAAGCAGACGAAGTTATCATTTTTTTCTGACCGATAAGCAGACGGTCTCACACAAATCTTTGCCTTAAATGCGACATTAACAATTTTATGTATTAATATAGATTTGTTTTGAGTTAATTTATGATTTATTACTCAAAATGCTAGATATAAATTTAATGAATTTCTATTTTCAATTTTAAACTGTAATCGGCTGCAAAAAATTGTGTATTTTTCCTACTCCAAGTATTCGTTAGAGTTGCATGTATACATCAGTGTTTATCTCTATGTTTAATTTTCACTTTTGGATTTTATTTGAGTTATTGTAATTTTATTCTTGTAATTCATAATAACTTATTTTGAATTTAGTGTTAATTTTGAGGAGGAGGGTGAACAGAAGCTAATTCCTTCGTTTACCATGTTCAAAACTTACAATTTATTAATAAAATTTGAATGAATATTATATTAGCTTTTTAGTGAACAACTCAATATAAAAATAGTATTATATTTATTAAAAAACACGTATACATTACATATAAAACAAATATGATATAATACAAAGAAATTAACTCTAAATATTTGAATGCATAAGATATCAACTCATTCATAAAATATGTATAATTGTAATTTTATTCTTGTGGTTCATAACTATTTTAGATTCCAACAGCGGTGCATCTGCCAATTTTGAACCATTAGATTTCAATGTAATTAATCATAACCCTTAAATTTAAATTTAAAAATATTAAAAACAAAATATATAATTACAACTACACCTTAAATTTAGCTTATAATTAATCATAACCCTTAAATTTAAATTTAAAAATATTAAAAACAAATATATAATTACAACTACACCTTAAATTTAACTTATAAAATCAGAACTACCCTCTATTTAATGATGTTTCAATTCATAAATAGTGTGACTTGGGTGAAACCAATCCGAAATATGTGGTCTCACCCTTCTTAATTAATTCATTCTCCTTCATTAATCAGAAAAATGAAATTGGATAAAACAACAAAACACACATTAAAAATGAAGGAATGAGATTGTAAAATTTGAATTCGTGGATTAACTCCATCCAAAACATTGTCCCGATAAATAAATAGTGATTATGAGAAAAGGCAACTCTTTTTTTTCTCTTTCTACTTGTTGTTGTAGGCTTAAAAAAATTAAGGGAGGTGGTGTTGAGAGTGATGGACGAATCATGCACCAACCATAGCATTTACCAATATTACAAATTCTCTGGTCATTTTGCCTGGGTTAACGCGTTAATACTCTCTCTCTCTCTGGTCTCTGTGTAGTGACTGAGTTGAGTTCCCCACTTGGCCATAACCACCAAAACACCTGATTCTTCAATCTTCATCTCTAAAACTCTAAACATTCTCTTCTTGGTTGCTTAATCTGGCTGGTTTATGCCATTTTAGACCCTTTGGTGGTTTATGTTAACTTGTTGGAACTGGAAGCCATGTTTGCTCTGTACTTGCTCTCTTCTGCTTCCCCTTGAAAGGGATCAACACAAAGGAATTCTGCACATCTTTGATTTGTCCACAAAACTCCTCTCTCTCTCTCTTGATAGAATTCAAAACTGGGAGGCTGCCTTGGTCAGTCTCCATTTATGGTCAACTTAAATTTCATCCATCTCCTCCTTCCATTTCATAGGAAAATCTTGGAATTCTAGTCATCTCTTCTGGTCAATGCTCTCTCTCTCCTGTCAAATATCCTTGTTTACTCAAACATACATCCCATCTGTTGTAACAACTTGTTGATGATGGAGGGGCTATCTGATGCAGAACGCCATGTGATTGCAGCCTCTTACCACCTGGTGAAGGCTGTTCAATCCATTAACTTGAGCAACGATGTTAGAAGACTGCTCGGCGATCTTGACAACCATCTGTCGTCGATGATCCAGGACGAATCGGAGGACAACAACCGAGCAATCGAGGGGAGGCTCCTCTCGTCTCGCCACGTTATCATCAACTCCCATTCTTGCCACTCCAAGATATGGGGCTCCAATCCTGCAACTGTCTTGGAATACTTGCAGGCTGTAGGAGAGGTCCAGAGATTGATAGCAACCCTCGAAAACATGCTGTTGAAGAGGAGTGGAAGAACCAGGGGGCTCTTTGATTGTGCTCAAACTACTATGCAAATGGCCATGGATAGAATGCAGATTGAGCTGATCCATATTCTTATCCAGAACAAGCAATGCTTCGAGCGTGAGTACGTCTCCCTCCTCCCGGTTTGCGAAGAGGAGTCGGTCATCTCGAATGAAGATGAATCGATTGAGAACGCGTCGCAGAGGGATCGCAGCAGCACTGAGACGGAAGACTATGCAATGGATTTGATCCATCCAGATGTGGTTCCTCAGATCAAATCCATTGCTGATATGATGTTTACCTCTGGCTATGGCCAAGAATTCTGCCAAGCTTTCACAGGGTTTTGGAGATGTGCATTCTCTGAGTATCTGATCATTCTTGAAGTTGAACACCTCAGCATTGAGGATGTGCTTCACATGGAGTGGAAATCCTTGAATTCAAGGATAAGGAAATGGCGTGGGGCGATGAGGAGCATGATCGGCGTCTACCTCGCCAGCGCAAAACGCCTCTTCGACCAAGTCCTCGGAGGGTACGGCCACATCAGTGCATCTTGCTTGATTGAGGCTTCAAGAGCTCCCGTTTTGTCTCTCCTTGATTTCGGTCAGGCTGTTTCGATCGGTCCTCATCGACCAGAGTGGCTCTACTGCTTGCTAGATATGTACGAGGTTCTAACAGCTCTCACACCGGATGTGGATGCTCTGTTTCCGCAGGAGATGGGCTCGTTGATCAGGAGCGAATTCCATGAGCTTTTAACACGACTAGGGGACTCCGTTAAGGTCATCTTCGAAGAGCTGGGAAACCATATCGCTACAAGCTCTTCAGCAACCCCTTTCACAAGTGGTGGCATACCCCATCTGACAAAGTATGTGGTTAACTATATCCTGTGCTTTGCAGAGTACGGCGACACCCTCAATTTGCTTCTTCAAGATGGGGAGAAGGCGGATGGAGGGCGGAGCGTGGATGTTGGGTCGAACTCCTCATGTGCTGTGGCCTTTCACCTGCAGCTGTTGACATCAACATTAGAAGCCAACATAGAAAATAGGTCTAGTTTATACAAAGATTGTGCTTTGAAGCATATCTTTATGATGAATAACATCCATTACATGGTTCAAAAGATTAAGGACTCCAAAATTAGACCTTACTTTGGGGATGATTGGATCAGAAACCATGTTGTCAAGTACAGGCAGCATGCGATGTGGTATGAAAGAGTCACTTGGGGTTCCACACTTGCATTGCTACGAAACGATGGGAAAACGGGGAAGGCAACTCTAAAGGCAAGATGCAGAGACTTCACTGCTGCTTTCGAGGAAATATACAAGAACCAAACGAAATGGCTCGTCCCAGATCATCGGCTTCGCGAAGAAGTCAGGATCTCAGCTTCCAAGACAGTTATCCAAGCTTATCGCAACTTTGTGAAGAATGTTACTGATCATATTGGAGAGAAGCACATTAAGTACACTGAACATGAGTTGGAAATTTACATTCTGGATCTTCTTGATGGATCATCCAAGTCGTTGAACCACTCCCGGAAGAGGTGAGAGGCAATTTCGGAATGAACCCGACCCATTTTTGTCTGACACTTGTTCTGCAATATGTGAAGTTAGGATTCTAATTTTGTAACATTAGCAGTATGATATGTGCATTACAACCTCCTGTATATGTAACACCAATAAACTGCTGTAATAGGTACAAGATTAGCTGTACTAGAATGTTTAGAGCAATATACAACTCAAAGAAGAGATAGTTCTTTGGATTTTTTCATTTTTCTTCAAATACAATCTCATCATTACCAGTTCTAAGGCTTTTCTAGATGTAAGTTTTCCTGTGAAAATGCCTACCAGTTCTAAGGCTTTACAGCTAAAAACAAATCCATAATTCCTATGTTAAGAGTACTACTATAACTCAAACAAGTTTTAAATTTATTCTGTTTCAAGAAATCATCAACTGCAAATCCAACAGTTCCAGCAGGAAGACCTTGTATGGAGTCAAGATTTCCAAATCTCATTAGATTTCAAAAACTAGATTTCAAAGATCCAATAAATTCCAAAAGTATAGTTTTCATTACTTTGTTTACAAGTTTCAGCAATTATAGAATTCAAGATGAAAGACAAAGGGCAACACTGTTAGATGTAAGATCTCAATCTAAGATGTCCAGAAACATTTTCTGGGTCAGGTAGCACATCAAGATCTACCGTCCCCCGCACTTGTTTCTTAAAGATGCAACATTGACAGCGAACCAACTATAATGTACAATCGCTAGTTGCATTCAATGCATGCCAAACTATTACTTGGATGTGAGTGAAGCATTTGGGTGATTTTTAACGACCTCTGTCATGATAAAAAGAACTCCTTAATTGACCGGTTACATGGGGAGGGGGTAGGGTGAGGTGGGGTTGACAAGGAAACTTCATTCTCAATAATGTCAAAGATTTAATTGTTCACATAATGAGTAATGACCATAGGGAAGGCAATTCAACATCAAGAAACCACGCACTAATTCAAATGTCGTCACAAACTGTGCCCACGAAAAACCTCAAATTCAACAAGTTTTGGGATTAAATGCTTGTTAATATACAAAGAAATAGCTGACACCAATTGCTACAGCTTATGGATAATGATATTTGCAAAGACGTGCTCTGATGGATAATTAACAGAACAAAATGTAAATATATAAACCATGTGATGCCTGCCTGATCCAGAGTTGCAGCTTTCGTGCTTCAGATTGACATCTACCACGAGTTAATCACATCTTTGTTTTTCTTGATTCTAACCTGCACTAGAACTTGTAATTAGCATAGTGATTAAAAAACACAATTAACATAATGAGATCCCACTTCATTTAATTAATTTATGTTTTTCAATCGGCCTTTGTGCGATGTTTACCATACAACTTGTCCTGAAAGGAACTCTGCTCCTTCCTAAGACAATACCAAAGCTAAATAACTCATGCCTAGTCATGCTAACTTGCTAATCCAAACAAGCTAATCTCCAATGTTGATTTTTCAAATAATTTTTAAACTTCATCTACTCAATCTTTCATTACTAATCTCAAAACAACAAGTTAAATAAGAGAAAAAGGCATGATGGAAGACAAACTGCAGAAATGGCTTTCCAGATCAAATCACAGAGCATCTTAGCATTTTTATAGATTTTTTAATATTCATGCGCTAACATGAAATTTCTGGTGAGGTTGAATTGAGAGGATTTCAGATCCACAAATTAGTATTAATATTAAAGCCATCCAAATTACTAAACAAATAGTTTCAGTGGCGAATTTCAAATCCATTTCAACGCAAACAACGACCAATGGATATTGTATCATACATTCAATGGATAAGCACAAAACTTGGCTAATTTACCTAGTAGAAGCAAGACTCAGTCCAAAATGGACTCCACTGTTGGCACAAAGAATATTTCATGTAGAAACTAGCATCAATTGAATTTAATGCAAAAGGACATATTTAAAGCGTGACAAAGGGGTCCATAGAAAAGATGATCTTTAAGGCACCATCTATCTTAAAGCCAATTTTTTTTGCATTTAATGCATAGATGTAACAGTAATAGAGCTGCTATAAATTCTTGGTTAAAGTTGATGCAGTCCAACTATCTCAAGGTCAAATGACATAGTGAGAAGCAATAAAACCTCTCACCAATTAATATGCAACCAGAAAGTGGGTATCAGATTTCATTTTCACAGAGATAGCCTTACATCTACTAAAAAATGAACTATCTTTTGAGTCAACAGGCATGTTATCAAGCAAATCCTCTTCTGCTAATATTGTTTAAATTCACAGATAATAAAGAACAACATCAAAAAAGACTGCATCAGAGAATAAATGAGAGCATTGTAATAGGACGGTTTGTGCAAATTACCTAGTTTTTTAGTAAAACATTGAAGTTTCAAAGGGGGATATTTAGGAGGTGCTTCATGTTAGGACTCTGCATCAAGTGAAGAAAGCTTGATCCCAGTCACTGATCCACTAATGTTTGTGTAGAGTTCACTATAATTCAAACATGGTTGAAATGGAGGTTTGAAGCAAGATTTCAGAGGTTTAGTAAAAAAATGCACTTAACTTAATCAACGTGCAAAAAAACAATATTCCATTCTAAGACTCAGAATATCAGCAAGTGGCAACTAATCGTTACTCTATGAAAAACTCTATAATACATGTGAATCTCAAATTTAATTGATACATAAAATTAAATCAATCAGGAGTAGTTTTCTCACATTTACTAATGTGATTCAGCCCCGTATTAATCAGATGTTCATTAAAAATGTCAGCCAAGTTTCAGCAGAAGCAAAACTGCAAAAGAAATCTAAGTAGTAGCTATATGATGTCAGCCCCATATTATCGCAAATTCATCAAGGAAAGACAAACAGCACAAGATGCAGAAAATTATTTCTCACGTTCACTGCTATGAAAAGGATCTACCAAATACAAAGTTATAATAATCTGTAAGGAGAAGCAAATTCCATCACTTGAACAATAACTGAAATTAAAAGTAACTTTCACACAAAATAGAAGGCCAAAGCAACAATTTTCCAGACCAAAATAATAATAATAATAATTATTATTATAACTTTATATTGTTCTCAATTCAGCTAACATATGCATATTCTATAACGGCTGATGTCCACCACAAAGGGATGACAATAATGACTATAGGTCCGTGAATATATTTCTATTACATCATCAGAAGTACAAACAAGCTCTACTCTCCAATATTAAAGCACATGCAGATCAAATGTGGAAAGGGAAACAGAAGTCTGGGGCAGGGAAGAATATAATAAAAATCAGTCATATTTACATTATCAAAACAGAGGACCGTAGGCACTGGATCTTTCTCGTCATCTCCTGGAAAACAGTGGTAGTCTGTGATCCATTTCCCTTTTTTCTTTAGAAAACATTGTCAATAATTGGAGGCATATTCAATTTTTTGAATGTTTAAACAAATCCACAAGATTAAAATATATATATATTTACAATACACCAAAAATCATAAAAACATTTTGGCTATGAAAAGCACCCACTAGATTTAAGTTGCTACTTGCTGGTCCATTTTGCGGTGATTAAATAGCATTTTTGTGTAACACTTGTCACAGGGATGACCAGACAGTAGTAAACTTTGACACTTCGCTATCAAACCAATTTTAACAATATACATGAATTATTCTCTACACCCAGAGTCTATGATTAATGCAAGGAAATCATAAATAAGCCATTTGTAGACAATGAGCAGTAAAGCCATCAGTTCACAAAGAGACAGTGGAATTCTGAGTAGATTAGAAAATACCATTAAATTAGGGCTCCTGATTAAAAAATAACACTGCTAGTCCCAAAATCACTGGTTGTTCAACAAATGTAGAGGATAAACTGAAAGAACTACCAAGAAGAAGAACATAATATAGTTAATCCATGGAGACATTCTCCTGAAGGGTAAAGAGTAGAAGTTCAAGTCAAGTATCACTTTGAGATTAACAAAGATTGCTCCTCCTGTTATTTATCAAGTAAACAAAAATGCCGAAAACTACTTAACACATGTTTCAAACATGTTTTCCCCAGGCAATTGACTCACTCAATAAGCAACATTCTGATTGAACAGCCAAAATTTATCTCCATACTAGAAAACAATTTTAGATACTACACGCTGTATCGGCTAGAAGTTAATTTAGGAGTGCAGTAACAAACTGGTACACAATTGGAATATTTGAGGTATTTAAAATAAGGCATTGCGAATACAATTATGATACTATTTTAGCTCATGCCACCTTTAACCTTAAATAAGCAGGAAATTGAACCGTCCCCGGTCATGGTTCTTGCTCTAATCATCAGTACTATTTATCATGAAAGCGACGAACAAAAATGTCACTAGTTTTATGAACAAGTTCAAATACAATTCACCTGATATATTAAAGTATGTTCATAGTGAAAACATAGATTACCACACCCCAACCAATTCAGAAGCGACATTTATTCAGTTTATATTTGATAAAAATAATGGAACCATCACCAAAACGAAACAGTTCAAATGGACAATGAATCAACATCCCAACTAATTCTGATAATTCTAAAACATCAATAAGTTCATAGAACATTGTACAACGAAAACTTCAAGTAATAGACGTGTCAACAAATAAAATAACACACCTAACATGATAGAAAAAGGAAGTGCAGGTAAAGCCTTCCTATAAATTGCGAGAAGCATCAGAGTTAGACCAAGGCCAGCTATGATAGCAAGGTAACATGCATAGACTGTCATGAAATCGTACATAGCAGCTCTACCAACTAACACACTGTAAAAGATGAAATCCCCCAGTCCAAGCTTAATTGCACCTGAGGATCCCAAGCCAATTCCTTCAAGCACGGGATTTTCACTTGGAGCTGCATTTTCCGGAGAAATCATCCTGATATTTATATGTTGTATGAGAGGAGCAGCAAGCTCTGAATCCCATCTGAAGACCCGACCTTCTTCAGCATTTATTATACTCCTCTCGTTTTCACCAGATAAATGTGTCCCTGAAGTAGATTCGGATACAAGATCAGACCGCGTGTTGGAGCCAAGACTTTGATTTTCACCCACACCACTCCTTCCCTCTCTCCATACCCTTCTTTGTACCAGGCCATCACCCGGACCAGAATCATTAATAACGGGTCGTGCTTCATATACTAAAGCAGGAATATCTTCATCCCTAGATATAGCAAGCTCTACCAAAAGCCTCAAAGGCCCACCAGGCAACAAAACAGCAGCAAGATCATATAAGGCCATAGCAACCAAAAGCACCCAAGTCGTCCACTCCGGCAAAAAGGTAAACCAATAAGCAACCAACATTCCAATGACAACTAAGTAAGCTTGAGTAATAAAAATAGCCATCTTTGACATGAACACAGCCATCACACCAACAACAGTGAAATTTAACAGCCCAATAGCAAATGTAATGCAGTCAATTGGAATGCTGAAATCTTTGATCAAAAAAAGAGCAACTTCACCCCCCTTAAACCCCAAAACAAGAAAAGCAGAGAAACCCATGTAGTGCAAGAATTTGGTGCATCTGAGATAGAACAGAAAGACCAGCACAAAAGTGAGCGCGGTGACAACAGCAACAAAGACGAGTGAATTCAAAAGGGCACCTTTGAGCTTCTCCCAAATGGAGTCTGAACTGTTCTCAGTGTAAGCTATGGTGGCCATGGTTGCGATCGATACGCCGTCGTTTGACGAAGAATCCCCATTCAGAACAGTCACAAGAATTACAACTGAAAGCATACATATTGAAACTGGTGTCACAATTCTAACGATTTCTTCCCCACATGTTTCAAGAACGGATTTAGGTCTTCGATTTTGCTCCATTGTTGATCCAAATAGGACGAAGTGAAGACGAGACAGACAGCGTTGATACTCCAAAGAGCAGACAGATTCTTATTTATAATTATTATTAAATTATTAATTATTAATTTATTCATTTAAATAGGGAGTAATAAATAAACTTTTTTTTAATAAAATATGGATGTCCAGCACTTGAACAAACCCCTCTTCTCCCTCCACCGTGGGTTCTACTACAAACCCAACGTAGCTATACGAAATTCAATTTAACTTCGATCTAAGGTACAAATCTTCGTGGTTTTTCTAATTAATGCGCATCTTCAGCGGATATTCTAGTTAATTTTTGGATTAATTTTACTTTCCTCCTGTAAATTTATCCCTTCATGTTTCTTATTATTAATTGTTCTGTTTCTGTAGTGGCAAATGATCAACACAAGAATTTGATGTTGAATGTTCATATTTATGGCGTTTACTTGCTATTACGTAGGGTTAAAAGTTCGAAATGTTCAGATCTTCATTTGGATTTCATGATAATTACCTTTTAATGTTGCTTTCTCATATTCCCAATCTGTAGTTTCTCCATTGGCATTGCTTAGGGCAAACTTAAGCTTTCTTTCAAGTTCTGAATCTGAAACAGCTTCTAATTGATGTTTTCTTTTGTCTAGGTATTGACATCAAAGCAATGGCTTTCTTTAGAAAAGCTGGTGTTATGTTGGGTAGAACTATGGGTAATTCTATCAATCAAGAGACATCCTCGTCTACATCGTACATTCTTCAAGCAATTAGATGTATGTCATCTTCGAAGCTCTTTATTGGAGGTGCATTACTGCTCTTGTTGTTCATCTTGTTTCATTGCATGAGGTTTGTATCTCATTTCGTGTTTCTCGTTTATTAAGTACTTTCGTATAGCACAAATGACAGGAGTCTCAAAGAGGCTTTCAGCAAGTATGGGGATGTTGCAGAAGGTAGTCTAACTATACATGTTTATGTGAAATCGTTAAAGTTATTTGAAGTTAGGTAGTTGATCTATAACTCAATATGTTTTAAGTGAAATCGTTACTGTGTTTCGCTTAAGAGTCGAGATGCAGCATAAAATCTCATGGTGCAAGCTTAAAACATTGTCGTGAGATCTGGAATCATGTAGCAGATGGGAAGGCGACATTAATATCACTATAATTTTTGGTTTTTGTTGAAATAAGTTTAATTCCATCTTGGACATAAAATGTGGAAACTTCATTACATGAATGCTGATAAAATTGGTATTCTTGTAGCCAGGGTAATTGTGGACCGTGATAGTGGTAGGTCCCGAGGATTCGGCTTTGTTACATTTTCTTCCGTTGACGAAGCATCAGCTGCCATCCAGGGGCTGGATCAACAGGTTTCATTAACTTCCTTTAAGATGCCTCTTTCCTTTCAGAATGTTAAAAGTTCTTCCCAACGGTGATATGTTGAATTGATATTCCGTCTTGATTGTTCTATAGGAGCTCCATGGTCGTAGTGTAAGAGTGAGTTATGCAACTGACAGGGCCCGTGGTTATGGAAGTGGAGGCTTCAGAAGTGGCAATTTTGGTGGGAGCTAAGGCTCTGGTGGTGGTTATAACAGCAAAGATGGATACTGCTGGCTGGAGGGGCCGACGAATAGACAAATTATGCGCAGGTGTCTGTCGGGGAAAGATGAAACCTGAATTCCATCTTAAGGCATCCAATTCTTTCATCAACTTTTGATCCAATGATTAACAAATAATTGTAAATTTTCTAACTATTTGTTAATAGACATTAAGTAGAAGACATTGGTGATGATCTTAGCCTTGATCATCCATGTATGAATCAGCAAGCGTTTCAACTATTTCTAACTTTATTTTGTAGCTATGATATTCAAATGTGTTGGATTTATAACCTACTGCTTTGCTAATTTGAGGAGACAGGGCAACATTTGTCGTGATACTATTTTTACATTTTTTTTTAAACTGTTGTTATTTTTTATTAATGATATTATTATTTTTAATTTTAACTACAAATTATTTTGAAACATTTCACTGCATTGCTATCATTTTTCAATCATTCGAGTATTACTTTTTTTATCACTTTTTTTTCTTTTAATCTGTGTCAACGGAAGTCTTTCGGCGAGACAATCTCAAAAAAATGTTTGTGTTGTTTGACGATGTCGCACAAACCACTACCTTCCTTTACTTGGAAAAACTAAGTCGTCACTAAATTTAAAATTGATATCACCAACCATAATCCATCATTTTTCGAGAACAATTTCACAAATAAAAATGTACTTCAACCACTAGCTTTTGTGAACAAAACATATGATCTGGAATAAAACCCCCAATTCAGAAGCTAAAACCCTAGCTCATACAACAGAAAATCTGTTTACATCACAAATTAACAGCACTATGCGAAACTTACATGAAAATTAAAAAAAACAAGTGGAGAGGAAACAGAGAAACGCAGCGTTGTGGTTGAGGAGGGAGATGATCGGCGGAGTCAGGCGGGTAAGAAATCAAGGTTTATACGAAAAGGTGATAAGTAGAAACCGATTTTCCTGAGGTCGCACACACCTTTGGAGCAGAGACCATATTTCAGCAGCAGCAACAATACCACAATTGCAACGGCGACGTAACCGCAGCAGGAGCAGCACCCACCCCCACTCTGCTGCCTTCGACGGCGGGGCAACGGCGGTGCCATGCCTAAGTGACGGAGCTGACGAGGTTGAGAACGAATTGAATGGACAGGACAGCAGTGTTGTTGAATATTGACGTCTGGTAGTTGAATCTTAATTTAAGTAGTAGTAGTAATTGTTAGCACTGCCTTGTCAAATTTAATAAATAAATAAAATGTATTCAAATATATCCGAATAATGCATTCAAGTAAAACAGTGATAAAGAGAAAATAAAATTTAAACTATTCGAGTAAAATTTGTTGTGTGCGGTAAAAAAGTAAAAATAATTTTAAAATAGGATTGAGATATTA
This sequence comes from Pogostemon cablin, assembly GCA_023678885.1. NCBI lineage: Eukaryota > Viridiplantae > Streptophyta > Magnoliopsida > Lamiales > Lamiaceae > Pogostemon > Pogostemon cablin. The sequence goes on along the minus strand of CM042960.1, from coordinate 5,632,746 downwards.
TTTATTTTTTTAAGAGGATGAACTTAATTGTGGGATGAACAATGATAGTACTACTATCGTCCAATGAAGGTGTAACATTTTTTTTAGGCAAGAAAATTAAGAAATATAATAATTTAATGGGTAGTGGGTTGAAGATATAATATTTTAATGTATAATAGGTAGGTGTATTAATGATGTGTGTGTGAAATATATGTGGACTCCATATGAATAGATTGATTGTTTTGAGTGAGTCCTATAGTTTTTTATAATTGAAATGTAACAATCCCTGTGGAATAATGCAAAAAAGAAAATGTAATAATTTTTATGGGACGGAGTGAGTAAAAAAGTGAACTTAGTTTTAGGATGGAAGAGGGAGTATAGAATAAGTGTTGCAACTTTCATATTTTCATTTAGTGTTTCTCAACATTGAGGGGCCTAAATTACATTTATCAAAACTCATGGGGACCAATCAACAATTTCTCAAAGCTGATGGCCAAATATTTTTTGAAATCATAATTATAATTAGATCATCATATTCATACTCAATCCTTCCCGTCAGGAATCGTCAACTACTTCAAAAAGGGAAACCAGCAACAAATTCGTAATCATTTGAAGGTTTCAGCTTTGGAAGGAATTCGAAAATTCGAAACCTCAAGCTTTTCCTTACGGTAATTCCCCCTCTCCCTGCGATTACAAGTATTCTTTTATAGGAATATTATTTTTTTCACCAGCATTTTCGATTGTTAATCTTAATTGTTTATAACACTGGGGAAGATTCATTCAGTAGAGTTTATTTAATTTCCTTCTCTTTTTTCTTTTTTTTTGGCCGGGATTGAAGGTTCTAAATTTTTGAAAAATGAGTATTTTTCTTTTTCCTTTGTTGTAAACTATTTGGTATCTCTTAGTAATTTGCATTGTCATTTCCAAGGATTTAGATTTTTGAAAAAAATTTTTGAATATTTGTGCTATTCATATTTTTCTTTTTATAATCATGACACTCGGTTAATGGGTGAAATGAAATGTTTTTGAAATTAACATTTGCAGATGTCCCGTGGATTAAGCGGGGGTAGTGATTCTCCTTTCGATGCAGACGATTTATTAGAGATCAGGGAACGATTTAATGAGGTAAACTTAGATTCTGTTGAAATTAATGTCCTGCCATTTTTTCCCATTTGATTTTATCCTTGTTATCAGTAGTCAACTTGTCCAAAGTCTTGAAATGCATCTCCTTTTTGTCCATCTGTTATGCGATAACTTCTATGTAATGGACAAGTGGAATTTGTAAAGAGTCTAGTTGCATACATAAGCAAACGAAATGTGACAATGAATACGTGATTGTTTTTAAGAGATAGTGCGACTTGTTCTGAAGTGAATGGCTATGAACAAAGGCAAGTTATTAATGTCTTTGCTACTATGTAGCTCCACTGTTGATTGAAATACTTAGTTCAATTTGGATAATTCAGGTGTTTCAGTTGCATAAGTTTGAATGTTTGATTGTCCTTTGCATTCCTGTTATTTGAAGCTCTAAGTCATTAGATACTTATTTGTTTTTATGTTATTCTGTTACAGCTGACGAAGGAAAAGGAGATGCTGAGAGATTCTAAGTCCCAGGGCTTTGAGCTAATCAGGGTTATTACCTGACTTTTAGTTACATTCTTATAGCACGAGGCATTGTATAATTTTCGAAATCATGTTACAATTTCTTATGTCAACTAGACTGTTTTTTTCTTGTTTATGAAAATTATCATGCCTTGTTATCATCTTCTTCTATTTGACTTTATGGTGTAATCAAGAATGGTTCAAATGATGAGTTCATCTTGTGACTGATCATAATGTTCCATTCCAGTTACTTTTCCAGGCAGTTTATTTAGTTTTAAATTTAGAGTCCCAGTCAATAAGTGATTCTTGTTGATATTCAGATGCCCGTAAATATTCCATTACCCTTTTTTGGACTTTCTTACTCAATAAGACTGTATAGTGGAAACCTTTCAATTTGGAGTACAAAAGATAAGATATTGCAGACATGATAATACACAAGTAAACTAGTTTAAAATGAAGCAGGTTTATATATATATTTATATGTATTCTAATTTACTGCTTTCTTTGATGCAGATGTTGGAATGCCGTGTTAAGACATTATCTGAATCACGTGAAGAAGACAAAAAACGTATAGTAGATTTGGAAAGAGAACTCAGTAATTGCATACAAGAAATAGGTGGGACATACTTATAAATACTTGTTATATCCTTTGTTGTGATAGAACATGTAGTCATTTATTAGTTTTTTCCCCCCCTTTAAACCATAGTTATTAAAGGCGAGCCTCCCCCAAGGCTATATCCCTGGCGCCTTGATATAGGTTTTCAAGGCACGAAGTTTCAAGGCGCGCGCCTTTGTGCGCCTTTTTGCGCCTCAACGTGTGCGCCTTGGGCGCGCCTTAGGCGCACCTTGAGAATGACCATGTTTTTGTGTTGATTTTTATTTTTGATAGTTGAAGTAACACTAAATAGAACTTTTAATTAGGGTTTACCAGTTCATCCTCCTAAGTTAAGACCCATCAAGATGCCCTTGGTACAATATCCCAAATATTAAATTAGGGATTTGAGAGTTAGAAGTTAGGGTTGCACTCTTCACTCCACCTACGCGACATACACATACCAACTGCTCCAGCCTCCAAGCCTTCAACTGCCGCCACGTCCGCCGTGCCTCCGACCGCTGCCGGTCTGTCCGGCTTTCATCACCGGCTTACCGGAGCAAACCAGTATTAACCTTAAAATTAGAGGGAAATCACCGGGGAAACTGCCACTAGTTCCAAAAGGGAAGGGAAAGAAGTAACGAAGGAAAACGGAACTATTTTAAGATTATTAGATGAAGAGGATGAAGAAGAAGAAGAAGAAGAAGATAATGTTGGATTTGAAGAGAAAAAGATTTTAATGAGGAAGAACAAATTGATGATGAGGACTTGGAGTTTGATGATGAAGAGATGATAATTAAAATATATTTGCTGGTAGATTTTTGTGTGATGCTTTGATTGACTTATTTTATTTCAAATATTATGAATTTTCGTATGTGCATGTTTAATTTTGGCTTAAATGGCTTAGTTCATATGTTATACTCATATAAATTGTTATATTATATGCCTTTTAAACTTATTTTATTAGGTAAATATGTTGTAAATGGGTTATATTTAGTGTAGAATAAATAATGGTGTTATATTATACATTAATTCCGAGGCGTGCCTCAGGCGTGCGCCTTGCACCTCAGGCACAGATATACCTCGGTGCGCCTCGGTGCGCCCTGCGCCCTTAATAACTATGCTTTAAACACGGTTCAGTAAATTGCCAACATGGACAAATATGAGCTACAGCTTGAAACCTGTTGCAACCTTTTCTGTTTCCTCTTCTCTTTTGTTTTCAGCTCTATATTGTAGATATCAAAACCTGATACATGTCCACGACTTATTACTATTATTATTTTACTTAATCAACTGTAAACTTTCTCACAGATTTCCTGCAGGATCAACTGGGTATGAGGAACTCACGCCTAAACTGTTCAAACGAGCAAGTATGCAACTGTCAATTGAAACTTGCAGACATGGAAAGTCTAGCTGAGCAGGAAAGGTATTTACTAATGCAAGAAATCGAGGATAAAGTGGATGTAATAAGATATTCGGCGTCCTGCATTGATAACTTGGAGGAGTCAATTTCATCTATGGCATTAGAATATCAATGCGAAATAGAGAGCATGAACCTTGATTCGATTACTTTAGAGCAGAATTTATTCAAAACTAAAAAACTGCTGGAAGAAAGAAGTAAAGAAAATTCTAGGATGAATGGGCTGATTCAAGACCTTGAGCTTTGCAATCAGGATGCATACAAGATCATTGAGAGCTTAGAAAAAGAAAATAAAGATTTGAAAGAAAAGTTGCAAAGCTCTGAGATGAGCACCAAAGCATTTGTCAGTGCCGTGGAAGAGCAGCTTCACGAGTGGTTAGGGAAAACAAATGGCTATTCCTCGAGTAAATTAGAGAATGATATAAGGTATGCTTAGACTATTATGCATATATGTGCGTATGACAGAAGTATTGCATTTCATGATCTGTTGTTACACTTGCTTATATTTTATTTTTTCTGGGCATCTTATATGCAAAAAATAGAAACGAACATCATTGCCTCTCCCTCATTCTGCAATAAAGGTAATGCTGATATTTATTCCTAATCAAGCATATCTCATCTTTAACAAATGAAACAGATAATATAGAGAAGTTAGTAATTGCTTTGCTATCTACAATGTAAGGTTCCAAAGTATCGTATGCTTCACGAATACTAGCATATGTATTGAGACTAGAAAGTTAGAAACTAGGAAGTTCTAGAAACAATAATATATTGGAACATCTTGTTTTGCACCTCTGAACATAATCTCTCTTTTATGAAGAATTTTACCTTTCAAGTATTATTAATTGCAGATAATAAATCTCAAATTATTGTACTCTTGTAGAACTTTTCTTACTAAATTATTTCTGTGTGACTCAAAACCTCACCCCCTCTCCAACTTATTCCTTTTTCTCTTCTTTTTCAATAATAATATATTGTGTACATGTTTAACTTCTTGGGCTTGTTTTCACCTGCAATTGCAGCACATATGGAAATGTTTTAGGTCCCCTCTTCTCTAAACTTGCCATTTCAAGAGCACCTGATGGAGACTTGCAGAACAAAATGTCTGAAATGTCACACCAGATTGATGACTATGAACGTCTCATTAGGCGGCTGAAGGTATGTCTGCATTATGTCTATGAGAGATGGTTAGCTGTTGAAATGCTAATGCCATCAATTAGTCACATTGCAAGCTGGCCAAATTAGCAAAATTGAAATTGAAAGATCATTTGTTCGTCTTTCTTTACGTAGCTACCAATCTTTGAATCTTACTGAAAGTTTTTCAGGAAGAACTAAGAGATGAAAGGATGAAATCAAGAGAAGAAGCAGAGGATTTAGCTCAGGAAATGGCTGAGTTAAGGTATCAACTAACTGTCATGCTCGACGATGAGCGCAAACGCCGTGCCAACATTGAACACATATCATTACAGAGAATAGCTGAATTGGAGGCTCAGGTAGCTGAGCGTGATATTTTCGTTTTCTAGAGGATAATAATTTCTTACAATACTTAATAACTACATTTGTTCTCAAGATTGCAAAAGAACGGAAGAAATCCAGCAGTCCTCAACCTCTAGTTGTCAGGAATCAGTGAACATAGACGAACACCACAAAATTGCAATAGCCCTCATCAAGGTTTTGTTACACTTCAAGTCACTTCATGATTGTCTTATTCGACTACCACTTCTTTGAATTTTCATAGCTGCATACAAAGCCCAAAGCAGCTCCACTATAGCTGGCTTTACTCTATATTTTTATGACTAGATCAATATTCTACTGCACTTGAATTACTGATTAATCACTACGCAGTTTATGATCAAATTTATTATAAACATCTTTTATATACTATATTTTATATAAATATTATTTCTTGAAATTGGTCAAATATATTATATAAACATCTTTTATATCTTTATTGATTTTCATGGGCGATTAAACATCATAAATAAATAAAATCTTTTTCAAATTTAGACTATCTTTCAATAAAATAGAGTTAATGATTTTTTAAAATTGTAGAAACATTCCATGATCAATTCTGAAAAATACATGTGATAAATTGAAGAAAATATGAGAAATTTGAGAGATATATGATAAATTGATGAAAATATGAAAAATTGGGGAGATTTTCGAAATGGAATTGTTTGGGCGGGAAAATAAAATGCTTGATTTGCTATATATATATATATAGATTCAAGCCTGAAAGCATAAAGTAGAGTGAAGAAGGATATGAACCCCAACAACCATAATATAATAGAAGATGAGATAGTTTCAGCATTAGACATAAAAGGTATAGCTTGGCCATTAGTATAAAGACTTGTGTAAATCGGGTTTACGATGTAAACTATGTGGTCACCCTTCCAATCTTATATACCCTATATATTGCTAGAGTGTTTAAATTAAAGAGAAGCACAGAGTTTACAAGGATTTATAATGTAAACCCGATTTACAAGAGACTAATTCGACCACGAGCAAAGAAGAAAGAAAAACTACAAAAAGCAAGCATCCTTAGAACCTAAAACCAATCAAAGAAATTCTAATTCTGGTGAATCAAATGACTTGACATCCTCCTTTTCAAATCTCTTCTTGACACCCGTAAAAGGTTGAAACATATCAAGCTCCTTAACAGTCTTGTCCTTGTGAGAATAGTAGAAAGGATATTTTCGGTTCCATACCATCAAAATGCCACCATCTTTGAAAACCTTGACAGGGTGAACAACTCCGCTAGAACAACCATGAAACGAGGGGAAATCACTGATGAAATATTGTTATCAACCAAATGGCAGTTCCACCACCATCCACAGACATGTTATGACATAAAGATAAGCAATCCTCCAAAACACCGAGGCCCACTGAATCTAATCTTGAAACAGGAGAAGAGAAAGTGGTAAAAAGCTCTGTTTTAAGATCCAAGCAAGAAAATGTCCCAATGCCATGTTCAACATATTGTGCAAGATTTGGAGCACGTGATATTCTTTTCCAGAATCTTGTTCCAAATACAAACTTTTAACTACCCCATTTTCTGATCTAAAAATTCCTAATTCATGGAAAATATATTGGCCACTTATTTTGCTGGCTCCAAATCTATAAGTGACTATTTTAGAAAGAAAGGCGGGCGGATCCATGCCATCAAGCTCCATATATTCATGAGTGATAGGATTGCATATGCGAATAGCAAATGGGTCACTCATCTTCCACAGGAAAAGCAAACCATGTAACCGTGCAAAAAAAGGGAACTTCACGACCGGTTTGATATGATCAATGTCGAAACCATAATCAAATTCAAAAGCTTCACTCCACCTAGGAGTGTACCACCTACAGTAACACAGAAGCTGGATAGGTTTAAAACGATGAGACTTGAAAAACTCAGGCATCTGGAGTGAAGCCAGCCAAGACTTGCAAACAAACTTGCAACGGATGATGTTTCGCAGAGGGAGTCTCCAAAGGATATTAATAATGATTTCGGATGGTAGATATTCAAGTAAGTCTACATTCATTTTGAGATAGTTGGGATGGTATTCAGAGTACCTGATCTTGGCTATATATCATGGACAAAGAAAATGGATACTGGTTCTAAGAGATTGCATAAATTCATACATAATTTTGATGCATAATCATACTTTACCATAGAACCTACTTGAATGCATTCACTAGCCCTTGAGTTAGGTTTACAAATAACACAAATTCATCGAGTCAAACACTTGTCTGTGATCGTCTCACGTGAGCCCTTACGCAAGACAAATAAAATTGATAACATTATTATCACTTTCGCTATAAAATATTATCACTTTTATTTATTTTTGTTCAGAAAAGAATTTACTGCATGATTATCACTCCTCATTGATTTAATATCACATTTTGTTAAAAATATTATCTACGTCCCACTTAAGTACTTACTTTTTTTTTTTTTTTTTGGAAAAGGAATTTTCTTTAAACCCAAAATTAACAAGACTTACTACCATGGAAATCTAAGTTAAATAATTTATAAGATTTTCACTCCACGAAATAAAACAACATTTTTCAGACCTCTTTTTTTTTAGCTCCCACCAACTCAATGTATGTGTTTTTATCTCCTCAATAACTTTCTACAGGCTGCACCTTTCTGAATTAAAGAAATTACCAATTTGTAGTAGACTTACTTTTTCACGTAACGAACGACTTGTTTCAAGAAACGATTTCACACAACACCTATGCATTCATCAAAGCCATCAAGGCATATATATAATTTCCAATGAAACGATTTGTTAAATATATTTACACATTAAAAGTATGCGACAACGTATAATTTTGTTTATTTTTTGCGAATGCATAAACAATAAATGAAGAAGACAAATTTAACAACTCAATTAACCTTCTGTGAACACCGAAGGGCAGGGCGGCCGTTGGAAGAAGGCAGAGTAAAACAAGTCATGGGCACATTGATGCTTAGAGTCGGAAGGGTTAGGGCTTTATTTTTGCCGTCGGTTTAAAATTCAAACATTTTGGCTTGAACCGATTAACTCTTAAGATAATCGGGCTGACCCGAGTAGTTATTATTATTACTCGTAATTTACCTTAATATCCATTACCTTCCCATTCACAATCTTCTTCCATCTTACTCATTACTCCCAAGTTTATTACGATACAAACTTTCCTCGCCCTTTAATTTTCTATATTTTTTTATTCTTTTTCTCACTCTAACCCACTCATTTTTTTTAATAAATAAAATAGGTAATACTTAAGTAAATATATTAGAATTAATTTAATTATCATAAATTTTATTAAATTATATTTCTTCTGTCTCGTAGTTATCTACATCGTCAGTGATTCGTCACTGTAGATACGTAGTTTAACAAAAAAAATTGACCAACTTTATTGATTTTATGGATATTTTGATATTTTTAGATAATAAATAAATTATAAAATATGTTTGTATGTATGTTAGATAGAAATAGTATTTTTGAAATTAAGATAATTTTGAAATAGTTGGTTGATGTGAAGTTTCTTATTTTAGTGGTGAACGTAAATATGGAACAGACTAAAACAAAAAAGTATGAAGATAAGTGTGAGGCAAAGAATATATTTTAACAATATTTTTGCATGTATTAATTTTAATTCTTTTAAATACTAAATAATATATGTGTTAATTTTGAATTAACAGCATTATTTATAACAAATTTATATTTATAATCTTCATTAATATTGGGTCTGACCCGTTTAACTCGAAGCTCTTTAGAAATTACTATTAAATTCAACTTTTAATAGCCTATTTAAAGATCAAGCTTTTTGGCCCGAACCAATAACCTAAACCTATTATAGATTATCCCAATGGATTAAGGCTGAAACTGTTTGACATTTCTAAAATGCCATATTGCTACTTACAAAATGGTCCATAATAAATAGTAGGCAATTTCATTTATAATAATAATTAAAAAAAAAAACTTTTATCTCTCCACTATGATTATGGTCTAGTCATTTTCAAAATATTCCATGTCACCATCAATTAACCAATGGAGTATAGTAATAAACGAATTCATTATTCTTTTCATTTTCTTGTTTTTCAGAATCCAATACAATCAATCCTTCAACATTTCAGATAAAGAAAACAATTACTATATTAAGGGTGGTTTTGGGTGCAATGATACATCTGTGCACCATTGAATTTATAATTTAAAGGCAAATGCTCCACAAATTCAAATTTGTGCGTGTAATATATATATATATATATATATATATATATATATATATATATATATATATATATGGTTTATTAAATTTTTTAAAGAGAATATTTTATTGTTAATTTTAATAAAAAATAGGATATAAAAATATTAATATATTTAGGTTAAAATTTATGTGCCTCGAGACATTATGCCCCCAAAATCTCTCATTTCGAAAGGTATACCTTTTAGTATTAAATGATATATCTTTTAATATAGAAACGTGTACTCTTTATTTCCTAATTTTTTTAATTAAACATTTGTATTATTCATATTTCAGCATATCATTTCATTTTCAATGAAAAAATTATACTTTTATAAATTAAATAATACTCCCTCCGTCCCGTTTCAATGTTTATGTTTCTATTTTGCACGTCTCATTTCAATGTTTATGTTTTCCTTTTTGGAATATGGGACTCACCTAAAACAATTAATATATTATCATACACTAATACACCTACTCACTTTACATTAAATATTATATCTTTCCACCCACTATCTATTAAAATATTATACTCCTTAATTAACGTGCAAAAAACAAACGTAAACATTGAAACGAGACGGAGGAAGTATACATTTTAAAACAAAATGTTATACATTTACCCACCTTGTGTACCCGAGGCCGGGGATATAAGAGACCAACTTATATAATATTTATTTAAAATGATATATACATTATTAAATAAAACGAATTTACATTGCACCAATATCAATTCAAATTTAATTTAGATTGAAGAGGGTGATTATTTATTTATATTTTACTTATTTAACTTAATAATGGATCATAAATAAAAATCTAGTTTTACTATAGTGCACCTATAAGTTTTAAACGGTTAAATTTTATTATAATTAATGACCAACCTTTTAAATTAAAGTAATTACTATTATATTCAATATTAAACTATTAACCTTAGAAATGTACCAATTCATGAGGTGCACTTAGAACTGTCCAAAAATCTAATCTAACTACTTGAATAGTTCTTGTTCCCCCACCCAATTAGTACACTTAATGCACAACATTATATCTTACTTCCTCCTATCCAAAAGTTTATATTTACCTTTTCTATGATGATTACGAAATGAGACAATTTTAAGCTAGACTATTTATATGAGATTATTTTATATTTTTATAAATTATTTATCACTGTTTATTAAACATGTTATCACTTTTTAAAAAAAAACTTTATCATATTTTATTTATATTATAAATTATTCATGAAATAATTTACAGAATCATTATTGATTTTCATCAACTAGATATCACTTTTTATTATTTTTTATCTACCTAAAAAAAGTCATTCCGTGAGACGCTTACACATAAGTCTTTGCTTAAGGAATATAATACTACTTTAATGTGTAGTGTGATAAGAGATTTAATATTTTAATAGTGAGTAGTTATATTAATAGTTTTGTACGTGTCTAATTTACTATAATGAGAAATATGAACATTATGATGAAACAGTCAAAATAAAAATGTATATAAATGCTACGGTGGAACGGAAGGAGTACATTTTTTTTTTAAAATACCATTAACGTAAGCATTTATTTTTTTCACGTAAATTAAAGAGTATTATTATATTTATATAAAATAAATAATTGTATTAAGTGACGGTGGGTTTGTGTAAATTCTTTTTGCCAAAATAAAATAAAAATACGTTAACAGTGGATCAAGAGAGTATAATCAACTGCTATGAAGATAAATTATTTCTTACCACAATTTAAAATCCACAAACATATTCCCGTTATTTTTCCCCTTTTTCTCCGCCCTAAACCCAATTTCAAAAACTTTATCTCCCCTCTTTCTCTCTCTCCAGTTTCTCGCTCTAGATTGGTTGAATTTTTTTAAGGAGCGTTACTCTCGGAGCTCTAGATTACCCCTTATATCTTTCATGAATTCAGGTATCCCGCTAAGATTTTCTTTCTAAATTTCTTGCGTACTGGAAAACCTTGCTTAGATTTTGTATCTGTCTACTCTTTAATTTATTTATTTATTTCGGGTTTGGGAGATGATGAGTTTTCTGATTGTAAGCGCATCGTGTTGATTAGTCTGTATGAAATCAAAGTTATGATTTTACTTTCAGGATTCACTCAGTCTGCTGGTTCTGTATTTGTTCTTATATTTGCTGCTTATATTCTGTGTTAACATTGTTGATTAAGAACTTTCAATTTGTGGTTTATATTAAGATCATTTAATCGGCCAGTCCTAATTATTTGTTTCTTAATTGTGCTAATGAAAGTAAGATTGATTGATGAAATGAGTAAATTACTTGGGATCCCTTTAGAATCTTATTAAAAAGAAGTAAATAAAAAGGAAAATAAAAAAAGAAGAAGAGGAAGTAATGCCTTGGGGTAATGTTATATAACTATGAATTATTTCCCCATGATTTTTAGCTGTGAGGAAGAAATATGCCAATATGTTGAGTTTTATGATTACAGAAATAAACCAGATATCTATTGCTCGATTTATTTTCTAATCAATAGTAAGCATGATGATGTGTATATATTTTTTTATGTAATTTTCAGGTTCATCTTGATTTCAGCAATATTCGTACCCGGGGTTGCTTAATAGCTTTGGCCTCTGTTTTCTTTGGTAGCACAAAATGTATGGTCTAAAGAAATCTCCTATACAGAGTTTCTCTAAGCATAACTCATCTGATCACAAGCTTCCTGTGATTACAAATACTAATCCTTTTGACTCCGATGATGAGTTGGATAACAAGCAACCCTCTTTAAGAACCTCTAGAAGAACGTCTTCTGAACCTTCGCTACTTACATTAAGTGTTAGTACAAATCCTTTTGATGATGGTGATGTGAAAGGAACCTCTCCATCTAAAAGCAAATTTTCTTCAGAAGCCAAAATTAGATACAAGAATGATTTCCGTGACGCAGGAGGAATGGAGAATCAGTCTCTCCAGGAATTGGAAAATTATGCTGTGTATAAAGCTGAAGAGACTACAAAAACAGTTAACAATTGCCTCAAGCTTGCTGAGGACATACGAGAAGATGCAACTAAGACATTGGTTACACTGCATCAGCAGGGAGAGCAAATTACGAGAACTCACTTGGTTGCTGCTGACATGGACCATGGTCTTAGCAGGGTATGTCTTGTCAAGTTTTCTCCAAGTGGTAATCTGGTGTGTATTATAAATATTTGACATATTAGAGAATTTTCCAAATGGCTTAATTTGTGTGCAAGAGGAGTCCATACTCCATAATTTAATTTGGGCCTCATTAGCATTGTCTACTAAAGCTAACTTAAACAACTTAGTAGATGGATATAGAATACATCCATCGACTAAAATCACTTCCATTATTTGCTATATTAATATTGTTGATTTCTGTTTTCTTTTCTTCTCTTAATTTGCATAAAAAAAAGATGATGTTCAAAAGTGATCCACACATGGTCAAAACCAATTGAATTGAATTGCTGGTCTTTCTTTAATTATAGTATTAGGAAATGTTGAAGATGCTGCACTTACTGTTTTTAGTTAGTAATCTGGTGTAGCTGGTCTTCTCTTAATTTATGATTGTCTTAGGGTGAGAGGCTTTTGGGAAGTCTTGGGGGTTTATTCTCCAAAACATGGAAGCCAAAGAAGACTCGCTCTATTATGGGCCCTGTAATAACCAGAGGTACAACATTTTTATTCTGCCGTGTTTTATCTTTTTTTTTTTAAATATTTTATGTGAAACATGTGTGCAAGTGTAATGTCAATGGTTTATTATGATGCTGTCAAGTTGGTAGGCTATACTTCAAAAATTAAATCACTATTTTTGGTTTAAAAATTTGACGGTGGTGTAGATGATCCAGTGCAAAGAAAGGGTAACCACTTGGAGCAGAGGGAAAAGTTGGGATTGACTTCTGCAAAAAAGGACCGTGCTCCTACAAGTTCACCATCTCCTGAACCCACTAATGCTTTGCAGAAAGTAGAGGTACATCAGTGTCGTCGTATATCTATTCGTACCTTTGTATCAAGAACCAAAAGCCAATTTCATCATATGCTAGAAAAGTGTTGAAGAAATCACTATTATGCAGTACGTTATTTTGTGCTTTCTTCTAATTTGTATATCACTGGGATCAAGATATGGTCTTGTCTTTATGAGTTAACCTAGAACCATATTCTGATGATGCTCTTCAAATCTACATCATAGGTTATAGCCTCTATTGATAATGTTTGTTCCATCTGGAAATGTGTTCGAGATCTAGAGAAATTGCTTTGCTGGTTAAGTTCATGGAGCCTTCTTTCTGGAGGTTTAATTATAACATTTTTTGCTCGTTTAGTCATTCCTTAAACATTCTGCGATTGTACTATGACAGGTAGAGAAGGAGAAACAAGATGATGCCCTCTCGGATTTAAGTAATATTTTGGGGGAGTTAAAGGATATGGCTATCGACATGGGGTGTGAAATTGATAGGTTAGTCATTCTACCTTGTACTATGAAGGTTTTTCCATCACCTCTTCTCGTATACGAGCTTTAATAATCGATATCATTACAATACTCTGTATTCCTGACCTAAATCACGAAAAACCAAATTTAAGTATGCTTATTGGTTAATTTGGATATGGTTTGTGAATCCAGGCAAGATAAAGCTTTGGATCATGTTCAGGATGATGTGGACGAGCTAAATTTCCGAGTGAAAGGTGCTAACCAACGTACACGTCGTTTGCTCGGAAAATAGATGACAGTCGACGCAACTGCCGATTCACATTGATCGATCGGCTTTGTAACATTTCAATATTGTAAGTGCATGTTATGATAGCTTTTCTATGCACATCATTGTTCTGATCAAAAGTTGTAATTGTACTTGGATTGCTAGCACTGAGCATATAATTGATGTTGGATATTCATTTAATTAGGCTTGTGTACTATGAATGAATGAGTGCATTAAGAATTGACTTTCCACATATATGATAATGAAATATTTTTTCCAAGTAGAGAAACTTGATTATTGACCCAGTTTTGGGTGTGGTCATATCATGTGCTTGGTGGCATGTAAAAAAAAGATTTTTTTTTTTAAAGAGAAAATGTCACTACACAAGTAATAACAAAAAAATACTCTTTCAAAACAATGTATTTCAATATATTGAAATCATTGTTTTTGGAAAATAAATGTTCATTTAGAACTTAAAGATAAGTTTTAATTTTAGGGTTTTGAAGAAAATTTACAGCTATCTTAGGGTTAAAAGCCGATAAACAATTGGTCTAGGGTTTAAATATTTAAACATTTGAGAATAATAAAGCACCTTCCATGGTTTCCTCTCAAAAAATATAAAATATACTCAATTTGTTTCAGAAATATTATTGCATTTCATTATAAACGAAGCGTTTCATAAATATATATATTTTTTAAGATGAGATCCTTAAAAAAAAATTAATTATATTTTTATGAGTTCTACCTCTAATCACAATACTAATACAATTAATCACTGTACATTAAAATATCATAGCATCTCTTAACCCACTGCGTATTAAAATACTCCTTCCATTACATCCATTAAACCTCATTTACTTTTTTGCATGTGGATTAAGTAGTATAAATATTCCTTCCATCACATCCATTAAACCTCATATATTTTTTTGCATGTGGATTAAATAATAATATTATTTTACGTAATGTGTAGTTGTGTTAGTAGTAAATAGTGGGTCATATTGTAGGATCATTTTACTAAAAGCAGAAAATGAGACATTTAAATAAGACACTCAATATAATAAAATGAGAATGAGAGTAAAAATAAGTACAATATTCTTTAATTAAAAATAATAATTAACATTATTCATGAGGGAGTAGTTTATTTTACCATTAGATCTTTGTCCATGTTTATATTTTTATTTTCAAAACCTCACACCTTAAATATGTCTATGAATTTTATTTATTTTCAATCCCCTAATCTTTTATATATTTTCCTTTCTCAGTTAATTTTTTTTTTCTCTTCTCTTTTTATCTCCTTCATCATTCAATTAAAACAATTATATATATATATATATTACTTAACACTTAACTCTTACACGTATATAAAACTAAATTCCAAATAAACATCAAACAATCATATATAACCTCATGGTCTCTGTTACAAATGTTTCTCTAGTGATTATAAATTTAAAAAATGCGTCTTTAGTGGTATGCAATTGAGAGATTCAGTGTGTTCAAATTTCTAAAAAAAAAAAAAAATTCACCCTATCACTGTAAAAAAATAAAATAAAATAAAAAGACCGAACTTTCACCCTTCAACGGTAAGTTATATTGAAAAGGCTTTTACACCTTTTCGATCACTTGAACTACAACGTTGAGGCAATTCTCTCTAATATAAATATTAAGTGTAAGACATCAATTAAAAGTATTAAAAAATGAAGAAAAAGAATATTGAACTGAAATTAGAATTAAATTTAAAACGCCTAAAATTTGAAATTATTTGAAAATTTTCTAATAGTGCAGTGAAATTTAAGCTTAGTATTACTAACACACTACCTAAATTTTCAAAAAAAAAAGTTGAAATGTTTGAATCTTTAAAAGGTGTATGTACGAAGGTACAAAAGTTATTAATTAACCAATAATATTATGCATTCTATATTGTTAGAACGTAAAAATTTATTCTTTGCGTATCTTATACTGCCTTCGTTAGTCGCATGAAATTTTCACACTTAATGTCATAAAATTTGTCAATCTTCAATTTTTTTAAAAAAAATTACTTTATTAACTTTGTGAGAGTAATGTTGATTTTTTATTTTTTTATTTTTAAATAAAGATGAAATAAACAAATTGTTAAAAGTAAACACTTATGTAAATTGAGTTCATAGTGGGAGATGTTCACCTCTAACTCATTGTAAAATAAATTATGTATGTTAATTGGTATAGCATTTTATTTTCATAATAACTTATAATGAGAGGTTATTTATATTGAGTAGTTTTGTAAGAAAAGAAAAAAATGAGATGAGAAAAATGTATTAGGGCAAACAAAAACTGTGCTAGAAAAGATGAAGTGGTTTATAGACATAGTTTAAAATTTCTACCCTTATTCAAAAAAGAATCAAGATTATTTCATATTTTATAATTTAAAATATAGAATCTTGCCAACATGGTGCACTCGAACGATACAAATTATTAAATTAATGTATTATCAATATAATAGATCAAATAAAATAATTAAAAAAAGGCAACTAACTCATGTGTTAAACAGTCTCACAGACTTTAGCATATAATATACTTCATACATCAAATAAAATAATTAAAAAAAGAGAGCAAATACTTGAGTTTATTTGTGCTATGGAATGAGTACAATGAGATAAATAGTACAATGAGATAAATAGAATGTAACAATATTTCAATAAAAAGTCTTAATGAATGAAAAGTGATAATCGTTCTGTAAATTATTTCGTAAATAAATTATAATATAAATAATTAATAAAAAATAATAATACTTTAGTGAAAATAATAATTAATTAAGAGAAAAAAAAATACACAATCTCAGACAATCTCAATGTTGATGTGAAATGCAATAAATCTTATAAACCTAAATACCTAGAATGAAATATGGTACCACTTAAGATTTTAATGCTCTACTAGATAACCTAAAACTAAACAAAAGTTAGTTGGAATGGGGTTGAATTTTTCGTATACCTATTCACACTAAATTAAATAGCTCAGTACCTATTTAGTGCCGAAATATATCTAAATTTGTTAGAAGGAATAAATTACCTTTTATATATTTTTATTCATTTTATTAAAATTTCATGTTAATATAATAATGTATATCTGCTACCCTAGTAGTTATTGTGATTCTGTGAACACAGAGTTGTCGGCTTCATTGCCATCCATTTTAATTTTTCAGTTCTCATTAACTTGAAATTTCAAATTGAATAGAATGCAATATGCATAGTGATATGTAAACTCAAATTTTCCATTTAAATATAGCCATAATTTCTTCCACAAATTAAGAAAACATATTAAATACTCCTTCCCTATGCCCGTTTTGGGCGTTTACTCAAAAAATTTCATTTTCTTTTTTAAATATATAAATTCACAAACTCCCAGAAACTTCACTAATACAATTATCCATCTTTAATTTACGATATCTTGTTGGGAGAGTATAATTAAAATTGTAACTTCCACCGATTTCTTTCTATTTTATCCATTTGACATATTTGATGCAACTGTAAACCAAAGTTTTTAAATAAGGATTATTCCATTCCACTTATGATATATTGATGTATTAAATAAAAAATTGCATATAGTGTGAAGCATACCAAAATAGATAAAGGGTATATCTTAACCCAACATTAATGGGTATCACATTATGAGCAATAAACCCTAAAATAAAAACAAATTCTGCTTCACTTTGGTGCTACAGAATGCAACCTCATTGATTAGGTCATTAATGGTGTGAAGTACAAGGGTTCATGGATCACTTGTTTCAGTTTTAAATACCTTCTTTATTGCCATCCTATTTTTCATGTTTCAGTCTCTCACTTCACTATTATAGTTTCTCCCTCCTTTCTCTCACCACCTTATGAGGAATTCATCACCAACCGCCGCTGCTGCCGCCTCCATCGGCCGCTGGTTCTCGACCGGTGTTTTAATCGTACTCATGCTAGCAGCAAATAGTACAGAGTGTTCAAGGATAGGTTTGCATGGAAGCTTAACTAATCTACACAAGTTTTCAACCCATCAACTTCAAGTAAGCACAGGCACGCCTCGCCTTCTCCGTCAACCTGCATGGAGGCTCCACCGACCACTGCCAGGACCACCACCGCAGGGAGAGGATGGAAGTGAAATCGACCCAAGATATGGCGTTGAGAAGCGGCTGGTTCCAAGCGGGCCGAATCCTTTGCATAATTGATAGTATCATGCACAAGGCTGTGTTTGTTCTCTAGTAACTGTACTTCCTTAAGTCTATTTTATTCAAATCCACACGCATGTATGCTTAGCTCTATTAGCCTATATAGAGAAAAGTTCATAAGGAACATTGATTGTAACCAGCCTTTTCTGGATAAAGTTGCATCAGCAGCAATTCAATGAGGCCTGGCTGGCTCTTCTTGGAATAGGAGCTTCTATTGTGGAAGATAACATATGTATCTTCACACAAGATATGGATGTATATCACTTAGCATTCAATGTGCATCTTGCAATCTATCTTAGGCATTAAGATACATTCCAAGCGCGAATGATTATCATATAAGACGCGCAGCATATTTCTCATTCTCAAAATTCTATGATTCTTCCTTGAGGTCATTATGCATACCTATTCTGGTTAATGAAAACACACACTACCCTACTGGTTAGAACAAACATCTACTTTGATACGTCTGTTAGCGCTAACAAATCTCAGCAAACCCAAATCAACTTCCTAAATGAAGTCATGATAGACGAAACAATTAATATGCTCAACCTATTAGTACAGAACAACTAACAGAATTAATTCATACCTGCATCATGTTTGCATGTAGACAGAGTAGAGGTTTTGCAGTTTCCTATGTAGTAATATTTCACTGAGCATGTCATAATGCACTAATCACTAGAAAGCATTCTTTGATTCTCCTTCGGGGGACGAGAAGGGTCAAACAAATTTACCCTTAAAATGCCTTGTACCTTGCGTTGCCTCTGAAATCATGTAAATTCCTCTAGTTTTACTCCCTAGGATAAAGTTTAAAGTTATTTTTGTGTTCCCACTAGTAGTTCTTCACACATGCATTGCATATGCTACTATTCAACCTTAGTCATACAGTTATTAAAATTGTATTACTGGTGTTGTAATGCTACATGCGGTAAATTACTATTTGCATTTACCATCGGGTGAAATATCTACGGTACATTTGCATATACACATGTAATATTTGCATGTTTGTGTGCATCAAGTGTAGTATGCTTTAAACATAATCTGGGAATCGCTTCAAGATGCCTAAGGACGTAAACAAAATGAAATATATGATAGAAGACCAGATAAAATATCCAATCTTTTACCACTCATCCTTCAAATTGTTATCAATGGTTTTAATATTTAACAAGATGTTTCATAGTTATTCGAAGGAAGTGGTTAGTCTATTTTCAAGGTGTATGAAACACTAAACATGAATAATTCAACTGAGCATCCACTGATACTCTATTTGGACATAAGCCAGTATATTTTCTTCGTCTTCTTCTGTTTTCCTTCATCAAGACCTGAAATTTTGGTAGAATTGAAAAGTGAGAGGATGTTGAATACTTGAACTCAGGAGATTTTCAACTGTTGTTAAGCTAATTAAGTACTGATTAAAGATAATACATGCACCAAACTAGAGTAGGATGCCCAACAGAAACAGAATTTTTTCTACGACACAATAAATCTACACTTGTATAGTAACTGCATGCTGACATTAGAAGTCAAACCTACCCCAGTAATCCAAGATAGTAGCAGAGCAGACCACATGATAGTTACTTATTTGTAAAGCATTCATCAAATTGTAATCGGTTATCCAAGTAGTCATTCCTGGCCCCCCCGGCTTTGCAGTCCAAACTGACTAAACTTTAAATCCACACGAGTGAAGGGCGCATTTCAAATTTTTACGATAAAAGAAATGGAATTTTGAAGAAAATTCAAAAGAACACATAAAAACTTTATATTATTAATATGTTGGTTTGAAAAAACTTAACCAAAGGAACAAGGTAATAATTTATGTTGGAAACCATTGTTCAGAGCTAATTGCAACATCAGAATGGTATACCCAAATCCGCTTCCAAACAATTAATTAATGCCTGTATTATCATAATTAAACTGCCCCTCAATTACTCTGTGACGCAATCAGAATTAAGTTTGATACTATGTTCTTTCATTCAATTTTGAAAGCAATTGAAAACGGAAACCAGGCAGCATTCGCATACCTTAGAACCGTATCCTTTTACAGAGACAGCTAATTAGTGAGATTGCTAAGACGAATGTTATTTTGACAAGAGCTTGAGGAACAGTCAAAAATATTTTAACAAAATTCACACAACCAACCAATATGCAGTATGATAAGAAAAAAGCCAGCTTATAACACACTGCACCTAATCATGCCCAAGAACACCCACTCCGTTCCCATCCAAAGTATAATTTAATCAACACCTTTTCACTTAAAAATTACATGACTACACTGTACACTGGTGTAGAAACCTGCTCACCTCTAAACATAATGTCTATACTAAAATATTCCACTCCAAATTAAGGGAAAAACTCAAATTGGGTCATTCCCAATAATATTCTAAATCAGTTGCATGAGACTGCAATAACTTTAACGGAAGATAAAATGTCCCGATAATTACATGCTATTGTGATATCCTGAGTTGGTACTACCAAAAATGCATTCTTTAAACAATAAATTGGATTTGACCAAACAGTTATAATTTGCGGCGTATAACTAATGTTTTGAGATAATGTCATCAGAACCAATCCTACATTACATGAATCAACACATCAAAAAAATTTTCAACACATCCAGCTTCCATTTGGCAAAATTAGGTCAACACACTTACATATTTACAGAATTCTACCATTTTACCTTCAAGAACTACATGAAAACAGATACAATATGTATGCAACATATGCAATCATGCAGCAAGCAGTATTAGTCAAACACAGAGAAAAGAAGCAATGGGCTAAAAGTACCAGATAAATAAATTGATCATCTCCACAGAAACAGAAAATGTTATCTGGTTGATAAGTAAGAAAAAAAGTGAAATTCTCACCACTAGCATCATCAAGTAAAATCAAACAGCAAACATTAATTTAATTAGAAGACACCACTTAATTTCAGCAATATTTTATTGAAATCAATAAAATCAAATCCCAATGACAAGCAAATTAGAGAACCAAAATTTTAACAAAGTAGTCAATATACATCCCAAAAGCAAGACCCCTTTAGAGTAAAAAGTACAAAACCCTAGGGATGAAATACTGACCTTCTCGACTGCAAAAAAGCGACATAAATTATATCACGAACGCTTGATTTCCATAACACTCTTAATGGTGGGCGCGTAGAGAGAGTAGACAACAGCCTGCCGTTTGGCGACGCCGAGCTGCGACTTCCCGTCAGCGAAGGCAGCGGCAGCCTCCGCCGGGTCGGAAAGGGTGCGGTTGTGGCGGAACGCGTCAACGGTGCGGCGCTTAGCGTACTCCTTTGTATTGTAGTCCGAGAAATCACGCGCCGTCCGTATGAGGGATCGGAAGAGTGAGAGCACTTCACCGCGCGTGGGTGCAGACGCCATTTCTCCTCCACTCTGACTCCGGTGTGCTTGTTTTAATTTTCTATTTCGATTTTATATATGGTTTTTATTATTATTTATTTTTTATAAAAATCCAATTTTATAATCACTCTTTAATGTATTTTTTATTAGAATAATTACTCTTTAAAATAATAATATTTTAGTCTAATAAAAATTGAATCTACTCACTGTAATTACTTTCCGCCGAAATGACTCCATATCCCGTCGCCGGGAATATATCTGATCGCCGGCTCTGCCCCAACACGCGCCGCCTTCTTTGCTACGCAGCCACCTCTCGACTACTCGTTCTAACCCTAATCGTCTTCTGGCGATCGTTTCTGAGCCCCTACGACACTTCCGCTTCAATAAATCCTCCATGCCTCTCTGCCACCACCTCCCCCGTTTCCCTCCCCCCGGTACTCCTGCCGCGTCTAGGAAAGGCAATCGAGAGCAGCATTGTGTGGGATGGCGTCTACTTCATTCGCATCGCGGAGTGCGGATACGAATACGAACAGACCTATGCGTTCTTGCCCTTGCTTCCCGTTTGCATGTCTGTTCTCTCTAAAACAGGTATCTTAAAGTTGTTATTAGTTTTGTAGAAACTTCAATTACCCACCTTTTGGTCACCAACTCTTGGTGTGGTTGTTACTACGGTTCATTTGCACTCGCGCGTCTTTAAGGACAGTGCAATGGGTATTTCGTCTGAATAATTGAGATAGTGAAAGTTTAGAAGCAAATTCATGGATGCTGAACTTCTACATGTTTATTTATCTAAACTCTTCTTCCTAAAGGGGAAAGTCCTTCCTTAATAGTTTCCTCTCAGGTGGAATCCTTATTCTGCATTCTTTTTTTAGAATTGTTGGATGAAGTTTTGATTTGTATTGTAATTATGCAGTTTTTTCTCCGTTGGTACCTGTGATCGGATACAGGGCTGTGCTCGGGTTGTCTGGCTATGTGCTCAATAATGCTGTCTTTACTTTTGCATCATTGTATTTATATTGGTGAGTTTTGTGCTTAAACTATCAGTCACATAAATATTTTTATAAAAGCTTTTGCTTTATCCATGTGATCAGATGAACTGAATTTTTAAATATTAACCTTGTAGAAAGTATGACTTTAAGTAGAGATTGAACAAGTCCATAGATTCTTACTCCGTGCAAATCTATCTATTCGAGCCAGTTCAGGTTACCTAGCATGTATATATGCGTATAATCCTTCACTCTTTTTTTTTATTTGATTTTCTACAGGCTTTCAGTTATTGTTTTGAAGGACAAAGAGGTTGCACTGAGAGCGTCAATTTTGTTTTGCTTTAATCCGGCTTCCATATTCTATTCATCAATGTATCATCTGAACCTTTTGTCTTATATCATACTCAAATGTTAAGGTTTATAATTGTTTACTCCCTTCATCATCTGCAGATATTCTGAGAGTATGTATGCTGTTTTATCATTTGGAGGATTATATTATTTCATGAAGGGCACCTGCAATTATGCAACACTTTGGTTTGCACTATCTGGTTGTGCGCGGTCAAATGGAGTGCTAAATGCAGGCTACATCTGTTTCCGTGTTATGCAACAAGTAAATGAAGCTATTTCCTCCAGAAACCAGTCTTATGTGAGTGTCATTCTCATCCAATTCAGTTTTATGCATACATTTATAATACGTACTATTGTTGCGCTAAGTAGAATTTGCTATAAAATTTTGAGGTTATGATATATCTGCAGTTTGTCTCAATTAATGTGATTTGGTACCAATATATCTCATGTTTTATTTTATTCAAATGCTTTTGACTTTTCAAATCCTGTCAGTTTTGTCGAATTTATATCTAACTACATGCATTAATCTTTATGCTTGCCAGCTGCTAATGGTGAAGATTCTTCTTGCTGGGGCTCTACGAACTCTGTGCATCTTTACTCCCTTCATCTCTTTTCAAGCATATGGATACTTAAATATTTGCAGAGGTTGTCTTATGGCTGAAATGAGGCCTTGGTGCAAGGCAAGACTTCCTTTACTCTACAATTACATTCAAAGCCACTATTGGTATGTCAAACCGTATTGTTGATGTACAATCCCTTTGTTTTTTTTTGCTACTTATGCTGACACTTGTGAATGGTTTCTAATGCTGGAGTATCTTTATGCATCTCATAATTATGAGATTGTCATATGTTGAGTTTTAAACTTGATATGAGTCTTATCTTCTTGGTGGTGAAGAAAACTATTCGCAGAAACAGTATAAACGGCCACCCATTAAGGGATTTTTGGCTGTCTTATTTCTTGCACGCCCATTTCTCTGATATATGACACTGCTTAACCACCGGACATGTATTTAGAATCTAGAGAGATGGCTGTCGTGTAAATTTCTTGTTTCTCTGCCTCATACTTGGTGAAACAATTGATTTTGAATTACATATAGTTACTGTCAGAAATTCTCTGTGAACCGGCATATATTTTTTATTACCCAGTGATTTGCAATGTTCGGGATGGGTGCTCTTTTGAGTTTTGTTTGTCTGATTAAGTGATCTCTAAATATTGAGAATTTTTTTTGTATATTACATTCTTGATTTCTGTTTCTATCTTATGTCAGGGGAGTGGGTTTCTTAAGATATTTTCAAGTTAAACAGTTACCAAATTTTCTTCTTGCATCACCGATATTATCCCTTGCACTTTCTTCAATTGTCTACTATGTGAAGTTTTGCCCTGAGGTCTTTCTCTCCCTTGGTCTTCGAGCTTCTTCTCAAAAAGAATTGGTTGCTTCCCCATTAACCATGGGCGGAGAGGTCCAGAAAACAAGGACTACTGAATTTTCAGTGAATGATGCTTCTAATATTTTGCAAGGTGAGCTTCTTTTTTACTTGTAAACCCTAAATAGTCATTTTAATATTGACATGTATTAATAATAATTTGTGTGGTGTACTACTTGTTTGGTATGTTCTGTTGTCAATGTGTACCCTAGCTATTATTTTATGTGCTCCTATTTTCTTAATCTATATTGATGGCTAGGTTTTGTTGCAATTTGAATATAGTTCTCACTTTTTTTTTTCTTTTTTTTGACAAAACACAGATGACAGAACTCTTAGACAGAGGAGAAGAGCTATCAAAGGAGAACATATGGTTGTTACAGAGACATCAAAAAGTAAGGCACCTGATAGCCTGCAATGTGATCCTGTTGTCATTCTCCCTTTTGCTCTTCACTCAAGCTTCATGGTTGCCACAGCGTTTTTTGTCATGCATGTTCAGGTCAGTCCCTACTAGTGACAGCATATCTTTTTTCATTTATATCTATTTTCATTGAGGTTCATAATTGGTGGTTATAATTATTGAAATGAAATAGAGAATGCAGAATATGCTGATCTTTCAGATCCCAATATGTTGCATGTTAAAGCATCTGCTGCTGATTTTCTCCATCTTCTGGGAAAAGAAAATCATTCTGGAAGTATATATTTGAGTGATAAATGGGTAACACCAAAACTTGGGACACATAGCGGAGGCGAAAAGCTAGTTAGCCAATGTGTTCTGTGCGATAAAACCATAACTGTTGAAATAAAGCCTTCAGTGTCAGTTGTGGATGTCCTGTTTGAATTTAAAATATAGCTGCCTTTGTTTTTGACACGTATCTCTTAGTGTTTCTGCAATATATATTATATCATTACTGATACGAAGACTGCGCCTGGTGACAGGTTTCAACTCGTTTTTTCTCTGCTAGCCCGCTTGTATACTGGTTTGCTTCCTACGTAATTGAATCTCCTGGAATTGGAAAGAGATTGGGGCATGTCATATGGGCGTATTGTGCTGCTTATATTTTCCTTGGCAGTCTACTCTTCTCAAACTTCTATCCTTTCACCTGAAAGGATCTGTTATCCGGTCCTCAGTCCAAAAATATTGCGACTCATTTAGTTTGGAATCTGAAGGAATGAATCACTGGATGCAATTTTAGCAGTTTCGAATGCAACTAGTGCCCCGTCATGCTCTTGGTATGTGCATTTTCCTCAGAATTTCGATTCAATAGTTGATGCAAGTGAGCGGTTCATTGTAATGGTCGGGTCGATTATCATATCATGATCTGGTGTGAGTTTCGCCCAGAGTAGCTCTAGAGGCAATTGGTAAATGGTGGCCTTTTAGGTTTGAGAGAGATTTATAATTATTTATAACTCATTACATGTATTTCAACTGGTTTGCAAGATAAGATGACAAGTTGTAGCACTTCTTGCTTAAAAGCTACTCATCAGACTTGCCTTTTAATTTAGGAAATGCAAATACAACATAAACGGCTTTATTTCTTGTTGCTGTTCTATGTACATGATCAATCTTTCCAATATATCTCATAATTGTCTCATCGAAATTACATTTCTGACAAAAATGCCAAGAAATAAAAGAAATAAAACAATATGGCCAAACACCAAAATCCTACTTCTTGCTAAATTCACACCCTGGAGCACTGAGGTTGGGATACACTATGAACTTGATGGACAAGGGGGAGATATTTAGATCAGAGTTCATATCGAGATGGATCGGAACCAGACTCGGTATGGCCCCCCGATCGGTCAGCTGCAACGGCTTCCCGTTCAACAACATTATCGTGCTTTGAAGGTCGTCGTTCTTGGGAGTTAAGTGGTACTCTTCACGAGATAACATCTCGTCTGAGGATTTCTTACCGACCCACGAAACTGCCTTTTTGAGCCGATGTGTAAATGACTTTTTCCTTGTGACTAGCAGCACAGTGTTGCTAATGGGTTGAACTTTAACATCGTATGTTGTTTGGTTGCTTAAATTGATCAGAAGAAGGGTTACACCAGCCTGAAACAGGGAAGAGCTCTCGGATATGAGTAAGAAAATACGAAAAAGGGGTATGTTGTTTGGTTACTTAAATTGATCAGAAGAAGGGTTACACCAGCCTGAAACAGGGAAGAGCTCTCGGATATGAGTAAGAAAATACGAAAAAGGGGTCAGAGGAACGAAGAACAGATGTATCCTCGTGAGTTGAGTTTAGTTCTTTGGAAAAGCTCTTACTCTATCTTTTGCACAGTGAGCATAGGCGCGCAGATATGGTGACGCGTTGATGTTAACAGCAAGCACTCCTTTTCCCATCAGTCGATGCCAGAGTAGGGCGCTGTATTGCCATAAGCATTTCGTAGAAATGAGAACGAGAGTTCCAGTTAAACAAATCAATAACAAAATATCGTACAAGGGTTAGTTAGACCAGACCTGTAATAATCAGGGTTCGGTACAAATGTAGTTTTGTTGAGCAGGCCGTAGAAACCGCCAATCAAAGTTTGTCTGCAATACACTCTGGTGTTATACTTAGCTGCCATCCCAAGTTGATCTAGATACCTACATTTAAAGGTTGATGCTTTACTCTAATGAGATCCTTTCGAGTAGAAATGAGGCTAAGGAAAATTACCAAAAGCTGTTCACAAATGTGCTAGATATCCCCCTAGCTCCATTGTTGTAGGCTCCACCCGATTCTCCGACCCAAGCTGAAGCCCAAGGCCCGTTCGCCTCAATGGTTGAAGTAATATTGCTGAATACAAGAGATGCCTTGTTCAAATGGTCCGGGTTTAGGATTTTATTTATGATATTTGGGCTGTTTCCTGTAACATGATGACAGATGTTACACATGAATCGTGCAATATAGTAGACGATGAACGACGGTCATATATACACATGCGAATAAAATAGAACAAACCTGGACCCAGAGTGTACATATGATGTGACAGAATATTGACCACGTTTGGACCCGAGACTTGAAGCATCTTCTCAAACCATGACCTATCAAAGAACCCTCCTGGTGCTAAGAGAGGAGGCATCGTCTGGGATTTTAGTCTTGGCCCGGAATTTGCATGCAAATCGTTGATCAAAGCGTTCAGGCGTATTGAGTCTTTTCCATATTGTTCAGCATCAACCCGAGCACCAACCCCCTTGCCACTTAACTCATTACCTGCCAAAACAATGGATTGACGAGCTAATTCAGTTGCATGAACAATGCAACTCATCATCAACTATGAATAAACAAAACCAGATTCCATACCGAACTCCCAAGAGTCAACATGATATCCCTTGGATATAGTGTATCTGATAAAATCACGAGCATTGCTGGGATCCCAATCTCCTCCCCAGTCGCCTCTTCGCACTTGGTGCCTCCCGTATAGAGCATTAATGCCAAAGGTCGGAATAACACTGCAATGACACAGCCAAAAATGATGAAAGCTTTGCAACAACAATTCACACTAAATATATATCTCACATACGAATTTTCGTATGTTCTCTGTAACCGAATAACTTAGCAAAAACGTGAAGATACAACCAAGAGTTTCTCGTTTGTAGACTTGTAGTTAGAATGGAGGATAAACGAACACAGAAGAACAGTATGGAGGTTTCCATTAATAGAAAATGGAGAGCAATTGAAAGCATAAAATTCAGATAAGAGGTTGTTGAACTAATATTTTTAGAACTCAACTTAACCA
This sequence comes from Pogostemon cablin, assembly GCA_023678885.1. Taxonomy (NCBI): domain Eukaryota; kingdom Viridiplantae; phylum Streptophyta; class Magnoliopsida; order Lamiales; family Lamiaceae; genus Pogostemon; species Pogostemon cablin. The sequence goes on along the minus strand of CM042960.1, from coordinate 5,604,752 downwards.
CTTACATCACAGACTAAACCAAGCAGTCCCCCTTTAAAATGTTATACAACATCCAGAATCTCTCCTCATGTAGGGGGTTTATAATAGTTTTAGCTTTTCCATTACTACAGCTGGTACGTCTACAACGAAACTATATTATGTAACTCATCAATTAAATAACCACTTCTACTTGGAATGCATACCAACAAAACCTTCCATAGTTAACGGATAGTGAGAAAGCTGTAACATGTAGTTTCATGATCTAAAGCAAAAAAATAGTCCTATAAATTACTCCATTTGAATTCTAAATCTGCCTATCGTCACCTGTCAATGGAGGAGGATTTCATTGCTGGGCTCAGTGTATGTTAACTACGATTTATCATAATGATGATGCTTGTTTTAGCTGTTACAAAACAGGAACTTCTTTAAGGTAGAAAATGAATTCATGCTAGTTTATTTTTCAAAATGAAAAAGATATGGTTTGTTGATTGATTCTCTACTAAGGGAGGTTGAAATACTTCTCATTTGGAATTGAACAAAACAGATCACCCGAAATTGTAACAATTATGAGGAACGAGCAGAGATGGACCCTCCTTGATTCTCAGCTAGTTAAACGAATGAAGTCTTCATCTTTATGTAGTAAAATGTAACAAAGGCAGCATATCTGCCCATACGAAGTGTTAATAATTGCTGTTACCAATTATGGAGCCCGAGTTTCATTGGTCCCGACATAATTTATATAATGGTTAAACTTCTACGGTTCTAGGCCCTCCAGCAGTTTGTGTCATGTCAAATTTTCTTAAGCTATTTTACTCAGCCTTATTGATGTCCCTCTATGCTTACATATAACCACACACACATTTTGAGATTCAACGAACAAAGAAATTAAATCTTACCCCGTCTTCAGAAAAAAGTTATTCAGCTCATCCCACCTCTTCATAGTTAAGCATCCTTTTGAAAATCCAAACAGTCCACCCTTCTCCTTCCGAAATGGATGGCAAGGAGACGTCAAATTACCAACATCATATACCACTTGGTCTTGCAAAGAACCGCCAACTCTAATTCTCAAACTCGTGAAAGCTGTCGAGCAACAAAATGAAATTAGAAACTACACATAAGAAGCATAAAGCAAGTGTGTGAACAATGCAATATGGCAATCATAAAAGCCACAGTAATTAAATAGGAAATACGAACCTTGAACAGCATTGGCCAGATACGGATGAGATAAGTTCTAAGAAAGAACCAAGTAGAAATTAATAACCACACATAAATGTCACTAACAAGGTATAAGAAAGCCACAAACCCTTTCCAAAAATGCAAACACTTACTAGATTTAACACGGACGAAGATCCCCATGGACATCTATTGTAGTTACACTTATCCTGAGGCCACCAGTCGATGGTTGCACAAATGTAGTTAGCATCTGTTTCAGCAACAGCTTTACTCGTGTCGACTCCAACCCTCGCTTCTTCAGAGTTCTGCGCCAATATTGCAGGAAGCAAGGCGAGAAACACCACAAATGAGGCCTGAAATCCCATCCGTTGATCGCTAGAAGAACCTTACTGCAACTCAACCAATTCAAATCAACTACAAAAAGAGAATTAACAAACAAATAAAACAGACAAGATCATACAACCATATATACAGCAGGACTACTCAGCATTTCACATAAGCACAATCTCAGCATATAATCTAGATTCTAATTAACTTATGAGCAATCTATTTCCATAGCTCTGATTTGAAATTTCAAACATTACTACAAAGATTCAACATTACACCACACAGAGAAAAGATGAGTGGAAAGCATAAGCAAATAATTTGTAATACAAGATAGATACAATTTCTTTATATCTACGGTATCAAACCAGCTGTACAAGCAAAGTCACCACCAAGAACACAAAACTAAATAAAGATCTAAACTTTACTCTGTATCCAACAAGAACAAACACCAACTTACCTCAGAAATCAATCCCCATTTACAACAACAACATTGTTACAGGGTTCTTGAACTTCTCGAAGGACTAAGATGGAACAAGAGCTGCCCAAAATGGTTCAGTCTTAGATTTTCTTTAAATTCAATCGAAAGATGGGAGTGTTCTCAACAGGGGTTTGGTATACAAGAGTTGTCAAAAAGTGTGAGTGGGAGAGATTTAATATTTAATAAAAAAGTGGTATGATTTAATAATGGAATCCAATTATGAGCTGGGATTCCAATTTGCATGATTAGACTTTGAGCTAAAGTCATGTTAATCCTTTCTTTGTCTAGTGGAGAGCGAACCTTCACCAGAAGGCTTCAAGATCGGACTGGGTTTGTTTGTTTTACTACATTTACAAGGATGTTTTGAAAGTCTTTGAAAACTATTTACTGGGTCGGTTCTGGCAATTGACTAAGGTCAGTCCAATCAACATCAGCTGGCCTAGGTTTGTACGACTGGATCCAAAGGTTTAGCCCGACCCATTCATTTGATTGCCGTTTAGTTCTAGTACAAACTAGTAATACATCGCGCAAAAATATATTATGCATAAATAATTATATAAAAATTTATAATAATAATAATATATAAATGTAGTAAAACAAATTTAATGCGAGGTAATACGTATATAACATAAATCATATTATTATATTATTATATAAATAAAATGTTTGTTGATAGTTAATAGTATACTCCCTCTGTCCCGCCCATATTGCAACTTTTGTGAGAGTTTTATGTAGTCAAACGTTGCAATTTGACAGGGACGGAAGGAGTACTATTTTTAAGTATGAATCAAATACTAATGTACCGTGAGGTGGTACTTAAATTATTGTCTTTTTATGGTTATAAAATGTCTTAAACTATTTTATCTAAAAAAATGTATATTCAATTAAATGTTATATATATATATATATATATATATATATATATATATTCAATTCACACGTTCTCAAGACCTGCCTATATATGATAAAAAAAAAACTATACATCTTATTTACTTTTTACATTTTATTTGTCACTCTCAATACTTTTATTTATTTTTTTACACTTTATTTATTATTTCCAACAACTTTTTTTTCTGTCCAAATAATCAATATATCTCTATTTTTCTAACATTATATATTAAAAAGACAACACTTCTTAATTTTTGTGCATGTATAAACGGGTAAAAATACCAAGATGAAGGAAGTAAAATTTTATAAAAAAAAGTCACAACTATATGACACTCACAAATTACTCTATATTAATCATTAAATTTCTCACATTTTATTTCATACACTCTCAATTAAGACTATCTTCTCCCTCTTCCATTAACATTTTATATTTACAACTTGCCACTTATATGTTGGAATAAATCTAAAATTTATTTCACCAAAAACAATAAACAAACAAAAATTATCACTACTTAACTATAGTAACTTTTACTCAATTATAATCATCTATTTACAAATATTATCTCTATTTTAGGAATAATGTTACATTTATTGTTATACGTAGATTAAATGATATTGTATTTTAATTTGTGTTTATTGTTGTACGTAGATTAAATGATATTGTATTTTAATTTGTATTAAGTTGAGAGATATAAAATTTAATTATATAATCAATATGCATATCTGGGCAAGTTTCATGAAAATATATATTAATTGTGGTATGTTCGTTTGTTAAAAAAGAATAAAAATTGTGGAACACCCTAATAGACTTTCATTTTTTTTTTCTTAATGTTGCTAAATTTTGTGTTGCGTTGTTTATGCAACCCATTTCTGCCATATATACTTCAAATAAATGGATGGGAGTATATAATTTTATTTATTTTTAATTATTATTATTTCAATAAATAATCTTCTTATTTCTTTCCTTTTTTCTCTCTCTCAATATATATGTAAAATCTAAATATTTCCGTCAACTATGGTAACTTTATTTTTTCATATTATCAATACTTTTATTAATTTGAAATACTTCATTCGTCCCACGTATTTTTATTCACTTTTTATTTTTTGGTGTCTCACATATTTTCACTCATTCCATATTTGATAAAAATACACTAAACATCTTTTTTTCTAAACTTTATTAATTATTCCCAATAACTTTATTTATTTTTTCTCTCAATATTACCAATTTATCCTTACTTTTTCTTACTATATACTAAAAAACACTTTTGAACTTACGTGCCCGTACAAACAGATAAAAATAGCGGGACAGAGGGAGTATAAAAAATTCTAAGTACTGAGATCATTGTATATTGAAAATAACCTTTGAATACTTTTCTTCTATAATAATGAAAAAACATGAATGTAACGGTTCATTTATTCATCTACAGTAATGAAATAGTGATAAATCTTTTTTTTTTTTGGTACTTATCAATTGACAAATTAATAGAGCTATAAAATATACTACTTTCGTCCCACCCAAAGAGTTGATTTTTGTCATTTTGATCGTCTCACTCAAATGGTCTCTTTCATTTTTTACACATATGAGGCTCATACACCTCCTCTAATACAATTAAAATATGAGATCCACACTCCCACTAATACAACTAGTCACTACACATTAAATAATAATATTCTTTAATTCACGTGTCAAAAAACAAAAACTACCATTTGGGCGGAGGGAGTATATTCATTATATTCAAAATCTAAAAAGTTCTCCAAACCAACAAATACCATTTCTTGATCTTATGTCCTGGTAAAATGAGTTTAAGTATTTATTATTTAAAAAAATAAATGCAAACTCACTCATGTGAGGAGCCCGATGGCCCACCTGGTTATGCATTCATGTTATTTAAGGTTGTGAAAATAAATTGTGGACAGATGAAAATATAAAGAAGATGAATTGTGGAAGGAGTATAAGATGGAGTGAATAATTGACTATTTGTGATCAGATCTAACATGAAACGATTCCATCCATTTATTACACATTATAATACACAAGACATGCACTAGAAAAATAGAGAATATTTTGTAAACAAGAAACAGAGGATGGTGTTTCCCCAAATTAGGATCCATCATCTTTTAGGTTAATTTAATTTGAACCACTTGTGAAGATAAGAAAAGATGGGGTGCAACAGTACGACGTCGGATGGGAGAAAATTGAAAGGTGGAAGAAAAGAAACCAACTTCAATTCATTCTTTGCTTTGTACAGCAGTTAAATCATGTTTCTTTGCTTTGTACAGCAGTTAAATCATGTTTGCATAAATCTAGGATTGGCTTTGCATATTTGATTTCATGTTGTTTCACTGTTCATAACAATAACGAGTTCTCTCGATTTACCAACTCAGTAGGCAATGAGGCGACTCGGATACGACTCGGATGATACTGAGTTTGCTGCAGCGATTGCTGCTTCTGCCCATGCAATACACTCACTTGAAGGTATTACTTCTCGCATTCAAATCACAACACCAAATACCAAAAAACAAGACTCCTTTAATTGGCCACCACAACCAGGTGACGCTCTACCTTTTCTTTTTCTGAAAAATGTCACTCACCCTCGATTTTCAGTTTATTTTCGTATATCATTTCTTATTCTACAATTATATAAGTGACAAGTGTGTAAAAATTATACGCGGAGTATATCTTGAGCTATAAGGATATTATAGTAATTCAAATGAATTAAAAATTAAAAAAAAATTGAATGTAATTAAAATCTAATAAGAATAAATATACATTAGGGTAGAATGGAGTATGTATTATCATCTATAGGGTATAATAATACTCTCTCCATCCTATTCACTCTTTTTTTATTAATACGTTCCAAAAAAAATATTATTCTAATTTAACATTTTAAAAGTAACATTAATTTAAAAAATATCTCCCCTCTTCCAACACATAACATACTTTATAGGAGTACTACTTTATTTATTATCTAAAAATTTAATAAAATTAATATATATATATATATATATATATATATATATATATATATATATATATATATATATATATATATTTTGATATTCGTGATAAGTAGAGGTGCCAATAAAAATTATGGATGAATGGCATTTGGCTTAGATGTAAGATTAAACATATGTTTTCCTTTGAATATTGATGATGTCTAAATGTGGATAAGTTTTTCAAGAAATGAAAAATATGAAATTTATATAGTTACTATTTATTTATAAAGGTTCAACAAGAAAGACATATTCTAGAAGAGATGCAAAGAGTTCATCCTCCCTAAAGCCTGCCTTATCTTATCCAGAGGATCAAAGGTGGAAGGAAGCTTCTAGAACACTCACAAATACCTCACATTATTCCAAAGCAGATGCTTGGAAAAATTCTCAGATTGCAAAGATTCGCAAACGGTATACTATATCATTATTATTCATTACTTATAAGTTTGGAATTTTTTATTAAAACAATTCAAATCAAGTGATTTTATTTCAAAAATCTAAAAATTAATCTTTTATGCTGAACTTTTTTGTAATTTGCATTTTCCATAAATCATGTCATGATAATTTCATGACGTTATATATATAAAATTTAGAATATTGCTATGAGCATTATTTTTTCCCTTTTCAAATCACAGGAATCTAATCTTAATAAAATCTAAAGTCTAATAATTTATAATGGAGTATATAGAGAGGGGATAGATTTAAGTTTAAAAAAAAGCATTTTTTTATTAATAAATATTTTGTTGAAACCTTGATTTCATTGTTAGAGTGATTTATCCTTGAATTAGAATTTATTAGTAAAATGATGGTTGGTATTTTTTTAGTAATGAAAATTTAAATTTGTTGGTAATTCATTATTAATAATTTAGATGACAATTTATATAAAGATTTCATTTGTAATTCGTTAATAAATTGAAAATTATTCTGTTGATAAAAATATTATAACATTTTTAATATTTCATTGCTAAAATAAAAATATAATTTTTGTTGATAATCTATTGTTATTTACCAACAAAATTCAATTCACTTGTAAAAAACTTTTTTTTTCACGTTTGTATAAATAGAGAAATAAATTTAAATTTTAAACTTTTACAATTGATTAATACTTTATACTCTATGTTGCAGGTATGAAAAGGTGCACTCAGAAATTGAAGCTTGGGAAAAAGAGAAGAAACTCATAGAGAAACAAAAAATGGAAAGAAAAAAGGTTTGCAGTTTTCTCTTAACCCACTAAAATCTCTTACTACCTTTCTTAACATTTTCTATTTATATAGTTGTGTAGTTCGATTTCAGTGTTATTTTGATGAATTACTCTGTGTTACATTGTTAGATATTTTATATTTGGAAAAGAGTTGAGAAATTAAAGTATAAAACCTTAATAACAATGATTAATTTTGTTCTCTTTATTGGGAGCATATACTGTGGATATATGACACATGATTTCTTAGTAATTTGTTGCATGTATAATTTTTAGGGTGTGAAAAGTGTATTGAAACAAATAAACGATGACATGTGTAATGAGACGGAGTTAGTTAAGTTGTGTGTATACATAATATAAATCTCTACAATTGTGGCTGTTAATAATATGTATGAGAAAAATAATGGGTATAAAATTATAACAGCATGAAATGGAGATGAGAAGATCAAGAAATTTGAAACATTATCAAAGCAAGATTGGGAGGATTGATAATGTGGGGAAAGGAGCAAAAGCCCAGCTGGAGGAGAAAAGAAAACATCAAGAATTGATTGTGAAAGAGAGAGCCAGAAATATGAGATTAACTGGAAATGCTACTCCTGTTACTTGCTACTGCTTCTAATTAATATGTAATTAAGTACTATATATTGTACTCCACTATTAAGGACTCCACCGTCCCTATCTTAAAATTGGTGGAGTTAAACCGTAGCCTCGTAGAATGTGTTTTAAGTGATTTATAAAAAACTCTGCAGCTATTAGTTCAATTAGAAAGTATTTCTAATATTCCCTCCACTATTTGAGTTATGTTTGGGACTATATTTATGATTTGTGATTTTATATATATATATATATATATATATATATATATATATATATATATATATATATATATATATATATATATATATATATATACTTTTCCTGTCTCCATGTATATATCCTACATATTTATCACTTCCAACGTTTAATTCAATATTCATCACTTGAGTTATAAGTTGGACAAGAACATCATGAATATGATCCAAATAAATTGGAAGAAAATGGGTTTATTTGCTTCTAGTTAAGTCAAGACTTGTTGGCAAAGTCTAATATTATTGGAAAGTAGAGTTAATCTTGCATGCATGTATTGCCGATTATATTTTAAAAAAAGTTCAGGCCTTGGATTGATAGAAAAAATAATTTAGGCCTCGAATTGATAGTTTACCCATAATTCGGACATTAAATTAATAAAACTCCATTTACGTATATAGTAAGTCAATTTTTTTTACCCATTTGTCTTGATCACATAATTAATGTATGGTTGCACATAATATATATGGAAGGCCCCACACATATGTCTCGTGTAGAGTCTAGTAGAGGGTCACATACACAATCATCAGGTGCGTGTATGGTCCTATGGATGTGGTTCATGAATTCTCTGACGCTGGGTTTTCAAACCCCACATAAACCCAAAACAAACATAGTTGAGATTGTTGTTTGTTGCCTTTCTCAACTCACATAGAGACAAATCCTCTCAAAATACTAGATTAAGATGGGGTGAATCAGAGCAATATTTCCATTTATCTATATTTTGTTTCAACTACAAGGTCGTAAACGTACATGAGAATTTTTTGCGAAAATCGGGTAATATCAAATCATAGTAACTTCATTTTCTAGATTCCTTTTTCAAATTTTTTTTAGAAGATGGCTGGATAATTCTATGTACATATGAACCAGTAAAGAAATCATTTAGAATAGTCAACTTGCCTCTTCATCAAGACATCTCTTGCAAGGAAGACTCCTTTTTGTCTATTGCTATGCTAGTTGATCTATGATGTTCTCTAAGAAATTCTACAGCCATGAAAGTCAGCGCCGATGCCGGAACATACCACGTCACTCGGGGGATGGCACCTCGGAACATCCCACTTGCTCCTTCTGCATACCATACTCTGAACACAGCATCCAACCATCCTTTGTATCTGAAGGAAACTCTTTTTAGTTTCAGTATATTTCTACTACTCTTATAACAATTCAAAACTGGGATATAGTCAAAGACTCAAAGGGATCTTCAAGAATAATTAAATGCAAATGATAAAGTGCAATTAACCAGATATAAGATCATAAGAAGATGATACCTACAATTAATTTCACTTTATAACTCTAGTGATCTTTTATTTTTATGGGAGGATCTGTTACTCTCATTAGAAATTGATAGCAAAACATTAATCTTACCACATTACTTGGCAAAAAACCCCATTCATAATCGCCAAAATAAAAAGTTAACCAGCAGGCAAGACTCCATGATTTGCAAAAGATATTTAAAAAATATGACATTGCCGTATTTCCAAGAAAATAGGGTGTAGCCAGGAGATGTAAGATGTCAAAACCAATACCTTGTGGTTGTTCCTTGCAGTTGCAATCTGGTTTTCACAACATCTAGAGGAGTAGTGAGATATGCACTCAAACCTGGAAGTTGAAAAGATTGTTCTAAGTATACAATGCCTAAGAATGATCTTAGCCAGTTGAGAATTAAAAATTAAATGAGCAAGTTGAAATAGTGTACTTACCGCCGGCTAATCCTCCAAGTAAAAGCCCCTCAAAAGAACTATTACCATGGAAATCTGCATTGGGGACAAATTTGTGTTTCCCATACTGTGTCATGGTCTTAAAAGCTTCATAAAAGGTAACCTGCAAACCAAGTATATAGTTTAAGAACAATATTTTTAAAAAATATACCAAACAAATCTGACATGAGTTTGTCCATAGCTGAGTATCCATGGATAAACAAACTTTGCTGTCAGCTTTGTGTTAATAAGAACCAACAAGTATAATAAAGCTCACAAAATAAACGTAGTAGAAACATATGGATACAAACACCGAACATAGGATTGTGAACCATGACAAGCATAAACTAAGTTTCAATTAAAGAAAGATGACATAATATTACTAATTTATGTGAAATTAAAACATTGGGGTTGTGAAATTTGCTATCGATTCTTGAATAAAATGAACATGGTGAAATCTCTGCTCAATTTTAGGTTAAGATGTGCTACAACCGCACAACCAATGTGTTTTTATTACAAACAATGGTAATCAATTTTTGTATTTAAAAACTGAACTTGGTAAGATCTACGCACTGGAGGTTAAGATGTTATGCAGCCAATTTATTTAGGTATGAATAAAGATCAATCAGAAAATTGATACCATGAGGCCAGCAAATGGAACATCTCTTGCAAGTGTTGACCAGTATCTGCAACAAGATACATTAAACATTCAATCTTTGAGACAACTGAGATGAATTAAAGCATATTCTCCAGTGCAAAAATATGGAACATAGACACACATAACTTTACAGCTGGAAATTGCAAACGATCAATCACTGATTATTTTCTTTAAAGGTTAAAAGGTACATCAGCACACACATAACTTCGTATATAAAATCTAATTAGCTCTACCTTCATGGTGCACAACTACAATTCTTACTTAGACACTTGAATTTTTGTTTTCAATTTGTTCTTTCTTCATTCCAACCTTCTGTGAGGAATGAGGAATTGGGGAAGCTGCCCTCCACAGATTTGGCAATTAGCCTATTTCTAATTAAATAGTATGGTGAATCAGGAGGTTAACAAATTTCTCAAGTTTCTTACACCATCATTTAACCAAGGATGTTTCAAAGAGATCACAGATCGAAATCATCAAAAGCTTTTTACAGAAATCATCTAGCAAAGAGTCCAGATATAGGCGTTATATACCCGGCATACAGTCCTCTCAGCCCTTGTTCCTTCCAAATTGAGCATCCAGCCTGTAACATCCCAGAATAGTAGCCATATACGGGCATGCCTTGTTTTGCCTGAGAACCTTCTTTCAGCACGACAGACGTCCAGTATTTCCTCGAGCCCTGAATTTGCATCCGTTGCTTAATCACTTCACAAGGAACATATATAATCGACCCAAGTGTATCTCCTGATCACCATATAGAAACAGCAGAATAATGACAAACGAGAAGTACTACAAAAAAGTTTCAGAAAATGATCAAATTTACTGCAAAGAAGAGTTTCAGAAGATTACCTATTGCTCCAGATATGAAATGTGCCCAGTGAGTGTCAGAGCTTGGATTTGATTCGTCAATCCATTTCTTGGTGGACTCTATGACTCCAAAATACGTAGCTCCAGTAGCAAGAGATCCCATTAACCCTGGTGCTATTCCTCTGTAAAAACCTATCAAAAATCACCATATTTCTTGAGTACAAAGTTTAATCACACCACCAAAAAAAGAAAATAACAACACAAACAAATAATGAATCAATGCTGCAGTTACCAGCCAAACCGTCAGTAGCCCAAACAGCACGAACCACTTGAACCGCACTGCTCTGATTCTGGAAGCAACAAGACGCATCAATGCATGTGTGATAATATTGGGTGGGGGGGGGGGGGGGGGGGCGGGGAGGGGAGAGAGAGAGAGCTACCTTGCGTATAGTGAAAACGGCTTGGCTTTGTAACCGAGTCTTAATGGTATCAACAGGATGCATCATTCCTTCTCCAAAAGCGCCTGCAATTGCACCCCATAGAAACTCCCTCCAAACTACAAAGAACAGAACGAGATCAAAAATGGTATTTCACATTAATCCACCATTGATCAAAATGCAATTAGGCCAATTTTTCACATGAAACAATCGTCTTCAGCAGCTGTACCGAAGAATTGATTGTGGTTTGAGCTGCTGAGTATCTGATATTTCTCCTTTTCGCGTGGAGCAGAATCATTGAGAGCCATGGATGCTTGCTTTGATGGAAGCTAGTTAGGGTTTACAGGGTTTATCGAAAGAATTTTGAAGTGGGCGTTTTTTTTCCCCCATTTTATGGATCCACAAGCCACAAGGACCCATTTAAGGGCCGGGTGGGGCATGACAAAAGCGGACCCAATCACTTTTTTTCGGAATATATATTCTCCCACGTCCCACCTTCATTTTCAGAATCCCCACTCAAAAATTCAAATCAGAAACCCAAAATTTCCTTTAGTATTCGCGCGAATCCGCCGGACCGCCACTCGCTACAGCCCTTTCTCCTCCGCTCATTATCCATTGTTGCACAGCCAATCATCGTCGTCCACCTGTTCGAAGCTGCTGCCATTTCCTCCTCCCACTTGCTACCCTCTGGCTCTCTCTCTCTGATAAAACAATTCCTGAAAAGGGTTTCACTGAATCAAGGTCTCATTACTGTTTCTTTAATCTCAGATACGAAAGGAGACGAAAATTACGATTTTTGTTAGTTTGATTTTATCGTGTTGCAGCTGTTTTGTTTTGTTTTTTTGTTTTGTTTTTTTTATAATTGTTGCTATGAAAAAATTCCTATAGCATGATTGTTATATTATTGTCTTCTCCTGCTGATTATAGCAGTATTAAATTTATCTTCTGCTGTTACAACTCTAATAAGTAGTATATTGTTTTTTTTTGTTTTTTGTTTTTTGTTTTTATGGTTATTCTTGTAAATCAGTGAGAATGTTAATGCAATGATGAGACGTCCATATATTTATGGCTTACCTCCATTTCTAAGTCCTTGCCCATATTTTTGTTTCTAATTTTTCAGGATGGAATCTGAATCCTCTCATTCGCTCCCAAGTCCATCCAACACACCGGTTACGATGGACTCTGAATTACACGAAGAGCGTTCAAGTCACAAACGAGCAAGAAAGGATACAACAAAGCTTCTTAAAGCTCCTAAACGACATAGGAGTGTATACTGGGATCATTGCGAAAAGGGAACTAGAATGTTGGTTGATGGGAGCTTACAACAAATTGGTATATGCAAATATTGTGAAGTTGAGATTCCAACGACATGTGGAACTATGAGTGGGTTAAAAAACCACTTACTAAAGAGATGCAAGTCAAGTCCACTCTACGAAATGACCTTGAATGAAAAAAGTCAGCCCATACTAATGAATGAGACCATGGGGCAAGGAAATGCATTGGTTGCTCATGAATTTAATCAAAAACAGTGTGAGCTGAAGGTTGCAGAGTTATTAATTATTGATGGAATGTCTTTTCAAGTTGTTGAAGGAAAGGGGTTTGTTAGTCTTGTGAATGAGTTACAACCAAGATTCAAGATTCCTGATCGGAAGAAAGTCGCTGGTATGATTTATGATTTATTTATGGTAGAGAAAGCTAAGATGCAGAATGTGATTAATAGCAAGAGGATAAGTATCTCTATTGATACGTTGACATCCATTCATAACATAAACTTTATGGCCATCACAGCTCATTTTTTGGATAGTGACTGGAAATTGCATAAAAGGATAATTAACTACAGAAAAATGAATAGTCATGTTGGGAATGAGATAGGCAAGATGATTGAGGTTTGCTTGAGAGAGTGGGGGATAGAAAAAGTATTTTCGATTGTAGTTGATAATGCTTTTTCTAATGATACTACTGCTATTGATTACTTGGAGAAAAGATTGAAAAGTAAAAATGCATTGTTGTTTGAAGGAAAATACTTGCATTTGAAAAGTGCATGTGATATACTTTAATTGTTAAAGATGGTTTGAAGGAGCTTGGTGAGTCTATTGAATCCATAAGAAATGCAGTTATTTTTATTAATTCTTCTCCTTCAAGATTGAACAAGTTTAGGGAGTTTGCTATGTTGGCCAAGTTTTCTAGTACTTCAATAGTACCCATGGATGTCAAAACTAGGTGGAATTCTACTTATAAAATGCTTGAAGTTGCATTGAAGTATAGGAGAGTGTTTGATAGAATGGGTGAAGAATGGTTTCCATATATGAATTACTTCCATGAAAAGATAGAAAACGGCAAGGAAAGGGTTGGGCCTCCAAGCGAAGAGGATTGGGAGAGTGCAAAAGCATTTGTGCACTTTTTGAAGTGGTTTTACGATGTCACTTTAGAGCTAAGTGCATCAAAAACTCCTACATCCCCATTGATTTATCAAGCAATGATTGCATTACAAATTGAGATTGAGAAAAAATGCAACGATGAATCGGATCAAGTTCTTAAAAGGGTTGCAATTGCAATGAAACAGAAATCTGACAAGTATTGGGGGAATTGGGATGATATGAGCCCTTTGATTTTTATTGCTAACGTTTTGGACCCGAGAAACAAGCTTCAAATGGTCAAAGTTGGTATCAAGAAATTGGGGGGTACTTCTATAAACTTTCAAGAGTTCATTGACAAGGTTAAAAAGAATTTGGTAACATTGTGGACGGAGTATAAGAGTATTAATGACACCTTGAATGTTGAGAGACAGCGTGTGCAGATTGGATGTGATGGTAGAGATGGTATTATTGGTCCCTATGGTGGTCTTTGTGGTGAATTGTATAAGGCTTTGGAAGCACAAATTGAAGAAGGTCTTAAAGCTCTATCAAATGAAGTAGAGACATATCTTATCGATATGCTTGAAGACCAATCAATCTATCAATCTTTTGGAGTGGTGGAAGGGAAGTGAAACTAGGTATCCAATCCTTTCAATTATTGCAAAAGATATTTTTTCAATTCCAAGTTCAACCATTGCAAGTGAGTTTGCTTTTAGTTTGGGAAAACGGGTTGTTGATCCTTTTAGGAGTAGCTTGAGTCTTAAAATGGTAGAGGCATTAGTGTGTACTAATGATTGGCTGAGAGCAGAGGATATAAGTTTTTATAAGGATCCAACCGATGATGAACTCGATTTGTACAAGGAGATTGAAGAAATTGAGAGAAGTAAGATTTTTTTATATATTTAATTACATTTAAATTTTATCATGTGATCGTGTTTATCTAATGTGAACTGTGTTAATAATTTATAATGATTCTTTATAGCTGCAAATGCCAATCAAGAATGGCGATGGCTGGATTAGTGTCTGAGACGAGAAGGAAGGTGGATTCCCGCCCCTTTCATCTCCCCTCTTCTCTACTTTCTGTCTTCTTCAGAGTAATTGGGTTCTCTGTTTGTCAATGTTCATATTCTTATGCTAATTTCTTATAAGGAGGTACCAAGCTGATTTAGAGGGGTTTGTCTCAAGAAAACTCATTCTCACCTTGAATGCTACAACTATTTTGAATGAATTATTAAAATTGAATTAGCCTTACTTATTTTTACTTTTCATTTGAAAGTTGAGCTTGCTTTATTTTGTTGAGTTAATCAATTAGATATGGAACATTTAGAAGCTCTTGGCATATGTTGAATTGTCTACACCAATGGTTGCATATTGTCTTAATGTTTTAGTAATTATCACTGTATTATTTATATTTTCCATTTGGTGTTGGTGCTTTCACTTGCCTCACTCTAAATTAGCCCATGTTATCAGGAGGAGCACACACTAAGGAGATTGCCATATTTCAACTCAAATTGATAAGATTTAATCTTGAACTCGCCTGTGGTTCTTATCTGTCTTTTATGTACAACAACTATTTTTGTGCTAATATTTTCTAATCCTAGTTGTGACACACTTCTCAACCGCATGAAAGATCATGCGAAAGATCACAAAGGCAATGAAGATGGATGCAGCCTCAAAGCTAGAAGCTATCTAATGTAAGGTGAAAACTCATGTGGACTGTGCCAGCCATTCACTGCTATTCTTGGTGACACTCCAAGTGAGTTGATATTTAAAAATTCACAATGTCTTAAATTATATGCATATATTTTTCTCACCTAAGTCCTTGTGATGTTCTTTCTCTTTTGTTAGATTTCTTATTGAAAAGTTTCTGTAAGTTCTAATTCTGTGGCGAGATTGCTTCTTGTTGACAATGGTTTTTTCTGCTCGAACTTTAAATGCCTTCTCGGGGTGGATCTGCTCTCAACTATGGGCCTTGCATAATTTCTGATTGTTGATGATGTTTGAGATTTAGAGTGTAGTTATCTTTGGTGAAGACCATTTTTTAAATTAAATGTTCACTATCTGTTTATAAGCTCTTGATGTCAAAATGAATGTTAGAACTGTCTAAGATGTTTTTCCAGCATATGAAACCTTGAGACTCTGTTTAACTACAACTCCTCTGTTACTGTTTTTGCCATTGGATTGGCCTGTGGGTTTGACTATTTTATTTTGTTATAAAGATAAATAATTTTTATTACTATTTTACTTGAGCACTACTGTCATATGAATTGTACCAAATTTTATAAGTAACCATTTTGTTATTTTGGATACGTTTAATAAATCGTCTCATATAAGTATTGTCTGTCAACCATGTTCAGAGCATGCAAGTATGATAAAATTTTTAATTGTTTTTATTTTAAGAATATTTATTTTTCTCTTTCAAAAGTCGTTTCTCTGCAAAAATCAAACCAACTTTAGTAAATCTTTTGACAACACTCAAAATCAAATTAATTGCACGACTTAACTTGGACTACCAAAATCAATGAATTGAAGAGAAAAACGTTCATTTTCTTGGAAAAAACAAAATGATTTAAGTAACCATTTAACTTATTTATTATTACTCCTTTTATCCCAGTAAAAGAATCCAGTAAAAATATACCAAAATTTTATAAAAATATCAACATAGGCAAAAGTACTAAGAGAGTCGAGAAATACACTTCGAATAAACCATTATCATATTCACTATTTTGAGCGAGTCTCTTGTGCGTTAGGTCACACGGATTTAGATCCGTGCCCTTTTGTGATTTCCGTGCTCCTTTACAATTTAAATTCCCTAGCAATACATACGTTTAAATAGAATAGGGAAGGACAGAGTTGTGTTCACATAGGGACACGACTGTGTCCCCGGGAGTGTTCACATGGGGACACGACTGTGTCCCCGGGAGCGTAGAAATTTTTGCCCACTATTTTTCCCTTCCACATGTTTGGTGACGTCTTTAACTTTATTCTTCAATACATAAAAAAATTATTTTTCAATTAATGATTTGTTATTATTCTTAAAATATATTACTTCTTGTCAAATTCTATTATGTTTTAATTTTTTCACATTCTTATGGAGATTAAAAATATTTTTCATTTATTTTCGCAAGAGACAAATTTAATCGTATTATATCTATATTTATATAGAACTCTCAATGTACTACACAAAGATCCAATTCTGCAATTTTTTTTTTTTGCCTCCAAATTCTTTTTCAAGTTATTAACATCCTTCGTAATGAAATCATTCAAAGATAATTTGTACACAAAAGGAAAATCATGTAGCCAAACTTATAACCTTTTTTTTATTTCCTCCAAGTCTTTTTTTTTTTTTTTGAGTTATAAAGTTCTTCATGATGAAATCATTCAAAGATAATATTGCAATTTAACTTTTTTTATACTCCGTCTGTTCAGTATTAAATTTCACATTTTTTATTTTTGGCCATTAAACTTCACTATTCAAAAAATAAAATATCATATAAATTTCAATCTTAAAACACAGTTTAATTACAAATTTATTACTATTACTTAACACACAACATACTTTATTCAATCAACTAAAATTAATATATTATTTTTCAAAAATTAATAAAATTAGTAAAAAATATATTTTTTCTTAAATTCCAATAGTACAATCTAATTTGGAAGGTGGAGTTCTAGGTAAGATTTTAGGAGGGAAAACTCCAGACAATATCCAGGTATTTAAATAAAAAAAAAGTTTATTATTGTAAGGTTCACATTTAGAGCTAAAATACTTTTAGAGAAGATAAAAAAAATATTCTCCACTACACAAATTAACACCAAAAGACCAAATTACCCTTAATAAATCATATTTCAATTCCATTTTCTTCTGGATGTTTCCTCCCAGCATGACCTCACGCAACTGCCGCCTTTCCTCCGCCCAATCGCCGCCTCTCATCCGCCCAATCGCCGCCGTGCATCTCCTCCCGACCATCATCCATAGGAGCATATTCAAGTTTAGCTCCTCAAACATCTCCCCACCAAAACGCTCCCAAAGCTGAACCCATTTCATTAATCTCCTAGATCCAATAAATCAGATCCGCCTCCTACCGACTGCAGCAACTCTTCCCTCACATTTTTCTATGCCCTTTTGGCGAACGACGACGGCGACTAAATGAACAAATCCTTCAACTTGTGCTTGAGGGACAGTTATCTTCCCTTCTTCGGCGAGCGGCGTTCGTCGCTTCTTTCCCTCCGATCGGGCAATCCATCATCGCAGCGCGAATTCAGCCTTCTCTTGGTGGTGCCGGCGTCTCCTCCGTGGCTAAGGAGCATCCGGAGTGTCTTGCGACAGCGGAGGTGGATTACTGGGCTTGTGGTGGGGTTTCTGGTTTGGCTTCCAGCGACTGCGCACTGTGTTGCCAGTAGCTTCTTCACAGCTCACTCGTCCTCTTCCTCTCACCGATAACCTTACTCATCTCAATCAAATTCAATTGAAATCAAATTCATCCCTGCTCAAGTGCCTATGTCACATTGCAATTGATTTTGCCGTCTAGAGGTCTCTCCGACGCTGCTGTGCTCTGAAACAAATCAATTGGTATGAGTTTTAATGGTGAACTATTTGTTTGTGCAGCTGCTTCTGTTCTTTCGTTTTCTCGCGTCTGATTTTGAGTTACTGATGAGCTCCAAGTTAATTTTTACAAGGCTGAAACGTTTGAGCTTCCTTTTTTTTGGTGTTCTTCGTGTGTCTTCTTTTGAAGCTCTGTTTTGGAGGGTTTGGAAATTGTTTCTGATAATGTTATTTGTCAATGATTACTTTGCATTTCTGATTTTTAGATATTTTTCTATTTAATGTTAATGATCGTTGTTAAAGTTTTTGGAATTTTAAGATGAGCTTTGGTGAGGATGAGAATACAACATATGATAATCGCCACCCGTTTTTATTCCCCATCAACTGTTCGACAAATTGCCCAACTAAAAAAGAACTTGCAACACTCGTGAATGGTGCTGTGATCTGTATGCAGGTGAAGCTGGTGTTACCAGGTGAGATGCCGAATCTGGGAAAGGCAGGGAGTTTGTAAAGTGGACAGGCTATTGTGCATAGTCTTGTGCACACTGAAAGTTGGGCTATCGACTTATCTTGGGTACTTCATTCTTGCTGCTTCTCTCTCATTTGCCATGGATTGCTGGTTGGATCACCTTTATTTCCCTTATCAAGTTATATGAGATAAATTGTTGCCTTTAGAAATATATTTTAATGATGACTAGTGCGTGCATTAAGAGTTGAAATCTGTTTGATGGTGAGATTTAACAGTCAATCTAGATGAGATGTGCAAATGTGGTGTGGGAAAAGTGAAATCTTGAAGATGAGATGTTTCTTCCGACCATCATTCCAATTCATAGCCAAATCAGTAAAATATTAGTAATAAATTTTTGAAACATCCCAAATAATTGTATATTAATTGAGTCATATGCATAATTTGTCTTTGTACGTATTAATTGTCAAATAATTATTGTTTCAAAAATTGATGGTGTTTTTTTTTAAATAATTGTAAGTGTATTTTTAGATTAAATATATAATGAATTGCTATGCAGTTTTCAAAATATTAAGAATAAAATTTAAGAAGTGAAATATATTGCATTATGAATACAATTATGACTCATTTCATATGTAATTATTTAAAGTTCAAAATGTTTTAATAGAACACAACTATATATGGATTAATATATCATGTAAGCTATGACAATGAGAATGTAAACTATGTTTGTATTCTCAAGAGTGTTGGTTAGAATTTTTTTTGTGGAGTTGAAATGCGTGTAAAAGTACTTAGGTCAAGAAATGTGTGAAATCCTTGTGCAAAAATCAATTTTGCATAATTTAATTAATTTTGCACAATTTTGTATGTGGGGTCGGGATAAGTGTAAAAGAAGATGTAGGTTAAAAGATGTGTAAAACCATTGTATAAAAATGAAATTTTGCCTAATTTAATCAATTTTGTACAATTTTCTATGTAGAGTGGGGATACGTGTAAAAGACGACTTAGGTTAAGAAATGTGCAAATTCATTGTGTAAAAATCAATTTTGCACAATTTAATAAAAAATATGCAAACAAATTGTGCAAAACAAAATTCGGCGGACCGCCGCCTGACTTCCGCATGAACTTAAAATATGCAAACATAATGTGCAAAAACAAATTGTGCAAAACAAATTTGTGCAAACACATAGGGGTATTTATGGTATCACAATCATAATTGTGTAGTTATGAGTATTAATGCTTTGAGTCATGTAGTTTATAACAATTATGCATTATTTTATGTATTCAATAGTAAGTGACCCTAAAAAAAAGCCCCCCAACCCCACCCCTACCCCAAAAAAAAAAAAATCGTCTGCTTCATCAATAAATGCATTATTCAGAGCTTAATTAAATAGACAGTCAAGATTCAAGAGAGGAGAGAGAGAGAAGGAAACACAATGGAACATTGTTTTGGCCTATACTTTTCGTCCCCTGCTTCCCGCTTATCAAAATCTAACCTTTACCAACTAATGCCTTTGGTTGGGTGTGTTTTGGTGGGGAAGATGGGCCCCCTTTCTTGATGGGTTTTTGCTGCTCGACTGCATCCTTTTTATGGGATTCTATCAAAAAGTTCTAAAAGAACAAGAGGGTTCCATCCAGTTGAATGGATTCTTTTACGAAATTCATTTTTGCTGATGAATTCTTATTAGTTTTTCTTGATTTCCTCTCTTCATACTGTGTTTTGAGCAGTTGACATTTGACTCGGTCCACATTTGGATGTCAACATTTGAGGGACGAGTGAGAATTTTCAAGCTTTGGCTTCTCATATATTGGTTTAATTCTAGAGTACTACTGTGTTGTTAGATTGTTGTTCTTGGTTTTGTTGAATTGCTTGCTTTCAGAACCCTGCATAGCTGAGAATAATGTAATCCGAATCTGAGGTTAATTCTTGAGTTGAATGCTGAGGCGATAGGGCAGATGTTGGTTTGTTTTTCATACTGTGCAGTCTTGTTAAATGCTTATGAACAATTCTTGAAAATTGGATTGCTGATTTTGTGACTCATGATATATGGTTTTTGCTAAGAAAGATTGATAACTTCCATATATTTGGACTAGGTTAGAACTTTGAATTTAGTTTATGTTTTGTGGGAATGGATGTGTGGATTGCTGCTGTGGCTGCTGGTGCTGGATATGTAGCTCACAGATTAAAGAGTCGTAGAATAATCCGACGTAATGTGTCATCTGATAATCTTCATTTGATTAGAACTGAGCTTACCATGAAAACTCAGAAGGTACAGTTTGAGGAAGAAATTTGTGAACAAATTGAAGATTCTTATCTTGATGCTTCGACTAGTGGATTCAAAGGCGATGATCTGATACAGTTGGATAGTTTAGAGAGTTGGGGTTTGGTATCTGATTCAAACTCCTTGGCTGGTTTCAAGGGAGAAGATGTCCAAGGGAATTGGGAAGGGAGAGTTTGTTTCGACAATAATGAAGTTAGTACTATTGATTCGACATCTCAGCCTTTGCCGACAGAAGTTGGATTCTCGCTTGGTTATAGGCTGGATAGAATTAGGATTGGAAGTCCACAAATCAACAGTAAATTTATAAAACCTCAAACTTCTCTTGAAAGTTGTCTTATGGCTCAGTTATACAAGGAACGGGTGGAGATTGAAGAATGTACTTGCTCTATCCATCCATCTCAGAAACCAACTTTCACGGATGGAAACTTGATAATCAACAGAGCTCCTCAACAATCTTGCATCGAACTATATAGAACAAGGGAATATAAGCTATCAAAGGATACACATCAACAAGATAATAGAACTTCATTCGAGGTTCCAAGATTGCCTTGTGTTGTAGCTGTTGATCTGCAGATGGAAGCTAAAGCTAAAACTGGAAAAGAGCCGGTTTCTCCGAGGGGCAATGCCAGTAAACTAATTTATGACAATCATAGTAATGCACGAGGTATTACTTTGTTATTGGATATGCCGTTTATACTTCATATTTTTTACATTGAGAAAGCTGTCATTTGTGCATTGTGCTTTGAAATGTTGTTGCTTAAATTTTTGTACAAATGTTTCCTATATGCACACTCCTTCAAATACAAGACACCTTAAAGGGTACTTTACCCAAAAGTGATTATAGGACACCTAGTTTATGAATATTTTAAAGTCTCAAATGAAAGCTACAATTGTCTTTTGCTTTTTATCATGGTTTAGTAAGCTTGAATATTGTTTTGTTCTTTTGTTAAAGTTGAATAATCAAGCTTCCAAAAGCTGGAAAGAATATGTGTTCTGCACCAAACTGTGGGTGCTTAAGCACCTACCCACTGTCACCCCAACCCCATCTCTACCCCCATTTTCTACTCAGGTACTGCCTCAGGTGCATTCTACAACCTCCTTTTGAAACAATGTCAAAAACAGAGAAATGCATCTCTGCTGCAATGGAAAACAAAAAGAAAATCTCGATGTAATGTCCAGTTGTAAATTATTCTTTAATATGTTGTAATTATCAATACAACAGTTGTACCACTATTTAGGCTTCTGAAATTTTTGTCCTTGTTAAATATTTGGTTTTTTCCTTTGCTTTTGGCACTGAAACGAGATGAAATTTGAAATGTTGCTTGTATTAGTTTTGAGATTTTAGCTCTTAACATTCTCCTATTCTCAGGATCCTTGAATAGTACTGTTATTTTCTTCTTGGATTGACTATGGGCATAGTGCATTCTTTATTGGGTCATCAACGGGAAATTGACAATTTAAGGAATTCGTTGAAGCAGACTGAGAACCTGGTTCAAGATTTGCAGGAGGAACTTGAAATGAAAGATGGATTAACTGTGAATGAGCTTTCCACAGAGGATTACGAGTCTCCAGTGCATAAAGATTCTTACGTTGATGATGCTAATCATGCTATGCCAATGTTATCCCTTGAACGAGAACTGGACAGCTCTTCTACGTATTGCAATGATGAAAATAATGATCAGAATACTAAGGCAGAATCTTTGAGGAAAATTGAAGCAGAGCTTGAAGCTGAACTCGATAGGTTAGAATCAAATATGAAATCATCTGGATTGGAAGGAAAAATATCAGATTTATCTGAGGTAAACCTACAATATTCATTCTTTGGTATTTCCTGGTAGATGATTTCCCAATCATCGTTTATAAGTATTTCTTATGAATATATGTGTATATGTATTATTTTATAGGGTTCTTCCGCTGAGAAACATGATGTGTATTTTCTCAAGTATGATCCATGCGTTTAATACTTGTTAGAAAAGAAAATTTTGGTGTAGATGGTGATCTTGCGTGTAATGTTACGATCAACGTGTAATTAGACGAGCTGCACCATCACCACCGTCCATTAAACCTTGTACTTAACTGAGAGGCACCAGTGCCCAACTTCAAATAATGTTAGCCTAGAAATTGCTAAAGAATCCCAGTGTCTGCATTTTGAGCTTCTAAGTAATGTCTGATAAAGAAAGCTGAGAATTTTTCAGTTTTTCACATATAACGATCATTTTGCGATTGAATTCACCATGTCAATTGACTGAAAGTTCAGCTACAGCTGAATGTGTTTGTAAAAATACTTGGATGCTAGTTGTATAATTGTTGAGCTATGTACTTGTTTCTTGCAGCTTGATCCAGATTTTGTGCCTTCTGCTATCAAGGGGGAGCTGAGAGCTGACTTATTTGACTTATTTGAAGAGGAAACACCAGATTATGCTGAAGAGGACGAAAGACGAAACTCAGTTCCCCAGTCTACTCGCTACCCGGTTTCTCCTAGAGATCTGAGTTTACGATTACATGAAGTGATCCATTCAAGACTAGAAAAACGTGTGAAGGAACTTGAGACAGCGCTTGAGTAAAGCGAGAGGAAGATCAAGTGCATGGAATCCGATCACAGTCTTCCATGTAGGGAGGTCTCGGTTCTTAAAACAGGAAGTTGGTCCAACCTTGAGAGCCCGGATGCTACAGACCAGCCCACTGCTTACAACGAGGCATACGATGCGTTTGCAAAGGTGTCTGAGTCGGATGAAGCGGAAAGCAACCACAGCCATCACGAAATCTTTCATCCACTTAGACATGATCTTGAGAATGGCTGCATGAATAGCAGTTATATGAAGCAGCAATATTTAGGTTTGAATGGGAGTCGAGAAATGGCGTTTGATCTTGATGATGCCGATAACACCGAATCGAATGATGTTATATGTAGCAGCTGGGATGAGAGCATAGATGGTGAAGATGAGATGGAGAGGCTATTGATAAGGCAAATAGTAGAGAAAGCTAGGCAAGGCTCTCCTGCAGTTTTGAAAGCCCAAAGGGTATTCTTGTCAACTCATGAATATTAAATTACCCCATTTTACCTCTT
The DNA here is from genome assembly GCA_023678885.1 of Pogostemon cablin. Taxonomy (NCBI): domain Eukaryota; kingdom Viridiplantae; phylum Streptophyta; class Magnoliopsida; order Lamiales; family Lamiaceae; genus Pogostemon; species Pogostemon cablin. The sequence goes on along the minus strand of CM042960.1, from coordinate 5,580,561 downwards.
TTTTTTCTTGTAAATGGTATAAATTATCAAATATGACCATAATGTTCTCGAATTCTTCATATTTTTTGGATTGCAAAAAGATTGACATTGAGATTTTGTAAACGTTTTAGATGCTAGTTTGGAATATTTGCTAGAGTAGAAATCACATGAATATGTCATGTTGTGTTCATGTAAATAAATTATCTAGTAAAGAAATAGCATAAAAACGATAAAAATGTGAAATTAAAATGAAAAAAAAATCTAAAAATATAATCAAAATTTAGATTTGATTAACCACGTGCCAAAATATATTCTCATTTCACTAAAAATATAATTTACAAAAAAATTTATAATATAATAATAATACTAATAATAATAATTATTATTATTATTATTATTATTATTATATTAATACTAACAATTATTATTATTATTTTTTTTATTAATAATAATAATAATATTATTATTATTATTTTAAAATTTTAGGTCCCAAGTCATCCGCCTCACTGAAATCATGAACGTGCACGGCCATGCACACACCATCTCCCTTATGAATAATTTTCTCTTATTCAAATATTTTTTAAAAAACTAAAGAAAATTAGTTAAAAATTTGCTAACCAACTGTTTAATTGTTTATTCATTATGAATAAAAGTATATAAATTTAAGTGCGTGCATGGATTATCACCTTGTGCCTAAATCATTAATAAAAAGAAAATATAAATTTAAGTGGGTGTATGGATTATCAATTAGTGCCTAAATCATTAATACTCCATGTGTTACGTAGTGGAATATTTGTAAAATAATTAGAGTCATGCGTGTAAGGTTAAAAAAAACATTTTTAATTTTAATCAATGAAAGTTATAAGTTGCAATTTAAATTATGATGTAGCTAGATTATGCTATAAATATGCAGGTTAATAAGTGCAGTAGATTTTGTGTGGAATGTATAAAAATATATGAATAAATAAATTAAGTTTTAGTGATATATATATATATATATATATATATATATATATATATATATATATATATATATATATATATATAAAATTCAGACTAAGAGACTACTTATATATGAAAATATTTGTGTGAGATTGTCTTACGTGAGTCTGATAAATAAAAAGTACTCCCACCGTCCCGGAGAAATTGACACATTTTTTTTTGTCACGGAGATTAAGAAGTATAATAAATTAATATAAAGTGAAGTGAGAGAAATAATATTTAATGTGTAGTAAGTAGTTGTATTAGTGGTGAGTGTGATGTTTGTGTGGATCCATGTAAATAAATAAATAGTTTTTGTGTGTGTCTCATATCCTCAAAAAGGAAATATGTCAATTTCTGTGGGACAACCCAAAAAGAAAAATGTCAATATCTTTGGAATGAAGGGAATATATTTTTATTATTAATGAAATGTGCATAAATATTTGATACACATTAAAACAATGCTATTCGGATCAATTGCATTTACTCCATATAAAAATACTATTATAACCTTCATTAACTATTTATTTTAATTTAATTAAATCCTAATTGGCTATACAATTTCCTTCAATGCTTTACATATTTCAAGAGTTTATAACATTTATTAAGTAATTGGAGTAATATTTTTATTGAATGTGCATATGTACAGTCATATATGTATATTCGCATACATAATATATATATATATATATATATATATATATATATATATATATATATTAATATAATGGAATATAATGTCATTCGTTAATGTTATCTATAAATTGATATATAGAAGTTAAAAATATAAAATAAGAATTAAAGTAACAACCTCACATTAAAAATAGTGAAATGAGTGGAGAAAGGGAAAGACTCATGAATTCATTATATAATTTTTTATTAATAAATAACTTTTAAATAGACAAATAAAATATTAGAGTAGTTAAAATATGATGTATTGAAATATAAATTAATAATTTATTAAATTATATAAAAGTTAAACTATAATTTACTAAGGACATATTTTAATGAATCATATCATATTTTAATAAATTATACTCTATCAACCTCAAAATCATATAAATATTTTAATAATTACATTTCATATTATATTAAATCATACTTCAGTAAACTACTCATAATATTTATACGTAGACATAAACTTGTGTAAGATCATGTTACAAAATGAAATTCGTGAAACGATAAGTAGTGATAATATTTTAATTTAAATGATTCAAGTATCTTAAATGATAATCGTTCAAGAAACTATTTCATAAACAATTCGTAGAATAAATAAATAATAATAACAATTTATATTAAAAAGTGATTATAATTTAAAAAAAAAAAAACAGTCTCACTATGGATAGTCTCGTGTAAAGGTTGCTCTTACATACTATGCGTTAGGAATTTCACCAAATAGCAATGCAATTTTTTTTTTAATTAACGGATTAAATACCAATGGATTGTCAATAAAAATAATTTGTAATCTAGCAATAGAGTACCAACAATTTTTTCAATATTTTTCTCGATGGAATAAAATTCCTTGTTATTTACTAACTGGATTATTATATAAAATGCACATAATTATTAAAAACAGATTATCAATGAAAATAACTACCAACTGGCTTAGTTTCTTTTTTAAGTAAAAAAAAAACCAACCATCATTTTACTACTATAAATTGCGAAGAAATTTTAATTTTCGTTAATAAAATTTATAAACCAATACTTTACCCTCTAAAATTACAAACAACTTTTGTTTTTATTATGTAGATCAATCAATTTAGCATTAATGCAATTTTAACTTTCCCAATAAAACTAGACTAATCCAGACTAATTGGTTAAACCAGTTGAATCAAAAAACGAATCAGGATCTAAAATTAGTTTGAAATACCCTAAATAACCATTTTTTCAGTTGAATCTGATTGAACCGGTTTGGACCGGTCACAACAGAGAAAATTGATTGAAATGGTCCAATCAAATTTTGATTTATTTTTTATTTTTTATAAAAAAATTATTTTATAATGCGTCATTTATTTATTTAATTTTTTTTAGTGTGGTATTTAAAATTATATTAACAATGCCAAAATACGTTTATAATTTTGAATGTCCATATATAGTAATATAAATTAGAAATTTATCTAATATTGAGCAAGATTACAATATTCATTACTATCCACAATTTTGAACATGATTGCAATTTAAAAGGTTTCTTATGTGGCAATATATAATTTTACGTTTAAACTAATGTAATCAATTCATTTGTATAATTAAGGATATAGATATAAGTAATTTTTTTTAATAACATATACTCCCTCCATCTCACAAGAATTTGCATGACTCTTCCGACACGGAGATTAAGAAAAATGATAACTTTTAGGGGTATTATGATATTTTTTAATAATAAATAAATTATAAAGTAAGTTATGTGTGTTAGGTAAGAGTTTTTTTTAAAAAATAAGAGTATTGTTATTTTGACTATTTATTTTTTTAAGAAAATAGAAAATTTTTATGTAACAGAAAAAGACAAAAACTTTTCTAATAGGCAATAGATAAGTAGAAGATTAAAAATTGTGATGTTCACCAATGTATTATTTATTTATTCGATATATAGAAAAAGCATTTTAATATAAATAATAATACCTATATACATTTAATATTACAAAGTGAATTAAATGTGTGTGTATATGTATAAAACGATGGTAATTTACTATAATTAATTAATGACAAGAGAGAGAAATAATAAAATTTAATGAAAAATAGAAATATCATGTTAAAGGGCATTTTTGTCTTTAGATTATTATTAATTAAGTTAAATGGACAATTATAACCCTACTTTACCCTATTGAACTGGATTAATTTGATCCAAATGAATTATTCAAAAAAAAAATTGCATAAATACGTGTGATGGAAGAATTATATTTTTTATCCCACTCATAAAATTCATCAATATCAGACAAGATTTTCCCTTCATTTATTGATGAATTAAGTACAGTAGATGTAGTTCCAATGGAAAATTTGAATTTTGGATTCTCTAGATTAATTAATATAGGAATATCAAGGTATGTTTTCTTCCAAGTTTCGTCTTCGAAGTTAACTCGTTGAGTAAATGCTAATTTTTATTATTATTTTTTTATCTTTTGGTACAAAAATTAATTAACTATATTAATTAGGAAATTGATACTCCATCTTTTCAACATTTAAATTCAGGACCAAAAATATAAAGTTATTAATTGAAAATTGTAAAAATCCTGAGATGACGTTTCTTTAAGTTTGCTTATTGTACATACATATATTAATCGTGATCACAAGTGTGCTATTTTTTTAATTATTACGGTACATAAAAAATTATTATTTAAATATAAATAATTATTGTTCTTCTAAATAAATAAAAAAATTACTCTTCAAATTATTGTGGGCGTGGAGAGGAGGAATATGAATGAGATGGTAGGAGGTTGTTTGTTTGGAGGGAATAAAAGTAGCACGGTGAATTTGATTCCCCAAAATCTAGAAATGACTCATTCCTCCCAATTTGGACATCTATCACTTTCATACCACACTCATGAACCTGTTAATCAAAATTTAATGATATAAAATTTTTTATTATAAATTATAAATAATAAAATAATAATTTTCTTTAATAAATAATAAAATTCCATTAAAATAAAAAATTAATTTGTAAAAATTATGAATCGATTCCTATGGAATTTGATAATACCAAACAAAATCAATAGTAATAAAAGTAATTCACTACTATCAACCAAACAACATAATTATAAATAACAAATTTAGCCTCCAGGGCATAGCTCAAGTGGTAGAGGGGAGGGTGGAAAGACCTTCCAACTGAGCTTGGTTGCTGCATGGTGGGGGTTCGAATCCTGCATTTGACATGAATTTGGCCACTTGCAAGCACAAGTTTAACAGTGATCCCTCTCTATAAGCCACTTGAGGCACATCCTGCGATTTATCTCCTCCACCAATCCCCTCTTTATAAGCCATCCTGCGATTTATCTCCTCCACCAATCCCCTCTCTATAAGCCACTTGAGGCACATCCTGCGATTTATCTCCTCCACCAATCCCCAGGGCAGGGGCGATGGGGGCCCTTAATGGTGGGGTACACCATTTTATAAATAACAAACCTATTACCATTCCATACTACTATCATTATTATACTCATTCTGATTCCTTCCAATAAACCAAACGCCCCCTTAGTCATGAAAAAAGTTACTACTCTTTAAAGAGTAATTTTTTATAACTCACTCTCATCGAAAGGTCTCATTTTACTATATTGGGTGTTCCACTTAAATATTTTCATTTTATATTTTTAGTAAAAGGGTCACACATATAGCTCAGTGTTCATCATTTACTATTAATACAACTACTCTCTATACATAAAATAATAATACTTTTTAATTCATGTGAAAAACAAATGAAAATCTATGATCGGTACAAATGAAGTATTAAACAGTAATCTTATAAAAATAGAGTTTAGAAAAGGGGACAATTTTTTATGTACTCTATTAAAGAGTAATCCTGTGTAAACAGGCTTACATGAAATATTTTCAAGCGAAAATTGACAACATTGGTACAATAAAAAAAAGGGATATACGTTTAAAACTTATTATTTTTGAATAAAAATTATGAATGTCCAAACTTATGGGGGTAAAAATGGGGCGAAAATGTTTTTATTACATGAACGAAAGTGGGATGATATGATTAAATAAATAAAAATAAATATAGGTTTTTTCCAACCTACTTATTTAGGGTGATTAAAATTTTGTGCTCGTCCCCAAACCAAATCGCATGTACTATTTGTTGCATATATACGTAGGGCTGGAAAATACTGATTTTATCGAAATTTTAGGTATGCCGAAATTTTTGGTAAGGTATGATACCGTAGTGAAAATTTTGGTACAATAAAGGTATATAAATAATCAATACCGTGATATTTTGGTATATACCGAAATACCGTAAAATATTCAATTTTTGAGTAATATGATACGATATGATCATACTACATGATATATCCAATTATAATTATTATTTATATATTATAATTTTTAATTAAATTATATACACTATTTAATTAAAAGATTAAATCTAAAATCCTACTATATATTTCTTCATAATTATAAATGGGTGATAAAGTTGAATGCCTTTCATGATATCTTGTACTTCTTTTTTAATTACGTAGTTATATCCTATATGAAAATTTAAAAGTGTTGATTTTAATATAAATTACATATGATTTTTGTGTAGATCTCTTAGGTACTATTTATTTAATGAAAAACACTTGTGTAAACCGGGTTTAGATATATTAATTATATAAACTATGTTACTATTTAGTACATAAAAAAGTACTCTTTAGCACATAAATTGTTACTCTTCTAAATTAAAAAATTACTCTTCAAATTCTTGTAAATCCTGATTTATCGATTACTTTTTAGTACATGAAAAATTACTTTTTAGAGATATGAATTATTACTCTTCTGTATAAATATGATTACTCTTCAAAGAGTATTTCTTTATATACTAAAGAGTAATACTCCATTCGTCCCACAATTTCGTTCACGTTTACTGTACCACATTTTTTAAGAAAAGTGTTCTTTTTGACCAATTTTGTTGATTTTAGAGGGTATAGTAGTATTTTTAGGTAATAAAAAGTATAAAGTAATGATATGTGTGCGAAAAAAGCGTGACAAATTTGAAATTAAAGTAACTTTTGAGGTTGTTGGATAAAGTGATGTTTGTCATTTTTAGGGTTTGAACAAAATTGTGGGACGGACAAATGTAAAAACCTGAACGAAATTGTGGAATGGAGGGAGTATTAAAAAATAAGACTTACATGTAAACTCAGTTTTCATAAGACTTACTCTTATTTAATTTGGTCGTTTGTTGATTGCCGTATTTTTCTTATTATGAATTTTTTATCTATTAGAATTTGTTTTATAGCTATCTACTTTTCTAGTACAAATTTTTATTAGATTTATTGAATTTTAGGTGTATAACGGCATAACAAACTTTCTAATAGGATGGTATATACCGATATTTTTGGTATGATATGGTATAACGAAATATAAGGAGAAGGTATACTATTTTCTTATACCAAATATCGATATACCGAACTAGGTATACCAAAAAATTTAGATAAGTTAACAGTATGATTTTTTATATACCGAAAATTTTGATGAGGTATTTGATATGACAAAAAATTTTCCATAGGCCATACCGCCCGCCCCTATTAATATATGTATGATATATTCAGCTCTGACTTGTTCCTTAACTGAACCAGTTAGCCGGCAATGGCGATATCAATGGCGGCCGTCGTCCTCAAGCTCCCTCCGACCCTGCGTACCATCAAACCTTACCCTAAGCTTTCACACCGTACCTTTCGAACTCTACCCTTGGCTTCCGCCAATGCTCCCGCATCTCTTTCCACCGACCCGCAACTCGGTCCTGCATCAATCGGTTACCTCACCCGACCCGATTTCCCCATCCTCCATCAGGCAATTCCGATTTCACGCTCTCAATTTCTTATTTCGACGTCTTTCTCAGTGTAAGAGTGAAATTGGAATTTGGTTTTTCTGTGCAGGAGGTGAACGGGAAGAAGCTTGTGTATTTGGATAGCGCCGCCACGTCGCAGAAGCCGGGGGCGGTGTTGAAGGCCTTGCAGAATTATTATGAAGGTTTTAATTCAAACGTTCATCGTGGAATTCATTATTTGAGGTAATCTGCGATGGAAGAAATTTTGATTTTGGCGTTTGTGTAGGTTGTTCCTTTAGTTAATTTTGTGTTTCTGTGTAGTGCGAAGGCGACGGATGAATATGAATTAGCGAGGCAGAAGGTTGCTGATTTTATAAATGCGTCGGAGAGTAGAGAAATTGTGTTTACCAGAAATGCTACGGAGGCCATTAATTTAGTTGCTTACAGTTGGGGGCTTTTGAATTTGAAGAAGGGAGATGAGGTATATACTTTGATTTTTGTGAATGAAAAATGAGCTTAGCCTTTAAAACTTTACATCACACAAAAAGCATCAACATGTACAACAAACAGTATGGATAGATCATCACCAGAAACTCTCCAAGCATATAATACCAGTGGACTGAGTAGCTTAACAATTTCAATTTATATTTTGTCAAACTACAACATCCTATCTAGTTTCAAGATGATAAACTGAAAGTGACAGCCATCAATGTGTTGCTCTTGATCTTTTACTAGTTAATGATAAGTTCTTTGAAAGTGTGCATCCTTTAATATCCATAAAGAAGATAGATAGACAACTTTAATCCATTCATGAGAATCCTGTATTAAACCAGAAAACTTGCTTGATTTTGGACGCTAAATTAGTCATGACATAGTGGCATGGGTTATGGAAAGATTAACTATCAACACCCACTCACCTGTGATATCATAAGTTGTTTGAATTATTTTCTTCCTCAATGAAAGCTGATCATGTGTCTGACATCTCACTTTTAAGCCACTTGCATGACTGGTACATGTACTGTCCATGGCAAAAGGGTTAACCCAGTCGTTTAGGGGTGGCTACGAGTACTATGTTAATGTATGGTTAGTCATGTCTAGCTGTTATATGATATAGCCAGGGATATCCGGACAAGCTACTGTTTTATTCATCCCAAAAAATTGAAATTAATGGAGCTTTAATGCCTTTTGGATTAGTGGTACTATATCTCTTCTTTCCTTTCTCAAGAGGATGCGTGTTTGCGGATTATGTGTGTTTTTTGAAAATCAGTTTCCAAAAACCAAAAGGATTTTGAAAACTAAAATGAATAGTAATAATCTGTATTTGTTTTAATTTTTGGTTGGGAGGTTTTACCTTTATGTCAAAATTGATGAGAGATGGGTGATGATGGGCGTAGGCGAGTATTAAATAATGTGATAGAAGACATGAGAGAGCAGAGTGAAAGAGAGAAATAGCGTTAATTAATAAGAGAATGTATAGAGGATACAAATGGAGTTTGTAGGTTTATATATAAGTGGTTTTTAAAAGATGGATTCATGGTGAATACTTGACATATGGGCAAGTATGAGGTACACTGCTAAAGTGCTAGGAAAAGTCTCCATGCATATTATTTCTTCTGTTCATCCTATTTTCTTTGTGTACATGAGAAATTGCATCAATTTTTATAGATTATGTTTGCTGGATTAGTTAAAAAGTTCTCGATTCATTTCAGATTGTACTTACAGTTGCTGAACATCACAGTGCTATTGTTCCTTGGCAATTTGTTGCTCAAAAGACTGGTGCAGTTTTAAAGTATGTAAATTTGACAGAAGATGAAGTTCCAGACTTAGATAAGCTAAGGGAAATTCTTTCAAAGCGAACAAAACTTCTTGTTGTTCACCATATTTCAAATGTGCTGGGTGAGTGAATTGTCATCTAATTGTTGAAGTACTTCTGAAGAGGACTTAACTCTATTACAATTTGCCAAGACAAATGGTCTAATAAAAAAGATCACTTAAATTGCTAAATCAAAATATACTGTAACCTAATATTTGATACTCCTACTTGTTAGTAAAATTTTTTGAAGACCAAATTTTTTAGATGCTTACTTCTCTTTTAGGTTATATTTTGATATGATGTGCAAATTACTCTGGCTAGAAGCTACGGCTGAAATTAAAATATCTTGTTCTTGTCAACTGAACTCGTTTTGCCTTTGCCGCAGCTTCTGCTCTTCCAATAGATCAAGTTGTAGGTTGGGCACATGATGTTGGAGCCAAAGTGCTCGTAGATGCTTGTCAGAGTGTTCCTCATATGGTGGTTGATGTAAAGAGCCTTGATACAGATTTCCTGGTCGCTTCTTCTCATAAGGTGAAGTCCTTTCTATCTAAATTACAACTCTACTTATCCTTATGTTGTTTTAGCACACAAGTCCTATTAAGTCAGTATTTGAAGTGAAGAAATAATCATGCTTCAGATGTGTGGGCCTACAGGCATCGGGTTCTTATATGGTAAAAGTGAGCTCTTGTCTGCAATGCCTCCCTTTTTGGGTGAGTTCTTAATTTTTCCATTATTCATGATTAATCATGTAAATAATCTCTTGATTTCCTGTCCTGATCGCAAAAATTTAAACTTGATTTATTTGCTATTCTAGATTGTGCCTCTAAAACTTTATTGTTACATTATTCTTAGGTGGTGGTGAAATGATATCAGAGGTATATTTGGATCATTCGACCTATGCTGAACCTCCATCCAAGTGAGTGTCTTATATGCCAATTAACTGGATTTGCTCTAACTTGAAAACATTTGGAGCGATTGCAACTTGGTTTGGCTTCTATAAATTTTATCTTGTCCCGTCATAAGTTTCTCTCTAATGAGACAGGTTTGAGGCTGGAACTCCTGCTATAGGGGAAGCCATTGGTCTGGGGGCAGCAATCGATTATTTATCAGAAATTGGAATGCAAAAGATTCATGACTATGAGGTATTTGCAGTTTTTTGTCATCTTACCTAACCGCCCGTTCTTTGATTGATTTGGATTTGGCCCTCATTCTAACATGCATTACTGCATTCTAAGTTAGAATTTGGTTCTTTGATTTGACTTTTAGATTGCTTTGATCTTTACGCGATGAATGTTTGATATGTTATTGTGATTAGGAACTGATTTAAATGACTTGGATGGAAAACCAAGTATCATTGACAACTAGGATTTTCTTTTGTATTGCAGGTCGAGCTATCCAACTATTTATACGAAAGATTAATTACTGTACCTAGTGTCCGTGTCTATGGCCCGAAGCCTTCAAGAACTGTCACGAGAGCAGCACTATGTTCGTTCAACGTGGAAGACGTTCATCCAACGGATATTGCCACATTTCTTGACCAACAGGTACATATACAGTAATCCTCTCTTTTCCAAGCTTCTTTACACATTGCAAAGAACCCAAACATGAGTGGTATGAAAAGAAACAGTGAATGTCTATTAGTTCCACTTCTTTTTCAATACTCAACCGTGTGATATTTTTGTCGTGTTTCTGTAAAAAACTCAGCACGGTGTAGCCATTAGATCGGGCCACCATTGCGCCCAGCCCCTTCATCGGTTCTTGGGGGTGAATGCAAGTGCTCGGGCGAGTCTTCATTTCTACAACACGAAGGAGGACGTCGACAACTTCATCCATGCTCTCAACGACACCATCAACTTCTTTGCATCTTTCAAGTAAAAGTGTTGTAATAATGAACTGAGATTATTTTCGGTTCTATTCAGTTGTAGTATACGAAATGAAAAATAAAATAAAAATTTTCATATTTATTTGGTCATTGTCACTACTTCATATTTAATATCGCTGATATAATCTTGAGCAGAAATTAGTTATGACAAATTTCTTTTCTCCTTCATGACACAGAATCACATGAGTTTGGGAGATTTTATCTAATTGGCCTTTTGTTTTATTCTTAGGAGGTTGGGAGATTTTTATCTAAGAGGTCTTTTGTTTTATTCCTAGGGTATTGTGAATTATTATTTATATATAAAATAACTGGTCGTCATGTATTAATTAGTTGAAAGGTGGGTTTCACGTAACTTGAGGGTATTGAGAATTATTATTTATATATAAAATAACTGGTCGTCATGTATTAATTAGTTAAAAGGTGGGTTTCAAGTAACTTGGTAAATTCTATTTTTTAAAATTATTTTTTGTATATAAAAAATTATTTTTTAAAGGGTAACTTTTAATAAAGAAAAGTAATAATTCAAGTCTTTAAAGAATATTTTTTTCATGTATTAAAGAATAATAAATTAGGGTTTACAAGAATTCAAAAAATAATTTTTTAATTTAGAAGGGTAATCATTTATGTGTTTAAAAAGTATTTTTCATGTATTAAAGAATAATATGTTTTACCTATAAATATATTCATATGATATTACTAACACATCGCCAGAGGAGAAAAAAACAATATGATAAAAATTCAATGAAGAGTGAGGCTCTTGTGTGTTCGGATACACGGATCTAATAAAACAATATGATAAGAATTCAATGAAGAGTGAGACTCTTGTGTGTTCGGACATACAGATCTAATTATGTGCGCCCGCATCGACCCAAAAGAAAACAGGTCATATATAAATTAAAAAGGAAATTTCAAAACATATTTTTCACCTTCTACTATGTGATTTCAGCGCTGCGATAATTTGGGCGAATACATCACGCAATTTCAGCACTAATCTGGACGATAATCTGGAGAGTGGAAGACGGAGTCCGAAGGACGACAATCAATCTGGGTGATTCTTCATCCAAGTACGTGAGATTCTACGAATAATAACATCCGCTTCGCCACTGATCAGGTATGGAATTGTGAAATCCCATCGTGATTTGCTAATAATTCTTATTAGGCTTATGAAAAAATGTATGCAATTTGTTTGACGAAATGCCATCGACTCTTTTCTTCCCCTTTCTTGAGTTTATATATAAATTATATTTTTTAAAATTATTTTTTAGTATATAAAAAATTATTCTTTAAAGGATAACTTTTAATAAAGAAAAGTAATAATTCAAGTCTTTAAAGAATATTTTTTTCATGTATTAAAGAATAATAAATTAGGGTTTACAAGAATTCAAAGAATAATTTTTTAATTTAGAAGGGTAATCATTTATGTGTTTAAAGAGTATTTTTTCATGTATTAAAGAATAATATGTTTTACCTATAAACATATTCATGTGATATTACTAACACGGCGCCAGAGGAGAAAAAAAAACAATATGATAAGAATTCAATGAAGAGTGAGGCTCTTGTGTGTCCGGACACACGAATCTAATAAAACAATATAATAAGAATTCAATGAAGAGTGAGACTCTTGTGTGTCCGGACATACGAATCTAATTATGTGCGCCCGCATCGACCCAAAAGAAAACAGGTCATATATAAATTAAAAAGGAAATTTCAAAACACATTCTTCACCTTCTACTATGTGATTTCAACGCTGCGATAATTTGGGAGAATACATCACGCAATTTCAGCGCTAATCTGGACGATAATCTGGAGAGTGGAAGACGGAGTCCAAAGGACGACAATCAATCTGGGTGATTCTTCATCCAAGTACGTGAAATTCTACGTATAATAACTTCCGCTTCGCCACTGATTAGGTATGAAATTGTGAAATCCCATCGTGATTTGCTAATAATTCTTATAAGGCTTATGGAAAAATGTATGCAATTTGTTTGACGAAATGCCATCGACTCCTTTCTTCCCCTTTCTTCTAGCCACTGGTTGTTTGTTGTCATCAACTTATATGACTATTACAGATCTGTCGTGGAGTTTGAACATCCACCTTTGAATGGATGAGACTTAAATGTGAAGTGATTGACTTATTAAACCTGGACAATTACCCTCATGCAGTAGGTCTATAATTTATGACAATGAGTCTATCTTTAAAAATTCACGGACTTCAGTTTTTCAATATAAGTGATGGAATATTGAATTTGATAGCATTAATTAGACTTGATATTTGCATGAAAATGAATGTTAGATCCATAAGTCGATTATTTCTCTATCTGTAGTCCAAGTTTTCTCTATTAAGTTATGATTATAAGCTTTGCGTTATGTATTGCTTTTGCCGAGGTGTTTTTTTATCAACAATGTATACTTTACTCATATGTAATATATCATTTTTATGACAACAATGTACCCTTTACTCATCCACAAAAAACCCTTTGCAACTTCATACAATTTACACGACCAGTATACCCTCTGCATGACAAATGATATACCCTTTACTCATCCGCAATATACCCTTCGCGCCATGCCATAATACCTTTTACAATAAACTTGAAACACTTTAAACTCTATACCCTTTGCATAAAACAATGTACCCTCCGTTCATCAAGAATGTATCCTTTACTCATCAACAATATACCCTTTGCAAATCCATACAGTTTACATGAAAACAATACACCCTTTGCATGACAAAAAATGTACCCTTTAACAGTAATTGATATATCCTTTAGTTGTAATGACTATACCTGCGTTCAAAAAAGAGATAGAGCTCGACTTTTACTTATAAGCATTCATGGAGAATACTGGATAAATTCTATGATAGTGCTGGATAAACAAGATATGAGGATCTAATTCAACTTGCATAATAGTGTTTGCAGCCAACTGTTCCAGAGCTGGTCATTAGAAATGAGATTGATTATTTTTGATTATGGGCTTATATCAAGTTAACTATGTGGACTATTTTGTTTCTCTTGAGCTTTAGCAGAGAAAAACTAGATCTTATTTTAGAGTATAGTTGGTTGCTTTTAATTTTATTTTTATATTTTAATTCAAAGATGTGTGTTAGTTATACCATAATTATCTAACAACTTAGATAATTTTAATAGTCAATAATGAACTCACCTTCATTTTCTCTTTCTACAGCATCTTCTCCATCAAGATTTTCTCCATGCGTGTCTAATGAAAATATTTTCACTAGTAGCTTGTGTTGGATCCAATTAATTCAATTACCAAAGGGAGGAAGAAGAGGATAAAGAGCCACTTCGAGAAGTAAACGAAAAACTTTAGAGATAGCAAAGGAATTTGGATCTAAACTCCAAATGCTAGTTTACTTTAGTGATGTAATAGGATAAATATTGTGATAGATTTTGATGAAATAGAAAATTTCTTGGATTTTGAAAGTGTAAACTATTATGTAATTATGAAATGCTTTTATTGAAAACATATTGTGAAATTCATGTATTACATAAGTTTTTATACCCTTTAGTATTGAGTGTTATACTCTTTAGTACAAAATTACATGCTCTCTACACCATGTCATATTATACCTTAACAACATTTACTTGAAACACCATCAATAACAGATGTTCTAAAATCCACAACTTTTACACGACAAACAATGTACCATTTATTCATTAACAATATACCATTTACTAATGAATAATATACCCTTTGCAACTTCATACAACTTAAATGACTATTACACATTTTGTATACCAAAAATGTACCCTTTAATCATAAACAATGTACCATTTGCAACTTAATACAATGTACAAGACCAATATACCTTTTGTATGACAAACATTGTACTCATACAATTTACACGACCAGTGTACCCTTTGCATGACAAACAATGTACTCTTTACTCATCAATAATATACTCTTTACTCATACGCAATATACTATTTTTGCCTTGCCGTAATACCTTTTATAATAAATTGAAACACTCTAAACTTCGTACTCTTTGCATGACAACAATGTACCCTTTACATGATAATAATATACTCTTTGCAGTGAACAATCATATTGATTAAATTCAAATACAAGCAAAGTGTAAATGAAGGACAAAAAAATATGATATTTCTTCATATACAAAAACACTATCTCGCTGTACTAATTCAACAAGTTATATATTGATCATATACTATAGCAAAAACTAATCATATGCTGCGTAAAGAGCTATGACTCCAACTTGATTATAACTATCATCATATAATAGTCGTCAACACAACATATCCAAAACTAAAGCTCTTCTCTTCATCGGTTGCTCCATCTCCAATACTCCTCTCCATTAGTAGTGAAATTTTAATTTTGGTTCAACACTGTACGACATTCTCTACTCCAAAAATATGGGGATTAATTTGTGTTCTTTCCCATTTCTCTTCCATATTTACATGGCCACTCGATACCATCAAAACTCAATCAATGCTGTCGGGCCTCGACTTTCTTCTTTTGACAAAGCATGTCAAGTGCATTATCCGCATCACCCTGCATACAAGAATTTCAAACTCTTATATTACAGTTATTAGTGCCACTCCCAAACCCAATGCGATGGTCATAGAACAGATAATACTCTCAAACATCACAAAATGAAAGAATTGGTAATTGATAATTTGCATAGATATAACAAAACTGATTAAATACATAAACATTGAGCGATTATATTTGATCTATTCAAAGAATCCTAACCATTTTGCTCCCACAAAGAATCAAACTAACAAAGCTATTTACAACTAACGAAAGTGTTGGCAACAACCTATACACGAACCATATAGATAATCGATCATTTATTCTTAATATTGAGTTGATTTCTTTCTAAAATGTTTGGATACTTTTGAAATCAAATAGGAACACACATATCTCATCTTCATATCACAAAAGAGGAAAAGAGGGAAAAAATGCAATAGAAAAATACTGTCGTTGATACCTTGCGATTCAACAGCCAAAACATTGATACTTCTCCCACACTAATTCGTGCGATGCTTACAGTGCAAATCTCAAAACCTGCTTCTTCATCTCCATATCTCTTTTGCTAATTGTCGTCACACTAGCGATCTCCACAGTTCGCGAAGCCTCATACGAACCATCTAAAATATCGTTGTTAATCGGCGGCGAGTAGCAGCCGGAGAATCAAGTCGAGAAGGAGATGAGAGGGGGGAATAGCGCGAACCCTAATGAGAATGAATTAGATTTTTTTTTCCTTTAAGTATTTCGAGTCGGGTTAACAATATGGGTAGGATCAGGTTTGGGGCACACAGATCTATATCCATGCGCGCCCGGAACACATGAGTTTTTGCCTTCAATGAATGCATGACCACGGTGCCAGAGGAAAAATAATAATAATAATAGGTGATTTGCGTATGATACCAAGTTGGTTGGCAAGTTCCACAACTTCTTTTTTTATGTATTGTTGCAAAGTTATGCACACACCCAAATTAACCCACAAAATAAAAAAGATGTTACTTTATTATTTTTATTTTAATTTAAACATAAAAAATGTCATTTATCAAATTAAAAAAAAATTGAATTCTATAGAACTACAAAAATTAGTAGGTAGAAGCCAAATTTAAAAAACATTTTTTTTAAAAAAAAAATATAATATTGATATCGATGAGAGATAATTAAAAAAAAATTAAAATGATTCATCAAAACTCGCAAATATTTACTTTTTCACACCAGAGATATAACACTTGAGTTTACTTTTAATTTTTAGAAATAATTATTGATGGATACACACTTGTACTCAGTATTATTATAAGATGCATTAATAAAAGGAGATTACTTCTACATACAAAAAATTTAAGACAAAATACCTAGTAATAGTATAGCCTTTAACACATTACATCTGGAATGCTCACAATCGGACGGCCCATTCCTCTTTCCTCTCAAAACTCGATCTCTCCAACTGCTCCACGTCTTCTTCCTCTCCCAGATCTATTCCCCAATCCCCACCCCAATGGTTAATCGTCCAACCCACCGCCGTCTTCCTTTTTCCGCCGCAGGGACGTCGCCGACTGATCTAGGGTCGCTCGCTCACTTTCGGCTGCGGGTCTGTTTTCCGACGATTTGCTCTGCGCAGTCTCCAATCGGAGCTCCTCCTGCGGCTTCTATCAGCCCTTGTTTTATATCTAGGGCACCTGCTTTCACAGCCGCCGCCTAAGATCCTGTTTGCGGCCGTGGTGTCTTCTTCTCACTATTGGCTGCCAATCGCATTTTAGCGCCGGAGATCAGCGCAGCCTCTCTGCGTCCCCTGGCTGCCGATTTTCGAGTACCAGCAATGCTTTCGTGCGTATTGGTTCTGTATCCACTGCTCTGGGCAGTTTCTCTCCAACGCCTTTCTTTCCCTAACCAGGGGCCTTCCTCTACCATTCCGCATCCATTGCGCGACCTGCAGGACTCGGCGGCCTCATTCAAAGCTTTTCTGTTCCAGTTTGTCAGCCGAAAGTTTGTCGGCTCTTCTTATTGCTTCTAGCAATTTTTTACTTCTGATGATGTTCCTTTTCGTTATTGATGATACATGAATCTTTTTGTTCATCTCTTTTATGAAATGCTTCTATTTTGATGGCCTATGTTTTGGATGTTTAGGAGTTTTTACTTGTGCTTAGTATGCCTAGCAGATTTGATTTGTGGTTTCATGCAGTGGAATTTGCCCATTTATTGTTGTATGATGATAATTGTGTTGGTGTACTGTTGATTTAACTTTCAATTCAGAATTATAGATTAGATGTTATGGGATTGGTTTTCGTGATCCAAAGCTGCCTTTTTTTCCATGGAAGGGACTTCTTGTAATCTTCCTATACTTACTACCTTTATAGTCTTGCACTTGCTATTTTATCTTTTATTTTTCCCATTATATCTATTGTTGGGCCTATTATTTTTATTGCACATAAATTTATTGCTGCACATAAAATTTTTTACATAACAATTGTTGTACATACTTTTTTTACTGCACACGAACTTTTACTGCACATAAATATTTATGTGCAGCACGTGTGTAAGGACAATATTGAAATTTCACTATATATTTATGTGGTTAGTAGTAATATTTTTGTATGTTTGTATCTATCCTAATTTTTATTTATAAATTTTTTTTTAGGCATGTATTAATTTATTTTTGTTTTTATTATTTTGACAAAAAAAAAATTGTTGATGCAGTTAGACGATAATAACAAACTAACCTCCATTAATAAACTAATTGAAGATAGTGCTGAGAGCAGAAGTTTCGCCTCCATTGGTAAATTGATTGAAGATAATGCTAAAAGCAGAGGCTTTCACGACTTCGATAGTGCTGAAAGCAGAAGCTTCGCGTGTGTTTGAAGGTGTTTTTGTTATTCCTTAACATATTTTACAAATAATGTTGGACGAGCATTTTTTATTTTATTTTATTTATATCTAATTCTATTTAACTCTATTTCTGATTCTATTTCACTCTATTTTTATTTTTTCATTTCGATATATTTTTTTTTGAAAAAATAATAATTAAATTTTGCTTCTTGTAGGTTTAATTTTTATATAGATAGTATCATTTTGATCATATATATTTTTAATCTATTTAAATTTAATTTTTTTAATAGATTTATAGAATTCATTTTTTATATTTTATTTGCGTTATTTTTTTCATTATTATTTTATTAATTTGATAGATAATATTTTTTTTTTAATGTTTGAATCATAAAAAATGATAGTAATAATGTGAAATCAAACTAAGGAGATAATATATTCCACATCAACAATATGTCGACAATCAAATAAAAGCGATAGTATATTCCACCTCAACAATATCAACAATATGTGGACAATCAGAAATAAAAGCATGATGGAGTGACTCTTTCAAATTTTCAAAATAATTTAAAATTGTAGATAGGTTTTAAAAGGTAAAGTTCAAAAAAAAAAATCTTGCGTGCGCCTAGATAGGGAGATAGTACTGTACGCACAAATCTAATCTTATAGTACTTTTTTAAGTATGGAATGTTACAACTTTAGAATAAGAATTTATATTTCTAATTTTTTAATAAAGAAAAATTAATATGTATATGAAAAAAATTAATTTATTAATTAAATATTTATACTATTTATATTTCAATAGATCTTTTCATTAAAAAAGGTATACACTTATCTATATATATATAAAAACAAACCTAAAATTCTATTTTTATCTTCAATTTTTGTGAGACGTATTAAAGTATTCCTATTATAAAGATAAAATATGCTTAATAATGATTAAATATAAATGATGAATTAAAATATAATTTTAGGATGATATAATATGATTCATTATTGACGTATGTTAACTACAAATAAGCATATTTACATATATAATAAACATATTTTAGTAACCGTCTCATAAGAGAGTGTCTTTAATCATTCATGGTCCAATTTACTCTTGTGGTTAATGATGGTATAATATCTTTTCAATCCATAAATTAAAAGGAAACACTTATATAAATTGGATTCACGATGTGTACTATGTGTCCCTCTTTTAATCTTATTATACCCTACAAATGTCATGTACATTGTGTTTAAAAAAACAAGCCCATAAATTTATGCTCCCAACATTGCTAAATCTCTTGGATGAGAGAGATGCAGCAGCGAAAGACATTGCTAAGCTTCTTAAGCATTGGAGTGGAATGTAATTAAATGATTTTACATCATAATCTCATGATAGGTTCCCACCTTTTTGTTAATAATGAATTATATTCATTTTAATAAATAAATTTTTTATTTTTTTTTTCATTAAAATCGACTGAAATATAGAGGATATTAAAGTTTAACTAAGAAAATTATTATTATTGATGCCTTCGTCCCACGTGTTTCTTTATGTTTATACGAGCAGGATTAAGAAGTTTTTTTTTTTAATATACTTTCTCCATCTCACGTTAGAGTTTACATTTTTTATTTTAATTGTCTCAAGTTAAGGTTTGCGTTTCATTTTTTGTCAAGTTGAACTCACACAAAACAATTAATTATTCTATGTTTCCTTTTTTGTCAAGTTGAACTCACACAAAACAATTAATTATTCTATGTAGGGCCCACATACAACATTAATACAACTAACCACTTCATATTAAATATTATTTCTCTCATCTCACTACACATTAAAATATGGCAAAAACTTGTGTGCACTTGGGCACACGGGGCACACGCAGTAGACATTTAGAATTTTATATTAAATTGTATACTCTTTAGTATAAAGATGTGCACCTTTATTTTCTGAAAAAAAATAAAAAATATTAATGAAAAGTGTATACTTTTAGGACAAATGGTGTACCCTTATTAATTAAAGTGTATACACTTTAAAACAAAATAATGTACTTTTATTCATAATACTAAATTCTAAAGAAACATGTTGTGTCCTTGGGGGCATGCAAGACCAACTCTTTTTTTTAAACCAAAACATACCTAAAAGGACCATTATACCCCTCCCCCAAAATTAAAAAAATTTCTAAGTAAACCCACTCACCCACTACCGTCGGCGCCGAACACCGCCGGTGTGGGTGTCCCATACCTATAGCCAGCCGCTGCCGCCGATGTGGGTGACCCACACCGTCCGCCGGCCATCGCCGCCGATGTGGGTGACCCACACCGTGACCCACACTGTGACCCAACTTGGTGGGCGAATGTGGGAGAGGGGTAATAGTGTTATAAAATGTGTAAATGTGTAGAAATGATAACAAACATCGTTAACGCGGTACAGAAGGAGTATAATGTAAGAAAAAGTATGGGTGAATTGGTTATTCAAAGAAAAAAAGTAAATAAAATTATTGAGAATAATGAATAAAGTGTAAAAAATTGAATAAAGTTGTTGGAATTGCTGAATAAAGAGTAAAAAGTATGTGAGAGGTATATTGTATTTTTATTACTATTAATGAAATGTGAATAAATATTTAGGACACCCCAAAATGAAAAGTGCGAATAAATACATGGAATCAGAGGGAGTATTATTATTTTGAAAAATCAAGGATATATATTTTTATACATAACATTCAATTACGAGAGTGTTACATAATAATCAGGTCGAATCTATATTTTTATACATAACATTCAATTACGAACATAATAATCAGGTCGAATCTGGAGGCACTAGCCTTTCTGTGTGCCAAGAAGCACATAACTAATTCCATTCCAAATTGATTCAGAAATGTATGTATACAGTAGATGTATAGAAAAAAGTTTATAAAATCATAACGAAAGAAAGCAGAAAACATTCTAAGGTTTCTTCAATAAATATAGGGTGTACGAGTCTGTCTAATGCACTCTATGCACACATACTCAGATGATGTAATAACACATTCTCCCCGTTGTCTATTTGTAATGGTCACAAATGTTTGATCTTCAATATCAACCATGTGATGTATATATGCACATTTATGAGTGATTACCAACAAACAAATGAATTTGAAATCCACCAAATGAAAGATATGAAGTGTATATACAAACATACTCAAAATTCTTCGACTTTGATGGCGTCGCGTGCAACTTCGTATGCATCTTTAGATCTTGATTTCTTGACCCCAGCAGTGAACCACACTTTATCAGACTTGTAGCTTTCGATATGGATACTAGTAACCTTCACCCACACCAACACCTTCGTCTTCATTCCCTCTATTCCGGAGAGCTTTCCCCTCGACAGTTTGGCTTTGACACGAGTTGAGTAGCGTATGATGGATGAGTCCTTGAAGCATACCTCACAGGGAGAGGGAAAGTAGACCATGAGCTTCGACTTTGACTCATCAAACTCGTAGCATGTTATGTTCTGAGGGAAAAGACCCTGAGGAAGGCTGTTTTCTCGGAGGAGATCAGCCAAGGATTTCAAAGGCTTCCCTGAGAAATGCCATCACAAATTCAAGAAATCAAATGGATGATTCATTGACATGTTTAAAGTCTTGTTTATGATCATACAGACACAATAATGTAGGCACTTTAAGTCAAAATCATCCAACATTTTTTAGTATTTTTATCTCATTCCAAGATCATTTCATGAATTAACAGTCTAATAATGAAAAAAAAAAAAAGATGAGATGATAAATATGGCAGCATATTTAACATAAAACAATGTCAATTGAAGCTATAGAAGCATATTCAAAGACATTGATGCATACCCTGAGAAAAACTGCAGCGAAAAATGGGGCAGAGCAAGCTCAATCAACACATTTTCAGCATAAGAGGGAATGTGGATGAACATTTCAATGACAGAAGTGTCATCATCTCTTTAGGCCATTACAAATACAATGTCCTTTGAGGCAGATAATAAGTAGGAATAAAGTTTAAATCCTCAATATCCTACATTATATATAACATATAATCAGGATTTACAGTGTACCTTTGAGCTTGTTGAAAACCCATCTCGCCTTCTCTTCGACGGTGTTTGATAAAGTCTGGAACATGAAGGGTAAAAGATTTATCTCATTGTGATACCAAGAATACTCAATAATTAATGGCAGCAAAAGAAGAACACTATGATTTTCATGTTCTTGATCTTAAAGAGGAAATGAGAAAGAAGATAAGCATTGAAGATGTTAATTCCAATTTCAAACAAAATAATATAAAATACAAGAGCACTTGATCTACCCCCACAATTATAAACTATATTATACTTGATCTAACAATGATGCTAAACAAAAACAAATAAATCAAACCATCATATACATGTCATTGCTAACTAGCATTCATTCATTCTTCAATTTGCATCATAAATCAAAGATAACTCATTGCAGTTTAACTCCTGCATTAAAATCTACCATGGCCACTATATCTTGAAAAGCAGAGTTCAATTATTTCACACATTGTCTCATAATAGAACATCAAATCATATGTAAGGAATTCTCTGATTCTATCAAGATTCACCAGTAATTAATCAGATCTTTTACAGATATAACAATCACACAAAATTCAGTATCAAAGAACCAGCATTATCCCAAATTAGAAGAAAATAGAACCCAATTGAGAAAAGTTTGAGAGAGAGAAAGAGAGAGAGGACAAACAGAGAGGTCTTGTGAGATGTTGGAGATCTCTTCTTTAGCTTTCTTGGAAACCCAAAATGTGCCAGATTTAATGCTTCCAACTTTTATCAAAGCTTTCTCCATTCTCTTCAAGAAACTCTCTTCCACTGCAACACAACCCCTTTATGTGTGTGTGGACTCTCTCTCTCTCTCACACTTACTAGTTTCTCTCTCACAAACAGTGGGTGTGTGGTGTCACAGCTCATCCGCAATTTGGCATTACTATCTAAATAACGGCGGCCCCACAAATACTGATTTGGAGTTGCCAATTCATTTATAATTTTTAATAATGTTATAACTTTTTTATACTTAATTAACAAAATAATTAAAAGAGTAATTTTAAACATAAAGTGCATCTGAATTGGTTAAAAAAAGAATTCCCTCTCATTTTTTTATATATTAAAAGAATAAAATTTCAATGTACATGAATCCAGATGCAAGAGTAATTTGCAATATTTAAGCCTCAAACTTAAAGTTTACTCAATTATTAATAGAAAATGACGATACAAATAAAGAAAAAGACACATTACCTTATAATAGGTTCCTACATTCAATAATGATATGAGAGGGGACGATTCCATTAAGGTGACATTATGTACCCACTTTATTTTAGTATACTGTACAGATGATCGTCTGATCGCATTGTTGGAGAGAAAAAAATATATATGTATATATCCAGGAAAAAAATAGTAGGTTTAGTGTGAATTGGATTTATATGTGAATTCTATATTATAAAATTATTTTTTAGTACATGAAAATAAAAAAGTTATTCTTTGAAATTAATACTACGAGTAATATTTTTTTTTTAAAAAAAGGGTGATAGTTTATCCCTCTCACATAAATTTTCATACTCTCTTCGTCCGCTTTTAAGGATATTATTTTTTCATTTTGGACGTTCGCTTCCCAAAGGTTTTTTTTATACATATGAGGCTCATACACACCTACTAATACAACTAAAAAATGAGACTCACACCTCCACTAATACAACTATCCAGTACACATTAAATAATAATACTCCTTAATCCACGTGGAAAAAGCAAGTGACACCCTTAAAGGTGGGCGGAGGAAGTATATTAAATAATAAAATTGTTAAATCAAGGACGCAAGAATTTAAAGATTAATTTATTTATTTAGAAGTAATATACTCCCTCCGTCCCACCTTTGTTGTTACGTTTACAGTTTGCATAGAGATTAAGGAGTATTGTATTTAATGTGTTGTGAGGTGAGAAAAATAATATTATAATATAAAGTGGGTAGTTGTATTAGTGGAGTATTGTGGGCCTCATAGAGATATTTAATAGTTTTATGCGGATCACATCATCAAAAAATGGAAATGTAACATTAATTGTGGGACGCCCGTTTAGTAAGTGTAACAATAATCATGGGACGATGGGAGTAATAATTTATCTCACTAAATAATAATTTTTCATGTATTAAAATGTGATCGATTCACACGAGTATTTTTTGAATTAGTTATGTTTTAAAGATGTACATTTAATTTCGAAGTATATCGTGTATTTTTTTTTAATATTATTTATTTAATTTAATGTCAATAACTTGTGTAAAATTTTTGATTGTTAGGGTGCATCAAACTCCTGAGGCACTTATTTAGTGAGTAACATAAATTTACTTTTGGAAAAGAAAATTTATAGTACTTTATTGTGATAGTGGAAGCCATCAAACATAAAAATATGTTATCAAACATAAAAATATTAACATAAACATACATTTTTAATGGGCTTTTGTAAATGGATTCTTGGAACAAAAGACGAAGCCCAATTTATATATTTATTTAAAATTTATCTATACAAAAATGGTTCATTATGTATAGAAATGGTTTGTATCCAAACCCCCAAAGATTAAAAGATGGGTCACTCCGTTGCAAGTGGATTCCTTTGATATATTATAGATCAAACAAATTATAAATTATTAGAAATGAAAAGTAAAAAATCAAAGTGGTAATTGTATAAAATCCATCTATTTAATTTTTTTAATCTGTAAATTTGTGTGATTTATGTGAATTTATCAAGAAAAAGAAGATGATTCGTAAACCAAACAACTCGAGAGACGGATTTTTTTAGACGGGTTGACCCATTATTAAAATATGCTAGGTAAAGTATACTAATGTGTAGTTATAGTATATCAATAATGAATTTGTTTGCCTCGAGCTTTTCCCGCACGAGCCAATGAACCGTGAACCTTACCTGCAACACCAATTTTTACTTAATTAATTCAAACAGATCAACATTAATATTAATATTAATTTACCTACCAATGCCTGACCCAGATTGATTGCTTTTGATTCAATTTTACTTAATTAATTAATTTCCACTCATCACCCAAACACAGATTACTTACCCATCTGATTGATTGCTTTTGATTTTTCACTGCACCATTCAGTTAGGATCCGATTCCCCTTTATATGTTTCTTAATGCCCTTGGATTTTCCTTATGCTAATTTATTATTATCACCTCAAGATTTTGAATAATAATTACATTTTATATAATTTTTATTTTTTTCCTTTTATTTAGTTTTATTATTATTGCAATAGATTTTGTATAATCTTGTTATTTGAGAGTTTAATTGATTTGATTAATGAAAATGAGTTTTCTCTTATTATCTTGGCAATTTATAGTGTGAACAAAAACATATACAATTAAGAGTAAAAATGTATTTAATTTTTTTAATAAACAATTGTATATAATATTCAATAAAATATTATACACATATGGATGTTAATTTTTTTAATGAAAAATTAATGTGAAAAAAGTATACAATTATTACAAAACACATATAAAAAATAGATAATATATATAAATAAAAAGGTATACACATATGGGTGTACTCTTACACCCAATATACACTCTTATTATCTTTTGTCATATTCTCATGAATAAGGCCACACTATTTATGTTATTTTTGGTGATAGAATATTCATTAACATGTCAAGGTGTCCCATAGTTGTTCATTGTTTGAGCACCTCACAACATTATCAATTAATTAATTCTGATTCAATATGACATCAATAATTTGAATGTGTATGATGGCCTTAAATAAAGAGATATTTGTTTACTTAAATTTTTTGTTTTAGATTAGAAATCGGAAATCCCTAATTAAACTAAAAAACCTTTCATAATTTTTTAAATGGATGTATCATCTTGATATATTCTTATTTGATTTTTGGAATTTATTTAAAATATTATTGGAGAGACATTTTAATGTCGTTCAGTTAAACGTGTGGAAAATGACTTTACTAAAATTACAAAAATGAGTGTAGAATTATTTTTGCGTTCTGCGTCCTACAGACAATTTGACAAAATAATAACACATACACATGTAATAATAAATATATGATTTTTATTTTAAATTTTTCATGTCATTATTATACTTAATAATATTACGTTAGTGAGGGGGGGCGGTGTTGGGGGAAAGCCTAATTTGATATTTGCTTGTTTACTTGTCTAATGGGCTTGGATTATCATGCTGCCCCGCTCCAACCATAGCCTACTGGATCATTCTACTTTTTTGAAATTAAATTTATTTCCTTATGCTAATTCAAAAGTTTATGCGTCTTTCAAGACTCACCGTGTCCTCACATGAACACAACTCCCCTTTTATATTCTATTTGAACCTATGTATTAATAGGAGTTTAAATTTCAAAGGTGCACAAAAATTGCAAAGAGATACGGTGTCCCCGTGCGCACTAGAGTCTCGATCTTACTTGACCCATTTATATTTGTCTACAATAGTTATCATTTTATGGTCTTTTATGGGTGAATTAAACTAATTATCCATTTACTCATTAAAATAATTTTAAAGAGCTCTAATTGTTACTAAATTAAAAAAATTAAATATAAAACAATAATTAAACTTCATTAATTTTAAAGTACTTTCTTCGTTCTGAAATAATGATCACATTTGTTTTTTATACTGATATTAAAAAATATAATATTTTAATACGAATATTTCACTTTAATTTATGAATTGAAAAGAGAATTAATACCCATTGATATGCTATTAACAATAATGAAATGCACCGTTAACCACAAGAATAAATTGGACCATGAATGATAAAATATACCTAAACTACAATAATAAAATTATAATTATGTACTAAAATTTAATACTAAACCTTAAGAACATTAAACCATTAAGATGGTCATAATTAATTATGGTACAGCATGTGTAATTTATTAATATGAGTTAGTAAAGTCATATACGTAAACGCATAGCATTTTCTAGTATTAATGCTATGTTGTAAAAGTATTCAGAAAGTGTTAATATTGTATGTTTAGAAATGTGTATTAAGTTTTAGGTCCTACTAAAATAAAAAGTTTGTAAAGTGTTTCGAAAAGGATGGAGTACTAAAATTATGTATCTTCATTTGGGTCATTTAAAAATAATTTAAAAGGTGAAAGCAATAAAAAGTGAAGTTAGTATCATCATGTATTGAATGTCATATATCTATTTCTATAAAAAAAAATTATATCCTTAATTTTAAAAAAAACTAATTTTTTTTAATGAAACATTAATATTTTTAATACTTCTAACATACATTTGAATGAAAAAACAAAGCGCTTGTTAATTAAAATACTCTGCTCCTTCCACCACTAATGTATTAATTTTATCATTTTGATCGTTTAATCTTAAAATATTTATTTTCTCTTTTTAACAAAAGGCTCGCACGTGGCCCACCACTTCCAACAATTGATCATTAATATAACTACCAACTTTATATGACTACTTCCCACCATTCTCCATTAATACAACTATCCACTTTATATAAAATAATAATACTCCATTCAGTGGCGGATCCACTTAAAAACAAGGGGTACAAGTGTACCCCAAATTGAAATTTTTTCTTGTACAATATATGCTAAAGTAAAATAAAAAATTTAAAATGTACCCCTATTTATAATTGTTAAACCAATTACCTTATCCACATTTCATAATTATTACTTTTATGATTAATAAATTTATATTTATGTAAATAACAAACAATACTTATTTGGAGTCAATATTAATAATTTTCATGATAAAATGTACATTAGAAACCAAAATTTAAAACAAATATTTAATTTATAAATTTAACTCCTCAAATAAACAAGGATGAATGTTTATTTATTTTAAGAGTTAAATTTAAAATTCTTTATTATTACTATCATAATACTACTTGTCCGTAAAAATTACTCTTATATTTCTTCATCCCATAATTCATAATATTAACAAGTTGCAATGTTATAATACTACAAAGATTGTCATCAATTTTTACACTTGATTGGTCAAAATTAATCACATTTCATACGCTTAGCTCATTCAATTACGACTCATTCCTTTTCTTACATCATCAAATTAAAAATCACATTTTTTTATTAAACTACAAATAACTTTCCTTTTCTTAAATCATCAAATTAAAAATCACCTTTTTTTATTAAACTACAAATAACTAAATACATGCATGTATTTATGGGACGAAGGTTGCACACTGTACCCCAAAATGTAAATTCTAGATCCGCCCTGACTCCATTAATACAACTATTCATTTTTTATTAAAAAATATTAGAAAATTGTAAAGAGATGGACAAGGTAGTATCAAATAAAAAATTAAATAGATTATCAATTTATTTAGCTGGTAAGGTAGGGGTAGTGGAGTCCAAAGTTCAAACAGAACTATAAAAGTCGCATTACGTTTTATGGATTAAAATGTAATCGGTAAATTATGGTGCTTTGTAAATTAATTACCTATTTGTATTAATACAATCATCATTTCAATAATTTTATTATCAGTAAAAAGTGTAAGAGTTTAATTTTTAACATCAAATAATTTTTAGAAATAGTGGTTGATTAAATTAATAAAATTTAAGTTGTTATTACAGTAATAATAATAAAAAAAGAATCAATCCACAAGAGCTTGAATTTATTTCCTCGAACAATATTAAATTATGAGATAATTATAAATACGGGCTGAATTGGTTCTCCTTCAACTCTACTAAAAAAAGAAAAAAAAAGTGTCTCATTGTAAATTAATTATTTTTGGGATTTAAGTTGTAAATTTTCTCCATGTTTTATCATTTATTCTATTTGTTTACACGTGATTTAATTCTTCTTCTTTAACAAGATCATTTCTAAATAATTATCTAATTATTTCATTTTGCAAAGTTAATGCTTTTATTTAAGATGAAATGTATTAACTCAAACTCAAAAATGTATTTTAGCTTTTAGTTCATTCATTTGTATTGGCTTCTAGATTAACATTATTGCTGTAGGATAAAATCTAAAAAATGTTTATATTCTATTTTATATATTCATCAAAATTTAAAAAGGTTTATATTCTATTTTATATATTCAGACAGTACTGTATCAATCGAGTATTTATGATTGAAGGAAAGCAATGGTGTGATGAGTTTCATTAAATATACGTAAAGATATTCATATAATATTTTAGAAAAACACAATGAACGTATAGTGTTTCAAAATTACAAAAAAAATAATAAAAAATAAAAAATGTAAACACTGCAAGTAATAGAAAGTAATTTGAGGTTTATTTTCTCTTGTGGTATAGAATTCTCCTTTTAAGTAACAATCACGGAATGTTCATTCAGATGTAAAATTCATTAAGCACAATATACCTATATTTCTTCACTCAATCAATTTTTTATTTATTATTTTTTATTTCAAATGCACAACTCATTTTTCTCCGTATGCATGAATTATTTACACACATTCAATAATTATTAATGAATAATTTCTACACGTGACTGTAAATCGAAAATTGTATATTGAGGTAAACGACGTGTGTGTTTTGGTGCAATGAATTTTTAAGTGTTAGGTGTAAGGAGCAAATTAATATTTTTTGTTCAGAAAAATAATTTAACAAATGAGTTAGAGATTTTAAAATAAGTTAGGAATATACTAATTGATATTATATATATATATATATATATATATATATATATATATATATATATATATATTTTATTTACTGTTGCATTAAGTAAAACCTCAAGTGCCGATAGTCCACTTTTTATAAAATATGAAAGCCCAGCACTTACTTAAAGTCCACACTTCATAATATTTTCATAAAAAACAAACATTGCCCTCTCTATAGCTAGTTCTCTTTCAAAAACTCACTACTCCAAACTATAACCATCTCGTGTATGAGATTTTCATATGATCTGCATAAAATAAACTTAAAAAAAATTCAAAATCTATAACAAAAACTAAAAAATACAATTCTCCAAATCTGCTGAAATTGCAAAATTCGAGCGAAAATTGAAAATCTTTACAATTTCTTTGCTATTTGTGTGTTTTTATAATATATATATATATATATATATATATATATATATATATATATATATAAGTGTATATATATATATATAAACATTATTTTAAAGCCTCTTTGTAACTTTAAGGTAAAAGTTATCTTAATTTAAAAAATACTATTCCCACCTAACACACATAATACACTTTTTAATTTATTTATTACCTAAAAATACCACAATACTCCTAAAAAGTCAATAAAATTGATAAAAAAACAAAATTTCTTAAAGTTCATATCTACAGTATCGATGAATATAAGTTCGGGACAGAGGGAGTACTAATTTAATTCTAACATTAGAATTTACCCATAGATTATAATATTAATTTTTAAAGTATTATACACTATTGTCTTTTTAATCTGTAATTTATTTTTGGGCTGAGTTAGATACAATAGTGGAGGATATATTATTTTTCGAACTTACCTATAGAGACTGATTTAGTACATCTGGCATCTCTGAAAACATAAGTAGCTAATGGTAGAGGATATATTATTTCTTACCTGTAAAGACTGATTTAGTACATCTGGCATCCCTGAAAAAAAATAAGAAGTATCTAAGTATGTTTATACAAATGTTAGAGTCTACTGTTTTTGCCTTATTTTAGTACTTAAATACTATTTACAAATTTGAGAAATAACTTAAAGTGTTACAATCTTATTAATTATTAATATTAAAAAACAAACTCTCTTTAAGTCATATATATATATATATATATATATATATATATATATATATATATATATATATATATATATATATATATATATATATATATATATATATATATATAATGTACTCTTATCGTTGGCAGATATGAGCAATTAAATTACCTAAAATGAATATGAGATTTACATATGATCTAATACCATTCTCCAAATCTATAGAAACGGCAAAATTCGAGCGAAAATTGAAAAATCTTCCAATTTCTTCCAAATTTGTTGTATCACATATTGCATAAACCGAATTAATTTCTAACCGAACGTAACCAATAGAAATCAAAGTTATAATGTGAATTACAGCGTGAAGCCCATGCTAATTTGTTAAATCTTTTTCCATGCCATGCAAATTAAACAGAGAGGGAGCAGCCCACGTCAACAGTGTGAAGCACATCTATCCACCGCAAAATCATGCATTGGAGCCCATCACCAATCTTATTCCACCCCTTCATTAACATTTTAACACTCGCTCACTATTCTTACTTCATCCAAATTACACCCTTCATTCCATCTATCATCTCGGTGTGTTTGATTTAAAGAAAAGATTCATATTAATTACTCTTTTCGTCCCATCCAAAAAATCTATTTTTTTTTCTATTTTGGACGTCTCATCCAAAGAGTTCACTTTCCCTTTTTACACATATGGACCCACACACACCCACTAATATAATTAAAATATGGGCTCACGCTCCTACTAATACAACTACTTAGTACACATTAAATAATAATATTTCTTAATCCACGTGCAAAAAGTAAAAACAACATTTTGCACGAGACGGAGGGAGTATAAGAGATGGAGAGGAGAGTGGACACGATCTTTCACTTTAGGCTTTTCCACATCAAACTAAATTTCTTTCCAATTATTATGAATATTGGTAAGATCTTTCTTACACCCATGAAAGTTGTTTGACGCTCCATGAAATAAATACTTTTTGTAGTTGTAGGGTACGAAAGATTAAAACTGATGTAATCTAGTACTTAATTTTTTTGGACTGGTGGAGGATCCATTTCACATAAAAAATTCGTATGACTGTTTTACACCATACCTACCCAAAATATAATACTCAACCTTCAGATCATTAAGCCGTTAAGATGCGCATAATTAATTATGGTACAGCATGTGTAATTATTAATGTGAGTTAATAAGTCATGTACGTAAACGTATAGCATTTGGTAGTATTAATTAATGCTATGTTGTGAAAGTAGTAAGAAAGTGTTAATATTTAGTGATGTGTATAAGTTTTAGGTCCTACGTACTAAAATAAAAAGTATGTAAAATGTTTCGAAAATGATGGAGTATTAAAATTATGTATATTCATTTGGGTCATTAAGAAAATAATTTAAAAAAGTGAGAGCAATGAAAAGTGAAATTAGTATCATCATATTGAATGTCATATCTATTAATATGTTATATCCTTAATTTTTAGAAGAAAAAAAACAACAAATTTTTTTAATTAAACATTAATATTTTAAATATTTCTAACATACCATTTGAATGAAAAAACAAGCGCTTATTAATTAAAATAATACTTTATTATAAAAGAAATGTTTGCATGGGTGAGGCCCACTCTTGATTGGGTGCATTATAACATGTAGACATAACAATTATTTTATCTTGGAAACTTCAAATTAATCAATAAATATCTTTCCAAATTATGAAGATGGATCAAAAAGAGAAATGAAGTGGTACAGGTAATACAATTATTTCATCGCCAATGATTCTTGGACAAAGAAGAAAAAATTAGAATTGGAAAAAAAAAAATCTAAATATGATTTAATAAACCATACATGTTCTCTAGATCGATGTGTTCAAGGAAATTCTTCATCTACAGTAAGAATTCATGGACTGTTTCTTGGTGACAAAATATGGCACCTCGATCTGTCCAATTAATCTTTGACACTATTTCACAACCGGCAAACATATACATTTGTTCCATCTTTAGGATTTAATGTTTCGCCTGATTGTATTTTCTTTCAATTTAAAAGGGTCGAATCGGTTACAAAAGACCCAGTTTTCAAAAGGACAAACTAGTTGCAACGGGTACATAAGAGACTCACTCCTCTCTTTTATATCACCACTTTGTTTGTTTATCTTATATATATGTGTGTGTACATTTGGCTCTTGAGTTACTGCAATCTATAGAGTTAAGTCTTTCCTTAATCCTATGTAAGTTGAGTCATATATGTATGTGTTTTTGTCATGTGATGTTTGAACTATAATATGGTTTTGCAGTGATATTAGAATAAGAATGGGAGAGATTGATACAAAGCCAATTGAATCAGTTCAAACTGTACTCTCTTTCTTTGGACAAGATCACAAGAAAAATAGTCCCACAAAAGATGAACAGGTGCACATGCTTAATTTTCTTGATTTCAACATTGATAGTTATATATAGTATATGTTAGAATTTTATTGTGATGATTTCATGATTATAAGGAACAGCAAGAAGTGGAGAGAGAGAGAGAATTGGCAAGTATCAAACTCCAAAATGAAGCCAAAGACAATGCATACAAACAGGCCCTTATCCAAATAGACCATCTTCAAAAAACAGCAGAAGAACTCTCTACTCTGCTAAACAACTCTGATCTTCGAAAAGAGCTGTACATCAACAAAGCCCGCGAAGCCAAACTGCGCGTAAACGAGCTCCAATCCGCTTTCGATCACGCGCAAGATCAGCTGACAAGCATGGAAGCTCAGCTCAGCATCCTCAGAGAGGCGAAAACGGAGTCGTTGTCAAGAATTCAAGAAATCGAGAGGGAGTTGAACGAAGAGAGGGCACAAAAGGAAGAGTTCGTGAGACCGATGGACAGCACACATGTTATGGAAACTCGTATCAATTCATTAAGTCTTGATTTAGAGTTGCAAGAAAAGATGAACTCTGATCAATCAGCATACATCAGTCTACTAGAAAGTGAGGTGAAACAGCTGAGGATCGAAAATGCAGACGTAAAAGATGTGAAAACAGAGCTGGATAAGGCCAAGGAGCAAGAAAACGAAGCTCAAGTGGAAATAGCATTATTGAAATACGAGGTCCACAAGGAGCGGTCCAAACTAGCCGCGGCTGAGGCAGCGGAGACGAGAGCACAGGCCGAAAAAGCCGCCCTGTACAGAGCGCTTCAGCAGATGGGAGCAGAGGCCGAAGAGACGAACAGAGAGAACAGATTGCTCAAAGAATCCATCAAGCAAACAGATCATTACAATGATGATGATATTACAGAACAAGAACATGAGGAGAAACAAGTGCATGATCATGATGATGTAAAGAATGAAGAGGTGGAGAAGGTGAAGAGAGAGTTGGAAGCTGCTGTGGCGAAGATCGGAGAGCTGAGAATGAGATCAGAGCAAGCAATGAGCAGAGCTGAGGCAGCAGAGAAGGCAAAAGGGGTGTTGGAAGAGAAGATGAAGAGAAGGAAAGAGCAGAAAGAGAGGAGAAAGGCAGCATTAACAGCTCTAAGAGAAGAATCTATATCAAGAAATGAAAATGCTATTGTATATGAAGATCATTCTTCTATCAAGAATTATCAGCCTCTTGGTAAAGTTCTTAACATGAAATTTTAAATTTTTTTAATGATTATAATGTGATATTGTAAACTTAAAAAAAAAAAGTTGTGGGAGTTTTTAATTCCATTAAATCACTAAAGAGAAGATTCCAATTTTTTTTTTTGCTAATTCTTTGCATTTACAACTTCACTGTAATTTCATACGACGGCGCCGTCGTGAACGGTGGCAGTTTCCGCCGGAAAAAAAAAACGACTCCTTGTTTCTGCCGGCGGTGTGGTAGAATTGGGAAGTAGTTATTTAGGCCCAGTGGGGTTTTACAAAGATGGCTATGACGGCCCAATCAGAATCTGGGTTTAGGCCCAAATAATTTAAATAGGACCTGTTTTATTTGAAGCTCAGAATTCGACCCACATTGGTTTATTTATTTATTTATTTTTCGGTAGTTAAATTATGTACACCATATCATCAGGTCTTGAGTGAGTAACAAGCTAAGATTTCCGACAACAATTGTACTTCAACGGCTTTTTGGGCACACACAATCTAATAATGCACCTAATGACAAAAATTCCCTAAACCAAAATATCAATATTATTAATAAAATAACTATGTTATCTTTTTTAACTAAATTTTTTTGACCAAATTACCCTTAATGAAACCCAAATCCACATAAACCTTGTCAACCACTTTTCTAAATATGAGCAAACTTCAAATCGATCATATTTAATAGGAGGAAATTTATAAAGATGTGTTTTATTTTATTCTATGAAAATAGAAATAATTAAGCATCTCGAAATCGTGATTTATTTATTTTTTGAATGAAGTGTTTGAAAGTTTTGTTTTTCATTTTCTAAAAACATTAAAATATTATTCAAATGCATTTAAAGTCTAATTGGTGGTTAACTAACTAAGCACGTGTATCAAGTTTGTTGACCCAAAATTCTAATTAAACCTAGTTTAGTCTATAATAACCAAACCTCAAATTTTGACCATTTAGGATTTCATTAAATAGGGTAGTGGGCCCTATGGACGGCCACGTTGGAAGATGAATAAGGCAAATTGGATTCAATAAGTTCCTCTTCTAAATATGGAACATGAGAACTTTCTTATTAGAAACTGCTAATTTTCATTTCACTTGTGTCATTTTATCTTCATCTCAACTTGTAAATGATTGTTAGTTAAGTTTTAAGTGTTTAATATTTGAAATACTAACCTCTCTGCTTTAGCTTTCTTGATTCCTCTAAAGTAAAACTTTTAATTTTAAATATATCATGAGAAATGTCAAGGATCATGTTATGGAAGGTGATATCCTCTTCTTCTTGAGTCGGAGATAGATTTCGGTAATCTTCTCCTTGTTATCCTTGGATTTTGAACAGCTTGCGGCAATTTGCTTACAACCTAATTACAAATTTATGTATTGATATCCATAATTTATTGTAGATGTTGTGAGATATCAATGGAAAAGATATTTCACTTAGCAAAAATCTCAAACACAAACCTATTTTAAATGAAAATCGCCCTATAAAGACGATACCATGAATCCATAAAATACTCTTTCTAAATTAAATAGATTAACCTGAAACACACACACAAATTCATGTTCTCTCAAAATTGAATCGGGATCCTCTTTTATTAATGAACTCAATCTTCTTTCAATGTAAGTTCACTCTCACTATAGCCATGGTGAGTTTAAGGAAATTAAGCCCATTAACGTTAGAGGATGTGCACGTTGAAAAGACAAAATAGTAGTGTTACGTGTTGATAAAGTAGTACACAACATAAAAATAAAATAAAACAATAATTAATAATAATAATAATAGTAAATAAATAATAAAAGAGAAATTAAGAAAAGAGAAACATCTTCTGACTTTTAAAGAACCGTGTGGGCGGCTTTCCTTCACTCGCAATTTCTCTCTTTCCCACAAACAAATCCATCACTATTACTATTATCTTAATCTTAATTAATAATCATTCTTTAATCACTAATTTCCTCTTCTTAATCTACTCCCAAACAAAACCGTCTCCTTCCTCCCAATATTGTACTCATCGTACGTGCTCTCCTTATTCAACTACAACCTTTGACTAATCCTTTTCTTCCAACAATTTTTTTAATAATCCCATTCATTTTCTCTGAATTTTCACTCATTAATCTTTTTTCAAAAAATAAAATAAAATGAGAAACCCCAACAACCCTTCTGACAATCGCGATTAACGAAGACGAACTGCAGCTGACAATCATACAAGGTTTTGATCATGTCGGAAGATGAAACCGACCATTTTCTATTTGGCGTCGTGTTCTTCATTCTCGTCACAGGTAATAATAAATTATTTGGTTGGAAATTGGAATTTCCGAGGTGGATTGTGTGAGTTGACTCGCATTAACTTGCTGCTCTGTTCTGTTGTTCTTACAGGGAAGATTGTGATTGGACAATCGATAGAAACGGACAAGGAAGTGCTTCTGTATCTTCGATCAGTTCTACAGAGAGAAAACCCTGTTCTGTTGAATCAGAGGCGATACACCAATTGGAACAACGACGACCCGAATCCATGCAATTGGGTCGGAATCA
The DNA here is from genome assembly GCA_023678885.1 of Pogostemon cablin. Lineage (NCBI taxonomy): Eukaryota > Viridiplantae > Streptophyta > Magnoliopsida > Lamiales > Lamiaceae > Pogostemon > Pogostemon cablin. The sequence continues at coordinate 5,543,303 of CM042960.1, read as the reverse complement.
CCTGCGAAGCGAATCGGGTAACCCGAATCGATCTCTCGGACTGCAACATCGCCGGAAACGTCTTCCGCAACTTCTCCGCTCTTACAGAGCTGACCCACCTCGATTTGTCGGAAAACACCATTGGAGGAGTCATACCAGAGGATTTAGGGCGTTGTAAGAACCTTAAATTCTTTAACTTATCTCACAACATCATCTATGGCGATGTGAATTTAACGGGTCTTTCCAATTTGGAGGTTCTTGATCTTTCACAAAATAGAATTCAGACGGACGTCCGACTGACCATACCGTCGGACTGTAAGAAATTGGTGGCGGCGAACATTTCGAGCAACAATTTCTCAGGTGGGGTGGGGGGAATCTTCGACAAATGTTTGAATTTGAGGTTTCTTGATCTGAGTGCGAATCTTTTGACGGGAGATATATGGGATGGATTCGATCGAATGGTGGAGGTTTCTTTATCTCATAACAATTTCTCTGGTCCAGTGAACCCATGGATATTCTCTTTGAATTGCAGTTTAAGATTCTTGGATATGTCCGAGAATGGATTCTTGGGGGAATTTCCAGCACAGATTTCTTTGTGTGAAGATTTGCAGTCTCTGACGTTGTGGGGGAATCATTTCACAGGACTAATTCCTAAAGAGATAGGATCATTGCCTAATCTTCAAGCACTATATCTTGGTAAGAACAGCTTTTCCAGAGAGATTCCAGAGACTTTAGTACTCTCCCCCAAGTTGAGTTTTCTTGATTTAAGTGGTAATAACTTTGGAGGTGATATTCAGACAGTGTTTGGAAGAATGAAGCAAGTTAGATTCCTTCTGTTGCATAACAATTTCTACACCGGAGGGATATCCCAATCCGGTGTTCTTGCACTACCCGAAATCGTTCGGCTGGATTTGAGTTACAACAACTTCTCCGGTCCACTGCCACTCGAAATCTCTCGCATGGAAACCTTGAAGTTCTTGATTCTAGCTTACAATCACTTCAACGGAAGCATACCGGTTCAATATGGAAGCCTGTCGGGGCTTCAAGCGCTTGATCTTTCGTACAACGAGTTAACGGGCTCGATTCCTTCGAGTTTTGGGAACCTCAGTTCACTTCTGTGGTTGATGCTTGCTAACAACTCTCTTACAGGTTCGATTCCACCTGAGTTGGGAAACTGTGGCAGCTTGCTATGGTTGAATCTTGCAAACAATCAGCTGTCAGGGGAAATGCCAGCTCAGTTAGTAAGAATTGGGAGCAATGTTAGTCGTACTTTTATGCTCAATAGGGAGAGTGATGAGCTGCCTGCAGGATCAGGGGAGTGCTTGGCTATGATGAGGTGGATACCGGCGAACTACCCTCCGTTTCGATTCGTGTATGATCTTCTTACAAGGAAGAAGTGTAGGAGTTTGTGGGAGTCTCTTCTCAAGGGTTACGGCCTGTTTTCGGTTTGTTTGCCGGGGTCCAACGTTAGGACGTTGCAGATATCGGGTTATGTTCAGCTTAGTGGCAACATGTTGTCTGGAGAGATTCCTGGTGATATCGGAAAAATGGTGAATTTTAGTATGGTGCACTTGGGGGAGAATCAGTTCTCTGGAAAGCTGCCTTCGGACATTGGACTGTTGCCTTTGGTTGTCCTGAACTTGACACAGAACTCGTTTTCCGGTGAGATTCCGGTGGAGATTGGGAACCTTAAGTGTCTGCAGAACCTCGATTTGTCGTACAACAACTTCTCCGGTGCATTTCCTAATAGTTTGAACAACTTGAATGAACTAACCAAGTTCAACATTTCTTACAATCCTTACATCAGTGGCTCTGTCCCGGGTACAGGGCAGTTGGCCACTTTGGACAAGTGGTCGTTCCTAGGAGACCCTCTTCTACATCTTCCTCCATTCCTCAGTAATGCTACGAATGGTAATGAGTCTACGGGGAAGGAAACCGAGAGGGGTAAACGACACGTTGTAGGTGTGTTCTCGGTGGTTCTGGCCTTGATTCTTGCTGCTTTAGTCTGTGGTGTAATGACACTCATCGTGTGTCTGCTTGTGAAGAGCCCGATCGACTCACCGGGCTATCTGTTGGAGGAATCGAAGGGCGGTCATGAGTTCGTGAGCAGCTCAAGTGGATCTTCACCGTGGATGTCCAATACAATCAAAGTGATCCGGCTTGACAAAACAGCCTTCACACATTCTGACATCTTGAATGCCACTCGTAGCTTTTCGGATGATAGAATCATCGGTAGAGGAGGGTCTGGGACGGTATATAGGGGCGTGTTGCCTGATGGGAGGAACGTTGCTGTGAAGAAGCTGCAGACGGAAGGCTTTGAAGGCGAGAGAGAGTTCCGAGCTGAAATGGAAGTACTAAGTGGGAATGGCATGGGATGGCCTCATCCGAACCTAGTCCCGCTCTACGGGTGGTGCCTCAACGGGTCGGAGAAGTTGTTAGTGTATGAGTACATGGAGGGGGGAAGCTTGGACGATCTTATAACGGATCGTGCAAGCTTCAACTGGAGAAGAAGACTCGAGGTAGCCATAGACGTGGCGCGTGCTTTAGTCTACTTGCACCACGTATGCTACCCTAGTATAGTTCACCGGGACGTAAAGGCTAGCAATGTCCTTCTCGACAAGAATGGCAAGGCTCGTGTGACCGATTTTGGGCTCGCCAGAGTGGTGGATGCAGGGGATAGTCATGTGAGCACGATGGTTGCAGGGACGGTAGGGTACGTTGCACCGGAGTACGGGCAAACATGGCAAGCTACAACCAAAGGGGACGTGTATAGCTACGGGGTGTTGGCGATGGAGCTAGCAACGGGGAGAAAAGCGTTAGATGGTGGAGAAGAATGCTTGGTGGAGTGGGCGAAACGGGTGATGGGCGAAGGGCGAGTAAGATTCAACAGAGCAGCGATACCCGTTGCTCTGTTGGTGTCCGGGTTAGCAGACGGAGCGGAGAAGATGTCGGAGTTGCTTCGGGTCGGGATATGGTGCACTGCAGAGAGCCCTCAAGGTAGACCTAATATGAAGGAGGTGTTGGCAATGTTGTTCAAGGTTTCTTGCAGCTTAAAAGACACTACATCAACAGATGCTTCTTTTCTTACATTTGCATGATTTGGAACTTGTATTTGATGTATAGAGCCTTTATTTCTTGTTCTCATTCTTTTTGTAATTAACTCACACAGAGTCTCACAATTCTTGTCGAAATAATAAAAAATTGAAATATCATTTTTTGTTGTTGCTGAAATTAGATTATGTTTGTTTCTTCATGTTTTCACATGTCTCCTCACACAAGTAATGGTTGTTTCCAAATCATATGGTGAGCTAGCAAATGTATGGTAAGAAATGTATCAATAGTGAAATACCACTATACTTTATAAAATGATCATTGCATCATTCAAGAAGGGAGAAACAATTAAAACAACACGATAAAATAGATGATGTCAATTGAAAATGTATTGAATTCACTAAAAAATAAAAATGCCATGCATAACCTTCTCACCGAAGGCAAACATTGCATGAGAATTATACTTTTGATATCATAGTGTAAGATAAAATTATGGATAATTAAAAAAAATAAGAATTATTGAATTTTAATTAATAAAATGTGAGATGCAAATGACATTTTCATTTAAGATAAACTATGGTATGGTATGGTACGGAGTAGCGTGGAAATAGGTCAGGCTCCCCGATAGAGTCCATGACCTGACCTACTAAAAGTCTGACCTGACTTAACTTATTTAAATAATAGGCTAGATAAAGATTTATTTTTAGTCTATTTAACGGAAAAAAAAGCTAGACTAAAGCTTTAATAAAAGCCTACGAAATCTAGTAGATACAAATTAAATTAAATTTTAGGCAAATTATCTTGTACAAATTTAAAAAAATTTAAATAAGATGAAAGAAATTAAAAAATAGAGGGTGGAAAAAATATGTGTGTTGAGGGACTACATATCTATAATACCTTGATAGCAATGTGTTGAATATATTAATTTTTTACATGTATTTATTTGAAAATTGAAGAATTTTGAATGTTGGTCAAAATTGGTTTGCAGGCAATTGAGACTTGGATTGATAATTAAAGTAATGCATTCTAACTTTCGTTGGTAATTAAACTAGTAGTTTCTTTTTAGTCAAATATTGATCCTATTTTGATTAGAATGAATCTTTCAATCTGGAGTAACTAGACATTTAGTAAATTAAACTTTAGGAATAAAATATCATGAGGTTTGTTTACTTAGATCATCTTTTCAAAATAGTATGTTACTTAGATCATCTCTTAAAATATTACTTTCATCTCATTTTCATCTTCATATTTATTGTACACATGCAAATTAATGCAAATTAAGAAAAGTCATTTTTTGAGTAACTTTTGAAGGTAGTTTGATATTTTTTGTTAATAAAATAAATAATAAAGTATGTTATGTGTGTTAAAAATGTGATAACAATTTTGAAATTAAAGTATGTTTGAGTGATATTAGTCATGCACATTTTCCTTTTATGAAAGTGTGAAATTGAAATTGGGACGGAGTTTTTTTTTTTTTTTTTACATTTGGACTCGTGTTGAACTATTTGGAGTAGTAAATTTGCACGAGGTTAAAAGGTCAATTTTTGAATAACCTTACTTTTCAGCAGAGATTATTATATTGCTGTAGGGTTCTTTGATTGATTATGGTCAGATGATGCGTATCACGTATTCGACAAAATGCTTGAGTGGGGAACCTTCTACAATGGAGTGGGATCTGAAGAAAGCAAGAATCATTGACCTATGCTGCTCTTGTTTCAATCAACCATATTCTAGATCAGATCCAGCATCCTGCTTGCCACCCTGTTCTTATGAAGGACCATCATCCCTCAAAGAAAGGATAACATATTTTCTTGAAGATGATTCACTGAAATGATTCAAAGAGCCAGATGATTTGAAGAGTTTAATCAGGTATAAAGCTTGTGCAGCAGAAGACATCATCAAATCCGACATAGTACGTCATATATATGCTGATTTTGAGAGCAAAAGGGAGCACATATCTCTTTTTTTTGGTCAGCAATTTTAGAGTTATAGAATCCATGGTAAAGTTGAGGAGATGATGGACTAGCTTCCCAAGAACTCTGCTACAGCTGCTTCAGCAAGATCAACTCCCAGTGATATTTCAGTAATGTCGTTCGATGATCATGACTTGATTCGGGTGATGGAACTACTCGCTACACAAGAGTCTAACCTTGTGGTCGTCCCCATAGTTGGGATGGTAGGCTTGGTACGATGAGTATGACAGCTCATTCATTACGGAACATTTTTATGTTCGTGCTTCTTGGGCTATTGCATGATAGTAAATTTCTTGGTACTGAAGTGAGACTTGAAAATTTAATTAGCTGATGAAATGAGTAAAAAAGGCGACGAGGCGATAGGAGAGAATTTATATGAAAGTTCGCGGTAGGAGGTATCTGATCGTAATGGATGATCTGTGGAGTATAGAAATGGAAGCAGAGTTATGGTGCTTACTAGGGAATTGAGTGTGAGTCTTCAGATTGGATCTAACAGCCCTTACAGAATGGATTTTCTTGACCCTAATAAGAGTTGGAAATTAGAAAGTGTTTGCAAGAAAAGGGGCAAGAGGTGAACTTTTCTTGATTAGATAGCTGAGCTTGGAGCTTCTTCAAACTCATCATGTGTTAAGTTCAGTTATTAAACACTTTGTTTTGTCAATTCAAAACAAAGAAAATTAATTATTAATTAAGTACTTCTTACGAGGAGAAAATCAACATCAGTGGGATTGATCATGTAATATGCTTGACCATACCACCCTGTAACATGTTTTCTTATACAACAACAGAGCAACCTCTCTCTGTCTCTCACTCACTGAGGAGAATTCTTATTTGTTTTGCAAAACAACAAATACATGTGTATATGATAAATAAATCTATGTAGTTGATAAGGTAAAATCTTGAGTAAAATGAGGGCTATTATGAGCAACTTGAAGCATTTCATCATCTTCTTCATAAGAATCACGATACACCTCTAAGTTGACTTCAGCATTTCTTATAGATGAAAGGCAAAGATCTTTCCTCCACTGCTCCAAACGCGGAAAATCTGCGTAATCTGCATATTTATCACAGTACTGCAAACACATCCAACAACCGCAAAATCCATCACTACTTGGCATTTCATCTTGTGTTTCCTTATCTTTAACAAACAACTATCAAAAATATATTAACGGTCCCTAATCCATTCAAAAAGTTCTACTAGGATTTTTATATCTTAATCACGTAGAACTGTCAGAATGAGCTAGGCCGCCAAAACCCACAAAACAATAGGTCTTATGTATTGTTGTCAATCTACCATCAATCAATTTTGATAATTTTATCTTTGTCTCATGTGCATTCAACATTTGCTTAAATTCTTGTTGCTTAATGTTTGTTAATTAAAATAGTAATAAATTAATAGATTAGTAGTAATCCATGCATATATACCTCAAAATTGGCAATATCATGTGTGCTCAGCTCAGGGATTCCAGCAAGATCCAAAGAGTCATAAAAAGCCTTAATTGATTGCATCATATCATCCCATGATGGCAACCTTCTTTTCCCAGAAAGGACTTGAGCAATCCATTTTGCTTGGGATTCAAAGAAAGGGAACCCTATAATCTACATCATTAAAATATTGTTTTTAAAATAATTAGAATATCAATCACAATTCTAGTATATGTACAGTAACAGCATCCATCTCTATTTAACTTCATACTATTGATTTTGTGTGCTATGGTGCACTGTAATTTGAAGTTCAACCCAAAGTCAAAATCAAATTAATGTATACTGTATTAACTTTACGATCACCCAACCCCATTAATTTTATTTTTATAGAACTAAGTGAGTGTATATTTAAAGTGCATTGGTTGATACATTAAAATGTTATATTATTCCATTAATTTTTGTTAGATTAATTTATTATAAAAATTAATATTCCCCGTGTCTCTAAAATATTCATCATTTCTTCATTTATAGTTCACCCTCCAAAAATGAAATGTTACTCAAATCCAAAATTTATTAATTTAAAAAATGACATCTCTTCTTTCTACACATAACATTCTTTATATTTTATTTATCACTTAAAAATATAAAATTATCCTCTTAAATCAATATTAATATTAGTAAAAAAATATTTTTCTTTAACAATATGCATCAGTAGATGTGACTAATCTTCAAAGGAGGGAGTACTTTCTAATGAAAAGACCAATATTCTATTAAAATCTAATTACTCTTAATAAAAGATAATTAGATAGTCAAAGGTTTACCTTTTTAGGAATGCCAATGAAAGTTAGAGATGGAGCTATTGATGGAGGGAATGTGTGTTCATAAAGGGGTCCCACCCTACCATCATCAACTCTCACAATTCCTTTGGTATCAAGAAATGGAAATGAATAAGAGTACCTGCACATCCACCACTTGTACTCATTTTATTCTATAAAATTAAATTAAGAAATAGTGTATACTTCAAGATAGGGCTACTCTTTTGTAAAATCAACCTAGTCATGCAACAGATCAATGTCCAAAAGGATCAAAACTATTGAGTTAGTCATTCATTTCACCAACCTAATACTCCTTAATAAACTTCACATAATAAAATAAAGTTTTAGATGGTGTACCCCACACCCCACCGCCCCCTGGATATTGGTCTATTGAGTTATTCATTCATTTCACCAACTTAATACTCCTTAATAAACTTCAAATAATAAAATAAATCGTAGGATGTGCCTTAAGTGGCTTATAGAGAGGGCTCACTGTTAAACTTATATTTGCAAAGGGCCAAATCCATACCAAAGGCAGGATTCGAACCCCCACCCTGCAGTAACCAAGCTCAGTTGGAAGGTCTTTCCACCCTCCCCTCTACCACTTGAGCTATGCCCTGGGGGCAATAAAGTTTTAGATGAATGTATTATATGTGACATCTTGTTTTTCTTATTTAGTTATCACTCCTTATTAATAAAAGTTTATCGTTTTTTATCTATCATTCGAATAATTACAAAATAATGTTATCATATTTTATCGATAAAACTGATATTTTACCCCGTGCAATATATGATTGTATCTGCAAAAATCCATGAGCCATCACTAAATGCTACCCTTCCATCCTCATGGAGTGACTCTATCTGCAAGATATGTGCACATTTAATTATACAAGCATCATTTTATACTAAATTTTTAATTAAAAAAAAACCCACAATATATATTTTAATTTAAAGATTATGTAATTGTATGATTGAGTTTATAGTAACTAACCTGTGGACGAAGATGTAGATTGTCATACTTAGAAATTACTTTAGATAAGCCTTGAGAAATATTAAAGGATATAACACTTAGGAAAACTTCCTTTGCTATATTAACAAGATCTATTGAGATATCTTGCCCACTGAAAGAACTTCCAACAACCACAACCACCTATACAAGAAAGTGACAATTGTTCATTAAAATGATTAATCTTTGATAGTTACTTATATATGTAATATATATTCATGTCTACATATATAAAATACACATTGAAACTTCCCTTAACAGGTAATACTTTCCATGAGTGATCCCACCAAAACATTTTTTCTTTCCTAAGAGAATAAAACTTGTGCACACACATTATTTTTTATATAGCAATAGAAAGATGTTAGTTGGAATATTATTTTAAAAAATTAATTGTTTTACCGAACCTCTGACTAATATTAAAAAAAATAAAATACGCAATAAAAAATGTATATGATGCAGCTGGTGTAACTCATTTTCGTCTAGTTGCAAATTAATTTAACACTAATCATTTGGAGTTTAATTTACCTCATTCTTGAAAGGCTCTGGAACTCTGTAAATGTGACTATGAATTTGCTTTCCTTTCCAAGAATCCATTCCTACACAAATTAAAAATGAATTTAAGCTAACATGGTGAAGATTGTATGATCACAAAATATATATAAAGAATCCCTCCGTCTCATGTTTGTTTAATACTATATTTATTGTGATTAAGATGTACTTCTAAGATTGTGCATTGATGAAATGTTTCTTTTTTGATAGTAAAGTTTAATTAAAAACAGACGAAAGCAAAAAGTATGAAATTTAATGTGTAACGAAGAGAGAATATAATTAAGTAAATGATCACATGAAAGTTGATCAAACCTTTGATTTTGGGCACCCTAGGGTGCGAATAGTGACCGGTGGCGACAACCACCGCGTCGTAAACTTCCTTGATCGCCGTCTCCGCGGTGGCGTTCTTACTCTTGACCACCCACTTCAAATCTTTGTCCAAAACAGGATGATCCAACATCTCCACATTCTCAACCCTAGTATTGAACCTAATCATCTCTCTCAAACCAAACATATCACAAAACTCTTGAAGGTACAAAAGAAGTTCATTGTGGCTAGGAAACCTCCTCATATCACCATCCTTCTTGACCCTAAATGGGAAATCAGTGAACCCCATAATCTCTCTAGGTGAAGCTAATCTCAATGAGGCATAAACACTACTATGAACCTTTAATAACTTGTTCTTTCCCAATGGACTTTCTTCCTCAACTTTGGGGTTGTAAAGCCATTGCCCTCCCACGTCGTGGTTTTGTTCGACGACCACCACGACGTGCCCTTCCTTCCTCAGCTCCCGGGCCGCCACGAGCCCTGAGGGTCCCGCGCCGATCACACACACTTTCTTGGACAAGTTTCTCTCAGAAACCATTGTGTGTGTTATGTTAATTAACTTATTATGATATGTATGAGCTGTGGTAATAAAAGAAAATATGAGTTAATATGGGGATGCATGGTAGGGTATTTATACTTGGAAGAAATGCAATTATTAATGGATGGGTGATGCTAGTTTGGTAGATAGGGGACAAACGTGACTTGTTGTATGATTATGACAGTCCAGGGCATAGCTCAATTGGTAGAGGGGAGGGTGGAAAGGCCTTCCAACTGAGCTTGATTGCTGCAGGGTGGGAGTTCGAATCCTGCCTTTGGCATGGATTTGGCCCCTTGCAAGCACAAGTTAAATAGTGAGCCCTCTCTATAAGGCACTTGAGGCACATCCTGCGATTTACCTCCTCCACCAATCCCAGGGTAGGGGCAGTGGGGCCCCTAATGGTGGGGTACACCATGATTTTACATATGGCTATTTAATTCATTTTTGGAGATTCATCTTTTTGGTGTGTCTTAAAGTGAAAGACATTTTTATTTCTGTTATTTCCTCTCATGTGTTTTGTGTAATTAGCCTATTAAACAATCTAATATATATATATATATATATATATATATATATATATATATATATATATATATATATATATATATATATATATATACAGTTCTTTCTTTATTCAGCTAGTGATCAAATTTTCTTGATAGAAAGATCACGTCACATGGGATTGAGGATCAATAGGTGGCTTTCTGATTCTATAATCTCTATATCATCTTGATACATATCTTTTAAGCTTAAACTAAGGGGAAGGTTAGTATTTAGTTTTCTTTATTTTCTTTAATATAAATATTACATACATATATATATTAGACTGTATCTGGAAGATATCCGTATTCGTTTTATACTTTAATAGGATTTTACTGAACTATTCCTATAATGTATCCATCTCAAACCCATTTAAAATTATTGATATCCTTTCCAATAGAATTTGAATAGATCAGATACCACAAATACTCGTCTCATTGCAATCCTATGTGTGAGGGTATAAGTTATCAGCTTAAACAGAATCTTAAACTATAGAGAGAAAAAAAAAAAAAAAAAAAAAACTAAGTCCACTAGTTATAAAATACTTTTATTATGGTCCATGCAGACTCCATCATCAATGAGTCGTTATTAATTATTCCAATTAAAATTTTTGATGGAGCTCGTACAATTCTCTATGGACTTGTTGATTTTAGATAATAATTGGTTAATTAGATTTGAAAATATGCATTATCATTATATACTCGAAAATTATGGTAAACTAATGAGAATTAATAATGTGATTAAAGGGTTTACTCAAGGCCGGGTGGTATGCTATAATTTCATCCTCTATATGTGATATCAACATTCTAAATTAACCAATCATTGTGTTTACTTATATTCGAGTTTATTTCTCCCGTGTGTTACACGGATTCGTTAGCATATTTTATCTTAAATTAATAACATAAATTAGTTTAAATATATTTTATTATTTATGAACCCAATTAAATTATTAATTTATACAATTACTTATATTTTTCTTTTTACCCATGTGTTACATAATATTTATATTAAATAAAAATTTTATAAATATTATTATTTTTTTAGTTTATAAATAGTATAATATTTACGTTACGCAAATATTTTATAAACATTATTATTTTTTCACTTGAAGCTTTGTGGTAGTTAAATAAGAAATTTTTAGAGTAATTAATTTTTAAAACTACATATAAAAATGTGGTAGATCTCTTTTCCATTCAATATATATATATATATATATATATATATATATATATATATATATATATATATATATATATATATATATATATATATATATATACTCCATATTTAAATCATTGTCTTCTTGAAATAATTAATTGAATAAAGATTTATCAGATATATATTTTTAGATAAGAATAAATATTTTGGAGATATATGATAGTAATATAATAATCAATGTTAATATATAATAACAAAAAATGAATATAGAATGATTATATATAGTATATAATATCAAAATATAAAAAACACGACGATTAACCACGTCGCGACACCTCATACTTTTAAAAAGTTATGTTTAGTAGTGTATTCGTAATTAGTATATATAAGATATATATACGTGTGTTAATAATTTAGAATGGTGAAATTATCCTATCCATCTCGAGAGAGAATTTAGGTGGAATTAGTGATCGCTCTTATGTCATGTCCATGAGAGATTAGAATTAATTGCATGATTTCTTTATTACTTACACCATGATTGTTGCTAATCTCATCCTTGCATCATTTGGATACCATTTTCTTGCATTCATTTTATCTTATTTCTTGCATCAGTTTAATTGCATTTAATTGCAAGCTATCCATCCCTTTCCGTCGTCTTTATAAAATTACGATAAACTTGAGATCGCTTAAACTCTAGCTTCTTCCTCCCTGTGGTTCGATAAATTCTTTAATTGGTTATTCCGACTATAAAATGGCTAATCAAATGGCGCCGTTGCCGGGGAGGTAACGGTCTCTAGTAGTTTGACGAAGGATTGTTTAGAGTGGTCTTAATAAGGACGTTTTTTTATTTTTGCATCTTATATTTGCTTCGAAAAATTTTGTTCAAATTTTTCTTTCTTTTGTAGGTGCATATACCTTGAGAAGGAAGAAGAAGGTGAACAAGCCCAAAAATATGAGCTCCATAGATATTCTTCATGATTTGGTGAATAGAAGAGCTCATTCCGCTATGAACGCACAAGGAAATTTTCAAGGAATTCAAATACCAAAATTTGGGCCTAATTTGCAATCGGATTTCGGAGTACAAGTTCCTAATATGCAATTCCAACAAGGTTATGAAGATTTTGGAGTCCCTCATAAAATGCATCAACAAGTATACCCTCAAGGTGTGGAAGATGTTTTTCAATAAAATTTTTCTAGACATCAGAAGGAAATCAACCACACCTATGGGGAAATTTTCAAGACTCCAACACCTCTTATTCCATCCAAAGTGACCACAAAGAAATGCTTAAAGAAGAGCTGTTTGAAAGGATGATAGCACACATTGAAGATGATAGGAAGTCTAATGAAGTATGGATGGATCGAATCGGAAATTGGTGTGACATGGTGACAAGTGCAATCGTAGCATTCGGTGCTAGGATGAACTCAATTGAGCACCAAGTAAGTCAAGTTATGTCAAACGTGGAAAGACTTCAAGAAGAAAACAACAAGTCTTCTACTTCCGGAACAAAGAGTGAATGCATGGTTATTAAGGATAGAAAAGAGGATAGTTTGGGGGTTGATGAGGTTATGAAGGAAAGAATAGAAAGGGTGCCTAAGTAGGTGAAAGCCAAAGAGTTGAAAGAAGAGTTGAAGGGAAAATTCGATAGATTTGTCGAGTCTCTTGAAGAGATGGTAGAAAAAGTCAAGATTCGAAACCAAGAAGAGATTCATGTCCTTATGGAAGAAAAGAAGCCTCCAAAAAATAAGATCACAAACTCTACTCCCCACAAGCCTAAACCTTCTCATTCTATTAAAATTTCAAATTCTCTTAAGATCTTTCATGATTTTATTGATAAAAATTTGTTTGGTGATTGTAGAAAAAAGGTTGCAAGAGGACATCAACACTTGTCAATGCCCGAATTCTTATCGGGGGATGTGATTGAAGTTCAAAATGCATATAAAGTCCCATGAAAAAAGTGAAACAAGTGGAAAGGGTCATTCCTTGTGAAGAACACCTTCGGAGAACAATTGCTTGAGTTATTTAACAAGAAAAGAAACGTTCTTGTGATTGAACGTGAAAGCACAAGGCATTACTTCAAGAAGAAACTTATGACAGTGCCTAAGAACTATTCTAGACCACCATGAGCTAGATAATATCGTCCGACTTGAAGACATTAAACTTAGCGCTAGATGGGAGACAACTCATCATTATCTTTATTGCCTTATTTAGTACTTTCAATAAGGATTGTGGATTTGATATTATTTTGCAATTTTGGTATGTAGGTTGATTGTGCTCGTGAGAAAGATGCGTGTTGGAGATACGAGGAGTGCTTGATTTGAAGTGTGAAGGTAAGTTTCACCACTTTTTGCAAACTTAATTCTCGACTCTTAGTTCAATTTAAATTTGGGGGATATGGCATGGTGTGACATATTTTGTCTTGAAGGCATATACTTTTTATATTTTTTGGGCAATTTTAAAATTTTTCTCAGGAGTTTTGGTTGGATTTTAGTCCGATTGGTGGTGTTGAAGTGCATGATGATCCATATTTTTAATGAAATTGTTGAGTTAATGATTTTGTTGAGCATGTATGAAGGGTATTGGAAGCATGAATTGAGCTCGGAGCCAAAAAACTTCTACTACCAAATGCCTATTGAGGGAGTTTATTCTACACCCTACACTTTTATGTGTTTAGCATAATTTGATTTGATATGGATTGATGTGATTAACATGTTACTTCATTTGTTATTTTATGGGATGTTTACTTTCGTAATTTAGGATTTCCATTTCAATCAAGATGGAGATGATAATTAGCATGTTACTTCATTTGTTATTTTATGATATTATAATTAATTGCATGATTTCTTTATTACCTACACCATGATTGTTGTTAATCTCATCCTTGCATCATTTGGAACCCATTTTCTTGCATTCATTTTATCTTATTTCTTGCATTAGTTTAATTGCATTTATTTGCAAGATATTCATCCCTTTCCGTCGTCCTTATAAAATCACGATAAAATTGAGATCGCTTAAACTCTAGCGCCTTCCTCTCTGTGGTTCGATAAATTCTTTAATTGGTCATTCCGACTACAAAATAGCTAATCACTCGCACGAGTATTTGTAAATTAAAAAAAAAGGAATATGTAAATTTTCAATTAAAGGGAGAAAGTATTATATATATATATATATATAGTAGTCAAATTTTCTGAAATTTTCTTAAAGTGTACGTATATTATATTCTTATTTTTTTCAATTAAATGAAAAATGCAAACTTAATTTCACTTTTGATGGATATTATAGTTCTGAAATTTACAATATATAGTATATATTGTAGTAGTCAAATTTTCTGAAATTTTCTTAAAGTGTACGTATATTAAATACTTATTTTTTTTCAATTAAATGAAAAATACAAACTTAATTTCACTTTTGATGGATATTATAGTTCTCTTTGATATTTTAGGGTTGCCTCCACTACAAGTGATCAATGGGGCCACTCTATATATAATCATGGATTTGATAAAATATTTATAGCTTTAACTGCTTTCGAAACTGCTAAATTTTTATCATTATTTATATAATTTACTTTCCCCTGTATATTGTCTTAAATGAATTTTGTTAATTATAATAAATACCGTTAAACAATAAATAATATTTTTTTTAACTCTTTTACACTGTGCATGATAGACCAACTTTATAAACAATTGAATATTTTGGGTTGACGAGATAATTTTCATGACTTATTATGTCTTATTGTTTTCGTGTCTTTTTTTAATTAATTTTAAATTGACTCGAGCTTATGCAAACATCCGGTGCACATAGTTAGACGAACTCTCATGAATAATGGAACTTTATCAAAAGCCATAACAATTAATAACACCTAAGGCCACAATTTCAATTGATTTAATTCCATAAATATTTTGAACTTTCAAGACAAACTAAATCGATGGTGGGGTTTGGTCAAATTAAAACTTGTGAGCAATCTTTTGTTTAAAAGGCCACTTTTTTAAAGTTTGAACTTAGAAATCAAGCTTTATATATTTATTTGCTGCACAAACAATTATGGTATGTTTGGTTGCACCCTTTTTAGGGTTTAGGAGTACTTTAGATACTAAATTAAACCAGTCAAAAAAACTAAAAAGAATGTTTCTTTTTACCACATTTTATGTTTTTTACAACTGCAAAAGGTTGCCACCTATTCATTACGTTTAAACCTTTTTATAAATTTAATTTGTTACTCTACGTCAATCAAGGTATGAAAAATGCTCTTGGAAATATTTCTTTACAACCAATTTGTATACTATTTGTACTGCAAATTTCAAGGCGTGTATGTACCAAATACATGATAAATATACAATATTATTTTTAAATAATTTTAAGGTATTTTATGAATGTACGGCAAATTTCAAGGGCGTGTATGTAAATATACATTATTATTTTTAAATAATTTTAAATTATTTTATGAATTATATCTCGAATGGGTGTTTTATATTATTTAAATCCTTAATTAAGGAGGGCCGACCTTGTAATTTAAGGGGCCCGGTGCAAAATTAATTTTGGATCTCTTATTTTTATCCAACGTATAAAAGTATTAAAAAATAGTAATATAAATATAAATATACAATTAAACATATTAATTGGGCATCAAATAACGTGATAATGATATAACTCATCAAATAAAAAAAGTTTCAAATTTATTATAAAATTTATATTAAACTAGCTATGAAAAATTGATCTTCTAGCTGTTTTTTCAGCAAAATTTTAAATCATTTTTTGGATTATCAATATCTTTTAAGCACAAATCGTCTAGAATTTTTTTTCTTACAACCCTTCTTTATTAATTTGTTTTTTTTTCAAGTGATGATTTTTTTTGTTCTTTCGTAACAAAAAATTTAATTATTGCTCCTCTTTGAGTTTCAATAAATTCCTCTTCTTTTTTCGTTTTCTTACATTTTTCATATTCAGGTATTTTCGATAAGGAGACATCTCAAACTATCAATTAACTATTAAGAATAATTTATAAAAATAAACTCATCAATTTAATGGAATCATAAAACAAATTTGAATAGAAAAATACATAAAGTAAAAAGTATTATTATAAAATTAAAATACCTTGTTCGAAAAGAATGAGGATGTACGATTCTTTTCAAAGATGTTGCCAAAATTTATGCTCACCAAATATCGTAGAGAAAGAAAATAAAGATTTAAGAAAAGAAAATAAAGGTTCTGTACTCACGCTGAATTGAAACGCATTAAGAAAAGAACGATGAGGATATTTAAAAGAATGGAATATATTCAAATATACATAATAATTGTGTTTGATTTTGTAATTTATTTATTTTGAAAATAAATGTATTAGTATTTAATTTATCTCTCAATTACAAGGAAAAAAATCTAAAATTTATTGCGTGTGATATGTTAATGATTGTGTTTGATTGTGTAATTTATTTTGAAAATAAATGTATTAGTATTTAATATATCTCTCAATTAGAAAAAAATAATTGTGTTTGATTGTGTAATTTATTTATTTTGAAAATAAATGTATTAGTATTTAATTTATCTCTCAATTACAAGGAAAAAAATCTAAATTTATTGCGTGTGATATGTTAATGATTGTGTTTGATTGTGTAATTTATTTTGAAAATAAATGTATTAGTATTTAATATATCTCTCAATTAGAAAAAAATAATTGTGTTTGATTGTGTAATTTATTTATTTTGAAAATAAATGTATTAGTATTTAATTTATCTCTCAATTACAAGGGAAAAAAATCTAAAATTATCTTTATACATAATAATTGCTCTAAAATTATCTTTATACATAATAATTGTGTTTGATTGTGTAATTTATTTTGAAAATAAATGCATTAGTATTTAATATATCTCTAAATTAGAAAAAAAATCTAAAATTATCTTTATACTTAATAATAATTGCGAATGTGCGCAGATTAATTGAGAAAAACTTCACCTTCCTGGATTCGATCTTGCGTCCACGCTTTAAAGCCAGTTGATCTACCCAACAAACTGATATAACTATCAACTTTAAAAATATGAGAGACTCCCTTGTGAGACGAATTTTTTGTGAGACGGGTTGACCCATTATTGAAGTATGTTTATTTGTAATTAAAGTATCTTAATAATAAATCATATTATAACATCCTAATCATATTTTAATTCATCATTCATCATACTTTACAAAAACATATTTTAACAACTATTAAACATACTTTATCTATATAATAGGCATACTTTAACACGTTTCACCAATGGTCTCATATAACTAGCGTTTCACAAGAGACTTTGTCTAAAAATATATTATATCTTATGTATAGAAAAAAATCAGGATTTTTCATACAAAAGACTAATAATACTAATATCTATTAAAAAAATTAAAATTTCATATAATCTACAGGTATTTTCTTAATAAAATCAGGGTACACGATGGCTCTATATATAAATCTCTTAAAATTCCAAATTGATTGTATTATATTATCCAAACCTTGAATAAAATAAATAAATAAAAAAAGGACTTGTCAATTTAATTAAAAATCAGAATTAGTATTAATTCCTATGTATTTCAGTTCGTATCTGATTGATAGAGTAAATAAATAAACCTTAAAATAATACTACATTAAACTTTTTATCCAAATCTTAAATTGAAAAAACTCTAAATCAAAAGAACCACTCTGGAGCTAAAATTTTACGATTATGTTATTATAATGCACAACATATGTGCTACTCATAAATGATAATCCAACCAAACACAACTTTTTGTTTTTTTTTTCCTTCCAGAAAGATTTCAAAATCTTATTTTGAATGCATACTTAAATTTAAAAAAAAAAACCACCACAGAATATAAATCAAAGTAAGAAAGTATATACACCAAAGAATCCACAATTGTTTTGTTGGGGGGGGGGGGGGGGGGGGGGAGGGGGGATATTCAGCTAAGATAAAGATAACTTCAAGCACTAACTAACTAATGCTATCGATATGATAGCACTTAAAATTCATAACACAGTTAAAAGAGCTGCAAAGAAGAAGCTAATTCGAATCATATAAAATAATAAATTCTATTATACGTACTGATATCAATCACAACGGTTTGGTAGATGCTTCTTGTATGTAAGCCGATGCTTCTTCTTCTGAGAGCTGCTTTCCTTCTACAAGCCCTTTAATCAAGACATTGGCATACTCTTTGCACGGTGGATTGATCAGGAATTTACCGGAGATGAAACCATCAACATCTGAGATAGAGCAGCTGAATAGACGAAAATGTGAAAATCGAGTGCGTAGCATGTGTGAAGATACAAAGATGAAGAAAGTTTAAAGGTGAGTGAACCTACGTCATTGTGAGGATCGGAATATCGTTCTCCTTTCCCAAATAAACAACATTGTGGTACCAGCCTTTCTGCAAGGAGACTCATAATTAAAAAGAGTGTTAATTATCAGAACACACTACGGAAAAGATAGAAAATTCAACACAGATTTATCAGAAATTTGACAGACATCAGTGTGATAATTTCACCGAGTTAGCTCGATCCATCGTTTGTTGCATACAATACAGTAACTATAATCAAATAACTCATACATGATCCCTTGAGTGTGATATTCTGAGACCAGAATATTGAGAAGTCTAATCATTTAATATCTCAAGATCATCTATTATAAACAATTATCCCAAGAAAACCAGGCTTCTACATAAAAATATGCATCATTCTTCAGGATTATTGCATGTGGTAGAATAAAATTGCTCGTT
The DNA here is from genome assembly GCA_023678885.1 of Pogostemon cablin. NCBI lineage: Eukaryota > Viridiplantae > Streptophyta > Magnoliopsida > Lamiales > Lamiaceae > Pogostemon > Pogostemon cablin. The sequence continues at coordinate 5,524,210 of CM042960.1, read as the reverse complement.
CTACATATAAAAGGACATTGAGCAAACAACACGCACGCCTCAGCGCACATACCTTGAAAAGTTCTACGGAGATGCTTTTTTCAGTTTCTATGGTCTGTAAACCAGTCAAATCAAACACAGGACTGCTCATTTCAGAATCTATGACATTCTCCTGAAGCAGCACATCATTGAATTGCTCCAGCCTAATAAAAAGTTAAAAATAAGAAAGACAAATCAAAATCTAGGAATCGAAGTATTTTTATGCTGGCACAACCATCATATACTTGACTGCAGTATTTAGTCCAGGAAGAACATCTCTTATATAAGCTTTAAACGGTGAAATTGCAAGATTTTCATAAGAACTCAAGAAATACAACATAGGAAAGACGATGGCTAACAAAAGAGACGACAAAATGGTTTGTTTGAAAGAAATCAGCAGGTAATTTCATACGTGATTTTATACAGGCACATGTGAGTTTTCTCCTGAACATTTCTACTTGGATTAAGAAAGGCAACTCCTCCTGGACCCCATGTATCTGAATGCTCTCGACCAAAGAATAAACGATGAGGGAAAGTCTTCCAGATAATTGTTTTTGGCTTGCTTTTGTCCTTTGAACCCACACATGACCGTTTCATTCCTTCTATCTGGAAATTGTATCACAGAGTAATACAAAACAAGCATATGCATACAAGAAATGTAACTTCAACTAAAGAGAGAGAATTTTTGTTAATTACAATGTCATGCAAAGTGTGTAATTTCATAAATCATAACTAATGGCAGACAACACGACTTTACCTGTCCACCTTCAATATAGCACCTAAACCTTGATATACTCATGTTTGATCCAAAAGTTGCATACCAAATGTTAATTTTTGAAAGCTCTGATCTCCATGAAGTTGACACAGTAGTCGCTTCGGGATCTAGATTCGAAGTAATGTTTAATTCAGAATGTCAACTCAAGAAACTGGCTTAACTTTTCGATTTTAGATGAGTTTAACATGATTGTTACCTCGACTATTTCTATCAACTTTCAGGTTCGTGAAAGGTTGTATTACATCCTCAACAGTCTTATCCTCTGACACAATGCCAGAAATATTCTCATTTTCACCATCTGAATCAGAGCTTGAGATCTGCATGAGAAAGTTTTATTAAATGATAACAGCAGAACGAGTGAGTTTATAAGGATGGATAGCATGAAGTAAAGGAAAGTATCCACTAGTTTTATTGATGGATAAAAACCAATTATATGCTAAAGTTGCATTGATAACAAACAATCTAGTTGCAATTGATTACCTAACAGATACAGAATGACAAAAATCCACACTATCTATTTACTCCCTTCATCCCAGGTATATCTTTGTGTATAGGAGTGCGCAGGGATTAAGAAAGAGTACTTTTTCGGTGTATGATGTAAGATAAAGTATGGTTATTTTGGTAATTTAATAAGAAAAAAAGAATAAAGTTATTGGGTTTGATGAATAAAGTTTAAAAAGTAAGTGGTATTTTCGTAATATTGTGGTATTGTGAAGGTGTTAATACTGTATAGCATTATTTTTAGAAGTGTGCTAATAGACGGGGCATACCAAAATAGGAACAGTGAAGAAATATGTGGGACGGAGGGAGTATTGTTTTTGTGACTATGAAATTAGCCCCCTGTTTTTGCCCACAAGGATATTACTAGATTTAATTGAATCTCAGAAATTTTATCGGTCTGTTGAAGGAGCATTTTCATGTAAAGGACCAAAGGTTATGAAAATTCAGATGCACCTAGCTATCTAAGAAAAAGAAAATGGCCAAACAAATATCGTTGCATCAGAATTTTGATTCCAAAGCCCCTAACCAAGCATGAAAAATAGTTATCCACCTCTGATTATCCTTTACCAAGCACCCATTAGATTCCTTGGCAAGAGATTGCGCAGCTACTGTCATGCTTAGTATGGTGACCCACTTATGTTATCAAACTGTCGGTGACCAAAATGAGAGAAAAGTAAAATGCACAAGGATAATAAATTATTACCTCAATTTGAGATGTCCTATTGATCACCTTGTCAGGTAATCCCGAAGCAAGTATTGGCCAATAAATGCTCAATTCTTCACGTACCTATTTTATATAAACATTCGAAATCATCCTAAACATGGTAAGAAATTAAGTGTGTTTGTTGCAGAATTGGGATTGGACTTATCACAGACATCAAATCACTTCTAGAAAGAGTGGGTCGACTTGAACTCTTATATTTAAAAAAGTGAGTTCTTATGTTATAATATTAGAATTTCACATATTTAATAGTACCTACATCCTAGAAAACCTTTCATACTTATATTTGTACACAAATTAAGAAAATGCATCTTATGAGGGAAATTCAGTCTTTTTGAGTAAATAAATATGGTGATATATGTGTAACTGTTAAGTTGTGATGAAAATTTTGAGTTTGAAGGAAGTGAATTCTAATATTAGTGTTCAATGTCATTTTCCTTTTTGGGGTGTGAAAAGTATTGTGGGACAGAGGGAATAGTAATTAATGGAACTATTACTTGCTGTATCACTCGCCAAGTAGATGCAAAAGGATAAGCTTCCAAGGACCCAAAAGAAGGCTTGTCTTGTAGCAATACTTTAACACACGCCAGTGCAGAATTTGCTAATGAATTGAGATTGTACCCTCCTTCAAGTGCCATAACAATCTTTCCTCCAGCAAAATCCATCAACTGCGCATAAATATTTTAAGAAAATTAACTTGACTATCTATCCAGGAAAAGTGTAGAAGTTATTAGATACAAAGATACCGATTGATAGCTTCAGATATTTCAAGGACTAAACTAAACAGCATGAAACATAGTTATTTTGATTTATTGAAAACTAAGTACAACTAAAAGTGCTAACCTTGTCAAGCATAATTGAGTATCCATTTGGACTAACACGACAGCCCCCAAGAGGATCCCCTATGGCTGTTCAAATCCCAAGTTTGCAATATCATTAATATTAAAATCATCAATAAACATTTATTTTAAAAATAATAGATAATCTAAACGGGGAAAAGTGAAACAAAAGAAGCATACACAAATCATGTGTGTGTGCCAAGAACAAAGAAAGTAAACAAGCACCTGTTTGATTTATGATCTAGAACATGTTCACTGAAAATTTTCAGATATTCTAGCTCAGGGAGAACAAATTATTTATCTTGCTTTCAATAATTCAGTGGAATGCCAGAAGTGTGAGCTTTGTTAGTTAATTTAATTCCTAAAATACAAAGAGGGAGGATTCATATGTTCAATGCTACAGTCTTAGATTCTAAGAAAACATTAAAATAGTAATCTTCAAAGTTTGAAGTAGATGAGGTGGCCTATTACAAAAATAGCACAGGAGGATCAATACAAGACTCCGCATTCCTAGATCGAGGACATCACAAGAACTCTAATCTGGGAAAATGCTTTATTTAGCCAGAAAGTTAGTTGGTGCCAACAGGCATTACCTTGTTAAATGATATTATAGGAGAAAAGTTCACTGGAAAACATGCAATATAACTATTACAGTATCCGAGATTAGAGCAAAACTCTATCTTTTTATCTTTCAAAGTTGCAGCAGAGAAGTAGCCCCTTGAATAAACAGTAACTTTCAGAAGGTCATCTGAAATAAAGACTAACGATTACGAGTGTTCCAATTTCTATGAAATGTGAAAACGAGTTATCAAATTATGGAGTTCAAGATTGTGAATCCTAGGTAATTTTTCCACCAAGTAGAGAATATAAAGACATGCATTCAACCATTAAAAGATGTATAAAAGATCACTTTGGAAATTCATTAAGAAATCACCCCAACCTGCATCGAATCCAGCAGAGATGATCACAATGTCTGGATTAAATTCCTTAGCAACAGGAATCAATATGTGGTCCCAAACAGCAAGATAGTCTGCATCTCCACACTGACCATTCTCCCATGGAACATTAATATTGTGCCCGGCACCTGGCCCTTCTCCAGTCATGATATATGAGCCATCATCACCGGCTGGATAAAAAGTTCCAAATTCATGTCTAATTGACAGAAAATAAATATTAATTAATTAATTACTATCCATCAACATTGTCAAGAAGAAAAATGTACATAATAACACATTTAAGGATAAAATAGGATTTCTGAACTGGATTCAACAATCTGTGTCCCCTTACAGAACATACACATATATGCGTGCAAGAGGTAAACATTCTATAGGTTTCATAACCATAAAACATATGCACAGTTTATTCAAGATGAAAGCTTTCATTGAATTGCAGGTAAGACAATGCATGCAGCTAACTCAAAGATGCTAACATGGCCAGAGAATAATTATTCCACAATGTATTGGACAAGCTCCAGACAAGTTAAATCCATGGGAACATTATCACTAGTATATATATTTTATCATGCACATAAAAGATTAGGACAAATAAGTACTTTCAGATGCACCTACAACAACTTTTGGTTATGAGACCATAATATGGGCAGGAAAGACACGATGTAATCTGAGATCAGATTGTACTTGCAGATCTTATTCCCATCCAAACTTAACGTGTGTGTTTTAATTTTCTTTAAACAATCGATCCAAAATGGAATAAAATAAAAATATAAAAAGTAGAGAAAAACATTTTGGACTCAAAGGTGACCTGATATGTTTAGGAGAACAGTTTCTAGAATAGACATCTTCCAATGAAAGTTTTATGTGACCAATTCTGTCAAAAAAAAAGTTCTTGTGAATTATAATGTTAAAATTATAATTAAAATATATTTACTTAAAATAAAAGATGTATAGAGATTTATATACTTTTGACATGTGCATAAACATGTGTCAATAGTAATGCATAAAGTCTGGTTAATTACTCGGAGGATGAGAATGGATTGTACATTTTAAATATTTCATTACATTAAGAAAATCATTCCAGGAGAGTGTTTTCATCCACATCATCCCCACCACCCCCAAAGAAAAAAACATTAGCATCTCGAAAGCACATTAAAGATTTGTGTATCATCCCACGTCCACAGTCATATGGAAATAATTTGAAACCTTAGCTTAAAAGTTTCATATACCTGTGAACTGAGAAGAAAAGTACTCGAGGATCTTTGTAGAACATCTTTTGAGTACCATTTCCATGATGCACATCCCAGTCGACTATAAGGATTTTGCTAATCCCCAAACTCTACATAATGAAAATATTGTGGCAAACAAAGTTCAATACGCAGATATAAGATTCAGAAGCATATCATTCTTACAAATTCATGATTAAAACTCTAGAGAACTGACGCTCACTCTTTCATACAACAGAAAACTTGCAGCAATAGCAACATTGTTGTATAGGCAAAAGCCCATTGGTTCATTTTCTTCTGCATGATGTCCAGGAGGTCTAACAATAGCAAATGCAGAATCCAGTTCCCCTTTAGCAACTTTCACCGCACCCTATAGTAGAAAATGTCCAAAGATTGACAAACAAAGAAACACAAATTCCTCGGATATTATGAATCTACTACAGAGATTAATAGATCACATTACTAGTGCAAAATAAGTATATTTTTCATAGAAATCTCATAATCACATTTTTTCTCGCAAATAAGAGAGAAAATTCATCAACAAGAACATAATTGAAGATTTTCTCAAAAATAAATGAAATTCTATTGTGCAATGTAAAAATTTGTTGGAACATAGCTGGTGTTGAAAACCTCAAAGTGAGATAACATTTCCATCCGAGTTGTCAATTTTAAGGAATTATAGAAGATTTCAACTAATCTAAGAATTGTACGTATTGCCAATTTTAAGAATTACACCTCCACGACAGAGCCAGCAGCAAGATAAGCAGCTTCTGACGAGCCTTCATTGAAATATATAGAGTTAAATTTTGCAGCAATCCTTTTTCTCTTTGCCTCAGGGTTTCTAGAACTGACATTCTTAATCAACTCGATATGACTTTTTGTGTGAACCAAAGCTAAATGATTGTCCTCTGCATCCTTGGCGTTCAAAACAACACATCTGGAAATTGCACGTATTAATACAAATCAGAAAAGTTTCTCGAAACTAAACTAACCTTCTTTGAGGAGATTGAAAGAGTAATTGCATGAAACTCACACATTAATTTAAGTCATCATAATTAAAATTTTGAGCATCATAAGAAACTGCAAACTAGTAATTCAAAAAATTACATTTCCATTTAGCACATTCGATAACAGAAACTTTTTGAGCGTTGGCACCAAAATGAAAACATTTTCAGACATCCTTAGAAGAATCATGTAAACACCACAGCCAAAAAAGAAAATTCAGAGAACTTCAATTGCATCAAAAAACCCTTATATCCCTCAAAGGTGCAATAATGCAGAATTCTCGAACCAATCAATACCAAAACTCAGCCCAGATTTCTTCTTCACCAACGAAAAATGAAAGATGAAAAGCAAAAAAAAAAAAAAAAAGGCTAGAATAAACCAGAAGCACAACACACAGAGATACACACAGTGATATGTGAGTTCGAGAAATGACCTTTTGGCAATCCCAGAAGAATTGAGGCGGTCCCAGATTACCCTAATGCGATCAGGACATTCAGGATGATCCTCGCCATCAGGCGCGTAGTGTTTGCACATCCTGTCGTCAAAGATCAAACCCACACGGTTACCATTAGCAGTAATGGCGTCGTTACTTGAAGTCCCAATCGCAGCAGAAAACTCCATTTGTGGTATCCAGATTGGGTAGTGCACTGCCTCCAGCGAGTTTTGAATTTGAAGTAGCAAGCTTTTTGGGGGAGAAAGCAAGTGTAAAAGTGTGTAAAAATAAAATCTTGGGAAGTGAAACGACCTACAGCTTACCCGCTTTTAAAGTCAAAACTCGTACGACGTCATTTATCCAACTCATTCACTCCAACTAAAAATAATCTCTGTTGATACCGTCTCACTCTTATGAAATTACGTCTCAATCTTATCAAATTAATTAATAGTGTACGTTGTTTTTTTCACTGAGTATTATTATTATTAGAGTGTATATTGGGCGCATCCACATATGTATAACTTTTTATTTTATTTTGTATACATGTTAGTCTATTTTATATACGTGTTTTGTAATAATTGTATATTTTTTCACACTAAGTTTTTCATTAAAAAAACTAGCATCATATGTATATAATTTTTTATTCAAATAGTGTATACATGTTTTTTAATAATGATATATTTTTTTACACTCAATTTTTTATTAAAAAACTATCAATTGAATTGTATACATTTTTACTCTTAATTGTATATATTTATGTTTATATTTGTATATGAGTGCACTCTAGTGCACGCTATAATTAGTCTTATTATTATATGTAAAGTGAGTAGTTGTATTAAAGGGGAGTGATTGGCTTGTGTACTTTTTTACTAAATAGAGGAAATTGATACATTTGAATCGTACGTCAGAAATAATAAAATAGAGGAAGTATAAAGTAAAATATAAAAATTGAAAAGCTGATAACATTTTAAGATTTACAAGATTTAAAGAATAATTTTTTTATTTAGAAAAATAACCAATTATTATATGTTAAAAAGTAATTTTTAATATATACGTAAACTCGATTTTTACTAACTGTTTGTGTTTATTAAAATAAAATTAATTTTTATTCGTGAAAAACTTCCATAACATAATGTTGAGCCTTTGCCTTATCCTTCATATGTTTTCTTTCTCCTACTCATCACACACATCATATTTTCAAAATTAATATTTTTTCTTTTTAAGTCAATGTACAAAGTATATACATCATTGATTTTTTCAAATTTTAATTATGATCATTGATTTATTAAAATTATTCAATTTGCGGTAACTTTTATTTAATGCAATTTGTATACTTGTATAATTGTGTTATGGGTAACATCATTTGCCTTATCCTTCATATACATTACAATCCACCATTCGCGTGTTTTCTTTCTCCTACTCATCACACACATCATATTTTCAATTTTTTTTTAAAGTCAATTATACAAGTATATACATCATTGATTTTTTCAAATTTTATTTATGATCTTGATTTTTTTTTTAATTATTCGATTTGCGGTAACTTTTATTTAATGCAATTGTATACTTGTATAATTGTGTTATGGGGTTTAGAATTGGTGATGATGTTTGTTTTAGGTTTAATTATTAAAATTTAAATTTCATAAATCTTTTCTATTATGCCTATAAATTTGCTAATTTTTACTCGACTTTTAATGTAAATTATCTTTCAACAATTAATATTATTATTTTTCTTTCTCTCCCAGTTCTAGGCAAGATTGATGTTTTGCTTTAATCCATTTTTTTTTTTTAAATTTTTATTTAATTTGACAATTGGGTCACCCTAGTTATCCCCTAATTTTTATTTGAATTGTGATGTACATCTTGAACTCAAATGTATCTTGACCAGGATTTTTTTATGTGAGCAAAATGTAAATCTTGCGTCTTCACTAGTTATTCTTTCGATATGCTTTTCTTGTAGATTTTCTAGATCAATAGACATAACAAGATTGTGTTTGCTGACTTGTCATTTTTGCAACATTCTGGAAAGTATTGACGGAAACTGTGCAGTTAATATGTTGATGTTCTTATTATTTTGTGAGAAATTTCCCTTTTGTTTTGATTACTTGTGCAATGGTGGTGAGTTTCTTTCTCTTGTGGATTGATGTGTTTTTTCTCCATTCTCTTCAACTAGGAAGACGGCTGCGTCTTCACTAATTTAATTATTTTTATAGAATGATCTGACATATAATTTAATTAATTTTAAATGATAATCCTATTAATTTCAAAGAGTGATCTAATTAACTCGAAAGAGTAATCTAATTACCTTTATAGAATGATTTGACAATTAATTTCAAAGAGTAGTCTAATTAATTCAAAAGAGTTCTCTAATTAACTCCAAAGAGTAACCTAATTACTTTTATAGAGTGATTTAACAATGTATATATATATTGCATACAATTTAATTAATTTAAAAGAATACTCCAATTAATTTTAAAGAGTGATCTAATTAACTCCAAAGAGTAACATAATTACTTTTATAGAGTGATTTAACAACGTATATATAGATTGCATACAATTTAATTAATTTAAAAGAATACTCCAATTATAACTCCAAATGATAACCTAATTATTTTTATAGAGTGATTTAACAAATATAAATTATATACAATTTAATTAATTTCAAATAATAATCCAATTAATTCTAAAGAATAACTTACTTAATTATAAAAAATAATCCAAAAAAAAATAATAGTGTTAACCAAATAGAACATAAATAAATCGCGAAACAAGCTGGAAAGTTTGAGGATGACGAGGATACGATCCATAGATATGGCACGGCTCTTCAAGAATTCAACATTGGGCACCAGAGTGTTTTCAAGATTTGCTGTCAGAAGCCATGTGTACCTCTTTATAACTTTGGCTACTTCATTATTGGATCCTAACATCCACTTCAAAACAGCTAATGAGGGAACGATGTTATTTTTCAAACTTAACTTCAAAAGTACAGGAAAACTTGAGCTTATCTTCCAAATGTCATCAAACTGAAGACCCACATCTTGGCGAATCTCGATCTTGGGTTTAATGTCGTGTCTACCCTCGAGATTAGCCGATAGAACAACGGACCTCCATTTCAGAAGTTTCTCCAACTGAGAATTCAAACAGTCACTCTCTTTAAGGAATGATAAGAGTCGAAGTAGCGTTTTCAGGGTTTTTAAAACGAGTTGACACTGAGGCAACTCTCACACCATACATTCTCCTCTCTCTCCTCCTCTTCTCTCACATCATACATTCTAAAAGTTATTACTGCTCATACATGTTTTAATTTATTTGTGTGCAGATTAGAGGAATGGAATACGAAGCTCAACTTTCTCTCACTAACTCTATTTCTCTCTCATTCGGAAGTGGTCCTCCAGCAGTCGCCCATTTATTCCCAATGACGGCATGGTTAACTCAATGGCTTCAAAAGGACTTTGCTCTGCCTCCATCACTATACACCGCCATCGGATCAAATTCTGACCAAACCAATCGCTATCGCCTCCATTCAATCGAGGTCAGAACTTTCTCAGTGCATTTCCCACTCTCACCATCTCCATCCCTCTCTTCCACCCACCGCCGTATCGGAATCGTCGTCAACCTCAGCGACGAGAGCGCTTATGCCGTCCAAATGGTTGATCAATAATTAACTCCGGCCAAGAGCGGCCGTCATTCTCCTACACGTTAATTCTACACTTTCCCTCACCTCTCCGTACAATTCATCTTCTCTGACTCTACTATCTTCTCCCCTTTTTTTATTTTTTCAATTGACCTTCAAGATGGGTAGGTGGGCTTTGACTCTTCAGGATGTATAGGTGGGCTTTGACCCGCGTTTCAATATATGGTATGGATCCTTCACAAAAAGATCCGGTCTCATGAATTTGAAAATAAGCCAGCCCATTCTAGTGATTGCCATATATATTAATCTCACTAAATGACTTCTGTAAAACGTTTACACATACATTTTTGTCAATTAATAAGTACTCCATTCGTCCTGTTTCAATATTTACGTTTCTATTTTGCTCATCTCATTTCAATATTTATGTTTTTCTTTTTGAAATATGAGACTCACCTAAAACAATTAATATATCATCCAACACTAATACACATACTCACTTTATATTAAATATTATATTTTTCTATCCACTATCTATTAAAATATTATACTTCTTAATCAACGTGCAAAAAGTAAACGTAAACATTGAAACGGGACGGAGGGATTATCTTTTAAGGGCCATGCAAACTAGAAAGACTTTTTCTTGGATAAAGGAACATATTACTCGATCTATTTCCGTATAGCTCATGATATATATCATAACTCGGACATCCATTTTAAAGGAACACGGGATGGAATACTGCTTCTAGCTTCATCAACAAGGGAGTATGCCTAATAGGGATAGGGAAAGTCTGAAGACTTGATCGGAATGAGAAGGAACAAAGTTCCGTAAAGGGCCTAGCCGAATTCAATCATTCAATCATGGCCGATATCCCAGAGATCTTCCTACAACTCCTAATCAACGAATTTAGAAATGTCATCTGACCGAGAACCATGTATTAGTAGAATGTTTTTTAGATCGACTTTACACGACCATTGAAAGGATGTCTCTTTTTATTCAAGGGATCCGAGGCGAACCACCTAGTATGGTACAGAATAAGTTCACTAAGACAATTGGAGTGACCGGGCTATGAAGTCCACCCAACTTTTTTGGTGGTCCTTTGAAAAAGGACCTCGCCCTCGCCACTACCATGCGCAAAGACTCCAACCCTAGCACGAAGAAAAAAAGTGGATCAAGCGAATGCGCTCTAAGAAAGAATGATTCCCCGAAAAAGTCCAATACGGCTAAGAAGACTACGATCCATCTTTCTCGCCCCATTTCCGAGGTGTCACTATCTTTTAAGGGTATATTATACGATAAAATCTGAGTATTGAATAATTTAATAAGAAAATTTAAATAAAGTAGAGTTACTGTATTTTGAAGTGCATAGTGTAGCATGATTTTAAAGAATAAAGACTAAAAAAGGAATGTCATTTTTTAGTATTATAATATTGTAAGTATGCTAATATCATGTAATGTTGCTACCTTCAAAATTTTGCATAGACAAATGAAAATGAAAAATATAAAAAGAAAAAATGTAATTTATAATAAAATGGAGGATTGGGTGCAGCACATGGTTTATTCTTCAAGTTCGAACGCTTTCATCCTTAATATTCGTAACTCAAAATATGCAATTATTAAATTAAATTAGTGCTGAAAAAGATTAGTTAGGACAATCAAACAACTTTTTGTCCAAAAAAAGCCAAAGTTTCACACACAAAAATACCACCCACCCCTCCCCTATGTGAACTTTATTATTAGGAATGTTTGTGAAGCTCAGAATGGCAGTGAAGAACGACAATATTCCCCAGGAGACCAGCAACATGTATGGTTTTTAATAGGACCCTTGAGAGGTTTTTCATAACAGTCTTTTAAGTAAGCTGACACTACATCCGGTGTCATCTTTCCCTCTTCCACCAGCGCCTTTGTTATCACGTCTGCGTAGGCCTTCGATGGAGGACACACCGGGAGCTTCTCTGACTTGAAATCCTCAAGCATCAGAGGTGGGCATCTGTACATTTTTGAAGAATTAGTAAGGGTGTAATTGAGTCGAACAAGCCGCTCAAGTAGCTCTAGAACAAGAACTGAACAATATCCAACTCTATAGATATGAACCGTTTGTGTCATGCAACAAGAAGTTTTGGATATTCATACAAGTAACAAACTCGAGCTAAAAAATGAGCTTCGTGTTTCTCAGTCAAGCTTGAACCTAGCAGTGTATCAACTATTCTCGACTCGATAATACCCTCATGTGAAACGACTTTAAATTGAGATTACGAAATCAGTCCTTACGTAAATGTTAACACGGGTAGATTTTGTGTCTGTCCCAAGTATAAAACTGTCCGGTACCAGCCTTTCTGAAATAAGCCATGCAAAAAGTTTTAGTTAGTCGCTAGACGATATTAATACACAATCCATTAACAATAATGAACATTCGAAGAAAAATGTATCATTTATTGTCCTAAAAAGAAAGTCCCAGATGGAAAAGAAACAGAGTTGGCTAAGCAGTGAATGAGATGACACCCAAAAGCAATCTATCACAAGATAATACATTTGTCTATGAAGCTTTTGACAGATTATAATTAGTAATGAAAGAAGAGTAAACTTCTGAAATATAAAATTTTTTGATTATTTACGCTCAAAGAAAGCAATCTATAATTGCTGTCTCTAGAAAGATGGGAGATTTTTCATCAAAGTGATAAGATTCAAGACCTAAAGACAGCAATAAGAGAATTTGACCCTGTGCTTTAGATTACACAATATTTGAGCTAGTTTAATTTGATCCAACTATTTAAATATTTACTCGAGATCTCCAAAATGCCTTGGATTTAGCCACTAGATGGAAGCAACCCCAAGCTATCCTTAATTTAGCCTTATGGGAAGACAATCAAATCGTCTAAGCATTAATCTTAGAATAATACATACCTTGAGAGCCGACACAAATTTGAATTTTTCTTTCATGATTGACTTCAAATCAGTCAAAGTGATCAATGGAGAAACCATTTCATGTTTTCGATCATTCTCTTGTTTCAAAACATCATTGAACTGTTCAAGACTGTTAAGGGAAATTAAAGAAAATATATTATCATTTGAGCAAATGCTTATAACAGTCTAAATAACAGAGATCTAACTATATTCTGATACAAATTCACAAAAACTTTATGACTTACGTTATTTTGAACATCCGGATATATGCTTTGTTCTTCCAGTTCTTTTTAAAGTCAAGGAACGCAACGCCTCCAATACCCCATGTCTTTGTCCGCTTACGGCCAAAAAACATACGGTAATGTATGGTTCTCCATTTTATACTCTTTGGTCGAGTTTTATCCCTACTACCATCACAAGGTTTCTGCATGCCTGCAATCTATGATTTTATTCAATAAATTGTTGTGAAATCAATTAGATAGAATATAAAAGATTCTTCATAGAAAAACTCTCCTTGAAAAAGATAGAAGCCTCATTGAAATTTGAGTCATACTAGGGCATCACCAAGAAATATTAGAAGTCAAGCTACTAATTGCATATAAAAACTCGGTAACAGACTACATCAGCAAACAGGCATGCTCAAAATTAATTAGTATAACTATAACCCATATTTAGGCTGGAAAATTGTTCAATTCAATCTAAATTATGTGTAAAGCATATACTAACCTGTCCACCTTCAATATAGCAGAGGAATCTTTCCATGTTCATATTTGATCCATAGGAAGCATACCATACAAATGGATTTTGATTCTTTTGTTTAGGCCCTGCATTGATATTTACGGTTAGTAGAAAGTAAAGTAGCACACTCAGAGAGCCTAACTAACATATTAAAGCTTCAATAACCTTAAATCATTACAAGATACATTAAAAAGTGGCTCCTTGAGTTCCAGCAGGATGCCTTTCACACCATTAGGTATGCTTTTCGTCATCACTTGAATGATATTACCAATGTCAGCATCACAATGAGCACTCACAATCTGAAGGATTATAAATTTTTTATGATATATAAGATTTATTAATGATCAGACGCAGAGCGCGCACAATAAAATTAGCTAAAGAATTAATGCTTACCAGAATCATTAGAATTGCGATGAGCATAGAATTGCTTTGGCATTCCCATCTTTTCATTTCAGTTCTTCCACCAACTCCACCTGATGATATGATTGACCTATGCCTCACTTTTATTCAATTACTTCAAAATTTTATTCAAAACTCGCATTAAATTTGTAATTCATCCAGAAAATTTAGAAGACTGTCATGGTAGTAAGAATGGCTGCCTTCTCCAATTTGGTGTGAGAGATGATCCCAGCCACCCTATTTAGTTAAATGAAAAGGTTGTTGCAAAGGCTTATATAAAGATGCAGATAAGGAGAATTAATAAGGGATTATAACTCTTTAATGAGAGATTTAAAAAAGGAGTTGCTTTTTTATAACCAAATGGTTTGAAGCCACACAGTGAATATGCCTTCCAGCAAAATTTGCAAAATCATGACATCACTAATTTGTAACTTCATGTGTATACAAGATCTCGAATATGTATTTATATGATTCTATTAAATGCAGCCATTTTTAGAACTTAAAATTTAATAAGACATTTTTTTTTATTTTGCATCCAACCAATTAACTGCTAATGCTCCTAAATAATAATAAGAAATTTCGTTAAAAAATAGCAGTATTAAGACAGAGCTCCTGGATAGTAATTCTTTGTCCAAATCTAAGTTTATTGCTAAATCATATATTTAAGGTCAAGAAAAGAAAAAATACAACAAATTTGTGTCCACAAATGTTGCGCAAACCTCAATTGAGATTAAAATAGAGTTCACTCATATATCTATCAATCCTCTAATGTGTCTTTGCTATGGTTCTCAATCATGTAAATCGAGTCTTGTTGACTCTACGAACCCGAGGAAAAACTGCACAGCAGTTATGACTCCCACTTCCACAGGCTGAGTGGTTCATATGATGAAGAAATGAGCTTACACAGGTCTCGAGCTTGAATATCACTGATCATGATGACCATAGGCTCAAACTCAGCTCAGATTTTCATTTTCTTGGCTTGACTACAAGATTTACAATTTTGATCAAACAAAAAATTTTGTTGCTAGAGTTACAATTTGTTAGCAAAAAGGAGGGGGGAAATGTTGCCAAATGAACTGCGAGAAAAAGATTGATTATCTTAATAATTGTAGGTCTTGGTCTTGAATTGGTTCTGATGATTTTTCATTTATGTTTTTCTTTTTAATGTTTTGATAAGAATTTGCTAGGCAATCAAATATGCCTTTTTTATTTTATTAAAAAAATACATATTTTAAGGTATTTGAGTTCAAGTTCAGGATAATTTGTATTAAAGCATTAATTTGCAGATTCACATCAGCACTTAAATGTCTCCTTAAGGAAGTTGCTAATCTGGCACTAGTGTCTCCTTTGCTGGCTCCCTAGGTCCAACTCTATCCCCGATGCAATAGAACAGAGAACACTAGTTGGAGATAGTGAAGCCCATATCTCAAAGTCCACCCTCCTAAAATCAACAATCATCTTTTTCATTAATTCACCCAAAATACATCCAAGCATACATCAGGTTCTCTAATTTTGTATTACTAATACATCAATTTTTTCCACAAATTTTTTGTCCAGATACATTGTCTAAAAACACTAATTCCAAAATCTATGTCTAAACAATCTTTCAGTTATAGTGGCTTAATTATTTTGTGTCAAGCACAACAAAGGTTCAAACTCAACTCACAAGTTCATCAACTTGATTAAACTCTAAAATTAAGTTATCTTCACTTTTAGTTAAGCTGGCCTCAAATACAAAAAGCAAAAGGTCTGGTCCTGGATCTTAAAAAACTAAATAAAAAGTACAAATGTAAAGATATGTTCTTTGTATGGAAAATTCATTTTTTATTATTAAAAATCTTCCCCAATTGATTCAGCTATCAATTATCATATCATATAGTATTTACTTTAACCTATTTACAGTTAAATGGTCCAACTTTATCTAAATATCTT
Organism: Pogostemon cablin; assembly: GCA_023678885.1. Classification (NCBI taxonomy): domain Eukaryota; kingdom Viridiplantae; phylum Streptophyta; class Magnoliopsida; order Lamiales; family Lamiaceae; genus Pogostemon; species Pogostemon cablin. The sequence continues at coordinate 5,508,134 of CM042960.1, read as the reverse complement.
CATCACTTTACTCAAAATTTAAGGTTTTCAAACCTGTCAAGCAAACAATATTTATTTTTTGCCCCTTGACGAGAGTGGTACTCAGAAACCACCATACTTATTGTTTAAAATCAGAAAACAAAATATATAAAAATCCCATCCACTTGAAAATCAAAGATTCTAAAAAATTATAAATTTTCAGTACCCTCTTCTAGTAGCACTTACCAAAGAATGCAGCATATTCATATAGCATCTGGTCATTAACATATTGGTGTTCTTTTTACTTGTATAAAAACTTCTGCACATGAAAATCTCACGTTACAGTTCCATACAATCTTTCACATCTGCAAGACAGGCATTTTCTATCAGATCAAGAGGTTCATAAATCTCAAACTTGGATAAGCCTGAATGAGAATACTTGCATCAGAACAATAATAATTCTTTGTTTTAAAAGTTTCTTTATCAAATTTATAAAAGGTGGAGATTTTTAATAGATTCCACCAGAAAATAATACTCCTGCTCTAACAAAAGCTTCTACTTAGCAGAAATGAATCCATAAGTTTAATACCATAGGTAAGGCCCTCCCAAATCATCCAAGAAAATGACAAACCACACGCTGAATGGCTTGCTTCTTTAACAGCATAGAGTGCACTCAGTAATGTTACCAATAGTCCCCACAGGAACAGGACCCATTTCTAAAGTGGTGAAAACGGATAACATCTCTAATAATGATTTCCCTGGACACTATCTTAGAAATGTACTTGAATGCTGTATGGCAGTCCAAACAGATACGGAGGTTCTTCTTCACCCTTATAGGAGCTCCAGGTGGGGTGGCAATCAACCCAAAAGCCACAGCAAGCTTTTCACTATGGTAGGAAAGAAGAAGCTCCTTTTCTTTCTTTTCAACGTGATGCAGATCAATCTCTGATATAGGAACATAACCAGCTTTGGCCAGAAGATGGCCGAGCTCCTCAAGTTTCAAATATATCTCTTCGCTTCTAGGGTGAATTCTGTCTCCAACAGTGAATGTGTATATCTGATTTTTCACCTCCATCCAGCTCACCCCCGGTTCCTTCTTCACTTTACTGTCTTTCATTAATCTTCGCACCTCCTTAACACTTTTCCATAATCCTGCTGAAGCATATATATTAGCTAGAATAACATGGGTACCAGAATTTTCTGGTTCAAGGGAATAGAGCATTTCAGCAGCATGTTGTCCCAAAGCTACGTCCTTGTGGATTTTGGAAGCTCCAAGAAGTGACCCCCAAATAGCACCGTTAGCTTCAAAAGGCATATTATTTATAAGGTTCATTGCTTTGTCCAGTTTCCCAGCTCGGCCAAGGACATCGATCATGCAAGCATAGTGCTCTTGTGTTCGTTCTATGCCAAACTGCTCCTTCATTGTCTCAAAATAGCACTGAGCTTCATCAACAAGACCAGCATGATTACAGGCAGAGAGGACACTAACTAATGTTATATTATTGGGAGTTATTCCAACTTTAAGCATGTTATCAAACAACTTGAGGGCCTCTTTACCATGGCCATGCTGCGCTAGTCCACCAATCATAGCAGACCAGGAGACAACACTTCTCTGAGGAACCTCATAAAAAGCTTGACCAGCTTCCTCTATACTTCCACATTTAGCATACATGTTGATAAGTGAATTTCCAGCAAAAACATCCGATATAAATCCCATTTTCAAGACATGAACATGGATTTGCTTCCCCTGTTCATAAGCTGATAAATTTGCACAGGCATTAAGAAGGGAACTGCAAACAAAAGAATCTGGCTTCATATCCATATCTAGTAGCTTCAAGTAGAGCTTGAAAGCTTCTTCACCTTGTCCAGATTCAGCATATGCCGTCATTAATGATGTATAAGATGGTATATCGGCATCTGAACATTCTTCAAAAACTTTAGCTGCTTCATGAACCAAGCTGCATTTTCTGTATGAATCAACAAGACTATTTATAATAAAATTATCAGCAAAGTATCCAAATTTCACAATCAGGGCATGAACTTGCTTGCAGATGATAATAGCCTCCAATTCAGCAATTGCATTAAGGACTGCTAGTAAAGTTGTGTGGTCAAATTCATTTCTTTGTCTATACATCTCCAGAAACAGGGTAAGTGCTTCTCCAACCTCCCCACTTTGAGAGAGTCCAGAGATCATTGCATTTACAGCAACCAAATTCTTCTCTGGCATCAAATGATAAACCCTTAGTGCATATTTCACGAAATTACATTTGCTATACATGTCCATAAGGCCAACACTCACGAATGGATCCTTCAAAAAGTCCAACTTAATCAATTTGGTGTGAAATTGCTTACCTAATTCTAGGACGCCTAATGCAGCACAAGCTTTAAGTGCACTAGATAAGGTAAACATGTTAGGCCTAGTCCCAGACGACTCCATCTGATCTAACAATTCCAAGGCTCCGTCATGCAATTCATGAGATACACAACCGGCAATGAGAGCATTCCAAGATATAATATCAGGTTCCAGGATATTACTAAAAGCAGTTATCGCGTCTCCAAGATCCCCTGCTTTTGCATACATGTCAATTAATGCATTCATTGAGAAGGGATCACCCTCATATCCAAGCTTGATCAGATATCCATGAATATTCTTCCCATGACCAATATCTCCTAGCCCTGTTGCAGCATTCAATATATTTGACAAACTAAATTCATCCGGCCTCATTCCACTAGCTACCATTTCCCGAAACAACACCAGTGCTTCGCCAAAAAAATCACACTGCGTGTAACACGATAACAAAGCAGTCCAGGAAACCACATTCCTTTCTGGGATATCCTCAAACAATCTCCTGGAATCTATAATACGACCACATTTTGCATACATAACCACCAAAGTATTCGCAACAAAAACATCCGACTCGAACCCAGCCACCACCACAATTCCATGAACTTGTTTCCCAAGTACAAAGTTCCTTGTGCTAGCACACGCCTTGAGCACGCTAGAAAAGGCAAACTCATTACACTTAACACCCAAGGCATTCATTTCATGAAAAGCCAAAAGGGCCTTCTTCCCCAGGCCATTCTGGGCATATCCAGATATCAACGACGACCAAGAAACCAAGTCTGGTTCTTCAGTCTCGTCAATTACCTTGCGTGCATTGGAAAAAACTCTACACTTAGAATATAAATTAATCAAATGGTTCCGGTGTATGGGGTCCTTAGATAGTGGAAGCTTAATCAAATAAGCATGGATTTGGAGGCCTTCATTTAGGGACTTGGTTTGGGCAAGCTGTGATAAGAGCTTTGAGTAAGAAATAAATGTTGATCCAAACTTTTGGAACGGTGGCAGAATCATATACTCAAGCTATAAGAAACGAATCACAGAGGCTAATTGTGTCGATTTTAAATCAAAATCTGAAAAACTAATACTTACAACACAAAAGCACTCAATAACAAAAAAAAAATCAGGATACAACAGCTGATAAATAAAAGAGGAGAGACCACCGAGTTGGAGGAGCAGCGGCGGCTACGGCGACGGCGGCAAACAGTCGAGTTATGCAGAGGAGAAGAGGAGAGACGTCGCAAATTGAGGCAAAGCTCATAAGGAGGGAAGAAGCTTAATCAATTTTAATGGAAATTTTATTTAGTTTGCTTATTCGCTACAATTCGATTCGACGCTGGTTTTCAGAAAAATGACTTCTATGGTATTAGGAAAAAAAAAAAAGAATATTAAAATAAAAAGAGGAAATATTCGATTTCATATAAATAAGGGATGAAAAATTAGAATAGTAATTAATATTCAATTTTTATTGTGAAAATATCGAGATAAAATAATATACCTATATATGAACAATATTGGTAAAAATATAAAAGTTGATTTTTGTGCTCTTATACATAAGGTACACAAAAGGTTTAAAAGTGGAGTAACATTTATCTCCAAAAATATACTTCATTTTAATAATTTAATTAATAAGATTTGTTTTATTAAAAAGATCAATTAAAATATAAAGTATTTGATTAAAAAAATTAAATGTATAAAATTTTAAACAAGTGTATAACATTTAACAAAGAAAAGTATAAAATTAAAATTTAGAAACAATCGAAAAAGGGGCACCTGTGGGAACATCTCTACTGACGAACCATTTCAATAGTACGGGTTATGCCGTGCCACGAGGCACGAACATGGAAGTAATTAAAAAGAAAAAATTATGTAGTTGGACCATCTGTTCTATCCCTTGAGTTTTGTTTCTCTAGACATTCAAGATTTTGCAAAATATAATACTCCACTACAAAGTCATGTTTATTTATGATATTTTAACTTAAATTTAAAATTATGGCAAACCTTCGTCATGTATAACCCAAAGCCACAATAATAGTTGGATATCAGCAAGAATTAAGGAGCCAAACATAACTTAGACTTGCGGTTGCCTGTAATTCTTTAATTAATTTTTAATTAATTATCTATTTAAATCCTAGATAAATTATTTAATAAAAATTTATTTAAATTTAAGAAAATCAACGTCTTATATCAAAATTGTTTCATAAAATAACTTTCATGGTACAAATTATAAAATTTTAATAATTTTAATACAATATGATATTTGATATAAAAGATCATATTTATCCAATTAAATAATTTCATAAATAATTTAATTATAAACTAATGATAAATAGATTTTTCTTAATAAATTATTTTATAAAATAAATTTCACACAAATTTTTACTTTTAAATTTTAAAATATTTTTTTATTATATAAAAATTATTTTTAATTATAATAATTCATATATTTAATAAGAAATTGGTTTAATGTAATATATATATATATATATATATATATATATATATATATATATATATATATATATATATATATTATATATATATATATATCTTCAAAATTTGAATATTGTTAATTCAAGACCCGAAAAGAGTATTTTCACATTTAATAAATTTATTTTCACATTTTTCATTTCATCGCCCAAATGTATTTACCAGAAAAATAAATAAATAAAATGAATATCATAAATTTATAATAAATTTTATAGAAATTATCACATTTGATCCTGTAAGTATGTTAAAATATGTATTTGGTCCTTTAACAATTGCGATTTTTAATTTTAGTCATATTTTTTACTCCCTCTGTCCCGTTTCAATTCTTACTTTTATATTTTGCACGTTGATTAATGAATATATTATTTTAATATATACTGGGTAGAAAGATAATATTTAATGTAAATTGGGTAGATGTATTAGTATTGAATGTGAGTCCTATAGTGATATATTAATTGTTTTAGGTGAGTTTCATATATCAAAAAGGAAAACGTAAATATTGAAATGAGATCTAAAAAATAGAAAAATGTAAACATTGAAATGAGATAGAGGGAGTACCAATTTTGGTCATTCATAACCAAAATTTGACAAAAAGGGAACAAAATTTGGACAAAAAATGACTAAAATTGCAATAGTTTTAGAACCAAATGCGATTTTTGAGATAATTTGATAAAATAATTAAAGGACCAAATGTGATAATTTGATTTGAAGAAATTATAATTTTTCACAATATATTAAAACTTTCACAATATCATAAAAAGTGTGTTCAAGGATTTTATACTTATAAGCAATGTTCTCAAAATCGGATTGCATTGGCCGGTTCAATTGAAAACCAAAGTCGGTCCAAATAAATAAAAAAAAACTATTTTTAGGGTTGAATCGAGTTTGACTTGAAAAATCAGTTGAACCGATCATGTATATATATATTTTTAATAATTTAAAACCTATTTTTAAAAAATAATAATAATTTTGTTAATTATATACATTTTGTATGAAAAATGATATTCAATTAATGAAAAAGTGAAGTGATTGCATTTTTAAAAAATTGATTATATCTTTAATAAAAAATGATAACTAATTATTATATATAAAGTATTCTTGTCGGACGATGTTCTTGCACAAGTCTGCCTATAAAAAAAATGTGATCATAAACATAAAATATAGAGTAACTGTTATGCATCTAAATGATCTTAATAGTTAGATTAAATTTTAATTCGATCGCAACAATAAAATAAAATAATTAAATTTTTTTAAAAATAGCTATCCATCGCACTATATTTTTAATCCATTGATTCAGGTACACTGCAGAATCACTGTAAAATATATTAAGTGATTTACTAATTACATGAAATATTTAAATATTAAAAAAAATAAAAAAAACATTTACTGATAATTATGATAGCATGAAAATAGGACAGTCGCACTAGTCAAGCTATAAAGAACGTGGATGATGTGGCAATTAATTATGAGAAATGATAAAATATTGTATGAATTGCGTATGATAGCCGGTAAAATTTTGAGTAATATATTACATTGATTAAGCAAGTAATCCCCTAAAATTATACTATAATTTATTTATTGCCCTACACCTATTCCTATGTATTGATTTCACGTAAAATTAAAATCTACACAATTTATATCGTAAATAAAAAATAGATTAACACTAAATTCACATTTTAAATATAATTTTCTTATTCTTACTTAAACTCAAAGAAAAACATAGGGTTATTTGCGTAAAAAATCCTGAACTTTCATCACATTGCAAATTAATCCTAATTTTTGTGAAATAACAAAAAAAACCACGACCTTTAACGTTTGTACATATCGCACCCATCGGGCAGGTCAAGCCTACCCGATTGCTGACGTGGCATTTTAATTCCAAATCAAGTGTCATATTGATACGACGTCGTTTTGTGTTGATCAAAATTTGACACGCCCTTTCCTAGTTTTCAATCTCCAACATTGGATCTTCAATCTCCTGCAATTCGCCTACGCCATTTTTACATCCATGTGATCTCCTTTCTTCCTCGAATTTATTTCATAAAATTCTCAAATTCCACATTTCTACTTTCACTTTTTTCATTCGTCCCCATGAACGACTGCTTTAGAAACTCATCGAGTTCGAGATCTCGTCGAATAGGAAATTCGACAACGTCTTCGTTGCTTTAAGACTTCGTTAACGGTTTCCATCAGCTCCGCCTCCTCGCGCTCCCGCCGCCGTCGGAGAAACATGGGATGATGATATCCCAATCGAGGCAAGATTAGACGACAATTTCCCAATTTCCTTGGCGATGCTGTTCAGATTCTTCGCGTGCGCCGTGCTTTTTTTTATCATCCTTTCTTCTAACGTCAATCTGCATCGCGAGAACTCTTTCCTTTTTAATTGCAGAACCAGACTCTGGGGTTCCAGAAAGGAAATGGAGAGAAGAACCTCAGAAAGGAAATGGGGGAGAAGAATTAGGGGAGGTTTGAATTTCAATTAAATTAGGAATTAATTTATAAATTTATACACAAAACGACGTTTTGGTGTGACATGAATGCTTGATTTGGAATTAAAATGCCACGTCAGCGCCTGCCGGATAGGTGCGATATGCACAAACGTTAAATGTCGTGGTTTTTTTTTTTGTTATTTCACAAAAGTCGGGATTAATTTGCAATGTGATGAAAGTTTAGGATTTTTTTCGCAATTAATCCAAAAACATAACATAAAACAAACATAATACCCCTTAGAATTGTATTTAGAAACAGTATTTTGAGATCACCAGGGAAGTCCATCCCTGATTCCAGATGAAATGGAGGATGATACCACACTTGTCTCTCTACCCTGCATTCTGCAATACTCCATTCTTCCCACTAAACTTTTCACCGTTGCTGTAGATACGGAGTTTAATAAAAAAAATTTTTTACCAACTTTATTGACTTTTAGGGGTATTATGGTATTTTTAAGTAATAAATAAATGATAAAGTAAGTTATGTGAGTTACGTAAGAATGTCATTTTTGAAAATATGATGTAGTGAGATGTTATTTATTTTGAGACTTTAACTATTTTTGGGGGTGAAGAATGTAGTGGAACAAACAAATAAGGAAATAACGAAGAACTTGCTGGATGCCATTAAAGGGATCCACATGATTTTACAAGACATACATTTAAACAGAAATTCAATACAGCTGTTCTCTGTTTCTCATTCCCTAAGCCTAAACAAGCAACTCTACTCACTTCTGCTACTCTCCAACACCTCAAACACTTGTCCTAAATCTACGCAAGTACTCCTCCTCGAAACCAGGAGGAAGGAGATCATTATCTGCCACCATTTTGGGCTTTGATGCAGATGAACCCTGGATTCTGCTCTCATATACATCCTCGAAACCGGGAGGAAAGAGATCATGTTGCTCTCGGGTAAACTTCACGGGGACAAGCACAGCACCATTAGATTCTCTTTTACCAATTCCTCCTAGTGATTTACTGTCAACTGGAACGTCGACTCTTCCCACAATAACACCACCGATCATGTCGACATCCATGTCAACCTCCTCTCGATCATCCACCTCATTGTGGGCCTTGTGTGAAGATTGCAGTGCTGGATTGTTGTCAACCTCCTCTCGATCATCCACCTCATTGTGGGCATTGTGTGAAGATTGCAGTGCTGGATTGCCCAAGCATGCAGTAGTGTCACGTACCAGGGGACGGAATACTCCCCAAAGGAAGTAGTGTCCATCCAAACCTGGAAACAAGAGAGAAGAAAGATAAGAATGTATGAACCTAGCGATGCAATTAATCATAAAGACTACATACAATCATTACTCATACAAATTAATGCGGTTCTCGCCCCTACTAGAGTGTTAAGACAAAATAGACCATAAGTGTAGTTTGAAGAACCATCAAAGCAGTATAAAAACAGATAAACAACTATACTCATATAGCTGCAAATTTTAACTTTGCAATAAAGAAAAGACATTAGTACAGCTAAAGCCGAACCTATTATGGTATAAGCTCTGCTGCCTCATGTTGGATAAAATATAAGAATGATAATGGCGTTATTATATCATAATTAGATCATCATTTCTATAGAACCATAACGAGCAACAACGTATGAGAAACACAAAAACTTACATTGTATTTTCAGAGGCAAATGTTTGGAGGGGAAGACAAAGAGCTCAATATCATCAATCTGCACCTTCAATGCCAAGTCTCTCTGACTAATGGACTCCAGCAGAGAGAGATACTCCGTCAACCTTCAAAGTGAAGAGATAATGAGGTACGTTAATACATAAAAACTATACCAGCATATTGGGAAGTTGAATTGTTTAACTGTAGTGCATGAATACTACAAAGAAATGCACCTTTCCTCGACACTTGGCAAGAAATATAGTGCAATATCCCTTTCATCTGGATTAACCTCGTTGAATAAATTAACCCAAGACGTTTCAGCAGAAATCAATTGAAAATGAAGCAAGTCGGGCATTTTCATTGACAAATTGTAGATCTTTCTAAGAACGTGAGAAGGCAGTTGAGCTTGAATTTGAGCTCGACAGTGATCATCCTCAATATTGAAGCTTCCCCTAATAAACAGAAGACAAAATCCACGATGCATGAAAGCTTTTTTTATTAACACAAGATTTCAATAAGTGCAGATTGGAAGAAATTCAGAGTCCACGTAGTAGAATTGGTTAAAGTAATTCTTGCATTCCACAGCAGATTATACTAACACATAATAAAAAGTCGAAAGGTTTTAAACACTTTTGATGCGTTGTACAAAGATTAAGCACATGGGATAATCGTCATACAAAGATTTGTGTACTGGCCATGATGATAACTGATCTCAGTGTACTGGCCATGATAACTGATATCACAAAGCCAAATGAAATAAGTGTATAACATGCATCAATCATGGATTTTAACTTCTACAACTGTGTTTAACTAGCAACCAAATCTATATTTAATGAAACTAAAACATTCATTCTGAGAAGTCAAACTTAAGGTCATTTCTACTTCAAGAAGATTTCAACAGATTTACTTCTATTCTTGTGATCTTGCCCAATAGTAATATGATTGATGCCTCGAATAGAGATAGTAATATAAAAAAGATACTTATTCAGAAGTGAAGATTGCATTGCAAAGGTAACAGGTTAAAACCTCACATCATACTTGCATGTTCCTTCCTCTAGTAAGGCAAAACTATGACATTATTATGTTGGCATTCACAGTGCAGGAGAATCATTAGCAAAAGAAGAACAATTTGACACTAACTGATTAACCACTATTTGCTTCTTGAAACCAACAAAAAGGAAAGCCAACTCAGAGATTAGGAAACTTACTTCCAGAGAACCTCCAAGTTGTTATCACCTTCCAGAGAACCTCCAAGTTCTCTGGAAGTTCTCTGGAAGTAAGTTTCCTAATCACTGCCCCTTTTAGCAATTCATATTGAATAGGTTACTTCCAAGTTCTCTTGAGCCATCACCTTCCCCTTTTAATTAAAATTAGTGATCATCTATCTACCTTCTATAGCCATACTGGGGAGTATAAAGATCTTTTAGTCACTCAAAGACACACAGTCACACACCACACCCCAAAGAAGAGAAAGTACATGTAAGCAAATGGGTGAAAGTCAACTTGCCTGAGGTGGTTTGTTTCAGCCATGGTGAACAAGATGGCTTCTTCATTAATCTTCGAGTTTTTGTTTGAGCCCACTTAATTTCTATGCGCAGTTCATATTGCACATCTCTGTTCTTAGGGGCCTGAGAGGGACCAGAAGGTTGAAGGCCGCTCATTGATTTCGGCAACACTGAAAAACCCATGTTAAAAAAATGCACATTTCAGAATTTTTATAGATAAAAGTTTCTAGTTTTTTTTTTTTTTTTCACAACCTTTTTCTTCTTATTTTCACAAGTTTTTAGTGTTTTTTTCCGTAGTATTTCAGCAACCTCAATAATCAAACATCCTTTATTTCATTTCAAAAGAAGCAAGCAGATATCGACGAATGATTGAATGAATAACATGCAGATAAAGAAACTATTAAATGTCCAAGTGCGTCAATTGCTGGAGGAGATAGATAGCTAGAGTTGTATAGATGAGTAAGACAAGATACCACCTCTTCCAGCTAATTAGGTGTATTAGGAATGACACCATTATGCTTAAAATAAAGATCATTCAAAAGGCATCCTTTAAGGAACATAAATTAATCTTCAACTAACTTGAATTGAACACAAATATATAGCATTGAATTCATTGTTATTGTATTTTTAAAATCTTCATTATTATTATATTTTATGATAAACTAGGCACCAATTTGCATCTGGCAGAGTCTAAAGAAACCACCAAGAAAAAAAATCAAGTGAAAGAATGTATAGCACACAGAGTAAGAGAAAGCCAAAAGATTAATTTATTATAAGTAACAAAAGGGGCAGTGATTTTTAGTTTATATAATAGATCTTTGCCACGTTGAATTTCATGTTATTATCCAATTCTAAAGCTTTTTCAGAAAACACTAAAGTGTTGAGAAATGTTTGTGAGCTCAATCTTTTTGCACCAGTTGCACAAAAATAAAAAAATGGTCACCTGCAAGTTCAGTGGACTGTTGCTGTCGTTTTCCACAGGTTGTCATATTTCCAAGTCTTTGACGCTTTGGTTGCACTAACGGCCTTGAAGCAAGATCACACTGAGAGGAAAAATTGAAGGGTACAATTTTACGTTTTATTGGGGGCCTCTCAAAGACATTCATGCTAATTTGAGGTGATTTGAGTTTTGAGCACAGTTTAAATTTTACAGGAGATGACTTTTTCTCTCCTGATGAGAGCATTAAAGCCTCTTCAACAGGGAGGTATCTAGTCTTCCTCGTTTCTACCCTCTTCTCCCAATTAGCAGAACCAACCCTTTGAAATTTGGGTTTAGACCCCTGTCCAAGCTGTGAATTTTGTTGCTTTAGTCTATTTCGAGCTTCACATTCTTCACACACCCATTCCTCTACATGCTCCTCTATTTCGATTAACATGCAATACCTGGTACGTGGAAAACATACAAATCCAACATAAGACAAACAATTAAATAACAAAAATATAGACAAAGAATAAATAATTTCTAGTCCCAAATGACAAAATGCATAATTAACGACAGACTACACATTAGACAGCAAAAGAGGAAGACATAAAGATCATACCTGTGCATACAATTTTCACAATGAGTGCACTTAATTATTGCATCAGCAACCCCAATGTCACCACATATATCACAAATTTTCTCCTGCAAATAATAAATCGAAGAATTAAACACCATAATGCAGACTTACATAGGCTTTTGTAAGAAAATGGAATAAGTACGAAGCACACAGTTGTTCGCATATTCAACTGTTCCACAATTAATCAAGCTTGAGTTGCAGCTCATGCACAACAGAAGAGCTCATAGAGTACAAGTTATGAATAAAACTGAAACAACATCATTTCACAACCCATAAAAATTATCATACATGAACCATAAAAATTATCATAAATGAATAAGTACAAATGAAACAGGAGGAAGACTACCAAAAAACAGGCTGATGCAGAAAATCAGGAGTTAAACAGAAATTGCAAATGTGAGAAAGCGGAATTCCATACCACGTTGATATAAAACGATGAGATTTTTGTTCCATTTATGAGTAACAAATCACTAAACCTAGCAATTAGCTAGAATCAAATATCTTTAAGTCTAGTTTCTACCAGCGAAAACCTATAATCAATGCACAACTAACTCAAATGACAGATTATGCCAACCAAATACCCTTTTTCAAGTAAATTATCAGGTGTATTGGCCACTATTTATTAGACTTCCATCTTGCATTGGGACTCTAATTTACGCAAGTAGGCAAGCTTACAAGTTTAAAAAGATGCATGCTGCTTTCAAGCAAAATCACAGAGAACTGAATATCAAGAGAAAGTGAGCAAAAAATGTTGCAGAGACTACCTTTTTAACCTTCTATACCTGCAGGTTATGTTGTTTATGATATGAAAAATAATAACCTGCAAAAATCTTGCATAAAACAGTCCCAAAGGTAGCTAGCCACATGCCTAAAAAGTTATAAGCGCAGCCAATAATCACTTGATTCACTATATTGTTATGTTTAATCATATACTTCATAATTGCAATATGTTGTTCTACCTATTGGAATTCGTTACTTTCTTAATTTGCGTGCACTGAAGTACGTGAAGAAACACCTAGGATGCAGGGAGTAATAGATATATACCTCATTTGAGTCTTGACCCATGGATATATGATTTTCTGAACTGAACCTGTAAGGAACAATTGTTGTTACTAGGGCTATATATTCTACAAATCATAAACCATACCTTCAAGCTTTAGTAGCAGCTGATTGACTATATGAGAGAAATATGAAAACAACTTCAACTAGGCCAACCACTAACATACATGTGGAAAATACAAAACCATGAATTACAAATGCAATGGAAAAGCTAAGTTAGAATAAGATCAATGTGTTTTAATATTAAAATCATCATGTTTACTGATGTGTAGGTCATTCAATTTAATAAGACTGCTATGGAGAGTAGGAGATTCAGAGTTCCGCAATAACGAGAAAGAAATTGCATATCTGGCTTCAATCAAAGAATTTGATCAATGATTCAGAGTTCAAAATGTCACAGACTGAATGCCATCAAATGAGAACCATTTAATCTTGTGAATCATGCCACAATTATTGGCAGCGTTTAACAATGAGAGTACCGATTGGTTCAGTTAAGTGCAACAATAAAACTCAGAAATGTTAGTTATCAGTCTGACAATACTTACCCCAACACTTGCTACTTTGACATGGCTATGCTCTTTAGATAATATGAAGATTCAACACACAATCAACACTCATATAGAGGGGGGCAAGAAAATAATGGTACCATGCAAGACCTAGTGAGGTCTGAATTGGATTCAGGTAACACTAAATTCGACAAATACAACATTGGATCAGTTATTGTACGCTAAAATATGATCAAATTACATAAAGAGGTCCATGATAGAAGAAAAGATCAGAACAGAAAACAAGATAATAATTTTAATTTTTTACTTAACTAAAACTTTCAATTTCCAAATTGACATCCAAAGTCCAGTCAAGTCGAAGATTTAATTTTAAGATGTAAATATCTATATCCTCCAAAAGAAAACAGTTTATGTTTTTTTTAATTTTGATTGCAATTGAAGTTCTGATGTAATTGGATTATTGAGAGTTTTAGATTACCAGAATTTTAAAGACAAGAAAACCAATACTAGCTAAAGGCACCCAACCGGTTAGCTAAAGTTGCATTTTCGCAAATCACCAAAAGGACTTGAATATAATACCATCCATCAAAGACACTAGTACAGATTTTTTAAATTAGCTCTTATTCATACATTACAGAATTCACTGATTCAGAATCTACTAAAATTACAGCATTCGAAATATTATACGCATGCATGTGTTTGAGTATATGAATAATCTCAATTAATTTACCAAATACTTATAAAAAAACAAATACAATTGAAAAATAGATTTAACTCCAGAAAGTAAAAATGGCATAAGGGAATACTAAATAACACCATTCAAGCTTTGCAAGCTTGAAAAAAACACCATTCAAAAACAAAACCAAGAATCCTATCTTTATGAGCTTTTGTAATTTTTTATTTTTTACTTTTTTCTCTCGCTATAAATCATTATATATGCAAATTTAGCTTAACGTATTAAATCCGTTTCAACATTTACGTCTACTTCCCATTCTTGGGAGCTGTTATTGATTCAGTTCGTAATGTAAACAAATATTCAATGTGCTCTTTAGTTGGTATAAATTAATTTCTAGAAGGAAGCAATAGAAAAATCGAAGAGAATCTTTAGCTATAGCTTTTTCTCAAAAATAAAATAAAATAAAAATTAAAAATCAAAGTGACTGTAACGATCAAAACTTTGTTCCACGAAAGTTAGGTCCCAGAAAGCGAATCCATGTCTACATTCAACAGCACTCGAATGCGCAATGATGTTCAAAAAATATTTACATCATACTCTTCATTTACAACCCATTAAATTCAAGGAACAAGTAGCAATCAACCACAAATTTTTATTTTACTTTAAATTACACCAAACATGGGTTACAGTTACAGCGAAATGATAAATTAATCCAATGGCGAAGCAGAAACCCAAAATGCGGAGTAGAAAAAGGTTAAAGTGAGTAGGAGTGAGGGTTTGACTAGGGTTTCTCACCTAGTGGGTGGGTTTGTGTGGTGGGCAGTGGGGCTCAGGTGTCGGCGATGAAGCGGAAACGTGTGTGGCGCTGCTTCGTCGGAATCAATTGAATAATATTTGACCAATCTTTTTCAACTCCAAGATATTTGGAATTCACTACCATCAGTGTAGAGAGAGAAAACGAGAAAATTATTAATGAAAGAAAAAGAGAGAGAGCAGAGTTTGGATGATAGAGAAAGGGTGTGTTTGGGGACCACCTTCACCTTCCATGGATGTTTGTAGCAGCAGCCAGCGAAAAAGCTTTGTACGGTCACTGTGATTAATGCATTATTTATTTACAAATTATTGATGCTCTAATAATCTAATTATGGTTAGGTAGGAGAATTTTTTTTTATCAGAATTAGAAGAATATTTTTTGGCAGAGAGAATTAAAAGAATATTTTTGTAAAGGTGAAGTGTGACTAGGGAAGAATATACTTTGACGAGAAAATTAGAAGAATATTTTGGTAAAACAAAAGTGTGACTAGGGATGAAATAAGCAGTATGCCGTTTATTTGTATATGGTACTCATATCCATTTAAATATTTGTTACTCTCTTTATCCCGTCTTTATGTTTATGGTTATATTTGCTTTTTGTACCGAGATTAATAAATATAATATTTTATTGTATATTGAGGTGAGAGAAATAATAATTTAATATAAAGTGGGTAGGTGTATTAGTGGGATTTGTGGACTCATAGAAGAAGAAGTAATTAATTTGTGTGGGTCTCATATGCTAAAAAGGAAAATTTAACCATTAGAATGAGACACCCAAAATAAAAGTATGTAACTATTAGGATGGAACGGATGGAGTACTTATTTTTATTTGTTTCGTTTAAAAATTTAATTATAATACTCGTATCTATTTCATACATATTTGTTAATATTCGAGGGGTTATCCGTACTATAAATAATATTTATTAATTTAATTTGTATTTAATAAATAAATAATAAAGTAAATTATGTGTGTTATATTTGAATAACGTTTTTCTTTAAATATAATACGTAAAGAGTTTATTTTGTTTTAAAACTTTATTATTTCTAAAAGGTAAATAATGTAATTAACCAACCAATGGAGGATAGTATAATGGCATTGAGAGAATATTATTTAAAAATAACAAAATAGTACTCCTATATCTTATATATATCAGTTTTACATTGATTCAAGCTATTTATGTGTTATTACATTATTTAATTTAATTTAATGTTTATTTATGTTTTTTTGAATACTTAATAAAAATATAATTGTCTTTTCAACTATAAAATAGAAGGATTCATCATGAGTTCACCATACAGGCCTACACTTTAACCCGCTCTTGACATTTTTTCAATTTTCTCATTCCAATATTTAAAATAAATATATGACTAGTATTAATTAATGATGGTTTTTACTCATCACATCAATAAAAATACAAGATAGAGTATCAAATTAAAATAACTTGTTATTAATTACTAATAATGCTCCATATATCAAAGGAAATCATAACAATGTCTCGAATTCGAAATAGTTTGCACAATTTATTTATAATTATAAAGGAATTGAGCAAACTTTTCCAAAAGATACAAACATTAGAATTCAATTAAAGCATATAGGAAACATAATTACACAATTACCACAATTGGAACATAAATTGATCATACTTAGGCTTGATCATACTTAGGGTTGATAAACATGAGTGGCCAACCTAGGTTTTGGGTGCACAATTAAAGGCTCTTCTCTTTGCAATGTCAATCCATATGCTTCCTCCATATTAAGTGTCTCAATTGATTGCCCATTACCCAACTCAAAATTGAATGCATGGATCAAAGTTGCAGTCAATAGTTGAACCATTCTTATCCCCAAACTCATTCCAACGCAAATTCTACGACCCGCCCCAAAAGGTATCAACTCGAAGTCATTTCCTTTGACATCAATATTAGAGTTTTCCCCGCCCGGTAGGAACCGGTCAGGGCGAAACTCTAGTGGGTTTGACCACACTTTTGGGTCACGACCAATGGCCCAAACATTGAGTAGAAGTGTCGAACTCTTGGGAATCGTGTATCCGTTGACTTGGCAAGTCTCGTTTGAGATTCTTGGTAGGGAGAGCGGGGTGGATGGATGGAGGCGGAAATTTTCCTTGACGATGGCTTGAAGGAAAGGTAGTTGAGGTAGATCGGATTCAACTACGTATCGATTCTTACCAACAACGTTGTCGAGTTCTTGTTGAGCTTGAATCATGATTTTGGGATGTCTTATGAGTTCAGCTATTGCCCATTCCACTGTGCTGGAGGTCGTGTCTGTCCCAGCAGCAAACAAGTTCTGCAATTGATTTTGTAACATGATAAATCATGTCAATATAAATAACACGATCATAAACTATCCTTAAAAAAAT
The DNA here is from genome assembly GCA_023678885.1 of Pogostemon cablin. Lineage (NCBI taxonomy): Eukaryota > Viridiplantae > Streptophyta > Magnoliopsida > Lamiales > Lamiaceae > Pogostemon > Pogostemon cablin. The sequence goes on along the minus strand of CM042960.1, from coordinate 5,490,743 downwards.
CAATAAAATTAATAAATGCATTTCTTAACTAGTGTAATAAAACAATCATTCATGATAAGTTGGAGTACTGTATTATTCAATAAGTTGAGCTCAATTATTTCTTTTAATCGGGATCTCAACTTTGTCGGGTGTTTTCACCCATCAATTTTTAATCATCAAAATAATTTTATTACTATTCTTTAATTAGATCGACAAGAAGTGATATTTGGATGAGTTACTTTCTTGTGAGACGGTTTATTTGTAAGACGGGTGGAAGACGGGTCAATCCAAAGTATGCTTATAATATAGATAAAGTATGCTTATTTGTAGTTAAAGTATGTTAATAATGAATTATGTTATAACACGTTAAAATCATATTTTAATGCATAATTCAGCATACTTTAAAAAACATACTTTAACAACTATTAAACATATTTTATCTAAAAAATAGACATACTTTAATACGTCTTACAAATCGTCTCATGTAAAAACGTCTCACAAGAAACTTTGTCTATTTGAATTACTCTTCAAATTAATTTTTCGTATATAATTTTCAACATCATTTTATTTTATTTTATTTTTTCGTAATATTTAGTGTATTACCAATTATACACTCCATATGGGCATTATTGTCATGTAAGACACTAGACCATCTCCAGGCGTTTACTTTATTTTAACGCAATTTTCACACTAATTTAGTGCAGAATTATATTATAGCTCCACCCGTTTGTACTATATTTTCGCACTATATAGAATATTCTAAAAATATTTCATTTTATATTAAAATATAAATTAATATTTATATAATATTTTAATTTAATAAATTGTACTATTTCCTCCGTCCCGCCCAAATAGCACTATTTTACTATATTGAGCCTCGCCTCCAAATTGCACAATTTTCCTCTTTTAGTAAAAAGGGTCCACCAATGGTCCACTACTACTTATCACATCTCTCTAATACGCCTATACACTTTACATAAAATAATAATACTCTTTAATCTACGTGCAAAAAGCAAATGATACACTTTAATCGGGACGGAGGGAGTATATTTTTAATTAAATTAATTTAAAATTTAATAAATATCATATATTTAAAATTAAAACAAATACTGTATATATAATATAAAATTTTAGACAAACTAAAATAATAATAACAATAAAATTTATTAATATAAAATTAAAATAACTAGATATATATTAATTTTATAATATTTAGAGAAGGGTAGGTCTTGGTGAGACCGTCTCATGGATCCCTTTACGTGAGACGGATCATTCATTAACCCAATTAAGTGTATTTTAAATTAAGCTAAAAATAATTTTGGAAAAAGCAAGGGGCATGTTTGGCAATGCAATTTTAATAAAAATTGCGGTGGTCCATGTATTCGCAGTTCGCTGCTTTAGAATGCCGTATAGATTTAAATTTTTATTTTTTAAGCTAGTTAAGTTATCATTTTAATAAAAAAAATATTATATTTTATTATTATCCATTATTATTAATTAATTATTCAATAATAATATTATTATTAGTAATTATTCTTTAAATTTTATTATCACTTTATAAAAATGTTATCACTTTTTATTCATCCTATGAATAGTTTATAAAATAATCACTTTTTGTTTATCATACACTTTTTATTATTCCATTGATTTGCTCGTGAAATAATTCAATTATACTGATATCACTTTTATTTGATTAGGAATAACTTTTTATTGAAAATATTATTACATTTTTTATCCATTCTATAAATTATTTGTAATTACACTTTGAAAATTAGTTATCACATTTTATTAAAGATGTTATCACTTTATTTGATTAGGAATAACTTTTTATTAAAAATATTATTACATTTTATCCATTTATAATTTTTTTTGTAAAATACACTTTTATAGTTAGTTATCACTTTTTATTAAAGATGTTATCACTTTTCGCTTACAATGTTATCACTTTTCATTTATATTATAAAATTTTAATGTAATAGTTCACAACACTGTTATCACTTTTCATCAATTGAGTATCATATTTTATAAATTGATAATATTTAAATAAAAAATAAATTAAATGAATAACAAATTTAAATTAATAGAAATTTTCATAATAAAAATATAATTTAAAAAATAACATTATATATATATAAAAGACCTAATTAATTTCCTTTTACCATTAAAATTTTAATTTTCTAATTTGATTACAACCAAACAATACCCTTAAAAATATAATTAATGGGTTAATGGGTGATCCGTCTCATATAGGAGGATCCGTGAGACGGTCTTACCCAAGTCTTTGCCTTTAAAGAATAGTGAATAAATCTGTATATATATTTATAAAAAAAAAAATAACATAATGTAATTAAGAAAAAAACGAATAGGAGATAAGTGACTAACAGTAGAATAGCACAAGATCAATCTCCGCCCAATATTATTCACTATTCAAAATAACGCTGTGTTTTGCTCTTTTTTTTTTTTTTTGATGATAAGTGGTGGTAGGTAATTTACCAATAAAAATCTAATTCCATAGCTGAATTGTAGCTAATAATTCAGTTAACAATTTAGGCAAAAGTTTGTGTGTGTCCGGGCACACGGAGCACATTCTGTGTGCCTTTAGATTTTTATGTTAAATTATATACCCTTTAATATAAAGATATGTACCTTTTATTTTACAAGGCAAAAACTTTTGTGTGCCCGGGCGCACGGAAGCACACTCAGTGTGCCTTTAAATTTTTGTGTTAAATTGTATACCCTTTAGTATAAATATGTATACTCTTTATTTTCTGAAAAAAAAATATAAAGTATAATGAAAAATGTATCCCTTTTAAAACAAAATGATGTATCTTTATTAATTAAAGTGTATACTCTTTAAAATAAAATAATGTACCCTTATTCATAATACTAAATTCTAAATGCGCAACATTACTTAACAATTTATATAATCAATTATTTTGTTGGTATATTCTGATGGCAAAAATCATTATAAATTTGTAAGCCTTCGATTAACAAATGTAACTTTTGAAGCGTCTTCTCATAGGTTTAGATTTTCTACGTTTGGCTACTCGTTTTCTTATGCACTAATCACCTAAAAGCGTGTTATATAAGATTGATTAAAAATAATATTAAAAAAAAATTGAGAAATCATTAAATTGGAAAAACGACGTACCAAAAGCAAGGCTTTAATTTCAGTATCCGTAAGCTTCCCTCCATCGCCATCATCAGTTTCCTTCAACGAAATCAACGTGCTCAATAAGTCCACGTGTCGGCCGGCGCCACCGTCGATCCTGTGCTCCTCGAGAATGGCGGAGAGGAAATCATCAAAGCGGCGGTGCAGTTTCTTCATCTTGGCGGCAACTCCCTGCAGATCCAGGCCGTCCAGTATCGGAATGAAATCTCCGATGTTGAAAACGCCGGACAACACCATGAGCTCCACCACCATGGCTTTGAACTCCTCCGCCTTCTCATCGCCGTGGCTGACCACCCGTTTCCCCAACATCACACGCGCTATCGCATTGGTGGCGCACACGTTTACCATTTGCCCTAATCGCACTGGATTGCTCCCCGCATTTGCAAGAGCACCGCACAGTATCTGCACTTCTTCCTGAATATTCATTATGTTAAAATTAAATGAATTAATTCAGTATTTATAATAATGCTTTAAAAGAAAATAAAAACATAATGCATGTCACCTAAAAACTTGCTGCTCAAAATTGCTTTTGCTCATGCATGGAAAGATAACCATACATATACTTGAGTTGAGTGACACCGTTTTGTATAATAAATAATGATATTTTAAATAAAAAATAATGTTTTATATAATTAATTAATAAAAAGTGATAAATATGCTATAAATTATGGGTAATTGTGGGATGCACCCCCAAATTTATAAGTAAAATAAGTAGTGAGGTAGTATTTTTTTATTTTAAAATAATTATTATAATTTTTTTAATGATGGAGATTAATTTGAACATAAATCTAGTGGTTAAATTGTCTAGGTGCACCAGGCACCCTAGAACTCATAAATTATTTTTACATACAAATACAATTACTAAGTAAAACTAATACTCCCTCTGTACAGGGTATTTATAGTACTGTAAATTAAAAAAAAAGTTATATTTTAAATATATAATGTAAGAGAAAATAAGATAAATTGATTATTTAGTAAAAATATAAATAAAATTGTTAGAAATTGATAAATAAAATATAAAAAATATGTAAAATATAGAGTATATTTTATTTTTACAGATGTGCATAAATGATTGGGGTATGTCTTCTCACATAATTAGTCCTTATATGAGACTGATAAAAAATATAACATTATTATCACTTTTGCTATAAAATATTATCACTTTCATTATAAAATAGTACTATCATTTTTTATTTATACTATAAATTGTACATTTTATAGTTCATTGTATCATTATCAATTTTTATCAATTGAATATCGTTTTTCAATCACGATATTAGTATCATTTTTAACCGTCATATGAAACTTCACACTAAAGTGTGTTATTGGGTTCATATTTAAAGAGTTGCATTTAATTTCTTTGTACTACTTTATTTAATATATGAACACTTTCTATCAGGAATAGTCATAAGTACTATGACTCTTCCACTCTCTCGTCTCAAATTCAAGTTCACATTTAAGTAGATATGAAGTTTAAGAAAAGTTACTTTTTGACTTACTTTTGAGGGTATTATGATATTTTTGGATAATAAATAAATGAAAAAGTATGTTATGTGTGTTAAAAAAGTGATGACAAATTTGAAATTAAAGTATGTTAGAGGGATATTAGTTTGTTGTTTTTCCTTTTATGGAAGTGTGAAGTTGAATTTGGGACGGACCAAAACGGAAAGTGTGAAGTTGAAGTTAGGACGGAGGGAGTATCCATATATTAAATAAGGTAGTACAAAGAAATTAAATGCGAACCCTTTAAATATGAACCGAAGAACACTTTTAGAAAATAGTAGAAGTTTGTCGAAACGGATGAAAACAGGGGTACTAAAAGCAGACAAATGAAAGGGAAATCTCATTTATGAGATGCCACTCGACGTGAAATATCTAGGATCTTCTCCGATCGAACACGTGTCCAAAGATCAGCCTAGTTTTGGATATTTTAATTCTAAAAATTCAATATATTATGGGAGTAAGTAATAAATGTGGAGTAATTAAAAAATAAAAACCGTTGCCTTTTTCTTTTTTTTTTAAAAAAACCCTCTACGTTATGCTATGTTTAAAGTCACATGTTCGTATGGAAAATGATATTGTCAAAAAAAATTTGTATGAGACTCGATAAAAATGGATAACCATTCACTAATATTATTTTATAAATAGTTTATAAAACAAATGAAAAATAATAATTTATAAGTGAAACAGTGCACATGACCTACTCAAAAATATTATTCTTAGATTTTTTACATTTGGTCGTCGTGTTTTATATAAATAAAATTTTCTTTTCATTTGATTATATATTATTCATTTCTTTTAATTTTCGATTGAAATTAAATAAATTAAGTTTGGTTTTTATTCTTTTTTTTTTCAACTAAAAAAAAGAAAAAAGGAAAGAAGAGATTTTTAAAATGAAAAGTTGCAAACTATCAACAATTAAGAGGGCGTGATTAAACATGTATTATATTTTTTGTTTATCGCACAAATTGTAAAGAATAAATTAATTGAATTCATAGATTAATTATTTAATTTATAAAAATAAATTTAGAGAATTTAAATATAATTTGAAATTTTCATATTTAAATAATATATTATTAATCAAAATTTGACTAGCATTAATATTTTTCATTTTTAAAAAATAATAGGAGTAGTTTATATTTTTAAAGAAATTTAAATTTCAATATGATTAAGATTTAACCGAGTAAATGGAATAAAAATAAAAAAGAAAAATCATAAGAGATTACATTCAATCTTTTACTTTTTCTTATGAGTATTGAATAGGTAGGGAATATTACATGTAGAATCATCAAAGATTACAAATAATTGAACTTTATTAGTACCTCGAACTTTTAATAATACAGATCAATAATTATAAATAATTGACCTTTATAATAATACGGCATGATCAATATTCAACATTTCTTGTGCGACGCTACTTATGTGAGATCATTTGTGAGATACGTTAAAGTATGCTTATTATATAGATAAAGTATATTTAATGGTTGTTAAAGTATGTTTTGTAAAGTATGATGAATGATGAATTAAAGTATGATCTTAGGATGTTATAATATTATTCATTATTGACATACTTTAACTACAAATAAACATACTTTACCTATATGATAAATATATTTTAATAATAGGTCAATCCGTATCACAATCATTTTATAAAAAATCTGTCTTACAAAAAATCTCTCAATATGAGTATAAAATTAATTATATGACATTTCTCTGCCAAAAGTCAGCGTGCGTTGGTGTACATTATTGGTGTAGATTAACCTAGAGTAAAATTATAATAAATTAAGAATTCAAGTACCGTGTCTCCACGTGAATACAAGAATTTTAATATTAAAATTCTTGTGTTTACAGGGGACACGGTATGTCTCGGAGCATAAGAGCATCACTCTTAAATTAAATTTTAATTTAATCTCTATAGTTAATTAAATTAAATAATTAAAATTAAAATAAAAAAATTATACATTACCCTATATTTTTAGTCTGTAAATCCTATGATGCAACCCAAAATTATCCATAAATTAATATTATTAAATTTTAAGGTGCATTCGACGCACTCTAGTCCCTAAAATTTATAATATTAAAATTTAAGGTGCATTCGGTGCACTCAGTCCCTAAAATTTATAATTTAAAATTTAGAGTGTACTGAGTAATTATTAAACTTATTTTTAATCATATTATTAAAATTTGGTGGAAATGATAAAATTAAAATCTAATTCAATAATTCAAATTATCTAGATAAACTGCAGTTTTACTCTAAATTCTAAAATACATTAAATAATACTTATTTATATATTTAGGTGTATTGAGTGATTTTTTCATATTATTAATCCGTTATCAATTAATTTAAATAATACTAAACTATAATGTCACCTCATTTTTTATCATATTTTATGTTACACTTTCTATTACACATCTTAAATGACTCATCAATTTGAATATTTTCTCTATTTTACGTTTTATATTTTATTGGTATTTCATAACATAAAAAACTATATCTTATAATTTACTATTAAACTATTAGGGAATATGATATTAATTTGAAAAACAAACAATGATACATGTGATTTGAAAAACAGCAAGTTGAAATTGATAATCTCATCTCATGATTCACACGTATGTGAAAGAAAGTTTGAACTTTTATTTACTCTTAAAATTAATACTACTTATTTTTCATTCGAACACAGAGAAGATTTTGGACGTTTCCGCCTAAAATTGATTAGTTTCATTCATTCAAAATAATTCGTACCATATAAAGTATAATAACAAAATCAAAGCCAACAATAATACTAAAGAATGGATTATGGAATATGTCTTTACTTAATTTATTTCAAGTCAAATCAACCGGCCAACTGCAAAAATTTATGATATTACCGCACATGTCATAACATCACACATTATAAAATACTACTTGGGTCCCTAAATCCCCCACGTTTATGGTTCTACTTTTATTTAGTATTTTTTAATTACTTTTATTGATTTTTATAGGGTACTTTAATATTTTTAAATAGTAAATTAATGTTATATGTAAAATAAGAATGATAATTCAAAATCAAAACAATTTATGAAATTATTGATTAGTAAAATATTTTTCATTTTTATAGTGAAAGATATTATGAGAAGAGGAACGGAGAAAGTATGCAAATTTTTGTCGGGTGTAGAAAGTATTTTTTATTTTTGAAAGCTTAAAATTTGTGTGTATTTGGAGATATCGTATTCTCAAATCTTACATTTTTATCATTTAATACTCCCTCCATCCCACATATTTTTACCCACTTTTCATTTTAGGTTGTCCCACGTATTTTTACTAATTTCATTAATGATAAAAATACATAATATTTTATTACCTACTTTTTACATTCCCAACAACTTTAATTAGTTTTTTTCACTTTATTCATAATTCCCAGCAACTTTATTTACTTTTTCTTTTTAAATTACTAATTTATCCTTACTTTTTTTACATTATATATTAAAAAATAACACGTCTTAATCTTTGTGCCCGTACAAATTGATAAAAATACTCGGGACGGAGAGTATTAAATATTATATTCTTAGAACTTGTACACTTTATTTTTTAAAAGAGAAATTTAATTTTTAATAAAATATTTACACTATTCATATTTTAATAATATTTTCAATTAAAAAATTAAAAATTAGAGCTTTATACATTTTGTGCACCGGATATAAAAAAGATTAACTCCTTTTCAAAATCAAGAATTTATATTCCAAAGATATAAAATTTTATTTAGGGATCAAACATTCGAATGGGTGGAGACCTTAAATCCTAATATATACTTCATCCGTTCACTTCTAAGGTATCAATTTTACTATTTTTAACTTCCCATTTTACTATTTTTAACGTCTGCTTCAAAGGTATCAATTTCCCCTATTTAGTAAAAAGTACATAATATGTCCCACCACTTTCCTCCAATACAACCATCCACTTTACATATAATAATAATAATACTTTTAATTCACATGCAAAAAACAAATGAATATCTTATAACCGGACAGAGTATATTTATTTATTAAAAAAAAAAAGTTTGTCTGAGAGGGAGAGTCGACCTGTCGAACATGGCAAAAGTCATGCAAGGCCTTGGCGGAGAATATATGCAACGCACATATTCTCCGGAGCAACCGCCACCGCGGCCCGTACGGCGCGAACACCAGGTCCTGGTAATTATACGCCACGTGTTTGGCGCCGGCGTTCGGCGGCCGGCTCGAGAAGTTGCTGTCGTACACCTTCAGGAACTGCTCCGCCACGCCCGCCGATGCCGCCACCACCACGTGCACCAGCCCCATCTTCAGGTGCACCAGGGGTCCGTACACCTGCGCCAGCGCCGCCATCGACTGATGGGGCTTGGGCCCCAGCTGCGGTAGGTTTCCGATGATCGGCCACGGTTTGGGGCCCGGCGGCAGTGGTGGCGACTTGGCGTCGCTCCGGCGCCGGAAATAATAGAGGAGGAAAGCTGTGATGGAAGTGCATAATATGAGGGTAATTAAGATATTCATTTTCAACAACTATTATTCATTAATCACTATATACGTTGATTAATGAATGTTATATATAAATATATACTCACAGGTCGACTGGTAGGTAGGTGCGCCGTTTCTATATTATTATTTTCAATGTATCAACTTATATTATTATTATTATTATTATGTAATGGACACTAAAAAGGAGAAGAAAATTGGGTTTATATTATACATATATTTTTAAGGAATAATTTATCTCTTTCTTTTATGTGTTGTTATCAACATCATGGAATAAGAAATGTTATATTCTTTCTATTCATCCAAAGAGTTTTTTTTGACCCGTCCTTTTCCAAAGGTCTTATTTTATTTAAATGTATGAGACTCATATACATTTATTAATACTGCCCCCACACATTTATTAATATAATCAATAAATATTAAATAATAATACTATTTAATTCAAAGACAAATGTATTCCATTACGAGGAAGTACCAAATTGACACGCGGAGAGATCTGATGCGGTGGGTAGAAAGGAGAGAAATGGCGGGTATATAAACGTACTTCTGTTTTAGTCCACATCTCTTAAATGGAGTACTGTCTAGTTTCAACTAACCATATTAAAAACTCTAATATTCCGTCCTGTATAGATATTTAACTTTAACATATTTTAAACTCCAATCTAGATTTTCTGTATTAGATACAATAAAATTTCTTTGAAATATATATATCATGTAAAACGAAAGATATACAAAATCGTTTGAATTAATGTCACTTTTTTTTAAAAAAAATATTCCCGTGTCCCTAAAATACTTGCATATTTTGATCCATTTTCAAAAAATTTGCACATCCTAAAAATAAAAATAAAGTTTAATCTCAAGAACATTACATGAATACTACATTATTATAAAAATATAATTTTTTCTTTTACGTAAAAATCAATCATATTATAAATTTTATCTTATTCGATTACTCAAAATATTATTTTCTCTTACTCACATTGTTAAAAATAAAAAAAGGAATAAATTATACGTCACCAAATAAGTATATATATTTAATTAGGAACTTGCATGTATTTTGGAGGCAGTGGGAGTGATAATTATTGGCATGAGCGTTTATTCGTCCATATAATTTATTTCACACTAACAATTTTATTATTATTATAAATGAGAAATGATAATATTTTTAACGAGAAAGAGAGTCATTGTGTGGAATTTTTTTGTTTGGAATTTTGCTCCAGTGGTGTTATTTTCGGCAGCATTTTTGTGTACGTGGAACATTGTACATGCACAAATATTGTGTGGGTTTTGTGTAGGACTTTTTTTTAGTTAATTTCTGCTCAAGGTTATTAATAATGTGGTTGATAGAATTTTTATAGTTATAATTTTTATGTATTTTAATTTTAAAATATAATTAAATTAAATTAAATTATTTTTTTATTTTTTAAGTAGAATTACAATAAATTTGAGATTTAAATATAAACAACATAAAATTAAATTTACATTACATAGTACATAGTTAAGCATACAATTACATAATCAAGTTAAAAAAACAACAGCTTACTTCAAGTATATAATCGGAACGACCATCTCTAAAACTCCCTCCAATATCTAGAAAAAATGTACAAACAAATCAAATGTGGTATTGGAATAATTTGTTGTTGGTCTTGTCTTATTTTCTGCATACTTTTCATTTGCTACCAAGACTTCACGCCTTAATTTCGCGATAAAAAAATACTGTCCAAATTCATTATTAAAATATTATCTTTTCTTAATAATTATTTGATCATATTGTAATTTTATTTCCAAATGTTTTATTATTTATAAAATATTTCCAAATATTTAAGTTATATTAATTTCATATTAAATTAAAAATTAAATTAAAAATAAATATCAAAATGTATAATATTTAATTACATGAAAAAAATTAAATAAAGATTAAATATAATTAGTTTTTAGTGTAATAAAGGTAGTGCAAGCTAATTGGAAAATGAACTACTAGTATTTTTATGATGAATGTGTTGCAAAGTTACCAAAATGATATGATTTTAGTATAATATTATCATTTTTATTCCCCTCACATAACTAATATCGTGGACGATGTCACCCAAATAATTTATCACAATTTGAAGGGAAACATTAAAGTCAAAGCAATGATAACTTGCGTGAGATTGTGTAGAGTAAATATAAAAATTGTTCATGTAAGTATGACAATTTTCAATTTTAGTCATTTTTCTTTTGCAATTTTTAATTTTGATCATTTTTTATTCACTTTTAGTCCTTTTAGTCCAAATTTAGTCATTTTTGTCCAAATTTAGTCCTTTATGTTAAAAAAAGTCCAAAAATGATCCAAAAGTGTATACATTTAGGATCAAAAGTGGACAAAAAAAAGACCAAATTTTGAAAAAATTATCAAAACTGGACCAAAAAGACTAAAAATGAACAAAAAATTACCAAAATTGAGAATTGCAAAAGAAAAATGACTAAAGTTAGAAAATGTCATATTTACAGGATTAATTTTGATATTTACCCGATTGTATAATATTCAGAACCTACGAGATAAAGATTTAATTAAACTAAGAAACTTATTTCCTATTATATAGTCCCATGGTTCATTATATAATTGATTCAAATAGGTGGATACTAGTCACATCACAACGCCTTTAACTTATTTATTTATTAATTCTAATTATGTTTAAAATACAATTATACTCTTATGAACTAAAATTAATTTTGTGGTTTATATTCTATTTACTTCTAAATTTATAATAAAGGTGTTTTAGAAAAAAAATATATTATTGCCATTCGATTTTATAAACATGTGAATTAAGAAAATAGTGTAAAATAAAATAAAACTTGAATTCTCTGGCTAGCTATATATAATTGATATTTCATGAAAAATTTCATAATTATTAAACATTTATTAAAGTATGAGACATTAGGAAGTAATAATGGTTCATATTATTCACTTAAAAGTAAAAAAATAAAATAAAAATGAAACACCAAATTAAATGGATATAGATAATATGAGCGCTTAATTTGTGTAATTTCAATGAAAAAAAAGTGAATAAAATTATTAACTTTTGATTTTGAATTTTGATTTTGATTTTTATTTTTGTGAAAATTAAGTAATATTGTTGTAATATTTTAATAGTTTGGGTCACTTACTAATACATGAAATAATGCATAACTGCTGTATACTACATGATTCAAAGTACTATTACTCATAACTATACAATTATGATTGTGATACCATAAATACTATGTATTTGCACAATTTGGTTTTGCACAATTTGCTTTGCACAATTTTATTTTTGCACAATTTAAATTCCGGTAGCAGGCGGCGGTCAGCGGTGGTCAACGACCGATCAATGCCGGTCCGGCCATCGGTCAACGCCGGTAAACACCGGTCAATGCCGATCAACATCGGTCAACGCCGGTCCGGCGGGTGGGTGAGTGAGGGGTATGGTTGGTGGTTTAAAGATGTATGAGATTATAAGGTTATATTTGATATTTTACTTTAATATTTTGTATGTGAGAATAATTATTTAAATTTCTTGTATTTTATAGTAATTTAGGTTAAAAGTGTATCTATTAGTGATTTTCCCTATTTTAATACTGTCATTGGTTAATATTGAATGGTGTTACCATTCTAAAGAGATGCATAAAGGATGGAAGGGAAGTAAATTAATGTAAAGTATAACAGAAAATAGAAAATATGCAATATATGGCATAGATCAAAATTATGCAGACATAGAGAATAAACATGGAAATAAAATTGGGAAATTAAAGCATAGATAATTCCTATTGAAAACCAACGGCTAGCCTTGAAGTTGTAGATACATCAACGTCTTTAGTGTACAAAAATATTCAACTTAACCACATGGGGTCTTAATGCTTTCTTTACTTAGTTATGAATTTAAGTCTTTTGTTACGAAAATTGATCTGTGAATTTAATACAAAATGTAAAGTTTTTTTTTTTCTTTTCTTTTCCTCATTCCAATATAATGTTTCATTATCTTTAATTCATGTCACATTTGAATTGAGTGCAAGACTTGCGTGATACTGTCATTTTTTCGTTTCTTTAAAATAGTTATTACTTTTTTCTATTAAAAGTAACATCAATTTTCATTTATACTACGAATTATTCATGAAATAATCAATTGCACCATATTACTTTTCGTTAATCCTAGTATAAAAAATATCTTTCCGTGAAAATGTCACATATGATACGTTTACCAAACACAAGTTAAATAGTGAACCCTCTCTATAAGCCACTTGTGGCACATTCTTCGATTTACCTCCTCCACCAATCCCCTGAACAGGGGCGGTGGGGTCCCTAATGATGGGGTACACCATTTTTCATGAAAGATGCAACATTAAATGGCAAATACATTAGTACCTGTACACTTTCATAGTTCCATGTTGCAGGAATTTATCGTCCCCTTTTTTTATTTTTCATTTTTGTTACTCTTAATAATTAGGAACATGTAGCAATAAAAATTAATTTCTATGATAAGATATCAACATAAGTGTACAAGTTGATAATTAGGAACGTGTAGCAATGATAGGTCCAACTGGAAGCATAATCAGCAGAGTTTGATGTGGAGTGTTTTAGGCCAATCAAATGAATGAATTTTTATCAGTTATTAATATGGTTATGGAATTTGGTAAATAGGCTATCTAATGCAGTTTGAGTAAGTTATTTTCTTAAACGTTTGAGGGTTCAAAACAAGGCATGAAATTCGCATTAGGACGTGGAAGCTGTTTTGAAAGTTTTGCTTTTTTGAGTGTATTTAAATATTGGATAATGCAAAATCCGGAATATGGACATCCATATTAGCTTAAAAGTAAATATTATCATTATGCCTTTTCGTATAGAAGTACTATACCCTAAAATTCTAAACCCTAAATCCTAAAATTATAACCCATAAATTCTTATACCCTAAACCACAAAACTAATTATATTTAAATTAAGTATAAAAATTAATTTTTTAAAAAATTATGGATGTCCATTTCCTGGACAATTATCTTTACCAAACATTTTACTTGCTTTTTTTTTTCCACTTAGTAATTGATTGCAACTCTCATAAGTAATACAATACTCCTCACTACAGTGGATGTAGGCTGTGTTAATAGTAGAACCACTCTAAATTCCTCTCTTGTTTTTTTTTGGGTATTTCTTATACCCAAAAATATCAATACAAATTTTATTTATCGAAAAAAAAAACTCTAAATTCCTCTCTTTTCATTTAAGTAAACACATACATACACTTTTGATTTTATGTGAGTTTTCTTTATTCCATTGAGTGATTTCATCAAACATCCTGAGTGATCTTTGTCAGTTATCACTTTTTATCGAATATGTTTTCACTTCTCATTAAAAATATTATCACGTTTTATTTATACTACGAATTATTTATGAAATGCTTTACTGCACAACCATATATAATTTTTTTATCCAAATGATATAATCTTATCCGGAAATCTTTCCATGAAACAGTACACACTACCATGATCAACAATATAATTATGTTTATGATTAATGATAAACATGAGGTGACAATCTAAGTTTTGGTTGCACAATTAAAGGCTTGACCCTTCTCAACCCTACCCCATAAGCTTCCTCCATATCAAGTGCTTCAACTAATTGTCCATCACACAACTCAGAACTAAATGCATGGATCAAAGTTGCAGTCAATAGTTGAACCATTTGTATCCCCATATTCATTCCAGCGGAAATTCTACGACCCGCCCCAAAAGGTATCAATTCAAAGTTATTTCCTTTGACATCAATATTAGAACTTTTCCCGCCCGGTAGGAATCTATCGGGCAGGAACTCTAATGGATTGGACCATTTGTTCGGATCACGAGCAATGGCCCAAACATTGACTAGAAGCGTCGAGCCCTTAGGGATAGAGTATCCGTTGACTTCACAGCTCTCGTTTGCGATTCTTGGTAGAGAAAGCGGGGTGGACGGATGAAGACGGAAAGTTTCCTTGACGAGTGCTTGGAGGAAATGTAGTTTAGGTAGTTCAGTTTCAGTGACACTACGATGGTTGCCCACAACAGTGTCCAATTCTTGTTGAGCTCTTTGCATGATTTTGGGATGTCGTATGAGTTCAGCTATTGCCCATTCTACTGTGGTAGAAGTTGTGTCTGTCCCAAATATGAATAAATTCTAGGGACATCACTTTCTCTCGCCCTCGTCCCATCCGCGAAGCTGAGGCGGGATAAAAGCGTAACTCCATGGTGTCATAGATTCTCTTTCTATCTTCCTCCCCCGTGACGCTCCCAAAGCGATCGCTATCTTTTGATTTCTTGCTTTCTTGTTATCTTGAATTATTATAGAACGGCTTTCTATTAGGTATAGTAGGCGTCGGGAACTTGGATTCTTTCAACACCCTGAAACGTTTAGTTGTTTCTCAACGTCCTCTACCCTTTTTAAAACATCTAATTTGCCCTGTTTTTGGTGTATATTCCTAATTTACACCCTGACACATGTTATATTTTTTCTTTCTTTTTGAAATCTCGGAATAGTAGCCAGCAGTTAAAAGTACCGCTTTTAGAGGCGTTGAAATTGAGGAGAGAATCTTTGACCCCTTTTTCTCAAAATTTTTATTTTTTACTCTCTGTCTCTCTCTTTTTTCATCGGCCCTCATCTCACACATACTCTCCCTCTCTCTCTCAAACTCTCGATTTTTCTGGCAGACACAGCGTTCCGTCCGGTCCTCCGGCGTGTCGTTCAATCTATCATCATCTCCACGTCGAAAATTAGCAGCAGCAAATATGGATAACCAGGTATTCCGTCTTTAGGATTTTAGGGTTTTGCAGAATTGCGATTTAATTAAAGTATAATGAATTTGGAGTTGTTACTGTAGAGTCTGAATTTGGAGTTGTTCTTGTCCCCCGAGGAAGTAGAGTCTGAATTCGGAGTTGTTACTGTATGAATTTGCCGTGTCCGACGAATTTTAAGTTTACATGTTCGACGATAATTATTTGAGTATAATTGGAAATTTCAGTGTAATTTGTAGTGTAATTGAACTTGTCGGTATATTTTTCTAATCTTTTTGAGCTTGTCCACCGATGTTTCTAGCGTAGTTGAACACGTCCGCCGATAATTGTATGTAAATTGACCTTGTCCGTCAATATTTATAGTACAATTGAGCATGTCCGCCAATTTTTGGCTCTGATTGAGCTTGTCCGCCGATTTTATGCATTTTTTGAGCATGTTCCAAGAATTTCTGAGCATTATTTAGCATAATTTTGCCATTATTTCTGCATAAAATAGCTTGTCCGCCGTTTTTGTGCCTTTACTGTGCTTGTCCGCCGATGTTTCTAGCGTAGTTGAACATGTCCGCCGATAATTGTATGTAAATTGACCTTGTCTGTCAATATTTGTTGTACAATTGAACATGTTCGCCAATTTTTTGACCCTGATTGAGCTTGTCCACCGATTTTATGCGTTTTTTGAGCCTGTCAGCCGAATTTCTGAGCATTATTTAGCATAATTTTGCCATTATTTCTGCATAAAATAGCTTGTCCGCCGTTTTTGTGCCTTTACTGTGCTTGTCCGCCGATGTTTCTAGCGTAGTTGAACTTGTCCGCCGATAATTGTATGTAAATTGACCTTGTCCGTCAATATTTGTTATACAATTGAGCATGTCCTCCAATTTTTTGGCCTTGATTGAGCTTGTCCGCCTATTTTATGCGTTTTTTGAGCCTGTCCGCCGAATTTTTGAGCATTATTTAGCATAATTTTGCCATTATTTCTGCATAAAATAGCTTGTCCGCAGTTTTTGTGCCTTTACTGTGCATGTCCGCCGAGGAATAAGTCCATAATTTGTGTCACTGGTGATACCCGAAGCAATAAATAGCATATACGCCGTGTTTCTTAGCATTATTTCGCTTATTTTGGCATTATTTCTGCATGAAATAGCTTGTCCGTCGATGTTATGCCTTAAATGAGCTTGTCCGCCGATGAATAAGTGTTTAATTTGCATCACCGCTTATTCCTCAAGCTTTAAATAGTCTTTCCGCCGAATTTCTTAGCATTATTTAGCATAATTTGCCATTATTTCATCATAAAAAAAACTTGTCTGCCGATGTTGTGCCATAATTTAGCCTGTCCGCCGATGAATAAGTGTTCAATTTGCATCACCGCTGAATATTTAAGCCTTAAATAGCCTGTCCGCCGAAGTTTTTATGTATAAAATATAGTCACGTCTTATTTCTAATCGAGTTGGCAGGCACTGTAGTGGAGCTGGAAACGACGTGGACTTCAATCTCGAAAAGTTGGGATTAAAGGTTATTGTAGGCCTTCCAAAGCTCTGAATTGCATACGCGAGGTGCTTATAAAGAGTGGCGATCAAACAGTGCGGAGGTTCAGAAGATCTTGTTTCGGGCATTTTTGGGATTTGGATTCAAATTATGGGTCTCCTAAAGCTTTATTTCAGCTGATGGCTCAAGAGGTTGTAATCCATGGTTCAGATATGTACTCCCGATACTTCAGGGTGTCTGATACAATTTTTATCTTCACACTCATGGAGTTATGCGTGTTATGGGACTAGTGTTTGAGGACCGTGGGGATATTGATCCGAATGATTCATTTCTGCCACCAGCAGACAGTTTGTTTGCTACCTTTCGTTCGAAGAGGGTCCTGGTTGATGAACTTATGAGAAGATTCAATGAAAACAAATATAAGGGCTAAAATGTGGTGAAAGCGGCCAACATTCTACTGCTGTACTACTTTTTGCTAGGCCGGGATACGTCAAAAGTATACATAGAGCCTTGAGTATGATATTTAGCTGAAAATGATGACCTGTGGAACTCTTTCCTATGGAGTAAGTACACATACCTAACCCTACTGCACCATATGGACTCTGTAAAGACTACGATGCAAGAGTTAGGCAAACAGCAGCGCATCAACTTTTATGGATGCTCATTTGCCCTAGCAGTAAGTGATACTGACTTTATTTCACCATTTTTATTCTTATATTAAATGCATTATTATGGTTGCGCAGCTTCCCTTCCCATCTGTGCAGCACGGTAATGTGATAAATCAAATAAAAACTGCATACTAATACTAAAAAGTGACCATGCCTCTTAAATTCACGGTTCGTGTATGTCTCCAAAGCCATATTGAACTGAAACAACACATCATTTCCGAAACCTTTGGACGGCTGCAAGACCTATCTATGTCTTGACTAGGACGTACCGATGTGGGCATCTGCATGTGTGTAGTAACGGGTTCCAGGAAACTCATTCCTCCTTTGGCTCTGATGTAGGAACAGAACCTCTCGAATAGAGCAGTTTCAGGATCCTCATCTTCAGCATTGAGTTGATCACCATCGCGCCCCTCATCTTGCGAAACCTCAGCACCCTCAAAATCCTCACACTGTGGACCCTCAAATGAATCATACCCATGGTCTTGCGATCCATTAGACCCATAGTCTTGAGAACCAGCAAAATCATCAAACTCATCACCCTCTGAACCCTCAAACCCATCAGAGGAGCACATCTCATCTCCATTCTCCACCTTTTTTTCATCCTGCTGTTCGCTAGCGTACTCACTGTTCAAATCAATATTTATCGTACGACTCGACACGCCCAAACCTATACTCGTACTCGGTCCGGCCAAATCTACGGGACTATGAATATTGACAGATGGAATTTGTGAACGAAGCAAGTCGGTCCAATAACTGCTCCCCACTGGCGCCGCACTAGTGCAACAATTATCAACTGATTACTGTGGTATGACCTTAAATGTGACAAACAGCATCGGCTCATCAACCTGCTGATACAACCCCCTAATATCCATATCATCCTTCACCTTATGTTTTGTTATACAACCACCGATGTCCACAAGTGTGTGTATAACATATTTAAAATGATTCAAATCGGCGCAAACTAAACTGTGCACATGCCCAATAATAAAATCCAACGTCAGCTGATCTGAATTTAAAACTAAGCTCGTGTGTTGGCCACGTACATACTCTAAACCTTGCCACCAGCCGCCCCACCATATAAAAAATTTCTCATTTCCAATCCAAGGCCTAAAGCTTTCAACAAAAGGACAATTAATTGTTATATTGACACATGATTCATTAAAGTATTTTTCTGATAAGCCAATTTAGTAGGTACACACAAATTAAGCATTAAATTATCAAGCACACATCCAAGTTAAACATTAAGTCATACGTACGCAGACAAGCTCAATTAAGGTCCATAAATCGACGAACAGGTCTATTATACTAAAAAAATAATGACTTACATGCTGAATTTTGCTCAAACTTGACGGACATGCTCAGGTAGCCAAATATAATCGGAGGACATGATATAATATACTTAAAAAATGGCCAAACATGCTCAATTATGCATTAAAAATCGGCGGACATGTTCAAAAACCAGTAATATTTCGGCGGACATGCTCAATTAGGGTCAAATAATCAGTTCACATGCCCAATTACGGTGGGAAAATCGGTGGACATAATCTATTACGCCCAAATAATCGGTGGACATGCTCACTTAGGAAGGAAAAATCGGCGGACAAGACCATTTCAGGAGAAAAAATCGACGGACATGATCAATTAGGGTCAAAACATCGGCGGACATGATAAATTAGGAGAGAAAATCGGCGGACATGCTCATATAGGGTCAAATAGTAGGCCGACATGGTCATATATGGTACAAATTCGGCGGACATGCGTAAATATGGTGAAATTATCGGCGAACAGACTCATTTATGGTCAAATCATCGGCGTACATGCTCAATTTTAGGTGGACAGACTCAATTTTCGACGGACAGGATCTACTGGGCAACTACTTTTGGCGGACACGCTAAATTAGGCTACTAATTTCGGCGGACAAGCTGAATTACTGTCAAATAATAGACGGACACATTTAATTAGGCCACAAAAATCGGCGGACATGGACGACCTTTAAATAAATTAACAGCAACATTGAAAGAAAGTAATAAATAAAATACAATGCAAACAGCGTTCGTATCTTACCTTTGGCTCTAACTATGGATCCGTCGAAGACAAAAACGGTGGGTAAATAGGGGAGCCGATCACATTTTTATGCTCCAATAATTTGTGGATACAGAGGAATGAAGTATGAATCCACTGTGCCCAATTTTTTTGTTTGTTGGTGGTGAAGTTATTTGGTTGGTGGGGATAGTTGAGAGTTTAATGTGACAAGAATTTACATAAATGAACTGATTGTTAACACAGTGCCTTAATTTTCACCCCATTTAATGAAGTGTGTTTCAGTGGAGTGGTAAGTAGTTAATTTTGCATGTGTTTAATCACATAATTACTGCATGTGTTAATTAATAAAAAGCCTATTATAATCTAACAATTTAAGGAATTTAAAAATTAAATTTCGTGAATTTTAAATTGTAGGTGTGCGCTTAAAATTTGGCTTTTTCACTTCATTCAGCTTGTCCGCTGAATTAGGGGTTATATTTTAATAGATTTATTTATTTCTTCTTTAATTAATGTGTCACCCCTAAATAATCAACATATTCCCTGACACATCTATTTTGCATACAGCTGTAGTTGTCAACTCATTCCCAATACAAAAAGGTGGATCATCCTTGAGGGTATTCATGACATTGCATGTATTTTTAGGGCAATTTAGATGTATTAGAAAAGGTAGGGCAAAAAAATGTTGACTTCCCCATATAGGGCAAATTGTGGTATTTCCCTAAATTCTATAATAACTTTGTATGCATGTTAAAAAATGAATTGGTTAAACCATATAAGAATGACAAGAAATGAAAAAAAAAGGCAAACATTGATATGTGATCATCAAACGAAACGTATTAAATAAAAAGTAATAATATTTTAATAAAAAATGATATTTGATTGATGAAAAATTATAATATTCAAATGAACTATTTCATTAACGATTCTTATCATAGATAAGTGATAGACCAAGAAAAAGTAAAACATCCCACACTTTTTGTGTAGTATACAGTGGCGGACCCATGAATTTGGTTCAGGGGGCCACATATTACTCTATCCGTCTCATAAATAGTTCATGTTTACACTGTTCAAAAAAGTTACTCCCTCCATCCCGGAGAAGTTAACACATTTTTTTGGGGCATAAAGATTAAAGAATATAATAATTTAATGTAAAGTGAAGTAAAGTGAGGTGAGATAAATAATATTTAATGTGTAGTAAGTAGTTATATTAGAGGTGGTATTTGGACTCCATGAGAATAAATTAATTGTTTTGGTGTGGGTCCCAAGTATTAAAAAGGAAATGTGTCAACTTTAGTGGGACAAACCAAAAAGGAAAGTGTGTCAACTTCTATAGGACGGAGGGAGTACTTTATTTACTAATTTTATTGATTTTTTAAAGGATATTTTAATATTTTTAAGTAAAAATAATAATGTGTAAAATAGGTTAGATGTATTAAGTGAGAATGATAATTTTGAAATTTAAATATGATGAATATATAATTGGATAAAAATATTATTTTTTTAGAGAAAAAAAAGAATGTTATAAGAAAAATAAATAAATAAAAAGTGTAGAGAGTTATATATATATATATATATATATATATATATAAGTCCTACGTATTTTAAATTAAATAAATTAATTACATAAAATAAAAGAAAAATATAAAGAAAGAAATCAAAGTAATAATAATATAATTTAAATAATTATGTAATAGGAAAGATATAGGAATTTAAAAAAACAAATAATCACTGTCATCTATGATCGAACTCTGGACCCCCAGATGCGCTGCCCTTCATCACATACCATATGTTACATATATAATAATAATTTGCAGGAGATAGGTGGGCACGTGCCCCCTTACTCCTTAGTACGTCCGCCTTTGGTAGTATATATTGACTTAGATTCTCTCTCAAGTATAGGTTTTATTTAAAAATAATACAGTTTAGAGGTGTAATTTTTTTTCCCTTTCAATGGAAGATTTGATGGAAACTCTTTTCCAATTCGAGTCTTATGATGATTTTAAATTCAAAGAGGAAATTGAAGTAGATCCTGCCCATTCTCCTATATCCTCAAAGTGTGGCGACGAACGTTTTCATCGCTAACAAATTTTAGTTACAAAAAATTAGAGTTAACAATGAAAATATTATCACCTTTTTATTTATATTTATAAATTATTCATGTATAATGTATTGACTTTATTTTTCATTAATTTGAATTTTTTTTTAATTAAAACGTTAGGGTCATTTTTTATTCCTCTAAAAAAGTATTTATTTATATTTTCGTAACACAATCTCACACCCAAGTGTTTATTTAAATAATAATGGTGAAGTAATTAATATTTAGAGACGTACCAAGATCAATGCTTTAATTTCGGTATCGGTGAGCCTTCCGTCGTCACAGTCATCAGTACTATCCTTGAAGGAAATCAACGTTGTGAGTAAGTCCACGTGTTCCTCGTGTCTGTGATGTTGAATGATGGCGGTGACGAAAGCATCAAATCGGCGGTGCAGCTTTTTCATCTTGGCAACAACTCCCTGCAGATCCAACCACTCTAGCGCCGGAATAAAATCTCCGATATTGAAAAACCCGGCTACGACCAACAGCTCCTCCACCATCACTCTGAACTCCTCCGCCTTCCCATCTCCGCCACCGCATCCATGGTCAACCACGCGCCTCCTAAGCACCACGCGCGCTATTGCGTTGGTAGTGCACACATGTACCATGTTGCCTAATCGCACCGGATTTTGTCCCGCACTCGCCACAGCACGTGTCAACATACTAATTTCTTCCTAAAAAATCGATTTCTTCCACTAAATGAGTGATATATACTCTCTCTGTCCCAAGGGTTATTTATTTTTTGTACGTAAATTAAGAACTATTATTATTTAATATGTAGTGGATAATTGTATTAGTGGGAGTGTTGGGTTTCATATTTTAATTGTATTAGAGAGTGAGAGTGTGAGTTCCATATTTTAATTGTATTAGAGAGGGTGTGTGAGTCCCATGTGCATAAAAAATAAAATGAGAATCTTTGGGTAGGAGGACCAAAATGGAAAAAATGACACTCTTAACCTGGAACGGATGGAGTATTAGAGAAAATGTGAAATTATACTCTAAATCAAAAGAAAAAATAAATAAAGGTGATTTTGGTATTAAATTAATAAATATGAAGAATATGTAATATTTAATATAATCTTGCGAGGATGTTAATATTATGTAGAGTCAAAAATTGTGGTTACTTGTGAAATGAAAGTTTGTAAAATATAAAGACTAAGAAAATATTCTCTCCCCCGATTCTAAGGAGTATTATTGTTATATTCCCTTCGTCTCTCGATAAGAGGGTCTTTTACTTTTTGGCATGTAAATTAAAGAGTATAATTATTTAATGTGTAGTGAATAGTTGTATAAGTGGAAGTGTGAGTCTTATATTTTAATTGTATTAGTGGGTGTGTGTGAGTCTCATGTGTATAAAAAGGGAAAGAGAACTCTTTGGGTGGGACACCAGAAATGAAAAAAAGACCCTCTTTAAAAAGGACAGAGGAAGTATGTAAAGTGTGTAGTTGTATTAGAGGGAAGTAGTTGGTCATATTGTGTATTTTTTTACTAAATAGAGGAAATGAATATCTTCGAAGCTGACGCCAAAAATAATAAAATGAATATCTTAGAAACGGAGGGAGGGAGTATTATTTTTATTCATGGAATTATTCATGTAATAGTTTATAAATATTTTTATTCATTGAATTATTCATGTAATAGTTTATAAATATTATTCTTTTTCTTAGTTATCTTTAATTTTTTACATCTGTCACAAACTTGGTGTGTGAGATTATAAAAAAAAGGAGTATTTTATTTCAAACATATAATCTGAATTCGCAAACAAAATTTTCAACCCAACATTGCAACACTATAATATTAAAACATTTAAGATGTTGGGTTTGCATGTAAGAGAAGGGAGGGTTACTTTTAATACCAAAAGTGTAATTATTATTGTAAATGTTTTTTTTTTAAGTATTGTAATCCTTCTAATCTTTAATTTTTCTAAAAAAATAACACCCTACCTCGATTGCACACTGTATTAAAAAAAATAAAAAATCCCTTTATGCAAAACAACCATTTCCCTGCGCTTGATAACTTGTTGATCCTACTATATAAAAAATACTAATAATAATTAATTTTTTTAAAGGTGCTAATACTGTTTTACAAAAGATTTGCAAAATAAAAAAATTAAAAAAAGAGTGAAGACACGATGGTCGTATTATATTATAAAATGAACAAATATGAGAATATTAAGATTGTGTGGGTATGTGGTATCGAACCCGTCGTAGGTGGCGGAAGTCATCCATGGCCTTGGCTGAGAATATATAGACGGCACAGATTCTCCTTAGCAACCGCCACCTCCGTCCGTACGGCCTAAAAACCAAGTCCCAGTAGTCATACGCCACGTACTTGCCGCCGGCGTTCGGCGGCCGGCTGGAGAAGTTCCCGTCGTGCACCTTCAAGAACTGCTCCGCCACTTCCGCCGACGCGGCCACCACCACATTCTTCGACCCCATCTTAAGGTGCACCAGGGGGCGTACACCCGCGCCATTGCCGCCATCGTCTGGTGGGGCTTCGGCCCCAATTGCGCTAGGTTCCCGATGATCGGCCATGGCCTCGGTCCGGTGGCAGAGTCTCCACGTTGCTCCGCCGCTCCTTTAAGAAGGAATAGAGAAGGAAACCTAGCATGGAAGTGCATAATATCAGGGTTATAATGGTCGTTGTATGTGGGTAATATAGACTACCGCCAATTTATGAAAATAAAATTTGAAGATTTTAACTTTATAACCAAGTGGATAAAATAGATACATATAGAGCTTCAAAATAAACCGATAGTGGAAAATTTTTATTTTGTTCAAATCGATAGTAAAATAGTTAGGACATTTAGTTTCGTCTTAAACTATTCACCTTTTCTCTGATTACTTTCCAAACAATATTCTATTTCATTTTTATCAATTTTATTTCATAATTTTGTAATTCATATTTTATACTCCCTCCGTCTCAGGCTATGATGGTCATTTTTTTATTTTAGTCGTCTTACCTAAAAAGTCTAATTTCCTTTTTTACACACATGAGACCAACACACCCCTCTAATACAATTAAAATATGAGACACATACTCCCACTAATACAATTACCAACTACACATTAAATAATAATACTCCTTAATCTACGTGCCAAAAAACAAATGATTCTCTTACGCCGGGACGAAGGGAGTATGCAATTAGAAAAATTGAATATTTTTAAGTTAAAAGAATTTGGTTTGAATTTAAAAATTATGAA
The DNA here is from genome assembly GCA_023678885.1 of Pogostemon cablin. Taxonomy (NCBI): domain Eukaryota; kingdom Viridiplantae; phylum Streptophyta; class Magnoliopsida; order Lamiales; family Lamiaceae; genus Pogostemon; species Pogostemon cablin. The sequence continues at coordinate 5,465,333 of CM042960.1, read as the reverse complement.
ACTATTTCTGAAAAATTAAGTTTTTAAAACTATTTCGAATAAAGTAAAGGTAAATTTGTATAACATATTTTAAACATAACATATAGTACTCCCTCCGTCCGCCTCTGAGGTATCCATTTTATTATTTTTGGCGTTAGCTTCAAAGGTATCCATTTTCTCTATTTAGTAAAAAAGTACACAATATGACCACCACTTCCTTCTAATACAACTATTCACTTTACATATAATAATAATACTCCTTAATTTGCAAAAAGCAAATGGATACCTTAGAATCGTACTAGGGAGTATATCTTACTTTGTACGTATATGTGATATGGAGTACTCCCTCCGTCCCATTTTAGATGGCACACTTTCCATTTTGAGTTGTCCCACAAAAGTTTGTCCATTCCTAAAAAAGTAAAAAGTCAAACACAATTACCCTTCCCCATACACTTTATTTACAAAAAAATCACTCCTACCTAACACACCTAACATACTTTATCATTTACTATTTATTACTAAAAAATACCATAATACCCCTAAAAGTTATAACTTTCTTAATCTCCATATCAGAAAGAAGGGTGCAAACTTTTTTGAGAAAGAGGGAGTATATGTTATGGCATTAAAATAAATGTGCTATTACATGATAGTAAATATGCTAGGCCGGCTGTATAATATGTACTAGTAGGTGGGAAAATGGCCTAATTTAATTTATTATGGCGTGTAGTTTTAATTAATGTAATATTACTATACACTATAGTAATTTTTTTATATAATAAAATAATAATTATGATATCAGGATACATATACAAATTAAATGGAAGAATTTCATAGGATGATCTAACTTTTAGTTTAGGTCTTAAATTAAAACTTGATTTTACAAGTGTTTCAAATTAAGGTCTAAATTTAGATATTTTTCTCAAATTAGGGCCTGATTTTTATGTTTTTCAATTTGTTCTCATTTTAAAACTTACAATAGAATTTATTTTCTCATTTTTAATCATACAACATAGTTTAAAAATATTATTATACACCTTCAAATTAAATTATAAAATTAAAATATGTTATTTTTATTAATATTTTATATTTTCTATAATTTATATTGAATTCGTAAAAAAAATAAAATTAAGACTAGTCTTAATTTGAGAAAAAAATTAAAATTAAACCTTCAAATGAGATAATTCTAAAATGAAATCCAAAAGTGAGACGTAAAATTTGGATCTTTATATGAAAATTTTCCCAAATTAAATTCATAAAAGTGTTTGTCTATTTCTTAAACTTCATTTATCGAATTTACGATAAATGTAAAGAGTCAATTAAAAATTTCCTATCTCTTTCATAAATATTACTTGTATAATCTCGTGTGCAAAATAACAGTAAATACTCCATAACTAAACTCAATTACTAATTAATAACACAAAACACAGTAATTTCATAATACATTTTAATTTTAAAATTATCATCATTTTTCAATACACGTACGTAACATATTTTACATTTTATTATTTAAATAACCTATGTATCCTTACAAAAGTAAATAAAATTAATAAAAAAAATAATTTTTCTTAATCCTGTGAAAAACACAACGAACAGAATTCCAAATGATTTTTCCAACCACAGCCACCTGCTTCCTCACCTTACTCTTTACTTTTGAACCCACCTGTTGTTTTACACAAATATAACACCCACATGATATCGACAAATTAAGATATATATTAACTCTAATAACCCAACATAAAATCATTTTTATCTAACAACTATTATTAATTTATATTTCATGTAAAGATTTTCTTTTTCAATTTTATCCCCTGCATATATTTTATTTAAGTTCACAAACGAAATTAGTACTAGCTAGTTGTGGGGTAAAAAATGAAAACTATATATATGGTAACTAGAATTAAAATCTAATTCATATTTGAAATGAATAAAAAGAATTAATTATATTAAGACGGAAAATATGGAATGTTAGTGCATGTCCCTGCTTGCTGTACGTTCTGTTGAGGTGTTGGTCGAGATGTTGCGACACTCGAACCAACACTTGTAGCAGCATTAAATCAGGTGTCGTTCCAAGTGCAGCAGCACTCCGAATGACACTGAGAACAAAAAACTTATACAGCAGCGGAAATTTACAGAGAAAACTCAAGAACACATCAATGTAACTCATCCACAAACTTACGTTTGTGGCGGCCCCATAGCTAAAACTTCACTAAACTTGAAAAAATAGTGAATACAAAAGTTCTCAAGGATCAAATTCAATCTTTAAACTCTTTAGAATTTATCCTATTAAACCCGTAAAATTAGACCTATTACAACAAGATCTAAAAACTACTCTAAAGACAAAAATTGTAAAACGACAATTACAATTTTCTAGCATATGAGAAGAGACCGCTCATCTCTCCAACGCTCCAAAAAGAGTAGACGGGGTGCTTCTCGAAGTGTGTCAACACTCCATGCAACACCCAAAATGGCACCCGTTTCTGATATGGATTTTCTGCATGAGACGCTCTTGAAATAAATGACTTTGGACATGTTTTATAGATTCATATTATGCCACTTCATTCCTGCATCAGTTGTGAGACATGAAGTCTCTAACTCTCCCACTAAGTCTTCAACTTCCCACTTCCTTAAAAATAGGTAGTTGATTCTTCATTCTAAGTTCTTCTTAGAGAGAAATTAACGTATTTTTGGAGAGGCGAAATTTAAGCACCAGCATGGAATATAAAATTTCAGCATTTATAACCGGATCAAATGCTTGATATATATAGTTGAAACAATTAATTTGCAGGAAATCAAGACATTAGTAGAGAATGTTACATTATTCCAATAATGAAATTATGTTACCATTATTAAACATATTAATTTAAAGACCAGAGAAATTCGGTCCGAATCCCCTGTTCTATATCGTATTCCATTCCATTTTTTATAATATATTTTTTAATAAAAATATTAAAGTGAGGCTTGTGCGTCTGGACGTACGGGAACACATTCCGTGCGCCTTTAGAAATTTAGTATTATGGGTAAGGGTACATTGCTTTGATCTAAAGGGTATACACTTTAATTAATAAAAGGTACACCATTTTGTTCTAAAGGGTATACACTTTTCATTAATATTTTTTTCTTTAGAAAATAAAGGGTACATATTTTTATACTAAAGGGTATACAATTTAACACAAAATTATAAAGGCGCAGGGAGTGTTGTTCATGCGCCCAGATGCACACAATAATTTTCTTTAGAAAATAAAGGGTACACATCTGTATACTAAAGGGTATACAATTTAATACAAAATTCTAAAGGCGCACGGAATGTGGTCCGTGCCCGGGTGCACAGGAGTTTTTACCAAAATATTATACTTATTAAATGATCATTAAATCCTATCATCAGTGACGGAGGCAAAAATCGAACTTAGGAGGACCAGAATAGCATTGTAATTTTTTTGAAGTAATTTATTTTTTTTAATAAATAAAGTATAAAGTAGTAATATTTCTATCTCTTGTAATTTTGTATGTGTAAATGGACGCACATAAATTAAGAAATATTATTGTTTAGATGTAGCATAAAAAAAAGTAGGGGTAAGACATAATTTAAAGAGAAAAAAATGAATAAAGTTTTTGAATACGATAAATAAAAAGTAAAAAGTAGATGCTATTTTTGTAATATTTTAATGCTTTAAGTATATTAATATTATGTAATGTTACTATTATTGAAGATGAGCAAAAGTAATGGTACAAATAAATATAAAAATGAAAAGTGTGCAAAAATAAAAAGAACGAATAAAGTATATTATATGTATTAAAAGTTATGACGCAAAAGGAACGAATAAAGTATATTATATGCATTAAAAGTTATGATGCATTTGAAAAAATATATTTAAAGTTATGAAAAATAAATCATAAAAAAGAAAAAGTACAAAGTATTTTTAAAAGTAAATTAATCCTTAAAAAAACATTAAAAATCATTCCTAAAGAAGGAATTAAAAAGAAGAACCGAACCCATAGACTCTTCTTTACTTTTGAACAGCCAAACCATCGGACCACCTAAACATTTTGTCATATAAATGATTATATATATACTAAAAATATATAAAATTTCAGGAGGGCAAGCACCCCATGGTCCTACGGTGGCTCCGCCTTTGCCTATCATATTTAACAGTAATTTATAGAACGATTGTGACATATGTCAGGAATATTAGATGGAATAATAAAGTGGAATATGTGATCTTACTAGAGAGAAACTAGTGAACAAACTCACTTTATGGATATTAAACATCTATGAGTATATTATAAGAAAATTGGAATTTGTTGGTTCTCCAGTTTTGTTTTATATCTGTAATTGGGCAAAGCCCATATCTGTCAACCCAATGGACCAATGACCCAAAGTCCAATCCATTTACTCAACACTTTGAGTGTCAGTTTAAAATTAAAACTCTTTTCATACAAATTTTATTAATTCCAAATAATCTTAAAAAGCTTAAATTATTCGACATAGTTTCAAAACATTTAAATTCAATTCTCATCAAAATATTAATTTTTGCTTAAAAATGTAAAAAATTTCTAATTATATGGACTGAACCATGAGACTAAATTGGTGCTTTTACAAAAATTATGAGATGAAATTAGTGAAAAATATTGATTTGGGATGACATCAGAGCAAAATTAAAAGGTTCGAGACGGATATTAATATCCAAACTATTTTGAGATAGTTTTGGATAAAATAAAAAGTACAGGGAAAATATATTTTTTTGTCCGCTAACTTTGCCCAATTTTGAATTTAGCCCATAAGTTTTTCACTTTTTAAAAATAGTCCATTATATTTGCAAAATTTTGAAAATCGTCCATTATATTTGAAAATTTTGAAAATCGTCCATCATGTTTACCAAGTTCAACAAAATCGTCCGTTTCAACAGGTCATTAGCAGATTATTCTAAAAAAAAAAGTAATATATATACTATTTTAAAAAAAATAGTCTCTACTAAGAATTTATATTATACTCTCTTCGTCCGTCCGAAAGAGGGCATTTTGCTTTTGTGCACGTTGATTAAGAAGTATTGTTATTTAATATGTAGTGGGTAGTTGTATTAGTGGGAATATGAATCTCATATTTTAATTGTATTAGTGGGTGTGTGTGGATCTCATGTGTGTAAAAAAGGAAGTGACCCTCTTTGGAACGGACGATCAAAATGGAAAAAAGACCCTCTTTCGAGCGGACGGAGGAAGTATCAATATTTAGTCAAATTTGCTCCACTTTAGTAATGAGATTAATATTGTTTGTTTGGTATACGGAAGTGAAAAATGAAAAGTGAGATAAAATTGGTTAAATAAAAATATGATATAGATTAATTGGGGTGAAAATATTCAAATGACCTGCCATTGCAGGTCAAATGACCAAAATGTTGAATTTTATGAAGTTAATGGACTAATTTCAAAATTAAAAAAGTTAATGGACTAATTTCAAAATGAATGAAAGTTAGCGGACGAAAAAATCTATTTTCCCAAAAGTACATGACGATTTATATTTTAAATTTTCTTCTGTATCACTTGTTATATATGATTGACATGTAGGAAGAGAAGAAAATCCAATTATTACTCTTAAAAATAATTTATTCTTTGCTTTTTTGGGTGCTATATATAATTAATCAATGGAGTAATATTTTTAAAATTTAAATTATAAATAAAAGTAAAGTAAATTAAAATAATAAGTTAAATAAGTGACGGTACAATTTATAATTGACTTTGTGAGTCTTTCTTGAGTCTTTATTTTCTTTATATTTATATATTTAGGATTGATAAACATGAGGAAGCAATCTAAGGTTTGGTTGCACAATTAAAGGATTAGCTCTTCTCAGCACTATCCCAAAAGCTTCCTTCATATCAACTGATTCTCCATCACACAGCTCAAAACTGAATGCATGGATCAAAGTTGCAGTCAATAGCTGAACCATTTGTATCCCCATATTCATTCCAGCACAAATTCTACGACCCGCCCCGAAAGGTATCAATTCAAAGTTATTTCCTTTCACATCAACATTTGAACTTTCCTCGGCCGGTAGGGAACTCTAATGGATTGGGCCATTTGCTCGGATCACGAGCAATGGCCCAAATATTAACTTGAAGCATCGAGCCCTTAGGTATAAAGTATTCATTGACTTCGCAGCTCTCGTTTGCGATTCTTGGTAGAGAAAGCGGTGTGGGCGGATGAAGACGGAAAGTTTCCTTGACGAGAGCTTGGAGGAAAGGTAGTTTTGGTAGGTCAGAATCAGTGACACTACGATGGTTGCCCATGACAGTGTCCAATTCTTGTTGAGCTCTTTGCATGATTTTGGGATGTCGTATGAATTCAGCTATCGCCCATTCTACTGTGGTAGAAGTTGTGTCTGTCCCAGCTATGAATAAATTCTACAATAACTTTGCATGTTAAAAAATGTGTATTGTGTGAACCATGAACAAATAAAAGATTAAATATAGTTAACCACTCACTGTTAATACAACATTCATTACATATCAAATACTCCTTTTGCTCCCGACGAACCTTCCTCATTACTATATTAAGGTGTTTAAGAAAAATTATTATTTTTATTGCTGATTTTAGAGGGTATTATGTTATTTTTAAGTAATAAAAAAATATATTAAATAATAGTATGCGTATAAAATTAAAGTGAAAAATTTAAAATTAAAGTAATTTTTAAAGTTATCGTAACAATTTGTCACGAGACCCTTTTGAATTGTTATCAAAAGGATACAAATGGAAATGCTGACGTAATATTCGGAGACATACCATGACCAATGCTTTAATTTCGGTGTCGGTGAGCCTTCCTTGGTTACAGTCATCGCCACCCTTGAAGGAAGTCAAGGTGGTGAGTAAGTCCACGTGTCCCTCGTGTCTGTGATGTTGAAGGATGGCGGTGACGAAAGCGTCAAATCGGTGATGCAGCTTCTTCATCTTGGCAGCAAATCCCTGCAGATCCAACACTCCACCGCCGGAATAAAATCTCCGATGTTGACAACGCCGGCCAAAACCAACAGCTCCTCCACCATCGCTCTGAACTCCTCCACCTTCTCGTCTACGCCGCCGCTTTCATGGCCAACCACGCGCTTCCCCAACACTACACGCGCTATTACGTTCGTAGTGCACACATGTACCATGCTGCCTAGTCGCACCGGATTTTTTCCCGCACTTGCCACACCACGCGTCAGCATCCCAATTTCTTCCTGAAATTATCATTAACAAAAATCAATTTTCTAAGATAATTAAGTATTTTTGTGTATTTTTTAAATTAAAGTGTGTCGTTTGGATGGTATAAATGTTACTCCCTTCGTCCCGAAGAAGTCGGCGCATTTTTTTTTATACGGAGATTAAGGAGTATAATAATTTAATGTATAGTGGAGTGAGAGAAATAATATTCAATGTGTAGTGACGGAGATTAAGGAGTATAATAATTTAGGGTAAATTACAAACACCCCCTAGCTCGAGGTTTGTCTAAACTACCAAATAAACTCGTGGTTTGAAAAACTACCAATTACCCATTTTAACTTGTTTTTTATTTGAAGATTATTATTTTCTCCATCAGCACTATAGTACCATGAGTTTGGCAATACCACAATAGTTGCCCCCTCCATATTCTGAATCTGTGTAATTTCCTAGGCGATTTCAATTCATATAAGCACTTGAATCTGTGTAATTTCCTAGGTGATTTCAATTCATACTTGCACTTGTGTCCATCGTGCCTTAAAGAGATTCGTTTCATAGCTTTGAACAAGAATCAAATGAGAAATCAAAAAGATTAGAACCACTTAAAAAAATTAAAAATTATAACCAGAATATTTATTAAGGATATGTAGAAATGCAGATAGGATATTAGCGAGGAGAAGAGGTGTCACTTGGAGTGTTCTTGTCTGTCCGAACATTAGACATATTTGTTGACCAATAAGCACAAATTGCAATTTCTTTTAAAGTCTGTAATTCCATCATTTGTGTTGATAAAAGCATTTTGCCCTTCATATTGTGTGTTCAGACAATTAGCATGCCATTTCAGTTGAGTTCTTGACCAATTTAAATGCTTGAATGTTGATTTGCATATTGGTCAGAGAAGGGTTTATTTGGTAGTTTTTTAAACTATGAGTTTATTTAGTAGTTTGGATAAACCTCGAGGGAGGTATTAGTAATTTACCTAATAATTTAATGTATAGTGAAGTAAGAGAAATAATATTTAATGTGTAGTGGGTAGTTGTATTAGAGGTGTATCTGGCCCCGTAAGTATAAATTAGTTGTTTTTGAATGAGTCTCATGAACTAAAAAGAAAATGTGTTAATTTTTATTCGAGAAATAAAAAAGAAAAGTGTTTCAACTTTTATGAGAGAGGAGAAAATATTTCTTTTTATAAAAATATGAAGTAAAAAATGTGACTTCTTTCTATAAAAATATGAAGTAAAAAATGTGACAGAAAGTGTGAAGTTGGGATTAGAGTGGAGGAAGTAAAAAGCAAATACTTGTGGAGTATTTCTTTAATTCTTGGTGGTATTATAGGAATAATAATTAGATAGTGTGGTTGTGTTGTTTACCAGTTGCAGGTGGCGGAAGTCATGCATGGCCTTGGCAGAGAATAAATGGAGTGCACACATTTTTCTGAGAAACCTCCACCGTCGCCCGTACGGTCTAAAAACCATGTCCTGTTAGTTGTACGCAACGTACTTAGCACAGGCGTTCGGCGGCCGACTCAAGAAGTTGCTGCCGTACACCTTCAGGAACTGCTCCGCCACTTCTGCAGACGCTGCCACCACCGCGTTCTTCGACCCCATCTTAAGGTGCACTAGGGGGCCATACACCTGCGCCATTGTCGCCGTCGTCTCGTGGGGCTTTGCCCCGGTGGCAGTGGCGGAGACTTGGAGCTGCTCCACTGTGCCTTTAAGAAGGAATAGAGAAGGAAACCTAGTATGGAAGTGCATAATATCACGGTTATAATGATCATTGCATGTGGGCGAGCGATTTTGAAGATTGTAACTTTATAATAAACTGGATATATATAGATAAATATTCAGTGAGACTCCTGTGCACCGAGCGCACGAAGTACATTTCGTACGTCTTTGTAATTTTCATGCCCCTTTGCAAATTAGACCCCTAACAATATATAGATTTAAATAGGATTAGAGGGGGAAGTGTTGTGTTCACATGGGGACACGGAGTATCCTTCCGTGTCCCCGGGGGCGCAGAAGCTTTTGCCATAAATATTTAGTATAGGATGGTTGTATTGTATTCTTATTAATTTCTAATAAATACATTGATCTAAATCGTCTATTTCTTTTTCCAACTTTACCCTTATTTACGCTGAATATTATATTTCAATGTTTTCACTTAACATTAGTTTCATTGAATACTAATGTACACTAAATCAAATAAAAACAATGAGTAAGAGATTTAACAATAATTATAACAACCCTATTTTCAATTTAATTAATCACGTATTTTTTGTTTCTTTTTAAAAAATGCACACTAATGTACATTCGTAGGGTTCTTCAATTTAATTGCGTATTTTCTGTTTCTCTCTCAAAGATGCACACTGATGTATATTCATAGGGTTCCTCTCTCAAGAATGCACACTAATGTACATTAGTAGGAATCTTCAATTTAATCGCGTATTTTCAGTTTCTTTTTCAATAGAATGCACACTAATGTATATTCGTATAAATAACATATTTTTGTTTCCATCTTAACAATGCACACTAATGTACGAATAGGTATAGGTATTATGGGAAAAACAAAATATAATTTTGTATTTATCAATAATTTTTTGAATAGGTATAGGAATTATGGGAAAAACAAAATATAATTTTGTATTTATCAATAATTTTTGAAGCGAATGTATCGCTTAATTAGTAATTTTTAAATACGTTTCGTAGCTACTGTTTATTCACCATATTAATATATATACAAATCTCTCTTTTTTTGCCACTATCTAATAGACATTTTAAAAAAAAAAATACTCCCCAAATCCTATAATTAGGATATACAAAGGATTGGAAGAAGTATAATATTGTGTAAATTCTCTAATAATCATATTCGCATAAATTTTTGTACAATAAATAATAAACGTGTGATATGCTTCTACACATCATGATTATTGTATGCATGCAGTTGAGCATCGACCTTTGTGTAGTTAATTAATTTTAATAAATTGAAAATAATAATTATTAAAAAATTGATGAAGGAGGTTAAATGAGAAAATGCAATGTGCAATTAGTAAATCAAACATAATAAGATAATGATTATTTAACAGACATAGAAAACTAATACTAGGAATATTGAATAAATTTATAGGTAAATTCTTAAGTGTAAGCATCTACTTTCAAAATATATATATTAATAAATAAAAATTTATTTAGCAGTAAATTTTTTGTTAAATTTTTTTAATGAAAATCTGATTATAAAAAAATATATATTTATTAAGAAACACATACTCCACCCGTCCCACAAAAGATTGCACCCCCAATTTCGGCACGGAGATTAAGAAAGTGATAACTTTTAGGGGTATAATGATATTTTTATGTAATAAATAAATGATAAAATATGTTAGGTAGAAAGTAAATAAAGTGTATGGGGGAAGAGTGGTTATTTTTTACTTTTTGTTTTTTTTGGAATGTGCACTTTAGTGGGACAGCCCAAAATAGAAAGTGTGTCATTTGAAAGGAAACGGAAGGAGTATATACTATTAAAAATATAAATTAATACACATATGAATGCAAGGGGGCTTTACCTGAAATGAAAGAACAAAAATGGATTCACGAGGGTTTAATTACTGAATCGCTTCTCTCTTTAATTGAAAGAGTATGATTCATATCATAGATTACTCGATTGGAGTCCAATGAGATTCCAAATTCAGAGATTTTGATTTTAAATAGTTTCAAATGCGTTGAAGAACGATCTATAAAACAATTGATACGTGAACTCAATTAGTACGTACAAACATCAAGTTTATATTATTTGAAATATTTAAAATAAATTACGGTACAAACAAGGAATTCGAAATAAACCATCAACCACTTACAAAATGTCACTGCACACTTTTAAAATCAAAATCCACCATATAGTGAGTTAGTGACACCTACTATATATTGATATATCTTGTTTAATTTACTTCATTTAATATTTTAGGCAAAATCCACCCTATCGTGACAACTACTACATACTAAGATATCTTATTTAGTTTTTATAATCCATTTAATATTTTAGGCAAAATCCACCACATCGGGACACCTACTATATATTGAGATATCTAATTTAATTTTTATACTCCATTTAGTATTTTAGGCGCAGTCCCGCTATTATATGCTACTTGTGTATGAAGCTAGGACTCTATTATATTCCACACCGAAAACAAACACTTAAAAAAAAACTCAAAATAATATAAATTATTAATTCTTCAGTCCCATGATTGCTTCCACATTTTTTTATACACATACAATAGAAAAAAGTTACTCCCTTCGTTCCATGATTGCTTCCACATTTTTTTATACCCATACAATAGAAAAAAGTTACTCCCTCTGTCCCGGTATTTTCACCCATTTGTATGGGCACGAAGATTAAAACGTGTTATTTTTTTAATATATAATGTAAAAAAAAATAGGGATAAATTAATAATTTAAAAAGAAAAAAGTAAATAAAATTGTTGGGAATGATGAATAAAATGTAAAAAAGTAATTAAAGTTGTTAGAATTGTAAAAAGTAGGTAATAAAATATTATGTATTTTTACCATTAATGAAATAGGTAAAAATACTTGGCACAACCCAAAATAAAAAGTGAGTAAAAATACGTGGGACGGAGAGAGTATAATTTTTGAAATATTTTGGTACTTTTTAATAACAATAAATTATAAAGTAAGCTAAATGTGTTAAGTATGAAAGATATTTCCATAAATATAGTTTATAAGGAAGGTAAGTTTGGACTTTTTTATCATTTTAAAAACATAAAAACTTTTATGGAAGAACAAAAAAAAATGAAAATAGTCATGAGAAGGAAGGAGTACTATTTATGATTTTCAAATACAACTTTAATACAACCTATTTTATCAATTACTCCCTCGTCCTGCACGTTTACGCTTCCTTTGTAAAATGTTATGGCGGGACTGAGGTAGTACTCATTATAACTAAAAAGAGACCACATGACCTCAAATGTTAATAAAGTTCGTAATAAATGCAACATTTCTTCAACTTTGTAATTACAATAAATGTGAAGAGTCAGTTGAAAATTTTCATCCCTCTCATACATGTAGTACATGTAACAAACGACATAAGAGATGATAGGAAAATTTCACAAAATTCCCCTAATATAAATGGTCTAGCAAACTCAATTACTTAACAAACAGCATAAGAGATGATAGCAAAATTGCACAAAATTCCCATAGTATAAATGGTCTAGTAAACTCAATTACTTATTACTCAGGTAAAATTCTCATATTTGAACAATTTTCGTTTTCATCAATCTCATTAAATTGTGAACTGTAAAACATTCAACATAATAATTTCATAGGCTTTAATTTCAATTCATCGTCCTCTTTTAACATATAATATATCTTACAATATATCTTATTCAAAAATACTACATTACCCATCAATAAAATTGCACAATTTAAAGTTAAAGAGACGGAGGAAGTATTATACCATCCACGCACGTATCATTCTTCACAGCTATCATAAATAATGAGCTTATGGCGTCTGGCAGCCGCTTTCTTTGGAGTTGTGTCCTCATCAGATTCAACCACGGCCTTCTTCACTTTGCTTTTCCCTTTGAACCCACCTGTGGTTTCTACACATATAAGAACACCCATATATTATTTAAGTAATTAAAATTTAATCTTACCCAAAGTAAAATCATTTTACATCCCAAATCTACTATTACTTTTGGTTTCAATTTTATCCTGTATTTTTTATTTTAAGCCCAATTTAGGGTGTCAATCAAGCAATATCATATAGAATTAAATTATTCTATTGTGACTATAATTGTTTATGATTTCATTCCTCCAAAATATTATAGGATGATTAGCATCTGGCAGCCCCTTAATCCTATAAGACTGATTTATTAGACATCTTTTTCAAGCTAGATTTCATGGGTTAAACTACTGGACTTTGCTGTAGACAAGGAATAAAAAAAATAGAAAAAGAAATAACAGACTTTGTTGCAGAAAAAAAAAAATCGAAGTGGACCGCATTTTTAAGGGTATTGTTGGAATTTTTTTTTAAAGTGGGCAAATTTAAAAGAGTGGGCATAAATGATGTCTCACTCCTGACATTGAGCGATACTTGGCAATTTCACTAAATCTTGCGATTTGTACAAATAGCAAAAATGAAAAATTTCAGTATATGCCACCTTCTGCCTGCATACTTGAAACTAATTCAACAAGTCTTACCATTATCACAATCAAACAGGATTTCAGTAATAAATACATAGCACTCCAATCAAATAGAATCATGAATTATTAGAAGGTAACACTCTAAATTATCTTTAACTAAATAAATCTTTCTTGATCATCTACAGCTGGTAAGATTTTAATGTTGGCAACACTAGTTAATTTGTAGAGAAGCTTAGAAAAAAATATTTTAATTAAAATTGGGTCATATGAAAGACATTGAAAATGAAATCTATTGACATGAATCAAGAGAATAAATTATATTACGATGGAAAATATATAATCAAATTTCCACATTAATTCTAACCGCACCAAATGCTTAATGTAGTTTTAGCAATTAATTTGCAGGAAATCAAGACATGAATAGAGAATGTTACATTATTCCGATAAAGAAATTATGTTACCATCATTAAACTTAACATATCAAGTCTAAAGACCAGAGAGACTAGTGAAGAGACTCAGGTTATGGATTCTAAACATTTAGTTCTTTTGTGAATGATATTATTTGAAATTAGAATATTTTTTGTTTTCTAGTTCTGTTTTGTATGTGTTAAAAGTGCAGAACCTATTGGGCAAGGCTCATATCACTCTCCTAGCCGAACCGATTTTCAGAAGGGGTTGGGCCTTCCAACAATTTTGCAAGACTGGACAACCACCCACGGGCCGGGCTAATATTGATATTCCTAATCAACCACTTACACTTTAGCATTTACTCTCATTATTTCGTTGTAATTTATACCCCATACCTATTAAGCAATACAGTATACCTCAAATCCTTGGTTTAGTCACATAATTCCGGATAAAATTGACTATTATAGTGTGGATATGATGCCTTGCTTGTGTACTTTGACTATTTTAATTACAAAAAATTAATGTTTTTCATTTTTCTATTTCTCATGCATAAACGTATGTGATAATTCGAAGCAAAATCATCACGTTTAATCAAGTTTCTGTTTGCCATCATATGATATTTTTATCAAAGCTTGATTAGACTTTTGTCTTTGCTCTTCCATTGATCTTTTGAAATATATAGGATTAGCATTTATTTTTGTAATTTTTCTATTTTGGCAGCATCACATATATGCGGTTGCTCTCTCAATCAATGCATCTAATTACACATTTGGTAAGCTAACAAGAGCTCATGTAGCCCACATTTTTATTGTGCATGTTTTATGATCAATTTTCTAGCATTCATTCCAAATCAATGGATTGTCAAGTTGAATAAAATTTGTAAACTCCTATGGAATTTATCCGAGAATCTATTCCTAATGGAATTTTTATCTTTGTGATTCTACTTATTCTTTTAAGAATCCATTGATTAACAATTGTTTTTGTAAGTTCTTTATCCCTCTGCATCACCTCATAACCCAAAGCAAATGCATTTGCCCTAAATTAATTGAAGTGCATGTTTGGTAAGCTGTTAAGAGGTGATGAAGCTCACATATTTAACAAGCTAACTAGCTGATAACACATTACATCCATCGCTGAGACAGTTGAAATAATTACACGATCAAGAGCGAGAAAGAAAATAATTAATTTTATCGATAACTCACAAAATATTTTACAAATATCACTTTCAAACTCTCTTTTTCTCACGGGTCCCATAAACCCCTCAATGCATAAGCTTCACTCATTCACTCATTCTCTATTTATACATGTTGATGTCTGTTGATTAACCAACTTACCAATTATCTTAGAGATTTCTACTTAATTGTTTCCCCACATGTTATGCCTAGATTCTAGTATAATTGCCACACACCTCAACTTCTTTAATGATTTTCATGTGCATATCTAGAATCATTAGCGAGCCGTCTTAGTTAGGAAATTCTAGACGACTAATAATTTAATTATACAAGTGGTCTTCACGGCCAATGCTAGAAAGTTCTAAAGAACTCAGCATTTCTACCTAGTTGACTTCCTCATCAATAGATTTATCAAGATGGATAATGTCAATTTCATGAAGCTTTCAACATTTGTATGAATTATTATTGAATCTCATTTGGAGTCAGTGGAGAACTTCAACAGAGACCACATACACAGCCCCATGAGAATAAGGGATAATGAAAAGAATGAATGGATGCATATAGATCCAAAATAGAATGTAGCTTTAAAAAAGGTTTATATTATTTCAATTGTTGTATATTACGAGTGACATTTACCTAAAATTCCCTTAGAAATAAGTTTTGAGAAGAAAGAAGAAAGGCTGAGCAAAAGTTCCTTTTGATGGAACAACTAGACAAGCAAGCTTGGGTTTGAAGTTTAAATTGGTTACAAAATACTATACGATTAAAACATGCATAGTTATATTTAACGCGATCCTTTTTTTCTTCCTAATGCACTATTAGTTCTTGCATCATTAATTAATATGGAACTGATAGGCCGAACATGCAACTTTGCAATTTTCAAATATAGCAATAAACAGAGTACACGTTCAATGTTTATACTTATGTTCGAAATTAAACAAACTGAGCCAACTCCTTTTTCTTGCTCTCAAGTTCTCAGAGTGCAAGACATGCTTGTTCTTATCGAGCCAATAGATTTTTGTGCAGTCGTTCTGAATTTATTAATCAAACACAACTAATTTGCATAATGTAACTATACAGCAGTAGTTTGGTAATTCAACATTAGCACATGTCATTCACATTGGTTTAAAAACTGTAGGTGGTACATTTAAATATTTCAGGATTTTAATACTTATCTTGGGGAAGAATGAGAAGAAGGATATATTAATTAATTTGAATACAATGCATGGTGAACTCAAGTCTCATTGCTAAACCATCAACATGCATGCATGCTAGCATTAATACATATGTTTAATTAGGAAAAAAAAGGATTGGGGGGGCATAGCGAACAGAATGTGCGTTGTGCAGCGGCACCACCTTTACTTGCTGCCTCGCCCCAAGTATTTAGTTAATAAGAACAACCTCTGATCATGTTTACACAAAGAGCTAGCAGTGACAAATTATGGTGAGCAACTATCACTAACCTCAAACTCTTTGTAATGTTCCAACTCTTGCCCTTCTTCCTCATCCCCAACCTCGCCTTTGGAAATGCGTAGTGCTCCCATTGTTAGTCCCACACCAGATGATGTTGATTTCTGAGCATCTTTTAAGCTCTGATAATAAAAAAACATGTTCAGATTAACTTTGTGCAACGAATAAATGCATAGTTTGCATTTCTAACTTTTTATGCAATGCCGCTCTAATATCTAGAAATCTATGTTTTGCCCATTGCACTTCTATTTTATTTAGCTTTTTCTCCTCACTAACAGATTGTGAGCAAGCCTTTCGTGAGCCGAATTCACATTTTCTACACATCACTTTCCTTAAAAGAATGTTGTCTCTACCTATCTATACTGTGAATTGTTCGTGCACAGATTGTTTGTTAAACTTTACAATTCAAGCAAAATATAGCACAATTAATGGTTATAATCACTGAACCGTAAATGAAAAACTAAAATCACTGAAAATTTAAAATAGAACCAAATCATAAACATAACAAATCCAATCTCGCAACAAAAAAAATTGAGAACTGTAGAGAGTCAGTCATGGCTGTCACCATACACCGAAACATCAACTTATACGAGGATTCATGTTATTACCGCACCAAATTTTCAGTAAATAAAAGATTACATTAATATCGTATGGAGTTTGGTATACAGAAGGTATTTTCACATTGTTCCATTCCAAAATTTTCCATTAAACCCAAAAAATCGTGTGAGGTTGATCAGCATTGAAAAATCTAATTATTTTTTATATGCACCCTAATTATGCAGTGTATGAAGAAAGAAGAGAAAAGATGGGAATACCAGAGATTGAAGCAGAGTGACGCAGTGATATTATTATGAGAAGAATGACAAACATTTTGATAAATAATCGACTTTTACAAAAATAAAATCTGATACAACGATTTCAATCACTCCCACCGTTAAACAGGTTGAGGGCTAAATAGGACTCTACGTTTAACACTTTGAGGCTTAAATGTGCAGAATTAATTCTAACACTACCCAAACTCAGACTAAACAGCCCAACCATAGATTTGTGAATAAAAAAAATATGCAAGTTAAAAGGACGACGGGCTAGCAAATAAAAAATAGCTCCTCCCAACTATTCACATCCCCGCGGATTCATTACAAGCACCTAAATACATATATAATTTTTTTTTCTTCTTTGACAATTACAACCTTATTTAAATTTGTAGAAGTCGAACAAAATGTAATTGTTTGGTAGCAACACAAAAAACTTGTAAATTTTCAAAGTAAAGAATTTGTCGCTGAACAAATGTTTTTTGTTTAGTGCTGAACACAAAGATCATGCAAAATTTTCAAAATATAATGTTTGGCAGCTGAACAAATAACTTTTGTTTGGCGTCGAATATAAAATCATGATTTATTTTTTTTAAGTATAAAAGGATAAATTTATCTTTTTCTAGTGACTACTTAATCTCAATATTTTAAGGTGTATACAAAAGTTTTGGGGTGTATCTATAACGTCTGTGCCCTAATAAATATCTTAAAATAATCTACAACATGAATAAATAAGCCATCAAATCGTAACATTAAATTAACAATGAAACATTATTAATATTTATAAGTTTAAATATCAACAATCAAAGAAAATTTTCAAATATGTAAATTAAGATAATCAAATTTTAAAATTATTAACTTTTAAATAGTCTTTTATACTCCTAGACAAGACAATAAAATAATTAATTTTATGAATGTTTAACTCCACCACGTTTAAGTCCGAAAAATAATTAATTTTCATGAATGTTTTTTTTAATATTCATCAATTATCATTTCGATATCTTATTTTCATATATTTATTCTAGATTTTCATTATAAATTTTATATAAAAATGTGAAAATGAGATTTGGCCACGTGGGTCAATGACCCAATTCACTCAGGCTCACCCTATTCTAACCTCTAAAATGGTGAGTTGTGGGTCAAACTCAACCCACCAACCCATTTGACATGCACCTCTAACATATTGTAAAATGAATGACTCGTGGAAGAGATTTTTTTAAAAAAAATAAAAGTACAAATCCTAAGGACAATTGCATATCTTAATTTATCATATGTGTCATTTATATAGCTAAAGTCACAAGAAATGATTTAGACAATAGATACAAATCCGAATGGTAACATAATGCATGTAAAATACTTACCATTTTTGCCTTCATAAGTCGCTTCTCCGCAGCAGCTTCCACTTTTAAGTCAGCAGCAGTGGTTGAAGGGCCAACAACATTTCCTTCATTATCCTGATAAACCAAACATCATGATTTGTAACGCTCAAGAAAGACTCGCAGTCGAGCCACAGTTGCAGATTGGGGTTTGATCAATTCTAATAGCATAGAAAAATACTTGAAGGTGCATTCAAGATTAATATGATCATCCACCACTCTGTAGGGCATGCAAGGATGGCTCAAAATGGTGTGAATATCTTCTTCATAAATTTTATGAGAGAATACTTTGCGATAAAATTTCTTTAATCATGGGTTGAAAGGATAGTTATATATTTTATGAGTTGCACTTGCACATGCACCTATGATGAGGGTTGATAACAAGAAAAAGAAAATAAGAAGGCAGAATACTAAATTCGACTTTCAAATTGGGATCAATAAGAAAAAAAAAAACTCTATTCTCAATCTTGATTCATACCATATCCATAAACTTCATGATCTGCTCTAAATTTCCAATACCTTAGGTATTTATAGGAAAAAAGAGTGGCGAGACTTAAAAAAAGAAAACAACTTTTAAACTTCTAACATTAATAAGAGTTCAAACTAAAATTACTGGACTAAAAAATAAACATATTTTGAACGGTCATATCTCCCTGAATAATTTGATTCTGATAATAAATAGTATGTGGTTGAAATGATAATTGAGTTTGACTTTCCAATTTCACAAATGGTGCATGAATCAGAGGTCCGTAGAAATAGTATCATATCATATCATGATCACATCTGCATCTAAAACCAATTGAAAAACAAGTGTTACCTCGTCATCGGAGTCTTCAAGAAATTTGGGAGTGAGTTGAACGTGGTTGTGGCTACTTTTAGCTTTATTCTTGTTACTTTGTTTCTTCTTTTGATTATGGCCATTTCCCTACAACCTCAATTATCAATAAATTCAATGTACGATGAGATGGGTTTAAAATCAAAATTATTTCATACAAATTTACTTTATTCAAAATAGTTTCAATAAACTTTATTTCTCCAAAATAGTCCCATAACTTTTAAATTCTCACAAAAATAGTCATGTCTTCTTAAAAGTTCTAATTTTTTAATTTCATAAGATGAGACTAAATCAGTACTTTTACAAAGTTATGAGATAAAATTGATAAAAAATATTGTTTTGGAGGACGATTGGAGTAAAACTGAAAGGTGTGGGATGAAATTAAATGTCCTAACTATTTAGTGATCTTGTCGAATAAAATAAAAAGATATGAAACGATTTATGTTTTAAACTCTGATGAACTCAGTGTAGTTGGTGAAGTACATATTACCTTCTGATTTTGGTCGATGAGAGTATGAGAGTTGACATCAGATACGTAATGACAGAGCTTGTTGACCTTACTATGGCGTGAGTTCACCATAGCTGTCAAGTTTCGATGCGAGTTTGAGGATAAGGATGAAGGCATGAACTTCATCTTTCTTGAGATTTTGCCCTGAGATTGGTAAATCCCCTGCCAACACTTGATCACCATTAGAAAACTATTGCTTTTGTAAGATTTCCATCAAAATTTAAAACAAGAATCATCCTATATTGTTGAAGAATGGTGTGTAAATCTTGATCCATCATGTGAGTTTGGACTGTTGTTGTGAAGCTAAGGGTTTGGAGTACTTAATGGACGTGGTGCATGAGTTATACACGTGATGTTGAGTTGGTTAGATCAGCTACAAGACAACACACCAGCTTGTGATCACATGTGGAGAGTGCATCAGTTTGTTAGGTTGTTGCGGCTGTTACTTAGTTAGTTGTGAGCATGTGATCTCTTCAGTTGGATAGCCAAGAAGCACGTGAGTTGTGATCATCCATTGGTGCACATGGCAGTCCGTTATGTGGAGGGAATCAATATAAAAGGCTCACACACTATACATGCAGAGAGATCATCATCAACAGTCTCCATTTCTTCTTCGTCTGACTTGCAGCTGGTTGCAAAGCTGATTCTAGGAAGTTTGAGTCAGTTGTTCATCTTGTATTGCATCTATCAATAAGAGAGTTATCTTTCCTTCACAGTGGACGTAGATCTTTAAGATCGAACCACTATAATTCTCTTGTGTAATCTTCTTTTCTTGTTTTGGGTTTTGCTGTTTTCATTGAGTGTGTGTGTTAATCAAATCTTCAACATGAACGTGTTGAGTGTGATCTTCGAGTGTGATCTTCGTGTGTGATAGAGTGTCTTGTGAAGAATCAAGATAACTTGCAGTAATCACAACAAGTGGCGCCGTCTGTGGGAAACATCAAACGAAGCTGAACACAAGAAGATGAACACCACCGGTTTTGATATTGAGAAGCTCTCTGAAAAAATGGATTTCAGTCTCTAGAAACTCAAGATGAAAGCGATCTTGACACAGCAGGGGCTCATTGATGCATTGAAGCCACCTCCTCCGGTCAAGACAGAGATCATCAAAGATCTATTAGCAGCAGGACCTCCAAGAGTACAAGTAGATGATGAGGTACTTCGTAAAGCTCATTCTACAATCATTTTATGTTTGGGGGATAAGGCATTACGGGAAGTAGCTAGGGAGACTAATACAATTGGAGTCTGGGAAAAGTTAGAATCTATGTTTATGGTCAAGACTTTGGCAAATCGACGTCACATTAGGCAGAAACTGAATGCATACAAAATGACTGATGAAAACCTATTTTGGATCAAGTTGATGAGTTTGTCAAGATCATGGATGATTTTGAAAGTGTTGATTCAAAAATAACAGAAGAAGAGAAGGTTCTCATGTTGATGACAACACTTCCAAGATCTTTCCAAAGCTTCAAAGATACCCTATTATATGGTAATCAAAGCTCCATCAAGTTTGATAATGTTTTACTAGCACTCAAGTCTAGAGAATTACAACTAGTAACTGATAGTACTCAGAGTTCTGGAAGAGAAAGTTTAGTTGTTAAGAAGAACAATCAAGCTAAAAGAAATAACAAGAAGAAAAAGGGTTCTGAAGGAAATAAACAAGACAAGAAAGAAGAAGAGCATGCTAAAGAAAGTGAAGTAAGGAAATGCTATCACTGTAACCAATCTGGCCATATGAGAAGAAACGGTTACAAGTGGAAAGCTAGCAAAGGCAAAGGCATTGAAAATGGGAAAGAAACTGATCAACAAAACCAAGCAAATCAAACGGCTCTAGCACAAGAGGATGCTACAAAATATGTTGAAGTATTGACAGTCACTGCATCTGAGATCTCCTCTGAGTGGGTGATTAATTCTGTCTGCACCTTCCATATGACACCTGTTAAGCATTGGTTGATAGGTTTTAAACATCAGAATGAAGGCTCTGTACTTCTTGGAAACAATCAAACATGCAAAATCATGGGAAGAGGATCTGTCAAGCTTGAAATGTCTGATGGTACAGTAAGAATGCTTCATGATGTAAGGTATGTCCCTAATCTAAGAAGAAATCTAATTTCTCTTGGTAATCTTGATTCCATGGGATATAGTTTCCAGTCAACAGATGGTCTCTTGACTGTCACAAAAGGAAATGATGTGTTCTTGAAAGGTATAAGGAGACATGATCTATATTTCTTGTGTGGCAGTACTGTCACTGCTCAAGCTTGTAGCACTAGCATAATAGACAACTTTATCCTATGGCATGGAAGGCTAGGTCATATAAGTGAGAGGGGTCTGCAAGAATTGGCTAAACGGAATTTATTATGTGGCCACACTTCCATTACATTGAATCAGTGTGAGCATTGTGTGATGGGAAAGGCAAAGAGATTAAAATTTGGTATTGGAGAACATAATTCTTCATCTGTGTTGGATTATGTTCATTCTGACCTGTGGGGACCTGCCAAGCACATCACAAAGGGGGGTGGAAAATATTTTATCTCCTTCATAGATGATTATTCAAGAAAGGTATGGATTCATATATTGAAATCCAAGGATAAATCCTTCACTAAGTTCAAAGAATGGCTGGTTGAGGTTGAAAACCAAACTGATAAGAAATTGAAATACTTAAGGACTGACAATGGCTTGGAATATTTGTCAGATGAATTCAATCAGTTTTGTAATGATAGAGGAATTAAAAGACATAAGACTGTTCCATTAACTCCACAACAAAATGGAACAGCAGAAAGAATTAATCAGACTATTCTAGAAAGAGTTAGGTGTATGATTAGTAGTGGAGGATTTCCAAAGAGTTTTTGGGGAGAATTAGCTACTACAGTAGCATTTCTCATAAATAGATGTCCATCCTCACCACTGAATTTTAAAACTCCAGAGGAAGTTTGGAGTGGCAAACCTGCAGATTACAGTAGGCTGAAGGTAATAGGATGTCTTGCTTATGCTCATATAAAGCAAGAAAAGCTGGAACCAAGAGTTTTGAAATGTGTACTAGTTGGTTATCCATCTGGATTAAAGGGTTGTAAATTGTGGTGTCCAGCACAACAGAAGATTCTAATCAGCAGGGATGTATCCTTTGATGAAGGAAAAATGCCACTATTGGAAAAGATCAAAGCTAGGGCAAGCTCTGATCAAGATGTTGAGCCTCAGGTGGAGCCTTATAAGTCAACTAGTGGTGGTGACAGTAATTTGGAAGAGCAAAACACCTATCATCTTGCCAGAGACAGACAAAGAAGAGAAATTATACCACCTGCAAGATACATCCAAGCTGATCTTGTTTTCTATGCTTTGTATACTGCTTCTGAAGTTGAATCACTTGAACCTGGGAATTACAAGGAAGCTGTAAATAATGTTGATAGTGATCAGTGGATAATAGCTATACAAGAATAGCTCTTATCTCTGGATAAGAATCACACATGGGATATAGTAGAGAAGCCAAAACAGTAGAAGTTAGTAAGTTGTAAATGGATTTTCAGAAAGAAACCATCTACAGTTGAAGGAGGAAAACCTAGATTCAAGGCAAGATTAGTAGCAAGGGGATTTTCACAGAAGGAAGGTATTGACTACAATGAGATATTCTCACCTGTAGTTAAACATTGATCATTCTCTCATTAGTCACACAATGGAATCTTGAGCTTCATCAAATGGATGTTACTACAGCTTTTCTACATGGGGAGTTAGAAGAGCAGATATACATGACCATACCAGAAGACATTGAACTTCAGAGCTCAAGTTCCAAAGCTTGTTTGCTTAAAAGATCCCTCTATGGTCTTAAGCAAAGTCCAAGACAATGGTACTTGAGATTTGATGAGTATATAGTCAATGTGGGTTCCAGAGAAGTCTACATGATAGTTGTGTATACTATATGCAGGAAGGTGGTCTATTTACATACATTTTACTGTATGTTGATGATATGCTATTAGCTAGTCATACAATAGATGGTATTCTAAAGGTGAAAAGAATGTTGGAAGCTGAATTTGACATGAAGGATCTTGGAGAAGCCAAGATGATCCTTGGAATGTCAATTGATAGAAACAGGATCAGTGGAACTTTAATGCTAAACCAAGAGGCTTATATGCTAAAGGTCATAAAGAGGTATAATATGGATGAGTGTAAGACAGTCACTACACCATTTAAACAAGGTGTAAAGTTGACACTACAGCAGGGTCCAAAATCTACAACAGAAGTTATTGAAATGGACAAGACTCCCTATGCTAGTGCAGTAGGAAGTCTAATGTATTGTATGGTCTGCTGTAGGCCATACATGACTTTTACACTCAGTGTCTTAAGTAGATTCATGGGATCTCCTGGTAAACCACACTGGGAAGCAGCAAAATGGGCTATGAAGTATATAAAAGGCACTGTTAGTAGGGGATTAAAGTTTCAGAAAAACAACTAAGACAGTGAAGTATTATGTGGATATGTTGATGCAGATTTTGCTGCAAATATGGATACTAGAAAGTCTTTAACAGGTTATATTTTCACTCTTTATGGAACTGCTATAAGTTGGAAGGCTAGTCATCAATCCATTGTAGCCTTGTCCACAACTGAAGCTGAATTTGTGGCATTGACTGAAGATATTAAGGAAGGTATATGGATTAGTGGTATGCTTGAAGAGCTTGGTGTGAATCAAGAAACAGTGAAGGTGTTCTGTGACAATCAGAGTGCTATTCACTTAGCAAAACATCAGGGTTATCATGAAAGAACAAAGTACATTGATGTCAAGATGTATTTTGTGAGGAATCTTATTGAAAGTGGAACTGTTAAGGTGTGTAAAATTGACACCTCAGTCAATCCTGCTGATTGTCTAACTAAGGCCTTGCCTAGTTCTAAATTTGAACTAAGCTTAGGCTTAGTTGGGATGTGTAATGAAGTGTGAAGTACTGTTCAATAAGAGCAGTAAAAAGGGGGGAAAGGTAGCAATCTTAGTTGAAGATGGATACTTGATTTAAAGTAGAGTATATTGAAGAATGGTGTGTAAATCTTGATCCATCATGTGAGTTTGGAGTGTTGTTATGAAGCTAAGGGTCTGGAGTACTTAATGGACGTAGTGCATGAGTTATACACGTGATGTTGAATCGGTTAGATCAGCTACAAGACAACACACCAGCTTGTGATCACATGTGGAGAGTGCATCAGTTTGTTTAGGTTGTTGCGGCTGTTACTTAGTTAGTTGTGAGCATGTGATCTCTTCAGTTGGATAGCCAAGAAGCACGTGAGTTGTGATCATCCATTGGTGCACATGACAATCAGTTATGTGGAGGAAATCAATATAAAAGGCTCACACACTACACATGCAGAGAGATCATCATCATCAGTCTTCATTTCTTCTTCGTATGACTTGCAGCTGGTTGCAAAGCTGATTCTAGGAAGTTTGAGTCAGTTGTTCATCTTGTATTGCATCTATTAATAAGAGAGTTATCTTTCCTTCACAGTAGACGTAGATCTTTAAGATCGAACCACTGTAATTCTCTTGTGCAGTCTTCTTTTCTTGTTTTGGGGTTTGCTGTTTTCATTGAGTGTTTGTGTCAATCAAATCTTCAACGTGAACGTGTTGAGTGTGATCTTCGAGTGTGATCTTCGTGTGTGATAGAGTATCTTGTGGAAAATCAAGATAACTTGCAGTAATCACAACACATACAAATTTAATTTATTTAAAATAATCCCAGGAAATTTAATTTTTCTGAAAAAGTCTCATAGCTTTTAAATTCTGATCACCAAAATAGTTATTTTTACTTAAAAATGTTTAATTTTTCAAATTCACCCATGGGATTGAATATGTGTTTTTACAACATTATATGGGACGAAATTGATATGAAAATATTATTTTGGAAAAATATTGGAGCAAAACTTAAAGTTTTGAAATGAAAATTATTTTGGAAACTTTTTTAATAAAGTAAAAAGATATCAAATAGCTTATGTTTCAAACTTCTCATCTAAGAGTTTAATTAGCTTGTTGAACAAAGTGCTCCCTCCGTCCCGGCCAAAGGTCACCATTTACTTTTTGCACGTGGATTAAGGAGTATTATTATTTTATGAAAAGTGGGTAGTTGTATTAGTAGTGAGTAGTGGGCCATATGTGGGGTCTTTTTACTAAAAAGGGAAAATGAAGACATTTAAATGGGACACCCAATATAGTAAAATGGTGATCTTTCAGTATGACGGAGGGAGTATCATTTAATATTTAATCTGCAGTGCAGTCACTCTAATCACCTTTCCATGGTGAAGAAAAAGGTGTGATTGGATCTCCTTCGCGTTGTGCTCAGATACATCGAAGGCCTCGCTCCCGATGAAGAGCTGCCAACTCCCGTTCGACCACTCCACAAACTGCGCATTGCTTTCCAACTGCACCCAATCGTTTTTATGAATGACACGTAGGAAATCTAGAGGGAAAATATCAATTTTGGTCCTCTAGGATATATCAAATCCAACTTTAGTCCTCAAGTTTGGTAATTTCTCAAAAGTGGTCTTCCGATGTCCGCTTTTGGTCCTTTTGGTCCACTTTTGGTCCTCTAGGATAGGCCAAATAAGGACTAAAAATGGACAAAATGGATCAAAAGTGGACAAGAAGGACTAAAAGCGGACACTGGATAACTACTTTTAAAATTTTACCAAACCTTAGGACTAAAGTTGGATTTTACATATCATAGATGACCAAAATTGATATTATTCCAAATCTAGACCTAAAGGAAAAGGTTAAATTTTCTCCTCTCCTATGCTTCACTCATACAACTAGTAGCACACGAGACGACACACATGCAATGTAAGAGTGACTGACCGAAGACGTTCCGTCAGGATTCTTGACTTCCCTAAAGCGAATAACGTTGGCCGGGGGCACACATCTCTTGGATCCAGAAGAATCAGTGACATATATATCCTCTTCTTCGCACGTTGCTGGATCGAATGGCTTCGGATCAATACCAATCAAGTTGGACAATTTCATTGTTGCCATCTTTAAAGACACCATCACAAAATTAATACATAAGCCAACTAACATTATTCATCATCTAGTCTTTTTGCTCCATCATAAAAATTAAAAACAAAAATCAAATTAAAATGAAACATATTATTATGATCACCTGATGATTTGGAGGAGCACGAAGAGGAATTTCAAAGACCTCAACTCCGCCTGCAATCCCCCTTTGTTCACTCTCACTGCATTTTTGTGATTCACTAACAACATGCTTTCCTTTCTTCTTTGCACAAATATTCTTCAAAAATCATCAAATATTCATCACTGAAATATTCTCCAAACAAAATGCACCATCTGTCATATATGTAATCTTTGTCGAATTCGATTTCACTTCTATACTTCTTTATTTTTTTCAGTCCTTCAATTTTCTTTGGAAATTCAAAATTAAATTCTAGCTTTTGGAAAAAAAATTTTTTTTAAAATTGTCAGGTAATTTTGGTGGAATCCAATGTTAATCTTGTTGTATTTAAAAATAATAACAAAAATTGATATTAAAAAAAACTATAGTGTATTTTTTTTAAACAACTAAAAGTTATAGGAATTTTGGGAGTTTAAAATCAAAATTGTCTCATACAAATTTACTTAATTCAAAATAGTCTAAAAAAACTTATTTTCTTCGAAATGGTCCTATAACTTTTAAATTATTACCAAAATGGTTCTTTCTACTTAAAAATGTTATTTTTTCAAATTTCAAAAGATGAGACTATGTTTCACAAAGTTATGAGACGAAATTGGTAAAAAAAATATTATTTTGAGATGAAAATTAATGTTCTAATAACTATTTTTGGACCTTTTTGAATAAAGTAAAAAGATACAGTTTATGTTTTAAATTTAGATCGATAAAAGAAATAACTAAAACTGAAAAAATAAAAAGCCAGTACGAGATTAAAATTGAATTCGATAAAATTTACAGAACTAAAATTGACATTAATCCGTACTCTTTTATCACCTCAACAGGTGTTGATGGCTTGAACGCCTTACCGTTTTCTCACTAGCCTGAGAACGAGACGAGTTGTCAACGAACTCATCATCATCAGAGTCTCCAAAAACTTCATGGATTACAGCAGCTGAAAGTGCAGCAACATCCTTGCCCTTCTCACAATCAGGTGACCTAAACATCTCAAGTAAATGATCATGATTAATGTTAAGATGAGAAAATTTTAGAATTTGCAAGCCAATAACAAAATGTTGTAAGATAGTTTATTGACTCTATATATCTACATTTTGCAATATGGATTAAAAAAATGTCTCATAGTTTCGAACTGGTCCCAAAAGTTATAATTTTTTGCCTCGCTTGATAGAGAAAAAGGTTGCATATTTTGTCTTATAATTAATCGTTAGTGAACACAAGACCTTGAGCTTCGGAGATGATCATCATGATGAACCCCGTCTAGTGCAGCTATGTTGCCGGCCTCTTCATCTCCGTCTCCTTTAAAGATGGTTTTTTCTTCGCTCTCTACCTCCAGGTCCCCATCCTTTTTAGAACCAGCCATGAGAATACGAAGAATATATATATATGTCTTCATGAGAAATTAACAGAAATGCAAAAACAGGCTAAAATGACTTCATCAAACAATATATCACTTTGCATTGCCAACACATAATTCATCCTAATTTTTATGAATAGATTTTCTTGAAAAAAAAAATTGCTCTAATTATTTGTGCATGCATTAGTCTTAGTTCACAAAGAAGTACTGTAGTACACTAATAATATCCTGTTATTTTATAAGGTGCATAGATCCTTCATAGAATTACACTATAAGAAAAAGACTTTTTAATTATTACTCCATATTTTTTTCAATCATTAAAAAGTATCACTATTGATCATTTGGTAAATAAAATATACTACAAAACAAAGTATTTTTTAATAATTGAATTTACAACGGAATTTAATATGTTGATAATTACCAATGGATTAGCAACAAAAATGACATTTTATTTTTAGCAACAGAATGTCAACGGATTTATTCTCTATTTTAGCAACAGAATTCAATCCGTTGGTAATTACCCACGGATTACCAAAGGAGTCATTATATAAATTACAAACGGAATTATTATCAACAGATTACCAACGAAATTATTTACCAACAGAATTGATTTTTCGTTGCTAAAAGTTTACCAACTACCGCTTTACCAACAAAATTTTACCAACGGATTCTGTTGCTAATCCATTGGTAAGTCAATTTAACAATGGAATTAAGACTTTTACCAACAGAATATTCCATTGGTAAAAAAACAGTTTTTTTTGTAGTGATAATTATTTGAAATCATAAGGTATTTGCCAGGTAATTATTTGTTTTCAATATTGTATTTATTAGAGACATTTTGCGACCCAAAAAAAAATTTGTCATTCATACTCCATATATTCTTCTAGGCTTCTAGCATCAATCTCTCTCTCTATATATATATATATTAACATTTCTTGCTTTTAATTAAGTACAAAATTCATAGAAAACATCTCCACTTTTTTATTTTTATCAATATATTTATTTGCTATAGACCCAAGGTAAATTAACAACAAATATCATTCTATTTGATAAAAATATTATATATTTGTTGTCTTTGAAATGTAATTTTTTTTTTTTTTTTGGTAATCGTTTGATACCTTTTATTAGTTAAATAAATAATAAAAGAGTTTGTAGTATTATTCGAAGGTATTAAATTAATCAGTGAAATTCACTATTATTTAATATGTCTTAATTAATTAATTAATTATTATATTGTCTTTTAAAAGGGAAATTGAAAATTCTCAGTCCTCCAATATATCCCTTGCGAGTTGCGCAGAGCCGCAGATGACTACATAAGTATTTTAGAAGAAACACCATAATGTTATTATATGTGAACCCTAAATATGAAGTTAAATCACAATTAAGAAAAAAAAAAATACTTCACATTCTGTGACAAATGAAACTGGTACTACTGTTGTTGTCAACTTAATTTATACAAAATACTTCATAAAGAAAAAAGAAAAATAAGTCATTTTTTCAACATAAATAAAATAAAATTAAGAATTAATTGTACAAGAAATCTATAAAATTTTAGTTATTATTATTATTATTATTTTATACTTTTTTTTTCACTTTAATAACATTTTTCCATAAATTTCTTTTACTAAAAATTTAGACATTTTAATCACAACATTTTAATATTTTTCTTTTTAATAATAAATTTCAACAGTAAGTCGTCTAATAAATACTTCTAAAAAAAAGTCGTCTAATAAATTTAATTGCCAAAAAAAAATTAAAAAAAATTAAAAATTAAAGTTTTGAAATAGTGAATTTCTATGCAATGAATTAACCCTAAATGCTATTTTATCAATGTAATCTTCAGATCTAGCAACTCTAGTGACTAAGTGATGTTTGCATTTTAATTACTCTTCAATAGTGAAAATCAATATGTTTTTGAAAGCTTAATTATCTCCCACAGTTTAAAAAAGAAATACTGTAATAAAGAAAATAAAAAAATTGCAAAAGCCCCAAGCTAATCTTGTTAGCACCTCTCCAACTAGAAATGACTTGGACAGATTTCCAAATTAAAAAAAAAAAAAAAAAAAAAAAACACCTATCAAACTTCATCCTAATTGTCACAAAAACTCAGTACCATTATTAGACATTTCACATGTACGGAGAATGAAGAAATAAACAAGTATATATAACCATGGAAAATGTGGCAATTATAAGGAAGAATTAACCATTAGTAGAATAAATTAAAATAAAATCCATACTTCATGAGAGACAAAGTTAGGGTGGTCATGCAGTTCTTCAATGGAGTAGGCCTCTTCATCAGATTGGAACCCAAACAGTTTGTGCATGATCTGCTGCCTTCTCAATTCTCCATCCATTCTCTTCTCGATCGATGTGGATCTTTACCTCGCAACGGCTAGGGTTAAACATTGCAACTGAGGATGAGAATGGCTATATAGATGAGACAAGCTGTCCGCGCTGTGCATGTAGCGATTTGGGGCCTTTCGAACACGTGGCGTACGCCAACGATGAAGAATGTTGGCTGCTGCTTTGGACTGTGAATGAAATATTGGTAGGTCTTTTGTATGTTTTGGTGTACTCATTAATACAACAGATGAGAAGATTATATATTTGGCAAATTGTAATGAATGAGTTAAAATTACAATAATTCCTTAGGAGATTTAATTAATTCAAATTATTGCTTTTGCTTTGGTACATTTGACATGTAATTCTATGTGTTTGTGATTATATATGTGAAGTTTATAACGTGTGAATTGAAGCATGAATATAACTGCCATAATTTGTAATTTTTGGATTAATAGAAGTTTTATGTGAAGATATTGTGAATCTAAGTGGAATTATTATTGTACACTTTGTTGGTGCCATATACAGTGAATTTTAGGACTAGATTATATAGTAATATATTTTTGGATTATTTCAATCCTGTCGCACTAATTACTGTACTATATAATTTTATGGATATTAATTAAACACCCAAATTATATTGGGTAAACTACATTCAATGACCTTAGCACTTCATAAAAAGAGTCATCTTTCACTCATTGCATTATGCACTAACCCACCACATAATTAGAAACTCATTTTGTCTATTACATGTGCATTTAATTATTGGCAATTTTAGAAAAATACAGTACTATGCCAACCATTTATGATTTGACACCTAAAAAAAATTCAAATGCTTAAACTCTTGAAATAGAAACTAACTAAGAAGACCATGGATAATTCAGTAATTAATTAAATCATAGAAAATGAGTATGTATTTCTTGGTTAGTAAGATAAAAATAGGGAAAATATCAATTTAGGTCCGATAGACCAAATTCAATTTCAGTCCTAAGGATCAGTAATTTCTCAAAAGTGATCCCCCGATGTCCGAAATTAGTCATTTTAGTCTACTTTTAGTCATTTTCTCGTAGGAATCCATTGATTTTCAAGTGAAAAAAGGACCAAAAGTGGACTGAAAAGGACAAAAAGTGGATTAAAATGACTAATATTGGACATCGGAGGACCACTTTTGAGAAATTATCAATCCTTAGGACTGAAATTGAATTTGATCTATCCTAAAGGATCAAAATTGATATTTTTCCATAAAAATAAATAGTAGAATATACAGTAAAACCTCGATAAAGTTAATAATTTGTCCGGTCCCAACTTGGGACCAGTTCAAATTCGAGTACCAATCAATTAAATAATAAGATAATACTTTTTTAAGAAATTCTAAAGAATACTTAAGGTCTCAATAAAACTATAAATTAATAATTATTAAAAAAAATTCAAACACATATACTCCCTCCGTCTCGCCCATATTGCATCGTTTATTGTAGCTTTTGTGAGAGATTTATGCAGTCAACGGAGGGAGTATATATTATCAACTTCAACATCTAAGATAATTTAGTATAATATGAATCTATTGTTGTTTACTTTTTATTGAACTTAAGATTTGCATTAATCTCATATTTAAATTTCTTGATTATACCCAAGTTAAAAACAAATAAAATAGATCAATATTTTATATTGAAATATTGATATACTCCTGTAAAATATACATAAATATTATATGATTACACAATTCATGAGATACTATACTCACATAATTAATTTGATTTACAAATAATATATTATTCTGAATTCCTTAATGTATCATCATATATTCTAATCAATATATATTTTTAATATGTATAAATAAGTTATGAAAATTATATTTTTTTTATATAACCTCTTTAAATTAATAAATTATTAATTTATCGATTATATAATATCTTTCTAAATTAATAAAATTTTTTGGTCCCAAGTATATTAATTTATAGAGGTTTTACTATATATATATATATATATATATATATATATATATATATATATATATATATATATATATATATCAAGAAATCCAATTAATTAACTAGAATTAAAGGAACAAGAGTATACCATTATGAATTGAAATTCTTTACATTTTGTAGTATAAAAATCCATCAATTAGTTGGGCATGAGCAAAAATCCCACTTTAAATAGTTCATTTTGGAAAAATATTCCTCATTATAATTTATTCGGAAAAAATGACAACTTTTTATATTTTGAACAAAATCAACCCTAGTATACGAACTTTTCTACGACTACGTGTAGAACCCAACACGCGACTATATGTATGACCCTACACGAAATGCACGCGACTATATATGCGACCCTACACGCAAATATATTTGCGATCATACACATGTTAATCCTATTTCGATATTGTTGTTTTCCTCACCAAACACAACAATCACTTCGTCCATTTCTATCCTGAAGAATGCAGAAAGAATGTAGGGTTAACTGCTTAAAAATTCTGATCATGTTTAAAAATTTTCAATTTTGACGTCGTCTCTTAATTTTTTTCAATTTGATACATTACCTTTGAATTTTATTTTTTTTTTTTTCAAAAAAAATAAAATCACGATCTCATGTTATAACTTATATGGGCAACACTTGAGACCAAATACATAAACTCAGGTGTGAAGGGACTTTGGCTAATTTATTTTATGATGATGATGCCTAATTCTAATTTACATGAAAGTTTTCCAACAAGGGTGATTGAAGAGATTTTCTTGGCACATAGGAAATGAGTGCAAGATCATAATTGAACAAACTACAGATCAAATCTACATATATAAAAGCGGATGTGTATCCTCTCTCTCTCCATTTCAAGATTCACTTGATAGGAAAAAGAAAAAATATATATAAATACTTCAGTTCTACAAATCATACACAGATTAAAACTTGAATTAGAAGCAAAATTCCATTACAATACTCAGCTATGTTAAAAATATTGGCAGGAACACAAGTAATTTGATTATAATTCTTTTGTTTTTCCAATGAGCTAAGTATACATTCACCTGCAACTTCGTGAGGGCTCTGGACTTGGCATTTGTTCGTCGAGAAAAGTTTCAGGAAGAGGCCACTCGACATGTATTTGATGGGCCTTAATTCTTGCACAATACCAAATACATAGAATGTATCTTAAAATTATTCAGGAGCAATTTCAGATTACCACTACTCTCCAAAAACGCATAATTCAATAAATATGGATATTGAAAATGAAAAATAAAATAAAAAACAAAATGCATTTTCCCCTACAAGGGGGAACATAGACATAATAACATCACAAGAGTTAGATATCTCAATTAACTCTGAAACTTCCATATTGATACACATCAAGCACATTAATCACCAAAATTGAATCATCAGAAGTAGGTAGCAGATTATGGATAGCAAGGATACTGACTAATTTCTTTACGTGTCAAATTTTCTATGCATCAAAGCCCATATGTATTTGAGATCTCATATAGATTAGATTAAGATACAAGAAAACGCATACATCCAGCGCAGACGAACTCCACAATATGGGAATCTGATACTACACACGCATGTAAGCTATATAAATGTATATACATGAGCATGATGCACAAAAATTCATTACAGAGGTAATAAAGAATCAGTTCAGGCTTCAACGAACAAATTTATAAACTGATTGCAAGAAATGGATATCATACAACTGATGACAGAAAACATAGAATAATCTCACACCAAACTTAAGCCTAGTTAAGACAGGTCTATATAAGGTACGAAACTTACTTGTGCTAAACTCAAGAATCCTGTTTTACTCATCATCACTCTCGTATACCATTTTCATTCGCCGATGCATTGTTGTCTTCTTAGGAGGAGAGTCCTCATCAGACTCAATGCCCTTCCTCTTATGGCTGCCTCCTAAGCCTCTAACCTTCTGCTTGGGCTCCTGGTAAATAAAGTACACAAAAAGAACTAAATTAACTAGCACAAAATCGAATAAATAGTTTTTAATCATTGAAAGGTATTGTTGAAGACTGATCATTATTTAAGTTATTTTTTTGTACTGAAGGTGGTTCCTTATTTTTTATTTGTATACAGGTTCCTTCCTCCCAATATATACATGGGATTCTTGTACTCCAAAATACGCAGACAAATTCCCAAACTAATTCTCCTTAACAGGTATCAAATGGAAAATAATAAAATACGAGAATGGTAATATAAATACCTCCAAAGAAGAAAAAACATGAGATCCGTAACAAACTTACACATCAGCCCCAATTTTTCATATAGAAAATTTACTATCAAACATGATAGCCTGAATTGTAATTGATACAGGAGAAAGCCTCATTAGATGATGGTAAATATTGACAGGGTCACAGCAGCAGTTAGAAACATTCAACTTTCCATATTGATAGAAATCAAAAGTGGTTAATTAATTAAATCAGTTAATTTTAAAATCAGATATCTCTGTCTTTCTTTTTGGCCAATGAGAAGAACCAAGTCACTCAACTAGCTATGGTTGGACTTTCTTGTGAGTTATATGACTCATTTATCCCACAATTTTCAAATTAAAGCAAGAACACAGTGTCACTCAAGTACTCAACCACAGTTTAACAAAATAAAGGAAGACACATCTAACAATTCGCAGCAAATTTCCAGAAAAAATCACCTACTTGCTAGAGAGGTAAGAATCAGAAGATAAAGTAAAAGTAAATTTCATAATAACAAGACAATTGGTAAATCAACGTTAGTGGTATTCTAGAAATTAAAAGGTATTTTAGCATAGAAAGAATAAGATTGAACATTTGGTTTTTATTTCCAGTGGCCTCAATTCCCCAAAGTTAGTTCAAAACAAAATTTAAAACACTTTCCCTTACCTCATCCTCCTCTTCTGATTCATCATAGGCATCTCCTTCCTCTCTTTGATCACGTTCATCTTCATCTCCATAATCTTGCTCTGCTTCTTCATCCCTTCCACGTGGTGGAGAACCTTCATCTTCTTCCCCCTCAGTTTCATATTCAGACTCCTCTTTCTCACTATCGGAGAAGTCTACAGGCCGTCGAGATGGTTTGGGAGCTGGATATGATGACTTGCGAGGGATATTCTTTGAACCCTAAAAGAAAATTGGGAGAAGATTTTCAAACATAGATGAAAATCTATAATCTTTAAGAGACTCAAAAGCAAAGAAGAATTTCTGTAAAATCCTTTTTTTTTTGGTGGGGATGGGGAGGAAGGGAGGTGGAGTTGAATGCACAAAGTACAGGTAATATCAATGACATGCCTTCTTTGCATTTAGTATACGCTTCTCAGCTTGAGCTTCATGTTCAAGGTTTTCATCATAGCGACGCCGAACAGTGTTGCGTCGTGATTCATAATAATCTTGTTCATCCTCCTGATAAGAGAACCACAAACATGAAAAAAAAAAAAAAAAAACTACTCCAGAATAAAAACGTTATCTTCTGGGATAGTGAGGGTAATGCGTCTATATACACACACATAGACACAAGCACACGGAAACGATACCAAACCCAACATTAGGTTTCTTAAAGAGCCAAACAATATACGTGACCAGGGTTAATCCATTATATAAGGGAATTAGCTTTCACTTTTCAATTAGATAGATCTCATCAGTACACGTGAAAGATCAAGCTTCATACAAAATTCACCGTTGTATCAAAACTGTATGTATATATATTAGACACTCCTATGCATGATAAAGC
This sequence comes from Pogostemon cablin, assembly GCA_023678885.1. Lineage (NCBI taxonomy): Eukaryota > Viridiplantae > Streptophyta > Magnoliopsida > Lamiales > Lamiaceae > Pogostemon > Pogostemon cablin. Next base: position 5,428,893 of record CM042960.1, on the reverse strand, counting down.
AAAAGAGCAATGACAAAAATACACTAGAACTTCATTTGACAGCACAAAGGAAAGCAAAAAAAAGAAAATGTCTAACCTCTTCAAGTGCATCCTCTAAGAAACCGGGAGAGAGTTGACGCTCCCTGCGAATGGGTTGTGTATATTTACGATTTACCTTGTCCTTCTTCCGGCTAAGAAGTTCACTAGCTTTAATTGATTGATTAACAGCCTTACAAACCACCATAAGAAATATAAATTGCAATTAGTTTGCCTGATGATCAACATTAGAAATACAAATAGATATTCAATTACCTTCTCCTTTTGCTCCTTCTCCCTCTCAGGATCAATATCAGTGATGCAGTTCTTGACTTTGTACACCTTCTTGTGCCGTGAATCAACAAGAGCAGTCAATAAGCGATGAGAATCTGAAGCCAAGGATGAAGGCATAAACCTCATTTTTGTTAAAATTCGCCCCTGAGATTGAAGAATGCCCTGTGCAGATGCCAGACAAAACAGAATGTTAACAAATGACCCATCAAAAATTGTCATTATACAAAATACACAATTTGAAAGCATCCAAAATAGGAATTCCCTAATATGAACCTGTGATATTCATTCATGTTTAAATGCAAAAAACCATCCATATTGAATTCAATGTATACTATGTAAAGAAGACAAACCACCTTTCCATGTCTAACGAATAGGTGAGACTGCTCATGTTGAGCATCTTGCTTTGATATATCAAGCACTTCATTTCCAATAAGTAACTGCAGACTGCCATCTGACCATTCTACAAAACGAGCATTGCTTTCTACCTACAAAAATTAATTAGTTTTACAATGTAATTAACAAAATTCTGCACGAGAACAGATAGAAACTCTGATATGCTCCAATTACATCAAAACGGAATAATCATTAGCATTTTATGCTAACATCAGTACCAAAGTAGAAGTAAACTATGAGCTAAGAAAGTCAAATATGGACTATGGATATAGTATTGAATTTGTGAACTTAGAATTAAGTATATATAGATGGATTAACCTCTGCATACAACTATCTTAGGATTGAAATAAGTTAAATATTCTTGCTAATACAGAGCACTAAAAGTCTCCAAATACACAGAACTTCATAATTGTGAACATTCATCCTTGATAAGTTTAATGCACTCCAAATGGCCACATGTGGTGTTAGTTGAGCACAAACTTCATACCCAACCATAATATCAAACTTGATTTGCAGTAACCACACGAAAAATGCATTAATAGTAAGTTGCTGCAACCAACAGACAATTGAGTTTCTAAAAAGAACTTCATGCATTTGAAATACATTAACACATTCACTTACAGACATTCTTCCATCAGGATGTTTGATCCTCCTCCAACGAACAACATTATTCTCCAGTCGTATTTTCTTTTTTGATCCAGATTCCTCAGATACATAATGATCCTCTTCCACATACGACTTGGGATCAAAAGGTTGTGGATCTACACCCATTATATTAGACACTTTGATCATATTCATCTGTAACAGAAGAATAGCACCATTAAGATTGGTAGATCACATGCCATAAGTTTATTAAGCAAAATCCCAAGTTGCACATTAAAACTAACCCTAAAGAGTTATTCTAGCTAACAAGTTATTCAATTCGATATATCATATAAAACTAAACAAGTATAGGAGTGAATAATAACAATTGAGTACAAATGACAATCAAGGAATTACTTCAACTTATTGCAAAATTTACTCTATGTGGTCAGACATGATAGAATAGCACCCTCTCAGTAGTAATACATTGATATAATACATAGCACCAAGTAATCAAATTAATAGATCTCATAATTCTTTGAATTTGAAACCATGATACATAAATACACCATGCACACCCATGCCATTTATTTATTTCTTGATAATAGAATAATGATCCAGTTCACTAAACCCATCCCATTGCTGCCCCATTTCCCTAATATTACTGACCAAATTAATCTTTCAACAGTCAGGCATGTCCAAGAAGCCATAACTTTTTCCAAGTCCCAAGATTCTGTCATTTTATTCAATGTCTACTCTAATTAGACATATAAAAGAGAAAGTAGAACATATAATTTCTTTCTACTCATCCAACCACGATCCAGGCTAATTGACAACTCCTTCATTAAAAATTTTCTTAGTCGTAAACACCAAGAACTTTGAGCAGATGTTACAAAGTCACCTGTGGGCAGCGGGGGGGCCAACAGACATTTATTAATTTATTTTTTCAAAACAGACAAGAATATATCACGAAATGCGGATATTTTTTTTGTCCCAATTTGAACTATAATGAACATGTTCAAGTAAACCCAAGGGAACATCCGGCCTGCTCTATTTCAATCAAGAATCATGAAAAACAAAACAATTGAGCGATAAAGCACAGAGAGGAGCATATGTAAACCTTGTCAGATTCAGAAGGTGGAGGCAAGAGAGGAATTTCCAACTCCAATGGGGGGCCCACAGGTTTTTCCTTGAATTTAGTCTCAACATGCTCTTCTTCAGAGTCATATGGAGCATCTTCATCAGGTATCATATCCTCTGGCCTCAATTCTTTCTCATAATTTCCCACTTCGTCAATTGGTGATCTCTGTGTCAGAAAATATTAGTCAACATATTGTATGTGTAAACAAAAAAGAGTAACAAACAAGGCTATTATGATGTAAGTAAGAATACATTTTCTTCTTCAATCTGATTGTGAACTTCATAATCTGCTTGCTCATCATCATCAGAGTCCCCAAAGACATCACGAATCTCTGGAGCTGACTGCAAAAACTGGTCCTCATCTTTCTCATGACCAGCTGATACACTGCAGATCATAAAACATACACCAATGAATTTCTTAAACTAAGATACATTAGGAACTAGAAAAATAAACAACATGAGTAGGATCTCAGGACTTTATAGTGTAAAATCTAAACAAGCCATTGACACTGCATGTGCTGCAGCAATTTATTTCATTCTTTTCACTCTCTTTATTAAACCATCGACATCTATTCCTCATAATCAACATTTTACAAATATCTTCCACAAAATCAGAAACTTCTCCTGACTCCCTACTAGGCTGACATTGGGTCGCATGTTGCACATGATTGCACTTGACTTCTCAAACTTGATCAATCTCAACAGAAATATAGGTATAATTGCGCTAGCAATTGAATTCCAATCATATTCCCATGAATGACAGGCCACTTTTATGTCACATGGGGGTGGAATGAAACATCCAGCAAGATAAAGCAAGAACTAGTGCTGAAAACATACAATCAGAAGGGACATTCAAGTTAAAACAGACACCTTCAAAGAAAGGATAGAAAAATTAATATCCAACAACATAATTATTGAAGAACAACCAACATCCCCCGCAATCGAGCTGATACAAATAATCACATTATTAATATAAAAGAACAATAGCTAATGACCACTATATACCCATGAAAGTAGTGAGGAAAGGAACAGATTATAGGTTAGAAAAAGAAAAGCAGGTGTACAAAAGATTGTTCACCAATGATGTGACTATTACAGTGCTCTTTTTCCAGGTCCTTTCACACTGACAACCCTTTGTTATTAAACCTTTTCTCAGGAAGCACTTATGTATTGTTTATTTATGCTTCCCAGATGAAAATATACCTTTCCAATCCATTCTTCATATTAAATTCACAAACTAATTCATGTTTCCAATACATTTTACTCCATATTAACTTTTTAAAATGCTATCACCCAACCAAAAACTGAACAGCATAACCCCAAAACACCCCCCACAGTCCAACACACCCAGATGTAGTCTTCACCGTTAAGTTCAAATTAAAGCATTAAACCATTCAGACATCAATTCTAAGACTGCATAATTTCCTAATGTAGAAGATACAAAGAAAAAAGGGCTGATCATTTGCAGGTACAAATATCAAATGCAACAAATAATGTTCCATCATTTCTATTCAATACAGTGCAGAATGACAGAAACTATACCAGAAAAAGGGAAATAAGAACTGGTTAAGCGGGCAGGTGAAAGTGACATCAGAAATAGATCATGAAGTAAAGGAAGATATAAGAAAAGAGATATGAGAGAAATACCCATAATTCCTGGTCTGATTCACTTCATCATCGTCATTAGCAATATAATGGTTCTCCCCAGATCTTTCTGACCCACTTTCAACTGCATCACGTCTTCTACTAGTGACACCCCGCCGGCCATAATCTTCCTTTTCATCACTTTCTGAGTGCCTTTGTTCACTTTCTTCCCTGTGATCACCTATGTCAACTTCCGGAGAACTTTTATCTTTCTCACCCTCACTGTCTCCTTGTAAAGGATCTAATTCCTGAGGTTCACCCTCACTCTCAATTTCAGCCTCCCCTTGACCTTCAACCTCACCTTCACCTTCAGGCTCCTGTCCTCCATCCCCATCATCCTGAAAAGTAACAATCATAACATTGGTGCAGTGAAAAACGAGGATTACAGATACACATGGTTTGTAAATTTGAGTTAGACAACACATTCTACTTCAACACAAATTCAAGAAAATTAATAAATCAACTAGAGAAGGCACTATTCATTCCAAAAATCAGAACTAGTTCACAAGGCATAAGTAATAGAATTTTAAAGGACAGAGTGCTAATCTCCTAAAATAATGTTTAAGTCCTTCTATAACTTTGAGTTTGGTAGTGCTATATCAATTGATAGACCCATACAAATACAACATGAAAAACACACATTGTTGCTAGAACATACTCAGAATTGTTAATCCAAAACTGCTTTCTAATAGAGGTTACAGCCTCAAGTAAACCAAATAGTCATGTGATATTTAGTATTATTAATGTTGTGTTCATCTAATTCCACCTATGTGGTGTTTCGGCAAAAAAAGAACAAATATTTAGGGACATATAAGATACTTAAAAGCTTAAAAAGCACAAATAGATTAATGCCATTATGATTTCACAGCTTTCTCAGGCAGTGATCATGCGGGACCAATCAAGCATGTCGCCAGCCATCTCTCATAATGTGAATAACTCAAAGCAAACGAACAGCACAAGAGGAAATCACTTTCCCCTTTGATGTCAAATTCAGATACTCAATCCCCTCATAAATATGTATAGATACATTCATATTTATAGAAGTTAGAAGCAATTTACGTTCCACACCACCAGAATTGAGAGAGGGGGAGAGAGGAAAAAGGAACTACTCAAACAGCACAGAACATATGTAAGTTGTAACCACTCAATGCAATGCACACATACAAGCTGGCAATATCAACTCGATACAAATATAATTATATCCAGTCACATGTGCATGTGAATGAATCAATATCGTAAGTTTATAGATGTAAATACTTGAGAGAGAAAGATAAAATAGGTGTCGATTTATAATTCAACCATTTCTTTCAATAGCAATAATCAACTTTCTGATTGCAGAAAAAATAAAAGTACAGATTACAATTATTTAATTAATTAGTCAGATAGGACGGACCAGTCCTAATAGCTTACATTCGTCTAAATTTATAAAATATAACCTAAAGTAAAAAGGAAATCTTTGAAGTCACATTCATAACAAAAGTTGATTGATACATGAATATGGCATAAACTGCATCAAAATAGGCGAAGAACATATCAAACATATAATTACACCCTTGCATGCAGTTATAGATACACAGTAGTAGATTTCAGTAACAGGAGGTGATATGTTAAGTCGGCTTCAAGCTGAAAATTCAAAATTGAGAAAATTTTGGGAGAAAACTGAACCAATCAAAATCAGAACAAATAAAATTACATGTCAGACACCCCAATAAACCACAGATAGGAAGAATTAAATCAAGTAAATAGAATACAACGAATAAAATAAAATTTTGAAATAACAAAATGACCAATGGAAACCCTAACAAATAGTCAATTGGATAGCGATAAATGAGCAATAGAGAGACACGATTGCTTCCAGGTATTAAAAAATCCACCACTAACACACATACGAATGCCATCGCATGCAACTCACATACGCATTATGAACAGAATCAGATGCTCTAAACGGAAATTGGAAGAGGAAAGATCATTCATACGGATGCATAATCGGGTTGGCGATTGGACTCGTGTTCGGATTCAACCTCCTCCTCCTCTTCCTCTTCTTCCGATTGGTCGCCGAACAGATTCTGCATCATCTGATGCCGGTTATCTTCCCCCACCATTTTCGCGCTAGTTTAGTGGCGTGAGGTTAGTCGAGAGAGAAAAAGAAAGTGCTAGCCTGTGTTGCTCTGCACCGAGTGCGGGAATTGGGGTTTTATTGTATCTGAATTTGGTGCTTGATATTCAACCAAAATTGCAGCACCTTTTTTATGTGTATTCCCTCTGTGCTTTTTTATTGCAAATAAGCCCTTTAATTATCAATCTCTTAAACTTCCTACCCTTATTTTTTATTTTGAGTAATAAACCATATTATTATTATTACATAAATAAATAAATATAATTACGTGAGAATGTTAATATCTATGAAGTCATTATTTTTAGAAATGTCAATAATAGATGGAACACACTCAAATTGAAAATGTACGAAAATAGGAGAGCAAGCAAAATCGTATCAAGTAGAAATTTAAGTTAACTACTCCTGTATTTATACTTATTTGTATTGGCATGTAAATTACTAAATATTGATTTTTAAATATATAATGCAAAAAAAAATAAAAAAAATAGTAAATTAGTAATTCAAAGAGAAAAATAAATAAAATTGTTTGAAATAGTGAATAAAGTATAAAAAAATAAATAAAATTGAAATTGATGAACAAAATGTAAAAATAAAATGTATGATACGAAGTGTATGGGCAATAAATATAAAATTTTATTTAATGTAAAAATCTAGCTAAAATATTATCCAATTGAAATTGCTACAAGCTTAAGAGGACTCAAAATAGTAAGTGTGCATTGGTACAAAGGAAACTCTCCAAAATTCATCCTTGCATAGCTTTAGGGATGCTTTGTCGCAGGACATAGCTTTAGGGATTCTTTGTTGCAGGTATTGGGTTAGGGTTAAGATAGTGGGAATCGAGTCATAGTGATTCTTACCATGATATTTGGTTAATGTCATAAAAATTAAAATTCCTTAATAATTTGGCAATGTTTTAATAATCACTACACCCATTCTCTAATCATTTTCATTGTTATTACTATTAACTTCTTTAATGGTACTCTATCATTCCAATTGTAAAATATAAACCATGTGGCCCCTCTCGATTCTCCCTGAGATGAACATTTGAATCATCTCCCAAGCTAGTTCTTCTGGAATGATTTTAAGATAGCTTTTATCATGATATAGACATCAGAAAGATAATTACAGATTCACAATTAGCTTTCCAAATAGATCAATATTTGTAGATAAAAATTTGAAATTCACATTTAGTGTTGGACATGAAACTTAACAAAACATCATGACATAAGAAAACAAAAAAGTGTATGATGACATACATAGGGGAAAAAAAAGAACATCTAGATATTGTGGACAAAAAGAAAAAAAAGAAAGGATTGAAATTAGATTACTTTTTAGAGCGAATTTCAACCAGCAATCAGCTGACAGCTGAAATATTTTTTTAGAATTGATCATTTTTTTCATCAACCTTAAACAAGGTTAATATAGTTGTTCTGTTTTTTTTTAAATGTAAATACATGTTTTAACTCGAAAAAAATAGATTGAGAAATGACATACTTTGAGAAATACCTAAAGTTTAAGATAACATTATAAAAATACGATCTTCTTAGGGATTTGCGTCCTTCTCTAAAAATTTCAAGTTTTAATAAACCTTGTATTGAAAACAATAAAAAGCAAGAGACGAAAACATTTATGAGTAGTCCGAAAAACTAAATGATAGCTGAAGATGTCAGAGTACACTTAGCAAAAGAAGAAATTGAAGAAAATGTAAAAACAGGAATTCCACCACAGTCACCACTATCATCGTCTGCTTCGCGGGAAAAAGAAAATTGAGTTATTGGACTATTGCTTGTCCCTCTAAAATAGAATCTCAGAGATTTACAAGTATTAACCATCTTTGTCACAATTGCTACCTGTAAATTGTTTCAAATATATATCATGCTTAAATGGAAATTCATTTTCTGACACACCAACATTACTCCAACAAGAAGTAAGTATAAACTATTCCTGCAGTTTAATATAAGGTTTTACTCAACCAAAAAATATGACAGCGAAGAACGATAAGTTCCTGCGTCTGGATCGTTTTGTAAGTGGATTCTTATATATTATTTCCACTTGAAACTCAGTTTAATTTAGGAAGTATAGGTTCAAATCAGGCATGTTAGTAGGCAATTCTAATAAATATTGGAATTACTTACTTCACAAAGCAGGTTTAAAGATGAAGAAACATTAGTAAAAGAACTGTTCTATTACTCTTAATTAGAATGAAAGAAATCATCAGGATTTTACCATTAATGGAACATTTCAGTTAGATGTTACTGAAAGTCAATCAAAATAAGTAGCAAATCTCATCTAAGATCTATATATTTATCACAAAGTATTTCAAGTATATTCAAGCAGAAAAAGCTTTTAGGAAAACAAGAAGTGCTAAACTAAATATACTAGATGTTACAAGATCCAGAAAAATGATGTGTACCATGTCTCTGTAAGATGACAACAATTTGTCTCTATAAAGCTCCTGTCAAAATAAACATGTCATATTTAGAAACAGACCTTGTGATAAAAGACTTTACAAAAATATGCGCTTGACAATCTAAGGTAGTTTACAAGAAAAACAAGAATAAAAATATTACTAGATTAAATAATTTTCAGATATTGGAACAATCACATCTTCATATGCACTTGTTTCGGTAAGAATTTACAAAAATATACCTGGAGGAAGGGATTTCATCAGCAATAAACTTAACTCAAGACAAGTCGACTTAAAGCTTATTTCAATTTGACTCGGGGACCAAAAGTGTTAAAAGTGAGTCATTAACTATTACTCTGTTACTTTATGCATCATAAAGATCATTCAAATGCTTCACATATCTGTTTATTCCAAACATCATTTCACTTGTTTCTACTTGGCTTTGCCATCAATGCTCCAGGATGTAGCATTATGTACAGAATAGAAGCACATGCAAATCTTGATCGAACCCATCTATTTCTCAAACTACACAGTAAGCTGCAATCTAGCAGAGACGGGTTATGCAACAAATTGACGGAATAAGCATGGTTCAGTACTATCACAAGGAATCTAGGTCTGAATTAACCATCTCAAACCTCTAGAACAGTATATTGTGAGCTAGGACTATTTAGCAGTTAGCACAAACATTTTCTTGTCTTACTTAAAAAATTGTGAATGTTCTTGTTTAGCTGGTACTTTGATGTGGACACCTCAGATACTGGATAGATTATCCAAGTATCATACACATGTTTAAAATATGTAAAAGTAAAATGAAAAAACTGCAAAATAGGATGCTCTATAAAATTAACACGGAAATAATTTCTTAGGTTAATGCACTAATAATTCTTGAAAAGCTTTCTTCCGAATGCTAGGCATGTCACTCAGCACTCCAAAATCCATTCCATCAATATACCTGTAAATGTTGAAAATGGACTATGAACTCAGTTATGAAAAATGAACTCATGGCATAAATCCTATTCTGAAAGTCCATTTTATTCTATTCCTGAAAATCAAATTCAATTCAGAACAAGGCATTCTTACAGTAGGCAAAATTTAAAGTCAGTTTCAATCTTTACATCCAAATATCCGTTCACAATTTTTCTATATACTTCATGTGTAAGTAAATCGACATCGTCAGTATAAAACTATACCAATACAAAAGTGCATATTACTCATCCAGCTTCATAATTTGTAAAGTAGCATATGAATTCTCGAAAGCGAGTATTTATTGATATATGTGTGGTTTACTTCTGGGAGAGGTAGGAGTTGACGACGGCGGTGGCGTGCGATCGGCCAGCGGATGAGGCAGAGTGCCAGTCATGGCGGAGAGAATTGAGCTTGGACCATTGGTTCCTAAGGTTCCGTTAAGCAGCTGGTCTCCACAGCCGCACCGCCGAGGATGACGGTGGCGGCCGCACCGGGATTTGGCTTGGACGGGATTCATGTGCAGGCGTTTGAGCCTCCATTCCCCATGAAGTGGATTGACACTACAGTCGATACGCGGCTCAAAAAAAATTTCTTTCCTCTTTCCTTCCGAACCGAGGAGAGTCGTCAAACGAAAGGGAATATGATTTAAAAATAAAAATAAAAAATAAAAGCAATATGATTTAAAAAAAAATAAAAATAAAAATAAAAATAAAAGCAACTCTCTCGTTGTTAATAAATGAAGTTTTTTCAATTTAAGACGTAAAAAAAAAATATGATAAATTGGCATTCGAATTGTTGTTCTATCAAATCAAATAAGTATTCCCTCTGTTCCGCCCAAATAGATGAATTTACTATAGCTTTTGTGAGAGATTTATACAGTCAAACGATACAGTTTGACCAGGACAGAGGGATTATATAAAAATATACTCCCCCTCAGTCCCACAAAAAATTGTATCCTCAATTTCGGCATGAAGATTAAAAAAGTGATAACTTTCAGGGGTATAATAGTATTTTTTAGTAATAAATATATGATAAAGTACTTTAGGTAGAAATGACTTTTTCGGCATGGAGATTAAGAAAGTGGTAACTTTTAGGGGTATAATAGTATTTTTTAGTAATAAATAAATGATAAAATATTTTAGGTATAAATGATTTTTTTGTAAATAAAAGTGTATGTGGAAGAGTGATCTTTTTTACTTTTGCTTTTTTTTTTTGAAAATGTGCAAACTTTTGTGCGAAATCCCAAAATAGTAAGTGTGACATCTGAAATGAGATTGAGAGAGTATAAAACTATCCATTTGAGTTTGAATAAAGAAAAAAAGAGACAAATTGTAGCAAATTAAGATTTCAAATTAATAGTTTCGCTATAGTATATTTCATAGGGATGAAATTAAGAAAAAAGAGACAAATGGTAGTAAATTAAGGTTCCAAATTAATAGTTTCGCTATAGTATATTTCAGGGAATGAAATTTCATATTCCATTTGACATTACATTTTGTGTTACACCAACGTGAACACAAAAACACAAAATGAAATGTCAAATGAAATATGGCCTTTGATATTCCAAGTCTTAATTGATATAAAAAATTTATTTATAGACTAATTATATTGTGCACTCGGGTGCACTCTAAGATATGGTGCATCTATATACAAATATAATAAAAAAAACATATACAATTATAAGCAATAATGTATATACAATTTAATTGTTAGTTTTTTTAATGAAAAATTGAGTGTAAAAAATATACAATTATTAAAAAAATACGTATACACTATTGAATAAAAAATTATACACACATGGATGTTAATTTTTTTAATGAAAAACTTAGTTTGAAAAAATTATACAATTATTACAAAACACGTATACAAAAAAGAATAATAAGTATACAAAATAGAATAAAAAGTCATACACATATGGTGCACTCTTACACCTTACACCCGAGTGCATCCAATATACACTCTTATTTATATATATAATTAAAAAAAAATTAACACCATACCCACTATTTTAGAACCATCACCCTAAGGCCTACACGTAATTTTATTGCGGTGTTGAGCTACTAGCTGCACCTGCACACGAGAGCAAACTAATAGTGAAAATGGTAAAAAGTAGTCACTATTACTTAAAAGTAATTTTAAGTGGTCACTGATGTTATATACAATTTATTATAGCCACTTTTTATGAAATAGACCAAAATACCCATGAGGGACCCCACCTTTTTACCTTTTGAGGAATCAAATTCCTCGCTTTTATGACCAAAAGTACGAAAAGTACACTAGGGGAATCCGATTCTTATTATTTCTGAAAAAGTGTCAAAGTACTACTATGTAGGCATGTGGGGCCCCTCAAGTTTGAGGAATCAAATTTTTTACTTTTATGACCAAAAGTACACTAGGGGAATTCGATTCTTCTTATTTCTGAAAGAGATGTCAAAGTACAACTATGTAAGCATGTGGGACCCTCATATGCTTACAAAAAATGAGTTATTATATAATAGCGGTCCAACCATGGTGCTGCATCATACACATACATTCATTTTCATTGTTCTAGTTTTTTCTTTAGTGTTGAGCATACAGGGAGCAACTATTTTAACTAGATTTTTAGAGGCGTGAGAATTTGGGGAGCAGTATACAAGGTATGTTGTAAACTTGTTTTAACAGCTATGAAATCATTAATTTGATCATCTTTACATGTCGTATGAGTGTATTTTATGTATTTCAACATTTTATAATATAAATAATAGTATGTCGAATAGTGTATGTGAATTGTAAATGTATCCACATTAAATTTTATTTTTTTAAATTAGCAACTCGTAGGCCGAATAGAACATGATTTGTAGGCCGAATATAACAACTATGAAGGACGAATAGAAGAAACGTTGGCCGAAAAGTTCCAAAAAATATAACATACGATAAAAAATAAGTAGGCCGAATAGAACAAGTGTTGTAGGCCGAATAGAACAATCTTATGGGCCAAATACAAGAAACGCAGGCCGAATAGAAGAACTTAAATTTCCACATTTAATTTTCATTTTTAAAAAAATATGTAGGACGAATAGAAGAATTTTGGTTGGCCGAATAGAACAACCTTAAAGGCCGAATAAGAGAGACGTAGGCCGAATAGAAGAAAAACATACAGAATTTGAAAGACATCTGAAGGTAGGCCGAATAGTGAAACAGTGTAGGGCCGAATAAAATAATACGTTGGCCGAATAGAGTACATTGTTGGCCGAATAGAATACTTGCAACTAATTATGATGTCGTATGTTGATGTAGGAATGGTGTATGTAACACTCATTCCTGTCGCTGGCCATGCATTCGTTGAACCTCCTACACAAGGTTCAGGGCATAGTTTGGAGTTAGGGTTGGGTTATAATGACGGAAGTGGTGGTCCGAGCAATGATCCATATTCGAGGGGACAGTCTAGTGCTAGGCCTAATTTTGATTTGAATGTGGCGTACAGTCCGGCCTCAGAGTGGTTTTAGGGAATTTATAGATGCTGAAGCTGATGACAACGCTGGTGAGGGTGAGTATGATGTACATGCTTATAATGATGATGTTGAGCCCGGGAATAGGACTATCGAAGAAGAACATGAAACAACGAAGATGACATACAACAGGATTGTAATCAGTCTTCTAGCGAAAGTGATGATGGTGCTGAGAATAGAAGAATCCAATTGTATAAGAAGTCTATGATTACATACGTCAGAGAGGCGGCCCTAGCTTTCTTGAAACGATTAGTCGCGACTTGTCCCGTCCTGAAATGCAGCTACAAGATTGTCAAAGTATTCGGCCCACCACCCGTCCATGGTTGATTCCAGGTATGAATACTACGTTTATTTAGAGGAGAACTAAAGTAAAATTGTACTTTGAACTAATGCACCTGATACGGTCATAGGCATTTCGGTTGTAGCTGACAGAGAAGATCAGATGACTGTCTCTGACTTTGATGCATCTGGCGTTCTTCACCAGAAAAGTGTATTTGATACAAAAAAGAAGTTGCAGACTGCTGTAGGAATGTATAACTTGCGGAACGGAGTTGAGACCACTGTTGAAAGATCTAGCTCGACCAGATATAACGTGGAATGTAAGCTCAAAGGTAAAAACTGGTTGTCGATTTGCGATGCACGCACGAATGAGCCTTGGGCTGTGAGGGGTAGTTAAATTGTTCAACATCAAGAGTGTTTGAATGATCCAGACAAGCCTACTCCTACATAGGTGTCATCCAACGTCATCGGTCAATATTTTGCTGCTAGGCAATTTGACAAGATTACTGGGCTCCGACCCCAGACGATGAGACATGAGATATTAAAGGATTTCGGGTTCGACATTAGCTACAACGTGGCGTTAAAGGCGAAACACCGGGCTATTGGACATACATACGGGGATCATGACAGCTCATTTCATATGCTCCCTGAGTACATGTATCAGTTGGAGTTGGCAAATCCCGATACGCATACATGTATCTCTGTTGATGAAGAGGACCGCTTTTGGTTTTCATTTTACGCTCTTGGAGCATCTAGACGGGGATTTCTAGAGTTTGATCGTCCAGTCATTGTCATAGACAGGACTCATATGAAGGGAAAACACAAAGGCATTATTTTCGTCGCAGTTTGGCCGAGTCCGACGTCGACCCTGAAATCAAAAATTCTTTAACAACAAGCACAAGTATGTAAAGTAACATATGAAAACGTCTAAAATAGTAGATTAGCACGTACAGATCATTATTTCTCTTAAATTGTAGGTACAGTTGTCAGCGGCGCTCGCGGTCAGTAGTTGTGAATGGTGATTGTAACGCTGCACTTGGGTTTCTTGGCCACTTAGCACGCATCAAACCATCTTGAGCGACAGCAGGTGTGAGAGCCATCGGACTCACAGGATCCACCACTGTAGGAGGGGTAGATCTAATCTCTGACCTCAAGCTAGATGACTCATACTCAGACCCCCGACTCCGCAAAATATCAGCTCGAAGGCGTCTGAACTCTTGTGTAAGCGCAAGTCGAAATAAATGCTATGTCTGATGCCCAGCCACTGTCTGACATGCAAGCTGGGATAACAACTCATCCTGCTGATCCAGCCTATGGAGGACCCTATCATTGAAATCCTAATCATATCCGGAGTGGTCCTGCTCATATTCGTGATCCTGCTGACCATACCCGTGGTCGTCCTGATCATCATATCCGTAATCTTGTGGATCATATCCGTGGGCGTCTCCCATCCCACTCCCATGATGAGCAACGGCTCGAGCATGCCAGCTACGAGCGGAGGATGGAGGAACATAATGTGTGGGATCATACGAACTGCGCTCAGCATACCTCGTCTCCTCTGAATGATGTCCACTGTGGTCAGGACTAGGAGTATAGGGAGAGCGGTAAGAATGCTCATCCCAATTTGTTACCCAAGCTGAAGGATCATCCGTGCACTGGCCAGTCCACCGATCCTCAACAGCCACACCAGAATAGTACTGCTGATCCATGGATTACTAGTAAGATCGTATGGCTCCACCGCGGTCTGCTGCTCCACATATGTGAAATCAGGTCCCCGAACGACCTTTCGTCTAGGGTTAGAGAATGTCTTTGTGTACAACCTCATGATCAACCCCTGCAAAGGATCATCCTCTATTCCAATCCAATAAACCTTTCTATGCTCCTGGGGGAGCACCCGCGGAAAATCCACCACTACAAGATCCTGATTAAAAAAACCAATACATTTAGATACAATATCACTGATTTATCTGTACCGACATGTATTAATGATTCACAAAAATTTAGATTTCATAACCGAGAAAACAGATTCCTATCAACCTTCTTCACCTTACGAAAAACCCAACGCAAGCAAAGTGGCCTATTTTCCTCCCTATCGGTAGGGACATGGCCATACGGTGCAGCAAGGGCAGGTAGACGCTCGTACGCCCAAACCTGTCACACGTAAACTACATATGTTAGATTATTAATGTTGCTAAAACTAGTAATACACTATAACTTTAAGTGATCTACTACAACACGTACCAGGAGCGCAAATGTGCACCCGTAAAAGTGGTATCTGTACTTGTTGGGGTTTGCTCCTTTAGGAAGTTCGGTCAAAATGTGGTCCATAAAATGCAGTAGAGTCATATAACTGACCTGGCCCCAAGGGAATAAATCTCATCTACGCTCGTCCTCTACTAGGACCCAAACCCAGTTGTCTACACTCACCTTGGTAACATCCGATCCAAGGAGAAAATAGTACAACAACAACACCTTAGCAATTTTAACCACGTTCTCGGGGCTAACACCACTAAATTTTGTATCCTCAAAGTCACGGGCAATCTCACTTATTAGTGGTCTTTCGCCCTGACCATAATACGTATCGTATACCCCACCAGACGGGATATGATATGACAAATTCGGATCAAACCTCACTCTGTCCCGAAAGCAGAGCCCCATTATACGCATGAACTCTACCCTACTAAAGCTAAGACACTCGTTCCCAACTTGAAAATATCTTGCGGTGACATTATCCCCGCTACGTATGATCTCCTGTGTCATGAGACCGTGGAGATTAGCATGCGCGATTCAATCGTCGTGAAGACCCCAGTAATGAGCAAAACAAGATCGCCTGAACATCGCCTCCGCATTACCCCCAACCGTTGTTAACTGCTTATGGATAAGTGTCATAACAACCCCAGGTTTGTAGTAATTATGTATACTGCAGTTCTACCCCTGCATGGTTGGACGCTTCAATTCACCCTGCACAAATTTAACATTTTGTTAAATAATATGTAACACACATAAAAAAGATGTACTCTGCATCAATTCAACCAGCTTACTTAATAAGACAATAACTGATAATTATATCAAATAACAATAAGTTCACTGCAGCAACTGAACAAATATTGGCACACTCAATCATTTGTTCTATTCGGTCTTTAAAGAAACATTATTTCGGCCAACAAAAATTAAAAAAAAACTCCTACACTTTGTTCTATTCGGCCTACACTTGTTCTATTCAGCCTACATATTTGTTCTATTCGACCTACTAAAAAAGCTCTATTCGGCCAATCCACATTTTCAAAAATCAAAAAAATAACACTCCTAGAATTTGTTCTATTCGGCCTACACATTCGTTCTATTCGGTCTTCAAATAAACCATATTCGGCCAACAAAAATTTTCAAAAAATTCAAAAATAAAATAAAATAAACAACACCACACAAAAATTTCTAAACATGATGTATACACAGTTAAGTCACATTCATCACATTTCAAAATGAATTCGCATTTTACACATATGAACAAAACCACACAAAATGTACGTTGTATCCTCGAAAACGAGTACCACAAACTCAATGTAATTATAAACAAATAACTCACAATTTAAAAATGCAAATAAAACAACTTTCATACATACCCGAAAATTTGTCATTTCGAAAATTCACCTCGTCGGAAACGCCTATTCTGGCAGATGGAAAGGAGATACTGAGAAATGAGTACTACAAATGGGTGGCGCTGCTCTTTGTGCTTTGGGACGAAAGGGAGAGAGGAAGAGAGAGGATGTTGGACGAAAAGGTGTTGGACGAAAAGGAGAGAGGAAGAGATATTTTGTTGGACGAAAGATGAGAGAGAAGAAAGATGGACTATTTAGAATGAAAATGACGTTAATGATATGATATATGCCCCACCAACCCACATCCAAAAATTTAATTTGAAAAGTTTTAAATTTTTAAATGTGGTCCACTAACTCACTAAATACAATTTTAAATGTGGACCACCCACCTCATTTACTGCAGTCAAAACTGACATGATAAGGCCCCTTAATTTTCGTACTTTAGGCGACAGTTATTGAGGGTAATTTGGGGAGTCCACTAAATAGTGGCTAGTAAAAATTATTCTTATCAGATGTGGCTACTTAAAATTGTACTTAATCAAAAGTGGCTATTAAATAATCGCTCCGAAATTAATACTACAGTGTAATCGTTGAAGACGTACAGAGAGAGAGAGATGACTTCGCAATCCAACGATCCTCGGCTACAATTGGCGGCGCGTCCTTACAAACCACAGATCATCGCGCAGCAGGACCTCCCTGTCGATTACTCTGGCTTCATCGCTGTTGTTTTTGGTGTGTTTGGCGCAATGTTCCGGGTAAGAAATTGTTTCTTAGATTCCGATCTATGATTTAATACTGTACCTTCATCTAATTGAGATGTCTGTGCGTACATTTATGAAAAATATGTATGCTGGTCGAGTTAAATCTGGGTGAATCGTAATAAACCTAATGCCAATTTAATTAAGATTTTGATGGTTGTCGATTTGCAGTATAAGGTCTGCTCTTGGCTCGCAATTATATTCTGCGCACAGTCGCTTGCTAATATGAGGAATTTCGAGAACGATCTCAAACAGGTCTCCATGGCCATGATGTGAGTTTTAGTTGTTTTTTAATATTTGCAATTTTGCATAATACCTTTATCTGGATATGGATGAAAGTACAGATTAGGGTTGTTTTCTATCTAAAATCTGTTGAAAAACTTGACATCGATTAGCATCTTGATGTTTTAAATCTATTTGTGATTGCTCTTCTCTTATCTTGACAAATGAGGAGATCACCCTATGTGTTTCTCTTAGAAGTTGCAATAGATCAGCATTAAGCAGGTGTCATGGTATATGAGTAGTGGAAGGCATTCTTATAAGGAGTGTACAACTTACTGTACTGACTACTGTATACCATTATTTGACGAAGCTCATTAGTGCTCATGATTTTGAATCACTTTACTGTATGTTTAATTGTGGAGAAAACTTTATAGTTTTGTCTGCAACATGATCCTGCACTTAGGAGCAAGGAGAAATTTATAGAAATGTGATATAATAGCACTTACAATGCAGAGAACTTATACAGGAAAATGTGAACCCATATATCGAGTAGTTATTCTGTTTTTCGGGCCACTTATATTCTCCTACTTTCTAGAATGCACTTTTAAACTATACATCTAAGACCTTTTCTCTGCTTTAGAGCTATTACTTGTTAAAGATGTTATGTCTGTCTTTGCACATATTGTCAAAGATAGTATTTTTAGCTTCAACTTGTTGACATTTATATTGACCTCTAACTTACTGGTGACAAGATTGGGTTTTAAGTCTTCAGACTATATTTCAATCTCGAGCTTTTTATCCCTTCAATTGACCAATCACGTTTGTAGAGTTCAAGATATGATAATTCCATAACAGGGTGGCAAAAGTCTATTCTTCTGTCAGTGCATTTCCTTAATAATTTTTTAAATATAAATTGTATTCCTCTTTGGAACAATGGGAAAATCAGAAGACGTCCTTAAAGAAAACTTTGATAATGGATTTTCTTTGGATTTGTTAACAGCTTTTAAAATCTTCCTTTTCATATGCACCTTGGATGTTCTTGAACTATGCAATTATGTATAAGCTTTGAACTTTACTAAATCTTATATAAAATGCAATGGAAGATGTTTAGTTTGTAATCTTAGAGCATTAATGGCTTATATTTTCAGCTCTTGTTTGACAAATTTAGTTCAATATTCTAGTCAATTATCTATTTCATAACTATTATGTAAAACAATTCTAATTATTTATGTTCTAAGTTTTGCTTGTTATGATTTTATTTCATAACTATTTCAATTTAATCTTTTCAATACAAAGAAAAACCAGTATCTACTTTGTATGATAACTGTATACCATTCTATTTTTTTTATTTAACCAGATATTCATGAAATTCTGTTGAATTGTAATAATGTGTTCATTTTGTTTGGATAGTGAAGTCTTTATGTCAACGAAAAGACAAGGATCCTATTATATTATCATTTGATCATTGAAAAGATATGTGTGCGAAGAGAGAAAAAGAAAGAAACTATTTTCTTTTGAGAGGATCCTATGATTTTATTAGTCATTTTAATAGGGACAAGGTGTCCTGAAAGGGTACATTCAGGATAGCTTACAAAGCCATACTCCAGTCTCTATCCAAATCAAAAACCGAAAAGTTCTCAAACGAATTTAATTTGGCACCAATGACTGGCCCTATATTTAGTTCTTCCCGAAACATCCTCAAGCGGCTATTAGAGGTAATTGGGTTTGATATTACTTATTAGTGAGGTTGATGGTTAGTTGCAGCCTTGCAGGGGCAATATTTATGAAAACCCCAAACTTCAGCAGGTTTAGGATTTTAATCAAACTCAAATCGAATGTCAAAGTGTTCTTTGTTCTCATTGTAATATAATCATTTATATTCTTTGTAACTTATTCTTTTTTTTTTTTTTTTTGCTTGAAACCAGGTTTGGTATTATGGGGTTGGTGACGAATTACATGGGAACGGGCCCTCGTCCAAGCCCGAAAAAATAGTTGCACCTTGCTTATCTCTGCCGAAATGTGGCAGTCAACTGATTCATGTAAGACTATCATCATCTCTATTAGCATTGATCATGTAGCGTAGATTTTTGTAACTGATATTTGTTGGATTGGATTTTCTATATTGCAATTGGTAATCACTTGGCCGTTTTAATCATGTGCAATCCTAATTTTAGTGTTTGTTTCAAACTTTTTGTGAGATTCAGCCAATTTTACCTTAAGAGTTTCAAAATTCGGAATGGATCATGGATGGAATGGGACACCCAAAATAAATACTTAGTATTATTATTTAGACCTAACCTGTTATCTTAGGAAAAGTTTTTCTTTATGAGTTCAAATTTGACTTTGTTTAACAAATCCTGCAAGCCCATTGGGGGCCCTTTTAGGCTTGCTTACATTAACTTTACATTGTTTAACATTAGGCTTGCAGATTTGTTGGGCCCACAAGGCCCACGAAAGAGGCTTGAGCCTAACCTATTTAGGTAAATAGGCTTTTAATAAAGCCGAAGTCTAGGTTATTTGTTAAAGAGATTGAGTCGAGCTAAGCTTTTAATGGGCCGAGCTGTAGGACCCTGCTGGGTAGCTTGACATATTTCCACCCCTAGTGATGGAATTTTTCATTTGATTATGTCCCGCTTAAGGATAAAGCCCCAATGAGCCAGCAGATACTCAAAAAGCTATGGGTCCAAGACTATCAAACAACAGAAAACCCACGAAAAAGCATCGAACCGAGATCATGCATAGACAAGTCGAATCGAAGAGATGGCAAGCTGAGTACGAAGGAGCAAAAGAGAACCCTCAATCTTCTATACAACAAACAGAACATATGCACCCTCAGCTCACATTATCTTCTAGGTGTACGCAACAAATGAATACTGGCATATCCATTTATAATCCTCATTCTCTGATACAACAAATAGAACATACGCATCCTCACATCATGCACAACAAATAGAACATACGCATCCTCACATCATGCCCCACGTGAACACAACAAACAAATATTCGCATCTTTACTTATTACGACAAGGATTCTCACATAAGAAACGTGACACGTTCCATTGGAGCAATTTAGTGAATGGTCGGTCATTTTTCAAAATTGGATGTCTTCTTGAAAAAAGTTTAACCTAAAAAATTCTATATAAAT
This sequence comes from Pogostemon cablin, assembly GCA_023678885.1. Classification (NCBI taxonomy): domain Eukaryota; kingdom Viridiplantae; phylum Streptophyta; class Magnoliopsida; order Lamiales; family Lamiaceae; genus Pogostemon; species Pogostemon cablin. The sequence continues at coordinate 5,407,848 of CM042960.1, read as the reverse complement.
TTAGATAAGAAAGACAGGATTAGAATACTTTTAGGTTACATTTTTTTTTGTTAATTGCAGAAAAAGTCTCCACATTTCTTTCAATTGCAAATTAGTCTACACTTTTAAAATTTAGCAAAAAAGTACACAACTTTAACAAGGGATTGCAAATTAAGCCATCGATCAGATTTAGACCAATTTTGACAGCCTCAATCTTAGGTGGAAAATAAATTTTTAATTTATTTTAATAAAAAAAATGTGGACGTTCATCTTCTCCGATGAAAGATCACCAGTCTCGCCAACGTCCGGCGAACGAAATCTGTCGTCGTTCAGTCCATTAACTGCCGGAAATCGTGCAATCGTTGAAGTCACACCAGCGACCGTTGTCCGTCGTTGCGCCACCGCGGCCACTCGCTTCACACATTTGGCATTTTAGAAAGAAGATAATTTACTCAATTACAATTCACTATGTTAGATCTATCTACAATAGTACTCAAATTAGGGCCAGCAACTACCCAAAGAATTCTCTCTCTATCATTTTCTCTCCCTTGAGAAATTCCTAATTGCCGCCCCTCCCCCTTTCCCCCAAAACCTACACCGCTCCAGCCGTCACTCGTCGGTGGCCTCAAGACCGCCGGCGAGGCTTCTACGACCCCAGGTCTGTTTGTTCTTCTTCCCTCTCCCTTTCATCCCTTAGATACTCCCTTCTGTGACATGGAGGTGTGCGATTCCGCCCTTCTTGCTGTGGGGACTTTAGATCTGTCCTCTTGCTTTGGGGCTTTAGATCTGTACAGTTCCAGGTTTTGCGCTAGTTGTGATATGTTGGAAGGCATCAGAGGGTGACTCTTCTCCATCCTTGCGAGAGGATCCCAGTTCTGAGAGGGTTTTAGAGGGAGTCGGCCATTTTTGGTGATGGTGGGTCCAGGATCTGGCGGTGGATCTCAAGGTGTGGTGAATGAGGGAGAGGATGCTCTTCATCTAATTGTTTTTTCTTCTTTTCAGTCACATCTCTGTTTTTATTTTTTTATGCCTTTTCTTTTTTGTCGGGGTCCTTTAGATCTAGTCTTTTCTCAGGTTGCTTTTGCAACAGTTTAAATTTATCAGATTTGTAACGATTCTTGATATTTTCTTTGTTTCAGTCTCCCTTCGTTGAGTGGTTTAATCTCTCCTCGTGGGAGTGGTAGTCCTCTTAATTGAGGTGGTCGAGTCCCGTGTGTATCCCTTTTAGTGGGGTGTTTTCTGTTCTCTCGAGAATTTGTAGGGTGGGGTGTTTTCTGTTCTCTCGAGAATTTGTAGGGTTCAGTCGAGTACGGTGCTCTTGGCTAGTTAGCCACGTAGTTGTATTTATTTTTGAGTTATTTATAAGAGTATCGTTTTAGAAAAAACTACCCAAAGAATTAACTTGCAGCTGAATAATCATAAATTAACTTCTTAATTAAGGATGGAAAAGAGCAAAAACTCATCTGCAAGAACGAAGGCGGTCGCTGGATGGATCGTCCTCCTCGGCGGTAGGCAACGCATTTCCGGCAGCGGCTGTTGGCATCGAGTGATATCGTCGGCGGCGTGCCACTTCGTATCAGTGGTTAGCGGACGACAGTGCTTCACAATTTTTGGCTGCGATTTACGGTGGAGACGGGTCCGAAGAGGAGGCTGGATGGCGGTGCCAGACAATAGCAGGCGATGGTGGGTTCGCATTTCCGGCGAGTAAGCAAATCTAATCGACGGACGATGCTGGTGGTGTGTTCGCATTTCTGACGAGGAAGAGGATCTGCAGCGACGAACTAACGCGAGTGATTGCAGCGGTGGCTCAGTGTGGTGAGTGGTGGCTGAAACCCTGAAATGGTATGTCTGATGGCAGAAGAGGGAGAGAAGACATGGCAGCACTCCCGTTTTTTTTTACTGTAATATTTTCTTTTTCCACCGTGGGTTTTCTTTCTTTTTTTATTTACTTTATTTTTTATTTTATTTTCCAATTAGGAGTGGACAGTCAAAATTGATTAAAATCTGACCAATAGCTTAATTTGCAATTCTTTGTTAAAGTTGTGTACTTTTTTACTAAATTTCTAAAGTGTGATTTATTTACAATTGAAACAAAGGTGGAGACTTTTTTTCATGCAATTAACTTTTTTTTGTAGAGACATTTTTTCTAAAATTGGAAAAGTTAAGAATTCATAAAAAAAAGAGGCATTAGTTTCAAAATTTTATAAATGAAATTTTTGGGAGGAATTTTTTCGGTTATGCCTTTTGGAGGGAATTTTGGGCTTTTTTCTGAGATTAAAGCTAGAATTTTAAGCTTGTTTGCATGAATTCGATTTTCAATTTTCAGGGTTTGAGTTGCATGCAAATTTGTTGATATGAATATTTATTTTTTAATTAAATTGATGATTTTACTATCACGCAAACACAGTCGTTGAAAACTAAGGAAATCTCAAAATTTAATCGAGCATGTGAGTTGACTATGGGCATTTAAGTACAAATTATTATATAAATTAGTATGCATTTCTTTGCTTTAATGATGACATTTTTGATCAGCCACGCATTGATAGATAGTCATGGCTGATAGATGCTCTACAATCCAGAAGTTGTCCAATCCAACGTTGACCTTGGGAACCAAAGACACATTGAGGCATCCAAACGCGCGTTTCCGATTAGTCACTTTAGCTACTTCTTTCATTTCACGTGGCTACGAACTGTGGCTATTATATATATATATATATATATATATATATATATATATATATATATATATATATATATATATATATCAAATTTGATAAAAAGAACCAAAGTTAAATAAAAAAAATTACTAAAAATATTGAAAGGACTGAAAGGATCAAATGCAATTTTCTAAAAAATCCAACAAACAATAAAAAAATCCGATAAGACGAAATTTATTCAGGTTAAATGGAACAAAAATAGTAAAAATACCAAAATCCTATTAAAATTTACTCCTTCCGTTCACTTGAAAGGTATTCGTTTACTTTTTGCACGTGGATTAAGGAGTATAATAATTTAATGTATTGTGAGGTGAGAGAAATAATATTTGAAATCAAATTTTAATGTGTAGTGGGTAGTTGTATTAGTGTTGAGTGTGGGGTACACATGGGTCACATCAATCCAAAAAGGAAAATGAATATTTTGTAATAGAACGGATCAAAATGAAAAAATTGATACGTATCAAGGGGACGGAGAGAGTACTAAAAATTCAAATAGATAAAAGGACCGAAACAAAGATTATGATACTCCCCGTCCCGGGCAAAGAGATGCATTTACTGTAACTTTTGTGATAAACGTAGTTATTTGATCAGGACAGAGGAAGTAATTAGCAATATTTTCCCATGACATACAAAGACTAAGCTTGGTAGCAACTTCACTGTCTCCTTCACTTGTTCAATTTCTTGGATTCTCCGAACAATCTCGCTGAAGATAATGAGCCGAAAGTTAGTTGCTTCTGCAATCGATCTGATTAGAAGAGGCGTTGCAGCTAAATCATCTCATGAAATCGGTAATTTTACTCATTCATTCTCTTTCTTCCGTTCTAATTCCCATTATTTGTGCCACAAAGATTGGCGTTTGCCCACTATAGATTTCAGCAGAATTAATGGTGTTGATGATGCTATTTCATTATTTCGTGAAATTTTGAGGATGCGACCACAGCCTTCAATTTCTGTATACACCAAACCGTTGAGTTTAGTTGTCAAGATGAAACTGTTGGAAATAAATCCATGAAACCGTAACCCTATTATGATTAACGAGATTTAAACCGTAAAGCGGAAGCGTACCTGATTCAATGAGTCTCTAGGCGGAACACAAACTTAGAATCAATGGTTATATGGCCTTCCTCAACTAAGCCTCCTTATTCCTTATGGGGACCGTAGTAATTCCTCCCGATGGGGAGAAAGGAAGACCATGTGCGGCTTAGTATATTGGGGACCATAACCTGGGAGCCTTTATATACTACTTGACTAGACCACCCATAATCACCTAATCATGTAGTATTGGGTATCTACTCAATAAGCCCATATCATTTATTATTATAGCCCATGGACCTTTAACCTTAATTGGATCACTTAATTAAGTCCATAATATAATTGAATAGCTAATATAATTGCATAATAATATATTGCCCACAATTAGATTATAATGGAAATTAATAATTTCCAACAATCTCCCACTTGGGCTATATATTTTCCGTTAGCAATTATATCAAGAGTCCTTAGTTGCGCAACTTTATGCTATTCATCTTTAGGCTATACTTAACAATCTGGTCCATCTCATATACTAATATGGAACTACCGCGGCATTCACCACATTATAAATCGTGATTAAACCCCGACAATCACCATATCAATATACTCAATGACATAGATCAAATATGGTGAGTAGCATGGAAATTACATGTCAAATGTGATCAACATCATGTCTATTTCCAACTGGTCCAACTTTAAACTTTAGTGAGACCAATCCATAATATAAAATATTACAAAATGAAAAATTAACTTTAGTAAATTCACAATGAATTCAAAACCATCAACTTAATTCTGCAGAAAACTGAATTATCCAAATCAAAGTGTTTTGAAAACTTTAAAAAACAATAAATATAGACTCCAACTGAACTAATGTATTCTAAAACCATATAACACCCACATGATTAGCTAGCTCATAAAATTGCAGGGCGTTGAATACATAATTGGTGGATCCATATTTAGAGTCTATCATAATATGCTCTTCTAAAATTTTATCTACACAAAACACTTTCTTTAACAACCAAGAATTCTATGTCAATTTGTTTGACTTATAAGTATTCTTGTCATAAATACTTTACTGCGAACTAATTGTCACAATGAACCTTATGTGACAAATCTTCGCAACCTTTATTTCATGTTTGAATGCCCTTTAGTATGCTACTATTTCTGTTGTCATGCTTAATGAGCTACAATTGTTTGCTTAATAATTTTACTTGTATAGCTCTCCGACCAACAGAAAATATAGTTTGAAGTGGATCTTATACTGTATTGACATCCAACAAACTCAGAATCAGAATTCCTCATGATCTCTAACAAATCTGATCTCTGATCTACAAGCATATTATTCTTAGTTCTCTATACATACTTTATAAAGATCCATACTAAAGTTACATAAATGTCTACTTAATATACCAACAACATAAGCCAAATTAGGTCTTGTAGAGACCTCATCATACAACAACTTCCAACAACCAATGAATATGGAATGTTTCTACATTTCTTAAATCTTTAGTTTAACTTTAGGGCACCTGATTGAGACTGCACTTGTCTCCCTTAGTTTAACTTAAACATTCTCCCACTGAATCACATAATCATCTACATTTATCTCAAAACCAAATGAGACACTTACCTCATGATGATACTTGTGATTCCTTTAAGAAAAAAATTTGCTTGAATGCATAGATGAATTTCCTATTAGTTCTTAAACCATTTAGATCGTATCATCAGTGTTGCGATCTAGGAACTTTATCTTTACACCTATCTAATATGATTCAAGATTAAAATGTGCTACTAATATCACGATTATCTTATAATAATGTCTTCCTTCCCTTTTGAGTATAATCCTATATCAAGATGCAAACCTAATCATCTTGTATTGATTTATTACCCATAACTTATAGCATTAACACACTTTGGAGTAATTGGACCTTTCATGGTTTGATGAACATTGTTTGAATGTTCTACCATTAATTCCATAGTGTCCTTATTATTTAAGAGAAAACTACATAATCTTCTGAATTATCTTTCTCCCAACTCTAGTGGTTTCCTTAGTGACATTATTTCTTGAGGTTGTTGAATTTGTTATTCCTTAAATATTATTGACATTGTCATATCGTTATTCTGAATTTGCCCCAATTCTTTAAAGCATAAGTGGGGATCGAATCGACTCCCCCTAAAGGACAATGTCTCTAATATTAATCTTCCCCCAAAATCAACATCCTCACATAATACGTATTACCCGTCTCAAATATGATCCGATCAATTGGATCATAAACTTATTATCTTTATTTAATACCAATAAAGTAGTTTGTATCTATTTGAATCCAATTTTCTTTAGTAGATCTCAATGATCTAGCCTTAGTTGGATAACACCATATGTGAAACTCAAAGAGTTCTCACAACTACTTTGGTTGGAACTTTATTGAGACCATAAGCTGCAATCTTTAGTATTTCTCCAATTAGTAACCATATATTGTGGAGTACTATTTTTGTCTTTTAACTACAACACAACACCATTCATACTAAGTAATTTTAATGTGATGTATTATAAAACAATTCCACAAGCCTTTAGGAGAAAACGAAAGATTATACTTTAGTTTCTTTTTAACAGCTTTCCAAACGGGTTTTTCTTTGTTGCCCTTATACTTTATTGAGACAGAGTTTGTTAGAAACTTATTAGTTCATTCTTATTGTTGAAGTTCTCATCATGTATAATTTTGTTGTTGACATAGGTTAAACTTAATTAACAGACTTCTTAATTGTATAGAGAATTAATCCAAAATGATTATCATGCTTGCACTAAACTTTATAATCTTTCAAATTTTAAATAGTTTATAATCATCTCAAGGAATCGAGCACAACATTAGTATCAAGTCCAATGACAACAATACTAACTTGTAAGTGGCACATCTTTGTAGTAGTCAAATACTGACAATAAAACTGTCAAGCAATAGTCTTCCTGTGGGCCGACTTATTACTCACATGTTAAACAAATAATCGTCACATATTTACCACCACAGGTGCTTGTGTATTTCTGCCAAATATTAATCTACCTGTGGGCCGATCAATACCCGCATGAAAATACACTCGCACAACATTATTAATTAGGGACCCATCACAAGACACCTTGTGCAACATTAACCTCGTCTATGGACAAAAATTAACTGCAGGGGTAATCTTGGTGTAACAATCAAGTATTGACAATAAGTTCTGTCAAACAAGAGTCTATCTGTGGACCGACTCATGTTCACATGAATAATCCAAATAATTATCACATACTTATTATCACATGTGTGTTATTATTCTGTCAAACTGTGCCTACCTGTGGGCCGAACACAGAACACATAAATAATATCACACCCATCTATGTAATTTCAATAAAGCTTTTCTCCACACACGATATTGTTGTGGCAACATGGTGCTTCGATTGACTAGATTGAAGGTTTACTAGACTAATTAAATAAATATTAAAATATTTAATTTAATTTAATGACATTTAACTGTCTCCCCAATTTAATTTAATTTTATTCCTCTAACCAAATAGGAATATTAGATGATTCATTATCCTATAATGATGAAAGATCTCCTTTACTTAATTAGGGATTCCAAAATCCCAATTTAATATAACTGATTACGACATGTTTCCTTATTGCCATTATACAGAATATGCAGCACTCACAAATCAATTCAATCCATACATGTCTAATACATTGTGAGCAAAACCCATAGTTATAATTAATAAATCAATCCAAATGAATTACATCAGATTTGGAATACTGAAAAAGCTCACTATGTATTCAATTAAGAAAATAATAGACAATTGTCCCAACACTCACATACCATAACACATCATAATTTAATTAATATTAAATTCATATGTGAATAGAGGAAAAGGTGAGCACCACATGCAATAAAGATTACCGTGACTTTACAGCCTTTTATCTCAAACTGTGATAATCTATTGCTAAAACACACATGTATTTAATATGCACAAGTAATATGTAATAATTTCAAACCGCAGATGATTTATAACCAATTAATCAAAATAAATATGAATTCATATATTCATACATGATAGCAATTAATTGTCTAACTGACAGCAATCTTCGGCCCACTTAATTAAAAAAAAATACAGATTTCATAATTATCAAATACTAAGATTTCACGAAAAGCACATAATCAATAACAAAAAGCATAACAATCTCAAAATTAAAATGCACATTCATGGCGTCATTCATGATTGGAGATGAGGCATCACCATTAATGAAATAATTCATTAATATAAATTAATATAATCTTTAACACATTTCCAATATTCTTAATTAATTAAACATGGCCATAATCAATTAGTGAGATTTAATTAATACATCACCAAAGTGCAACCCCAAAATTAATGTGCAATATTCATTAATAATTAATCATTAAACAGCCTTTAACCATTAGAGAGGAGAAAACCGAAATTGAATACCAGAGTACCAAAAAATGGATCCGATAATAATCAAACATATATGATTAAAAAATCTAATTTCATCAAATCTCAGATAATTATAAATAGGGTGGCTCTGATACCACTTGTTGGAATTAAATTCATGAAACCGTGACCCTATTATGATTAACGAGATTTAAACCGTAAAGCGGAAGCGTACCTGATCCAATGAGTCTCTAGGCGGAACACGAACTTAGGATCAATGGTTATATGGCCTTCCTCAACTAAGCCTCCTTATTCCTTATAGGGACCGTAGTAATCCCTCCCGATGGGGAGAAGGGAAGACCATGTGCGGACCATAACCTGGGAGCCTTTATATACTACTTGACTAGACCACCCATAATCACCTAATCATGTAGTATTGGGTATCTACTCAATAAGCCCATATCATTTATTATTATAGCCCATGGAACTTTAACCTTAATTGGATCACTTAATTAAGTCCATAATATAATTGAATAGCTAATATAATTGCATAATAATATATTGCCCACAATTAGATTATAATGGAAATTAATAATTTCCAACAGAAACACCCTTCTGTTGCCCTCCATATGTTCGACGAAATGCGTCAAAGGGGTGCCCCTGTAAATTTGTATACGCTATCTATCGCAATTGATTGTTATTGCCTTCTAAATCGAGTAGACTTAGGGTTTGCTGTGTTGGGCATTATCTTCAAGAGTGGTTTCATGCCCAATGTCACGACATTCACCAAGCTCATTAAAGGACTCTTTTTAGATCATAGGGTGGTGGAAGCTGCAAAGATGTTCCACAGGCTTTGGTTTTGAAAATTTGTGAGCCCGATGTAATTACGATTCATACTATGATAATTGGGCTATGCAAAGCTGGACAACCTACACAAGCCTTCGAATTGTTTTATATGTTGGAGAAATATAGATGGAAACCGGATGTTAAGGCTTACAGTGCATTGATTGATGGGTTGAGCAAGGGTGGAATGGTGGATGATGCACTACGGCTATTCTCTAAAATGCTTGAAAATGGCATTTCACCCAATGTTGTCACGTATAGCTCCATGATTCAAGGTTTGTCAGGTTTGTCTGATGTTGGTCGATTAAAGGATGTTGATGACCTATTAAATGTGGTGGATGCATATTGCAAGGAAGGAAGAGTGAAAGATGCTGAAGTGTTAAATGACCACCTCATCTAAAGTTTAAGTTGTTAGAGAGGAAAGTCGTTTAATACTTAATCAAATCACTCTAACACGCCCCCTCACATGTCAGGTTTGTCTGATGTTGGTCGATTAAAGGATGTTAATAACCTATTAAATGTGGTGGATGCATATTGCAAGGAAGGAAGAGTGAAAGATGCTGAAGTGTTAAATGATCACCTCATCTAAAGCTTAAGCTGTTAGAGAGGAGCACGCCCCCTCACATGCAGGCGGAGAATTTTTGCCTCAAGCCTTGCAATGTGGAATTTTCTCATAAATGGGTGGTGGTGAGATTCGAACCCTGGACCTTAGTTAATCATGGGTTCTGATACCATGTTAAATGACCACCTCATCAAAAAGTTTAAGCAGTTAGAGAGGAGAGCCGTTTAATACTTAATCAAATCACTCTAACAGTGTTCTAGAAGATATGATGCAGCAAAACATATGTCCTGATATAATCACTTACAATGCATTGATTGATGGATATTGTGTGGAAGGGAATATGAGTAAAGCAAAACAAGTATTTAATTCCATTGTTGAGAAGGGTGTCAAGCCAAGTATCATCACTTATTGCATTTTGACAGATGGGTATTGCAAGAAGGGGAAAATAGAGGAAGCATGGCGCCTTTTCCTTGAAGTCCCTCGTAAAGGTTTAAAGCGAGATGCATATACAAGTGAGCTAGTCAGATTATTAGAGTCACTATAATGATATAGAAGATGTTGAATTATCATCTAATTGAAAATTCTCATCTTGTAGAGTAATCAAATAACTTAAATGTAGAAAAGCTCAACATGTTTTCAAAGATGAATTGATGTAACAAGAAAATTGAGTAGACTGAATATTGTTTGAATTTGAGGTGTATTTCCTTCTTAAATCATAACATTTCTTGCATTTATCATTCCTTATCCAGGGAAATTAACATTTGTTTGGAATTTTAGAAAAATAATACCAAGATCAACTTCTGTAAGATCTCCACTTAAGATCATTTTATTTTTTCTTAATTAATTATCACTTTTTATTTTTTTTTAAAAAAAAGTTTTTTTTTTAATGCAATTGAGTACTTGAGTATTTTTTATTCGATGAGTTTATGATTTAATGTTTATTCTTATAACTTCATTATGTCGATCCATTTATATTTTCTTTTTTATAGTTTCAAATTTATTCTAGTTTACCAGCACTACTGGAGATAGCTAGATTGGAAACCATTTATAGTTGTACAACTGTAAAACAGTTCAAACCTGCCAGAATTGACATTAAACCACGCAGATCACAGCCCAATTAATAATTGGGCTTCTGTTATTCTCAGGTCTCTAATGGCCCATAAAATCTAATGGGCTTTTCAAGAATCTAACCATTATACACCTCAACCCAACACCGCAGGATGTGGCACCCCGGAATCTTAAAAAATCGAATAAATAAATAAATAAATAAATAAGGACCTCAAAGATTCTACATTAATACCCTCGTCAACATTTATCGATCACAATGAAATATTTTTACATTTTCGTAATTAATTATTATTTTAATTTAGAAAAAATTATCAATTTTCATATATTTATATGTTATCTCTTTTTATTTACATTATAAATAATCATGAAATAATTCATTGCATAATTATTATTTTTTATTAATTGAGTATCATATTTTATCGTCTCACGTAAATTATTCTGTAATAGGGTTTCACAGTTTTTTCATAAAATATTGACTTCCTTTGGATATCCTCATTTAATTTATAACAAGTACCTTAGGCCAAGTATGGGAGTCTGAATTTCAGTATGAACATATATATAAGAGCTAAATGAACTCCAATGGTCAACTTTTAGTTACCTTGCCCATGTTAATTTATTATTTTATTTTCTGAGAATATTATTTTCACATGGATCTATATATTAAGTCAACGTGATTCCTTAAGTGGTTTATTTAAATATTTTGCAGTACATGATCAACTTGTTAGAAATATTGATGTGCCAAAAAAATATATATGGTACGAATTTGGACTTTAAATTTCATAAAACATTGTACAGTTGCATGAAAATATATAACTGTACGGACTTTTATTTTTTCTAAATTTAGTTGCTTGAAAAGCATAAGTTAATGACATACTTGTGTTGTTATAAATTACGCAGCAGCCTATTGTGTTGTGTTGTTCCTTCACTCAAATTATCCTCTCATGTTTTGATGAAATGTACGGGTGTGCGGATCGGAATTCGGATAAAAAATTCGTATCGAAATTCGGATTGGATTTTTTTAAAAAAATAATCCGATATTGAATCCATAAAGAAAAAATCTGATTGAATTCTTACCGAAATTCGGTTCGGTTTGGAATTGATTTTCGGGAAAACGGATTTTGACGGTGCGGAGATGATCAGATCGGATTTCTCATGAGAAACGGAGTTTTGCACATATAAATACTTAGAAAAATATCAATTAAATAAAAAATACTAAATTTCTCAATTAAATAAAAAATACTAAATTTCTCATAAACAATTCATATTATAAATAAAGAATGATAAATTTTTAATGAAAAGTGATAATATATTTAATAAAATTGATAATTTTTAAAAAAAATATAAAATAGTCTTACATAAGACGACATCATGTGTTGCCCTAAAAAATAATAGTACTAAAATAAAGAAATTTAATAATTTTAGATTTTTTTTAAACATTTAACTTAAAATTTAAGGTGTATTTCAATTAAAGTTTATCTAATGTTTTAGACACAAATATGGATTATCATTTAATTTTTGCATTTTATCTTCATTAAATAAATATAAAATATAATAATTAAGTTTACGACTGAATTTAGACTTTAGAAATATCATTTACTTTATTGATTATGTTCTTTGAAATAATATTTTGAACTTTGAACATATTATTTTATTTATTTTCTATTTTTTTAGAAATTTATTTTACTTTATGAAATACTTCATATATTTTCTAATATACAGTAATAATTAAATATTTAGAACATTAGATATATTTTAAATTATTATTTGTAATTATATTATAATTAATTTTAAATTATTAATTGTGATTACATTATAATTAGTAAAGTAAAATTAATTAATTCATGACATATAAAGTATAAACTAAGATAAATATATTATATATAATTTTAATGCATAGTTTAAATATTGTTTTTCAGTACGGTTCAGTTCAGTTATATCCAATATTGGGTACGGGAAAACGGGAAATATCCAAGCCCGTACCAAACGAAAAATCGGTTCGAAAAAAGTCAAAAAGTCAGCGATTTTTTTTGTTCGGAATTAATTCGGTGCGGTTTCGGTACGATTTCGGTTAAATCCAATATCCGTGCACACCCTTAATGTAATGTCAAATTAATGGATTTATATCTATAATTTGAAATAAATGGATTTCAAATTTTGGATTTGAATTTGATTTGTTTTGGAAATATTTTCAAATCTTTTATCCGTGTTATTTCAAATCTTCCGATTCACAAAAAAATATTTTTAATATTTATACAAAAGTAATTAATTATAAAAAAAAAACAAAAAAATATTTTCAATTTTTTTTTAAATTAACCCACCCGCCCGGCCCGCCGCCCCCAAGGACACCCCTCCACCCCTTTTTAAATTATTTTCAATTTAGGGTTTTCATTCTTCAGATTCAATTTGGGGGATCTATCACATTTATTATAAATTAATTATACAATTGATATGAACATAAAAATTTATACACTCACATGCATCTGTTATTTATTTATTTATTTATTTATTTATGTTCCTTGATAAATTGTAGTAGAAATTTACAAAAGTAATCATGTAACTTATGAGTAGTCAAATGTAACTATTTAATGTTCTAATTTTATGATCTTGATCATTTGATTATCATCATTACAAAATAAATCTTACAACTTTTAAATAGCAATTTTTATTTTTAATAATTGACTAGCCTCCAATATATTTAAGATCAAATTGCTAGACACTAAAGAATCGAAATGGTTTCAGTTTCAAAATTATTGAACTTAATTTACAAAAATGTTAATAAATAAATAAGAAAATTAATTATATAAAAAGATTTTTTTTTAAAAAAAATTGATTTGGGAAATTAGAGAACTAATTTTATAATTTTTCAAATATATTTGATAATGAACACTTGATCACATGGTTTCTTACAAAGTCAACTTTAATTTACTAAAGCACGAACATGCATGGTTCTAAATTAATGTATTTAATTATTCTTGTTCTTGCTTTAATACTAGAATAAATAAGAGGGTCATTAGGTAACCTTCTCCTCACTCCCAAACCATTTCCAATTCCAATATCCAATTCTCATAGTTTCTTTGTCTCGCCTCCTTTGCTTAGGCTACGTGTAACACACGCATATTTATTTTTCAAAAAAAAAAAAGTGAGCTAGCTAGCTAATATGGCTTAATCTTCTGCAATTTCCGCATTGGTGGGGAGCCTTGCAACTCTGCTTGAAGAGCAAATTCGAAACGAAGTAAACTTGGTGAGAGGTGCTGAGAAGGAGGTTAGTAAGCTCTCTTCTGAGTTGGTGACCATCAAGCTCGTGTTGGATGATGCTGAGAGTCGTAGATTCAAGGATAAAAAGGTCAACCTCTGGCTGTCGGAGCTGGAGCGGGTGTCTCGCAAAATGGAGGATGTCTTGGATGAATGGAGCTACGCTATTAACTGGAAAAGGTACACTCTTTCATCCCATCTCCACATTTGCATTTCAAGAAACTTGTCCTTCGTCATGACATTGCAAAGAAAATCATAGATTTGAAAGAAGAACTTGATGAGATCTCTAAGGATAAACATCAGTTTAATTTTTTGGAGTCTCCTGATTCCACACATGATCATGATCATCCGCCTAAGTCAAGGTGAAATCCGTCTACTTCTTTCACGGATTTTGCACGAGTGTGTGGTCGAGACACTGATAAGGACACTGTTGTGGCCAAACTTATGAGTAGGGATGAGGAAATAGGGTTTGTTAAGGTTGTGTCTATAGTGGGTGTGGGGGGATTGGGGAAGACTACTCTAGCTCAATTAGTTCATAAGCATTTTGAAGACAAGAAGTCTTTTGACTTGACAATGTGGGTGTGTGTTTCAAACCCTTTTGATCTGACTGCCATTGCTAAAAAGATCATCAAGAAAGTAGATGAAAACCTAGATGATTTCCTTAGAACCAGTTAATTGGATACTTTACTACAACGTCTGAGAGATTCTATTTCTGGGAAGAGATTCCTTCTTGTCCTAGACGACGTCTGGACAAAAAATTATTGTGAGTGGGAACAACTCGAAAACTGCCTTAAATGTGATGGGAAGGGTAGCAAGATTCTAGTGACAACAAGAAATAAAGAGGTTGCTATAACTGTGGGCACAATGGATAAAGATCTATTACCTAGAAGGGCTGTCTGAAGAAAATTGTTGGTTGCTTTTGCGTCAAATAGCCCTTTTTGGAAAGGATGCAGGGGAGGAGTTCGAGGAGACTGGTAAGGGAATAGCTAGAAAGTGTGGTGGCTTACCTCTTGCAGTAAAGACTTTGGGATGTCTTTTGCGTGGAAAGAATAAGTTGGAAGAATCACTTGCTTTTGACCTACAATGAACTACCCCCCATGATTAAACGTTGCTTCTTATATTGCACCTTCTTTCCTAAGGATCATGAAATTGTTGTAGACGATCATATAGGATATTGGGGGGCACTTGGGTACTTAGGATCCCATCTTGATGACATAGAAGAAAGAGGGAGAGAGTGCTTTAGTATTCTAGCAATGCATTCTTTGTTTCAAGACTTCACGGAGGATCGAATCAATGGGAACATAATGTGGTTTAAGATGCACGACATAGTACATGATTTTGCCACATTTATAGGGAAAAAGGGTGGGGTTCATGAGGTCACTACAACTTGTCAAGCGTGTAACCACTCACAAGTTCCTGCTGTGAATGAATTTTGTACATTAATTTGGGATGAATCAGTGCCTTTGAATCGTTGTGAGTGTCATCTCACCCGGCTAAGGATATTAAAATGGAGAATGAGTGACTCGAATAGTAATATTCCAGAAAAGATTGCCCGGCTAAGGATATTAAAATGGAAAATTAGTGACTTGAAAAGTAATATTCCAAAAAAGATTGCCAACTTCATTCACTTGAGATGGTTGAACTTGGATCAAAATAAGTTATCCCGCAAAGACCTCAAAAATGATTTTCCAGCTTTATAACTTGCAAAATCTTAGCTTAAGAGGTTGTGAACTAGGGGATATTTCAAGGGATATTGGAAATTTAGTTCACTTGACCAACCTTGACTTGGGTAATAATGGTATGGAGGAGTTGCCAAGAGAAATCTGGAATTTGATTTACTTGAGAGCCCTCAATTTAAGTCATAATGATCTGGAGGAGCTTCCAAGAGAGATTGGAAATCTGATCCACTTGAGGGACCTCAACCTGTCTTTCAATGAGTCTCTGGAAGAGTTGCCAAGTGTAGTTGGGAATTTGATCAACTTAAAAAAACTCAACTTGGAGGGGAATGTGTGTTTAGAAGAGCTGCCTTGGGAGATTGGGAAAAAAGATAGAGTTGAAGGATCTTGTGATTAAGATTTGAAGATGAGATGGATGAGAGTTCATCATCATCATGCATGGTGAGTAGGATGGATGTAATGGATGCATTGGAGCCACATCCAAACTTGCAGTATCTATCAGTTTTTGAACTTCCATGCAGCTCAACCAACTTACAAACATCACTCTAGGTTACTTCAACAAACTCACTTCACTACCTCGCCTGGAAGAGATTCATATATATACAATGAGCTCACTGCAGTGCCTGGGACGAGACTTCTTTGGAATATCAACCACTAATGTCCTTGTATTTCTCAAGTTAAAAGGAGTCTGAAATTTTATTCCTGTGATGAGTGGAGGGAGTGGGAGGATATAACGGCAGAAGATGCAGAATTAATGTCCATAATGCCTTGTCTTACTTATTTGCAAATCACCAACTGCAATGACCTGACACAGCTGCCACACCGCCTCCTCAGCAAGGCAAAGTCCTTGGAGATAGCCAACTATGGACAAGTATATGGCTACAACGTTGTGGGGACAAGACAACCAACAGGAATTCCATATCACAGAATAATAATCCTTCCCTTAAGCTCAAGCAAATGGCTTCTCACACTAGCACTAAACACTATTGGGAGATAGCCAGATAAGAAACTATTTAACCAAGCAGATCTCAGCCCAATGAATACTTGGGCTACTTTTATCCCCACGCCTCTTAATGCCTCAAAAAATGTAATGGGCTTATTTCTTTGCTATTTTAAAACCACTGCTTCCCATTAAATTTTCATCTTATACTTTCCAGCAATTAAAAATAGTTCCTTAACAAAGCACCTTATCTTCAGCCCAACTACCAAGTCTATGTATACTTCAATTTTTCTTTTCTATTTTTAAATAAAGTTATTTTTAAAAAATTATTTAGCTCACTTGAAATATGATCTTTTGTTAGTGTACATTAATAGATCAACTCATTATATGCAATACTTTGTGGGATAAAGGGAATTTTATGTGACTTAATTAATAAAGCAATTTCGGAGCCGTTGTCAAGTCTTTCCTAAAGTCAACCATATTCAATTCAAGTGTTTTATTTAAATAAAATAAAATTTCCAATACATCCAACTTGGTAGAAATATTATTGATGAGCGACAAAATATAAATTATCTGGTGATTCCAAAACTGGAATGAATTAGGAATTTAAATATATTATAAATAACGTACAGTTGCATCCAATTTAAATTTATAAATAATGCACAGTTGCATGCAATTTACATTTAATAACACAATGTACAATTGCGTGCAATTATGTGATAAAAGTTTGTTGTACATGTGTATTATACGAAATTTATTAATTTTTCAATTTAGATGTATGAAAAACACAGGTTAATTAATGACATTTCTGTCTTATATCGATCATAAATTACACCATATGCTTTAGTATAATTTAATAATTTTTACAGTTGATTTTAAATTAAGTTGGTACTTGAATTGATCGCATTTAATTTAGAATTGATCAAATTAACGTTCCACGGTTAGATGGCATAAGAATGTCCAAATTTTGAAGAAAAAAAATAAAAATAAATAAATCAATAAGTGAAAAATAAAAAAGGACTAAAATTAGAATAGTCATATTTATAAAACCAATTTTGATATTTTCCTAGGGTTGATGTGTTATAACTTGTATATAGGAGTATGTTGTAAAAAGTAACTTTTTAATGTTTTAATTTTATTAATCCTGATCATTTAATTGGCTTACCCCAATTTTGTTGCTCGTTTTTGTCATGAAGACTTAAACAAGAATCAATGAGAGGTTAATGATGGAAGAGAGAATAAGTAAAAGAAGAACGCACTTGATTTAATTAGGTATTGAGTCTTGATATTTTTCATTTTTTTTGATAAAGTACAATCACCTACATTTTTTCTTGGATCTTTTCTATTTATACTCTCTCTTCCCAATCCATGGGGCCTAGATTCTCTTATTTGCTTCTAGATTGTTCCATCAAATCAATGATTGTCATGTGTACTATTCTAGAATCATCTCATAACAAATTTAATGTTTTTTGTGCCTTCTTGCTTCTTATTGGTTGGTGGAGAATCCAAAATTAACGGACATTTTGGACCACCACAATTCTCTCTTGGCTTCACACACTTCCTGCTGTTCTTGTTTGCTCGTACCCCGGGGATTTGGTGTTTTATCCCAGGGTTAATTCTTGATTCTATCTGGGTTTATCTTTTCATTTATTCCCGGGTTATTAAGGGATCTTTCCTGGGTTTATCTGACAGTTTAAGCCAACATCCGAGGGGAGTTTCCGGCTTCTTCTTTCTTGGGCCTGTACTATTGAGCTTTTTCTCTGAATAATTTTGGGCCGTGAATTATCTCCCATAACACCCAATATTGTTCAAAATTAAGGATCCAAATTGCTAGACAATGAAGAATCGAAACTGCTTCAGTTTTAAAATTAGTGAACCAATTTTGGGACAATAATAGTACTTAATTAAATAAGAAAATTAATAAAAATAAAAATATTTTTTGATTTTGGAAATTAGAGAACAAATATTGTAATTTTTCAAATGTACAAGTTACTGAACATCGCCTGGTATGTTATAATGTCAACTTTAATTTACTAAAGCACGATCGAACATGCATGGTTCTAAATTAATTAATTTAATTATTCTTGCTTAAGAACTAGAATAAATAAGAGGGTTCATCTGGTAACCTTCACCCCACTCCCAAATAATTTCCAATTCCATAATTTCCATTATCCAATTTTCATAATTTCTCGTCTTGCCTCTTTTGCTTTGGTTACTTAACACATACACACACATATACTCCATATTTAAAAAAAAAAAAAAAAAAAAAAAAAGAAGGTGAGCTAACTATCTAACATGGTCCTGCAATTTCCGCATTGGTGGGGAACCTTGCAACTCTTGTTGAAGAGCAACTTCGACACCAAGTCAACTTGGTGAGAAGTGCTGAAAAGGAGGTTAGTAACCTCTCTATTGAGTTGAAGCAGATCAAACTTGTGTTGGATGATGCTGAGAGTTCAAGGACAAAATGGTCAACTACTGGTTGTCGAGGCTGGAACTGGTGTCTCGTGAAATGGAGGACGTTTTGGACGAATGGAGCTACGCTATTCACAAACTTAAGCTGGTAAAGCTACACTCTTTCGTCCCATCTCCATATTTGCATTTCAAGGCAAAACTAGATGTGATCTTTAAGGAGAAAGATCAGTATAATTTATTGATGTCTCATGATTCCACTCATGATCATCATCTGCCTAAGTCATGGCGAAATCCGTCTACTTGACAATGTGGGTGTGTGTTTCCTCGCTTTTGACCTACAATGAATTGTCCCCCATGATTAAACGTTGCTTCTTATATTGCACCGTCTTTCCTAAAGATCATGAAATTCTTGCAGACGATCTTATAGGATATTTGGGGGCACTTGGCTACTTAGGATCCCATCTTGATGACATAGAAGAAAGAGGGAGAGAGTGCTTTAGTATCCTAGTAATGCATTCTTTGTTTCAAGACTTCAAGGAAGATGGAGATGGGAACATAATGTGTTGTAAGATGCACGACATAGTACATGATTTTGCTACGTTTATAAGGAAAATGGGTGGGGTTTGGGACAGTACAACTTGTCAAGCATGTAAATCATCACAAGTAGTTTCAACTGTGAATGAATTTTGTTCATTAAATTGGACTGACAATTACAAATCGCCACCTTTGAATCTTTGTGAGTGTCTCACCCGGCTAAGGATATTACGATGGGAAATGAGTTACAGGCAAAATAATATTCCAAAGACAATGGGGAACTTCATTCACTTGAGATTGTTGAATTTATAAACTATCCCGCAAAAACCTCAAAATGATTTTCCAGCTTTATAACTTGCAAGATCTTAGCTTAAGTGATTGTGAATTAAAGCATATTCCGTGGGAAATTGGAAATTTAGTTCAATTGACCAACCTCATCTTGTGTAATAATATTGTTATAAAGGAGTTACCAAGAGAAATTGGAAATTTGATTCAGTTGAGGCATCTGAAGAAGTTGCTAAGTGTAGTTGGGAATTTGATCAACTTAAAACGCCTCAACTTGAGGGGAAATGAGGATTTAGAGGAGCTACCTCGGGAGATTGGGAATCTTATTCGGTTGAATGAACTCAACGTGAGCTATAATGGAAGTTTGAAGGAGTTGCCGGAGAGCATATGCAAACACTGAATGTCAATGAATGCGAGAGTCTTTTTAGACCAGAAGGAGTGGGCCGTTTAACAAGTCTTCGTTTCTTGGGTCCTGAATTCACAGTGAGAAGCAGTTGGGATTATTGAAGAACTTAAACCATCTTCTTGTAGTCGGTTTGGTGATCAGATTGGGTACTGGTGATGAGGATGCATGGGAAGCAGAATTGAGGAAAAAGACAAGAGTTGAAGGATCTTGTGATATCATTTGAGGATTTTGGATGTAATGGATGCCAACTTGGAGTCTCTAAAAGTTGTCAAGTACAAAGGTTCCATTCTGGATAGTGTCCCCTCTCAACCAACTTAAAAGAATCACTCATGGCGACTGCACCACCCCTCGGAATACCAACACCAATGCAATCTTCATCAAACACTACTACTAATGTCCTTCTCTTTCCCAAGTTAAACAGCCTGTTCCTAGTGGAGGGTGTGGGAGGACATAACTGCAGAAGAAGAAGAATCTGCAGCATTTTCCATAATGCCTTGTCTTACTTATTTGGAAATCCATATCACGAAATAATCCCGGCCTTGAACTCGAATGGTACTGATCAACACATGATCTCTCAAGCAAAGATTGTTTGTATGCCTTCAAATTGTTGCTTGGTTTGTGCTTCTATTTCTTTATCTTACAAATTTACAATGCAAGTGAATGAATTGCATTGTTACTCACAAAGATTAATTTTAACTAAAGACCAACATTAACAACTAAAATTGCAATTGATTTATAATCTCCTTTTTCTTGAAATGTGAAAAACCATGGAAATCACAGAAATTAACCATATGCACAGTAGACGTAACTCTTTCACATAAACTCAAGCTAGCTGTTTTCACTTTTTACACGGGCAGTAAAGTTTCGCATGAATATAAGGACTAATATATATATATATATACCCCCCAGTCCATACGTACACTTTGTTGAGTTAAAACCCAAAACTCTCCCACAACTATTTACATTTGACTTACTGGTACGAGAATTATTTGGAATAGCAAGGAGATATCTGCAGAAGTAGAATCTGCAAACATAGTATATTTTCAAATCAGCTACAACTAGAAATCCATATCACAAAATAATCCTCAATCAACACTAAACAAGATGTTCGCTCAATGCTTTCATAATTTACTCATCTCAATCTATAACTGCTTTCCAAAATATGTGGTATTATACTTCAGTTATAACAGAAATTTGTTATCAAGTACAAATATTTATAATTCATCAAAATTAACAACAACCCAAAGCTGTGATATAGACATGAAAAAAATAAATAAATAAACAAGCCAAAGCTTAATGTGGTGATATAGACATGGAAAAAATAAATAAAAATTTTCCTAACTAAGCCAA
This sequence comes from Pogostemon cablin, assembly GCA_023678885.1. NCBI lineage: Eukaryota > Viridiplantae > Streptophyta > Magnoliopsida > Lamiales > Lamiaceae > Pogostemon > Pogostemon cablin. Next base: position 5,386,384 of record CM042960.1, on the reverse strand, counting down.
AGCATACAAAAAGTAGTCCAGTGCGTATCTATCATGGGTGTGGACCTTTACGATGATCCCCTTGGGGATCGTAGTTGGGAAGATGATGGGGAATAGATGGATGGTTGGTTGTAAGTGAATTGGATAATTGGTGGTTGAGATTGAGACGACGAAAATTGTTTTGGTGGTTGGTAGGCGAATTAGCATGACGTAGACATTGATTGCCAAACCCATCATGCAAATATTGATTGCTAAACCCAAGGCCAAGGCCATGGCCAGCAGCAGGTGCTTTGAATTGATGAACAAAGGAATTCATAATGCAAGGTTGCTGCATGTTGATGTTGATGTTGTGTTGTTCATTCAGAATTGCGTCGAATTGAAAAGATGAATTCAGGGGAGGAATAACGCAAGGTTGCATTTGAGTTTGAGTGTTGTTGTGTGCTTCATTCACAAACTCATCAACATTAATTATGCCTTCCAAATTGGGCGACTTGGAGTTTTGAACATTTTCTTCATCAATTTGATTTCTATTCTGACCGGCTCGAAACTTCTGCAACACAAAGTATATTGTGAGATGCTACTTACATGATATGTATTAAAGTATGTCTATTTGTTCTAAATTATGATTGATTAAAGTATGCCTATTTGTTCAAGTTTGTTTTCTAAATTATGATGGATTATGCAGTAAAGTATGATTTTAGCGTATTCATGATCTCCTGTTACATTTTGATGTTACATCTCATCTGTTACAAACCGTTGGATGATTGACACATAAAATAAACTAATATATACCCTAATAATCAACCCTAAGAGGAAATGTTGAGATTTTCCTCTCCACATACGTGTCAATCATACATGTAATAGGAGGTGTAACACCAAAATGACATAGGACTAACGGATTACCTACTAAAATTACAAGTACAAGTCAACAAATTTATAATGTTTTTACGAATATTATCAAGGGATTTAAACCATGGTAGTGATACAATAGATCGAGAAGAAGATGAATAGGGAGAGGAAGAAACAACCTGCAAGTGACTAGCAACGTTTTCTCTGGTCAAATTCGGAACTTTCATGTGCTCCAGTATTTTCTTGGGCCCAACCTCTGTGACACAAATTAATATTAATAATAACCAGGACTAAGATGAATGAATAATTAGTTAGCAATAGCAATGGCAATACTTACTCCCGCCTTCCATCTCAATTTTAGTGATAGCCTCAGAAAACTTTTGAATAAGCTTATCATCCCAGTCCACCCTACGTTTCTTGGGCGTCGAAGGAACACCACCGCCGGAGCATTCCGATTTAGCTCTCTTCTGCTTTCCACCACCACCACCACCACCACCACTCATCAATCTCTTCTTCTTATAATCATGCTCCCATATGTTGCGGATTTCTTTGACTCCTATAGGCTTAACAAGGTGCCCACACACACCGTAATCAATCCCTCTCTTCAAGTTCCATAGCGTTGCTGCTTCATCCTCCGACATTACTGTGGATCCATGTTTAATTATTTCATGTAATATTAATAAAATAAAATAAAATAAAATAATTAAAAAGCACAGAGGACTGACTTAATATCACCGGAAGGTCCAATGTGGTAGCAACATGCTCTATGAACTTGTAGCTATCCTCGTCACCAAGATCACACATTACGATGTCAACGTGTTTCTCTTCCAACTCACCCATTGCTCCTGTTACGTCACTGAATGTTTTCACTGAACACACAACACTTCACATATTATACATCTATACATGAAAAGTAATATAACTAAGACACTAAACAAAAAGGAAAAACCTTCGTAATTGCATTGTTTAAGGGCTTCTTCAACATTCATCAAACTAGTAGCATCAGTATCCACCACAAGAACTCGAACATCCTTGGGATTATAACTTAAACAACTCATCATCCCAAAATTGTTTTACGAACAGGTAGCGAATTACGCGGGATTCATACTAGTATATATATTGTGGGGAAGCTTGGGTTTAAATAGCTTGCGCTTTATTCTTTCTTTCTTTCATTCACCTATCTACAACTATAAAGATAAATCTTTTAAGTTATTATATGATTATCTCTGTGTTTTTATTAAAAAAAATAATAATAAAAAAATAAAAATAAAGCGATTGTTTATTATTCTGTTTATCTAGAAACTTGAAAAATAATATTTCATAATATTATAAAATCTTCACAAACTGTTGTTCACCTATAATATACAAATAAAAGATAAATGTTTAATATATTTGAACTTTATCCATTTATTTTTTTTCTTTTATAAAGTATAAAGAAATACTTTGTGTGAGATTCATAAGACGGATACTTCTCTTATCAGTTATCCATTAAAATAATAATAATAATAATAATAATAAATAATACTTTGTGCCTTCCTGGTCCAATTCTTACTTTCCTTAATTATATGTTTTTTTACGTGTCAATCAAAGATCCGATGTGAAATAAATTGGTGCAGCACAACATTTTTAAAAGAAAATAATGACTCAACATGTCATCTTTTACCATAATTAATAATTTAATTTCAGAAAAATGTAAAAGAAATTAATTAATTAATTAATTAAACTAAAAAAATTAAAACAGGAAAAAAAAGAAAAATCCAAATTTACAACTAAAATTAACAGAAAACTATTCTCTAAATTAGAAAAAATAAATAAATAAATAAAATTTGGCAACTATATCTTGTGCTTCAGCGCCAAAGAAGTCCTGCCAAGGCACAGCTTCCACCGCCGTCGATCGGATTGGAAAGATGAAGCCTTTATATGAGAAGCTCTAGCATTAATTTAACAAATAGAATACGAACATGATTAGGGTTTTTTTTTTAATTTAACAAATTTTAGTTTATTTCAATATTAATTTATTATATTTTTATATAATATTTTATTTTTTTTTTTTATAACTTAGAATATGAAGTTATTATGAACTAATAGCTCTTTGTCTGAGTTGACTAGTTTAATACCTAACGCCTTAATCACTTCTTGAATGATTCAATCCATCTGAAACCTTCCATAATCATTTAGCTAGAATTTTCCACATCATGTTGATCTTTAACAAACTAAGCTAGTTAAGCAGTGTGGAATATCCAGTGTAGTTCATCATACATAAATATTGCAGCCAGTGTTTATGTTGGTCCATATTACCTAAACATGCAATAGGGAAATTAGTATTGATCCATCGCCTGATCGCCTGCGTTCATAGACTCTGGCCTGGATACATGAATCGATCTAACTGATCAAAGTCTTCCACGCAAACTACATCGCCATCGTATGTACCATAAAGAGCAAACTAAAGCACTAGTGACTCAACCAAGTATGCACATTCTACCACCCAAACAGGAACCTCTAATAAGTTAACCAAATGCACTTTATTTCTACCAGCCATACACATTGAGAGTCTTCTTTCCAAAGCTTAATTTGAATTTACAAACCACTCATGAATCTGTCAATCATATATATGCACATCCCAAATTTCTAATATATATACTATATGTAATGAAATCATTCTTTGATGATTTGATCAATATTTTTGTTGTCTTATAATCCAGAAAAAATGATAATATATATATGCACTGTATGTTTTTCTACATGATTAGTTCACCTTATATTAAATTATCCAAGACAAAGTGTTGTGTGATTTATTATAAATATAAAATGAATTAAACTTCAATTGGAACAAGAAATACTCCACAATCATGTATAAACTCTTTCATTCTGATTTTTTATTGCAAAACCCATGTTCATAAAAAAACTTAATATAGACCCTGGCCTACAATATAAAATACCAGGAAAATAAACCAAAAAAAAAAATCCCTTCTATCTAATTTTTCTGATTATAATGAACTTTTTCCTTTTCTGAGTCTTGCCACCACCCATTCTTCTCTTGGTAACTCCTGAGATATAAACAACTAATCAATGACCAATAAAGTGCAATGTAAGAGTTGATCTACACTATCATATCATATCATATCATCTCAACTTATTATATATACTTTTAATAATAATGAAAAGATAATAACAAGAAAATTGATTAATTTATGCACCTGTGCAGAGGGGGTGGCCTCATCACAATCTGGAAGCCTAAATTGTTCCATGTTCCAATCTGTAATCCTAGTATTAGGAGTAGCAGTAAAAAAGGTGGAATGAATCTTGGAAGCTAAATTTTTGCCATTATCATCACAAACTTTTTCTTCTTTTCCAGCACATCTCCAGAAACCAATCCCATCTCCAACTTCTTGTTTTTTTTCTATTATTCCATGAAAGTATTTGTCATGATGAATGAAGAAGTGCCATGGGCTCACACTTTGATCCACTGATTTTCAAGAAAGAGACTAAAAGTTAACAAAGACTTAATCATGTTGTAGATTATAATAACTAACTGGTTGAGTCAAACTGCAATTTGATGATGGAATGAATTCTCAGTGATTAATTAAGTTGACAAAACCTTAAACATTGCCACTAAACTTACACAAAAACACTTAATTACGTTGTCAATTAATGCCCTAAAACACTACAACTTGCAACCTTTTTTTTTTTTTCTCGAATGGAATATTGAACATATCATCAAAATATATACACACAAGACGGATCAAACGCTCCCATTAGATCACACTAGAAATTCATTTACTCTAGCACACTACTGAGCTATAGTTTGCTAATTTTTAACCTTTTTTTATAAGATTTCGACATGAAAATTTCTTGATTCTTGTTGGGTTTTAAGGGTTTCTAAAAGGACTAACATAAAATCTCTACAAAAAACGATCTAGAATTTGATTAGGGCTACTGATCAACTACTGTATATATAATGCATCACATTAGAAACTACACAAAACAATGATCCGCAGCAAATCTCAATAAAAATCCAATCTTTATAACATAATACAAAGAAAATCAGCAAATTAAGGTCTAAAATTGATCAAAATTCAAAATTTTCCAAATTTTTTACAAATATCAAACAAAATTAGCAAATTAAGGTCCAATCTCAATAGAGAATCAATTTTTTGAACAACAAATCAAAACTTTACCGAGATCCTTAGGATGATTGGCGTAAAATTGAGATGCTTCAATGTCCTTAATATTGGGAATAGGCACAGGTTTGGAAGTCACTTTGTTGGTCAAATAGAAACGGGTGAGCTCTTCATCGGAGGGGATGAATCGCCACCCGATACCTGGCGGATGCGGCGGCGGCGCTTGGTTGTTCATCCGAACAGACGGCGGCGTGTTGGTGAATTAGCATATCAAAATCCCTTCAAATTCGTTTTTATAGGGTTTGCATGCCAGATCAACATTAATGTAAAGAGATTAATTATCTTTACACTCAATTCTGGGATTCGTTTAATTATGTAAGGAATCCTTTCCTTTTCCGAATCTCACAGGCTATTTTTAGAATATATATAGTATGGTGTTCATAGATATGGAGAGGAAATATCTCCTGCGAAAGGTACTATTGTAGTAGGGATTATTTTTTAAATTGATTCTTAAAAATCTGGCATCAAAAAGTTATAATCTTTAATGTTAAAAAGTCTTATGTGAGACGGGTTATTTATGAGGCGGGTCGACCCATTGCTAAAGTATAATTATTATATAGATAAAGTATGTTTAATAATTGTTAAAGTATGCTGGATTATGCATTAAAGTATAATTTTAGTGTGTCATAATTAATTTATTATTAGCATGCATGTTTTAACTAAAAATAAACATACTTTATCTATATAATAAGCATACTTTAATGATGGGTCGACTCGTCTCACAAGAGAGTCTTTCAATGTTAAATCTCGTATAAAAATTTATACATATATTTTTTTAAAAGAAAATATAATATATTATTTTATTTAAACATTAATATCATATATTCACTCTTTTATTGAAAAATAATACCCTATAAATTAAAGTATAAGTTTGCAGCTTCCTAAAAAAAGTAAAAAATAAAAAACAATTTCCCTTCACCATACACTTTATTTACAAAAAATTCACCCTACCTAACACACCTAATATAATTTAGTATTTATTTATTATCAAAAAAAATATCATAATACCCTTAAAAGTTACTCCCTCCGTCCCCCAAAGTATTTCACATTTTCCTTTTTTATCCGTCCCACAAAGTATTTCATACTTTACTTTTACCAAATATGGTAAAAAATACACTATAATAATACCTATTTTTTACACACAACCCAACATAATACTCACTTTTTCACACATTCCAATAACTTTACACCACTTTTTTATTAAATTAATTAAAATATTTTTTCTTAAACTCCGCGCACAACAATACGTGAAGTACTCTGGAGACGGAGGGATTATATTTTTATTAATCTTTGTTCCAAAGGAGGGGTGTTACGTACGGAGGACGTCTTGTGTGCCCAATATGCAAACTCTTTTTACTATGGTATTACATATTACTTCTTATTTTTAATGCATCACAAATTTGTTTAAAATTTGTTATTTTACTCTATTCATATATCCCAAAATTCCTCATTATAATATTTCAGACGTCTACTTTAAAGAAACTCATTTCCCTCACCGAATAAAAAAAACTTTATATATGGTCCACCACTTCCTATTAATATAACTACTTATTATACATAAAATAATAATATTCCTAATTCATGACTATAACAATTAACGACATATGTTGTTTTAGGAAAAAAAAAATCAATATTCGCCGTATAATTGAGAGAGGTGGAGAAGAAATTTTAGTAATTTGATTTTCAAGTTAAGTGTTTTCTTATTTAGATTATTTAAATTTTTATTATTTTGGTTTTCCATTTCTATTTGAACTTAGGGTTTTCTTCCTAATCTTGAATCTATTTAAACTATGTGGTTATGGGTGTGTGCAAAATTTGAACTCATCCTTATAAATCGAAATATTAATTTGATTTGATTTTTTAAAAGTCGGTTCTATTTCTAGATTTGGAGATTAAATTTTTTTAAAGGGGACAACTATTCAACCCAAAAAAAAAAATCGTATGCCGTATTACTCAATAAAATTGTTTAATTTTTCGATGGTTTACAAGTAGATGGTGAGGTTGTTTAGTTCTGGAATAATTGTTTTTTATCAGATCATTGCTGCTCTATTATCTTGGTTTTTGCACTACCTTCTCATTTGTCCGTTTGTTTTCTCTATAAGAGTAAAAATGAGGAGAGGGGAACTTCATAATCCCATAAATCTAATTTTAGGTTTGATAGTAAAGCAATATCAATAGTATATTATATAAGGGTACCTAAGTAAAATTAATTAAAAATATATTAATTTAAATAATTTTGAAATTTATTTAGCAATTTTAGCGTGTAATAGCTGTCTTCTTTTTTTAATTTTAGTTCGATTTTGAAAATTAAAATTTCAGTGATGATCGTATAAAATATCCAAGATTTCAAAACCCCGTAACCCCCAGAAACCCTCCGCCATCCCTTTTTTTTTCTTCATTATTGTATTTGTTTTCGAGTCTCGTGTTTTTTTAATGAAGAATAATCATCTCAATTGATAGTTTACTCATATTTCAGGCTTGAATTGATAAAAATTTTATATTAAATTCAACTATTATATTTTTTAATATGTAATATAATTTAAATTTTGTTTTTATTTAATTTATTTTTAAATTTAAATATTATAAATTTATAAAATGTGATAATATATGATAATATTTATAATGAAAAATAATATCCAATTAATGAAATTTTAAAAAGTAATGACGGTGCTGAAAATTATGGTGAATAATTTATAATACAAATAAAAAATAATAACATTTTAAAGAAAAGCGATAACAACTTTAATTAAAAGTGATAATTATTTACAAAAGTATACTTCACGAACAACTTATACGATGAATAAAACATGATAATATTTTTGTTAAAAAGTTATTGTTAATTAATTAATTAAAGAAAAATGATATTCAGATTAATTGTTTTATGAACAATTGACCGAAATAATAAAAAATAAACATTTTTATATAAAGTAGTAGTATGTAAAGTGATAACAGCATAGTTGAATTATCTAATGAGCAATTAATAAATAATAATAAATAATAATAATAATAATAATAATTGACAATATTTTTATTAATTCATTACTTGACCAATGAAAATTATAATATATAAATAAATAAAAAATATTCTCTCTATTCGTTTGAAAGAATCTCTTTTTTGTCATTTTTGGTGTTCGCTCCCAAGAGTCTTTTTTTCTTTTTTACACATATATATCCACATACATACTCTAATATATAATTAAAATATGGGATCCACACTCCTTCTATACAACTATATCTACTACACATAAATAATTATACTTCTTAATTCACGTGAAAAAGCAAAACAACATCTTGAAAGGAAGGAGTAATATGGAATTATGAATAAAAGAGTACTCCATCGTCCCACAATTCTTGTTATGTTTTCTTTGTAATTCTTGTTACATTTCCTTTGTAAATTACAAAGGAAACGTAAAAATGCGGGATGAATGGAGTATTTTTTATAAATAAAAAGACGTATTATCTTTAATAATGATAAAATAAGAGTAGGTCGCTCGTAGGCTTGGGTGCACAAGTCGTTCAAATATACAATATTTTGTTTATATTGTATGCAACCCATTCATAAGAGTATTAATTTTTTAATGAAAAAGCCGGTTGGTTAAATATGTATAGTATTATTATGAAGTATATTTTAACTAAAGATGTAAATTTTTATATTAAATTGTACGATATTTAATACAAAAAGGTATAATTTTTTTATCAAATTTGAGGCACCTTGCACCTGAGGACATGTAAGTTTTATCCATAAAATAATTAATTTTAAAATTATAGGAAAAATTACTAGATACATATTTTGTACCTCTAATTACTATTAGATACATTGATTTAAAATAATTATTATTACATACAAAATATTAAAGTAAAATATCAAATATAACTCTAAACACACACTTTTAAACCACAAACTCAAACCCCCATCTACTACCGGACCGCCGCCACCATCGCCGGACCGTCACCGGCCGGTCGCCGGAAACTGCCGCACCGCCGCCGGCCGGTTGCCCAAAAACTGCCGCTGGCCGCCGAAAACCTCCACCGCCTCCACCGGACCACCACACTTTTTTGCTGCACATACTTTTTTTTACTGCACACACTTTTGTTTCTGCACACACTTTGCTGCACACAACATTTATGTGCAACACATGTAGGGGTAATATTGGAATATCACTATATATTTTTGTAATCAGTAGTAATATTTTTGTATATTTGTATCTCATAGTAATTAAGAATTTTTTTTATCTAGCAGTAATCCTCTCAAAATTATAAAAAAAAAATTAATATTATTAAATTAGTCTATTAATTGACAACAACAATATTTATAATTAATGGACAACTAAATAGAGTTCCTCTTTTTTCTAATCATTTTTATTTTAATTTAAAATATATTTTATTGGATTAATGGATAATTCCTACTACGAATTAACTACCAAATCCATCTAATCATGAATAGTGTGTGATAATCTTGTGGAGAGTATGAAAATTATGAATTTCATTATTTATATATATATATATATATATATATTATTGAAAGTATTTGATCATAAACAGTGATAATTTATGCAATTTTAAAATAATGAATTTAATATTGATAATTTAAAATGTAACTAGTAATTTGAAGTGGTTTTATATTGACGAGTGTTGAGAATATTGTTGAAACTTGAAAGCATTTCATAGAAAAATCCTATATAAGTTAAAGACAACATTTTATCATTAACATTTCATAACATTTTAGATGTCTTCAAACTAAGGATTTGGATGGAATTGAAAAAGTTATATATTTGACCACATTTTCATTTTCACCAACTTATCACATTAATTTTTTTTCCCCTCAATTACAATTGAGATTTTAATCCTTCTACAAAAGTTCATGAAAAATAAATGTTTAAGAGAAATTTATTTAAATTTCTAAATATTAATATTGAATCACTTATTAAATATTTAAAAGCAAATTGATTTGAATTTTTCATAGAATGAAATATAAATATTGCATCTCTATTGTAAATTTCAAAGACACCACTTCATGCAATGTTTGTTTGCCATTGATTTGATTAAAAAAATGCAAATGTTGAAGGAAGAGATGGTATTTGAGACCGTCCTATATTCAGACATATTATTCGTCAATCCAATTAAACCTATTTTAAATTTTTTTTAAAAAATGATTATTTGGTAACTTGAATTAAAGAATTAAAGTATTTTAGAAAAACAATAATTGCATGAATGGGGAGATTAAGCCATTTGAGGAGATTACGCCATTTGAGGAGGTTACGCCGCTATGCTCATTATTCACCTGTTAAATATGTTAATAAGGCATACTAGTATTTAATAATTTAATAAAATAATAACATTATTATTATTATTATTTGTTATGCATTAATGATTCAATGGTTATGTTATCACTTTATCAAAATATCATTTTATATTAAAAATATTATCACTTTCTATTTATACTTTATAATTAACTAGCATCATTTTATATTAAAAATATTATCACTTTCTATTTATTATGTGAATGGTTCATAAATAATTTAATTAAACAATTATCACTTTTTCTTTATATCATTTTTTTATTTAAAATGTTATCATCTTTTATTATTCTTATGAATTGTTGGTGAAATAATTCAATTAGATGCATATCATTTTTCTTTGATTATGAATTATTTTATATTAAAAAAGTTATTACTTTGTGAAATGTACTTTTTTAATTAGTTATCACTTTTTATTAAGGATGTTATCACTTCTCTTTTGAAAATATTATTACTTTCTATTTACACTATAAATTGATCATGAAATAGTTCACAACGTAATTATAATTTTTTATCAATTGGATATCACATTTTATAAATTAATAATATTTTAATTAAAAAACACATTATACTCTACCCCATTTTCAGAAACTTATACACTTATAAATAAAAATATTTATAACTTTTATCGATTGGGTATCACATTTTATAAATTTATAATTTTTGAATTAAAAAAGTACATATTAATTTTGTACACCCATTTTCAGAAGCTTATACACTTAAGAAATAAAAATAAATACATTAATGAATAATAATGTATACACTTTGTTAATGAATATTATTTGTTAATTTTTTAATAAAATTTGAATATAAAAAATTATACAATTATTAAAAAATATATATACATTATTAAATAAAAATTTACATGCATATGGATGCACGTGTGTAGGCCTGTTAAACGAGCCGAGCGAGCCCAAGTATCACATACTCGAGCTCGATTAAGTAACGAGCTATATACGAGCTCGAGCTCGAACGAATAATTCTCAAGCTCGAGCTCGGCTCGTTAAGCAAAACGAGTCGAGTTTAATCGAACTTTATCGAGCCTATCGAGCTTTATTTAATTAATTTTTATTATATTTAATAATAATTAATGTGATATAATTAAATAATATTTATTATTAATAATATTAATTAATTAATTATTATTATTGTTATCGAGCCTAAACAAGCCGAGTCGAGCCGAGCTCGACTCGTTAAGGAAACGAGCATAAGGGCGAGCTCGACAAGCTCGAATAGTTACGAACCGAGCCGAGCTCGAGCTTTAACGAGTCGAGCCGAGCTCTCGAGCAGCTCGTTTCGTTTAACAGCTCTACACATGTGCATCCAATGCACAGCTATCAACTCCATTAAAAATAAATTAAATTGATAGAAAAATTAAAATTATTAAATTATTAAATATAAAAATATAAATTAATTAAGAAAAATATAAATTAATTTCTTTCTATAATTAATTTTTTAATTGAAGAACAACCAATCAGTGCCCTTCAATATATAATAATAATGTGTTAATAAATAATCCTTCTCACGAATTCATATCCAGACACATAATTCACACAAAAGTATATATATAAAGATATATCCCTTAGAAATGGTCTCATGAACTCAACCCAAAACATCCCTCATATGAAGATATCCCTAAAATGGTCTCATGAACTCAATCCCCAAACATCAAACACCTCAGATTAATTTCATTTGGCATTTCACATTTTCTTCATATTTTCCATATTCGTTTACGACAATCACAATTTTGCCCACACATTTCACAGTACTCTCCATCTCATTCTTATAGTTACGCTTCCTTTGTAAATTATAAAGGACTCGTAATTATAAGGATGGGACGGAGGGAGTACTTAAACTATCACAATTTCGCCTATACATTTCACACTACTTAAACTGGAGTATATAGCATGATCATAAGTTACTAGTTTAATACAGAAAGTAACCAGTATAGGATCATCAACATATTTTTAAAAATAAAAATAAATAAATTAAAAAAAGTATTCTTATTTTACTTGTATTAAAAAAAAATGGAGGATAAGTATCAAAGTTACTAAAAAACTAAAATGAAAACAACAATGTATCCTAATATCATACTACTAAATTACTATTTTTAATACCAATAAATCTCAAACTTCATATTTTCCTCGCTAAATTCTTAATGGTAAACGAAATTTGTTTTTAATACCAATAAATCTCAAACTTGAGAGCTTCATTGCTGGAGTCTTCATGACGAAATTGGTTTCTAAGGTGAAATTATGAATAAAGGCTGCAAAGGAGACAATAATAATGATATATTAACTTTATTGATTCATACTTCAAAAAAATATGTATTAAAAGACATTATTTGGTACAATATCCACATTGATTCCACTAAAGGTTAAAGCTCAATTTTTTTTTATTATTACATTTTTTTTTCAACAAGGACTCCTAACTTGTATACCCAACAGTACCAATTGCTCCAAGATGTTAAACTAGACAAACAAAACAAAAAAGAGCATATCATACTCATTACTCTATTTTTTTAATGGCATGTCATACCTATTTTCCTCCACAGTGACACTTCTATTTTCCTACTCATTATTACCATGACAAAAGATTATTTTTTTATATGAGATTATATTTAGAACATTGCTCAATATTTATTACTATTATTATGTATAATAATAGAGCAATAAGACTCGGCATTTTGAGAAGTATTTTTTTTCAATAGGCATGGAAGTATACTTTACTTTATAAGCATTACCAAATACTTGCAAAATTTGCATATTTAAACAAAATTCTACTTTTGATTCTAATCTCAGTGTCTTTAAATCATTGCGAACACTCTAAAAAGAAATTGATATGGAGATAAAAGAAAAGAACTTGCCGTATCAACGCTGACTGGTTTCCCATCGTCCACGAGTATCTCAACAACAGTGCCAGCATGATCAGCCTGAAAGTATTTAGTCATGCAAAAATAATCACAATTCAGATAAATGGAAAGAATGTAAGGAATTATGTACAAACAAGATGTCTGTCAGCATCTAGAAATGCAGAAACGTGTACCTAAAAGTTTAAGTTTGTAATCAATCTTCTTCTAATATTTTCAGAAAACTAATTACAGACCAAGTAGATTTTTCTTTCGAAGGAAAAAAAAAAATCTCTCACGTGATTCAATATATAGAGAACTTAAAAAAATCAGCTTTCAGAAAAATCCTTGAGTTGAATCATCTAAATCAAGCATTTATGCAATTCAAACTTCAATCACTTTATTTGGAATGGATATAGTCAACTAATAAACAAAAAGACAGATGAAGAAGTCAGTAAATTTGCTAGATGTCGAAACCACCTCAATCTCGTTCATCAGTTTCATAGCTTCAATAATACATAAGACCTGTCCCCTTTGCACCCTATCTCCAACCTAGAATATCCAGAAAAAAAGAAGATGAGAATTAAATATAACTGCATGGTAGCAAACAACCATATCATTACTGCTAATTGAAACTAAAAGGTGGTGTAGCTTTTTGCCCTTCAAACCTGGATTATTTGTCGAAATTAAAACATAAATGATTCATCGTTGGAAATAACAAATAAAACATGACAATTGATAAGCTGATCAACTTCAAAATTCAGAAAAAAAGCAATGTATAAATTAAGATTGTTATATTGGATGTCTATGCAGCATGATTACTATTGTGCATTAGCATGTATAATTTATGCAGAACCTTCACAAATGGTGGTGCACCAGGAGCAGAAGAGCGATAAAAGTTTCCAGCCATTGGACATTTAAAAGGGGGGTGCGATGACTTTGGTTTTGCTGGTGCAATTGGTGCAGGTGTTGAAGCAGGGGGCGATGGGACATAGGCAACTGGAGCAGGCGCACTTGTTGGAGGATATTGCATAGCCTGTTGCGTAGGAGGGGACGAATAATAAATTGGAGCTGGTGTTGATGGTTGTGGCAGAGCTTCCTTTTTCCTTATAAGGAGCTCACAGTCCATTTGCTTTAACTCCAACTCCACAATATCTCTTGAATCAACAAGCCTAGATTTGCGAAACAAGTTTCAATCAAGAGATTGCTTTAGAAAGTGATAAGATTTTTATGAAAATTGGTCACATACTTGACAAGATCTACCACTTGTGAAATAAATGCTGAAATAGATGCATCTGGAGCTTCAGGTTGGCCATCAGATTTCATGAATACAGCTGCCTCGAGAGCTGGATTAGCATTCGAGTTTTTCTCAACCGCAACCTTATACGTATAGAGTAGTATTAAATCAAGTTCAGAACCCAGTTTAACGCTCTAGGAGAACGCATACAAGTGAATAAAAAAATTGAATACTAATAACACTGTTCATCTTACATCATTCAAGGCACACACCTTGAAGACCTCTGATTGAGCCCGACCACGGCCCCCCTGGATAATAAAAGGTTTAGTATTTTGCAGTAAATATCAATTTGACTTAACATGCATAACATCGCTATTTTATTCTCTCAACTGCCATAAACCAAACCATATCCATATGTGTGGCAACTGACATGTGATCCTACTTTCACCTATTTAATTCAATATGTTCTTATCTTTCTGCAAGGTATTGTATCCATCAACCATTTCTTACATTAACAGGATGCAAAAATCTGATGTTAAGGGGGTAAGGCCAAAGAAAAACACTATTCATAAACCATAACTTCATAAGTCATATTTAAGCATAACTACTACACCAAATTAAGAACTTTCAATAACCATTCATTCAAATTTCAAGCTAAAAGAAGCCAGAACTGACATTTGCCCACCTCAGACAATCCCACAACAGCGTTTCCAACTGACCAAATCTATTGGTATGTAAAACTAATAATTAAAATCCACAATGTTAAAAAAAGAAATCCACATTTCGAAATAACATTATCTCTTACACCCGTCACATTGAATTATAACTTCTAAAAATCAAATAAAAAATTATCAACAGCAGCTTCCACACTATGTAATTGCATGAAAACGATTGGGAAAACAAATGAACCTGGGATTGAGTTACTTTGACCAATGCAGGATTTGATCTGGATTCAGATCTAGGAAACGAGGCAATACGGTGTCGTTGCTGAGTAGACTGCGATGAAGCGGCCAACACCGGAGAAACCTTCGGGCATGGAACGCTAAAAGATGCCATTGATGACAACGCCGAAAGGAAAATAAATTAAAACCGCAAGAGATCACTACAAGTTAAAAAAAAAATTGAGAATTGAAACGAAGGGAAATAATAAGAGATTTGTAGGGAAGAATGGGCGATAAAAATGAAGAGAGATTAGCAAGAGTAACAAGGAGAGAGAGAGAGGCGATACGGCCGAGGTCGCGGGAGGAAAACGACGTCGTTTGCGAGTAACATGCGCCTCGGCTTTTCCCTCCACGATACAATTCAATGTGGTGGTTTAACCGACTGTAATAATCAATACTCCCTCCATCTTTGCTAAGAGTTTCATCGTGGGTATATGCTCGTATTTTAATTGTATTAGTGGGTGTGAGTGGATTTCATATATCAAGAAAAAGGAAATTGAATTATTTTAGGTGGGACAACCAAAATAATAAAATGAGACTCTTAGGGACGGAGAGAGTATATTCTGCCCATTTAAAAAGACTAATCAAATTCTTATATTATCCATTATTAATTAACTAATTAAAGTTCTTAATTATTGAATAGAAAATTGGGTATCCCTGTGAAGGGGACCTAAGAAGTGTAACATTACTTCTATTAACATAAACCATATGAGTAATATTTTGCATTTATTAATGATACTTTAGCATATTAAAAAGGAAAAACTTTTAAAATGTCAAACTTCAATTTTAATGTCATACAAAACACTTTACGACCATCATTCATGCGCGCAATTCGTATAAAATTATTTTATAATTATTTTGCCATGACTTAAATTTCAAATCAAATCTTGAACCCAACTTAGGAGCATATACACAGGTTTTGTACTCGTGTGCGTATATGATGCGCACAATTTAAAAATATATATAAATAGAAATTTTATCTTTTTTGCTTTAAATATTTTTATATTACAAATTTTCATTAATCGCCTCTAAATACAATTACAATTCGATAAGCTACAAATTACACGGCAATAAACTAATACAAATTTAGATTTGAACCACGAATAAATCTTTCCACTTCCTCATTACTCTAATGAACAACGTAAACGAATCAAAACTATAGTCTATAGATTAAAAATTAATAATAATATAAAATATATATTTAAAAAAAAGGGACTTCTATGTAACTTTCTTCAAATCTTGTCTAACTTTTATGTTTTAAATCTGAATTTCTAACGCCAATTCACCTTCACTGGACATTGTTCTTTTAAGTTCAACTCGTTCAACAAGTGTCACCCCCTTTCTATTTATTCACAGCATCTTTGTATTTCTTGTAATAGTTGGAGTCAACTTGAACAATGTAACTGCCCCAATGAATATTTTCCCTGTACCAATTCATACAACGATTGAGCTAGTAAGTTGTCCGATAGTGATGAATGTTACCACAAACAATAGTATATTAAGAAGTGATTTGCTCACCTAATGACGTGACTGATGACACTATGATGATAGGGAGAAAATGATCAAGGTGATTCTTGAGAGAATTATTGCAGGCAGTTACGGAAGAATCGAACTCCCTGTTTCCAACATTACAATGATTATGAAGATCCTTTGGCCAAAGTAAAGTATATAGAACTCGAGAAAGATGATATATTGTTATGATCACTGATAAGCTTACCTGCAGTGCAAACGCAATATCTGCACTATCAACCTTCAATGTCACTCTTCTCAGTTTATCTTCTCGTGATTGTCCAAGTTTCAGAATTCCCTGCAATTTTGATCATACATAGATAAGCTCATGCAATCTATTAAAAAAATATATTCCTCTTGAATCACGCATGCATACGTGATTTTGTGAAAATAGCTTTACCTGGTCATCTAGCACCCTGCACATACTTGAAAGCTCCATTATGCCAACTGGAGGGATTGAAATAGATTTACAGAAATCCGCATAAAATTTGTTCATCTGCATCCACAGACGATTATCTTTTATTAATTTCAGTGACGGAATGGATTAATGTTGGTTCTAAAATTGGTGGTAGCATACCTCGCCTAGAGTTGTATCCTTCTTTCCTCCTCGGAATAGTTTCACAGCTGAGCAAAGTATGATCTGATAGAAAAGGAATTTCAGTATTAAAAAGGTATATTTGAATATAAAAACATAAATCTGGTTGAGGCATCTAATACATTGGCTCACTGGTGATGGAAGTAATCAGAAGCATGAAAAAATAACGGTCTAAGATAAAATTGTTAGACTAGATAACATATCTCATGGATGGAAGATAGAAGTTACCTGTTGATGTTGAGGCAGAGATTGAATAGTGTCAATTACTGGAGATTTATACACTTTAGACAATGCAGCAGCAACATGATCTATCCTCACCTATAACAATCACAAATATTATCAATGATGTCTGATTGCATGTAAATTGAAATCATTAATGTTGATATGACACAAAAGAGATCTTTCTAAAACAAATCTTAATACTCTAGTTTTTAAATTGAGACCAGTATCTTTGAGCTAATATTTGGAATGACAATGTCTAGGTGGCGCTGGAATTTCAAACTTAATAATTGAAATGATAAATGAAAGATGAAAAAACATTGAGATTTTGGTATAACAATCTTTACCAGGAGAACAGAAGCTCTTTATAGACAATTGGTATCAAAAGTTAGATTCCATGCAAAAAGTTTTCATGCTGCATAAACCAAGTTATGAACATTGAAACGAAGAATAATGGACACCCCAGAATTAAATGTTGGAGATTTATATTGCAGAATAGAAAAATGAAGTTTAAAAAAATAACCAGCATATAATGCTTACCATGTTATTTACTTCTTTTGTAAACACATTGCATGCAGCAGGCTTTGGTTGATCTTCTGTCTCACTTATAGGATCTCTCATCTCAGCTTTTAGCATTTCAATTGCGCTCCTGAAACAAATATGGAAATTATCTTAACGCTGCAGTCCAATGTGTATAGAAGCATAATGTGGTCTTAAACAGCTAATCATCCATTGCGCAAAAGGACACTAAATTTTATTGTGTGTGAAATAACTCTCGTTTAAAGCTAGCAGACAAATTAAATTAGTAACATAGCAATCAAAATATCAACCTGCAGACAGCAAGAGCCTTTCTCATATCACCAGAAGCTGCAGCAACTCTCTGCAGCAATAGAAGCATGGTAATCAGAGTATTCCACAAGACATGTCAAATTCATCATTGAGCAATACCAATGAAAAGAGCATGGAAATTAAAGGGGATGTTTAAATTTACTAAATTGCTAAGGGATCCATATCATTTGTATTCATGAAAAATATCAATTGAGCTCACCCCAGCGCAGAGTTCCACAGCTTGTGGTTGGAAGACAGTATAGGGAAGCGCCTGTTTCAGTTGCAGTCATATTAGAATTAATATCTGTCAGTATGATGTTGCAGATTTTTCTTCAGCTTCAGAAAGTCCAAAAGAGCTGGAATACATTACATCCAATGATGTCTTACTTAAAACATTGGTTTCTTTTTTTAATACAATAGAATTGCAACATTCAAGTAAAGCAATTAAACAGCTAATTATTTTTATATTTAAGAACTTAAAAGCTTACCCTCAGTCTTTCTTGAAGAATAGAAGTGATCTGATCCTTGGAGTAAGCACAAAATGTTATTACCTTTGGTTTACCTAGAAAAGTAACCAAAAATATACTGATAAGATCAAAAGATGAGAAGGAATGGAAAACAAAATAAGCTAATTTTAATCAAGGAGTATTTTCCAAAACAGAAAAGTGGGCTCAAGGAACGCATTTATCATTTATCTCTTGCAATATGGAATGACTATCATAAAACAATTTGTAATCTAATCAGGCAGGAGTAGAAAATTAGAACAGAGCTGCTTTTTGTTTGCAGAAAAAACCTTTGTAGTAAAATTTAGAGATCAGAATTAACTGACTCAGAAACGAGAACTCACAATTTAAGGACTGCAATTTAGGAATAAACCTATCAGCTAAGTCAATAGCATTAGCAACCCCTGTAAACACAAAGCAAAGAGGTCAAAAAAAAAGTATGAAAGTACTAATGCGAACCTTGCTGGTACCACTTTACATACCTAGCAAAATACACTTGGAGAATGGCATATTTGTTAGCATGAATAGATCATGAAGCACAGCACGATCTTTGGTAATCAAATAATCTAATTCATCAGCTATAACTAATCTGTTGATGAAATTAGTAAATAAGAGTAGTATGTAAGTCAGATTTTAGATTTTGATTCTCATTCAAGCATATAAAGCAAAGAAATGAAATCTATAATGATCAAGGGACAGCTATCATGATACGTACGTCATTTTTGAGCCAATTGGCTGCTTCTGAGAATATAAGCTCTGAAGCTGCTGCAAAGATGATGTAGAACGAATGTGTTTCTTCTGGGATTGATTTTGTCCACCAAGAATCTGTAAAAATAGTCAGTTAAAACATTGGTGGTCTTGGTATGAAACCATATACAGACATAGCATCAGCTTACCTTACTGAAAATCTCACTCGTGCTTGAGAGAGACGTACAATTGATGGATACTATATCTGGAGGCTGCAAACCTTCCTGATTCAAAGGAATAATGGGAACGAAAATATTGTGATGATCGGCCTAGAGATACATAAATATACTAAAATAAAAAATAAACAAAATTCATGGGATGTTACGATGACATTATCATTAATATATGGAACTTCTCATGTACAAATTCATTCCTTAATCAATAGTCTAAAGATATTCAATATTGGAGTTCTCAAAGAATGCAGAACAAAGAATCTCATGCCTCACCTAGCAAGATTAACAAATATGCTTCAATATATAAATTTAAATCCTCATTAGATACAGTCTGGAAACTGAGATACTAAATTCCGATTTTTTTCTTGAAGGCAAAACATAGGAAATATTTACAGAGATGAGTACCTCATCTGCCCAATTGACAAGCATCACTTTTACTTTTTCCATTGATAGTGATTTTCCAGTCCCCGGACACCCACAGATATACAAACTTCCAGCCTTCTCCTCTTTGACGCATTTCCTACAGAAATCCAATATCCTATTTTGCTCATTTTCACGACACAGAATTGTTGTTGGGGCAGTCGATACATGTAGCGCCTCATTAACTACTTTCAGATGCTCCACATCTACCATAATGTAAATAACCACATACCACGTAAGAATTAATAAGTCAATTACTTATAAAATGAACCTTCTGAATATTAATACTTGCCTCTTGGATCCCAAGTCGGTTTTTCCAAAAATTTCTCAGATAATCTTTTTTTAATTGGCGATCTACTCAAATTCAATGAGGCTGTCAGGCATTTCTGAATTACCTGTTTTCATAAGTAAAAAAATTATTGTAAAGCAACTTAATGCAATGCAGATTAGACTTCAAGATTATTCTAATCAGAAACTCCAATTCAGACTTCAAGATAATTCTAATCGGAAACTCCAATTTAAACATGATAGTATGATACTGAACACCACTAACTTCAAAACAAAGGTCAAACACCATCATAAAAAATGCAAAATTACAGCTCGGTTACAAATTACAACATCTCGATCAATTCATCATCCACAATTGAACGGAATTAAATTAAACAAGATGCAAAAGTCCCCACATTCAACAAACGCAAGCTTAATACAATAAATGAACTTACATTAACTTTCGAGGAACTCATAGGGCTGTCTTTTCTGCACAACCGAGGGGACTTACGCATCGGCGATCCAATTGTAACGTCGGAATCCAAACTCGATCTGCTTTTCTTAGGAGTGGCTACACTTCCGATCTCAGCCAGATTCGCCACCAGCGATGAGCGCCGAGTAACGACGGTAGGCATTTCGAGATTGGCAACGATTGGGCAACGGAATTGAATGAATTTAACAATTTCAAAAGCAGTTTCGGCCGGAGATTGAAAATGGAATCAAATGTAGATTAAATATAGCATGCATAACACGGCGGGAAATAAATATATTGGCGGGAAAGCAGTCGAAATGAAATGAGTGGCGCGTTGGCATCGGTTCCGGTTGTGATTTCACGTGTGTTTTCGGATCGGGTTGCGACCCGCCCCGTGTCAGCTAATTGTACATGCAAATTTCGGGCGGGTCCCAGATATTTCTTCTAATTCTTTCTTTCTTTCTCGTAAAAGCTTTTTTTTTTTTCTCCGTAAGTAAAAATTTTATTAAAAAAGACATGAGAATTGCCCCAAAATTACGTAATGATAAAGAAAATAGTTTTTTAAAATTTTTTGAGCTTTTATTACAGACTTTTAACAAACCCCTAATATAGATTCATAATTAAGATTCGATGCATAATTTTATTTGATCGATCAAGTCTTAAAATTTGTGTCTTTTAACATACCTCCTTTGACATGAATAATCCAACTTCAAACTCTACTCTTTATTTCCTCCATGATCCTCTCTTGATCCATGAACCATTTCGAAAAATGATGGAATTTCTCGAACTCCATATAAGCCACGCACAACAAATCCACACACTTGAAATAATGTTTCTCTCTTTTTTACCTTGAATGAGGTTGCAAAATAACAAGAGATGGTCATGAATGTTGGATGGCAAGGCAGTAAAAATTTTCCACCATGACAAAAATTTCAACCATATCACCGAGCTTTTTGGCAGTTTAATATAACATGATCCGTTGATTTCTCCTCTTTCTGACACAGAGTACATGAGGCCGTTTGATTCCCCTACAAGCAATTTCTTCTATTTAGATTCTTCAAGGTTGGAAGAACATTGTTTAGTATCATCTACGCGTGCACCTTTATTTTAAGTAGCGCCTGAGATTTCCAAAGAAGTTGAGATATTTCATTATTGGTGATTCTCAGTTCCTCTTTAAATAGTGGTCCTGTCAATATCAGTAAGCTACATGTGAAAAATATTCACTCCCTAGACCTAAACTCTCGTCTCCATTGTCACTGCCATTCCCACCCATTTTCAGCCCAACCCCCTATATTAGACATCATTTGACATTTTGCAAGACTTAAAGTATATAGACGTGGATATTGGCATTTAAGAGGGACTCGACCTAACCATCTATCTTCCCAACACTTTCTCGTAAAAGCTTGTAAATTAATATTGTTGGAAATTTAGAACTTTATAAAATTATAGGAACATTATAATTTATATAATTGAAAAATTGATAAGTTATTAATTTAAAGAAGTATATACTCCATGACAATTTTCTTTTTTTATAAGTATATTAACATTTTGAGTATTTTAGAATTTTTTTTGGTAATAAATTAAAAAATATACTTATAAAGTTATTTACGTGTTAGTAGATTGGCATTTTTTAAAAGAAAATGTATTGAGAAGTTAATTGTATTGAGAGAGTTTCCACTTGAAATGTATTTTATCCATCTCACATCACTTTTCATGTTGACTCTTCAAAGTTATTTCATAATTTTTATTTTTTTTACCAACTTTATAAATTTTTTAAGATATTTTAGTATTTGTATATAATAAATAACGTATAAAGTAATATTATAAATGTGAAAAAAGAGTAGTAAATTTGAAATAGAAAATAACTTTTAAAGTTATTGGATAAATGTTATCCTTTATTAGGGGTATAATGAATTTTTGTATGACAAATAAATGAGAAAAGGATAAAGGATTTTAAAGGCTAATACTACTGTGCACCGGGATGCACTTTAGGATACGGTGCACACACTTTTAGAAATATATACAATTATGAATAAAAACATATACAATTATGAACAAAAATGTATACACTTTGTTAGTGATTTTTTGTTAGTATTTTTAATGAAAAATTAAGTGTAAAAAAATATACAATTATTAAAAAACATGTACTCCCTCCGTCCGGATTCAAGGGTGTCATTTACTTTTCGGCACGGAGATTGAGGAATATTGTTATTTATTGTGTAGTGGGTAATTGTATTAGTGGAGGTGTAGGTCCCATTTTTAGTTGTATTAGTGAGTGTGTGAGGATAAAAATGAAATGAGACCCTTGGGGGCGGACGCAAAAAATGGAAAAATGATATCCTTGAAAGCGAATTGAGAGAGTATACACTATTGAATAAAAATTTATACACATATGGATGCTATTTTTTTAATGAAAAACTGAATGTGAGAAAAATATACAATTATTAAAAAATATATACTTCATCCGGCCCAGGTAACGAGGGCCACTGACCTTATACTGACCTTATGTACATAAGGTCAGTGGCCCTCATTACATGGGACGGAGGGAGTATACAATATAGAATAAAAAATTATACACATGTAGGTGCACCCTTGCACTCGATGCACCGGACATAATCGTTTTTAAAAGTACTTCATCATTCCCTTTGAAATGTATTCGTTTACTTTTAGCATGAATTAAGGAGTATAATAAATGTATTCGTTTACTTTTTGCACGTGGATTAAGGAGTATAATAATTTAATATATAGTAAAGTGAGAGAATAATATTTTAATGTGTAGTGGGTAGTTATATTAGTGTTGAGTGTGCAGTCATATGTAGTTGTTGTGGGTCAAATCAATAAAAAAAAAAAAATACTTTATAATGGGATGAAACAAAATGAAAAAATGAATTATTATATTGAAAAAAAAAGAGTCAATTTCTATCTGCATAACTGACCTTCAAAATTTTCGGAGCTGCACTATCCTCCGTTTCTCTACTGATTTTCCACAATTTAAAGGCCTCCTTTGGGCAGAGTCTTTAATATTGAAATAACCGATGGGCTTAGAAAGTCAAGCCCAAACTTGTTAAAAATTAATTCTAGGAATTCATTTTCAGTCACTTCTATAATTAGATTTTTTTTTTTTTTTTTGATAAAACCCTTCAAGCCCGCCCTAAAACCTCTTCTCTCTCCTCCTTTCTCATTCTCCATTGCTCCGTTCTGTAATCTTCACAGCCATGGCACCCGATGCACCGAAGAAGAAGCTGAAGAGAGAGAAGCGTAGTCTATCAGAGGTGAAAACACTAGGTCAGCAGCTACTTTCATCTAGAGCGCACATCAACAACCTTCCGATTCTCCTTACCTTCATCTCTCCCGATTCTCCTCCTCAGTACGCCCTCGAATCTCTCCTCTCGCTCCAATCGTTCTTCACTCCACTCGTTGCCCACCTCCCTTCCGCACATTCTAATCCTGACTCCGGCACTAATCCCGACCCCGATGTTATTTACTTCACGTGGCTGCGCTCCAAGTTTGATGAGTTTATCCGTTTACTCATTGATCTTGTTACTTCATCCCACTGCGAGGATGCTCTTAAGGTATAAGCAATTAATCATCAGTTTTATCGTTTTCTTCCTCTGTATTGTAACTAGTTTGAAATTATTATTTTTTTCGTCCAATTGCATACAATAATGCAGGAAGTTGTTCTGGATTCCATTATGGAGTTTGTGAAAGTGGGAAATGCTGGGAAGTTTCATTCTGCTATTTATCACAAGCTTATCCGTGCTATGGTAAGTTCGGTTGCCATTTTTCTATGTTTGTTCCTCTTCTGAGAGATAAAGACAATGATTATGATCCGCATTTGCTTATTTGGATTGTTTCTTTGCTTGCAGCTTGTCTCCGAATCGGGCGTTTTTTATGTTCTACTAGATTTGCTTGCAGAGAAGTATCTTAATTACTTTGATGTTGGGTATGTTCCACTATTCTTTGGGCATATTTACGACAAAGTTAATGAGTTATGTATAATATGCATCTATATATCATATAATGATAGAATCAAGGTTCACGAGAAAAAAAAAAAAGAAAAAAAAGTTCTATAATATTGCTTGCTGAAAAAAAATGTGCATCTCCTTTGAAGTAGATTCTGTTTCTGCACAAAGTGTCGCAGTCATTTAAATTGGATAATTTTACCCCCTTCATGGACATATTAATCTTGCCTCAACTTACTTGCTTACTTACAATCGTATTTCACAGTTATTTTACTTACATTACCCTCGAGAAGCAGGTTCTCACTTTGGAAAGAAAAGGTATTTACTGTATATAAGCTTATATCAAAGAAAACAAACAAATACCATTAGTTTTGTAGAACTTATTTCTCAATTAATAATCTTATTTTTCCCTCTGAAGATGGAAACATAAAGGTGGATGTTGACAACAATCTCCATTCAAAACCAAGGTTAGATTACTTTCTCATCGAAATTGTTGTATTTTCTTGAAATAGTTGGATCTCTCATGAACATTGTATATTTGTATAGCAGATAATTGATACAATAACTCCAATCTTATTACTGCTTAGCTGACTTGCATTTCATCTTCTTTACCGGTTTACCCCCAGCCCATAGCAAACGTCACAAAAAGGGAAATAAAGTAGAAACTTTTCAATACTTCTGCTGTTGCATTTAACATTTTTTTGTTGTATGTGTAGCATTGAGCTTTCCATTCAAAAGATGTATAAGTTATTATCTCGCATCCCGCCATTTGAAGTTTCAGAGGAAAACATAAAGATGTGGAATGATTCAGGTGATATTTTCTGGTCATCATGGAATTTCCTTGTCAATTAAGTTTTTTTTTTTTTTTTGGATGTCTCATTATCTTGTTGCATGCAACTTGTCATTCAATTGATGCACTTGAATGAATGAAGAAAATATTCTTCAATTTCCTTATTTTTGTCATTTAACTTTGGAAATCATAATGTCTAAAATGAGGAATATAATAATATTAAGTTTTCACTTGGACTTATAAACATTTTAAGACTTTGCTGTCTGAACATAGCGATGGTTTCCCTATTTTAGTTCTCTTCGATGCATCTGTATCGAGCATCTTAATCAACCTGTGGAGTTCCTTTGTCTTTCTTTCTTTTTTTTTTTTTGACTGGTATTGTTTTTCTTCGACTCCATTTCTAGCAGGCACCCTTCCTGAGAAAAGCAATAACCAAGAAGGTATCACCTCGGGAGATAAACATACAAAGTTTCTAAAGTCCTCTGACAAAGTATGTTCTGTTGAGGAAATAAAAAAAAAAAAAATCATATATGCCTCATTAGAACATATATTGGAATTTGTTTTCCCTGTAAGCATCCATTGTTTGGTATTTTATAGGTTTTATCATCTAAAAGTGCTTCAAAGAAAATGAAACTGAAATTTACGAAAGCCTGGATGTCATTTCTCAGATTGCCTCTTCCCCTTGATGTATACAAAGAGGTAAAATTAAATCATTAAACGTTGTTGTTACTGTCTAGATTCATGTTCTGCTCTACAGTGAATTTATTTAGGGCGAATATATGTATTCTCAGTATACAAGTCTTTTCTATCATTTCAGTCTAAAGCATATGTAAATGGGTTAAACTAGTTGTCATCCAAGTTTAATTCTTTATCCAATTAATATCCTGCTATTGAAGAAAGCTTTCTTTAGATACCTTTGAATCTACAAATTAACAAGTCTTTAAGTCAATCTGTGTAGATTCACGTCTTTTGAGCTGTAATTTATCTTTTCTGCTAATATCCCATGATCATTTATCAAATTATGTTTCATTTTCTCACAAATTTGCTCACATATGTCATTTCTGTTCTGCGTTCAGGTTCTTGTTACACTTCATCAGGCTGTCATTCCTCAATTGTCAAATCCGATCATGCTATCGTAAATTATGCTTATATTTTGTTTGATATTTGTTTAAGCTTTTTATCATTCTTTTCATTCTTGCAATATATTTTGATGCATTTCCCATCTGTTCACCTTTCCAGTGATTTCTTGACGCTGTCGTATGACATAGGTGGTGTTGTCAGTGTTATGGCTCTTAGCAGCTTATATATACTTATGACACAGCATGGTCTTGAATATCCCAACTTTTACAATAAACTCTATGCTCTCTTGGAGCCCTCTGTTTTTATGGCAAAGCATCGTGCAAAGTTCTTTGAGGTAAGTACAATTTTCTTAAGAGTATAAATGGGTTTTATATGAATCTCGTAAGGTACCCTCAGCTCCTTGTTGATAACTGCAGTTCTAATTGTCATTTTATGTAACATGCCATCCTCAGCTGCTGGACTCATGCTTGAAATCATCACTCCTTCCAGCATATCTGGCCGCAGCCTTCTGCAAGAAATTGAGTAGGCTTGCACTCGTTACTCCTCCTTCAGGAGCACTCATCATAATTGCTTTGGTTCTCAACCTTCTTCAAAGACATCCTTCTATTAACTGCTTGGTTCATAGGGTATGGACAAAATTGTTTTCTTTTGTTTAGTCATTGATCTATAGATTATGTCAGCTGGGATTTACTCTTCGTGTGAACATTTGATCTGCTATTATATAATACATTTCGTACATTGGCTTTTAAGTGCTTAATGCCATTTTCCTTAAAAACTAATATTCCCATTTTCTGTCAATCAGCCTCGTTAGATATCATGTAATTTGCAAGTTTCTTCTTATTGCTTTATCAACCAGGAAAAAACATAAAGGAAAATTGGTCATGCATGACAGTTTCTGATCTTTAGAATCTGGTTGCTTCGTTTTTGTTGAACTCCTGTAGACTAATATGTAAAGTGTAACATCTTGAGTCCTAGTTAACTTGCATGATTGGCTGTAGCCACTTTCAGTTAATGATGAAATCCTAGAAAACTAAGTGTAATAAGTGGTTCTGTTATTGAGATACAAAGAATTCCATGCAACTCTTTGAAATTCATAGCATCTTAATGTCTTTTACTCTGCATGGATATGAAATTGTTTTTGTTGCCTTATCCCCTTGTCACATCAAGTACATTGATAAGTTGTTTTATGTTTCCCATGGAGCATGTATTTGTGATTGAATACTGGTGTTATAATACGTCTTGGTTCCAGATTCTCCAAGGAACAAAAGTTGAGAAAAAAAGAAATATATATTTTTGTGTTGAAAAGTCGACTCGGTGACACATATTGACCATGCAGGAAGATGGTTCTGATTCTACCATAGAAACTTCTGAGGAAGAAACTAGTAGTTTTCAAAGTGCAAAAGACTTCAGTTCTAATTTGGATTCATTTGGGGAGAAGCCAGGAGTTGATCACTTCAAAAATGAGGAAAGTGATCCTAAAGCTGCTAATGCCATGAGTAAGTTCTGTGTTTCTATTTTTGATTCATTGTATATATGTACTCCTACTAATGAACAGTTATTTGAGGCCATTGATTCTGTTCCTTATGTTCATCATATGTAATGTTTAGTTGTATGTTTCGACTCTATTTTGGTTAGGGTCAATGAGTTGTTTATTTTGTCTGCTTTAACAAACCCTAGATCTCAAATATGTTCTTTTGCTTTGTTCCAGAATTTACACTGAGACCTCTTTCTAGAACACAGGAATTTCTCTAAAGAAAACCTAATTCTCATGCTAAAAATGATGAAAATATAAGATCTATAAACTTAACAGATAACTGCTAAATTAACTCAAGACCTCTAAAATTTCTACATGTTCAAATATGCAGTGGTTAATAGAATTCATTTCTATCTCCTTTGTTTGGTGCTTCTCTTGCTTTTGTGATAAATTAATGCTGGTGCTGGTGCTCCAGTGGCATGTTAATTATATAGAAGCCAAGTAGTTATTGTAGAGGTATCAGGTTTGATCTGATGAAATGTTATGGGCTTTGTTTTCCTATGCTTAGTTTACCGTGTGTTATTTTATATTGCGTGGAATCTCGCTACTTTGCTTTGTATAGAACCCAATTTTTTTTTTCTTAAGAGAAGCTGATGCTCTTGGTCAAAGAAGAAATGAAGTATGGATAGTTGTGGAGAACATTTCCGTTTTTCCATTTTGCAACCAGTTTTTTTCATACCTATCACGCACTCATTTCTGCATACATGTCTGATTAAGTGTCAGCATTATACTTTTTATTTTTCCGTATTATACTTTATGTTTCTCTACTATTCATCTTATATAAAAATCAACACTATTCACCTTCCAAAAGTTCTCATCCATATTACAATTGAAAAATGAAACATTTCTCATATTTAATCGTATTCAAATGTGTTCCATGACATTGATTGGACAGGGAGCTCTCTTTGGGAGATTGATACTCTTCGTCATCATTACAGCCCTCCAGTTTCAAGGTATCTGCTACATAAATGGCCTTTCTTTGTGCACCTGCTCACCTGCTCACATGTCTTTCAAGTATTCACAACTGTGAACTGATTCTGCTTCCCCTTTCGTCAGGTTCGTAATGTCCCTAGAGAATGATTTGGCTGTCAGGGCTAGAGCTGCTGAAATTGCAATTAAAGATTTTAGTTCTGGTTCATATGCAACTATCTTCAATGATGAGGTATAAACGAAAATTTTATTTTCTTAACAATCTCTCTAACCTTTCAGTTTATGAACTGTGAAGATGCATACACGGTCCACCAGTATAAATTCTTGATAACGTGCTCCTTGATAGACCTTGTTAGATTTTGTGACAACCTCTTATATTCTGTAGAGTGGCTTGAGGAATACTTGTTAACAATATTGAGCGTAATCCTTGTTATTTGTGCAGATTCGACGAAGAGTCAAACAAGTCCCTCTGGCATTCTATAAAGCAACTCCCACAAGCTTATTTTCGGAATCAAACTTCCCCGGTTGGACTTTCAAATCCAAGGACGATGATTGTATTACTACTGGAGAAACAAATAGAACATCTGATGATCGCCAAGATCCATCTGCAATGGTACAAGGACAGGGTGACCTATCTATATTCGAGGTATAATACCTTGATTTGTCTAGCCACTTCATTTACAAACTTTTAATTTAATAGGGGATTAGAAAATGAGCATTCATCATAATATAGTTTCCTACAACTCATTATATCTTGTTGAAGACCAATTCTTTTACTTATCCTATTTTTCATCTGTTCACTACATCTTTTAAATTAAGGCTTCCTTTGGTTGGGTATAAGCCCCCCATATAATGATGTTTGGTAGGAGCTATAGCCTATATTTTCTATGTAATTCCCTGCCCATCCTAGTAGATGCCCGCTGCCACCATTGTCATTGTTAGATCACTCAAGATTTCCGCCATTTTATCGTGCGTTGCACTAGTCTCCGTCGGGGCAACCATCATTGAACAAATCCTCAAAGATTTTGGGCATTTTTTCTTCTTCTCAACACGTCTCTCCTCCCTTTGATTCATCCTTCCAAGTTCCACCACCACTAGCAGTTTAGTTTTGATATATGACAGATTTGTTTTTTTTTTTTTTTTTTAATTTGAGAAAAATAGTGTTCTGTTTGTATGCTTGCATTGTATTTCACCTTTAATTTGCACTGACAGAAATTACTGAAATTTACATACTACATTATAGATTGGCGTACACTTTTTGCTGAATTTGTACAGATCTAATTGAAAAAAAAAATTCAAAAGTATTTTGTTAATATTTATGTATATATTTTTCACACTAATTCTAGAAACGGATTCCAGGATAATAAAAAACATTTTCAAAAATTGTACACGTGCCATGGTAGCTTTTGTAAGCAAAATAGTATTATCGGCTCACTGTAGATGAGAAAAAGATATGAGAAGGAAATTTCGTAAATTATGTTTGATTAATTTTTCAAGTAAAAAGTAATGAAGTTAAATTTTATTCACGTGCTCTTCTTTTGGGTTATTTTTTATACCGAACAACAATTTTTTTAAAAATTAATGTATGTCAAACACTTATCCGATTAACAACTCAAAAAAAAAAATCTATCTTGCTATGTAACACATTATTATTAGGGAGAATTTTCTTTTTATACAAATTTTATTGTTGAAAATTAATACCGACACTTTTGTTTTGAAATTATCAATTCTATCAAATATACACTTTTTGGACACTATTACCCTTAAACATTAATCCTAAACTCTAAGGCAAAAGCTCCTGCATCCCCGGGGACACGCCGTGTCCCCATGTGAACACAACTTTCTCCCCTCTATATTTTATTTAAACCTATGTATTGCTAGAAGGTTTAAATTGTAAAGGGGCCGAAAATTAGAAAGGGACACGTTGTCCCCGGAGCACAAGAGCCTCACTCAAACCCTTATATACCCCAAACCCTTAAACCCTAAACCCCCACCCACTGTCGCCGCCACCGCCGGCCACCCCTCTGCCGGCGACGGCGGCCGGCCCCCCACCGAAAGTTCGCCGGAGCTGCAGTCGCCGCCACCTCTCCGCCGGTCACTGGAGGCATGCCGTCATCGCCAGAAAGTTTGCCGGAACTGCAGTCGCCGCTACCAGACCACCCATCCGCCAGCGATCGGTGACCGACGGCCAACCATTGTCGCCGGAGGGTTCGCCAGAAGTGCAGTCGCCGCCGCCACGTCTTCGCCGGAGCCGCCACCGGAAATGGGTAGGGGGTGTACCACCCCCTTGATAAAATTGATAAAATACACCAAGGGGCAATAGACAAAAAAATTTCAATTAATTAATAAGCATAATTAAGTTATATATGATCGTTGGTATTAATTTATTTCCCTTCATTTTGGGTAATTTTAGCTTTTGGCACTTATTATTATATAATAAAAAAAATATGGCTATTGTTGTGCCTTGTCCACCGGCATAATCTACGACCTAGATAGCATAGAGAGATGGATCTTGGGCAAAAATCTGATCAAGTTGTTGTGCCTAGTGTGTGTCGACGGTTGGGTTTAATTAGTTATTGGGCGGTGTATTTAGAAATATGTTATCTTATTTGCAAACCTCTTCTCATTAAATACACACCCTGTTATTATAAATATAAAATTAGTATTTTTAAAAATTTTAAATTACCCTTAAATTATTAAATACACACCTCATACTTATTTTGTACACACTCCATTGTTATATAATTAAAATATATATTATAAGTTAAGTTTAAACTTCTAAACAAATTAAAGAAACTGAAAGCAGCTCATCATTAACCTGTTTAATGACGTAATTGCTTTTGTAATATTAAGATAAATTTGATAATAATATATTTCAATTTCTCTTTTAAAACTAAATTAGATATATTTTATTAATTATTAAAATGTAATATGTATTTTATCTTATTTTTAATATAAAAAAATATCACTTTTTTATATGACTTAACTTTATATTCAAAATATTATATTTATTTTACGAATTAATTTTTTATTAAAATTTTTTTGTGCTATAATTATTTATAAAATAATTTCAGTATTATTACTTTTTTTTTACCAATTCATATAGGCTAGTCCCACAAACCCTCTTTAGAAATATAGAAATATTAAAAAAGGATATGTAAAGAACAACCCTCTTTAGAAATATAGAGTTTTGGTACGTATTGAAGGTGTGGCTAAAATAGTATTTTTAAATGATTTTATTTTTATTTTCTTTTTGGGTGTTTTTAATAATTTGTCGATAGATTCACCCAATAAAAATGCATATGATTCAAGCCATATAATTGCTGAGGTCGTTTTCAGAAGAAGTTCTATGCTACGGATTAAAAGCTAATAAATCTATATTATATACTATAATAACAGAATAGGCAACTTTCCCGCCAAGAAAATGGGTAAATTTGGAAAATAAAAAAAAAATCATTAACTGCACACGGTTCCATAGAGAAAAAGTAGGGTTTTGTGTCAAGTAGTGGTGGTTGGCAGCAGAGTCGCATTATATTTTATTTATTTAAAAAATATATATTAAAATATATTTTAATATATATATTAAAATAAATATTAAAGCTGACCTTTTCTATAAGCATCCCCAAGTTCTTCACGGCAGATGTACGGCCACGCCAAGAAGGAACGAGCCTGATGTGACAATCGCCTCTCCCAGACGGCAGGATCGTGGGTGATGGCCCGCGGCATGTCGTTGCTTAGGCTAACGTCGGCGGTGGAGAGTCGGGCCAGGAGAGCAGTGGCTTCGGTGGGTGCAGCCTGAGAATCTCCTTAGCGACGGCCTGTTGATAGAGAGTGAAAACAAAATTACCGATACCTGTTGATCGACTTCTCCGATTGTATGTATGACGGCGTCCAAAAGCTACTTCGCCAGAGTAAACTACCGATTCCTGCCGACCGATCATTCCCTCGCCAACGATTCGATGATCTTCGAGCTTGACGAGTCCGACGTCTGGTCCTCCGCCGCGACTCGATCGCAGTCACCGGAGATTCACAAGGCGAGTTCCAGGATCTCGAGGAAGTCGTCGTCGGGGACGGCGGCGGCTGCGAGCGGCCGAGTGAGTGGTCCGGCTTCGCTGCCGGTGAACGTTCCGGACTGGTTGAAGATTCTGAAGGAGGAGTACAGGGAGAATCGGCGGAGAGATAGCGACGAGGATTACGAGGAGGAGGAGGCGGCGGAGGAGAATCGGATTCCGCCGCACAAGTTTGTGGCGCAGCAAACGGCGAGGACTAGGATCGCCTCCTTCTCGGTGCACGAAGGGATCGGGAGGACTCTCAAAGGCAGAGATCTCAGCAGAGTTAGAAATGCAATTTGGCAGAAAACTGGTTTCCAGGATTAATTAAATCAATTTTTCACCTAATTTAAATTTTATTAACGGTGAGTTTTTGCTTTTTACTTTTTTTTTTTTTCGAAAGAAGCCTCATTTTGAGAATGGCTTAGGCAAAGGATTGTTACTTGCTAGACATCACTGTAATTCTAACAAGAGGAAAATGAAACAAATTCGATTATTGAAATTTCAGATATTGCGTTCGCCCTTCATTATTATATTTTATATGTTGGGAATTTGTTGAAATTAATAAGTATAAACAATTCAGATGGAAAGTAGCATAGAGTAGTAGAATTATTATTTAATGAATAATTATAATACTCCCCCGTCTCACTCACTTTTCATTTTGGGATGTCTCAAATATTTTTACTCATTTTATTTTTGTAAAAATACATAATATTTTATTACATATTTTTTATAATACCAACAACTTTAATTACTTTTTTACACTTTATTAATCATTCTCAATAACTTTATTCATTTTTTCTTTTTAAATTACTAATTTATCCTTACTTTCTCTTACCTTATATATTAAAAAAATAAAACGTCTTAATCTCCGTGCCCGTACAAACTGGTAAAAATACCGGGACGGAGGGAGTAATATTAAAAAGGAAGGTATAACAAAAACAAGAAAAGAAAAAAATTAAAGAAAAATTATTGGAAAAAAAATTAAAGAAAAATTATTGTCGATAAAGGTGAATCTTCTGCCAGAAGATTAAACATTCGTCTCTATATATACGGGCTTTAGAGAAGGGAGCAAATAAATTAACATAGACAGAAAATATTAATGAGACATTCGGATGGAGGAGTAAAGGGGTGGGAGAGGGCGTTGCGAGAGAGGGTGGAAGCGTTGCGGGAGAGCGTGGGAAATGGTGGAGTCGATGGTAATGATGGAGGCTCCTCCTCTATTTGGTGGAAGGGTAAAGTGCGAAAGTGCATTATGTTTACATTTGCAAAGAGTGTGTTTGCAAAGAAGGTGTCTGGCGGCGTTCGACGCCTGACAGCAACGAAGGTCGGCGTTGCAGCGGGGATGAGGTCGAGAGTGTAGCGCACATATTTTAACAAACTTAAAAATAGTAAACTTATAAATTGTAAAATGAGAAAGGATAATTGGAGATATGACAAAGTAATTTTTTCTCCATTCATGTGAAGAAATAATTTAATTTCTGATATATGACAAAGAAATAAAATGAGAAAAAAATATTGAAAATATGGCAAGAAATTAGAAACTCGACGTGGCTTTGTTATTTTCTATTATTTTTATGCATTTAGAGATATATTTAAAGATCTAAACTTTATATACGATTTTGAATTTTAGCATATAAATAGAAATTTATATTATACATTCATAGAACATATAAATGGGAGTTTTAAGATCATACCAATTGCATATATATTATTTTTGTATATAAATTGATATTTTTTTCACATTAGTTTTATTTAAATATCCATATATCTATATTATAGATATTAACCATAAATAGAAATCACCATAAATAAAAACCTTTTAGTTAATAATAAATAAAATAAAAAGAAAAAAAATCAAATGCATGATTTGGTTTAGTTAATAAATAAAATAAAAAAGAAAAAAAGATCAAATGGCAAGAGATAATAGATGATTTGCGCGTAAGGTGCAACAACTATTTTGAGGGAGAGTAATCATAAAATACTTTTTATCACCACCAATCAAAAATTTTCTTTTTTTTCATATTTAAAATTACAATATACCAAATAATATATCAAATTAATTATCTTTTAAAAATCTTTAATTTATTATCCATATTGTTTATAATAAAAATTTATCATAAAATATTTTTAATATTCAAATTTAATATTAATCATAATTATTGAAATATTTAATATATTTAAATATTTTTTAAAATCATAAATTCAAATTTCATTTCGTATTATTGATATGATTGTCTACTTATTAGTATAACCCGTGCGTTGCACGATGAAAAAGAAAGTATATATAAATTAAGAATTACATTTGAAAATAATAATATAAATTAAAAATTGATATAAGTATGAAATATTTATTACAATAATATTAATCCAAAAAAATATAAATATCGAAGAAAAATTAACAACACGAGTACAAATAAAAATTTTCAATCTCCATAATTACAAATAAAAATTAAAAAGAAAATCTATATATCATCAAATGAAATGGAATAAGGATGTGTATTATAGTAGTAATTATATAGTAAATAAATCTTCTTACATGTAATCCATTAAAAATAATCTTGCAGAGGTCTTATTTCAATAAAAATATATATCTATCCATAAAAATTCAAATAAAATTATATTTTTGTCATAAAATTTTACTATTTCTTAATCTTAATTTTACCTCTTCAATTCATATTTTCTCACCCTTATAAAGGTAAATAAACCTCATACTATTTTTCTTTCATTGAATTCACCAAATACTAAATTTTAATTAATTTTTTTATCTAAATTTCAGGAATACTATATTACAATGTATTTTTCTTTTAGTAAATTCACTTAATACTATATTTCAATTATTTTTTTTATATTTTTCTTTGATTGAATTCACCAAATACTATATTTCAGTTAATTTTTTTATCTATATTTTACGAATACTATATTACAATGTATTTTTCTTGAATAATATTATATAACATATTATTTTTAATAATCTTATTTTTATCATATATGTATCAATGTCAATATTTTAATTTATATTGATATGATTAAATATATTATTTTTTTCACATGTAAACATGTATAAATTAATAAAATTTGGATTATCATTAAAATGTAATGTCAAACCTTTAATAAAGTTTTCATACTGATACATCTATCTCAAAATCCATAAAAAAAAACACCCTAAAATTTCTAAAAATAAAAAATGTAGGAGGAAGATGGTATATAATGAAACTATTTAGTAATCCACCAAAATAATAATTTTTTTTATTGTGAAATCTCAATTTATCAAAATATGTAGGACTTCCCCCAATAAAACATTTTTCAGACTTCAACAAGAAAATTGATATTTGATAATATGTGCAAAGCTTCTCTAATAAGAAGATATGTGCAAACTTCTAAAAAATATTGATATTTGAGTAAGTCGGAGGCTCTTGTGCCCTCCGGGGCACACCGCGAACCTTTAGAATTTAGTATTATGGGTAATGATACATTATTTTGTTTTAAAGAGTACACACTTTAATTAAAGGGTACAACATTTTATTGTAAATGATACACTTTTCATTAATATTTTTTAATTTTCTTTAAAAAATAAAGGGTACACATCTTTATATTAAAGGGTATACAATTTAACACAAAATTCTTCCATGCGCTCGGATGCACACAAGTTTTTGCCTTTAAGTAACATGTACAAGACTTCCACAATAAGACATGTTCAAGACTTCTACAAGAAGATTTATATTTGACTATATATAAGTGGTCATGGACAAATTATTATTGTGTCTCAAAGTAGGTTTGTAAATATGGTGGCCAACATCGATGGCGGACTAAATATGGGGGCCGGGGCAATAGTGAAGGAACCGACACTACTTAATGATGGGTGACAGTTGATTTAGTCCGTAAATTTGGTCCCGAGAGGTCGTTTCGTCAATTGATCATCGGAAGATCTTTTATTGTAAGAGGCTAATAGATTCTTCATCATCAACCCCTCTTCATCAATTTATAGTTATTTTAATTAATTCTTATATAGAATTTGAAAAGGAATTTCTTCTCCAATTTATAATTATTTGAGATTCTCAAAGAATTAGAAAAGGGAAAGAAGAAATAGCTGACCCTAATCAAGAGGCATTTAAATAAATTGATTGATGAGTAATGTTTCACTATATCTTAAAGGGAATATGTTGAAATATTTTTAAGTAATGTTTCACTAGATCTTAAAGGGAATATGTTGAAATAGTTTTATTGCTGAAAAATCATGAATGAAAAAATAATAAAATGAATAAAGTTTATAATTTATTAAGGAAATAAGATTTAAAAAATTATTGTACGTGAATACACCATTCACTTAATGAATATTTAGAGGTGATTAAATTTTTTTTCTTATGAATATTTTATATTAATATAAATATTATAAAAAATTCATTATATATATATATATATATATATATATATGTTAAGTATATAGAAAAGTTAAAAAGAAAATATTATTGAAAAATATAGAGAAATAAAATAATATAGAGAGTATATATCACTTATTTAATGAAGGTGCAAATATGTTTGAAAATAATACAAAATTTGTGTAATACTCATTGAAGAAGAAAAAATTGAAATCTATCATTTTTGTATAAATAAATAAGTAAAATGAGGTAATTTTGAAGAAGAATGAAAAAAAAAATCATTAAAATCATACTTTATTTATATATAAAATGGAAGAGAGACATGAGTTGGTGAAGAAAATAGTGATTAATAGTTTGGCCGGGGACACATCAAATGTTTTGATAATATGTTTAAATTGGTATAAATATTGAGAGGTTAATTTGTTTAATAAAATAATATTTGGTAATATATTGTTAAAATAATTTTTCGAAATTAGAAAAATAATCATACGATTTTTTTTTTCAAAATACACTTTAAATATAAAATTATAATCACTTCCTAAATCTCAACTTTATAATTTATTTATTTAAAAAAAATTGATAGGATTTATAACAAAATTGAGTTTAAAAATGGTAGGATTTATAAATTTTATCATCGATAGTATTTTGGAATTTATGTAGGGTGAGTTTTAACCCTACAAAATAAATAGAATACTTAAGAATCAAGATGATTAATGATAGAATAATAAAGATGATTAATGGAGCATATTTTAATGAATTTGATAAATGTTGTTCAATAAATTATAAACATATAAGATGGTCTTACTTATACAAATGTTACTTTTATAAAAACTATGAATGAATACATTTAATTGGGGTTGCAATGAAAACTAAACTTGATTTGTAAAATTTTAAAATTTATGTGAAATTAAAAATGTTTAAATTTTATAATATAAATTCTAAAATAAATTTTATTAACAATATAATTAAAATCACTCTAATTTAATCATAATAATAATATTTTTCAATTTAATAAGCTTTGAGTTATTTTAAAAAATTTATGTGACTAATGGGTAGTTCTATTTGTTAGATGTAGATTTTAATATTTTAAATATTTAGCTTCAATCTAATTAAAATTTATAAACTAAGAGCCAACCAGTTTATTTCTTGCAAGTTGTATTTATTATATATATATATATATATATATATATATATATATATATATATATATATATATATATATATATATATATATATATTACCACAAATTTATCTTTAATCAACTTTTTTTTTGTAATTATTAATTTCAAAAGTATTTCACCAGTTTTTTTATTCCTAAATTATTTTAAAACCTGAAAATGTCGCATGATTATTGTTATATTACACTAAATATATTTTACTATAAAATAATAAGTTCTTAATATATTTTACAATTATTTTTAAGTTATTGTCGGTAAAATTTTTATTTTTATTTTGAAAGATTTATTTATCATCTTATTTATTGAAGTATATAACAATTTTTTAAAAATATTTATTTATATAATAATATTCCGTGCAACGCATGGGTGTAATACTAGTTCTTTTAGAAAAAAATGATATTTGATTGATAAAAAGTGATAAATTATTATTTAAATTATTTAATAAACAATTTATGATATAAATAAAAAACAAATAAAAAAAAATGATAATATATCTACCAAACCATGATAACTAATAATAAAAAAAAGAGTTAACTTTGTCTTATTTTACAAGTGTTTTCATTATTATTTTTTTAATCAAATAGATGCCCCATTTGTTTAATACTCCTATTAACCTTTTAATCTTAGTTTTATGCCCCATCCTAATTTCTATATATTGAAAAATATTAATTATAACTTCATTCACTTCTCTTGAGAAATCAACACACTTGTGACATAACATGAATTAATTTTCATATTTCTTGTATGTTTGGGACAAATTTATGAACAGCTGTAGTCACAAACTGTTATTCAGCAAATTCATTGATATTTATATACTGTATATAATTAAGGTGTTAATTCAACAGCAATAATTAACGTTATTCAGCATTTTCACTTCTATAAATATACATATAATTAATGTGATAATTATCCAATAATAATAATTTGCCGACATAGCTTTGTTAATTATGAATATTTACGTAGTGGTTCAGTTAGTGGTTGCCGTATATTCATTAATTTACTACAGTTAGACAAATTTAAAGTGATAGTTTGATATTTTGAATATAAGTACTCCTAATATTTTGTTCATTTTTGTTAGTATGACATTTATTTACTAAATCAGTAAATATTTTTACTCTCTTTCTCTGTTCTCCCTTTCATTTTTTTTCTCATATTAATTAATATGAAAATTCTTTAACTCTTACACATTATATTATCATCTCTCTCTTTTTTCATGTTAATTAATACTAAATTCTTTAAAACACATATCATCTATCTCTTACACAAGGACCACCTCATTAAAATATGCGATTCTTAAGTCTTAACACACATTCATAATATAACACTTTTATTATTATTTTAAAAAAATTATATTATAAAAAAAATTAATAAAATAAGTGAAACTACCATTTTTATTTTTTAAAAACTCCTTGTCTATGGTACATTTTCATAAAAATGGAAGGAGTATTAATTAACAATTAAAGAAGTAGCAAGAGTTTGAAGCTTAAGCTTAATTTTATTCCAAAAAGTCATTTCAAAATCAACCCTCATGTTACGATAACTTAGAACTAAGAGATTATTGACATTGAAACTAGAATCAAGGCGAGACTAACGCAAGGCAACAATTTCTTCCCCTTTATAATTATAATTGTAATTGGAGTATGAAAAGAGAGTATAATTGTAACATTAAGGGTATTTTTAAAGAAAAAAAAACACTTTTTGTGTCGTATTAAATTTTATTTTTTTTATTTTCGTCTATCACATAATAAACTAAAAAAAATCACATCAAATTCAACCTAAAAATATATAAATTTTTCAATTTTACTTTATGCACATAATATATTATATAATTTATTTATTAAATACATAAATTACATTACCTTCTCAAATTTAATTAGTCACAAAGTAATTTTTCTTATCCGTAATTTGATGTGAGAGTTGAGACGGATGGAGTAAATTAAATTTTAAAATGACTCTCTTTTAATTTGAGTTAGAAGCAAGTCCAACTTAAAAAGATCAACTCACGTGATCAACACGTGAGGCTCGGGTCTCAAATTTTCAAAAAAAGAGCGATGTTCAAAAGGGTGGCAAGGGTGGGACCCAAACGACTGTATTCCCCATTCTCCGGGCCCCACACCCCATACCTTTACTTCTCGCCATGTGTTCTTTCTAGATTCCGTTTCCAAAGAACCCTTCTCTCTCTCTCTCTCTCTCCCTAGACGGTGCACCAGTGGCGATCTCGATTCTGTAGAATCTCCACACAAATTTGCAATTATACGCAGCATATTTGATGCCGAATTTCCGAAACGCTTGAAATCTTGCCGAAATCGAATTCGCGCACCTTTAATCTGCGAAGAATCGGAAGCTAAGGGAAGAACAGAATTCGCCTTTATTTAGTTCCTTTTCTGTCGTGTGATTATTCTGTTGTTACTGCCCTTTCCTCTCTCTTCCGTTGGATTCATCTCCTTCTCCGTCGTCTTGATCCTTTTGTAAGTTTTCCTTATTTGATTTACGTCTCTTTTTCATTGGAGGATCCTCTGTTTTGTTATGATTTGATTCTGCGGGCTGCTTCATGTTCAAGAACTGGGATGTTGCGCGTGTTATTTAACCTTTTGCTTGCTTCTGGGTTCTGAAATTTGTCCATCTATGTTGATAGCGTTGTTCTTTGTTTGATATCAAGTATTAAATGAAGTGGAAGGCTGATTAAGCCCTAGGTTGCTTCTGTTATTATCAATTTGTGGGAATTTCTATGTAGGATAGAGTTTACCTGATGCCATAGATTGAAACGATTTAGTTACATCTGGCTTGTCCATGTTGTTGTTATGAGTTTTTGTTGATTTTAGATAAGTTAGATGCTGATATTAGTTCATCAGATAATTTACTTACTCTTTTATCTTTGCTCTCTCATTTTCGATCAATTACTTACGTGTTTTAAATGTGGGAGGTTTATTTATATCAACTGTAATGCTGTATGTTCTTTCATAAGTTGGAAGTATGTCATCTATGGATTTTTGTGTTGAGTTTTATCATCACCATGCTAAAGCTTTCTTCATTTTTTGAATTCGGAGATGGAAATTTTAAACTAGATATTTTTATTGATCTGATCTTGTATCCAGATGAAAGCTAGAATTTCTGCTTGTGTTTTCTGTAATTAGTCAATCCCAAGTCTTATAGATTGGGGGAAAAATGTTAAGCTATAACTTATATGATTAAATGCATTTAAATTCATTGTTGTAATCTTTGATTCTAGTTAATGTCAGGATACCTGTTGTTTGTATGACTCCGCTTTTTGGAACTTAGTTGTTCAATTAAGTCAGTTTATTGCTTGTAGATAATTTTGGAGATGTGTGTGGCTGTGTGCATATGAATATTTCCTCTTAATGTAAGTGATTTTCTGGAATTAAATTGGTGTTAGAAATATCTTCTGATTAGTGATTAGTTCATGCAGCAATATTATTTATATAACTTTATGACTATGGTCTCCGTGTGCTGGAAAAGATAACATAAAATAATGTCTTAAAATAAATATGAGTACACCTAAACTTGTTATCATCAATATGAACATTCTGCGTAGTAGCAAGATTAGCTGTTTTATTGCTTTTCTTTGTTGATGGAGACATTCATCATCGTTGCTTTTCTGTTTTAAAATATGTTGTGCATATTAGTTTTCCAGATACTGTTGTTTAAGTTTTTTTTGACAGTTTCTGTAATCATTAAAAAACTGGGCGAATGTTGTGTATATTTAATTGTCTACCAGTCGATATTGATACTGGACTTTCACATTGTTCTTTATTCTCACTAAACAGTTTTCTTTTATTAGTGAGGCCTTTTATGCATTCTCTTGATCATAATTCTTTTAAAAAATGTGAAGTTGTTTATATTTGTTCCCACAGTTTAGGAGCTTTGCAAGAAGATGGTTTACAAATAGAGGATGATTGCAACATTTGCAAGAGAATAAGGTTCCATTATGTTTTGGACACGTTGCTCTTCGAAAGAGTGAACTGGAAGTATTTTGACCCTTCTATGATCATCTTCCTATCTTTTTCTAGCTACAGGCCAGTAAACTAATGGTATTCGGATCTAATATGTAAATGAGAAACTAGCTGATCACTAGCATGTGGATATGCATATTAGCTAATATATGTAAGCATGATGTGAGAGAATAGTTTTAAACATGGACGACTTCAGGGAATCTGGTTCTATTCTTCCCAGCTGGATAAGTCAAAATCCAACTGAAATGGCGGAATCTTATCTGTTTATTATATCTTGCTTGATTGCTGTTTTGGTGGGTGTTTTAACAATTTTCTACACAGCTTTCCAGTGGAGAAGAAATATCAATTTAAGTTGGATGAAAGCCATAGCTAGGTCAAAGAAAAACCCAAAAGCTAGGAACAAGGTTGCAGTGGCACCCCATACTTGGGTCTTGGAATCTGTAAATCGAGTTAAAAGCTTAAGCTGCTGTGTATGCTTGGAGCCTGTGTCTCCTTCCCAAACTCTCAGCCCAGTGGCTGGTTCAGAGGGTTTTATACACCGTTGCAGCACATGTGGTGCAGCTGCTCATCTGAACTGCTCCTCCAATGCTCACAAAGACTGTAAGTGTGTTTCAATGTTTGGATATGACCACATGATGCATCAATGGGCAGTAAGGTGGACAGAGGTAACAGATCAACTTGACGAATCATCATTCTGCAGTTACTGTGAAGAGCCATGCAGTGGTTCTTTTCTTGGTGGGTCCCCGATATGGTGTTGCTTATGGTGTCAGCGGTTAGTGCATGTTGACTGCCATGGCAGTATGTATAATGACACTGGTGATGTTTGTGATTTGGGCCCTTTCAGAAGGCTTATTTTATCACCCCTATATGTTAAGCAATTGAATAGAACCTCATCTGGTGGATTTCTGAGTTCC
Source organism: Pogostemon cablin (assembly GCA_023678885.1). NCBI lineage: Eukaryota > Viridiplantae > Streptophyta > Magnoliopsida > Lamiales > Lamiaceae > Pogostemon > Pogostemon cablin. The sequence goes on along the minus strand of CM042960.1, from coordinate 5,342,532 downwards.
ATCACCCAAGGAGCTAATGATATTGCATCTTCTGTGCGTGCTAGCATAAGAAGTCAGAGTAAAAAATATAAGCATGGAGTTGACACCTCGACAGACACGGTTAGCAGTAGTAATATGAGTGATACGTCCATAGAAAGTGCTGCAGACACCACTCAGACAATGAATGGCTCTCACTGTACAGAAGAAAATCATAGTGGTAGTACAAATGCAGAGGAGGTGGATCAAAATAAAGAAGCTAAAAAGATGGAAAAGATTCCTAGCTTGAAAAGAAACACTTCAATTAATCAAAGGGATGAAAATCAGTTAGCAGGCATGAAACAGCAATTTGAATTGATTGATCTGCCTCCTGATGCTAGGCCGCTGCTAGTTTTCATTAACAAGAAGAGTGGAGCTCAACGAGGGGATTCACTCAAGCAAAGACTAAACATTCTTCTGAATCCTGTCCAGGTCAGAGCTAGTTTCACAAAAGCATATCTATGCCATTTTTATCAATTATGCATTTGTGAAGTTTGATTGTAATGTTGTCTCTTTATAGCTTGGAAAGTATTGAAGCAATGACCAAAAGTTTTGATAGTTTGAAATTGAAAATCTTGAGAAATGCGAATGTCCTATTTTTGAAATTGAGACTCTTTTTAAAAAAATTTCTGAGTATTGGAATTCTCTATGATATCTCTGCCATTTTAGGAAAAAAGGTGAAATTCTTAAGAGGCCATAGTCTGTGATACTGACGGCTGAATAAGTAATTAATTATTCATTAAATAGATTGTATTATTTGTGTCCTGTAAATGATTTCCAAATATGCATTTAGCATTGCTTGACTAGTGAATTTTGTATCAGGGCAGCATATGCCTCTTTTAACCTGATTCTGTTTGTTGTATGTAATATTCATGTATAGACAGTTGTTTACCTATGCTAAGTTACTGGATCTTTTCATGGTAAATTGTATTGATTCCTGTGGCTTCTACATCTAGCATCTGTTCCATCTTTCTGCTTGCCATCGTGGATGAATTCTTCTCTCTTTAATTTGATGGAATTATGTTCACATCCTTATTGCAATTGTGCTGCTTTTTTATAACTTATCTTACAATTATATTTCACTTTAGGTTTTTGAATTAAGCTCAACACAGGGGCCAGAAGTTGGACTCTACTTATTTAGAAAGGTGCTTCATTTCCGTGTTCTTGCCTGTGGAGGGGATGGTACCGTAGGCTGGGTATTGGATGCCATAGACAAGCAGAATTTTGTTTCCCCTCCACCAGTTGCTATTCTTCCTGCTGGGACTGGAAATGATTTGGCTCGAGTACTTTCTTGGGGAGCTGGCCTTGGTTCAGTTGAGAGGCAAGGAGGCCTGTGCACTCTTTTGGAACACATAGAGCATGCTGCAGTCACCATTCTTGATAGATGGAAGGTGTCAATCTCAAGCCAGCAGGGGAAACTACTCCACTCCCATAAATTTATGAACAACTATCTTGGTATGTACAACCCACAACTTTTTGATCATATTTTATTTATTTTATGTTGCTTTTCATTTCAATATTGCCATTTTCACATATATGTAAATTTTCACACAAACCTTCATATTGTGGAAAATGGCTGTTTCTATAGGGGTTGGATGCGATGCAAAGGTTGCTTTGGAAATACATAATCTAAGGGAAGAGAACCCAGAAAAGTTCTACAATCAGGTAGATGAAGTTATATGCTGTTATTGCCGATGGAGGCTTCTGAAAAACATATCTAAATTTGTGCTTGGTGTTTATTTTAATATTCTTTGTTGATATAATGGTTTCCTTTTTCCTTTCCATCTTAGCGGGTGCAATTCACTATAGGCGTTAATATCTTGATCTTTTTTAAGTTAATTTAAGAGGAGAAGAGGGTATTATATGTTGTCATTATACCTGCCTAATGATGGACCACTATTCTCTTTTATTCTTTAAATAAATAAATAAATATGTATATATATATATATATATTTATTTTATTTTTTTAAATGTTTTGATGATTGTTCTCATCAGCATTTTGAAGAGTAGCTCTAGCCTTTTACTTTTTGAATCCTGTTTCATTTACTAGTAGAGTTATGGAGTTAAAGTTGACATGGAAGGATTCCCTGTGAACAACTATCTTTATGTCATGGATATAGTTTTTGCTGGTGGACATTGTCATATTGGTCTATTCTTTGTGGCTAGACAATTGGCAGTGTAGACTTATCTGTTCAATTTGTTGTGCTGCTTTATGCAGAAGTATTTAAACTATACTTCTCCTCAAAATTTTAATTAAGCTATTCAATGAGTCTATATTGTGTAATTGCTAATGAGAAAATGGCACTGTAAATGAGAGTCATCAAGCTCTGCCTTTATTAGCTGCAGTTGTGCAACTTTTTGGCTGCTGGTCGAAGCTGTTATCTTTATAATTTAGTCAATTGGTTAATAGACAATTTTCACTATTAGAGCTGAAATAATTTATTGTTGCAGTTCATGAATAAAGTTCTATATGCAAGAGAAGGTGCTAGAAGTATTATGGATAGGACATTTGCTGACTTCCCCTTCCTAGTTCGGGTTGAGGTTGATGGAGTTGAAATAGAAGTTCCCGAGGTAAGTGAAACCTAGTTTTTTATATTTTGAATCTTAATCTGAGATTCATTCCCCATAAGATTTTTTTGAATCTTATGGAGTTGAAATAGAAGTTCCCGAGGCAAGTGAAATTTTTTTTTAACAACTTCTATTGTTTTTTATATTTTGAATCTTAATCTGAGATTCATTCCCCATAAGATTGTTTTGCTTTGTTACTTTGTTTATATCTAAGTCTAAGATTCATTTCTCCATAAGATTCACTTTTGTACTTTTGTATTTATTTTTCTATTTAAGTTGCTGCATTTTCTTTGTGATACTTTCTGTAAACTTTTGTGTAGTCATCTAGCAAACTGTTACAGTAATCTCATTGGAAGCGTTTTTGTTGCTTGCACTGGTTTTAGGATGCAGAAGGTGTCCTCGTAGCTAATATTGGGAGTTACATGGGTGGTGTTGACCTGTGGCAGAATGAAGATGAGAGCTATGATAATTTTGATCCTCAGTCTATGCATGACAAAGTACTTGAGGTGGTAAGCATTTCAGGGACATGGCATCTTGGAAAACTGCAGGTATCCATATTCCTGTAACTGTGGTGATGTGAATAATTATTCTTTGTTTATGCTAAAGTTATACCCATTTAGTTGGATTTCGCATTAAGTACATGGTTTGTTGCATAGTTATAAAGGAAGCCGCACCTAGGTTTTTCTGTGGCAGGCCTCGAGTATAATGATGAAATAACTGTAATTGATACTATATCCTACATTAAAACATGATATTTTAGAATATGATTACCCGATAAAAAAAGTTTAAAAACACGTTACATAATATAACAATTGACACCAATATGTCACATACATTAAATTTTAACGCATATTATAAGACAATCCATCATAATAGAAATAACACAAGAAGTCAATACCACAAGATGTTCATAAAAAAAAAAAAGCAACCGAACTAATTACTGATAATTGGCGCAGTTGGCATCGATGGTCAGCTGAAATCAGCAAAGGGTAGTGGAGGAGTGTGCTCAAACCCTAGAAGTGTTATCTAAAGATTAAAACCTAATTTTGAAATACTGTGAATATATGGTTTATATATTTTATGTTGCTATTCAATTAACTAAAGTTGCTAATTCACTAGTTAAAGAACTCAACATGACACTGAAAGCCTGGAAAATATCGTAAGTCTAGAGCACAACAAACTAGTCTAAAAAGGGCATGTGCCTTCTGAACTGTGCTTGGATACCATGTTTTTGAGGTGCAATATTTATAGCCTCAGCCAAAGGCCCAAGGCATGCCTTTAATAACTAAGTTTATAATAAGGAAATATTATTCGGAGCATAGAGGACACCTATTGAATGATCTGTCAGAGCTAGCACATATACTGATAATGCTTGAATGAAGCTGCTATCAAATCTAAAGTTTAAATCCTAATTTCAGGGTGATGTTTATGAATTTTCTTTCTATGTTTCTTTCGATCTAATATAAAGTATTTGCAACTTGGATAGGCCAGACAATTTAATCAGTTATGGTATTTTTCATGGCCTTGTTGAACAGGTTGGACTATCGCGAGCCCGGAGACTTGCACAGGGGCAGTCGATTAAGATTCAGCTTTTGGCAGGTCTTCCAGTTCAAGTAGATGGAGAACCATGGTTCCAACAGCCTTGTATATTAACCATCACACATCATGGACAGGTCTCTCTCTCTTCTCCCCCACTCTGTGACCAGAATGATTTTGAGGATGACTTATGACTATGCTTCAAATCTTATACAAAATAAATTAGCTCTTTCTTAATGAGCAAGTGTTGTGTGAGAATGTTTCGAAGAACTCATGCCGTGAGATTAAGACTTGACACATTTTAATAGAGAAATGACATTACATTATACCCTGAAAAGGAAAAGTGATACCCTGTCTCACGTAGCTATTCCGTGAGTCCCACAGATTTTTGCCTTGAGAATTTATTCAAGACTATTTACCTTCCTACTTTGTAATTTAAATTAGATAGGACTGACACAGGTGTTTATTTCGTAATAATAATTTGGTTGTGCCTACTATCAAACATCAAGAGGTGCTACTTTAGTATACCATTGAGATATCGTTTTATATGTGGCTAATATTTGTTCAACTATCAGGCCTTTATGCTGAAGAGAGCTGCAGAGGAACCTCTTGGGCATGCAGCTGCTATTATTGCCGATGTCCTTGAGAATGCTGAAACGAATCATGTTATTAATGCATCACAGAAAAGAGCATTGCTTCAAGAAATGGCTCTCAGGCTTTCGTAGTATTTTTACGAGTAGCTGTAATTATGTCTATTAATGTACAATGATCAGTTCACATCTATGTCAATACCTTCTTGTTTAAATCGTGTCCTCTGTTTCATGCGTAGTATTCACGAGAAAGAAACTTCTTATCTAAACCGTATTGTATACAAATTTATCTTCAATGTGAGGCAATTTTTCCGGCGGCACTACAACGATTGTTTGCATATTTCTCTTGTTTTCCTTGTAACATGTTGTAATCATGATGATTCATATGATGTGTTCTTTAACAAATGTATCTGTAACAGCTTCAAGCTACATCATCATGACTTCAGATATTAAATACGGGAGATCACCTGATGTCCATCAGCTTGACGAAAAAAATCAACTGAACGACAGAATTGAAAGCCACGCTTGTGGTCAACTTGAAAAGGTACATTTGCTTTCATGAACTGATTGTTAAATTCTATTCTATGTTTTTTCCCAGGGTGATCTTAGTTGCTATATGAAAAGTATATTCATCTGAAACGTTGAAACGTGCATCCTTAGCTGTGTGATTTGTACCCTCTTACGAATCCCTGTTTGACCTTCTTCCAAAGCTGCAGCATAAATCCACCTCTTGTTCCTTTGGTTTCGGTTGTGGCCTCATTCCCCCGGCCATTTTTCTTTGAGCCCATAATCTTCTTTGACGTCTTGGAATTTTCTTTGTATATCTTGTCTAAACGGTGCAGGTAGAGTGGGGATTTCAGGTGAAACAAACGAGGAGTCGACAGGCCATTTGATGCACGGATAGCACGGTTAAGCTGTTTGGTGATTGATTCGAGTTCATAGGAGTCGAGAAGGTTGCTGCCATTGCGCTTCGAGCTGTCTTTCCCGGCCGGACTGAGGCGATAAGCCGGACGACTCGGTGAGTTGAAGCCCATTTGGATTTGTGTTATTTAACAGATGTGTTTGTGGTGTTATTCTTAGTCTTATAATGTGATAAGAACATATGCTTAGTATAAACGGTATCATCGATGATCCTCTTCGTGTTTCAACTGTTATTTTGAGGATTTCAATGTGGGAGGTTTAAATTAAATTAATATATATTAAAATATTAAGTACTTCATATATAATAGCTTCATAATATAGCCTGAGTATTTTAAAACTAGTTGTTCAACTTGATTACAACATATATTTGCTCCTTTTGGTGATAAATTATAAAGTAATTTTTACAAAGGTGAGATCGAATACGTAATGTCAGTATCTGTTTCCATGCTGCAAGAAGCTTTTTCTCCCTAAATTTTATTTACGTTTAATCATTATATTTTAAATATAAAATATTTTTCAAAATATAATGGGATGATTGTTTCCAGGTTTAAAACCCCGGAATTGGAATTCAAATTAAACATCCAAATTTTAAAAATCACCACTGTATACACCTATATATATTCTCTCTCCTCAATTAATACACTTTTTCTCTATATTTCTCCTCTCTCATCCACTTTCTTATATAAATTAATACATTCTTACACATTGATTTGACATAAAGTTAAAATTTATTCTTTCAAAAATCCAAAACAAACACAACATCACTATTCATGATTTTCAAACCCCCAAAACAAACATCACATGAGAGTTAATGTCAATGGATGAAGTTGCTCTTGTATAAACTCAATGTCAATGATGAAGTTGCTCTTGTATAAACTCATAATGTTAGACGCCAATACATCTAATTGAAATGGAAGCCCAAACAAGATGAGCCAACCATCATATTACTCATTCCATCCCATAGAAGTTGACACTTTTTTTTTTAATTTGTCCCACTAAAGTTGATACATTTTCTTTTTAATACATGTGATCCACACAAAAACAATTAATATATTCTCATGGAGCCAACATATCACTTCTAATACAACTACCACATACACATTAAATATTATTTATCTTACTTCACTTTACTTCACTTTATTATACTCCTTAATCTCCGTACTCAAAAAAATGTGCTAACTTCTCCGGGACGGAGGGAGTATATATTATTACAATGTCTTCTATCAATCTTGAAATCAAATGGTCGAAACATACTGGACTATATACTTCGACCCGCATATATCTATGAAGAAAATGCTAGTTTTATTCAAATATATATGTATTTCCTAAAAAATATATTATTACTTTTTATATGCCGTTTTTCATTAAAAAAAAAAAACTATTGTGAAAATTTGCTGCTGTGTAAGTTATTATTCATTTGTGTAGAGTACATTTTTAGGGATGTTTTCCAAAATCAGAAAATTGATAAAATATCAATTGAAGACCTGATTATTTATCCTATCAATTAGGGACTATATAAAATTACTAAATTTAGAAATGATTTATTATATTGAAATGTTATTTTAAACATATTAAATTAAATATGGGAAGTTTAATATAGTTATAATTATATTTTTAAATTTCTTATGATCTTCTAAATTAGAATCGATAATTTTGCATATATAGGCTAATATAACCAATCAAGTCAAGTGTGAACATATATATACAACGTCCATAATTACATTACATACTAAAAAATCACTAGGCACTGTTAATTAATTTGATAAAATCGGACCCCAATTGGAAATTAAGTAGTATATAAATGTGCAACACAACACAAAAAAGATTAATTATTATAATTAATAAAAATAATCGTTAAAAGAAAATTTTATAATAATTAACTTTTTTAAAAAAAAACTAAGCACTCCCTCTATTTTTAATTCACTAAGGTTCACCCGTGCACTGCGACCCTTATATTAATTTTTAGAAATTGGAAAAACACAAGAATTTGTTTCACACCCCCATTCACTAGGTAGGGTCCCACTTTCACAAGATGGAAAAGGTAGGGAACAGGGATCCCAAATCATTAAAACCCCAACGACGAAAATATCAGCAAACTAGCAACTTATCAAGCCAAACACATAAACCCTAGCATTGCAGTAAATTATTAATGCTTCGGTCGATTATCTCATCCCATTTCCGTGCCGGCGGCCGGTACATCGCTCCACCAACTTGCCGATGCATCTATTCAACGCCACATCACAGTGGATCATGGATGTAAAAGGTGAAAGGAGTATTAACCAGCAAACCGGAGGGATCGTCCGAATCTGTTACCCTTCTTCGTAAGTAATTCGTAGTTCCCCTCTCATACTATGTTTAAATGCCGATTTTTTGTATTGAATTTGTGAAATGCGAACAGAGTTTGCTGATATGATAAGGGAAGATAGGGAACTTAAGAAATCTGAGGACTACATGGAATTGAGAGACAGTGAGGCCACTATTACTGAGAGGTTTGAGAGGTCCAAGAAGCACGAGGCCATAATTCGGTATCTAGGGGGGGTTGATCCAACTGGGGAGGTCGGTTTACTCTTCTCTCCTAATTATTTAATTATCCGACATCTTTTTTTATTTCTGCAATTCCTGCTCTATGTTATTTTTCATCGAAACTCTCCTGTTATGTTTTAAGTTCTTATTTAATTGAAGCCTTACATTGGACTACCTGTGGAAAATAAAGTTTTTTTTTTCTTTTCTTTTACAACTCATAGCTTAGCCTTAATTTGCTATGGATATTACATTAGGTTCTTTTGATAAAAGTGTTTTTAGATTAATACTATCGTTAAGAGTACTTAGTTATGGGTAACAATTTCGATGCTAATAATAATTTTAGAATAAAATTGTTGAAATGTTGGTTTGCTGTAGTTATAAATGGTGATATAGACTTGTTTTCACTTAATATTGGCTAGGCATGGAAGCACATCTACTATAATGGATAACACATCCTAATTCCAAACCTGAAGGGTTCCAATTTAAAACTATAGCATTTTGAGAGTGTAGCTTTTGGATTGTCCAAAAGGCTAAAATCGGGTCCAAGTCAATTTGACTTGGTTCATCTATTCAGCAATCTATCCCTTATTCCTATGCATTTTTCTTTTTGAAGAATGGCTTTCAAGTTCGCCCGAGGTTTTACTCGGGGAAATTTACTTGATGGTGTGTTGACTAACTAATTGACCATTGCAATCTTACTCGTTCAATATTTCTAATTATACAGCAGCCAAATGATTGAAGTTATTGATTGACATTCTTAGATGTTTTTATAAAATTAGGCAAGAAGAAGTCATATCTGAATATTAATGTAAATTATCAGGAATCCTTGGTGGTATCTGACTTTACTTTTGCTTCATATTTTCTCTAGAATATAGATATCAATCAAAAGAAGGAAGCAGCAAAACAGTGTGATTGCACTTTGGAAACTGTTGAGAATGTTTTATCAAAGTTTACATGGGGAAAAGAAGCAGTGAGAAAGATGAAACAACTGAAAGCTGAAGGTAAACCGCTGCCAAAGAGCATGAACGAGGTACTCATCATAGTGCTATATTTCTAGTTCTTCATTGTTGCTATTATGGGGAATTTCTTAGAATTGCTTTGCTAGTTAAGTCATTCCCCTTTGATAAGTCTGATAATACATCCAAAGAATAATTACATAAAATTCCCCTGAGGTTGATATATTCCCAGGTATATCTAGTAAGGTTTCTAATATGCATCATGTTGTAATGTTAGTTTTTCACTTGTAACATAAGCTGTTAGCCTTATTTTCTTTTGCTTCTCTCTGTTAATTCACCATCCAATGTTGACCACAATTCTGTGATTACTACACAATGGGCTATGCGTTGTAATGTTAGTTTTTCACTTGTAACATAAGCTGTTAGCCTTATTTTCTTCTGCTTCTCTCTGTTAATTCACCATCCAATGTTGACCAATATTCTGTGATTACTACACAGTGGGCTATGCGTTGTAAACTTATGAGAAAAAAGAAGAAATAGAAGACTTCATATGTCTATGGCGTTTTTTCTCTCCCTTTTTTAATATTGCCCATTAGCTATTCATTTGTTAGGGCATATCGAATTGCAGGTAGACAAATTGATGGGATCAAGCCCTATGGATGTTGTAAGATCAAAGTTGCTTAAAAGTGGGGTGATTATTAGCAATGCGATCTTCCCATGTGGCTCTCAAAAGTTGTATAAAAGGTACTCCCTTAGTTTTAATTTAGAGCATAAGAGAAAGATAAATGAGTTGGATTATGTGTTTCTTGACATACTTCACCCTTTTGGGCTATATTAACATGAGTTGAATCTATGCTACAATAATCCGAGGTGCTTTCCTCGCCCGTTTTCCTTATTAATTCCTGCCTATTTAGTAGACGTGGTGTATGAAAGTTACACCATGCACTCACTGCAACTGTTAGCATTTATTCAAATTTCCTAAGTATTAATTTACTCCTATTTTCATCCCAATTGTCTGATGAGCTCTTCAAATAAAGGTGCTGTGGAAAGGACAGAAGCAGCTGATGGTGAACCTTGTAAAGTTCCATTGTAATTTATTCAAGGACTGTAAGCAGCAGACGACCATTCTCGTTCTCTCCATTTTGATAGTAGCTTCAGGTGCCATGTTTAAGATTGAATTTTGTCACGACGACATAGGGATGGATTAAGGGGTAATCCCTTTGAATTTTTAATTTTTCTAATGTCATTTGTAGATTTTTTTTTTGTTTTAAATGGTGTATTTTCTGTTTCTATCTTAACAATGCATACTAATTTATATTGTACTAAAAATTTAGTGTACCGGATACCGGTACACCTAGGGTTAATATGCTAGTTTTTTAGGGTATAGTTATTTTTTTATTTATTTAATTTTTATTTACTTTTTTGATTAAGGGTGGTTATGATGTAGTTTTTTGATTATTAACTAGGTGCACCTTAGTTTAATCCAAAATTTAAGGGCGGCGCTATTGTTACCCGATATTTTGCTATGAGCACTCAACATTTTTAATGATATAGCTTGTAAAGACAAAAAATAACCCTACACTAAATAATTCTAATTTAAGTTCATTTAAGATTTTATTACCATCGTAACTTAATTTTTTTCTTTTTTTTACTTTACACACCTGAATCAAAAACTTGAAGCACGACCCCATGGATGAAAATTGGATAAGGCTCAAGCAGAGAGGTTTTTATGTGCACATTAATAAAATATCAGGAATCTGGATATGAATTTTGATAACTTGTAAATCATGTGGTTCTTCTTAATTTAAATATGCTAGTAATACATGATTTAAAGGGGGACCACAAAGTTTTCCCCGTGAACTCGGTTTATATAAATGTTTGTGTTTTGATCACCGTGAACTCGATTTACACAAATGTTTGTGTTTCGATAATTACTACGTGCAATCCATCCATGTCAGATTTGTAATTGGTGGCATGGCTGAAAATGACGAACTGACGATTTGTAGAGATAAGAGAGAATAGAGCATTATTATTATAATCAAATTGATTTGAGTGATAATTTTTAAATTAAAAAGAAATTTTCTTTACAAAAAGATTTCATTGAACTCACAATTATTAATAATGAAACTGATAGTGGAGAAAAGTAGATAAATTTGAAATTGCTCTTGATGTCCATTGGCGAGGATTCTACCTCTGTTTACCGGAATTGAATTTTATTTTAGGAATTAATCGATGGTAGAGTAACGTCCGATGGGTGAGGAAGGAGTGGGTGGTTCAATTTTAGATTTTTTACTTGGGGTAGATTTTGTCTTTTTAAGTCAATCAATTTAAAATATTGGATGCTCTTAGCGTTTGAGGTGTATTTAGTAAAGTTTCAGATGTCAATAGCGTCGTCCAAAATTTAATCGTGTATTTTTATTTCTCATAACAAGGAGTGCATTTTCTCTTAATAAGTACTCCCCCGTCCCATGAAGTATTTCATGTATTGGTGTGCGAGGAGATTAAGAAAAATTTATTTTTTAATATACTATATTTTAGTTAATTTAACGAAAAATGTGTGTAAAATTGTTGGAAGATATGAAAAAGTGAGTATTATATTGGGATGCGTGTAAAAAGTAAATATTATAATAATTTATTTTTTACCAATTTTAATAAAAATAAAGTGTGAAATACTTTGAGGGACGGATAAAAAAAGAAAGTGTGAAATACTTTGGTGATATAGGGAGTAATGCATTTTCTCTTAACAAGTATGATGCACAATCACGTGTATTTTTATTTTCTCTTAAGGAATGCTCAATCACGCGTGTTAAGAGTGTTAATGCTCAATCACGTCTGTTAAGAGAGTCTAATTCGTTTAAAAAAAGGAATCAAACCTAATAATTTATTTTAGTGAGGAGCTCAATGCCCAAATAAATTAGCCCACGTGATAAATTCCCTCATTATATAGCAATCCTCGTTATATAGTAATGGATGTAATAGTATAATAATGTTTACAGTGGATTCACAATCAAATTAGTGCAGCCATACAACACCTTACATTTATAATGAAAATAAAATAAAATCCCTATATTATATATCTTACCAATAGAGTAATTTGATTAAGTATTAAAAATTAAACTCTCTACAAATTTTTAGATGAGGTAACATGATATTTACTTTTTCTCTTTAAATTACAAATTTATCCTTATTTTTTCTTTCATTATATATTTAGAAATAATATTTTTTTCGAATATGTACAAACGGACATAAATACTCAAAATAATACTCTCTCCATCCTACATTTATATTCACACTTTTCATTTTCGTCCGTCCCACACTTATGTTCACCACCCAAAAAAATAAACTTCATGTTAATAAAAAACCTCAAAACTTATCTTAATTTAAAAAATACCACCATTTACATAAATACCTATAGTTAACTTATTTTTATCCAAATTGTAGGAATAGAATTTAACCAAACGTGCGTTCATTTTCAGCAAAACCAAAAAAAGGCAATAGAAATTTGGAGAAACGACAAAACCCCAAAATCGTACGCGCTTTCTTGTTCAAAGTCTCCTTCACTCTCTCTCCTCCCTCCCTCCCTCCCTCCCTCCCTCCACCTTATACCTCCTACCTTTTCAGCTTCAATCCTTTTGCTGTGTGTGAATTTGTCGTTCCTCGATCATCGCATGCCAAAGAGAATTCACTATTTCAGCATCAATCTGTGTGTGCTTTGGTCGTTGTAGGAGGGAGGGTGGAATCCAACTGAAACTGAATGGGGTGCTGCACTAGCAAGAACGCTGATTCTAAAGCCAGCCGCGTCACTCGTTGGCGCTCCACTGGCATTGTAGCTCTGCGCGATTCCAAATTGAAGGTATTGTTTTTCTTCTCCCTGCATTAATTTTCAATATGGTGATTGATTTAGTTTCTGGCCTTTTGTTTTTTCATCAGAATTTGTTGAGAGATAGATTTTTTGTGATGATTATTATAAGGTTTTTGAGTTGAACCTAGAGTGTGTGGTTGGAATTGTATGATGGGGAAAGTATCAGAAATCGTAATTGGATTTTGGGCTATTGATCATACTTGTGTGCTCTTAAATTTGGTGATGATAATTTGGGCGTTTCAGTTATTTATTGGATGTTATCATTGGAAAATAAGTCTTACAGGATCACTGCAGATTAGCATATTCCAAATGATTTTGAATTTGTTGCATGAGGCCTTTTCTTGTATGCGAATACGACGAGTATATCTGTTAAGAAAACTGAATTATGCTTTTGTTTTTTTCTTGCAGACATTTCCAGATGAAGTTCTTGATTTAGAAAGATCAGTCCGTACGCTTGATTTGACACACAACAAAATAGGTATATGAGTATATCATCACTTTGTGTTTATTCTAACTTTCTATAATCCTCTTACTTAAAAGTCTAAATGTCTAACCAATGACTTCCATTTGGCACTGTATAGTATCACAAAATCATGCAAAGCTTTCTCCAAAACTTATTATATCAGCTAATCTAGATATATTAGGAATGACTTGTTACCTCTCAGTTGCTTCACTTATCCTCACCATTTTTTCGTTTTCGTGCTGTGGCAGTTGATGTACCAATGGAGATAAGCAAATTAATTAACTTGCAGCGGTTGGTAAGTTTTTCTATCCTCACTTTCTTTTTCTTGCTGTTATTAGTTGAAAAGTATTCATGCTGTTATCACATGGAATACCGATACTAAAAATTCTGGATTCTGTCTGTTGACATTTGACTCGGGGCAATATGATCACTATACAAAAGTGGAAATATAGGTTCTAAATGCAATTATCAGTTTGATGTATTTCATATATGAAATGTGAATGTATTATCTTCATACATATTGTTTTGTGGAAGACTGTGTGGCTTACAACGCCTTGAGAAACTTGCAAATACATTTCTTGTAATTTACTGGAAGGAATAGGAGACAAAATATTTGGACTTTTTAATGACATCTATTTTTGATTCCCCTGTTCCTTTAAGATATCAATAGAATGTCTTTATCAAACTCAAGAACTGTCGTACTTCCGCGTAAATAAAATAGTTGCAGGAAATATTCAATGCATTCGGAATAGGACTTGGGAATGGGGACATATATTTTTCTTGTTGTCTATTAATTTATAATCACAATGCTTTTAGCTTGTTGATCCAATTAATTAAGGCAGCATAGATGAATGATCGTCAGAAGGGGGTGGAACAAGTATGAATAATTGAAATAGACACTCTGGAGGACCAAAATTTACACTGGATTATTAGAATCTGTTCTTATTTTTAGAATTGCTCTAATATTTGAACCGTGTGATTGTAACATCTCTGTGCATCCACCTGTATCTGATAGAGTAATCTTTTGTTACAGATTTTAGCTGATAATGTTATTGAACGTCTACCAATGAACTTGGGAAAGCTTCAGTCCTTAAAACTTATGACACTTGATGGAAATCGAATCACCACATTGCCTGATGAATGTGAGTTTTTTTTCTTTTTTACTGAGATCAGATTCTCAACTTCTCAGAAGGGTTTGGAAAATTCCCCTTCATTGTTTAACTAGAACAGATGTGAACATTAGTTTCTCTTTTTTAGTTTTTGATGAATTTATTATTCTTCAGTGGGTCAGTTGGTGAAATTAGAGAGATTATCGATATCTGGGAACTTGCTACTCAGCTTGCCTGAAACTATAGGGAGCTTACGCAATGTAAGTATCTACATGCTTGCATATGAGCTGCAGAATGCATCTCTATTGCCTTGTGCGCACATTATATGCTATATATTTCATTTATTAAGTTATTGCTTTTGTTGCAAACTTTTGAGATTGCAGTTGTTGCTCTTAAATGTGTCAAACAACAAGATAAAGTCTCTTCCGGAGTCCATTGGCAGTTGCTTCTCTCTGGAGGAAATTCAAGCTAATGGTACTTTTAAATCTATTTCTTTGTCACCTTTTTAAGTTATCGGTGATTCTTGTCTGGATGCCTCTCAATTCTTTCATCTTCTTTTGCAAAACTTTATAGTTTTTTTTTTTCTGTTTATACTAGTTTCTTGGTTGCAATTCATCTGATGCTTATTTTGTCATCCTTTGTTTCTAGCTACACGCCTTTTGACACTGTTTTTAAACTATGTTGGCTGCAGAAAATTCTATCAAAGAGCTACCCTCATCTGTTTGCAATCTTGTACATCTAAAGTCACTTTGCTTGGACAATAACAAAGTGAAGCAGGTTTCACGATTTCTAATTCATCTTTTGCCAGTTACTTTGAGAAGGTCTACTCAATTTGGTATTGAATATAGTTGTCTGAGGTGCAATGTGCATTAAGGCATAAATGGCTCCCAAGCTCCGAGGCTCACACTTATTGAACAAGATACACAACATACCAAAGGGTACCTCTTAAATATATTTACAAATAATAATAATAATAATAATAATAATAATAATAATAATAATAATAATAATAATAATTAAAAATATAATATGTACTCCGTATTATTATACTAAATAAGTACTCCTATATTAATAAAAAAAAATGTAACATCCACATTCTTTTATGTGAAGTGCACATCCTTATGCAAAACAATTATGATCTAAAGTTAGTTTGTAAAATGTACACACAATCTTATTTATAAATAATTTTAAAAGCACTAAAGCAAATATAATTTTAAAGTTAATAAAACAGTGATGCAATGACCAAATGAATACAAAATAAAAAGTATTTGCGCTATAAAGTTAAAATAGACTAAATGACAAACTAAAGTAAATATTTAGTAAGATTACTGTGGGAGTTGTTAACATTTGGGCTTACTCTTATACAACTATAAATAAACAACGTCTCTAAACATTCTGGCAAAGTTGGTTATCAATATTATCACCTGCAAAAGATAACAACTATGCTTTTGTCATGTTCATCCTTCCATGTCATGCACATATTTCCACATCTGCTGGTTAGACAGACAGTAAGTTCTTTAATGTGTTGATACTTGAAATATTATAGAGACGTGTTTCTTATAAAGGGAGAGAGGTTATTGGAGATACTCCGCTTAGAATTTATGCTAGGAACTTATTTTTTAAATGCTAGGATTTTCACCATCTTGTGTTGTAGTACTTTGGTCTTCCATACATCATTAATCTTTTTTTTTTTATAGTACTTTGACCTTCAGCTTGAATTAGGAAATTTACGGTTTTTATATAGAATATTGATTATGGCTCAGAAAAATCCTGACGAGAAGGAATTAATGGTGCTCTTCATTGCTGTTGAATTCTCTTTGTTTAATTAATGTTTGAGATATCTAGCTAAGATTTAAAGCCATCAATCTTATTGTTGGCAAATATCTTTGCCGGTTTAGTTCAGATGTTGAATGTCTCATATTACGTATCATTTTAATGTACTCAATTTATTATCACAACTTTGTTGAGTTCCAATCATACCATAATATTTGACGACAGTGCATTGTCCAATAGATAAAAGAGAAGGGTTGTAATTCTAGTCGTCTTTAGTGATTTTTTGTACGAGTCATCAAGCTTTTGTATAATCTGTACTGGAGATTCTTTGGCACTTCCCATCGCTCTGTTTTGACTGGAGGTGGGGTTTGTCATAAATCCTTTGATGCTTGATGGATATGCTTTTATACAACTTTCATGCAGTTATGAATTATGATCGTTTTTAGTAATTGCCTAGTAGGTTTTTTATTCTGCATTGCATTCATTAATATAGTGTCTATTTTACAGATTCCTCCAAACTTATTGAGAGATTGCAAAAGCCTTCAAAGTATCTCCCTCCACGGCAATCCCATTTCTATGGATTATTTTCAACAGGTTAGACAGAATTTCTCTAACATGCTACTTTGCATCACAAAAACAAATTTTTAAGTTTAATAATTTATAAACTTAAGAGTTCTTGTACTCTTTACAATTCGTCCCTTTTGCATTAGGGTTACAAATCTAGTCCTTGTACTTTCGTTTGCATTGTACAAACAAATAGGAAATATATCCCTGCAAAACTGAAGTTGGAGCATTCTCCTTATTTCCAAAAAATGTTGATTTCAACTATTTCAGATGGAAGGATTTGAAGATTTTGAAGGTCGGAGGAAACGGAAGTTTGATAAACAGATAGATTCCAACGTGATGATCAACTCGAAAGGCCTCGATGAGGGTGTTGATCTCTAAATGCTTGTTTATAATGCACATTTTGTAAGGCTTCTGCTCTCTTTCAACTTTCAAGATACTAAACTCTTTTTTATTTTTTTCCATAAAACAATAATTGAAATTTCTTTTTGATTCTTTTTCAGATTTATTGTGAGAAATGATTTGATGAAGCTTGATCATCATTGGTCTTGAAATGGAGGAGGTTATCATTGAGATAATGTTTGGTTATTTTATTGGCAGTAAAATCGTGTTACTACACTTCCTGTCCTGTATATACCCACCGTCAAACTAGCTATTCTATACTGATTGATATCAATGTAAGTGGCGTTTTCCACTTGCCAATGTTTCAACTGGAGGAAAGCTAACAGCAGACAGCAGGTGTGAACTCGTATATTTCTGTCATTATTGTCATCACAAGTATAATAATGTGAAATAATTATTTATAATTTATGTGTAACGTGCACATGAGTCAAGCTGCACTTTCTTTTTCCCTTAGGTTTCTATTGTTTCAGATACTACTGAATTTTCTTTAAAATTTTCCTTTTTTTTTAACTAAAAAAAAAGGTGACATTTATAATTTATTTTTTAAGTTGTTAATAATAACAATAATAATTCGTATAAGTAGAAAAAATTAAATTCCCAAAAAAATGTCTCCAGTGAAAAATTCTTATTCTGAACTCTTTGAAAAGTCATCTCTATTTTTACCCGTGATTTTGGATGAAATAATTATTTAGTAATTTATTTGCTTTTCTCCTTTATATGTTTTTGATTTTTTGAAATTATCTTATTCTGAACTCTTTGAAAAGTAATCTCTATTTTTACCCATGATTTTGAATAAAATAATTTTTTTTTAGTAATTTATTTGCTTTTTTTCCTTGATATGTTTGTACAGTTCATATTTCATTACATTAATAATTCGAGGTATAAATGAAAAGTAATGGAGTAACAATTTTTAATGAAAAATGATAATAATATGTTTAGTAAAAATTAATAACTAATTGAGTAAATGAAAACATAATGTCACCGTAAAACGTTCTTTAGTATTGCTCAAATATCAGAAATGAAATATGAGGTGAGGTCCAAATATTGGGGTTCATGTGGGAGTTGGGCTAATCTCAACTTAATTATCCATGCTTTTAGTAAGAAATTTAGGTTTAAATTCGAAGATAGTGAGTGGAGTACCCGTTAATGTTTGTTACTCCCTCCGTCTCGGAGTTACGTTCACCGACACTGTAGATACGAAGTTTAAGAAAATTTGCTTTTTGATCAACTTTATTGACTTTTGAGGGGTATTGTGGTATTTTTAGGTAATAAATAAATTATAAAGTATGTTATGTATGTTAGGTGGGAGTGATTTTTTGAAATTAAGATAACTTTTGAGGTTGTTGGCTAATGTGAAGTTTCCTTTTTTTGGTGGTGAACATAAGTGTGAGACAGATGAAAACGAAAAGTGTGAAGATAAGTATGAGATGGAGGGAGTATTTTTCTTCTTGAAATGACTATTTTACCACCCCCGTCGCGAACCATGTAGAAACGGTTGTTGCTATTTTATTTTCTGTTATAAATTAAGAGTTATTTTAATTGTTTTCCTCATTTAAAAAAAAAAAAAACTAATAAAGGAGCATCAAGCATGGCAAAAATGTCACTCATAATGTTTCATTTTGAAAAAATATATATCATTCATTATAATTTTTCAGAACCTGGTTTTTAAATTTCGTACATCATTACCCTTCTCTTCTCAGACTTCATGTGACTACACAAATAAATTTAAGATTCCATACGTTAAGACACACAATGTGCATGCACATGCTCTTTAAAAGAATTCAATAGCAAAAGATGTTTCCAAATAAAATAAAAAGTAATATTCCAATGATAAAAATTTAGTATAACAATGTAGTGAATTATTCAATAAACTATTCATAATATAAATAAAATGTAATTTTTGTTATAAAAAGTGATAATATCTTTAATAAAAAGTGATACTCCCTCCGTCCCATAATTTGGTTCACGTTTCTTTTATAAATTACAAAGAAAACGTGAACCAAATTATGGGATGGAGGTAGTCATTATTAAAAAAATATATAAAACCATATTATCGCGAGACAATCTCATGCAAGAGTTGCTTAATAGGATGTATCCTTTCATCATTCCACATTGATTATGTCTTGAAAAATTGCATACTACATATCATTTGTGATCTTGCGTTAGTGTTGAGTGTGAAGCCCTATATATTCCCTCTATCCCGGTCAAACTGTACCGTTTGACTGCATAAAGCTTTCACAAAAGTTACAGTAAACGGTGCAATATGGGCGGGACGAAGGGAGTAGTTGTTTGCAGTTCAATTTCTGATCGTGTGCTCATGGAGTACCGTAATGTATCGAAGACAAAGCATTTTACCTTTAAAAACATTGCATAAAGACCGCAAGCGCTACCAGAACATGTTCGTTTTGCGGAAAAAAAGTCTTGGACTCGATTTGACTTGCCTGTTTCTAGCCTGCTATTTTTTGCCAGGTTTATTTTAGGGGATCTATCAGATTCTTGAACCTATCTGGGGTGGAAGATCAAACTGCCTGAATCCTAGAAGCTACAAATAGAAATTTAAAAGAAGTTATTTTTGGATAATTTTCTATTTCTAAAAATTTCTCTTTTAAATTTGTAATTTTCTACTGTCTACTGTTTCTTAATTTTCACCCCTACTTTTGTAACAGTCATTGTTTGATTAACAATATACTACTAATTTTAAATGTGAGAATATCGCACTAATTAGGTTTTGTGGTAGATGTAATAAGTGAATATTTTTTTAGAGTTCATATTCGATTGATGAAAAGTGATAAGAGTATAATTAAATTAAATATTTTATAAACAATTAATTATGATAGGAAAGTAATAACATTTTTAATGAAAAATAGTAAAAGTATAAAATAAAAATGAAATGATATCACGCTTGTTTAAAATTACTACATTATTAATTTAATTTAGACAAATACAAAACCTTTCCCAACTTAAATTCACACGTTTTATTTTCCCTGTCATCTACTCATCTTCACACCCCATAAAAGAAAACAACAATAAATTCAATAACTTAACATTGCAATCTAAATTCAAATTTATCATCAACACCTTGTACACAAAATGATAGGAGTAAAATATACTTTCAATTTATTCATTACTCAAAGTATCAAACTACCCTAAAAACTAAGTTAAATGATGAAATTTTCAATATTCATGGAGATGTGAGGATGAATTAGGGGAGGAGGGAGTAACTGATAATGCGACTTTGCAAAGTGAAAATTAGCTGATAGCCGAAGATCATATGATTAAGTTAATTTTTCTTGTAATTGTTCCATATAATAAATGGTATACTAGCTTATTAAGATATGGTAGAGTTTAAAACCTTAGAAATTTAAATTTAAAATAGATATAAATGAATTCAAAGGAGTAAAATATACTCAGGTACAATTGACACATTTGTATTGACACATTTTTTAAGATAGAAATATACTTAGTAAACTATTCTATCAATACATTTTATTTTATTTTTTAAAAACGTCATTAGCAAATAATGTGAGAAACTCTTCTGTGAGACGGGTTATTTGTGAGAGAGGTCGATCCACCATTAAAACATGCTTATTGTATAGATAAAATATGTTTATTTGCAGTTAAAGTATGTCAATAATAAATCAAATTATAATACACTAAAATCATATTTTAAAGCATAATTCAGTCTACTTTAGAAAATATACTTTAAAAATCATTAAACATACTTTATCTAAATAATAGACATACTTGAATACGTCTCACATAATTAACATCTCACAAGATATTTTCTTAAATAATATATACTACTCCCTCCGTCCCGGAGTTAAGTTCACCGACACTGTAGATATGGAGTTTAAAAAAAGTTTCTTTTTGACCAACTTTATTGACTTTTGAGGGGTATTGTGGTATTTTAGGTAATAAATAAATTATAAAGTATGTTATGTGTGTTAGGTGAGAGTGATATTTTTGAAATTAAGATAACTTTTGAGGTTGTTACTTAATGTAAAGTTTTCTTTTTTGAGTGGTGAATATAAGTGTGGGACGGATGAAAATGGAAAATGTGAAGATAAGTATGGGACAGAGGGGTATAACATAGCATTTTATATATCAAATTACCTAAAAAATACGTTTTTTAATCTACATAAAGAAAAAAAAGTTGTAAATTGAGTAAATTATACTAACATTCGGATGGTAGAGCTTACTTAACACATAATCTAAGATGCTTAAGGTGTGTTTTGAATCCAAAACCAAAATGATTTCACTAATAAAATTAGATGAGTGAGGTGGTAAGCTTCAATTTGGAAGCTAAAATAAAAGTAGAGTTGACAAGTAAAAAGTGGAGCCCACCTCACACTGTTAAATCTTTGTTTATTACATAAAAAATTAATTAAGACTTAAAATAAAAACACCATTAAGCACACTTATGGAAAAAGTCCAAAAGACTGCCAAAGAGTAGCATTTCCCATCTTTCATTTGGCACAGCCACTGTTGGAGGATTAATTAATAATTTAAACAATTTCTCTCTCCCCCTCTCTCTAGATTAGATTAGCTACACTTGGAAAACTTACTACCCTTGTTTCCTCGTGTCACCTCTTCATTTTATCCTTGTTTTTCCTGCATGGATTTCTCCTCTCTCAGGTGTAGTGTGTGTGAGAGAAAGTTGCTAAAAATTAAATAAAATCTACTTTATTTATTAAATAAAAGGATTTTTTGTTTTCTTATGGTGTACCCCCTGGATTTGCTGCTTTCTTTATTGCCTAAATAGTAGCATTAGCATTGGCTTGTTCATCGCCATCATTTGCAACAAAGTTAACCGACCCTTCATTTCAAATAGATATTTTCTTAAACTTTCAACTACCCTATAGCTACTACTACTTCTAGTAGGAGCAACCAAGATAGAGAAAGAGAGAGAAGTTGCCTTAGTTGCTGGCTAGCTCACTTTCTTTAGTATAACTACTTTTCTTGTTTATCAGATCTTGTTCTGCTTCAACAATATAGATGGCATTTTCTTGATTCCAATCCAAATTTCAATTGATTTCTGATCTTGGATTTTCTTTCTAATGGATGATGATGATCAGAAACATGCTTGCAAATTCTGCTACAAAACATTCCCCTGTGGTAGATCATTGGGAGGCCACATGAGGTCTCATTTAATCACTACCTTTTCATCATCTCATCTCAAGAAAAAGCTCCCTCCTCCTTCTCCTCGTCCCAATGCTTTCGTCGAAGACGTTGGGACGAAGAAGCTCTGCAAGGAATGTGGCAAAACTTTCCAATCTTGGAAGGCCTTGTTTGGTCATATGAAATCCCACTCTGTCACTAAAAAGGGTTCAAATAATGGGGAAGAAGAAGGATCATGGAATGAATCAGATGATGATCATCCATTGTGCAGGAGAAAGCGATCCAACCGGGCGAAAAGGTACACGAATTCGATTACTCCCAACTCATCCTCTTTAACCATCTCATCATCACAGATTGTTGATCAGCATGATCAAGAAGAGGTTGCTTTGAGCTTAATTCTTCTGTCCATGGATGTTGAGTCACATGGTGAGTGGTTAGAGTTCAAGAAAGTGAAAAGAGAGAAGGTAGAGCCAATCCCAGATGGTGAAACAGAATCAGAAGTAACCTCTCCCAAAACTCTGATCAACCATATTGATCAACTTAGATCAGATCATTCAGACAAGAAGAGCAAATTCAGATGTGTGATCTGTAGAAAAGGATTCTGTTCTTACCAAGCACTTGGTGGACACAGAGCTAGCAATAAGAAGTTCAAAGGCTGCTGTTCACCAACAACTCATCAAAATCAAGAACAAGATCAAGAAAAGATAATCTTGGAAAAGAAGAAAGACCATGAGTGCCCAATTTGCTTCAAAGTTTTCCCATCAGGGCAAGCTTTAGGTGGCCACAAGAGATCACATTTGATAAGTGATCACCCCTCATCACGGTCCAAAACCAACCATCCATTGAATACAGGACGAGAACAAACGTCCCAAGAAACTCGCGGTTTTCTTGATCTCAACTTGCCTGCTCCTGCAGAGGAAGAGGAGTGCAGTGAGTTCAAGCCTTGGTGGATGGACAAGCATCATCACCGCGGCCAGATTCTTCGATTTCTATCCACTTCATGATCATCATGTATACACTCCATGCTTCACTTTCTTTGGGTTTCATTGCAAAGTGTGTAAATTCATTGATTCATCTGCAAAAAAGCTACAATTTTTATCTCCATTGCTTTCTTCTTTTTACTATCTCATTTACTTTCAATAATGTTTAAACATGAGTAGTTAGTTTGCATTCCCTTTTTGTGCTTTTCTCACTACCTAATGCACTTCATTGTTGCTTTATCTTCATTGGTTAATTATATGCTGTTGAATTAATCTTTCTCTTTATATGATATAGTTTTCTTGAATTCTATGTTATGAGTACCATACCAGCTTACTCTTTACTATTAATATAGATACGATGTTTGTGAAATTTTTCTTTTTCATCAATTTTATTGATTTTTGGGGTAATATGATATTTTTAGATAATAAATGAATGATAAAATAAGTTATTTTAATTAGGTAAGAGTGATATTTTAAAAAATATAATGTATTAAAAAATTATTTATTTTTAACCTTTCACTATTTTTAAACGTTGAAGGGTTTTGAAACAGATTAACATGGAAAGAGTGTAAAGCTAATTGTGACGGAAGGAAGGAGTACTAGTAAAAAGGGTCATTGGAGAATTAATTTTAAGTGGTAAATTGCAAAATAATTTAAAAAAAAAAAGTTTACAAGTGAACAAAAGGTGGTTGTTTAGTCACCTAACATGTAACAGGACTGCCCATCTAATATTTCTTCAATTCTTAATTAATCTCAAATATGCATCAATTAATACTGCAGTTTTATTTGTACTTCATTGACCATGCGTGATTGAATATTAATTAATTAATTTAATTGCCAATTAGTGTAACTCCACTTGCCATCCTCTCACTAGATTGTATTTATAGTCTACTTTTACTTTGTCATTGAACTTTAATTATATATACATGAAGAAAATGAGTGACCATTATAATTAAACTACTATTATAAAAATGACAAATTTTACATCTGAGTGTATTAAAATGTTTGATCTTTAATATTTTATTATTCTTTTCTTAAATTGATTTTAAAATTGATGTTGGTGTATATAATCTTGTAGCATTAATATAAGACCAATTCTGAAATGAAAAATAAAAAAAATAAAAATTAATAAAATTGCAAATAGGTATGATGTTAAGATGCTTGGGTAATGGTATCAACATTAATACTCTCTTTAATAAAAAAATATTTATTAAAGAGTAATCAATAAATAAAAGTTTATATTTAAACTCAGTGTACACCAATGTTTCTTGTAAAGTATGCATTTACAAAATAACATATTAGTTCGAATCCTTTAAATATCCATGTAACAAATTACATATAAATTTATGATGATTAATTCGGTATACATGACTAGATGTCTAGGTGAAACATAAACAAAAAAAAATAGAGTATCTCATAACAAAATAAAATATCTCATTAAATTAATTATTGCTAGAATATGCAAGACCCATTAATGTAATAAGCACTTGTCTAAATCTCAACGCATACTCAACCTCAAGTTGCATGTAATTATTATTCAATTAAGAGAAAACTTATGTATATATAACTAATTAATTGATTAACTGATTTTCTAAGTGTTTAAAAATTTAATTAGTTGTAGTTCTCTGATTTTGTTTTCTGCATTTAAGGTTTAAATTCAGTGAAAATCCTATGTAAATGTTGGTGTCCTTAAATTAGGTAGATACTTATTTCATTAAACTTAAAAAATTTAGACAACTAAATTGTCACATGGCTGCAAATAGGCATGACTCGAATCTGATTGAGTTTGGCCGTTTCCCTCTTCTTGTTGAAAGTGTGATAATCCAACTAAACCGTTTCTCTATTCTTGTTGTAGGGCTTTTATGAAATTAAAGTAACACTACTTAAAAAAAAAAAAAACTATATCTTTATGTGAGACTATTTCAATTTTTTTTTCTTTTTCTTATTCTTTTTTATCACTTCTCATCAATCCTATAAATTATTTATAAAATACAGTTAGACAATAGTAATTTTTTATCAGTTGGGTATAACTTTTTATTGAAAATATTATAACATATTATTTTTAGATACTCATTGTAATTTCACATAATTTATACCTAATAAAAATAAATTTAAAGAGATGCAAAGACTTGAATTGGGTTTGAGTAGCGTGTAAATCTAAAAGCCCAAGAAAATTCCTAATCAGGCAGAGGCCCATTTGTGTTTAATAAAGCCCAAGTGACGCCCATTCCCCTTATTTTCGGTTCGCATCTGTTATAAATCGTTGGATGATTGACGTGTAGGATAAAATATTCTAGATTTTTCTCTCCGTGTCACTTATCTAACTGGAAGATGTAACACTGTAACATGATATACAAAGATCCTTTATTTTGCCATCTTTCTTTCACCCTTGGCTTCTGCTCTCTACCTATTCTCTCTTCTGTCAAAATTATGAGTTCAGAATCAGGTTCCTCCTCGCAGTCGCCGCGGAGATCTCGCAAGGAGGAGGAGGAGAGGATGAGATTTTTCGACACCAAGGCCAAGAATTGGTGTTGGACCAACGCCGAAACTGTGCCTGGCCGCCACCCTGAGCGGTGGCGCAAGGACGCCGCCGGGAACATTGTCTGCAAACGCTTCTGTAACTGCAACGGCTGCCTCTGCTTTGAGTATGATCACATCATTCCCTTTTCTAAAGGTATCTCTATTGGATTTTAATTACGAATGCCTGAAGTAAAGTACATCGAAATTGGAGTAGAATAGCGTTGTATTCCTTGGTACTTATGCTTAATTTCTTGCCAATTGTGGGATTATTATATTTAGGGCGGGAATAAGTTCAAATTACTTGAATAGCTGGATCGACTTACCAAAGAAATGAGAATTGGAGATAGTTTAAGATAAATCTACCTTGAGATGACCTTTTCTGATAAAAATGGTAAACCAGATTAGTTTTTATGGCATTGAACAGTGAAATAGTGAATAGCACAATGATAACGTATCCAGATGAGGCTATTTGTTAGTTGATTTTTTGAGAGGTTGAAAATGAGATTGGAGGCTGTGGTAGTTTGGTGTAGGTGGAGAGTCAGTTGCAGAAAATTGCCAAATTCTACAGACAAGGGTGAACAGATTGAAGTCAAATAAGGAGGAGGTTGATGGTTCCCTGCTGAAAAGCTACTCTTGTGACATTAAGTTCAATGGTATGCATTGCTTCGCTCCTCGCCTCTTTAGTTCCTTTGTCGTTTGTTGTTGATGCATTATCTCATGTGTTTCCTTTTATAAGAATGCCTTTCAAATAGCTAGCAACCCATGATAATATAATATTTTTACGAGTTACTGAACATAGCACACATAGTTATTGAATTTTTGAGAACAAGAGTTTGTTTGTTTGTTTTTTCAAATCTTCAATTAATAATAAATAGTTATATATCATATGGAGGGGAAAGGACCAACAAACTCAATTGGATTGTCCTGTCGAATTATTCATTAAAAATCTTGACCTGGATTGTTAAGCTGTGAATTGTTAGAAATTTATTATTTGCAATTAATAGAACTGTTTTTCTGGAAGTGATTGCTTTAAGCAACATAAGTGGTTTAATAATTTCCCAGCTAGACAACTGAAGAAAACCTTTAAAACGTAGTTCAACATTCAATCATTTTTGCCTGATGCCCGATGTAAATTGTGTGACAACTCTTACATAATTTTATCAATAATATTTTGTAATTATTCTTTACTAAAAATTTAATGCATCGTAATGCCTTCCCTCCTTGGTGTGTTACTATAATTAATAGTCTCTGTGTATGTCTGTCTTAAGGATAATAGATATACATTCAACTTACGAAAATACAAAAGAGAGAGACAGTGAGAGAGTCGTATGTTTTAAATCCTTATATGACAACATAGATGCTTTAACTGTAATCATCAAGGTTCTGGGGCTGATATAATTGACCTGCATCTATTTTCTTTAATAATACATCTTCAAGACGTTTTTACAAGATAAAATACGAATAAAATAGATCTTGAAGATAGCTGCATTTTATAGAATCCTCCTGCAGCTGCTATTGACTCAACATTTTATAAAGCAAATTTAGGCAAAGAAGTAAACAAGTAAAAGTAGAAAACAGCAGCATCAATGTCAAGACAAAAACATGGGGAGCCTTTGATGAGTATTATGGGTTTGTTGGTTATAATTTGGTTGACAGGCATGCCTGAATCTAATCTATTTTTAACCTAAACTATCTCAAACCATTAGATGTGATAGTAGTTTCTGATAAAAACCACCTATTTTACTCCCTGCTCGTGTTCTAGAGAATGTCTTTGTTGCTTCCACATTATCTTGTATTCTTGTTAGTGATGATAACCTTAAGATAAATGATTGGTTGCATATATATTCTTTGCTCTATAGTAAGATTGACCTTCTCATCATTTCTCCTGTTTTTATTTGGCATATCCTGCTCAACAAATTTTTGGATTCAATGATTAAGAAAATAAAATGTTTCATAATTATTTCAACATATGCAGCATTTGCTATAATAATTTGGAACTATAAATGGAAAAAAATGTAATGGATTTGGATGTAGAAATGGAAAGATTTTTACAACAGGAACAACTAATTTTTGTTTTGATTTAATCGAATAACTCGTGTGACAGAGTGTTTAGTTGGTTTTAAGTTTTAACTAGGTTGGTTCTTGGTGAATTCATTTTCTACATTTTATTCTGAAACTGTAGTTGATTCTATCTCTTCCAAAAACAGACAAGGAGCTGGACATTATCGAGATGGCTGTCTATGGAGACGTTATGAGGCCAGGAAATCAATGTCGGTGCAGAACTGTTGCCGAAATGCTCGGTAAATACAAGCCCAAAGATAAAATGTCACCCTGCAAGTTGCCCTATGATGATTACTCCTTGAAGCAGTAAAACTATTTTTACCCCAAGTCCATACAAGCTGAAGGTCGCATAGTGAATTCATTCAAGATTTAACAACGCTCATAATTAGGTACTTGTGCTAGTAAATTTCTATTCTTGAAAGGCTTTACTCTGTTACATTAAATTGTTATTGAAGTTTCTATGGATCTGATTGGTGTTTGTTTTCACTATAATCAGTGATCAAAACTCACTCCTTCCAACCGTTTTATTCTTATATATATATATGCACTGCCACTTGTAGGCCTGTTGTTGATACGTAGCAGATATAATTTGAAATGCATTCAAGCTTCTGTGCTATTGTTTGGGGCGCAAACAATTCCCACGCAGGGTTAAAATTGAAATAGCTTGAATTTTTCGCCATGTAATTTTACTCTCTTGTGAAAATCTTCTAAGATAAAGTATTTTATTTTAACTATATTGAAGGATGAGATAATTTATCGGTAAAATGATATAAATAACATTGGTGTACATATTTTGCACAATCGATTATACATGCATCTTATCAGAAAACTCTGTAAAATAATTATTTTTTTTACTTTCAAAATATTCATTTCATTATTTTGGACATTTGTTTTTTATTTGGTTAAAATAGTCTTTTAGTACATGAATATTTGTGTACGTTACTTGTGTATATTCGTGTATAATGATACACTTTTGTATAACATTTGTTTATCTTTGTGTATATTGAATTTATTGGTGTATAATGGTACTCATGTGCATATCATTCATGTATATTAATAATACACCCGCATATAGCATTCATGTGTAAATTAATAATACACCCGAGTATATTCGTGTATATTGAATCTATTGGTATATATTCATACTCTCTTCATCTTACGTAAAGGTTTATATTTTATTATATTGGAGTTTTATTGAAAGGATTATATTTTTTCCTTTTAAAAAATGCAACCAGGGGATTGAATGAGGAGGTAAAATTCATGTCAAAGACTTATAGTGAGCAGTTTAACTTGTGCTTGCAAAAGGTCAAATTAGTTGGAAGACTTTTCCACCATTCCCTCTACCACTTGAGCTATGCCCTGAGGGGAAAAAAAAAAAAAGACCCTCTTGGAATGGGACGGAGGAGCATCTCTTTAGGTAAGAATAAAAATAGAAACCACATACTATTATTTTTAAGTCGCTTGGATTATTTTTAACATCTTATTTACCACATTGGCTGAATTGATGATTTTAAGAGAAGAGACGAAAACTTTTTTTTGTTTTAAAGAAAAGTATCAACTTTAAATGCAATAGTTGAATTTTCTTTCCTAATTAATGTGAATGCCACAAGAAATGATACACATTTTAATTTTTTCATCGTATAACAGCCCACTGTCCAGCCCTTTGATTTTATACTTCTTCTCCGTCAAGACCCTTTTCCTGGGTTACGTATTCAATTCCGTCGATTAAGAAGCCCGCCATAACTAACACCTTAATTCCTCACCATCCACCGCCACACAATCCTAGGCTCTGATTCAGTCGTTTTTCCTTTAATTTTCTCTTAAATCTGGAATTAATTAGTTTGATTTTCATTACACATTTTGATTTATTGTTGATTGTTTATTAAATTAAATCCTATTACCTTAATCAGCACCGTCTGGTTTAGATTTAGATCACTGTCAACAATTTCTTTACTTAAAAAATAAAATTGATTTCCATTTCTAGTTTTTAATTTGGAGACTACCGAGAACTGATAGTTCTTCCACAAGCATTTGGAGACACGCTTTTGCTTGTTTCCAAATTTATGAATTGATATTGACAGCTATTATTTGTTCAATGTTTCGTTCTACAAATGTTTAGTGTTTTAAATGACTGAATGATTTGTAGAGTAGAGAAGCAGAGCATGATATTCTCTCCGAGGCAGTGCGAATCATCACACAAAATTAATCAAAAGCCGTGGGTATAAACTTCCAGTTGAGGCACTGAATGTTAAAAAACCGTTATGAGGTTAGATTAATCTTTTTTTTTTTCGATTTTTGGTGAATTTTATGATGAGAATTAACTTGCTGGATTTTGATATGTATGATTTGAAGAAGCTCGTGAGATGGCATGTTTAATCACTCTGCCTCATAAATTCATGATATATACAACCTCAAATACAGGGTGAAAGTGTTATTTAGAAACTTAGTAAAAAAATTTACTGATTTCAATATGGTTCATCATCCGTTTTCAGATTGTGTATCAATTTACTCTCACTTATTTATTTATAAATAAAAAATAAAAAATTTAGAAAGCGTGACTTAAACAAGAACTTGAAACAGTATGAACTATCCAAAATTGTCTTTGTTGGCATGGATGTTTATTTGTTTGAACACCAAAGTTTTATTCATAGCCAGCAGATGAAAGCTATGAGTGATTGCGTTAATACAAAAAAACCAGTCATTCTTTCTTCTTTCTCACTCTCAATTTGTTTGATTTTTTTAATTTTTTTCTTTTAATTTATACTTGGTCTTTGTAAAATTGTAAATTGCGTTTTGTAATTTCATCCACCGTCTCTCCCCTTAGGAAGGTTCTGTGTCTCCTAAATTGTTTAGAAGAATTTTATATATAAATTGATTGTTTAGTTCATTGGTTTCTGCCTTTCGAAAGGGAGATTTGCAGATGGGCTTTTTCTTGAGTTCTTTTAGATATGATATAGATAGTAGCATTCGATGTTATCAATGATAGTTTCTTGTTGTTTTGCAATAATAACTATAAATAAAAGTCAAAAGCCAGGAGTAATCTCTTTAAAAAGTTGGATTATAATTTCTGGAGCTTATATTTACACGGTCAACTATATGTTGCAGTTTCAAAAGTAAAAAGTGGAAGTGGTTTGAAAATTGTGTGCCTGGATGAAAATGGAATTGTGACAAATGAGACTGAAAATGTTATTTATAGAGAGATTTTTAATAATATTGTGTAATCATATAAAGTACTTGAATTTTAATCTTCAATCGTTCTACATACTCCTCCCGTCTCATTTTAAATGATACACTTTTTATTTTGGGCTGTCCCATAAAAGTTTGCACATCCCTAAAAAAGCAAAAAGTCAAACACAACCACCATTCCTCATACATTTTATTATTTAAAAAAAACTACTATTACCTAACACACATACCATACTTTATCATTTACTATTTATTACCAAAAAATAATTGTGTGCCTGGATGAAAATGGAATTGTGACAAATGAGACGTAAAATGTTATTTATAGAGAGATTTTTAATAATGTTGTGTAATCATATAAAGTACTTGAATTTTAATCTTCAATTGTTCTACATACTCTCTCCGTCCCATTCAAATGTCACACTTTCCATTTTGGGTTGTCTCATAAAAGTTTGCACATTCCTAAAAAAGCAAAAAGTCAAAAACAAATCACCTTTCCTCATACATTTTATTATTTCCAAAAAAATCACTCTTACCTAACACACCTACCATATTTTATCATTTACGGAGTACTATTTATTATCAAAAAATAATTGTGTGCCTGGATGAAAATGGAATTGTGACAAATGAGATGTAAAATGTTATTTATAGAGAGATTTTTAATAATGTTGTGTACTTGAATTTTAATCTTCAATTGTTCTACATACTCTCTCCGTCCCATTCAAATGTCACACTTTCCATTTTGGATTGTCTCATAAAAGTTTGCACATCCCTAAAAAAGCAAAAAGCAAAAAGTCAAAAACAAATCACCTTTCCTCATACATTTTATTATTTCCAAAAAAATCACTCTTACCTAACACACCTACCATATTTTATTATTTACGGAGTACTATTTATTATCAAAAAATAATTGTGTGCCTGGATGAAAATGGAATTGTGACAAATGAGACGTAAAATGTTATTTATAGAGAGATTTTTAATAATGTTTTGTAATATATAAAGTACTTGAATTTTAATCTTCAATCGTTCTACATACTCCCTCCGTCTCATTTAAATGACACACTTTTCATTTTGAGTTGTCCCATAAAAGTTTGCACATCCCTAAAAAAGCAAAAAAGTCAAAAACAAATCACATTTCCTCATACATTTTATTATTTCCAAAAAAATCACTCTAACCTAACATACCTAACATACTTTATCATTTTCTATTTATTACCAAAAAATAATTGTGTGCCTGGATGAAAATGGGATTGTGACAAATGAAACGTAAAATGTTATTTATAGAGAGATTTTTAATAATGTTGTGTAATATATAAAGTACTTGAATTTTAATATTCAATTGTTCTACATACTCCCTCCGTCCCATTCAAATGACGCACTTTTCATTTTGGGTTGTCCCATAAAAGTTTGCACATCACTAAAAAAGCAAAAAATCAAACACAATCACCCTTCCTCATACATTTTATTATTTACAAAAAAAACACTATTACCTAACACACCTATCATACTTTATCATTTACTATTTATTACAAAAAAATATCATAATACTCCTAAAAATTATCACATTTCTTAATTTCCGTGTCAAAAGAGGCATGCAAACTTTTGTGGGACATAGAGAGTATTAATTATACAAAATAAATAATAAATTTACTTCTTAAGTATATTATTTAAATATTACATTCATTATTTTTTTATAAAAAAAAATAATTACCCCACGAAATAAGTTGGTTTCATGCTGGCATCAATATAAGTATTATTGATATTAAATATTAACTCCCCTTTAGAACATAAAAAAAACTAAAATTAAAATATAAATACATTAAATTTAGGAATATATCTATTAGGTTAATTAGTTGATACATTCAGCTGCTGTACACTCATTTTCAGAAACTTATATATTTATAAATAAAAACATGTACACTAATGAATATAAATGTATATACTTTTTTACCGAATTATCTATTAGTTTTTTTTAATGAAAATTGAATGTAAAAAATTATAAAATTATTATGAAACATATATATACTTTTGAATAAAAATTTATACACATATAAATACACGTGTATGCACGTGTGCATCTGGGTGCATATGATATCATCTCGTATAAGTATTATTGATTTTGAATACTATTTTAATGAATTAAAAAAATTATATTCTTTAAGAAAAAATAATTAAATTTTTTTGGAAACACAATTTTTAACCATTAATAATCAAGTTTAACACATTTAATTATATTTTATTGTATAAATAAAAAATAATTCTCTTTTAATATAAGATGTAATATTAAAGATATAATATACACAATTAAATATATATATATATATATATATATATATATATATATATATATATATATATATATATATATATATATATATATATATATATATAATTTAAGAATTTACACAAATTCAGTCATATAAGAATAATAATAAGACATAAATGAAGTTAGAGTTCTTCTTTAAGGCCACTGTCCATAACTCCCTCTATATTGATTGGATCCCTTTTGCAGGCCATTGCACAATATTTAATGGGCTTAAGAGGAGTAGAAGCCCAACCCAATGCCCTGACAGTAACAACTAACAATACTTTCTCAATCCTTATCAACGGATTTGAAGAGCACGCTCCGGAACCAAAATTGCTTGATGACAACAATGGAAGGAGTGTCGATGGAGCAAGTCCCGCCGGAAAAGGCTGTGGAACGGCTGAACCCCGAGGTTCAGAACCAGCTCAACCTCGACTCCGTCAAAACTCGAGCTATCAGCCTCTTCAAAGCCATTTCTCGCATCCTCGAAGAGTTTGAAGCCATAGCACGCTCAAACGCCGTTCCCAAATGGTTAGGGCATGCTATTTACATCATTCTATTTCATGTAGCGGTTGAGCCAAAAATAATTGCTAATATATGATTTTGTTGGCGGTTTTGATTTTAGCAGGCAAGATGTATTGGGACAATTCTCCATGGTAAATCTGGAGCTTTACAATATTGTTGAAGATATAAAGAAAGTCTCCAAGGCTTTTGTTGTGCATCCTAAGAATGTTAATGCTGAGAATGCTACTAGTAAGTTCAATTTCATTAGTTTGTCTGAATTAACTCTTACTGCACCACCAGTGAACCAGCTAGTTTTAGCATTGTGGTTTTAAGTATATTATTTTACATCAAATGGCTAATTGATCGCCACAACTTACTATGGGACCCGATATCCTGGAACATTAAATCTATAGAAGCAGACTGAAATTGAACATGTATAAGGGTGGCGGAAAAGAAAATTAATCAAGAAACAGAAGTGGTAGCTTTTATGATTTTAAAAAGATAGTTACACCAAGTATTAGAGGCATAATGTTGAAATTCAATTTCATGAATTAGATCAATTTTGTTTGACTGCAGTTCTACCTGTTATGCTGTCATCTAAGCTTTTGCCTGAAATGGAGATAGAAGACAACACCAAGAGAGAGCAGCTGTTACATGGTATGCAGGGCCTACCAGTAGCTGCCCAAATTGAAAAGCTAAAGGTGGTTATTCTACCGCATAAGCTATTGGTCTTCGTCTAGTGTTCACATATAGTGATCTGATTTCAATTGTATCTTAGTCTAGGATTGAAATGATTGGAATAGCTTGTGAAAGTGCTGAGAAGATTATAGCTGATGCTCGTAAAACATACTTCGGTACTCGACAAGGACCAACGCTTCTCCCAACCATCGACAAAGTTCAAGCTGCAAAAATACAAGAGCAAGAAAATTTGCTTCGCAGTGCTGTCAACCATGGTGAAGGTTCAAATTTTATGTTCAACAGCTCTATATATGTGACCGCATTTAATATATTTTTGGTTTTTGGGTATCATTACACAATGTTCTGGTCCATTTCAATTTTGGTCTTCTGAATCATACATATTAGATATGCTGAGGTCTTAGTGTGGCTCTTCCGAGTGCTTGCTTTGTAGTAGGATGGTGAATTTATTTATTACATTTTCATTTGATACAAATCTTGGACATGGACCTCAGGGATCTTAATGTTTTGGAATATGCACAAAACTCCCAGTATTGACTGGTGAAGTTGAGTGAGGTGCTTCATTTTCTATTGGTTCTCAATTAATATTTTGCATTTCTCTAGTAATTCATTTTGTACTTGATATGTAAGCTTCTTGGCTTAGTCACTGTTGGGGAATCATTTATTACTATTTAGTATTAAATTGTTTCTTAGATTTTTGCCTTTAGTACTGAATTGTTTGAGGTAGCTTCTTTTGGCAACTCTCCTTGGGTAGCTTCTTTTGGCAGTCGTCTGAATCCGGCAAGTTAAACCAAATTTTTAGGCATATAAGCTAGGGGGCCATAACTTAACCCAACACCATGGTCAAAGTTAAAGGGGTGAACCCCCCCTGTATGCCCTTCCACACTTCCGTGTGGAACTGATGTGGGCAACACGGATGCACCCCCCTTGTTTCATATTAGCATCTTATGTGCAGGATTGAGAATACCTGGAGACCAAAGGCAAGCAACATCTTCACTTCCAATGCATTTGGTAGACATACTCACTGTTAATGACAGCGCACATACTTTCTCAGATTCATCAGGTGAGCCCTTCACTAGACAGTTTGCTCCTCCATCATCTTTCTTTCCAATTTTATATTTTCTGGATTTTCTGCATAAGACGTCATACAGCTGGAGACATGTATAAATATCTTTTTCTACTTTAGGGCTGTATCAGAAGAGTACACCTCCACTCTTGTCTACTGCTGGCAATAACAGTCAGGGTTCTATGTTACAGGTCAATATCTCAATCTCATGACATATGTTTTTAACTCATTGGTTTTGTGTGTGTGAGTGTGTGTTCTTATTGCTACAATCTGTAATCAGCATTCTTTGTTAGATGCTGCAAAGAATTGATTGTCTAAATGATACTGTTTACAATTGAACTTTCATATAAGTTATTCTGTCATGCTAACGACTTCTCTTCTTTGATGACTGTAATATGCATTCATTTGGACTCTATTGGCTTCTAGTATATGTTGACCTGCAGTTTTTTGATATCTGAATACCTTGAAAGAAAACATAAAGCACTGAATAACCAGAATTACATTTTAAAAGCTTTTCCACGTGGGGTTGGCATATGGTTTATTAGGGTTAATTGTTTTTCCGTGACTTATCCATGCTATTTTGGAATAGGCTTCTGGTGCACCACTTATTGGAAGAGCAGCAGCTTCCCCTTCTGGTGCTACGGGGAGTACTTCTTATGATAATATGACAGCATCTCCTCTCCAATATGCCAATTCGCCTAGATCTGGTACAAACATCATGAACACACCATCTCCTCAGCAACAACAGCCGCAACAAATACAGCAACACCAGCTCCAGCAGAGGCAGAAAATGATGCAGCAACAGCAACTTCTTGGTCAACAGCAGCTACGACCTTCGTCAATGCCGGTCCTGGGACAGGTAAGGAGCATAGATTTTTAATTCTCTATTGAGTCTGAAGTATTACAAATCGCTCATATCATATGTCATAACCTGCTTTAAGTGGCTAAGGAATAAGTCTATGGTTTATTGCATGCTATAATTAGGTCTTAAGGCCTGGCATATGTTTCACGAAGACTTTTTGGCCCTGGGTGTTATAGTTCGAGTTTGCTTCAATGATGTGTTCTTGTCCACTTGAATAACTTTCGTGAATAAAAAAATTAATGAGTGAATAATTTATTGATTTGAATAATAATTTGAGCTTTCACTATGGTGGGTTCTCATTTTTAGTCCATGTGTAAGCTTGTCTGCATGTTCTCTACCTTGTTTAAGTTCTGTTTTTGCTGTAACAGATGCATCCCATCTATTTCTCTTTTAAAATACGCTGCAATGGCTAAATTGTGTTTGCAGAACCAATTGTCACAGCTCCATGACATGTCGAGCCAGTCGCAGCAAAAATTTCAGCCGGTATGTCACAAGTTTGTATACTTTGCAGCAAAAGGTGGTGGATTTAGTATGTAACATTATTACCATCTAGTAAAAATGCTTGTGCTCTGGGACTAGTGATCTAAAATTCAAAAGCCCTCATGGAAACGTTTGTGTTTCTCAGTACCTTGTGGCAACAAATTTATATTATTAATCTTTTCATAAAGAGAAAATGCATATTCTGAATTATTAAAAAAAATTATATACCTTTAACATGTCTATGATTTTGGTTGGTTTTTGCATTCACTTTTAATTTTATGAAACTATGCTGTTTATCAGATGCATGGTCAGCATCATGTACAGTTCTCTCAGCCATTGTCAGCCCAGCAACTACAGGCCAGACAGCTTACATCAGCTGCAATGCATATTAGCCAAAACCAATTAAACCAAGGGAACCAGCTGAATCGTCAGTTAAACCAGTTTTCTAGCCCAGCTAATAGTGCACTATTTAATGCTGCCCAGACAGCTCCAACATCTCAAATGGTCAGATATTTTCTGCCATCTCTAATCTCAATACACGCCCTTCTGGTTCTCTTCTCATTCATGTTATATATATATTTTAAATCGGAATTTTATTAGTCGAAGCTTGGATTTTATTTTTTGTGTATTGTATCACATTCACCTGGATGTGCTTAACTCAGCAATTTCCTGCTCTCTTTTGGTTCCGTTCTTTTTTTCTGGCTTTCAATAAATGGAAGAACTTAATATGCAGATCCTTCATATGGACCGGAATCAGCCTTTGGTTTCTATTTTTCCAAATGAACTCCCGTTGCTGTTGATGATAACATTTGCTCTAGTCAATGTTTGAGTATAAAAAATATTTTGTGGTATATAAATACATGCATTAGATGTTCTTTCTTCCACTTTTTTTTTTTTTTGGCTTTATGTCCTTTTGGCATATTTTTTATACCTCTTCGAACTGATATGATAACTAAATGCTACACCTTGATTCTCTACATATTGTCTTCCCCTCGTTAACCTTTTGTAAATTTCAGATCCCTAATATGTCAGCTATGATGCCATCACAATCAATTCTTCCAAGAATGCAGCAGGTTAGCATTCCTAATACTGACAGAATGCTGAGCATTTTTATTATGATGTTTTAGAATCCTTTGTTTATCATTATGTCATCGACACTTTGCTTGCAGTATGGAATGCCTGGTGCCAATCGAACGCTTCCTTCCCAAAACCTTAGTGATCAGAGTAATTTTCTCTCCATTGTATGTTTCTTTCTTCTTGCTTATAGTAATACTAATTGGCCAAGTTCGGACTCTTGTCGTTTCAGTGTTCAACATGGGTGCAACAAATGCTGGTGGCATGATGCCTATCCAGCAACAGCAGCAACCAGGTGGCGCATTTGGGAACATGTCTCAAAGTGCTCAGAATCTACAACAGGGCATGGTATCAATGCAAAATACACCACAGAATCATCCTAACTTTCAGCAGCAGAGACCACAAAACCAGCAGTAGTGACACGGGATGACAGTTTTCGATGTGCATATAAACCTTTTTCTTTTTTCTTTGACACTGATTGTGGTCCAAAACATATTGTTTTAGTTGGATTGAGAGACCATAGTACTTGTAGTACATTAAGAAAACAAAACTTTCAATGAGTTTTTTTGAGCCATCTCTCATGCCACCACCTCTCTCGCATTGTATAAATGGAAACTGGCTAATGGAAGGGACATGTGGGCTGCATTGATTTCTAGTAATCTATAAATAGTGATGATTCATTGTACAATGAAGTTGAGAGAGAGTTTGTTACAAACCTGTTAGTTAGTAATTCTATTTGCAAAATTAGTCTTTAAGAAAGATGAAATATTACTCTTTTACATGAAAATATTATTCGTCCCAACGAGGATTACCAAAAAATAAAATAAAAAAAAGGCAAAAATTTGTGTGTCCCGAGACATATCATGCCCACATGGAAACACAATCCTCTCCCTCCATATTCTATTTAACCCTATGTACTATTGTGAATTTAAATTGCAAAGGGTCACGATGTCCCCGTTGCACAAGAGCCTCACTCTTAAAAAAAATACTAACAAATCAAAAGTTAAAGATAATATTTTTCATTCCATAAGAAGAAATAGTTCTATCTAAAGAGTAATATTATTAATTATAAGGCGCAAGGATTTGAGAGATAATAAAATTTCATTCAAAAAGTAATAATTTATCTTTCTAAAAGAAAATTTTGATAAATTAAAGAGTAATAACTAAATTATAAACTCGATTCACATATAATGTTATTCTGAAGTTTTAACAATATTTTGTACAAAATAATACTATTTCCCAAAAGCATAGAGGTAGAGAGTAATATTTAGCAGTTGAAGGCTTGAAGCAGGTAAGTGGGATGTGGAGAAATGAATGCAAAATGGTCCCAATTAAAAACTCACAAGTCATGCCATGCAATTATTATAATAACATCAAAACCCCAGCTAGCTACTTCTCATCTCATCATCTCCACTTCATTTAATTTTCTTTATATATAATTATTTCATATTAAATCAACAACTTCCTCATCATTAATGGCTAAAAATGCACACACACACATATTAATATCCTTTTCGGTTACAAACCACAACAATACTACTACTTTAGAAACGTTAGGTCGTTTTCCCTTTCATATTTATTTATTTATCTATTTATTGAAAAAGGAAATTACTTTAAAAAAAAAAGCTCATGTAGACTTTTTTTTATTGTTTATATATTTAATTAAATTACAAAAAATAGGCTTGAATGGAATTGCAGTACAAGATTTTACATAAAAATATCATTGAAGCTTGTATAGTATGGAATTAGTTTGATTTCTTCTATGTGATAAATCATTACTTTTTTTATTTGAATGACAAACTACAGTTCTTTAAAAACTCACAACATAAAATAAAAATAAAAAAATAAAAACACTTCTTTGCAACAGATAGTACCATATGACTGGAGATATTGCTTAGTTACAATAAATTGTTACTCTTTTATAGGAGTAGTACTTATTACTCTGTACAAGCAGTAATATTGTTATTGTGTATGAATTATTTTAAGTGAAGTAACTTTAAGTATTCTAAAAGGCAACACTCCATATTTTAAAGAATAACGCCTTTCGACACGTGTTTGCATTCTAGCATCTCTTAATGAAAAAATAATTTATTTTGATAAAATATCCTATGCAACCCTATAAATATTAGTGAATTAAGACTAATACTCCTACAATTTATTAGTAAATCAAAACTGCATTTTATTTATTCTTATAAAAATTTTATTAGTTTTTAACTTGAAACATGCATAAATCTAAATTAATGCATCAGTTAAACGTGATATCAATTTATTTATTTATTTATTTTAGATAAATAAAAGTTTTTAGTTAAATAAAAAAGTGATATTTTCTAATTTAATCCACATAAAATTTCATCATGAAACTCATGACTACTCATTCTCATCTCATGGCCTATTAATTTATGATAGTCGCGCCAAGCCTATCTAGCCAATCCCTCTTTCGGTTTTAAAAACATAAATTAATAAATTTTGAATTCCATCAAATTATTTAAGAATTTCAAATTGATAATGTGAATCCAAAGAATTAAGTGAGACAAAATTTGAATGATTTGATGTTAGTTTGAAATTAATTTCAAAATTGATGTGTAGAAGATGTTTCCACATAGTTGACCAAAACAAAGCTGCTGCATTAGCCGAGTCAATGCTCGATGGAGTGTTGACTAAACGGCCTAATTACTAATTAGGGCATCAAACGCAATTAACATAGTAGTATTAATCAAAGTAGCACAATTTTGAAAATTTCAATCCGATAATAATTAATTTTGAAAATATTACTATTTATATGCTTATTTAATATTACTTCTTGATAATTTTAACACTCCTGTTACTTAATTTAAATACTGTCGCGGATAGATAAAGAATTGCGCATGTATTGTGAAAGACTAGTGTATGAT
The DNA here is from genome assembly GCA_023678885.1 of Pogostemon cablin. NCBI lineage: Eukaryota > Viridiplantae > Streptophyta > Magnoliopsida > Lamiales > Lamiaceae > Pogostemon > Pogostemon cablin. The sequence continues at coordinate 5,301,510 of CM042960.1, read as the reverse complement.
AATATAAAAAATAGAAGGTTTTAGTTTTCGTAGTTATTTCATCATTTATAGTTAATAAAATAAGAAAAAAAACACCAAAATAACCAATTTTAAAGATTAGAAATCATTGTCACCCATCAAATAACTTATATTTGTGACATTTTTCTTTTTGAATTGTTGCACAGAAGTTGTCACATTCCTTTTATAGCATATGAGACTCACACAAAAAATATTAACATATTCATATGACCCCACATATACTCCACACACACCACTAATACACCTACTCACTACACATTAAATATTATTTCTCTCACTTCACTTTACATTAAAATATTATACTTCTTAATATCGGTGTCAAAAAAAAATGTTACACCTTCTCCGGGACGGAGGGAGTATAACATTAATATCTAATTGTCCATTTTTAGACCAAAATACCCCCATCATATGCAATGTTATGTCGGGGTTCCGATACTGATTCCGACATCTGATGAAATACCCCACCATGTCGGAATGCTATGTCGGAGTTCCGACACCGAATCCGACAACCGATGATATCGGAATCGATGTCGGAATCCCGACATGGTGGGGGTATTTTAGTAAAAAATGGACTATTGGGTATGAATGTTATATAAGTTATTTAATAAGTGACAATGATTTTTGTATTTCCATTTTAAATATTTTTGACAATTGACACATAAAATAATTCATTCATCATTATTATTTTTATCTATTGAGTATTTTTTTTATTAATAATATTGTAACTTTTTATTTGCCTCACGTAAATCTTACATAAAATGGTCTCATAGTCTTTTGCCAAAATGCAATATGGGTCGTGCGTTTAATTACATACTTTTTCTTTTTTCTTTTTAATGAGAAGTCGCAATGTAAGGTAATGTTATCATAAATTCTTCAAAATGTGGATATCATTAGTCAAATTTAAATACTAATTATGGTCTTTTTATATTTTTATTAATTAAAACCTAAATGCGGGAACCTGAGTCCATGTATGTTACATTTTTACTCTTGGAACTTATTATACATGAACAATCAAAAATAATTTAAAATTGATGATAAAATGGTTTTATTTACTCATTTGATGATATTTTCAACTTTATTTAAAATTTATCTCATAAATGAATTTACAGGCCAAAAGTCTTAATAAATCGATGTATGGTAATAGGAAATTATCGACCTGGCCTCTTCATTATTTGCCCTTCAGAAAATATATATCTTTTCAACTTTTGCTTTTCTTATGATTGTCTTTTAATTTTAATTGGGTAAATCCCTTTTAACTTTTTCTTTTTCAATTAAAAATACTTGTATTCCAATAGTAGGAATTACCGTGGCTAATTTTTTACTCTTTTATACTCCTCCGTCACGCAAAAGATGGAGTATCCGTTTATTTTGAGGTACTCATTTATACTCTTACATGTGGACTCGGTTCACTTCAAACCTACTCTTTTAAGTTTGAGTACATTTTTTCTGTTTTATAAAAGCAGATTTGTTTGTTTTGAATATAAGTAGAAAAAAATATGAGATTTAAGATTAGGTGGATTTAATAAATCCAACTAATATTGTTAATCAATGTTTATTTTGGGGATTTAAATAAAGTACTCTCTCCATTCGCCTTTAAGGGTGTCATTCGCTTTCCATTTTTAGTTGTATTAGTGGGTGTGTATATGTCTCATATATATATATATATATAAAAAGAAATGAGACCCTTGGAGGCGGACACCCAAAATGAAAAAATGATATCTTGAAAACGAAGGAAATGAGTATATTTTAACTTTATGTCAAATTAATGTATAAAAATACGGAATTATGTGTGTAAGATAATAAGATGTGATAAGTGTAAGAGATATGTGAGATAAGATAATTCAAACAAAAAAACAAACATGAAAGAAATTTCTTTTCCTAATTTTGTATTTTAGAACGGAAAACAAACCTCAAATGTTACTCCTTCTACCAGAATAAAGTTTACATTGTTTATTTTCATTTGTTAAACAATGTAAAATTTATCACACAATTATAACCTTAAAATACATTTAAATTTTAAGATTGTCATTCTCTTTTAACATAGTATCATATTTAATTAAAAAAATTACTTTACCAAATAAAAGTTAATAACATAAGAGAAAATTTTACTTTCATTAAAGTACCATGTTATAATACTTTAATTTGGTAGGGGGAAAATATAAAATTAAATACCCTTTTTAAAAATTTATTGTTGCACATGCTTTCATCCGCAATTTATCATACAAATAGTTCAAATTCTTGTACTAATGCACCCGTGACCAAACCAACATTGCGCAATAATTCGATTAAACATAAAATATTAAGACATAATTATTGACACTTTTATAGTGGTGAGATAAATAATCACAACTTTTTTTTGGTCGATGGAATAATGTAAACACATTTCATAATCGTCAACACCAACCCAACCAATATGTTTCCCTCTCCTTCTACACTTCCCACGCGCTCCATTATTGGTCTCACCCTCCCCACACCCCACCCCACCCCTCTCTCCACCACCCACACCACATTCTCTGTCACTATTACGTTTGTGTATCCCCAAACCCACCCCACTAAAATAGGCTTCTAGTTTGAACACTTATGAAGGCATGAAATATTATAAACAAAGCAAACAAGGGGCAGAATTTTAAGCCTTGTTGCCAAATGTACGTATTAAAAGTCAAAGAGTTTTTTTGGATGAAATCTCTGACACTATTCTTGGTTTTACACTGTTAAGATTCTCTGTTTTTTGGATTTACGTAAGAAAACGAATGTAGGAGAAAGACGTAGAAGTTGAATCGGGAAGAAGAGAGAAAGAAAATGGCACTGTTTTCTTCACTCCGTTGATTCCGCTTGAGCTCTTGCTGTAATTTGTGATACCCATTAAGTGGGAAGCTTTCCCGCAATTGCCGGGTTGAAGAGAGAGAGAGAGAGAGAGAGAGAAGAGGAGAGAGAGAGAGAGTGCGCGAGGGGATTAGTGAAAAGGGATCTTCTTTCTCGATTGTTACATATAAAAGCGAAAGCTTGAATTTTTTCAATGATCTAACATTACTTTCTCTAAACTGAACTTGACCCAGGTCAAGATTTGGTATATCCTGATCTGGGCTCAGCTCAGTTTTCTGCTGTCGGAGCCATGGAGGCGGCGTGGCTTTAATTCTTGGTTGGTGACGGTCGGAGGCCAGCTGTCATGGGTTGCGTGGCGTCTAAGCAAGCTGTGTCAGTCACGCCGGCGGCGCTGGACCATTCCGGGGCGTTCGTTGGTGGGTCGGGTCGGAGCCGAGTTGGGAGCTTCAGTGGCGGCGGCGGCGGCTTGGTGGCTGAGCTGGATGCGAATTTGAAGAAGGTGAAGAAGAGGGGGACGACTGAGTCGGGGAGCGATGTGGGTGAGTCGGGGCGAACGAGTTCGAACGGGTGTGGGAGTGAGTCGGTGAGTTTTAGGTTGGGGAACTTGCATAAGTATGTGGAAGGGGAGCAGGTGGCGGCAGGGTGGCCGGCGTGGCTGAGCGCGGTGGCAGGGGAAGCCATTCAGGGGTGGGTGCCCCTTAGAGCTGACTCTTTTGAAAAACTTGAGAAGGTTAGTTTAGTAGTATCCATAATTATATTATAGTTTAGATTATAGTATCCAAGTTAGAAATTAGGACAAGGATGCTTTAATAGTTTGCATGTGTCTTGTCTTGAAGTGTGTGTTGGAATATGGAATGAGTCATTGTTTATCTTTGAATAGTGAGTTGGAGAGATTAATTCTGGGTTGTGTTTTCAATCAAGATTCACATTGCTAATCTTTACCTTGTACATATTTTAAACATCAAGTAATTAAAATTGAAGTAAGATGAAAGCAAGGAAAAATGAAATCTTGAATTTATTGGATTGTTGTTCTGAAAGATTGATTGTGAATGTTCTCAGCTCTACATACTAACTGCTTATTACAAGTCTTCCATTCATATAATATATACTGATAATGCTTTGTTTGGACAGATTGGTCAGGGTACATATAGCACTGTATTCAGAGCACGTGAGTTAGAAACTGGGAAGATAGTTGCATTGAAGAAGGTTCGATTCGACAATTTTGAGCCGGAGAGCGTTCGCTTCATGGTTCGTGAGATCTTGATTCTTCGCCGTCTTGATCATCCAAACATCATCAAGTTGGAAGGGTTGATTACATCTAGAACATCATGCAATATATACCTTGTGTTTGAGTATATGGAGCATGATATATCTGGTCTATTATCTTCCCCAGATATTACATTTACAGAATCACAGGTTCTTTTAATCACTCTCAACTTCATTACATTGATCTTGTCTGTTTATCCTAAAAATCACACTGGCTTGATTTCCACCAGGTGAAATGCTACATGAAGCAATTGTTATCTGGCCTTGAGCATTGTCATTCTAGGGGTGTGATGCATCGGGACATTAAAGGGGCGAACCTTTTAGTAAACGACGACGGAGTCCTCAAGATAGCTGATTTTGGATTAGCCAACTTCTCTTGTTATGGGCAGAGGCAACCTTTAACTAGTCGAGTAGTGACTTTGTGGTATCGCCCTCCGGAACTCTTACTGGGCTCCACCGACTACGGTGCCTCAGTCGATATATGGAGCGTTGGGTGCTTGTTTGCTGAGCTTCTCACCGGTAGACCAATTCTTCAAGGGAGAACTGAGGTGCACACACTTTAATCACTCTTGTAAATTCACTTTTCTGATGATGTTTGGATTCATTCATCTGCAACTTTTTTGAATATAATGTGACAGATATGTTCTTTCTGTATGCAGGTTGAACAGTTGCACAAAATATTCAAACTATGCGGATCGCCACCGGACGATTACTGGAAAAAATCGAAGCTCCCTCATGCAACTTTGTTCAAACCACAGCATCCTTACAAGAGCTCTCTTTGGCAAACATTCAAGGATCTTCCCGAATCTTCCGTGACACTGATAGAAACCCTCTTGTCTGTTGAACCTTACAAAAGGGGTACTGCTGCTTCAGCTCTTGCATCAGAGGTATACTTTTTAGATTCATAATCATGCAAAGTTGATTTATACAAAGCAAAACTGTATTTGTGATTCTATTGTGCCTAATGATTTCATATCAATTAAGGATCCCTCTGATTGTCTATCCATTGATTGTATTCCTTTAGTACTTCAAGACAAAGCCATATGCAAGTGATCCATCAAGCTTCCCAAAGTATCCACCTAGCAAGGAGATAGATATTAAACATCCCGAAGAGGCGAGCAGGTAATGAATGATACATTTTTCATCCATTCTTGTTCTGGATTCTTTTCTTTGTTTCTTTCGTATCAACTGATCTATTCCGGTGTATCTTCAGGAAAAGGCCTGTTGGAAGATCCCGTGTGGCTGAGACGAGGAAGCCGACTAGGAAACAGAACGGAATCAATAAACTCGCCCCAGAAGAGGTCATCCCTCCCTCCCTCTCTGCATGCATGCATTTGCATTTCTCCATGCATGATCTGTGTTTGATCTTGTTCTCATATCTCTACATTCTACAGCATTTGCCACCTCAGATGCAAGGGGAAAATAAAATGAGCAGAATTAGTGATTCAAAAGGAGATAAAGTTTCAGCTCATGAGCCATCCATGCTGTCAAGTTGTGGGACTAAAGAGGCATCCCACATGAAGAACGCGTCGCAAGGAGATGACATCTATCCTGGTCCGTTGCAAGTGTCAGGATCAAGCGGTTTCGCTTGGGCAAAGAGAAGGATGATGGATTCTTCTTTAAGATCACGAAGTAGGTCTAGTTCAAGAAGTCTAATCATCGAATCCTCTGGTGCTTTACATTTGAGGAACCCAGGGGACGAAAACTGCGAAGGCGTGAAGGGGCAGTTTGCCAATACGAAAGACCATGATGCCTACGAAACCATCAAGCAATCAATGCTTAAACAATGGAGCCAATTCGAGCGCCCTGACTCTTTCGACACATCGGATGGATATCACTCTCAGGAACTCTCTGCAGCACTCTACCATAAAGAGGAAGCAGCTGCCAAGAGACTTAACTTGGTAAAACTCTACTTTCCATCTCATTTACATTGACATGTGGATTTATTTTTCAATGGTTTATCAATAATTCAAAAGTGAATATTTCTCAAAATGCAATATTCCTTAGAAACCAGCTCATCATATTATATAGTGTTTTGATTGGTATTTTTGGTTGCAAGGTACAAAAGATCATAGAAAAAAGACAGTATTTTCTTTATGTGATTGATTCTTTGTTCTAATATTAGATGGATTTTGAATAGGTTTATAATGATCAAGGAGAGAAGGTTGAATTCTCAGGACCACTGCTATCACAATCGCATAGAATCGACGAGCTGCTGGAGAAACACGAGCGCCATATTCGACAGGCTGTTCGACGATCATGGTTCCAGAGAGGTAGTTGAAGTTCACCATTTCAAACTTGTATATACTATACAAACTCCTGTTTCCTTCCAACTTTTTGTTACCAAGAAAACTTGCTCACAGTTACTAAATATTACTGTCAATTGCCTTCATCTTGTGCAGTGAAAAGAAATGGGAGGTAACTCCAGATTTGCTAATGCCAGTCACTTCTCCTGGAGAGCTGGCAGGGTTGCCATTTGGCACAACAAAGGATGAGTGATCTCTGTAAACTAACAAGTGTATTAGATACAACAGAACCAACCAAGGTGGGTCCCTACTCTCTCATGAGTTTGGTGAGCAAGAGAAGATGAAGAACTCACTGATTTCTTGTTCATCCATTTTTGTATTGATGAAATTCAGTCATACTGATTTGTTTAAACTAATGTACAGAAAGTTGTTGGCAGCTGCTCAAACAGTGATATAATTATGTTCTTTGTGCTTCTGATAAATCCACCATTAATATCATCTTAGTCTCCACCATTCATCTATACTCTCTCAATTTCAGACTTTTCATTTTGTTCTGTTCCACAATTATTTTCACCACGGAAAAAAGAAAATATCATATCAATTCATAACCTAAAAAGTCATCATAATTTCAAATATAACACTCTCATCTAACATTAGTAACAGACTTTATATTTTACTTACTATTTTTTAAAATATCACAATACTTCAAAAAAATCAATAAAATTAGCTAAAAAAATTACTTTTATTAAACTACGTATATAGTAAAATTAAGTGTGAAATGGAGGAAGCGTGTGGTGGCAACTTGGGCCGTAACAATGTTTCTTTCTCCTTTGAAATGTGGCTCTTGGAAGTTGGAATAGCATACAATCATGCATTTCTGGTTTTTGTTTTTAATTGGCTTAATTATTTATCTACACTTTTTTTTTCTTTCTTTTTTCTTCTTAAAAGCAATCTAAGCGATCTACGCCTTATTTAGTTACAAATTAAAAGATAATTTATTCTTGGATAGTCTATGAACTACAAAAATAAACTACAAGTGTAAGTTATCCATGAACCATAAGCATAACTCTATGTACAAACTACAAGCTCGTGTCCTATGGATTCATTTACCCTTTCCACCTTCTCTTATAAAACGAAATTCTTGTAGAAAGCCCAAAAATAAAATTATGAATCCCAACCCAATTTTAAATGGATTATGAATTGTTGATGTAGCCCATATGGAATTTTCAAATAAATTCCACCGTTACATGTTTAAGCTAACTAAATTTACAACGTATTTTTTAAATGTACAAACGAAAACCTTAATTTTATTTTTTTTTCTCTTTCAATTATTATAAACATTTATTTATTATGTATTAAAAAATCAGAAATCAGAAATTAATCCTTGATAAAAATTGGTTCAATTGAAAATGAAATGTAAAACATTTTACAAAATATAATAAATAAAATTTCACTGAACATTCATTAAATTTTATGATACATTTCGTTTTTATATTTTATATGAAACGACTAAGCACAATTTTTATTTCACAAATTATCATGCCAAAAATATTTGGTGTTTTGGTGTTTTTTTAAGAATTTTTCTAAATAGATTTATATTTTAATAGGTCTTTGTTGATATATAGTAAAATCCATTCCGATTAAAATTCTGGAGAAGCAGAATTTCGCATAATTATAAGATCAATTAAATTAAAATCATAATGAATCGGAATATACTAAACTTAGTTAAATGAAAATTTTTGGAGGGTCATAATATTATTTTTTATATAAAAGAAATTATACTAAACAACGGTAGGACATTAATATATTAAATATTAAATGATATAATTTTTTAGGGAATCGGATCTATGCGAGCAAAGGTTTTTTTTTTTTAATGTTGAAAATTCTAATGAATTTAAAGAAAATGGAAAAAATAAAAGTCAGGTGTGTGAAGTGTAACATGTATGAGTTTATACAATATATATCAAACAAAATATACACAAAAGTCCAATATATTTAGGATTGACAATTTAAATGAAAAAAATCAAACCAACACTGAAGTTTGGTATTAATAACGCTAGCTAGCTAATAGCTATCTAGGATTACGAGTAATCTTAATTAGAGATTATCTCCATCTCACGTTAAGTCAATCAATTTTACTTTTGCATTACATTTGTGCTTCTAATTCATCCATTTTACCTCATGACCTAGAGTTTACCATTAATTTTTACTCCCATATCAGCCTCTAAGGTAATCATTTGCTTTTTACACGTGGACAGTTCTAAGGTCTTTATTTGCTTTTTGCATGTGAATTAAGGAGTATTATTATTATAGATAAAGTGGGTAGTTGTATTAGAGGAAAACGGTGAGTCATATTGTTTACTTTTTTTACTAAGTAGAGGAAATTGATATCTTTGAAGCGGACGCCAAGAATAGTGAAATGAATACCTTAGAAGCGGACGAAGTGAGTAATTATATAATAATAATTTTTTCAATCAACAATTAAAAGAAGACAAAAGCTCCTGTGCCCAAAGAACTATACATTGTTAGGGATTTAAAATGCAAAGGGACACAATGTCCCGGGTCATAATAACCTCACCCTTAAAAGAATCATACAGACTACAATACAATATTGCATGCGATACATGCTCTTAAAATAATGTCAAATACTTCATAGTTCATATATCCCAACGCTATAAATTTCTATGTCCATATTTATATATACAATTATACTCCACTGGATAATAGAGTGTTACTCTTTTAGAATGGTTAAAATGAGTTGAACTATAGAGCCATCTTAATTTGTCAAAAATAAAAATCCTCCATATATATAAATAATAATATTAAAATATATATAAAACCATATACTTGGATGAAATATATGTAATTATTTGTGATTCGACACCACTTCTGCCTTAGATGCTTTTTCTTTCAATTTAAAAACGATTAGATTAAGTTTTCATTTATTTTTAATACTCCTTCCGTTCCGAGTACTTTTACCGATTTGTACGGGCACGGAGATTAAAATATGTTATTTTTTTAATATATAATGTAAGAAAAAGTAGAGATAAATTAGTAATTTAAAAAGAAAAAAGTAAATAAAGTTGTTGGGAATGATAAATAAAGTGTAAAAAAGTAATGAGTGTATATTGGGTGCACCCACATGTGTATAACTTTTTATTTTATTTTGTATACATGTTATTCTATTTTGTATACGTGTTTCGTAATAATTGTATACTTTTTTCACATTAAGTTTTTATTAAAAAAAACTAGCACCATATGTGTATAACTTTTTATTCAATAGTGTATACATGTTTTTTAATAATTGTATATTTTTTTACACTCAATTTTTTATTAAAAAAATCTAACAATTAAATTGTATACATTTTTGCTCTTAATTGTATATGTTTATATTTATATTTGTATATGGGTGCACTCTGAAATAGGGTGCACCCGGGTGCACACTATAAATAGCCAAAAGTAATTAAAGTGTGTGAATTGTAAAAGTAGGTAATAAAATATTATGTATTTTTACCATTAATGGAATGAGTAAAAATACGTGAGACAATCCAAAATAGAAAGTGGGTAAAAATATGTGGGACGAAGGAAGTAATAATAATTATTATTAATATTATTTCGTTCTGTTTGGCACTTTATTAATTATTAACTATTATAATTAATGACTATGATTTATGAAATTGCAGAGGAAAAATGAATAAATAAAACAATAATAACGATGGACCAATTAATAATTGAAACATACAAATACTAAAGCCTAGCAACAAAGAACAAATTATGAGGATAGACTCAAAATTATGATGCGAGGTTATAATTTACTAATTCTTAATAATTATAAAAAAAAATACTTTTCTAAAATCTTTATATTTACTTTTTCGAGTTACAAATTACAAATGAATAATACTATTTTAGATTAAAATTTATACATGTAAAAGACAAAGTCACTTGTGACACATTAGTTTTGTAAGACGATTTGTAAGACGTGTTAAAATATGTCTATTATATTGATAAAGTATGTTTAATGATTGTTAAAATATGTTTTCTAAATTACGATGGATGATGATTTAAAGTATGATTTTTTAGGGTATTATAATATTCCATTGACATACTTTAACTACAAAAAAATATACTTTACCTCTATAATAAGCATACTTTAATAATGGTTGAGCCATCTCACACCCATCTCTCAAAAAATTCGTCTCATAAGAGAGTTTCTCCATGTAAAATATATCTTCATATACACTCTCACCGTCTCTCTAATAAGTGTTCATTTTGTCCCATCTCAATTCAAAGTATCAATTTTCTTTTTGGTTGATGTGAGACACACGATAATATTATTATACTCAAACCACTACACATGGGGCTCACACTCAACACTAATACAACTACCCACTACAAATTAAAATATTATTTCTCACATCTCCTTACACTTTAAAATATTATACTAGCAAAAAACATGCAAACGGATACTTATCAAAGGGATAGAGGGAGTATATATATATATATATATATTAAAGGTTGTTTATATATACTTATCAAATTATTTTTTTTATTTTTTAAAGGCTGTTTATATATATATATATATATATATATATATATATATATATATATATATATATAAACAACCTTTAAAAAATAAAAAAAAAATTAATTTGAACAATAAAAAGGTTTCTTTGTTACATAAATCAGTAATTAAATACTTAAAGGAAAGAAAATACGAAAGTCATCTTTAAAATCTGATAATAGTATGTAGACATTAGATGAAGCCCAAGATGTTAACGTCAAACCATTGATAGTGAGGTAGAAAGAACCCAACAATGTTAGCCCTAAGGGCTAGCAATCCCAAGAAAAATTAAGTGAATAATCCATCTAACAAAATTATAAATTTTGATCAGAACCTCCTTGGCTCAAGTTTTGAAAATTAAAATTTGATTTTCAAAATCTCAAACATATTATATTTTTATACATTTAAAATGATCAATTTTTATTTTTAATAATTGACGATAAATATTTATAATAAAAATACAATAAACCTTTAAAGTTAATGACAAAACACTAAACCATTGAGTTAAAATAATTATATTAAGCAAATCACATGAAACTAGATGGATACGAATTTTTGAATAAATAATAAGTACTCTATACTCAATAAGAACAGTATAATACGAGAAATCTAATTTTTTTTTAAAATTTAAATTCAAAAGAAACACAACCTATGCATGATTGTTTTTATAATTTTAAATAGAAGAAAGTGACCCTCTCTACTAACTTAGAGCATACTCGGAGCATTGGTTCAACACAGATGCTCTATTACAATTTAATGTTATATTTAGATGTTTAACGAATAAAATTTTTGAATATTTTATATAAATTTTATCACTCTTTTTAATCTAGTACTAGTATAATTAATTCATCCAACAATTTGCCACGTAAATGAAAAAATAATCGGAGATATACAACAAATACTTGGCCATATTTTAATACCAAAAACTATGATCTCGCTGTCAACAAACGCCCACGTGACATCCACATCGCACCATCTATGATCAAACAACCCAAGTGCAATCCAAACTAATACGGGTTAAAAAAGAAAACAACAAATCATTAGCGAAACGGACAAATTTGCCAAGTCGGGTCCAATTTACTGTACATCGGGTCGGGTCTGTCTGCCTTGACGGCTATTCTTTTACCTTTTCAGTCCACACCTCTCCCCCCTCTCTCTCTCTCTTCCCCCTCCCATGTGATCAATTCTTCCTTTTCTTCTCATGACAAACGGTCCTATTATGATTAATGTTATCGAGAATTATGCACCATATGTTTTCTCCTAATTTCAAATCACAATCAGCCCTGTGTTTATCCGTTCGTAGAAACCTCTGATTGACTCATTGTGTACTGACACTGCTTCTGCCTGGTGATGCTTTTTCTGACCGTTTCTGCTTCTTGTTGAGTGAAGCTGAGGTAATTTACTGTTGGATTGCTGTTGGGGCAAAGCTTTCTCGGCTGGGGCTTATTTTTCCAGCTCGGTTGCGATTAGTGATGGTTTTTTGATCTGGGTTTGTTTGGTGGTTGAATTTCGTGATTGCATTGCGGCGGTGATTCTTGGTTGTAAAGATCTGCTTAAATTGGGGTGTAATTTGGAAGATTGAATTGGGAAGAAGGGGGTTTGGATTGAGTTTGGGGGAAAACAGCGCCATTAGATGGCGCTGTTCCGAAGATTCTTCTACCGGAAGCCGCCGGATCGGCTTCTCGAGATCTCCGAGAGGGTTTACGGTAGGCATTCTTGAGCTGCCGTTTTCTTGTTTAATTATGATTTCGATCCTTCAGCACCCGGGATTCTGTGATTGTGAAGTCTTTGAGGTGTTTCTCTACGTTGGAGTTGTAATTGATTGGTAGTGGGTTCTGTGTTAACTTAAATATCTAGCTCAAGCTCTGCTTGGCCTTTGACTAGTTGGAATGTTGAGGATATTTTGTGGATGCAGTGGGTAGAGCATAATGGGATTGGAAAATCATTAGTCAATCCAAAATTGTATTCGGTGAAGATGACTGTAGAAACTCAAGGCAAACTAATATGTCATTTTGTGCAAAAAAATGTACTAGTGTTTAGCATCATCGAGCTGCTTGGAAATGATTGGCGAGTTAATTTGCTGGAGTTGCTTAAGGATTTTTATTAACTGCTGCTTTAATGTTTTATTGATATGATGGACTAGCGCTATGATTCATAGTAATCCCTGAAAGATTTCTCATCATAATTATGGATTGCATGATAGTTCTAGACTTTCTTTTTATTTGTTTGGTCATTCAAATGCTTGTTTTCTGGTTCCTCCCTACATTTTCATTGTCATTCTGAATATGAACCTAGTAAAGATTAACAATTTCTTTGTTTGGTTGAATGCAGTGTTTGACTGCTGCTTCTCCACTGATGTACTCGATGAAGATGAGTATAGAGCATATATGAATGGGATAGTTGCTCAACTACAGGATCACTATCCTGATGCTGCTTTTATGGTTTTTAATTTCAAGGAAGGAGAAAGGAGGAGCCAATTATCTGATGTTTTGTCTCAATATGACATGACGGTAATGGATTATCCTCGGCAGTATGAAGGTTGTCCGCTGTTACCACTGGAGATGATCCATCACTTCTTGCGATCAAGTGAGAGCTGGTTATCGCTTGAGGGCCAGCAAAACGTGCTTTTAATGCACTGTGAAAGGGGAGGATGGCCTGTGCTTGCATTTATGCTTGCAGGTCTTCTTCTGTATAGAAAACAATACACTGGTGAGCAGAAGACTCTTGAAATGGTTTACAAACAAGCACCAAGAGAACTTCTTCATCTTTTGTCTCCTATGAATCCCCAACCATCTCAGCTGAGATATCTTCAGTACATATCTAGAAGAAATATTGGGTCAGATTGGTCTCCATCAGAGGCGCCTCTGGCTTTGGATTGTATTATACTTAGATTCCTTCCTGTATATGATGGAGGAAGAGGATGTCGACCTGTGGTTCGTGTATATGGTCAGGATACCTCTTCAAAAACATCTAGTAGAAGTTCTAAGCTTCTGTTTTCAACCTCTAAAGTGAAAAAAAAAATCCGTCTCTATCGACAGGTGATCCCAAAATCCTTAAAACTCTGCTCTAAGTAGATGGGTTGGCTATAATTTTGAAGCGTTCTCATGTTTTGTGGCTGCAGGATGAGTGCGAAGTAGTTAAAATTGATATTCATTGCCGTGTTCAAGGAGATATTGTTCTAGAATGCATCCACTTGGAAGATGACATGGTGAGGGAAGAGATGATTTTTAGAGTTATGTTTCATACAGCATTCCGGTCAAAAGTTTTGATGCTGTCTCGTGATGAAGTTGATGTTCTTTGGGATGCCAAAGATCAATTCTCGAGAGACTTCAGAGCAGAGGTAAGGTTTCATTTTACTTGTGCCGTGTTATCTATTTCTGAAGCTATACGGGTTGAGATTTTGCTCTCCGCATCAGGTCCTCTTTTCAGATGCCGATTCTGTTTCATCCGCTAGAGCCACAGACGAAACAGCTAGTGAAGATGGAAATGAAGCAGAAGGTGCTGCACCCGATGAATTTTTCGAGGCAGAAGAGATCTTCAGCACTGTAGTTGATGCACCCGATAGCGCGGAGTCTGTTAACCATGTCATTCAATCCGGTGTTCAGGATAATGAAAGGCATCAGGATGCAGCCACGAAGGAAGATATGGATCATCATGCATTTGAAGATTGTGCATCAGATGAAGGAATGCCAAGACAAGAACGCATCATCCACCCAAGTAATGGTTCGTTCCGAAATGTGAACGGTCAATCAGATAATGCTGACAGTAAATTTGTTAACGGTGGATTTGAAGGAGGAGATGATAAGCAAAGTGAAGGGGATCCTCCGTTAATGAAGATTATTGAAAAACAGGGTTCACCACAGAAGATTGTTGGTGATAATACTAAGCAGAAGTTGGATAGAAACTTATCAACAGCCTCTAAAAAGCAGCCAACTACCAATTCAAAACCTGCTTCTGATGCAGTTGGCGCGAACAAAATTAGACAGGCAAAACCAAATGCTGTATCCAGGTGGATACCTACTAATAAAGGTTCTTATACTAATTCAATGCATGTATATTATCCTCCATCAAGATATAACAGTGCTCCACCGGCGTTAGTTGCTCTTGGGAAAGATTCCCCGCCCGGGGGGAGATCTAAGCCTCAGTCTGGTACTTCATCTTCTGAAACAACAAATACAGCTGATAAAAGTTTTGCATCAGGTCGTCCAAAGAATGGATCCAGTCCATCATCACTGGATGCTCAAGAGGAATCTTCTCCAAGTGTGCCTTTAATCCCACAAGTGGAAGCTGAAGCCCAGGAATTTAGTTCAGCACTTCCACCATCTTCAGCTTCCCCATCTCCACCACCGCCACCACCACCACCACCACCACCACCACCACCTCCTCCTCCTCCTCCTCCTCCTCTTCCTCAATCTTCGATGTTCAAATCTTCTTCACCACCTACTCTCATGCTTCATGGTGGAAAGTGGAACACTCTTTCACCTCAACTTCTGCCTCCAACCCTTGCATCAAATGGGGCAGCTTTTAAACCATCTCCCCCTCCCCCTCCACCTCCACCTCCACCTCCACCTCCACCTCCACCGTCTTCATTTACAAATATAGCTACAAGTTTGCCATCAAAACTATACCCACAGCACCCAGCACCCACAGAACCTCCCTCCGTCATACATGCATCATCTATAAGATCTTCTATCACTTCACCTCTACCTAGTGCTCCACCTCCTCCTCCTCCCCCTCCCCCTCCCATGCACAGTTCTTCTTTTCATGCACGCAGCCCTCCACCACCTCCACCTCCTCCCCCACCTGCTACACGTAGTGCACCACCACCTCCTCCTCCCATCTATGGAGCTTCTTTTACTTCTCAAAGCTCTCGAGCTCCACCACCACCGCCACCTCCTCCTCTGCGTGGTGCTCCACCACCACCGCCACCTCCTCCTCTGCATGGTGCTCCACCTCCACCACCACCACCACCACCTGGAGTTCCACCACCACCAGCTCCTCCTCCTATGCGTGGGGCTCCACCTCCACCTCCACCTCCACCACCTGGAGCTCCAACATTACCACCTCCATCTCTTCCTACTCTGCATGGTGCTCCACCACCACCGCCGCCGCCACCTGGAGCTCCTCCACCACCACCACCGCCTCCTTTTGGTGCACCTAGAGCACCACCTCCTCCACCACCTCCCATGCATGGAATGCCGACACCACCACCTCCTCCCCTGCATGGAGCTCCACCACCTCCACCTCCTCCTATGCGTGGGGCCCCAGTCCCACCTCCCCCACCTTCAGTTCGTGGCCCTCCACCACCTCCGCCCATGGGAGGAGCACCACCCCCGCCTCCACCTCCTGGACCTCGTGCACCTGGTCCACCTGCACCTCCAGGACCTCCTAGACCTTTAGGAGGTGGACCACCCCCACCTCCTCCTTTTGGTGCGAAGGGACCTGCATCAGATGGTAGAGGGTTGCCCTCAAGTAGGGGGCGTGGGCTTTCGCGACCGGCAATGTCGAATGCGGTAGCACCTCGAAGATCTACCTTAAAACCACTTCATTGGAGCAAAGTGACCAGGGTATTACAAGGAAGCTTGTGGGAAGAATTGCAGAGATTTGGGGACCCTCAAGTGTATTTCTCTTCTCTGCTTATGTTTTTTTATCTGGATTAGCTCAGAGCTATTTATATTTGCATCTTGTTCCCTTTCCTCTAACGTTGGAAATAAGAATTATGATATGTATATTTATTTCATGAACATCCATTTTTTTTTTCGTGTTTACTTATCTTTTATTCTTATTGGTTCTTGATTTCTCTAACTCTAGGGCACCAGAGTTCGATGTATCAGAACTTGAGACACTTTTCTCTGCCATTGTACCAAAGTCAGATACTGCGGGTGGAAAATCTGGAGGACGCCGAAATTCTACTGGATCCAAGCCTGACAGAGTTCATCTGGTAATTTTTATGAATCTTGCATTGAATTTCTATTCTGACACTCTTTTACTTTTTTCTTATGGGTGTTTGGGGGTGGGGGTCAATGTACAGATCTACCCATTATGTATACTCATTTATATATGTATGCATGTTTACTTTTACTTAATAGTTGATCATGAATGTCTTATAGCTTGAGATATTAGAATTCATCTGGGCTATCTTCTACTTGTATATGTTTATGGTACTAATCTATTTGAATATTTTGAATTATGATGACCAGAGGATATTTAGTATCTGCACTGTGCCAATCAAAAGAGTCTTAAATAGACATATCAGTGAAATACATCTCTTTACCTTTCATTGAAAGCTAAGAATCATTAAATCCACCTTATCGTTTGCTGTGGATGAGATATGAGTCTAATCCGTGAAACAAATGACTAATAAAATATTAACAAAAAGAAGGTGCAAAACATTCTCTTTTAAGTTTGGGATTATGAAAATTTCTATCAGTAACTACATTTCACATTTCTCTTTTTATCTTGGCAATTATGGAACAAATGACTAATAAAATATTAACACCAAGAAGGTGCAAAACATTCTTTTTTAAGTTTGGGATTATGAAAATTTCTATCAGTAACTACATTTCACATTTCTCTTTTTATCTTGGCAATTATGGAACAAATGACTAATAAAATATTAACACCAAGAAGGTGCAAAACATTCTCTTTTAAGTTTGGGATTATGAAAATTTCTATCAGTAACTACATTTCACATTTCTCTTTTTTATCTTGGCAATTATGGTGTGCGATAGTGCCATCATTATATCCTGAATCTGTTGATTTTGACCAAGTCAATAAAAGTTCCTGGACATGAATATCATCAAGATAGCCTACATTTAAATTCTATACACGGTACCAGAATGCGTTGCATTTTTCCACTCAAGAGTAATTTGTCATTCTGATCAACTTTCCAACTAAGTTTCTTAATCCTACTGATTCTGTTTTTCAGGTTGACCTAAGGAGGGCAAATAACACTGAAATCATGCTGACGAAAGTGAAAATGCCACTTCCTGACATGGTGGTTAGTACAGAAATTGCATTTTTCTTGTTGAGAATTTTACTCTTCTGTTCTGAAATGTAAAGCTTGTTACTGATGATAGAAGTGTTTTCTAATACCTATGATGTAGCTTGAAATATTATTTTAATTGGTGCCTTCAATCTTATCTTTTTGTTTTGTCAAACTTTATTTCTCTTAATTTGTTCTTTAATTTTTTATTGCATTTTCTATTAAGATTGAGTATTTTCGTAAGAATATAAAAGAATATGCAGTTGCCACTTCCAAAATTCCTGCAGAAGGGTGCAAGGAAAGAGGATTTAAATGATAAAAGTACTAGAAACAAGAATTTTGGTCATGGAATTTTAGTGAGGAAAAGACTGAATAGGTGAAATATCTTCAATTTTCGTAATTTACTTGTTGTCAAAAGTTTCTTAGTTCAAATGAATTGAGATATTGATGAATATCTTGCAGTAACTTATTATAATTGTGATAATTTGACTACTTTCATGATTTTTGACAGTATCACATTAGACCTAACATATAAAAAATCAACATCTTCTTAAAAAGAGCAAATAGGTTTTTTCATATGGTTTTCTTAATTTGAGTGTTTTTCTTAGCATTTGTGTCACAGACAGGATAATGACAATTTTACACCTCATGAGCTTTAAGGCACAATAAATTTGAGATTTAGCATGATTCCAAGTTGTTACTGGTGCTTATTCTTCCTTATTCACTCATGATTCTGTAGCTGGAGGTTGTGCGTTAATTCTCTCTGCTAAATTGTTCCTTCTCTTGAAGCTATGTTCTGACGGCTTGATAATTGACTTTGACAGGCGGCAGCACTTGCAATGGATTCATCAATTTTGGATGCTGATCAAGTAGAAAATCTAATTAAATTTTGTCCAACTAAGGAAGAGATGGAACTTCTTAAGGTGAAAATTTATGTGCTCATCTGAATGCAAGTTTGCTATTCTTATGGAATTTTCCACTAATCCAAGGTGGCATCACTTACTTTTGATAAATGATGTTGTAACTTTAGGGATACACAGGTGACAAGGATAATTTGGGCAAGTGTGAACAGGTTCGTAAACTAGATCCTTACCTTTTTTTTTTTTTTTTTTTGAGTTAGTACACCTGTAAAGTTGGATTTATATATTTCCAAGGGGACACAGTTCTTATCTTGTTACATAAGGCTCATTTTGGCTGGAAACACTTATAAGACGAGTGAAAAATTTTCCAGGATTGTAGTGAGGTTAAGTCTCCTTTAATAAAATGATTCTGCTTTCTGTTGGGTGCATTTACATCATATGGATGAGAAACTCGAGACAAATCTGCACTTTCCATGGTGAAAGTTTACACTGGTTTTGCAGCATTGATTTTCTTTGTTGTGAATATCTAAGTACTCCTCACTGATATAATGAAAAGAAACAGTCACTATTTTTGTACCTCCATGGTCGGTCCATTTACACTGAATATACTCATCTCTGTGTTATGAGTATGAAGAAAGAAATGTGTCTGGTAGCTTCTGTAACTTTGCCAAACTGTGTATAATGATGTACTTCAGTTAAATTATTGGGTATGTCGCTATGGTCACATGAAATAGGGGCGCATCAGAGCATGTTAGGGTTTGTAGAAAAGTTTGAAATTTGGTATTGGCATATTGATCTATGGCTTTTACTATACAATTATCATCCATTTGAGCTTTGGGGTTAGGAGGGCTTTAATTTGGTATCTGTTTTTCAAGAAGCTGGATTTTTTTTACCAGTTTTATTGAGCTTAGTTGTCTGTTTCAGATATGAATGAAATGCTCTCAGCATAAGAATATGCTTATTACTGTTGCAAATGTGATGTTAATGTAGCAGTTTCAATCAATTCAGATATTATCTGATTGTGAAGTACATGCCTGTCCACATAATTTTTTTTTTCTAGTGAAAAACTCAAGTTTCTTGTTGATGTCCTGTGCTAGGTTTTGATTAGTTTAACAAGATTTTATATTTATTATGAAACAATACTTTTAAGGATAGTCGTGAGCTTATAGCTTCAATTACAATATCACATCTTGTTGTAATACCACCATAGTAATATATCTACCCCCCATCCACACCTACTTAAGACTGCCTTGTTTCTGATAACCTTCTTTAAATTGGTGCATAATGAATATTATCTTTTACCTCATTTTTTCAGTTTTTCCTGGAGCTGATGAAGGTGCCAAGAGTGGAATCTAAATTAAGGGTTTTCTTATTCAAAATTCAATTCAGCTCTCAGGTTTGCTTAATGTGTACAGTATTATATATCAGCATCGTATAATTACCATGATGTGAACTATCTAATTCATTTAATCTCAGGTTTCTGATTTCACAACAAATTTGAACATTGTAAATTCGGCTTGTGAAGAGGTAACCAAGAGATTTTACTAAATACTGACTTGCCACTATCATGAACGCCTGAATAACATTACTTTTGCTCATGCATTAGGTCCGGAAATCTCTCAAGCTGAAAGAAATAATGAAGAAAATTTTATATCTTGGAAATACATTGAACCAGGGAACTGCTAGAGGTATGAACCTTTGTATCCTTGTTGATATAATTATGGTATTCACAGACTGAAATGAGGTTTTTTACTGTACACTTCTCTGTACAAATCTTTATTAATGGTTTACCAGCTATTCAGATTTATTTTTTTCATGTCTGAGTTCATCCTAGAGAATGCTTTTGTTATAATGGTTGACATTATAATGCCCGGAGTGTCCAAGAGAAATATTTCATCTTACGAGTATGCATTGTAACTAAGATACTTTCTGGAAAGTCCAACTATGATGCCAAACTTAACAGCCTTATTCTAATTTAAATATGTATTTATTGTTCTGTTTTGCTGTCGTAATGAGAAAATAGTGGTATATACAAGTATGCTAGATGGGGCGCTTCACTGGTGTGGGCATGTTGAATTATATAGATATAGTCTGCGTATCTAGTTTTTTTTGCATCCTTGTCAGAGTTATAATAAATATTGTTGAAGTTGCATGATTATTCACTACAGCTAAATATAAAAATCTTTTTATAAGTTGCATGTAGGTTCTCTCTCTCTTTTTTTTAGCTGCCACTCTCTCTGTTATACTTGGCATCTTTCTTTATGTAAAATATTGTGGATTTTGCAGTGATTGATTCAAAACTTCCGTTATTAACTTATAAATTGCAGCTTGATTTTATATATGCAGAAAGAATCTTTGAATGTGAAAACATGTCTATGGCTGAATA
Organism: Pogostemon cablin; assembly: GCA_023678885.1. Taxonomy (NCBI): domain Eukaryota; kingdom Viridiplantae; phylum Streptophyta; class Magnoliopsida; order Lamiales; family Lamiaceae; genus Pogostemon; species Pogostemon cablin. Next base: position 5,280,365 of record CM042960.1, on the reverse strand, counting down.
CTTTCCATTTTCAGGTTCTGCTCTTGGGTTCAAATTAGATAGTCTCTTGAAACTCACGGATACACGTGCAGTGAACAACAAGATGACGCTGATGCATTATCTTTGTAAGGTATTTGCCTTTTATCCCCCCCCCCCCCCCCCCCCCCCCTTTTAATGAAAAAAAACTTTCTTATTTCATTCTCTTGAAATGTCATTGTCAAGTAATCTAAAGATGATTGAATCTTGATTCGCAAAATTTCACTATTTTATTGATCCTGAGTGAGCCAGAGTAAATCATGAATTTTGATATTTGGATTTGCCTTTGCCTTTGCCTTTGCCTTTGCCTATTATCTTCCTGGTCATAGAAGTAGCCGCCGCATCCTAATATTTCACAATTGGTTTTCAAAAGACGTGTGCAAAAAAGTATATTTCGAGTCTCTTTCTAGGATCACTTTCAATGATTGTGATTTCCAGTAGGGGTATGACATTACTTACATTGGTGGATTCTTATGAACAATATTCAGAAAAGTCTCATTTTTGAAGTCCCTCAATCAAGAAGAATGTTTGCATGGGTATAATTACTTTAGTCAACTACTCATTCAGGCAATGTACATGTCATGTCTAACGTCTCTTTCTTGGGGGATTCCAATGTTCCTTTAAACAGAATTCCTAGAGATCCATCAAACAAAGTAAATAAGACTAATAGAATTTTTTTTTAAAAAAAAATCTCAAATCTGTGCTCTAGCAGTTATCCATCCTTCTTTTTTTACTCTCTAGTAAATCTGGTTTTGCATGGTTGAGTTTCTCTATTTTGTTTGTCAGGTGCTTGCCTCAAAGACACCAGCTCTCTTAGACTTTCATGTAGATCTTGTTAGCTTGGAAGCTGCCTCTAAGGTTTATATTTATCCTCTCCATGTGGTCACACTTTTAAGTCTTATAAATAACTTCAAGAATAATGATTTTTTTCTTTTACCTGTTTTTTTCTCTCTGTAGATACAATTAAAATCTTTGGCAGAAGAAATGCAAGCTATTATTAAAGGTTTAGAAAAGGTGAAGCAGGAATTGGCTGCTTCGGAGAACGATGGTCCTGTATCTGAAACTTTCCGCAAGGTATTGAGGCATCCAATGTATTTTTAGTGTGTACCAAGTTCATTATCTATATATTTCTTGTGCTGTATATATATCTTCTTACAACCAGAGAATAGTTTGCTCATTGGCATTCTATGCATATGAGAAATTCATCCTACTCTTTCCTTTCTTCCACATCTTGTTGGTTCAAACATTCGAAGTTCTTGCCTTGGAGAAGGTGCTTGTTTGGGTTTTGACAAAAGAAGCTTGTTGTGTTTGACAGACGTTGACGGAATTCGTTGGTATTGCTGAGACTGAAGTGTCCTCTGTAACAAATCTGTATTCTATTGCGGTAAAAATCTGACTTATATAATGTAATATATCATGCATTTTGTCAGATTTTTTTTCTGGTGAATTATTTTTGTTTCTGTAATGTTTGCAGGGAAGAAATGCTGATGCACTGGCCCTGTATTTCGGTGAAGATCCTGCACGATGCCCTTTTGAGCAAGGTATATTATTTTGTTCATCTTTCTAAGTCATATATTGGCATTTCATATTTCTGATCATGTTTGGATTGTGTATGCAGTTACGGCAACGCTCCTGAACTTTGTCAGGATGTTCAGGAAAGCTCATGAAGAAAATACCAAACAAGCTGAACTAGAGAAGAAGAAAGCTCAAAAGGAGGCTGAAATGGAGAATGCACAAGGAAAAAGTCTGAAAAGGAAGGCATCGAAAAACTAAGAGCTGAAATACTTTCAGGGGCAAGTTGTTTTATTATGGTCAACCTATATGGATTAAGGTTGCCGACTCAGAGAACTGCAGGGCTGACCATCCAAGAGCGTTCAGTGGTGCAGAATACATAGAGGGTGCTCTTGAGGCAACCCGAATTTCTCCTAAATGAAATCAAGAAGAGGCTTCCGGCGCTTATCTGCTATTCTGAAACAGATAGCTGATCCGTGCTGTAATTTTTGGATCTGGAGATATTATCCGATGGATGAGAGTATCAAAGAGGTATGTTTCGGGTCCTCACATTGGTTTTTGAGACGCTGTTGCCTGTGAGTCAGCTTTAATCCAGTGAAATCCGCTAGTTTTGTGTTAGAAAGCATACTTTCACTGGTTTTAGCATCACCATCCATCCTTCCACCACGGGCTTTGGTGAGGGCATCGATTAAATTGTTAAGCACGTTAAGAGAAACTTTGGATGGTGCTTGTACAAAGTTCTAACCTTGTATTCAGATTAACACTAATTCTTTGTTGTAGCATATATGTACATTAATTTGGTTCCTTGTAGTAGTAAGGTTGGAAAGTGGAATCGTTCCTGAAATTTGTTGTATAGAATATCTGAGAGGATATATAGAATAGTCAAATATTAGTAGTTAGTGATGTAGAACAGTAAATAGGGCCTTATATCAAAATAGTACTGTTTCTGCTGAAATTCGATATTTGGAATTGAATTTATCATTTATTAAGAAAACAGAGTATTTGTAGCTCAATTCTTTTAATTCATGTGTACCCAACTCATTTGATTTGCATTTGAATGAGGGTGGAAATTTCGATGTTGGGACTTCTTGATTCAGACAATGATTTGTAGCAGGGTAAACAATATTTAATGTTTCATTTTGTTTCTTGTTTTTTCACTTTGTCAGTGTTTGTCTATGAGTCATAATTTGTCACTCTTTTGATTATCATTTTATAATGTTAATAGACATATTTTGCGTACAACTGATTGCACGTATAGTACGTATATGGGTAAGAAAAATAATCATGTAAAGATTAAACTTTATGCATATAATAGAACATGTGTAGAATATTACATGAATTATAACTATAAGAGTGAAATGTAATACTCCCTCATCTACTCTAAATCTTTACACTTTGAGTTTCACGTAGTTTTATGATTTTTTTTTTCAAAATTAAAGAGTAATTTTATATTGTTGTGATAATATATGTAAAATATGGTGTGTGCATGTGTTAGGTGGCAATCCAGATATCATGTGCCAAATGATGTAACGTCTCGTTTGTAAGTGTGACTAAGTAGAAAAAAAAATCCAGAAAATTCTTTATCTACATCAACTATTCAAGTGTTAAAAGATTTAAGAGTGAAAGCAAGGCATGATGAGAAACAAATCCACCTCAGCAAGTGGTGCAGTTAGTTAAAAGTAGTTAAACAATCCTTTCCATCCAAAATCACCAACTATTGCTACTCCCTCAAACTCCCATCAATCATGCACTATATCTCATTATTCTCTCCATCTCATCTTTCTCTCTCATCCAATGGCCAATGCAACCAAAATCATGAGAACATCCATCTTCTCTCTCCTCCAAAACTTCCATCACTTCACCTCCACTCCCTCTCTCCTCTCCCTCCCTTTTGCCCTCTCCACCCTCATCTCTCACTCCTTCAACACCTCCTCCTCTCTCTTCCCATGGCTCCACACCCATCTCACATCCCTCTCTCTCTCATCAGGCATCCCCTCACAATCCCAACTCTTCACCATTCTCAACATCAAACTCTCTCAAACCATCCTCTCCTCTCTCTTCCTCTTCCCCTTCACCATCTCCTCTCTCCTCCTCTCCAAAACCTCCACCATCAGAGCCCTCCACCCCCACAGCCATCCATTCATGGCCACCTTCCGTTGCCTCCTCATCACCCACTTCTGCAACTCACTCATCACCCTAGCAGCCAATGCCACTTGCCTCTCCCTCCTCATCATGCTCTTCAACTGCCTCGACGCCTCCGGCCTCTCTTCGCCTCGATTCTTGCTGCTTCTGTCGGCGTTAGGAGCCGTGTTCTACTCCATAGTCCTTGCCAATGCATGCACCGTGTGCAGCCTGTCGTTGGTCGTGTCGGGCGTGGAAGGTCGGGGCGGGTTCGACTCTGTCCTCAGGGCTTGGTTTCTGATATTCCGAGGTGGAACGACATCAGCAACCGCGTTGTCTTTGGTGGTGGTGATGAATGTGGCGTTGGGTGGGGTGGAGGGTGTGTTCGAATACCGCGTGGCGAAAGCTTATCGTCGTGGAGGCATGGCAGCTCCCAATTCATATTCCATGGCGTTTGAAGCTTTGATCGTTGCTTACTTGTATGCTCTGCTTCTTGTTCTTCAAACCGTTGTCGATTGTGTGTTGTTAAAAAACTGCAGCAGAGACATCGAAAAGTCGTTGGAATCCGTCGCGTGATCTTACCATCTTGTCCACCGGATTTTCCCGAGGAGATGGAGAATCGGATGAAGTTGTAATGACCCTTTTTTCAGAGAAAAAAGAATGAACCGATCTTGTAGAGCTCCCAAGAAACTCTTGGATTTCTGGCTTTCGAAGAATTGGTTTTGGTATGAGTATGAGCGGGATCTGTCGAGCAAGAGCTTGCACTACTTACTTTCGTCCTTAATCATCATTCGCTTTATTATTATCAATTTTCATTAAAATGTTATCACTTCTTATCGTCTCACATAAGTCATTTGCTAGACAAAATATATGGGATGGAGAGTATAATTTTGAAGTAAGGTGTCCCAATATGAGGAATCATGGGATTGTGTATTAGAAATGTGTAAACAAGAAGTGTTATTATTATTCCTTAAATTCAAAGAAAATTGATTAAAGTGTGTAGAATATAGTATATGTTTGGTAGAAGTTCCCCAAGTGGTAATTAAGTGGCAAAGCAATTACTTGGATTTTGTAATGGAGTAGTTTTTTTAGCCCAATTTGTATTGAAAATGCAATTACAATATCAACTTCTTTGGATTTTTAAGATTGCGTATACGGTTGGTTGTGAATTCATAAACAAATTCATTAAGTTGACCAACTTTTATAATCTTTATTTAAAATAATTAAAATGAAAAGAAAGAAGATATATTTATTTATAATTTTAATAATTTGTGTGAGATCAAGTTTGAGAATTTTTACATTTTAAATAATTAATTAAAGTGAAAATAAATACTAGGAATGAAATGGAGTAGATAGTAAAGGTTTTTTTTTTTTAACAATTAAATTAAGTTATCTTTTAGATCAACTTTGAAAATTTTATTTAAATAAATTAAAATGAAAAGGAAAGGAAAGTAGTTTGAGTGGCTGATCCAGATCAACCAATTAAGAGAGTTTTTTTGGTTGGTTGTAAGTCAATTTTACATCATCATTCAAAACAAAAGCAGAAATATTATAACCTTTTAAACAAATTTAATGAATTATATAGAACGTAATAACTTCATAACACTTTATTTCTTTTTTTAAATTTTGCAATAATGTTGAAAAGTTTCGGTCAAATAATGCTTATGTGGCATTTGAATCTGTTACCTTGTAGACTCCTCAATCAATTCTATACATTTTACAATCAACTATTCAAGAATTTTTAATCATTTCACCTTTTCTTTTCGCTATAATAATACACATCGTATATACTCCGAATATCTAAACAAATATACATGGTAATGAATCACCTTATTATATTCTAATTTTATCAAAATTAATATTTATTATATAAAAAATACTTTTTAAAGTAATGGATTATTACCTTTTTAAATAAAAAAAATATTATTCCTTAAATTTTAATATTTTAATTCCAAAAGAGTTTAGTTTTTTAAAGAGTAATTTTGTAAATACAAAATAAAAATTTGTAAAATCAAAATGTCTCGTTGTGATAATGAGGTTCTATGTCATTACTCGACACAAAATACTAGGAAGCATTAAATAAAGACAAACATATATGAGAAAAAAATAAAAGAAAAAAAAGTAGAAAATATTAATTAAACTACATGAGTACTTTAAACAAAAAATGAAGGTGTACCTGTTTGTGCATATCTGCTGTAAGATGATGACTCAGCATACTAATTTGCCCCTCTCTCTCTCTCTCTCTCATAAACTCCTCTCTCTCTGCTCGACTTCAATTTCACAACTGCTACATTGACGCAGGCGGTGTTCGCATGTAATCCTCTTCCTTCTCAAGGTTTTTTCTCCTAATCAATCTAATTCTTATGGATGATGATCGTCTCTCTCTCTGTTTTTTCTATGTTTTGTTTGAGTTGATAAAAAATTTCAATTTGCTGAAATGTGGAATTTTCGGAATTAGCGTAGATATTCTAAATGCCATTCACTTGTGAACTTTAAATTTGCTTATAATTGTGGTTAATTCTGGATTTGATGTTCGATGGTGTTCATAGCTAATTTGACCAACTTTAGAAGCTTAACTTTTTGTTTTGGGCTTTGATGTCTTAGTTGAAGTAGCTAATTATGAAGTTTAGATGACGATGCTGGTGCAGTTGTGCAAATTATAATTTTTATAATTCTGTAAGTTTTTGTGTTGTGAATTTGTGCATGATGAATGATAGCTATTGTATTATTGATGATATCAGATTGAAGAGTTTAAATTTCTGATGTTCGGTTTACTAACTTTCATTAACATCAAATAAATTTGAGTACGTTTACACTACAGAAATTAGGCGCAATCTTAGAATTGTCTATGATCATATAATGCGGTTGAACTTTAAGGCTTTTTAGTTTTTATTTTTTTTTGGATTCTGAGCAGTATTTCTTTCTTTGAGCATGCAATTTCTAATCTGCTAGAAACCTTGCTTCCTTAACAGTAATATGGAGAGTGGAGGTGGGGCTTCTGATTTACTTCTGAGGAGCTATAGACTTGGAAAAACTCTTGGGCATGGTTCTTTCGGAAAGGTCAAAATTGCTGAACATATTAGGACAGGGCATAAAGTGGCCATTAAAATTCTTAATCGGCGGAGAATGAAGAGTCCTGACATGGAAGAAAAAGGTAAATATATTTGCTTCAAGGATTTGTGTAGCCATGATATCTCCCTTTTGATACATTTTGGTGTAGTAATTGCTTAATCATCTTTGAGGTTAATGAAAGTTTTCCTAAGAATAGATAATTTTAAAATGCTATGCAGTGCGGAGAGAAATTAAAATATGTCGATTATTTGTGCATCCACATGTGATCCGTCTTTACGAGGTTATAGAGACACCAACAGATATATTTGTCATCATGGAGTATGTGCCTCGTGGGGAGCTCTTTGATTACATTGTAGAAAAGGGCAGGTTACAAGAGGACGAAGCTAGGCACTTTTTTCAGCAGGTAGAATCCTTTATAATTTTCTTTTTTATAGTTAATGTGTTTGTCATCCAATGCATAAGGTGCACAGTTTGTTGCTGTCATCATAATATGCAAAATTGTGCTTTTTTTTTTTTGGTGGCAGATTATTGCAGGAGTGGAATATTGCCATAGAAATATGGTTGTCCATCGTGACCTCAAGCCTGAGAATTTGCTGTTAGATTTAAAATGTAATGTGAAGATTGCTGATTTTGGCCTAAGCAACATTATGCGAGACGGGCATTTCCTAAGAACAAGTTGTGGAAGCCCAAACTATGCCGCTCCTGAGGTTCTAAAAAAATTATTACTCATTGGAATTTCCAATAAATAGTAATGGAAAAATAATTTGTGCTATAATTTAGTTTGTTAAAGGTAAGTTCCATAATTGGACTTGCAGGTTGTGTCTGGAAAACTTTATGCTGGACCTGAAGTAGATATTTGGAGTTGTGGTGTTATTTTGTATGCCATACTATGTGGTGCCCTTCCTTTTGATGATGAAAACATTCCCAACCTTTTCAAGAAAATAAAGGTATATTAGAACCTCTCTAGAGCTTATTCTGCTTAAGATAGAGATCTTTAATTGTTTTATAATCTTTGGAATACTCCAGAGTGGACTGTATACTCTTCCAAGCCATTTGTCTCCTGGAGCTCGTGATTTGATACCAAGAATGCTGATAGTGGACCCAATGAAGAGGATATCTACTAGTGAGATACGGCAGCATCCTTGGTTCAAAGTTAATCTTCCTCGCTACTTAGCTGTTACTCCACCTAATGCAATGGAGCATTTGAAAAGGGTAATTGTCTACAGAAGGTTTCACTTACATTTTTTATTATGACTAGAAAATTTTTGCAACGTTGGTATAAAAATGTATAATTTTTGATTATGCCTATTACGTTTTGGAGAATTTTGGATTGCATTATTCCTTGCCTTCAATACAGCTAGTGGAATCTAAATTTACTTTACTTTAGCCATTAATTGCAGAGTGGTGTAATATATCATGTTTTTAGTTAGAATGGGAGTTACTTTTTTCCATTATAATTCGAATAACTTGCATATGGATAAAACTAACTACCACTTGCTGGGAATGTAATTAGAGGACTTCGGACTAGTTTACATGCTCCTTCTACTCAACTTCACAAACATCCTGATTCAGTATCAAAATAAGCAAAAATTTCCAATCAATATATACTTAATTTTGCAGCTGGACGAGGATATTGTTAAAGAAGTTATAAGGATGGGATTTGACAGGAGCCACCTGATGGATTCATTGCAGAGCAGACTACAAAATGATGTAAACAATATCATAAGCTCTTTTTCTGCTGTTACTTTAGCCCGCTAGATGTGAAATATCAATGTTGTGACCTTATATTGCAGGCTACTGTCGCATATTATCTATTATATGACAAGCGGTCCCCCACTTCCACTGGCTACCTAGGTGCTAAATTTTTAGAGTCTATGGTATGTTTGTTCTAAAGGAACTTATTATTGCCAGTGTTTTTTTGAAGTTTAGTATCCTTCTGGTGTGTTTTGATGGTTCTATATGTTAAATGTGTGTCTCTCCGTGAAACTAGAATGATAGAACCATGTTACAGTGGTGGTATTTCCTTTGATGAGTAGACCTATATAGATTTCTAGCCCCTATTTGAAATGGTTTCACTCCCATTTATAGCAACGCTTAATATCCATATCTGTAACATTCATTGAACATTTAGTTGACCTTTTCTGGAAGTGTTGAAGTAGTATGGAGAAAAACAGCACTTATAGTCTTGGAACTTGGAAGGTTTTGGGACATTAAATATATTAAGGTATCAATTTAATAAGTTAGTGAAGAAATAAGAAACTTTTTATGGGGTTATCCGTTTTTGTTACATAGAAGATATTACAGAGTATATATGTGCCAAGTAGCAGTTATAACTTTTTACCAGTGTAAAAGTAGCTAATTTCTGAATCCAATGGGCTATTTCAAACTCATGCGGTGGAACTGTGTGTAGTAGTTGTATTTCTAACTACTGAAACTTCATAATGGAAATTTGTTCTTCTCGTTTTAGGAAATTTTTTCTGCTGGACCTTATGTCGACACCGATGTGCATGGTCTTCAGCATGATGGGAGTTTGTCAACCCAGATCTCAAGAAAACAATGGATTATTGGACTACAGGTTCAAATTGTAAAAAATTTAATGTTTCCTCAAGCTCGAAATAAAAAAAAAGACATGCACACTTTAAATTTTGTGAGGACGCAGTTTCTTCTCCAAATTTGTCATCAAAATAACTGCGGAGCACATTTGATTGGCATTAGCTACGAACAAGTATTTTTCAGGTGTCATAGTTTTCTCATTTCAACTATTTTGGCAGAGTGCTGCACGTCCTCGAGAGATTATGATCCAGATTCTTGGAGCTCTGCAAGTACTAAATGTCAGGTGGAAAAGAATCGGGAACTACAACATGAAATGCCTTTTCAGTCGTGGCATTCAGCAGGTAGAGAGAGCCACCACAATCAATCACATGAATGAAAACCATTATGTCAACGGCATTACCTCCATCGATGTAGATGTGTCACAGCCACCCTCTGCTGTGAAGTTTGAAATACAGGTATCATATGGTTTCTTGATGACACGTGAGTGATATTATCATGATGCATGTTCTTACACGACAACGATTAAGTTGCTAACGGAATGCACTTAACCTTCCACAGCTTTACAAGACCAGCGATGTCGAGTATTTGCTCGATTTACAGAGGATTAGTGGTCCCGTGTTCCTCTTCCTCGATTTCTGCGCTTATTTCATGATGCGGCTTGATGTTCCGTAGTTTTTTTGGTCACTGAAATAAATTATTGAAAAGTTGATGTAAATATTGTTGTTTGAATAGGGATATACTCTCACTTTTTGTTTTTGTTGCTTTTATTTTGTAATGAAATACGAGAATTGCCTCCCCTGTATATATTGCATGTTTTGTGTAATAGAAATGTTTCATCATGATTTTGCCAACGTCGATCAAATTTTAAATGCAATACATACTCGAGATTAATTCAATATCTATAGTTTTTTCCTTGTGTGACATTTGTTGATGGATTAATTTTAAAAGGTTTCATGGAACAATAGTTCAAATTTAATTTTTATTTATGTATTTATAAATATGAATCGGACGCATGCATAATTAATAGGGTCAATTGTTTACTACCTGTCTACAAGGTCTTGTCAGTTTGCACATGGAAAATTCAAACTTACAGAACTTTAAGTCTTTTCAGTTTTGCAAAGATTTTGCAAAAAAACTGAATTTGAAAAAATAAAAGGTTAAAGGACTGAAACTAATATAAAATCATTAAAATTGAAAAAGTTAGGACAAAAATAGAATTAAACAAAACTATTAACTCGTGTATATAAATAGAGGAACTTTAACATTTACTTGTAGGTAACTTTTTTCTTTTTTACAGTAAGAAGTTGGTAATCAAAGCAACATGATTAATATTTCTTCCTCTCTCTACACCTCGTGTCCCAAAATCTGAAAGGCATGTAAGATTCACTCCTGTGTGAATCAGTAAATATATAAACAGCCTATAAATAAATATAGAAACATGTATGATTCTATATAAACAATTGAATTGTCAAATAATTAATTGTCACATATTATCATCATCACTGCAGTCTGCATCCTTGCTCCTCTGCCTTCATATACAGAAGTCCTCTTCTAATCCTCTGCAAGAAAATGCCAACAATATTGGATTAAATATATAAATAAATAATGCAAGAGAGATCCATGTTGTGTAACTATGAGGCAATATGATGATATCATATGTACCTCCTTTGTATCTCTTATCCGCAGGAGATCTAATTTTTCTGATGGCCTACGGTTCGTTAATGTAGCAAGCTGCATTCACGAGATAACTTGTCAAGAAAATAAATAACCGAGACTTGTTTCGTTCATCAATGAATTAGAATGGGCAGTGAGTGTGTACCCAGAAACTAAACCGCTCTGGATCCCGTGTAGGGGGCTGCAATCCTTCTGCTTTAAAAAGCTCTGCAAGCCTTACTCTATCTGCAAGATTGGAAGAATAGTGAGAGTTACTGCATTTTAGAGAAAGAGAGAGAGAGAGGGAGAGAGAGATGTTAAATTGACAGCAATTACCTCCTTGGGCTACTTCTTGTGCATCCTTTATCCATTGGCTAGCAAATGCTGCTGCTTTATTTGTCATCTCCAATAACTGTAAGCTTTGAAAAATCAATCCAAGCAAACCAAAAACAGTACTACAAACTTACGAGCTATGAGACGTATAAAGAAGAATACAGAACTATGAAAAAAGACAGGGAAGCAGAAAAGATTGCAAGGACAGAAGCATTCTGAATCCAGGTAAATAAAGACATTCACTCTTTACATAGTGTTATATGATGCATATATATGGATTTCATCATTCTGTTGGAAGGTTAGCTTTATAGGATGTGAAGTATAGCACTTACATCGTCTCTCTCAGCTCCCTCTGGTGGAAGTATGTCATCAATCCATTCAACCTCAGCAACACGATACCTTCATACGTGATGATAAGATAGACGACGAGTTAGTTGAAAATAAACTAGAGCCAAAGTTGATAAAAATCATGGAAATGTATGCATATCATACTACAGCTACAAGACAAAAGTCATATTTTACCCGTCTTGATCCCAATTCCGAATGATGCGACATCTTCTTCGACTTTCAACCTGCATCCATACAGTGCAAAAGGAAGAAATCAGAAGGGAAAACAGGTGCCCAAACAAAGAAGCTATTTCATGCATAATTGCACCACTAGAAAGTAACTACCGTTTTTGCAAAAACAATATTTTTAATACAATAGTTATTTTTCTTTTTTAGGCTAAGGTAAATATTAAGCTCTTTTTGGAAATTACAGAAGGTACAAGGGATATATTACATAATTTTTCTTTGTTACTGTCAAAAATAAGAAAAACATTTTCTAAATTCGGGAGAAATGGAAAAGATAATACAAATGCTTACTTATATTTTTACCTCTATAAAGAAACGCCCATCTGGGAGTGGCTCACAACTGCATTAAGAACAAAACAGGATTATCTAACTAACATCTTTAGCGTTGATATCTTTCCAAATAAAATATGGCACAACTAAAAATCACCTACTCTGTAATCTCAACCTCACATGCGTGTTCAGCTATTGAACCCGTAGATGAGTCAACTACAGCCTATTCCATGAACATAGATGCCACAAGCAGGAAAAGTAAGTATGTATAGGACCATAATTATTTTGATAAATCATAAGATTAAAATACAACTGGAGTAACATTGATATACCATTCCCATGCGGCGGTTTCCTTCCATTATCCTCCTCACCTGTTTTGAGCAGCAGAATAAGCAAAAAACTAGGCATTGACAAGAAAATAAAAAAATTCACCCTGTACATGCATAACAAGTCCAAAAAATGATTACTCAAGAAGTTCATACTGTCTGAAAAAACTTCTGAATACTACATTACGCTAACTTAGTAACACCAAACTACCATGTCCCCATTTTATCTTCTCTCAGATTAATAACCTATTAAGTATGATTTCTGGTGTTCTTATAATCGGAGCCTACTGACATATTATGTTTTCAGGACACTCCACAATATTGAATATGGCATATAAACTAGAATGATAATATGACATGCAGGAAGAATTATGTTCTGCTAAGTGCTAGGCCATGTTATAATTTCATGTTCAGGTGCAGACCTTGAAGGTACTTCTATTGTTCCCGTGTCAACTAGAGACAAGTCGCTAATTATAAATTATGGCACTCAAAGGGAAAAAAAAATCATTTGACTCCTAACTAAGTAAACATCAGAAGAAAATGTTTAACTGGGAATCACAGCATGGGGGAGTAATGTGATTAACTCACCAATAGTCTATAACGAGGTTCAAATATGTTAAGCGGAAGCTTATGGCATGGTAAGATAACATCCATGACAAAAAGAGGTAATAAATCAGCACCAGGGTTTATTAAACTCTCATGTTCCAACTTCCTTTCTGCATACTCCTCTGGGAAGTTCTTCTGAATGATATTGTTCAATGTCACACTGGAAAAGCCAATCAATTGGTAAGTTATGTCTATGTATCCATTCGTTTAATTGATATTATGTAGGTCAAATTAACGTCACTAGTTCACAAGGAACATCTGATCTAATTAACAGTTAAGTAAAGACAATTTCAGATGCACATCATGAGTGTAAACCTTTGAAGTAAATGTCTGTAAGAATCCCTGAAATAAACTTTGAAAATGAGAAATGAGCAGCTGCAAGTTGAAAACTAACCTGATCGCACATGTCCTGGGACTTATAAAAAGAACTGTACGACACAAAGGACACCGGTTACCTGAAAATGTTTATGCAAGGTATGAACAAAAAATAGAGCAGGATGCTGAAATAACTAACTGACATAAGGACAGTTTTGACACTTCATTTTTCTAAATATTGAAACTGGAATATGAAAGGAACAGCAGACAGGAAAATTACTTCGGTCCATGGTCTGAAAAAGGCATGACCGACAGAAAGAATGACCGCAAGGGGTTGTTACTGGTTCATAAAGTAGCTTCAAACAAAGAGTACAATCATAATCATCAGTGTGTTGGGGTGTTACATGGCTTCTCTTCATAAAAGTACCGGCAGTTGACCTCTCTAAATTATGAAGAGGATTGCTGCACAAGACACATATACTTGATATCTCAAAAGTTTATAAATGGAAACAATATCACAACAGCAAATTCAATAAAATTTGTATAAGAACCCTCCTAAAAATATCACATTTTTATTACCTTTGAGGATCAATCTGAAGGCCCGAACATATAACCTCTCGAGCCAGCTCGTACTTTTCCAACTATCCAGTAAAATAATTTGTTCAAATGTTACCGAAGCCAGAAACATTTAGGAATGGAACAAGTCCAGCACCATGAATAAAAGTAAAGGCAGTCACTAGAGCAACAATTAAGTGGAAAAGCGTGCTGCCTAGATTACGAAATTATCGTCAAAAGTACATAAACAACTTTAAATGAAGAATTATTAATCCAGGATTATTGATGATCGTAACAGCATAGTTATATATACGATTCCAGGTACATAATTTTTCCATAGTCACTATAAAAGACTAAAAAAGTCAACACTAATCACAGCTTGTAGATGATGAAAGCAAAATGAGTAATAAAAGGCATCCTCACCAGGATGAGTGCGTTTGCCTTCAGAATGTAGGAAGTTGCTAAATTTCTTTGCAGACTCATCATCTTCTCTGCATCCTTCAAAGCAAGCTATAAACATGGTTCATGTGTTAAAACAGGAAACCATAAAAATATGGAGGGAAGGAATATAACTGGGGAACAAAAAAATATTGAAACATACCCCAGCATGTGTTGTTGGATCCAAACCACTCAATGGCCTATACTCAGAAGCAGAAGGAGGCCTATTTTTAAGAAATTGGCTAATCCTGGAGGAATTTAATAATTAAAGTTACTAATAAACAAACCCGATCATCTTGAATGCCAGTAGGTCAGCTGAGTAGATTATTAATCTTAAATTAAAAGGCTCTCAATAAGCTCTATGACTACTTACCGTAGATAGGATGCACATCGGTTATTCAAAATAATGAAATCGCCAGGTTTAATGTTGTTAGCTCTAGTGTAAAACTCAATCGCCTGAGAAAATCAAACAGTAAAATGACACACAAGTACCAAAAAACAAAGTTCCAATGAATTACACTCAAGTTAAAGGGGCTCTAAGCAGAAATTAGATTAGTTTGGGTCACATTATATCAAGCAGTATATCTCAAAGAGACCTGGTATTGCAGAGGAAAGCAACTTCATGATTACTAACTAGCAAGACATGCCAGCAAAATAAAGGCTCAGATATGTGGTCTGTTAATTTCTTTAAATCAAATGCACATTGCTAATCCGAAAGATTCTTTCACTTCATAATTTCTAAACCAAAAACTTTAAGGTAGAACAATGTATGGAATAATGACAATGCTAAGTTGAACTGCAGCAAATTCATGGTAGTAACAGACTTCATTTTAGCACACAGCATGTCACAACTTTATGGCCTAGACTAAAAGTATTTATTATGCACAACCATGTGCACAATTTTGTGCAGAATTAGTTAATACCATTTGGAATCCATTCACTTCCAGCGGACCAGCAGTATCAATATTCAGAACCATCAGTAGATTAAAAGATTTTAAATGCTCATAATCAACAATGTTTAAAGATGTGCAAGGTCCTACGTCATGAAGGCTATTGTTTATTCATTCCCTCAGGGATGAGATGCTATTATGAGAATCAGAACAGAATCAGACAGAGAATTCGGATTCTCATACTACCCCATCACATTTTGGAACACTTCTTCAAAACCACAGGAAGTATAAAATAGTTCCTGGACCAATGACGCTATGATATTGCTTCTTGGACCAATCAAATATTCTAGCACTTGTCCTCTGAGACCTCAATATGAGGTACCACCATGATGGCATCAGGTAAGCATTCAGATGCTTCAACTCCGAAAATTTGCTATCAAGGAACTTACTTTCTCAGAAAAGTTGGAATTACTTGACAGCCTCCATGGATACAGAATCAAAATAATCATGAACAAACAACTGTACTGATATTCAATTTCAGTATCACATGTTAAGATCAATGTATTCCACAAAGAACACCTTCCTAAAAGGAAAGGGAAGAAACTGCAAACCACATACCCTTTTATACTTTCCCAAAACATAAGACACATATGACATATCTGAGTTAAAGATAAGACTCAAAACAAAGTAAGGGCACCAACAAGAAGGACAGCAGAGAAATTAACCTGATCCATCCGGTTTTCACGAAATGCCTTGTTCCCCATGTGCATGAGATCATAGAGATGGCTATATCGCTCCCACGACATTGATGATCCTTCACCATTCTGCAAAATCACGCAGCACAATCCAATTATTCATATGCATATACACAAGTACAATTCAACTCCATCTCTCTCTCTCTCTCTCTCACACACACACACACTCAGAGTGGTATATTCGTACCCATGGGAAATCTTGGACATCGCCAATTCCTTCCAAGCTATTTCCGGCAGCAGGAAGAGTAGTCATTTTTGGAAAAGGGGTGCAGAAAACAATTGAGGAAAAAAAGGAAAATTCCAAGAGAGTACAAACTAATAATTGAATTCAGGATATGAAGTAATTATCCACTCATCCATTTCGACGAAGGAAGAAGACATACAACCATAAAAAGGAATACGAATGAATTGGTGAGGGAGAAAGGAAACTGCGGCGATGTTGGTGAGAGTCGCAGCTTCGTGTTCCTCCCTGTATCCTTCATCTATACTTGGACTCTATTCGTTTACGTGTTTCTCTCCACCCCACCCCACCCCACCCCACAATCCCACAATCTCATCTCATTTTCCCTCACTAGAACTACTACTACTCTCTCTCTCTCTCTACACAAGTGCATAAATGCATCAAATGTATGCCATATCTATTGAGCACGTAATCTTTGAGAATTGTTCTCACCACAAAAATGGTAGAAATTGAAATTTGTATGTGGATTGAGAGCTTTCGTTCTCAACTAGTAGCAGGAAAACAACAAAATCTCTCCTTTTCTTTTTATTTACTGAGAGAAAGCTTTGCTATTTAACGAATAATAATGATAATTAAAGAAAAATCACTATACTTATATTATTTTTCCTCCATCCCACGTATATGAATAATATATGACACATTTTATTAGACTCACATAATTAATCATGTAAATCCAATTTATATAGATGGTTGTCCATTTCTTTTCTCTCTGTGATATTTAAATAATTAGTAGCAGTAGAATTTTCACAAGTTAAGAGTAAGTTAGAGTTGAGGTCTGAGCATAAACTAGATCTATAATAAGTAAGTTGGAAACACCAAATAGCCGACCATATTATTATTCGATGAAATCAAATTGGAGCAATATAAAATCGATAATACTTAGGTTTTATTTATTTCTTTATATATGGGAACTTAATACCACTAATTGGGAACTTTTAGGATCACACAACGTGACAAAAACCTTAGAACAAAACATCATGTGTGTTAATTCCACAACAAGAAACTGTATTTGGGGACCATAAAAAAGACACGCAAATATACCAAATTAACATCTTAACCGTACTTAATTGTTACTATTTTTTTAGAATTTTTTTTTATTATGATACTTCTCATGACCAAATATTTTGGATGACAAAAAGACAAGTTGAAAAGTTAAAATAAATTAAGAAAAAAACTTTAAAGTAATAAATAACTTAATCTATACTCAAAAACTAAGTTCAATCAAATTCGAAGTTTATTGACAACTTAAATGTTTATAAGGTAGTTTCGTGTGTGACGTGTGTATGCGTGCACCGGATTATTTAACAAATAAGTATAAATGTAGAAAGATAATAAAGGAAGGACAACAGTAAATAAAAACATAGAAAAAATAGGCATAAAAATACGATGATGTCCTTAAAATAATAACTATAAAATTTAAAAGTAAATATTAATATATGAAATAAATAATGTAAATGAAGCATTCGTGCATAATAATAATGCATAGAATAATTTACCTCTTACTTCTTCTACCAAAAAAAAAAATTATGGTTCACTTTCGATAATTTAATTTTGAGTACCCCTAAAGATACAAGTATTAATAATTTTACAAATTTGAATTAATCTTATATAATGAAATAAATAAACAAATTTTAATATTTTTTTAAATTGTATGTGGATTGCAACTTACGAATATAATGCCATAAATTTTGAAGTTTAAACTTTTTGACAATCTAAATGTTCAAATGAGTGGATAAATGTCAAATTTTAGTTAAACCCATTTAAATATTGATTAAAAAAAAAAAAAAGGAAAGCACGTTGTATATATTAAGACCACAAAAATTGGAAGCACATGGTGAAGTATAATATCCCCACATTCAATGTTTATGGTGACATTAAATTAAATTAATATCATATGTCAAAAGAGGTGGCTCTACTCCTTGATTGTCTTGTCGCGTCTAAAACATGTACAGTCTGAAATGCACTACATGTCAAACAATTAGTATCTTATCCAAAGAATATTGATACACCTTCTTTTTTAAATTATCCCAAAAAAATTGATATATTTTCTTTTAAGAATATAAGACCCACACAAAAACAATTTATTTAGTTACATGGGTCATACACACATCACACTCACGACTAATACAATTACCCACTACACATTAAATATTATTTCTCTCACTTCACTTTATATTAAATTATTATACTCCTTAAATTACGTGCTAAAAAAATACATCAGTATTTCCAAGACGGAGAGAGTATTAGACAGTCAGATAAATAAAAACTTAAAGAAAGATGTGAAATTATACCTAAAAAATACGCATAAACCCTATAAATGTGGATTGGATTTTCTTCTCATCTAATATGTCAATTATATTAATATTTATGTAATTGCATTCTTGAACATCGTAAACAAACAAACTAAATTTCTAAAATAACAAAATATCTATCCAACTACAAGTAATTGTATTCATATTATGAGAAATAATGATAAATTATATATATATATATATTATATTTATAAAAGCTTATTTGCAAATGCGCTACCTAAACGAACACAAAACAAGATTGTCTACGAGCTTTTAACAAACAAGATATGAAATAGTGCTCAAGTTTTGTTCGTTTATAAAACGAGTTAAAAAATGAATTTTGTTAGTATTTATTTGACTAATCAATATATATAAACAAGCTCTTAGCGATTGATGTGATTTTTTCTTTTTAGATGGTAAAGATAAGTGTGAGATAGACGAAAACATAAAGTTTGAAGATAAGTATGAGACGGGAGGAGTAATAATTAATAATGTTCTCGGAGTTCTATCAAAATAAGTGAAATCTAGTTCCCTTATGTAGCTAATTGAGTACTTAAGCCATAATTAAAAATTGTTTAACTATGATAAGTGTCATATTGCACCTTTTCTACAACAATTCTTAATCATGCACTTAAAAAATTGAAAGACAAATACTTGGTGATACCATGTCACGAAACAAGTTGGTTGAAGTTGATAAGAAATGATAATATTTTAAAAATAATAATAATAATAATAATAATAATAATTGAATAGAAATGAAAATCAGTTGGTTGATGTGGATAAGAAATGATAATATTTTAAAAATAATAATAATGATAATGATTGATAAGAAATGATAATCGTCCAGTAAATTATATCATGAAAGATATATTATTAAAAAAAAAAGTTGACTTGCACGTAGTTTATATAAAAGTGGTCAAATGTAATGAATTTTTTAAAGTCAAATAGTAATATAAATGATTACAAAATTATTCAAAATTTAGGATCCTAGATCTAAGTTACATAGATCTAAACTTGTATTAATATAAGGCGTCATATTTAACATATACACACGCGCATTGATTTAAAATACTCCATATTCTCCCCCAGTTTTCGAGGGAGCTAACAATTTTTTTCACGAAGATTAATGAGTATAATAATTTAATGAATAGAGAATCGATCGAGGATATAATATTTTAATATGTAGTGAATAATTATATTAATAGTGTGTGTAAGCCCATATAAATATATTGATTATTTTGTAAGAGTCTCGTATACATAAAAATGTAAATGTGTCAATTTTTGTAAGGGCAATTCAGAAAGAAAAGTGTGTCAATATCTGTGTTACGGCAAGAGTATTTTTTCTTAAATTAATTTTATTTATATACGTTTAAATCACATTTAAAAAGTCTAGAAATCTTATATTGAGTAGATGTAAGGTAATTTTTTGCATGTTTATTTAAAATTTCAAAACATACACCGTAGGATTGTTAGTGATATTTTGATCATGATGAATTATATAGTATTACTCTTACTATTTTGTTTTTCCTCACACGTGAATTTCTCAACAAATTAATAGGAGTATTTATTACTTATTAACATTCTTGCTCTGATACTTCGATTATCAAACTAGATAATTGTAATAAGTTGGATTACAATTAAATAAAGATAAGAACGGCCTTACTCTATTCCTTCATAAGGAATAGAAGGCCGGAGAGCTCATAAAGAAGATACTCAACTAGAGTATCGTACAATCAAAGCTAAAGTAGAATCCAATATCCAATTCTTTTATTGGGAATTGGTGGACTTGAAAGAGACTAAAGGAATACCATTAATGAGTTTTAGATAACTAAGGAGAAGTTTCTCTTGAAACACACATTTTTAGATTTCATGACAGTCCATCTCAGGACGAGACTATTTTATATTTTTGTAAATAGTTATTTTTTATTAAAGATATTATCAAAAAATTTTTAAATAAAAAAACATTTATTTTATTATATTATAAATTATTTATGAAATAATTCACTTCATCATTATTATTTTTTGATATCTTCTTTTCAAGATGGTTTAACTTGTGTTGTTGCCGATATCCAGAATATGGACATCCACATCCATATTCTAATAAAATATTTCTCCATATGTAAAAAAACTAGTACTCCACCTTTAGTAAAACCCTTCTATAGCCGAGATCACCTTAAAACCTAAAAAAAATCCTTAACCTCTAAAATTATAAATCCAAAATTGCAAAGTTAATTATATTTTTTTATATATTAATATAAATATTTTTTTATTTAAAATGAAAGTGCATGAAATGCATTTTTAATTACCTTCATAATAATCTAAAAGAAGGGATATAAATATAGAATGAAATTTTAAAACCAATAGCTAACTACATGTCTAATTAGAAAGTTCAAAGACTCATAAATATAGAGTAGATAATTTCCTCGTTGTAACAATATTAACCCATAGAAGGAATGCAGAAAAATTAATGGGATGGATAAAACTTCACCATCTCCAAAAATTATAATATCCTTTAATATTGAATATCATACATTTTAATATAAAAGTTTATACCTTTGATTTTATGGAAAAAAAAAATCTTACTCAAACATCAATACCTTTCACATTTAAACATGCTCTTTTAACATAGGGTAAATAGTTTATTACTTGAATTTTAAATGCAAAATTTGAGTCAAAAATTAACTCCGCTAAATGTAAGAGACGTGTTAAAGTGACTTGTTTAAGTATTAAACGATTCACTCCTCTATCAGATTAAGTTTTTAGATAAGGTGGTCGTTAACATTTTTCATTGAAAAAAATAATACCATTATTAATTAAAAAAATACTATTAAAATAAAATGTTATATACATCCATGTTATGTACCGAGCGTACAAAATTCCAACTCCGTTAAAGATATCTCCACTGAATTTTAAATAATTTAAAATATTATTAAAAAAAAAAGATGTTGTCACCATCCGGCTGCCTAAAATCTTTTTAAGTTGAACAAATTTGTCTTAAATGAGTTTTATGGGTTATTATAGCAGTGCTTGGATTAATTGTCAAATGTATCATGGATCGAGCTAGGAATTTTTGTTATGGGTTTGTTGGAGTATATATTGTGACTTTATATTTTAGGTTAAAGTTATGGAGCATTAATAATATTTTTTATTTGATATTTATTTTAAAATATTAATAGATACAAATAAATTACTATTAAAAATGATATGATTACAAAGATATATATTTTTTAATTATAATACTGACTGAAATTCTAATAAATTATTAAAAAATATATATATTAATTGAAATAATAACTAACATAAACTAAAATATAAATGCATATATGCATATGAATATTTGTATACATTTACTCATAAATTTTCTTATACTTTTATAAAACGATTTCACACTCTCATGAAAACACATTAAGACTTTCAAGTGACATGATAGAGAATTTAATAAAATAAAATAAAATAATAATCTTGTTTCAAATTAATTAAGAGGCCGAATCTTAGCCGGTTCAATTGACATTTGCTGATACAAAATTTTCAATTATTTGGGAATATTTAAGCATTTGAATTTTTCATGTAACAACAAAGAGGCCGAATCGGATCTCTTTAATTTAATTTCTATAATTCATTGGATTCCAGTCACTTTATTTTTAAATAATATTAATTAAGATTCATGCATACATCAGTATCTAATTTTTTAATCTGAACTTTGAATAATTTTTATATATATTCAAGTCCAATACGAGTGGCTAACGAGCCGAATGGGCTCCTTTAAGCATCAATATTGTTGATTTGGTGGATCTTTTTATCATATTATAAAGATTATAATTATACGATGGTAAACACTCTGTAAATCAAATTTATGATCCACTCTAATTCTATTATAGCCTATGTATTGGTAGGGTTTAAATTAAATAATGCATACAATTATTTAAATAATATAGATTTTGTTATAATCTAATTATTATTACTTTACCTATAAATATGAGATATTCTTATTTACCTAATGAATAACAAGCCAGGCCCTGGACTTGGGCCCACCTTAAATACATTATTTCATTGGGCTTAAATTCAGCCCACCATGACAATATACCTTAATATTTTAGCTGAACGAGGCCAGGGCACTGAAAGCTTAGGTTCAGTCATGGCCGGAGATGAAGTGGCGGAGCCGCCGCTAGCAGTTACCGGAGACCGAATCGGGTGGGACGAGATCCACGGTCTTCCAGTCGTCTCCGCCGTTTCGCCGCCTCCGAAAACCCCCTGGTCCATGGTTTCCATCAGAAAGAATGGGTCTAACGATCCCCCGATAGTTTTTCCTCCCATTGACCACGAAAATCTACACGTTTCTCCCGACCCTCCCACCACTCCCAATCTAATCCCTCGCATTCACGCTGTTAGCAAGCGAATACTGTTTTCGGACTCCGACTCTGATTCGGATTCGAATTCATCGGCCACATTTTCCCCGTCGGATTCGAGCCCGGCGCCGCTGTCCCCGCTCTTCCCGGCGAGGCCGAAGGCCGATGCGGCGTGTTCGTGGTTGGAGGTGCTGAATTCAAAGGTGAATGGCTTGATGCACTCCTTTTGGACCATGTCCCGAGGTGTGTTTTCCAGTTGGCGGTCCGCCGCGTTCACCGCCATTCTGGTAGCGTTTCTGTACTTCCGGCGGCGGATGAGATTGAAGAGCGGAGGAGAGACAAGGGATCGGCTCATCGGCACAATCAAAGAGAAAGATGAGGTAAGTGTTTGTGAAAATGCCCAAGTGAACAAAATTTGTTTTTTTTTTTTTTTTTAATTAAGATTAATTTGATTGCAGAAAATAAATGAATTATTGGATCAAATATCGCGGATGAATCAGTTGTTGCTTTCACTTCAAAAAGTTGGGACTCCTTAGCAGGATCACAAGCAAAAGTGATGATAATGTTGTACATATTGGCATTACATTATTTATGTGAGAGATTGATTATAGCTTTGATTTAGATAGAGTAGTATTTGTTTAGTGATATGTTACTTTACTTATTGGTAGCATTAGAAAGATGAACACTTTTTCTGTAAAATATGAATACGTGCAAGACTTTACTTGCAAATGTAGTAGTATCTCATGAGATGAAATTCTTTTTTGGTTTCTCATTTTAATGTTTGGCTAACCAAAACTTCATTGTTTATTTACGGATCTGAAACAATGAAGAATCAACACCCCAACCAATTTCTTTCAGTTTGAGAGAAAAGGATTGCTTTATAACAAAATTAAAGAGTTTTGAAGATAAAAATCAAGGCACAACAACAAAGTAAAAAGTGGTTTCTGGTGGATGAACTTCCCCTAATGCATGGTCGTTTCTTGTTCTTCCTAACCCTCCATCTCTTCCTTGTTCTCTCTGCCTCTGCCCACAGATGCCGACGCAAGCTCGGAGAAGCCCAACCTCAGGTCTCGATCCTTGATTATGGTGAAAATATGGTGCCTCATACTGGTGCTGGTGTTTGTGGGCACTTTTGTTGCTGGAATGTCGCCCTACTTCATGAAATG
Source organism: Pogostemon cablin (assembly GCA_023678885.1). NCBI lineage: Eukaryota > Viridiplantae > Streptophyta > Magnoliopsida > Lamiales > Lamiaceae > Pogostemon > Pogostemon cablin. Next base: position 5,256,334 of record CM042960.1, on the reverse strand, counting down.
AAACAAGGGTTTTCTGGTGTTGGGGATTCAATTTGCAGGAGGGGTGTTTTTGGGAACTGCGTTGATGCATTTCGGTGTGTTGATGATAATTAATGTCGTGGGTGGTCTTAAAATTAATTAATTAATGTATAATACTCATTAATAATGTAAAATGAATGGGTAAAAAGGTATTAAGGGCAACTCCAGCAAATCGACAATATGGGGTGGATTCCCGTCAATTTCTTTCTCCAGCAGCTCGGCAAAAAGGACGGCATTTTTGTGTTGGTTGCCAAATCCACCCCAATTTGCGGTGGTGATGCCGTCCCAAGGGGGGTGCATTTAGTAATATGTACATATATTATTTAATTATATTGGGGTATTTTAAAAAATGAGATATGTTTATGAATTTTTTGGGTGCACCGTATAGCCCCCTTACATAAATTTGAATTAAAAAACTAGAAACAACCACCAAGAGTTGTCGAGAAATAAAAGACATAATTTATCATACACTTCATCACAGAAAAGCATAAATGGAGGTAAGGCAAGGGTTACTTTCAATAATATCCAAGCGTTCTTTTCTAACAAAAGTTCTTATTCTACATGGTTTTTTACATAAAATAAAAAAGCCCATAGAGTCGCATATCTTTTAGTCCCCGAGACAGACGGGGTTTATCATTATCATAAAAACAAAGGAACAAGTCTTACACAAAATTAAATTCTAGAAGTAGTTAAAAAGTAGTAAATAATAAACATTCTAAATTTAGGAAGTTGTACATATAATATAGTCTTTAAAATTTGATATTCTTGAGTTTCTAAAACTAGCAAATTCAGCAAGTTATATTATTAATTAATATATTTATCTTTTCGTTAAAGAATTCATAATTTGAAATAATACTGATAGAACACAAAAAAAAAAGAACGGAATGAAAAGTAATCCCTCAAAAAGGGCCACAGAGTTCATCTCTGCCACAAACCAATTAAGGTTGCAAAATTAAATATATTTTTTCTTTTTTTTTCCACTGTAGAGTACATACGGTATATAAAGAGACTCAAGGCCCCTAATCCCAAGCCTAATTCCAATTACCATTATGATAGGAAATTTCCTTCTTGACTAATTAATCTAAATTAAGACCCTAATTCTAATTATTGTTATTATGATATGAATATAAAATAGGAAACTAAATAATCTAACTTAAGGTAATTATTGACTTAATAAAATGCCAAAATAACTTATGTCTTCGTGCTCTATCAACGCCGCCATCTCTAAACAGCCTTGACCACAAGGCTGCAATATGAAAAAAAATGATCCAATGATCAGCCATATTCCTCTTTTTCAATGGAGTTCGGAAGGGCTGGTTGGACCTCTTCATTGAGTTCCTCCATCTCAGGAAGGAGCAAGATGCGCAACTTTTTGGCAGCACATCTATGCAGTGGCCCCAAGGTTGGCCACATCTATAACATATTCCCTTAGCACGGTAGTCGCGGGCCTCCACCGCTGTTAGTGACGCATGTTCCTATGCTGCAGATGCCCGGAGTGGCTTGGGGGTCCGAGTACTAGGCTGGTAGAGAGGGTTTGGAAGCTGAAATTAGCTGAGGATTGGGCTGATCATAAGTTTGAAAAATAGGAAGGGTGGGGTGCGGTTGTGGTTAACAACCTGGAATGATGGCTTGTTGGAGTAGGGCGAGGGTTCCGTGAACCGATTTAGACTCCTAGCTGCCGCGATGGCTGAATGCAAATCAATGGATTCCGGATCAGAGATGCGTTCCCAAATCGCAGGTTTGAGGGCCCTAAAAACATCTCCAAATATTGATCGGATGGCAAACTTAGAAGTTGCGCCACCCGCTCCTTAAACAAAGCCAAGTAGTCTTCTAACGAACCTGTCTGTCGGGTCTCGTGCATTGCCTCATACGCGTTTCTGGCAGATGAGTCACCAAAACGTTCAATTAACTCCCGAGTAAACTGCTCCCAGGTGATTGTTGGTGAACGACGCATTGTCCATTGGGCCCAATACATAGCGCGGCCTGACATCGCAATTAAGGTTAATGGAACCCTCTTGTTTGTTGCTGTCTTCTGCACTAGAAAATATTGTTCCGTCTGGGCTATCCAGGCTAGTGGATCAGACCCATCGAACATGGGTAATTCAAGACTCTTCACCGCAAAAAATCATGTGGAAATTTGTTGCCCAGACGCAGCGCCAGTGCCAAGTGTTAATCCAGTCACCACATTGTCGGATGGAGGAATGTGTGACGTTCCGGTGTCCTGATGGCATTCCAAGACTATTGTAAGATGTGCAAGTTGTTTGGACAACTCAGTGATGGATGCTTGTTGTGACGCGATCTGATCCGTCACGATGGACTGAAACTCACTTAGTGAGTTCTCCACTGATTCGAGTCTTTTCTGTGTCATGGAGCGAGTGTTCGTTATTGATGCAAAGAGAGGGTAGGTCGGACCAATTGATAGAACACAAAAAAAAGAACGGAATGGAAAGTAATCTCTCAAAGAGGGCCACAGAGTTTATCTCTGCCACAAACCAATTAAAATTGCAAAATTAAATATATTTCTTTTTGTTTTTTTCCACTATAGAGTACATACGGTATATAAACCAAGCCTAATTCCAATTACAATTACGATAGGAAATTTCCTTCTTGACTAATTAATCTAAACTAAGACCCTAATTCTAATTACCGTTAGTATGATAGGAATATAAAATAGAAAACTAAATAATCCAACTTAAGGAAATTATTGACTTAATAAAATACCAAAATAACTTGTCTTTGTGCTCTATCAAATACACTGAGCAAAGATTCCAAAAACAAGAAGTGAAGATCTGATCATTCTCTCACTTCCTCTCTTTTAATGAAGCTTGAGACAATCCTCCTCCTCAACTTTGTTCCACCCACACATTAAATGAATGAAATACTAAAATACAACTAATTAAAATAACCACAAAAAAAAAATTCTTTTCCCCATGTTTTCTGACTTTACAGAGACAGAACATCCAGGTGAAGTCCACAAACACCTCCAACGAACTCTTTTGTATAATTATCAACTGTGACAGTTTCTTTCATGGACCCATTTTGAAGGGAAGCAGAAATCTACAATAAGACCATGCATATAGAAAATCAATTGTCGATATTGACAATGTAAAGTAATTAGACAGAAGTGGCATAATTGCAACAAAGGGAGTAACATATAAACAGGAGGCAGGAACTAAACATATTATAGAATCCAGATTTGAAGACTCAGGTGTATCATGATCGTTTTCATAGATATGATAATGCATGAATGATGAAAAAAATCAACCTAAGAGTAACAATAACAACAATAACATAGACAAATACCACACGAGCTAACAAGCTTAGTGAAGTAGTACCACATTTGACAATTTAAAAAATCCTTCATATCTTCCAAGAAAGGAAAGATGTCAGACAATGAGTCCCGCAGTGTTGTCCTACCACAAAATCCATACACACTAATAAGGTTCAACTTGGCTCCAATTGAATGATGCATGCCAAAACATGTTCTGTTTGGTTTCATGTCATTGTCAATGTCAACTCTCAAATTTCTAAATGCCATTAAGTAAAATTGCGGATGGTAGGTTGTAAAAATGCTGACTTAAAGGATGAAAATATAATAAAAATGCACTGCTTTCCCAATCCGAATATGTTATTAGTAAAGCATGGTTTAGTAGAGAAGCAAAACTTGTATTTAATCTCAGGATTATGTAACATTTTATATGCACCTTCACCATTACTTGATTTAAATTGCAATGCAAAATGATAAATTTAATATACTGTGTGTTCTATCACGTTATAAGAATTGAAAGAGAAGTTATTGTTAAAACACTGAATTAGATCCAGAAGACCTATTGTGGATTTTATTTAGTTATAAATAATAAAATGCGTATATATTAAGTACCATATGGTTCTTCCCCAAAATAGATGCATTAAGCTACTCTTTGCAAAGGGAAGGCTATAGGCTATAGCTATAGGTTTGGAAACCAAATGAAGTAACTACTAGTCTTGAAAATGGTTTCACCATTTGGTTTTCAAATGGTAGAAAAGGAAAAAAGAGACAAGCATAGTTCTTAGCACATTTAATTATTTCTAGTTTACATAGGGTTGGCTATACCAATTAAGAACGTGAGAATGTGTTTTAAGAAAGAAATACTAATGTTATTTTAAATTGAAATCCTACAATCTACTTCTGGCTGCTGCTGCTGATTCTATCCTCTCCCTTTGTTGGTGTTTTGGGTGATGAAAATGCATGTTGGTTTAAATAAATAAGTAAAAGTATTAAGAGAATCATATATCAAAATGATTATTTCAAAAAGGGAAGCATTGATGTTAAATTTCAGATATGGATTCATCAAATTAACTAGCTGACATTCATCAATATTTAGAGATATGCATTAGAAATGCCACGTTAACAATAAATAGAGCCACAGGGCTAAACATTCGTGGAAAGCTGATTGTAAGTTCTGATATGATTATGCCAAAAGCAACAACTATCTATTTCAAGAATAATAAATAAAAAACCAGATCAAGAATGTAAACATTAATAAATATCACAAATCTTAATGTGATGATTACCTGCAAAATGGTGCTCAAGTGTTACAGCACGCTAGCTAACTCTTAGATCCAGTGGATTGGTGATCTGAATGTCGAATATCAAACTGATCTACATTCACCAGCGGCGTAACAGTTTCATTCCTGATTCGTTTAATATTCGGACTCACCAAACCTCTATGCCTAAACCCATACAAGTTCAGCACTTGATTGTCTGCGAAGTTGAATGCTCTCTCCATACTCTTCAAACACCTCTCCGCAGGATAATCCCCATAACTGCCACATGGCTTACAACCCACAAAATGGGTCACAAATGGCCACCTCTCATCACCCAAACCCGGATGGTACTTCTCAATCATCTCCTCGTAATGATCCACCAACCCTTCCCAAAACCCATGCAAGAAATATGAGTTCTCCACAAACACCTTATCCATCCATTTATCCTTCTGTGAAATCAGCAAATAAATCAATGCAGATTGATCATCCGCCTCAAATGCCGGCCGGCCCTTCAGATTAGCCGTCAGGATCTTCCCAGTTTCCTCACGAATCGGACCCTTGGGTCCCATTGGAGCCCAAGTATCCAGTAAATCTAATGACCACTGGCAATTCCGAAACAAGAAACTGCCAGTGTTCAATGCAATCCACGACTTCTGATCGAACAACAAATCAGGATACCCATGAATAACCATATTGTGATCCTTATACTTCAAAACTGGTATCTCAAACACCATATCAGTAAACATGGCATCACTATCCATCCACCAAATCCACTCTACTTCGGGATGTGACAACATCAATCGCCGAATTAATGGCAACTTAGCCCAGTAACCAGCCATTTCCTTGTCCAAATGAGCCATATTGTAAACAATTTCAATCCCATGAATCCTACAGTAATCAATCTTATTCTTCAAAGCTTTCAACAAATAGTGATCCCCAATTGCATTATCACAGGGATTTGGCGGCGACCCAGTCACAAGCATCATCCTGGGTTTTCCATTAATTGAACTGGGAAATTGAGGGTTCTTTTGAAGCCATACCTTACGATCTTCATCCCAGGTAGTGATTTTAGGTCCTAGAGTGAAAGTAGCATTCAGGTCGAGATACTCCTCAGGGCCATCATCCGCGGCGGACGGGTCCTTATCGGATCGGATCTCCGCCAGGATCCGATTCGTCTCCTCAATTAGATGCTGGTTCTCCGCTTCTGCTTCGGAGGAAATCAGGTTGCCGAGGCCGATTGTGCCGCGCAGCACGAGTATAGTGACAAAGCCGCAGAGAATGGTGATCTTGATATTGTTGAAAGTTTTGTGGATCTGCCGCCCCCGAGGGAGCAGCGAGGCCGCGCGGCCACGAGCTTCACCGTTGGCGGTGGTCGGAAGTGCGGCCGATGTCCGCTTCTGCGTAGAAAACGTGTTCTCTGAACCCATGAGTTCAGAAACAGCAATCGATTCAGTTCAAGTATGAATTCAGTGACTTCACTAGTTCTTCCTCAACCGAGAATTCAACTCACACACATTCACACACACATCTGACTCTCTCTCTCCCCCCTCCTCTCTCTCTCTCTCTCTAGAGTTTATGGGATGGACGTGGAGGAGGAGAACTGGAAGGAGCAGGAAGAAGCACCGACTGTGATTAGATTTTATTTATTAATTAATAATTTAATAATAAAATAAAATAATTAGGATAAGAAATTAATTGATGTTAATTGGGTGGGTTAATGGGGAATGAACAAGGAGACAAAGGAGTGTTCATGGGCTGGATTTAACGCGTTTTATTCAAGATTCTTCGCCTAATTATCAATTTCAACCTAACATTACTAATTTAATTCTTTTTTCCTTTTTCCTTTAATATGTTGGTAAATCTTTTAACACCAACTAGTGTTTTTGTGCTTAAATTATAATGATTTGCATTTGTCATGGAATTCACGTAACTCGGTGGCCTTTGGTTGGTTTATTATTAGGAAATGATAATGGTAATGAATGTTGTTTATTTAGAGAGATTAATTGATTGATAATATAAATGATTATAATGATTTTGATTGGTTTGTCAATTTTTTTTAGGAATTGAATAAAATTTTTATTAGATTTTTGTTTTTTAATTACTATATAATGCGTTATTATTATTACTATGGCAAAGGGGATCCACCTAACAAGAATTTAATACTAATTTTTCTTGTGGGCATGGCGTGTTCAAAGGCATAGTTGATCAACTCTATTATTATTATTATATGGAAATTTATTGTTATGAAGATTTAAGATTTTTTTAATAAAAATATATAAATTATTAATATACAAATATATATAGAGAAATGAAAAACATGAAATGAAAGATAGAGAGCAAAATTGATTAGAAGTGTCAAAATGAATTAGGTACATGCGGGATAACCCGCCCCCGTCCTACCAATAGCCCAATCCCTTGTCCCACTAATAATCCACCAAATTTAATTTTAAAAAATAATTGGTTTTTATGATTTTTTTTATAGTTTTCATCTATTAGATCATTTTAGTATCTTATTTTATATGTTTTATTTTAATTTTTTTATTATAAATATTACTTAAAAATATAAAAACGAGATTTGGCCTTCATGCGCCGTCCCACCCGGCCCGCCACGTCAGTATTTCAATTCATATAGACTCATTCCTCCAATGACCCAAACTAATATAACCTAACCCACCAACCAATTTTTGACCGCTTTATCATTGATAGATGAAATATTGATTTCATAGTAGCGGAGATTCAAATTACTATATAGAATCATTGTCTAATATCAAATATTTTTTCTGATTTCATACTCATTCCACTCTTTAAAACCTTTCTACCAAACACTTCCTTGAGTTTATAGTTTATGGTAGGAGCTATTTACAAATAATTAGTGTAACACTTGTGCATAAGTTACATAGATCAAAGTACTAATTAAGTATTATATTTAATTTTGAATGAATTAATGATTAAAATTTTAAGGAGATAAAACAAATTTTAAGAGGATGAATGATGCACAACAATAGTAGTTCACCAAACTCTGATAAACTTTGAAAACTATAAATGGGATTTTTTTTTTCATTAACAAGGGTAAGTTATTATTTGAGAAAAATAGGAAAGAATGAGGAGAGTGGTGTTGAGAAGTCCAAGTGATGATGTTGTTTCAACATTACATTATGGTAAATGTCACGAAAATCATTCAGTTAACGGTGAAAGTAATATTGTTAGGCAATTTATAGTGTGCACCCGGGTGCATCCACATACAAATATAAACAAAAACATATACAATTAAGAGTAAAAATGTATACAATTTAATTGTTAATTTTTTAATGAAAATTTGTATATAATATTCAATAAAATGTTATACACATATGGATGTTAATTTTTTTAATGAAAAATTAATGTGAAAAAAGTATACAATTATTACAAAACACGTATACAAAATAGAATAATATGTATACAAAATAGAATAAAAAGGTATACATATATGGGTGCACCCAATATACACTCATATTGTTAACGGTTGTTAAGAGTACATGCCTAGCACTCGGCGACTTCGACAGAGTTCAATTATCAAGTCTGTAGCTGCTACCACCGTTACTACCTCTTGGAGGTGGTCTATATTACCACCTCATAAGGTGATCCTCCGCTACATTACTTCTCTAATTTTAAGTCGTAATTTATGATTTAAAAAAAAAAAAAAAAAAAAAATATATATATATATATATATATATATATATATCAGTTTTGAAGTTAATATATATATCGACTACATATTAAAATTTGATGAAACAAAATTTGCACATGCAATGATTTTGAATACTAGGAATTTTTCTCACGTATCAAATGTGGAATCTTATTTTAATGCACGTTGTATCTTTATTATGATTAGTGTACTTAATTATATATATTGATTCTAAAAATTATTTAAATGATAAAAGTTAAAATATTAATTGTATTCAGCTCTTTTTTTGTTTTTGTTTCTTTTTTTTAGTTAGTAAAAACGAAACAGTTGTATGAAATGTAACTTAAGAGGGAGGTGATCTTATATGATTTCTTGGGGAAAAAAAATCTTACTACATATTTAATCCAGTATAGAAATATTTTTTTTCACTCCATGATATTAACACAACAATTGGCATACATACTATAGTCTTTAAAATTATAATTTTAAATAATTCTCAGTAAGTTGAGATGACACTTTGTTTATTCAAAGTCTTTTATTTAAAAAATCTTTTACTATTATTTTAGCTATGCTAGTGATTCCGCAGTATTGATTGTCCAATGGGATCGATTCGCAAAGTACCTCAAAAGTTGTGGTTTTTTTTTTTAATTTTAAAAGTTGAGACTAAATTATAATTAAAATAAATGTGATGGTTTTCATGAAATTAACTAGATATTTAATAAATAACAATATATTTAAAATCGTAATTCCTGGATGGTATAATGGGTCAAATTATGCTCAATAGAGGTATACATTCTGATTTGTTATGCTTCACGGAATGATTGTCATGGTTTATGCTGACTTCAAAATTTAATTAAATAGAGATTTATTATACGGCCCACTCCAATATTATACGGTCCATCCCCAAACCATATGGATAAAAAAGATGTCCCACAATTTCCTTCAAGTTTCTACATTTGTTCATTCCACAATTTTGTTCACAACTTAAAAATGATAAATATTATTTTATCCAACAACCTCAAAAGTTACTTTAATTTCAAATTTGCTACTCATTTTTCACATACATATCATTACTTTATACTTTTTTATTATCTAAAAATATTATTTTATCCTCTAAAGTCTACAAATTTGGTCAAAAAGAACACTTTTCTTAAAAACGTGGTACAATAAACGTGCCTATAATTTTAGGACGGAGGGAGTATCAAAGAGATGAGAGAGATTTTTTTTTGTTGACATTGAATGTCAGAGTAGTGGAGCGTGAAGGACGAGTAACTACTATTTATTGCTATCTTGATAAATGAGTGTAGGCATCGATGAATTTTGATCTCTTCGAAATAAAATAGTAATCACTCGAAGTAGTGTTTATCTTTCTTTTATTGTAATTTCTCAGCTTCATATATCAATTTTTTTTCTGCCTTCAATTTTAATTGGGTTGTATCATTTATGTTTGTTTTGAAATTTTTATGGGGTAGATTTTAATTTTAAGTTACATCTATGTGTATGAAATGGATAGTGATATGTGTAAAATATAAACTAATCTAAGAAAAGAGAGAATGAGTTTTAGTTGAAAAGATAAAATGTATGAAAAGTGGGTTGATCAAAATTCTAATTAGAATGAACATAGGTTTATGATTTACACTATAATAAAAGCCTGACATTAAAAAACATACCAGATTAGTTTAATAATTCAGCTAGACTTCGTTAGGCTATTCCAAAAATGCCCAAACAGATTCATACGTACAGAATATATCATTGTGAATTGAGTTTACCATTTATGAAAGTACTCTTTACTACAGGAAATTATTTTTTAGAAATGAGCTATTACACTTTTAAATGAAAAAGATTATTACTCAAATTATAATATATTATGATTTTTTATATATTCTTTTAGATAAGTAAGTATTTTTTTATTCATAATAGTGGTTAATATGGTTAACTGTATTTTTTTACCACATTTCATTTTTTTTAGATAAGTAATGTCATATCGAAGAGAATCTTATGTGAACTCGATTCACATATGCATCATATTTTTGTAAAATTACACTTTAGTATGCGAAAGAGTATTTTTTTAGAAAGATTAATGATTACTCTTCTGAATTGAAAATTACTATTACATCTCAATTATAAAAATATAAAAATCACAACATATCTGAATTTGAAAAGTAATATTTTTCATTTAAAAGAGTAATATTTCATCTCTATAAAGATCAATTTTTTCATGTGCTGAAGAAATTGGTAAACTACAGTGTAAGAATTTAAGGGGTAATTTTTAAAAAAATTTTATTTTTATAGTTTAGATTAAAGAATAATTTTTTACAAATTAAAGAGTAATTGGTAAATTAAGGTGCATGTGCAAATGATTCATACAAGTGTTTACCTTAATTTATTACATTTATTTTAATTATTATTATTTTATATTTTGTCATTTTTGATTTATAAACTTATTACTTTTAATGAAATACAGTTAGTAGATATGACATTAAATGTGGTTAATATCTTTATAAAATAAATGTTAAGTACATTTCAAATTAAGTGTAATCTTTTACTAGTTTTTTCATGCAAAATAGGAAAGAATGAGGAGAGTGGTGTTGAGTAGTCCGAGTGATGAGTTGGTTCGAACGGTGCATTACGGTGAATGTCGGAAAAACAATGCACTTCATATCGGTGGTCACATCGTCGATGGTTGTCAGGAGTACATGCCTGGCGGCGCTCAAGGAACCGCGGCGGAATTCAACTGCCAAGCTTGTGGCTGCCACCGTAGTTACCACCTTCAGAAGGTGACCTTCCGCCGTGTTTCTTCTCCCATTTCAAATCGTAATTCATGAATTAAAAATAAATCTACTTAGTTTTGAAGTTAATATATATGTATTGATTGATATTGATAGAATAGAAGGTGATGAAAACCCCTAATTTGCATGACGCAATGATTTTGATTATTAGGCTTTTTCTCATGTATCAATTGATTTTTGTATTGAAATTTTATTTCAATGAATTAATGTTCTGTCATTTATTACTATATTAGAGTGTGATTGTTTTATATTGACAAAATATTATTTAATAGATCTTAAAAGTTATTAAAATGATAAAGTTTGACCCTCATTTTATTTTTTATTTTTTATTTATAACGTTAGTAAAAATGAAGCAATCGAATGGGATGTAACTTAAGAAGGTATAGATGATTCTTCGGTTATTCTGAGTTTCTCATCCCAAAAAAAATCTAACATTTACAATATGATACGAAACTAATTAAAAATTAAGAAATATTTATACTCACACCTTATAAATCATGTTTAATGCTTTATTAATTCAAATATTAATTTTGTATTTAGAAAGTGAAATCATTTTAAAAAATTAATAACATTTTATATTAAATTAAACAAAATAATACCCTATATATAAAAAGTGTTTGCCATATTCTTTCACATCGGAACGAATGCACTGATCTTACGTTAATAATTGAGAGATACGCTGAAAGAAAAAAATGTTTAAATAAAAGCATCTTAGATGGAGGTGACTCGGCAAAATAAGTATTTTTTTTTAAAAAATTTAATTTATTATAGACGTTTTATTACAGGTAATAAATATTAACTTTTGGTGTGAGGGGGAATCCGGTCATTCAAATTCAAATTTGTGGATATGATTTAAGAAATTTTATAGAAATGAAGATTAAAACACGTGGATATTAGCTTGTGATCATCAGTTAACGTTCTACGATTCCAATCTAGTGAAAAAATAAAAAATAAAAATTTGCCATATTACTTCTTACTTTTTCAATTTTAATCATTTGACTGATAATTTTTGTTTTTTAGTGTAAATTTTAATTTTCATTGTTTTAATTTTAATTCTCCCGCCACTAATATATAGTGTCATGTCACGCACCACGTTACCAAGTTCCATATTCTCACTCGATCCATGTAAAATAACTCAAGATCCACTACCCCTTAACCTAAATCACTCACAAACATGATAAACTATTCTCTAATCACTCAAAATCTTAACCATGCATTAAACAAAATAGATTTTGGAATCAATTTCAGCACATCTCATATGAATGATCAACCCAAATTCTTCAGTTCAAGTTGATGAAGTGGAAACTCATCATGCTATGTGGGTAAGAAAGGGCAACGAACATCTATGTCCTCCATTATATCGTAAGACATTCTCTTTTTGTTTCGATTTGTAATGTGGTGATCGCTTTAGGTTTTATATATCATGCTTTTTAAGGGTTTAAATTCCACATTAGGTTCGTATTTAATGTCCGGGTTTTTTTTTCTTTTTCCTTTTTGTCGTGTAGCATGTGATCAACTTATCGATGAATTTCTTTTGTTGAGTTTTTTTTTATGTTATATAGTGGTCCGCTCACCTCATTAATATATGTTAAACTTTTGCTGTCTGTCATCTTTTAATGATTCTATCATTTACCTCATTAATAGTTATTACCCGACTACTAAAATTTTAGTTTTTAACAACCTCTTTAGCATGTTTTATGGCTTTAAATAACATGACATTTTTTTTATCCTTAAGCACCTCAAACCTTCACCCATAGGCCAATCCCGGAGGGTTTATATATAATATATAGTGCTTATGAATTTGAAGCTAACAGTACTACTAATAATGTGAAGTAGTTAGTTAATGTTAATATAGATGATGATGGGGTTGTGGTGATACTGAAGATAGTGATATTAATAATCAATTGTATTTTAGAGATATTTTTGATAACGAAGAAAAAGATAACTAATACTCTAAAAGAGTGTTTTGGTTCACTTACTTCATAAATGAGTTAGTGAATCATTATGGGCTTTTCAATAGTTATTATATTAATTAGGTTAGTTAATATAATGTTTGCTTTTATATTTTTACTCGATTATGATTAATAGATGATATAAATGAAATTTTACATTATTGTTTTTAAAAATTATGACCTAGTACTATTTTGTGCATATTATCTCTTATTCCAATATCTAAATTAATTGTAGTGGGTAGACATTCATTTTTTCAATTAAAATATAAATTAATTTTTAGAAAATTTTAAAGTTTAAATTTTGATTTTTAAAAAAATTAAAGCTTAGTTTAATTTTTGGAAATTAATTAAAATCTAAATATTTATTTATTTATGAATATGAAAAGTAACAATTTCTTTTAATGTTTTTATGCCTAAATATTAAAAATAAATAAAAATGCATATCATAAAATCTCACACACACATATATATATATATATATATATATATATATATATATATATATATATATATATATATATATATATATATATATATATATACTCCCTCCATCCCATTTCAGATGACACACTTTTTATTTTGGATTGTCCCACAAAAGTTTGCACATTCCTAAAAGAGCAAAAAGTCAAACACAATCACCTTTCTCCATACACATTATTTACAAAAAAAACCACCATTACCTAACACACCTAACATACTTTATCATTTATTTATTATAAAAAAAATATGATAATACCCCTAAAAGTTATAACTTTTCTTAATCTCCGTGTGGGAAGAGACATGCAAAGGGATGAAACGAGTATATATAACTGAGAGAATGCGAAAGAAAATTTTGATTTCTTTTCTATATATATATAAAAGGTCATCGTGGTAAAAGAAAAAAAAAAATAATACAATCCGCATTTTAGATGGGCTTACATGACCCAACAATCCCTTGAATTCCAATAAACATGGCTTGATCAATGTTTAAAGACCGGGCTTCAATAAATATTGGCCTAAAATTTTTCAACCAAATTAATTATTAGATTGGCTAACTAATATATTATGGATTAATTACTCAAAACAAACACTCCCTAAAAGTTTAACAATGGAGTTCAATTTAAGCCTACCGAATGCATTTTCACAACGTGTATTGCAAGTAAGCTTGTATTACTCTTGTGTTCCATTATTATATTCTTATAAATCGAAGCTCTATAATTCTTGCGATTTCTACTTACGCTTTGAAGGTGAGATTATACGCGTGTTTTTAGAATATTTTATGCATTTTATTGTATTATTCTGTTTTAATAACATTGAAATTTAATATTCTTTAGATCGGATAGCTCTTAGCGCATCTTCAATTCGTTTATCAAAAACAAATAGTTCAGACTAGATACAAAATAATGTATTATCTCATCTTTAATCATAAATTTAGATACGAAGGGAAAAAAATTCACGAATAGACATTGCCAAAAAAAAAAAAAAGAGCTAACCTATAAATTCTTTGCATACATTATGTGGAACAATTATTATAGAGTGGCTATGGCCACAACCATATTCAATTCTTCTTGTATACCAATTTTGGATAATCAAGTTCCACATATTGTGCTGTACATAAGTTCTAAGTTCAACCTATACGAAAAGTAATATGATAATTGCATCTATGTATAAATATGCACAAAAACTTGCATGATATCATGACATCAAATGAAAGGTATCAATTATCTTTTTCAGGGTACAATTGATTATCACTTTTCGTTTTTAGAGTACAACATGTGATCATTTTCAAGCTTAACCACTAATATGGAAAAAATTATGTATACGTACAAATATAGATTATGAATTTAAATTCACATAAAATAAATTTAATCACTACTAATTCTTCAACGACAATACAACCCCACACATTTACACTCCTTACACTACAAAGTATAATGATCATTAGAGATACATCTATGCATATAAAAACATCTAGTTTTTGTACATCACAGTGCAAATATGATGAAATTAAAAGAAACTTGATCAATAATCACTATATATGTATCCCATGAATATGCAGAGAAAAAGACCGCATCTAATAACTACACCAAAGTACACAAAAAAGAAATAATTATACTACTTTGAAATCCAAACTCTCACCAATCATAATTCCATTTTAGAATAAGATGGAATGCTTATATATAATAACTAAGACCAAAAACACGCGAGCTAATTGCATATTAAATTTGTGGCCTAGATAAAGATAATTTAAAACTTTGATGTGAAAGAATCCAATTAATGTCTATGAAATATGTTGAACCATGTTCTTAATGAAATCTAAACCTATGGATGCTAAGAGATATGTAAAAAAGTACTCTTAATAAAAAAAAATCCATTTTTAAAAAAAAAATGACAAAAATGGGTAACACAGAACTGTTGCTGCATTTTGCATATGAGAGACTGATTAGAACATTTGGAGTTGAAATCATTGATCATATACCCTAACAGATCAAGCACAACATATGATAACTAAAACAATATCAAAAGCCCATTTTAAAAGGAGCACTTAAAGAGAAAATAGATGAATGAATGATTAGTATAATTCTCATAAATTAGAAAGCAAATATCAGTAAGTGGGACCTAAAATAAACCCTAAAACACATGTTACTTTTTCAAATTGATCAATTGCCCAATATCTACAGGAATCGGTCCAGAAATCGATTCCCTTCAAGACTGGTGCATGTAGAATATACAAGGTCAATTTGAAACAAATTTATCACAATTTTGTTGTTAAAATATATAAGGTCAAAGTTCGTTTTCAAGAAAATTGAGATACATGCACACATATGTGTGTGTTTGAGTATGTGTAGGTATACTTTGAAAACATCCACAAATCATGAAAGATTTTAGAAACTAACTCTTACCAATGTAATTTCCGTACTGTTCACCTGTTTTGATTTACACTTTGCACCTTTGCACAGAAATAAGATAGACAAAAGTTATGTGGAAATTCATATAGAATAGTAAGAGAGAAGAACTAATAAATATTATTATCTTTGTAAAATAAACAAGGATTATTTTTTATATCTAACAAATAACATAACATCAATCCAATCCAATCCAATCCAATCAATAATGGTTCTGTATCCATAATTATTTGTATAAATAGTTCATTATTACCAATACTACAAAGTTCAAATGACAAACACATCTAAGTCTTGCTCAATTTTAAGATGCATCTCTTAAACATAAAATCTCTATACTTAAACTTGATTGGTAATAAGAAGTTAACTTTCCTTACAAAGATGATGCAAGGCACAACTAAAGTAATGTATAAGAAACATATATAGAATTGGGAGCATACATAAAGGTATGTCATTTTTAGAATTCACCAAAGACACTATATAAGCATTGATGTCAAAGAAATTCACCAATCTGTTTGCAAAACTGCATTTCTGAGCAAATATGAATTAATTTATTGTCACTAATTATATAATGAATTATGTCAACCTCAGCATATCACATTTTGCTTCAGAGTAGTGTAAGATTGATATTAAACTCTAAAATAAAAAACATTTTGCTTCAGAGTAGTGTAAGATTGATATTAAACTCTAAAATAAAAATAGAAACTCATGTTAAAAATAGGAATATGACTGTAGTTCCGTAGATTCATCCAAAAAAGTATTATATTGAAAGAAAAGGGGAATCAAATTGCCAAGAAAAAGTAAACACTAATGAACAATTAACTCTCTTCACAAAAACATAAAAATGATCATACGGCACTTAGAAGAACAAAAAAATTATTCACAAATAAGTTTGATGATGCACTTACTTTGCCTCCAATCAAGGAGACATGGGAGGTCATATTTTCTCTGTCATATTTCATAAATAAATGACGCATCTGCATAAAATTTTAAAATATAGTGTAATGTTACTTCAAAAGAAAAGCAAAAGTTATTAATTTTTTACTTCAAATAGAAAATAAGTAGTGTAATTTTTATAATATTGAACTTCAGCCTTTTCCTGCATCCATTGGAGAAATAAGTCATGTTATAGAATAATGAAGACTGTCTATCACAAACTTTTCAGCAACTCTCTCTAATACTTCTTGGCACTCGTTGCCATATCATTTCTTGTTATTACCTCTAAATTCTATATTAGAGCAATATCTTTTTGCCTCGTTATTATTGCTCATTAACTGGGAGGAGTTCTATAAACTGGAGACTTCTCAAGTTGTGAAAAAAAATAGTTAAATTAAGAAAAAATTAAGAAAAAATAAGAAAAAATTAAGAAATAATTAAGAAAAACTGGTATTAGTTAATTGAACTTGCAAAAAATTAAGAAAAAATAAAATACCTCAATAAGAAAATCAATATCTGAATAATGCTTATGTCACGACTCCTACCATAATACTTAAATAAGAGTCTGCACTTCCAAAAAACAGCGATCGACAGCTTAAAGAGTGCTAATACTGAATCATGATAAACTCACAAAATAATTCATGCTCATACACCAAAATCATGTTGCACACTAAAAATTGATCTGTAAATTCATATTAAGACAAAATTATTTGAATGCATAACAATAACATCATTCTCATATAATTAGCAGCAAGACAATTTGAGCAAATATATTAACCCAACCATACAAAGCACGAAGCCAACACATACCAATCATAGCACCTGAAAGACCTTTGAAATTAAAGGAAACTTCAGTAGCAACAGCTAGTGAACAATCAAAGACATGGAGATGATGGAGAGTCGCACATTTAGAGGGTAACACACCACCAAGAAATTATGAGAAGAGAATTGAAAATACAGGTTCAACATATTTTATGACATGAGTGAACGATACAACAACCATAGAGAAAGAAACACATATCGATTTTTATAGAAAATTGAAGGCCCAAGAAGTGCAACTATAAACTTCTTATCGATTTTTGGGCAAGGTTGTAACTTGAAAGACCACAGCATTAGCATCCAAACAGGACCGTAAAACAAAAGAAAAGATGCAAGAAGCCATGGATATAGAAATATGTTCAGCGCCTTCGTATTTTATATTCCCTCTATCCCATAGAAGTTGACACACTTTCCTTTTTGGTTTGTCCCATTAAAGTTGACACATTTCCTTTTTAATACATGAGACCCACACCAAACCAATTACTTTATTCTCATGGGTCCTACATACCACATCTAATACAACTACCCACTACACATTAAATATTTTTCTCTTACTTCACTTTATATTAAATTATTATACTCCTTAATCTCCGTGCCCAAAAAAAATGCGTCAACTTCTCCGGGACGGAGAGAGTATATAGTAGCAATGCATTTTCTCCATAGCAGCAAATAGACACGATAAGCTGCTATTCACCCAAAAAACCCATCAATACCCACACAACAGTAGTACTTTAGTGTTCTATTCTTTACCCAAATTGTATTATACTATATGAAATACATACATCAAAGAGGAAGAAATCTCACAATCTTGATGTCTTTCATATAATGATCCTTGATTTATACTAACCTTCTTAGATGTACTCCAATTGACACCTTAATGGAAGGCCACAATATATTATAGCAAAGTGAAGTAAGATAACCACTCAAAATTTTTTAAAAATTTAAAATTGGTGAAATCTAAATTATAAAAGAAAGTCATATAATTTATAACACTTTTATGAAATTGAATTAGAAACTGCCACCACTTGCTTACTTTCATGTTATTCAAAAAATTGTAAGAATAAATTGCTTCAATGCTTCAAGAAAGCGTTCAGAAAAATATTTCTATCATTATTAGAATACCTTCCACTTATTATAATATTATAAATAAAAACCAAGGATACTAACCTCTATCCAACTTATCAAATTATAGATTTCTATGAATCTACAGCCATTAGAAAAATAGTAGACATACATTGTGAGTTTAACAAAACAAACTAAGGAAAAAGTTAAATAATCTAAGAATGAGTATAACAATTTGTCTCAATTGGTATATTATTCATTGAAAGTTGTTCCCTAATTGGCCAATTATGAAAAACCAAAGGTAAGCACAAACATTGCAGCTATATATCTTTGATTCAGAAAAGTTCCCAAGTGTCCTTCTCATGCTATTATAATTATCGGAGGATGAGACCATCTTCAGCCTAAAATATCTTGACGAAAGCAACAAAGTAATATAAAACTGCAGAGGCTACGGTGGAAGCAGGGCAGCAGACACAATTACGATGGAGGAGGTAGCCGCGGCTACTAACTACAATTTAAAACCAATTATTTGAGAATAGACATTGCTTGGGAATAGAAAATTAAATCTAAAATGGCATAATTACTTGTGGATGCGGTAGCATCAGTGGATTAAATTTATAAATCAATCTAATCAGTACCAATCTCGCCAATTCATCAAAAGGATTAGAGTTCATATATCTAATGCATAAGTCTAGCTGACTGTCAAGTGATGGCTCACTGCTAATAACTTAGCTTTTATAAGCCCATAAACCTAAAATCTATAATTAGTATCTCAACAGAAATCCTATTTAATAGTCAAAGAGATACTTTGTTCATAGGAAACGAAACATATAATCCAGAAAAGTACAAAATCCATTAGAAGATAAACAATCTTCATGAAATACACTAAAAAAGATCTTACCCAAACAGATACAGTGATCGTGCTGAGCCAACCACAGGTTCTCAATCAAGAATTGTCATTGCCATTACTGCTGATTGATTTTTCCACCATATCTTTTAGCACTTGAACCTTCAGTCTTCCACTTGTTAATGAGATCCTCTTTTATTACAAACCGTTGCAAAGTCTATTATACTAATTTGAACCTAGAAGCCATAAAACAATTAAATAGAAAAAATATAAGAGAAATCAGCAAACATACAACTTATTTTAATCTCAATCCAATCTACAAAAAAATAGATGACTAAAATTTCAATTAGATCAAGTACAAAAGGAATTCTTTGCGATTCGTGTTTTTACCCATGCATATAATCGAATATACTATAGTAAAGATAAATTAAAAATATCAAGAAAAATATCAAAATTAGAATTACTTTAAAACTAATAATTCATTACCATAAAATAGGATTTTACTCATAAGAAGCTCTTGATACTCCTAACCTTGAAGTGTTTGGTTTAAATGCTGGTAAATCTTTTTGGGGGAGAAAAGAGACATTTAAAGACTATAAGAATTTAATAAATTAAAAAGAATGCAATTTATAGATGAAGAAATATACTTGTAATTGATAATCTTAGAGCTTTCAAGCCGAAAAAAATGATAAGATCTTTCAAGATGAATTAAGAACACAATCAAAATAACGATAGGAGCTTTCAAGTTGAAAAAAGGAAACCTTACAGGGCAATGAGAGTCTGCATTAGGGAATTGAACAGTAGTGGAAGGGATATTGTAATTATATATTGTAATAGAAGGAATATCAATACCTAAATAAGGGCATAAATAAGAACCTACAAAACCGGTTACAGAGTGGGAAACACAAAGTGCCCCATTAGGCGCTTTTATAAGCCCATAAACCTAAAATCTATAATTAGTATCTCAATAGCATTCCAATTTATTAGTCAAAGAGATACTTTGTTCATAGGAAACGAAACATAAAATCCAGAAAAGTACAAAATCCATTAGAAGATAAACAATCTTCATGAAATACACTAAAAAAGATCTTACCCAAAAAGAGACAGTGATCGTGCTGAGCCAACTACAGGTTCTCAATTAAGAATTGTCATTGCCATTACTGCTGATTGATTTTTCCACCATACCTTTTAGCGCTTGAACCTTCAGTCTTCCACTTGTTAATGAGATCCTCTTTTATTACAAACCGTTGCAAAATCTATTATACTAATTTGAACCTAGAAGCCATAAAACAATTAAATAAAAAAATTATAAGAGAAATCATCAAACATACAACTTATTGAAATCTCAATCCAATATACAAAAAAATCAGATGACTAAAATTTCAATTAGATCAAGTACAAAGGAATTCTTAGCGATTAGTGCTTTTACCCATGCATATATTCGAATATACTATAGTAAAGATGAATAAAAAAATATCAAGAAAAATATCAAAATTAGAATTACTTTAAAACTAATAATTCATTACCATAAAATAGGATTTCACTTGTAAGAAGCTCTTTAGTCCTAACCTTGAAGTGTTTGGAGAGAGAATCGAGATTCTTGTTCCTATTGTGCATGTTTAGAGTCAGAAATTGGATTCATCATGATTTCTCATTGGATTTTAGGGTTCCATACTAATTACATCATAATGGCTAGAAATAGACAGCATTGCAAAGTCTGTTATTTATTGTTTACAATAATCAACAAAAGTGTAGAACATCACTTTAATTATAGAGTTCACCCTCTGTTATTTCACAATACCATAGGATCTAATTAAGAGAAATTGATATTTTTTGCATCAGAATTAACATAGACTTTATTGGTAAGATAGCTTTAACTTTTAACAATCTAAACAATAATCAATAAATGCACAAATAACCCAACCCTGCATGGAATAAGAATGTTTCAACACAATTTAAACACTAATTCATAGGTTTTGCAGATATGCATAATGGATGTATACACAATCACAAATCATTTAAAGAAAATAAAATAAAAAATCATAAAAGATCAGCAATCCTAATAAGAAAAACAAATGAATAAAGGCAAACAACTGATTGCAACACAGAAGAAACAATGTACAATACGTAATTACCATGAACATTACTTATTAAAAACTATAAAAATCTATTTCGCAGATCAACATATGTTAATAAAAAGAATTCATACTTAATCTAAAGGAGGAACAAAGGGAAATCGAACCTCATCAACAGGAGTGAGCGAAGGCAGAAACTGTGTAAAAAAGCGAGTGAGAACTCGGGCGAGTCGGGAGCCGAGTTCATAGCACACTACTGGAACAAAACAAAAAAAAAAGAATTCGAAACAACATAAATTGAGAAGAGATGGGGCTAGGGCACGATTGTACAGACATTGACGATTCAGAGTTGCCCCGGATCGACAACGGCTGGTCCCCCCATCGGAAAATCTGAATCCCCAATTTCAGCAATTCTCTATGATAACTCCAATATAAGTGTCTCTTTCCGATTAGCCGCAGTGGAGACTCTTTCCATTACAATCGATGATTCGTATTACGCCGACAGAGTCAAAGCTTAGATGTTCCTTCGATGATTTTTAAAATCTACTCAAAATACCCACGTAGGTGTAAAACACGAATTGAAGACTCTGATGAAAAGTTAAAAAAAGTCAGAAAAATTTACAAATAAGAAAGTGATGAAGAAGATCGCAATTAAAAGATTAGAGAAGAAATAATTTCATCAATTGATGGATCGAAAGAAGAAGAGGACCATACCGATTAGAGAATGATGGGGATTTTAGAGAAAATTGGGTGGAGAAAACTTGAGTACATGGACGTGAGAAGAGTGAGAACAATCAGAGAAGAATTGAGAATTGGAATATGGGTACTCCATCATGCATCACAGATTTCGAAGGGCACAGTAGAAGTTTTATTAATAATTCACTAAACAATAAGAGAAGAGAAACAATACCTAGATGACGGCAGAAGAAAGAACATAAAAAGCCGGTTGAGCGGGAAAACACAAAGTGCCCATTAGTGGCTATATATATATATATATATATATATATATATATATATATATATATATATATATATATATATATATAACCCTATCAATTATCAAAATCAAATGATCGATCACCTTTTAAGTGGCTTTTTTTCCTTAATTTGATTTCTAGTTGTCCAATGTATTTATTTACTTATAATGAGAGAGAAAAAGGGATATTCTTCCTTATGTAGTTATTATGTTAAAGTAAAGTAATAGAGTATGAGACAATTTAATTATATTCCAAAAATTTTCAATTCTAAAAAGCCACAAAATGGATAAACTAACCACTTGAAACATGGTTTTTTTTTTTTTAAAAAAAAATCAATTAGGGGCTTGTAATAATATATAAAACCATTAATTTAAAGTTTGAATTTGATATAATTATTTCTTATTTTATCAATTTATGTCTAAATTCAGCTTTTAATAGATAGTTTTATATATTTCAGTTTCCTAATTAATAAAAAAATTTAGACTCCTAATTAATAATTTACTATTTCTTAGATTTTGAATTGAAAAAATTCCTTTAAATCTAAAGTAATATAATAGCAAAGTGAAAAAGTCGAGTCAATTTTTAATTTACACCCTTGAATTTGATTATTGTAAGCCATTTTGAATCTCATCCCCTCATCACATTATTGAATCTCATCCATTTATCACAATTATGAGATTAGATCTAGGCAATTGATTTGATACCTTATTTAAAATATACCTTATTTAATTTTTGTCATAATGATATCATATTTAATTAATTTTAATTTTAAGATTTTAAATTTCCCTCTTATTTATTTCAGTAAAATTTAATGTATTATTTATATGATACTAACAATTAACTTTATATTATGATTTATTTTTGTAATTATAATGTATTTTTGAAACTATATTGTAGTTTTAACAATTAATTAATTATTAAATTATTTTATTCTTTATTAATAATTTTGAGTTAGTATTATTGGTCCATACATCTTAATAATTTTAAATGGGTCATGAACAACACTTTCGTGCGCCTTTAGAATTTTGTGTTAAATTGTATACCTTTTAGTATAAAAATGTGTACCTTTATTTTCTAAAGTGTATACCCTTTAGACAAAAGCAATGTACCCTTACCCATAATATTAAATTTCTAAAGACGCACGGAATGTGTTCCCGTGCGCCCGAACGCACCCAAGCCTCACTCTTAAATTATTTTCTTCATCATTAATAATTTTGAATTAATATTATTAGTCCTAACATCTTAATAATTTAAAATGGGTATGTATAAGTAATCAACGGGTAATGATATATGAATTTGAAACGGAATTAAATAATTTTATATTTTTAATGAAACGAGTACAAATATGAGTAGTTGGGTATTGATAAACGGGTTTGGGACGTGTATGAGTATCATAATATATTTTTTTAATAAAACAACTTAAAAATATTAACTTTTAGATGATATTTATTTATACACGGTACGAGCATTATGAAATAAGCAAGTATCTTACATAATTAATAAACATAATTATTTATTATGTTCAAAAAAATATAATAATTTTATAAACATGCTCAATATTTACCACTATTTAATGGTAAGAGTCTACATAGCATGTTTCTTGATTATTAAATTATTAATAATTAATATTATTAATCCTAACATCTTAATAATTTTAAATGGTTATGTGTAATCAACGTTTATTGATAAATGAGCTTGAAATTATTTATTTATACATGGGTACGAATATTACGAAATAAGCAAGTATCTTATATAATTAATAAACATCATTATTTATTATGTTAAAAAAATATAATTATGTTATAAAAACGCTCAATATTTACCATTACTTTCTTTCAGTTATATATTTAAAATAAATTTTTTCTTAATCTTTTTACTGCTAAAAAAGAACATATTAGTATGGATTGAGAGATTGTATTACATAAAATTTCCAATTCTGATAAATTCTATGCGAAAATATACATATTCTATAAAATGTAGAGATATAATGATTTATCTAAAATGCATAATTTAAGCTTCTCCTCCCATTATAATTTAAATAATATCAGAACACTTTAGTTCCGTGCGGGTTCAAAAGCTAGTTAATTTAAATAATATCAGAACACTTTAGTCCCGTGCAACGCACGGGTTCAAAAGTTAGTTATTATAATAGGAGTAAAAATATGTTTTGAAATGTCAATACGGATTTGGGAATTTGGATCAACATCTAATGATAGAATACAAGAAATTAAAACAATAAAGAGTTGGTCTTGCGTGCACAGGGACACACCTTGCGCCTTTAGAATTTAGTATTATAGGTAATGGTACATTATTTTGTTTTAAAGAGTATACACTTTAATTAATATGGGTACACCATTTTGTTCTAAAGAGTATACACTTTTCATTAATATTTTTATTTTTTTCCAAAAAATAAAGGATACACATCTTTATACTAAAAGGTATACAATTTAATACAAAATTCTAAAAGCGCAAGAAGTGTGTCCGTGCCTGTGCCCTTGTATACACAAGTTTTTGCCAACAATAAATATCATAGAAAATCTGAATCGAGATCTTGAGACGTGAACTTGCGACTCCCACTTGTGAATCATCTTTCTCTTCGACCTTTTGACTTGCTATAATTCTAAAAGATCCGACAACTCAATTTAAATCCTTTCTTCATTTTTTTTAAAACTTGTACTCTTCCCTCCCTTGCATTGAAAGAAACTCCTTCCAACTACTTGTTTACTCTTTATACATAAATTAAGAAATATAATATACTTCGTTATTCTATAATGAGTTGAGGATTATAATAATATTTTAATGTAAAATAGGTGTGTGAGCTCCATGGAAAGATAATAATTAATTTGTGTGGTTCTTATCACAAAAAAAAAATGAAATGTATACTTTTATTGGAACGGACCATATAATGACAAAACTTATACATTACAGTGAGATGGAGAGAGAATATGTTTTGTCATTTTGATCTGTAATACAATTATAAGGCGTGTACCCTTCTCTTCATGCTAAACCCCTATAATACAAATACCTCTAAAAGTTCTAAAATATCATATAATTTGTCATCAATTTAAATTGAAATGTGGTAAAAAAATATAAAAATAAAATTAAAAATTACTCTTTCTTCCCGTGTTAAAATTTACGTTTTCTTTTTTTATTAGATTGTAACCACACAAAACAATTAATTATTCCATATAGGGCTCACACATAACACTAATACAACTATTCACTTTACATTAAATATTATTTCTCTCACCTCACTACAAATTAAAATATCATCTCTCTTAATTTACGTGCAAAAAACAAACATAAATATTAACGTGGGACGGATGGAGTATATACTTAGAAAGAAGGAAAATACATGGACCGACTTTATCACTTAGATGGTGCCTTCGGCATCCAGGGTTAAGTACCAACCATAGATTCCTATTCAATAATAAAAAAAAAAGGTTAGTTTGCCTTAAAAATTATGAACTTTCAACCTATTGCAAATTAATTTTGATTTTTATAAAATTACGAAAAAAAAATACTCTCCCCGTCCCGTACCAAGGGTCTCTTTTTTCTATTTTGATCGTCTCACCTAATGGTCCCCTTTCCTTTTATATACACATGTGTCTCACACTCACCCACTAATACAATTAAAATATGGGGTCCACACTCCCACTAATATAACTACCCACTACACATTAAATAATAATACTCCTTAACATACGTGTAAAAAAAATGCACCCTTGGTGCAGGACGGAGAGAGTATAACATTTCATGTTTGTGCAATTCGCACCCATCGAACAGTTGAAACCTGCCTGAACCCTGATGTAAATTTTTAATCACACGTTGGGCAGACACGTTGGCCATCCATGTCGACATTTGAAACGGTGTCGTTTTCTTTTCTGCTTCCTCCCCAAATTTAAACCCAAGCCCTAAACAAAAAGTCATGTTAGCGGTCGGGCAGACTTAAGTTGTCCGACGGTACGAATTGCACAAACATGGTCATAATTTTTTTTTGGCAATTTTATAAAAGTGAGAATTAATTTGTAATAGGTTGAAAGTTTATGGTTTTTAAGGCAATTAATAAAAAAAATGCATTAATTGCCGTTTCAAGTAGTTATTTTGATCACTTTTTTTGTTTATTTTTGTCCAAATTTAATCAATTTATTTAAAAATAGAAATCGTTCTTTCTTTTTTTTTTTTAATCACGGTGTATAAGACAGTCTCTTACAATTTTTTTTTTCGGTGATCATATAGGTTTAAACACGTTTATAGAAATTATTTTTTAAACACGTTTAATTATGGGTAATAAATATTCACGTGAGGTCTGAGGGGAATCCGGCGATCATATAGTTATGGAAGATATTTGAGATATTTTATGATAGTTAATGACTGAAACGTAGTTATTTCTTAATTAAAAGTAGAAAACGATCTACGGCATATCTCCTATTGCGATGATTGAATAAAAAAAATTAAGGTCAACCTAATTTTGCTCTTTCATGGGGAAGGGCTGATCTTGAATGCCCTGTTACATTTTGGTGTTACCTGTTACACGCGTTAGATGATTGACACGTATGCGGAGAGAAAAATCTCAACCTTTCCCCTTAGGGTTGATTGTGTAGGGTATATATTAGTTTATTCTAAGTGTCAATCATCCAACGATTTGTAACAGGAGATGTAACACCGAAATGTATCAGGAGTTTCAAACCAGGGAGGGACTAGCTGTATTTCCTATTAGGCAAATACTTGTATGTAAATATCGGATAACTTTTATTTGTTCAAATAATAATTAAATTAAAGTAGGATCAGAAACAAGGAATCTCTTTATGATAAATAGATTCATTTTGCAATTTCGTTATTACAGGTAGTTCCTTAGAAGGATACAACTCATAACGTATACAATACTTGAATTCTCGATCGATATAGATGCTACACAGTTGGTTTTCATCCTTCAGAGACTACGAGTGTAATAGGAGCATCCATGGACAAAAAGATTACCCTAAGATGATCATTTTGAGAATGAATTAAATCAAATGATTCTACTTCTCAATCTTTCTGACTTGCTCCTACGTAACCAAGGTTGAAAAGATTGGTGTAAACTCTATGATTCCCTTCTAATATCTATTATACCCTATGTTGTCAGGGTTTAAATTAAAGGGAGTCACAGATTTAAATAGTGAACTTGATTTACATAATACTAAATCTTTATATATCTCAGTTTTGAATGCAAAAACAAACTGATCAACCGAATTGCTTTGAGAAACTTCGAATAATGAATCAAAGATTGATTCAAACTCTCAAAAATAAATCAAACTTCAAGTGTGTGCTAGTGTGTTTGAGGAACTTTGAAGAACAAGATGTATAGTAGTTCGGCTTATTAACCAAGATGTATAGTGGTTCAAACTTCAAATCTCTAATGAAATACAGCCTGATATCAATATGCTTTGTTCGTTCATGATATCCTTGGTGCCTTGAGAGATGTATGGCACTAGATTTATCACAATACAGCACCACAGACTCTTGCACAATACCAAATTCAGACAGAATTCCCTTCAACCACAGACCTTCCTTAATCCCTTCTGTAAGTGAAAAAAATTCAGCCTCTGTTGTAGATAGTGCCACCACTGATTGATGTGTTGACCTCCAACTGATGGCTGTTCCAAATAAATTGAATACATAGCCTGATAGTGACTTCCTTGTGTCCAAATTTGCAGCATAGTCAGCATCTACATAACCTGCAAGAAAATCAATGTTAGATGAAATCTTATTGAAATGCAAACCTGTTGTTAAGCTTCCTTTCAGATATCTTTGAATCCATTTGACAGCTTCCCAATGCTCCCTTCCTGGATTTCCCATGAACCTGCTCACTAAGCTCATTGCATGAGCTAAATCTGGTCTACAACAAACCATTGCATACATAAGACTTCCTACAACATTAGCATATGGAATTCTATCCATTTCTGAAATCTCTGCTTCTGTCTTTGCTGATTGTTGACCTGATAAACTTATCCCTTGCTTAACTGGTGTGGAAACTGATTTACACATATCCATATTATATCTTTTGAGTACTTTTTCCAAATAAATACTCTGATGAAGCACAACTGATCCAGCTGATCTATTCCTTTCAATCTGCATCCCTAGAATTACAGTAGCTTCCCCTAAGTCTTTCATGCTAAACTCTGATTTCAACATCTCTTTGACAGCTAGAATTCCATCCATAGATTTGCAAGCTATTAGTATGTCATCAACATACAATAGTAAGAATACCTGTCAATCAATATCACTTCTAATGTACACACAACTGTCATGCAGACTTCTTTTGAAACCACAACTGACAATATATTCATCAAACCTCAAGTATCATCTCCTTGGACTTTGCTTCAATCCATATAAGGATTTCAGAAGTAAACAAGCCTTATTGGTGGTATCTTGAACTGCTACACCTTCTGGAATGTTCATATATATTTTTTCTTCCAAATTTCCATGAAGAAAAGCTGTTGTTACATCCATTTGATGTAACTCAAGATCAAACTGAGCAACTAGAGCTAACATTACTCTAATTGAATAATGTTTGACAACTGGAGAGAAAATTTCAGTGTAATCAATCCCCTCTTTCTGTGAAAAACTCTTGCAACTAATCTAGCCTTGTACCTTATTCCTCCTGCATTCTCTGGAGCTACCTTTTTCTTGTAGATCCACTTGCAACTAACCAACCTCTGATCCTTTGGCCTCTGAACTATCTTCCATGTTTGATTCTTTTCCAAAGACATCAACTCTTCTTGCATAGCAACACTCCACCTGTCACTTTCCTTGCAATTCATAGCCTCTAGATAATTCTTAGGTTCATATGAATCAATCTCCTCTGCTGTATATAATGCATAAGAGACTATGTCAGCATTTGCATACCTAGCTGGTGGTTTAATAGACCTTCTCTGTCTGTCCCTAGCTAACTGGTAGCTATTTAACAACTCATCAGTTTCTGATCTTCCTTGATCATTATCAGTGGTTTCAACATTATCATCTTGTAATATTTCTTCATTACTTGCCCTCTGGTCATGCACAACTCTCTTGGCATGCTCCACCTCAAGCTCAATTTTATCACTTCTTTGAACAGTTTGAACTTGTTGTGGACATAGTGGCATTACAGCTTCATTAAAGGTGACATCCCTGCTTACTAAGAACTTCTTGCTTTCAATACTCCATAGTTTGTAAGCTTTCACACCCTTAGGATATCCTATCATAACACACTTCACTGCTATTGGTGCTAACTTATCTTGCTTAACATGAGCATAAGCTAAACAACCAATGACTCTAAGTATTGAGTAATCTGCTAATTTTCCTGACCATACCTCTTGAGGTGTTTTAAACTTCAGAGCTGCTGATGGGCTTCTTTTTATGAGGAATGCCACTGTAGTGACCAGCTCACCCCAAAAATCCTTTGTCAAACCAGAATTACTCAATATACACCTTACTCTCTCTAGTAAGGTTTGATTTAATCTTTCTACAACACCATTTTGTTATGGTGTGCCTGGAACAGTCTTGTGTCTTATGATACCTTTATCTCTACAGAACTTGTTGAACTCTTCAGAACAATATTCAAGTCCATTATCAGTTCTTAACACTTTAATTTTAGCATTACAAATGTTCTCCACCTCAACTAGCCAATTCTTGAAAGTGTTAAAAGCTGCATCCTTAGTTTTAAGAATATATATCCACACTTTCCTACTATAATCATCTATGAAAG
The DNA here is from genome assembly GCA_023678885.1 of Pogostemon cablin. NCBI lineage: Eukaryota > Viridiplantae > Streptophyta > Magnoliopsida > Lamiales > Lamiaceae > Pogostemon > Pogostemon cablin. The sequence continues at coordinate 5,226,060 of CM042960.1, read as the reverse complement.
ACATGAAATACCTGCCACCACCTTTGGTTTGATTTCTTGCAGGCCCCCATAAGTCTGAATGAATGTAATCCAGCCTGGATGTACTTGTGTGATCACCAGTTCCAAACTTAAGTCTCTTAACCTTTCCAAAAATGCAATATTCACATTGTTTCAACTGCTCTGATGGAGTGATGCAGATAGCTTTCTGCCTTGATAGTTCTTGTAGCCCTTTCTCACTAATGTGAGCTAACCTTCCATGCCATAAGTGTATATTATCACTTCTAATTGTAGCATTATTCAGTCCAGTTACAGTATGACCATCAAGAATGTACAGCTCTCTTTTCCTGATTCCTTTCATTACTTCATACTCATCATTTTCAACAATGAGTACTCCTCCTTTTGTTCTAAATTCATATCCTGAAGCATCTAGAATACCCAATGAAATTAGATTTCTCTTGAGTTCTGGAATGTACCTCACACCTCTCAAGGTTCTGACCACTCCATCATGCATTCTTAACTTGATAGAGCCTATTCCATTTATCTGACATGCATGATCATTCCCTAATAATACTGATTCAACATTTTGATACTTGAGATCAGTAAACCAATGCTTCATTGGAGACATATGAAATGAACATCCTGAATTAAGGATCCAATCCATGGATCCTTTTGATGAACAGATTAACAGTGCCTCAGGATAATCAATTTTCACCTGGTTTTGATTAATTGCCACCTGATTTGCTTGCACCCTTTGTTGTCTATCTTTCCCAGCCTCTGCCTTCTTCCTTTTGGCTGCTTTCCACTTGTAACAATTCTTCTTAATGTGACCTGGTTCATGACAGTGGAAACATTTTCTTCCTTCCTTGTCACTAGCAGACTGATCACCTTTGGTATCTTGTTTCTTACCATCAGAACTACCCTTCTTGTTATGTTTCTTATTCTGATTTCCCTTCCGGATCATCAATCCTTCACCTGATGCTCCTTGTTCCTCACTACACTTTTGTAACTCCTTAGTTTTCAAAGTTAATTCAACCTTATCAAGACTTATTGATTCTTTGCTACCAAATATCAATGTGTCTTTAAAATTTTCAAACGATTTTGGAAGTGCAGATAACAAAATCAGAGCCTTATCTTCATTCTCTAATTTAACCTCAACATTTTCCAGATCATCAAGTACCTTATTAAACTCATCAAGATGAACTAAAACTGATTTTTCTTATGTCATTTTGAATGAGTATAATTTCTGTTTTAGATATAATCAATTTGCAAGAATTTTTACCATATAGAGATCATCAAACTTCTTCCATACTGCTTTTGCAGTCGTTTCCCTCTGAACTTCTCTGAGTGCCTTATCACCAAGACACAAGAAAATGGCACTTAGAGCTCTTTCTTGAAGATCTGCTTAAGCTGCTGCAGCTTGCACATCCACTGCTGCTGCTTCATTAACTGGAGCTTCTTTGATTGCTCATCCGAGGCCTTGCTGTACCAAGATGGATCTCATCTTGATCTTCCACAACCCATAATCTGGCTTCTCAGTGAACCGTTTAATATCAAATTTGGTAACCATGTTGAATCCCTCTTTCTTCTTCAAATAACTGCTTCTTTGATCTGCTTATCTATGGCGATTCCCACAGACGGTGCCAATTCTCAGTTTCGAATGCAAAAACAAACTGATCAACCGAATTGCTTTGAGAAACTTTGAATAATGAATCAAAGATTGATTCAAACTCTCAAAAATAAATCAAACTTCAAGTGTGTGCTAGTGTGTTTGAAGAACTTTGAAGAACAAGATGTATAGTAGTTCGGCTTATTAACCAAGCCTACGTCCACTTGATGATGATGAATTCGTATTGCTTGCAGAGGGTTTTTGGAGGTTACAGATACATAAAAGCTAGAATTACAGCTATATATATACATCACATGTGATAACCAAACTTATGGGACCAATCGAGTGCAGCATCTTCCAGCTGTCATATAGGTGGTTAAATGGAATCTATTTCTGTTGCAACCACTTCCAGCTCATAGCTAGCATTATAAGCTTTCAATCCATGCATAGAACTGCTTCCAACGAACTACCATAACTTCTGTACAACCGCTGTATACTGCACCAGTCACAACTCATCACATGGCAAGATTTTTGATGAACTTGTTATTAGCTAGTTAATTTCATGCACTTCACACGATCAATAACATTGCTAACTCACAATCCAACCTATTACTAAGGTGATCAGTCCTTAATGTTGAGGTTTCTATCTCAATATATATAAAACTCGAGATAATCAAGATGTATCCAATACGAGATAACCCTAATTCTAAAAATTAGAAAGATGTCAAAATTAGTATAATTAATATCTTCATCGGTGGTTGGAATTTCAAGCAATGCAGCTCCCATGTCAAGATTGGAGCTAACCTCATGGGATCTTCCACTACTCATTTAAAACCCAATTCAAAGAGGGGTTGTCTTTAAAACCCCTAAATCCCACGCCAACTTGATCGATCATCTTAAGGCTTCACTCTCCCGCACTCTAGATTTCTTTCCGCCTCTCGCCGGCCTCCTTGCCACCGAAGAAAACGACGACAACACGGTGAGTTTCTTCGTGGACTGCAGAAATGCCGGCGCTGAGTTCGTCCAAAGCGTGTCCCTCATGACCTTGTGTTTTCCCTTTTCTGATTAAACAGAGCTAGCAATTTGGACGGAACTTCGAAACCCTTGCTGAGGGTGCAGGTTCTGGAGCTCGTGGACGGTGTGTTCATCAGTTGCGCCGCCAACAACGCCGTCATTGACGACCGCTCTTTCTAGTATTTCTTCAAATCTTGGTCTGAGATATCCTGTAGTCTCCCCTACCATATTAAAACCTCCCGTTTTCCAACGGTGGTTTCCCAACAATGAAGATGGCCGCATCCGGCTTCCTCAGAGTCTGTCGGAGAATCACGCACTTTCACCTCCACCTCTGATACACCATATCTTTAATGTTTATAATTTATTTAATTTGACTTCTTGCGTTTTTATTCGTGTTTCCTTATTTATATTTTAGTAGTGTTTTAAATATATGATTAGAGATTAATTTTGATATATTGAAAAATCAGATATTCTCTTCATATTTCTCTCTCTGACATCGCTCCCCTCTCTACATCTCTTGCTATCCCCCTCTCTGTATCTTCTTCCTCAATCTTCTTCTTATTCTTCAATCTTTTTCTTGTTCGTTAAGGAGTTTGCGCTTACTCGAAGAGTATTTTTTGATACACTACAGATTTAGGGCGTATCATTGGTGTTTTCGTTGAGAGATTTTAACATTTCAACATCGTTGAGAGATCTCAACATGGACGATCAATCAAAAAAGCAACCGTGGGAAATAGCCTTCCAGCAACTGCAAAAGCAATTTGACAGGCAAATCATCATCCAAAACCAAGCGCAACAACATATTTTCAACTTGATGGAATAGATCAGATCTACAATTCGAACCATACCAAATCAAGGGGCCTCGGCCTCGAGTTCGTCTGTAGGGATTTTAGGATCATTGCCTATTAAGCAACTTAATATGGCCCATGGGAAAACGGTTGGAGAACCTCCTAAGTTTAATACCATGAGGTTGGATCTACCAAAATTTGATGGGATTGATCCACATGGGGGTATTTCGCATACAAGAATACTTTAATTTTCATGATACCCCAGAAGATCAACACCTACGCATCGCGGCTTTTACGTTCGAAGGAAAATGAAAAGCCTTTGACTGATACCAATACATGAAAACTAATAATCTTTTTACAGGTTGGCCAGATTTTCTTGAAAAAGTGAAGCCTCGCTTTAGTCCGTCACAGTTCGAAGATTACCAAGAAAAGTTGCCAAAGTTAACTCAAGCGGACGACTCTCACTTCGAGTCACAATTCTCTTCTCAAGGAGGATTAGATGTCAGTATTGAGAACCAACCTCCAAAGCCAACTGAAACTATGGCAAAAATAATACAACCAGGTGTAAGTATTGTTATGATTGGGCCAAAACGCTCCAATCTACCCATACGACGTTTGTCAGCTGAAGAGATTAAGGTGAAGCGTGAAAAAGGTCTTTGCTATAATTATGATCAGAAGTGGTCAGTGAGTTATTGTTGTCAAAGTCGATTTTTGCTGCAGGAATCAGAAACACCAGGTTCTTCTATTCTACATCAGTTCAATTATTATCCACCTTGAGGACAAGATGGTTTCTCAAGCCGGAGGGAATGATAAGACTATATCTTTTATGTTTATAATTTATTTAATTTGATTTCTTGCGTGTTTATTCATGTTTCCTTATTTATATTTTAGGAGTGATTTAAATATGTGATTAAGGATTAATTTTGATATATTGGAAAATCAGATATTCTCCTCATATTTCTCTCCCTAACATCGCTCCCCTCTCTCCTTCTCTCGCTCTCCCCCTCTCTCTATCTTCTTCCTCAATCTTCTTCTTGTTCTTCAATCTTCTTCTTGTTCGTTAAGGAGTTTGCACTCACTCGAAGAGTGTTTTTCGATACACTACAGATTTAGGGCGTATCAACCTCCGTCGCCATTGGTGAGGAGGGTTTTCGAGTTCAGAATAGAGGCGCTAGCCAAGCTCAAGGCCAAGGCCAATTCCGAAGGCCACACGGATAAAATATCAACTCTTCAAGCTCTCTCCGCCCATCTATGGTGGAGCTGCACGCGCGGCCGCCGACTCCCTGACCATCTAAGGAAGGACTACACATTACTCATCATGGCCGTCGGTACGAGGGGAAGAATCCCCCTGGCGGAGGGTTATTTCGAGAACGCAATACATGCTATCATGGCCGCCATTGATGAGGAGGAGGTGTTGCAAAGAGGATTAGGACACGTGGCAGCGAAGATCAACTAGTTGGTCGGCTAGCAGACAAGGGAGAGATTAGTGAAAGCGATTGAGGATCTTTCGATGGAAAATAGTTGTGTGTATGTTGTTGGGGGGCGGAGTCATTGTTTTATCGTGTCAATGGGGTAAGCCCATTGGTATCAGAAGTGGGACGGCGGCTTATAGTGATGGGAGTATGAGCACTTTTCCGGCCGCCCTCGCCGGTGGCATCGAATTTCATGCTTGCTTGCTTCCGGAGGTTTTGCAGGCAATGGAAGACTATGTTGAATTCATGGATGCTGTCACTCTTTAATTCATTATCACTATATCTATGCCTCAAACTTAATTTCATGCACAATTCATTTTTACCAACAGAAATTGCTCCTATGTGATTTGCTATTTGTTTTTTCAGGGTTTTCCATTTTTATCCACATATGATCTTATCTTGTATTCCACTCTTTAATTAAAATGACACCTATTATTATTATTATTATTTCTTTAAATTAACACCATTTATTTATTGATAATTTTTGCATGCGTCCAGAGGTTTTGCAGGCCATGGAACAAGATGATGAATTCATGACTACCGTCGCTCCTTGAATTAATTAAATTTATTTTCCGTTACACAACTATAATAAACTTCATTTTCAATATGTATTCATTTTCAATTTAGTTTCATAAATTCATCAATTGTTCAATTTATGCCTAATTTTCGTCGAAGAATAAAAAATTCACCGGTAAAATGCATCAGTACGTAACGTGATGGTCTATTTTGAGGGCATCCAGCTATATTAATCCCGCTAAACTGGCATAAATGATGAAATTAACCAATCAAATGCAATTATTTTTATTAAAAAAAATCAAAGACAATGATACAAAATTCCAGCTCACTAAAATATTCTAAAAACAAATTTCAGAGTTAAATTAGAGTGAAATCGAACAGGTACACCTAGTTAGTAGGAACAAGGCAAAAACTTGTCTGCGTACGCGCGCACGGGAGCACTTTTCGTGCGCTTTTAGAATTTTGTGTTAAATTGTATACTCTTTAATATAAAGATGTGTATCCTTTATTTTCTGAAGAAAAATAAAAAAATATTAATGAAAAATGTATACTCTTTAGAACAAAACGGTATACCCTTATCAATTAAAGTGTATGCCCTTTAGAACAAAATAATGTATACTAAATTCTAAAGGCGCATAGTGTGCACCCGGGCGCACGCAAGCCTCACTCTTAAATGAAATAGTATTAGATTTATAAATAAAATAATTATAATTAGAAAAAAAAAACTTCAACTTCAAAGCCGGTCTTATATTAATTAAGAGATTAATGGCTGAAAAAAAAACTATTTAAGAAAGCATCTTAGATCTAGGTGAGTCAGAAAATTATTTTATATATATAAACGTTTGATTATATAGCTATAGGAAATAAATATTCACGTGAGGTGCGTGGGAATCCGGTCAATTAAATATATAGTAATTGAAGAAGTCATGATATGAGAAATTGTATTAATATGAATATGAAAGTTTTAAACGTGCATGGTTATCTACTCACATACGAGTTAGTAACTTACTGTCCTGTCCTGATTACATGTGCGTTGCCCTATATTTTAGGCTTTGTTTTTAGTTTTTTTCTTCCAAGTAGGATTATGCAATTTATTTCTTATTATAGTTAGGTTTAGTAAAATTAGATTTCATTAAGGAATATTCATAATATTTTAATATGGAGTGGGGTGAGAGATATAATATTCACTTAAAAAAACTACATCTTTTTTAATAATGGATTGCCAATAAAAAATATACTGTTTTTTTTTTAACAATGGAATATCGAACAGATTTATTACGTTTTTATTAACGGAATGAATTTTGTTGCTATTTACCAACAAATTACTAACAAAATTATTACATAGGAGCAAATTATCAATAGAATTGAGTTTTCGTTGCTAAAATTTCCAACCATCACTTTACCAACGAAAAATTACTTGAATTTTCGTTGCAAAAAATTTATCAAGTACCACTTTACTAACAGATTCCTTTGTTAATAAGTTGGTAAACCAATTTAATAATGAAAGACTTTTATCAATGGAATATTTCGTTGATAAAAAATATTTTTTATAACAATTTTAATGTATAATAATATGTAATTGTATTAGTATTGTTACTAATAGAAATGCATATAAACTAGGTGTGACATGGGGCGTGGAGTATGTTTTATTAGTGATAAAGTAAAACTAATTAATTAGGCGCTTTCATGAGTATTTATTACTCATCTTATTAAAAAACAAATAGTTGGCCCCCCAATGACTATGGGGAAAGAGCCGTATAGTCTATAAAACTTGAGATAATGAATACGTATGAAATACTCCCAAGATTTATATAATTGAAATTGATTATAGCATTGTATTCAGTTTCTGCAAAATAGTTTGTATAAGATGTCAAAGGTTGAAGTGATATGTTCATCAATGGTGAGAATCTCAAGCAATGCAACTCCAATGTCAAGATTGGAGCTGACTGCATGGGATCTTCAACAGCTCATTTACAGCTCAATTCAAAGAGGGGTCGTATTCAAAACCCCTAAATCCCACACTAACTTCATTCATCATCTCAAGCTTTCACTCTCCCGCACTCTAGATTTCTTCCCGCCGCTCGCGGGCCGCCTAGCCACCGTCGAAAACGACGACGACACGGTGAGTTTCTTCGTGGACTGCAACAACGCCGGAGCTGAGTTCGTCCACGGCGTCGCCGCATCCGTCTCCGTTTCCGACATCTTGGCACCGAAGTGCGTACCCCATGAATTGGTGTTTTCCCTTTTCCGATTAAACGGAGCTCGAAATTGGGAAGGAACTTCGAAAGCCTTGCTGGCGGTGCAGGTTACGGAGCTCGTGGATGGTGTGTTCATCGGCTGCGCAGCCAATCACGCCGTTGTTGACGGCTTTTCTTTCTGGCATTTCCTTAGCTCTTGGTCTGAAATATCCCGTGGTCTCGGCACTATATCAAAAACCCCCGTTTTCGAACGGTGGTTTCCCGGCAGCGGAGATCTCCCCCTCCGGCTTCCTCGAAGTCTGCTGCAGAAGCACGCAGTTATTCGACCTCCACCGACTGCATCTCCATTGGTGAGGAGGGTTTTCGAGTTCAGCAAAGGGGGATTAGCCAAACTCAAAGCCAAGGCCAAGGCCGAATCCAATTCGGATAAAATATCAACTCTGCAAGCTCTCTCCGCTCATCTGTGGCGGAGCTACACGCGGTGTCTCCCTGATCCAAGGAAAGACTATTCTGTACTCCTTATGTCCATCGGCACCCGAGGAAGAATCCCTCTGGCGGAAGGGTATTTCGGGAACGCCGTGCATGGTGCTGTAACCGTCGTTGATGAGGAAGAGCTGCTGCAGAGAGGGTTAGGAGAGGCGGCGGTGAAGATCAACGAGTTGATCGGCGAGCATACCGGTGAAAGATTATCGAAAGTGGTTAAAGATTGGGGGGAAAAGCCTGTGTATTATGGGGGGGAGGCAAACTACTGTTTTATGGTGACAAGTTCGCCTCGGCATGATGTGTACGGCATTGATTTTGGATGGGGAAAACCCGTCGGTATGAGATGTGGAATGGAGGCAAATTTTGATGGGAATATGAGCGCTTTACCAGCCGCCATCGCCGGCGGCATTGAAGTTCATGCATGCTTGCTTCCGGAAGTTTTGCAGGCCATGGAACAAGATAAAGAATTCATGGAAGCTTTCATGATTTAAGTATTTTATTTCTGTACCTGTCTTGGTATTTCATGCGTACTGTCTCATTATATTTCCTTGAAATTGCATTCATGTATCCATTTACGATTTACCCTTTTTTTACTTATTATCATTGCATTTTGTATTCATGGAAGCTTTCATTATTTAAATGTTCTCCACCTATCTTAGTATTTCATGATACACACCACACTTTGTCATTCATGCAGAGAGATAATTGTAATATAAAAGATTCAAATTTTAGTTAAATTAGTTGTGTTTATGAATTTTATATCCTTAAAAAGTCAAAATAAATGAGACATGCTAAAATGGGAAAAAGGAATAGAGAAATAAATATTTTATTGAAAATATATTTTCGCCGGATTGGGCAGCCCGTGCTCCTTCCGGGGCGTGTGGGTTAAATCATGATTTGGACTGGCATTTAAGTGGAAAATGGGCCAAAATGTGCATTGGGCCACAGCTACTCTTACCTGAAATTTTCAGCTGTTTTACCATTATTATAGCCCATTTTTGAATCAAGTCCCATTTCTTCTATTCGCATTGTATTCTGTTTCAAAAAATTAGCAGAATGTCAAAAGTAGAAGTAATATCTTCATCAGCTGAAATTAATACGAATTGGTGGTGGTCTTTTCTTTTGAAATTCACATTATTTTTTTACTTCTACACGCGCGGCCGCTAGTGCATCCCTGATCATCCAAAAGAGGACCGTTCTTTACTCGTTACGCCCATTGGCGTAAGGGCAAGAATCCCTCTGGCGGATGGTTATTTTGGGAACGCGTCACAAGGTGTTGTTGCCGCCATTGAAGAGGAGGAGTTGTTGCAGAGAGGAATCGGAGAGGCGTCGGTGAAGATCAACGAGTTGATCGGAGAGCAAACACGTGAGAGATTAGTGAAAGTGGTTGGGGATTGGATGGAGAATCCTTCTTGTCCCAAAACAATTGACACATTTTTTTGGGCACGGAGATTAATGAGTATAATAATTTAATATAAAGTGAAATAAGAGAAATAATATTTAATGTGTAGTGGGTAGTTATATTAGTGGTGAGTGTGATGTGTGTGTGGGTCCATATAAATAAATAAATTATTTTTGTGTGGGTCATATATCCTTTAAAAGGAAATATGTCAATTTCTATGGGATAACCCAATATTTTTGGGACGGAGGGAGTATTATGAGTCGAGGAATCATTGTTTTGTCATCTCTGGTTCGCCAAGGCATGATGTGATCAGTCAACCAATTCACCTTTTTTTAGTAGAAAGCAGTGGCGCCACCCATGTCTCTTCCACTCTCTTCTCAACTACCGGCATTCCTTCTTTATTGAACGCCAATAGCAGCCCCACCTTCGGCTCCATGTTGTTCTGATATGAAACCCAAACTGCCCTTCTCCACTTCAGTTGGTTGCAACAACGCCAATTTATCTTTAATCACATCCAAAACTTTGAGAATTCCATCGCCGCTGCCAGATCATGTTCACCTTCAATCTTCAATTCTTCCATTTTCCTTCTTGCTTCTTCCTTACTCTCATCATACTTCTCCTACAAATTGATAATAAAATACACCATATGTATGCTTTTTCATAATTAAATTGAATTTTCCAATGAAGGAATTTCAGATATGAATGAATTACCTTAGCTGAATCAGAGATTTCTTAAACCACCTATGAATGATGTTTTTGGGGTAAAGAGGATGCAGCCTGCAGGGTTTCAACCTATTAGAAGATTTAACGTAATTAAGTAATTTAGGGGTATATAAGCAATACTCCCTCCGTCCCGCTTTATTCATTTTTGGTTTTTCAAGTTAATGTTTACATTTTTTTTTTGTCATGTTGGGCTCAGCACAAAACAATTAATTATTTTATATAGACCCACACACAATACTAATATAACTATCCACATTACTGTAAGAACTATATAAGACTCATGAATTGAGATAGAATTTACAAGGAGAAACTATAATTTTTATTCTTCAGAAAAACTAAGCGCAGAAAGTAAACTTACACAAAGTAAAGGGAAAATAGCTCCAGTAGTAACATTTCAAGTGGAAGGTGGTTGGAGCACATGAACAAAGTAAAGGGCAAATAGCTCCAATAGTAACATGCCAAGTGGCAATGTGGTTGGAGCACATGAAGAATATCTTTCTTCATAAGCATGTCCACAACACATGTTCAGATTTACATTAAATTATTTATCTCATTTCACTTAACTTAAAATATGCAAAAAGTAAACCTCTCCTTTATATATTAAAACAAAATAAGATTCTAAATTTATAATTTGAAAATTTGAGGTGTGAATCATATAGAGTGAATATTTATAATTTTTTTTTTTAATTTTGTGAGGTGACAACATATTATTGGTAAGCTGATTATAAGGAGGTCATGAGTTCGAACTTCAATCGAAGCATTGTTAAAAAAAATATATTTACCTTCATTTTTCACTTTTAATCAAAATTTCTTAATGGGGTTGGATCACAATTTAAAAAGCCCAATAATTTCCATTTTGTTTTAAAATTACACATTCCCATATTTTCAATGGATCACAATTTAAGAAGCACATTAATTTCCATTTTATTTTAAAATTATACACACATATTTTCAATTTTTAAAATTAAGGTGTGGTTCATTACATACAAGCATCTAAATAATTTGTTTGATCCATTAATCATCTCATTTATTTTTTCAATATATTAGATTATTCAATTAAAAGGCTTAAAATTGATGATATAAATGGAGGTAAATAATATTTATTCCATTTTCAAAGTGACTAATATCATCTATAAATAATATTACTAAAAATTATAGTTATATATTTCAAGAACATACTTTATCGTTATTAATTTGTAACAAAGTGAGTATCATTCTTAATTTTTTTGTTTAGTACGAAACAATTTTTTTTTATGTTTTTTTTTCTTTTTTTAAGATTGATAGACAAAATTTTATGTTTATATTTTTCACTTCAAAAATTTTGAATTTTTTTTCATTGTTTGGATTTTAGATTCTGTCATGGTTGCTACGAAAATAATTTTACTTTAATGACAGATTATGATAATTATCTTGATCAATTGGTTAACACACTCTATTAAGTTTTCAATTTGATATCGAATAAAATATGATATCCTTAATTTAATTTATATATCTAAAACATTTTTTTTCTTAGTCAAACAATAAATTATACTTTAAATTATCTTAAAATTATATGATTAATTTATATTTGAAAGTATATATTTAAAAATAATAAACAAATAATAAATAGGATAATTTGCGTCGCACGCGGACACCGTACTAATTAATGTTAACGCGAAATGGAGGAAGTATTAATTAAAATTATTATAATTTAAATGTTATTGGGGTATGTTTTGTATTTTCATAAATTTAAATAGCATGCCCCTATCTATTTATACGATGCAAGAAATTTAAACGTTAAATATCATAGAAAATATGAATCATGATCTTGTGACGTCAACTTAAGACTCGTGAATCATCTTCTCCTCTTCCTTTGACTTGGCCACCCGTTTGGTATGATTGTGATTATGGTGGGCCCTATCACATGTATCACATGTCCCTCAATGAAAATTCTTTGCAGTGGAAATTGGATTTAAATTGACAAATTGAAGTACGATGCTAAAAAAAAAAAACTATTATAAGAACATAATCAAAATTTTATAAATATATTTTGAGGGGTAAATCGAATCTTTATACTTATTTATTTTGCTATATTTCTCTAAATCATCGTGTCATATGCTGCTCACAATCACATAATAATTAATATATTGTAAAAATTTGTATTGTATATAGTCTAATCCTACTGAAAAATGACTTAGCTCCATTGGGAGGGTGTATACTCAATAATGAGAATTTTTATTCGATTACTATAAAATTGGAAGATAAAGTAACTTATTCTACCTCTTAAACCAAATTGTATTACGAGTATTAAATTTCGAAATGAGAAATTCGAAGGGGGTATTTTCTCCTGTTAAATATTAAAATTGTAAAATGGTAAACTAGTGGTCCACTAACAATATATTAGGTGGTATTTTGAATGTTAATTTAAATATTAATTTTTTTCACAGGTATTAATATTAAATTTTTAAATATAATAATAAAAATATATAAAAATTAACGATGATAAATTAAAAAAAATTCATATAGAAATACCGACAGATTTTTTCGTTGGTAATGTATTTTATTTTTATTTTTTTTGTATTATTTTTTTGCGACGGAAAAATCCGTCGCTAATTACCGACGGAGAATTCCGTCGGTAAAATCGTCACTAATTAATGATGTCCGACGAATTGGCGTGCATGATTACCGACGGATAATTTATTTACCGACGCTCAAAATCCGTCGGTAATTACCGACGGAATTTAATTTCCGTCGCTAATAAATTACTGACCATGAAAATAGCGACAACACCATTTCCGTCGGTAATCTATCGATAAATTATTTACCGACGAATTTTTTCTATTTTACCGATAGAAAAATTCCGTCGGTAATTTGACAGTTTTCTGTAATGCAATCTCTTTGTACCATGAAACTTTTTTTTTTTATTTTGGTTCGTTTGAATACAATGTGTGCATTTATCTTTTTAGTAGAGGGGACCCACACATATTAATTACTTCTTTTTTCATGGGCCCATCCCCACACTAAAATATTATATTCCTTAATTTACGTGCAAAAAACAAACGCGTATTAACGGTAGGGCGAGAATATTATAAAGTATAATTTTCAATATCCTAGCTCACCAACACTGACTAATACTTCACAGACTATAAACAAGATGTTTCACATACGAGATTACAATCTGATTCTAAGAATTTGAAGATGTCAAAAGTAGAAGTGATATGTTCATCAATGGTCGGAATCTGTAGCAATGCAACTCCCATGTCAAGATTGGAGCTAACAGCATGGGATCTTCAGATACTCATTTACAACCCAATTCAAAGTGGGGTTGTCTTTAAAACCCCTGAATCCCACGCCATCTTCATCGATCATCTCAGGACCTCACTTTCCGGCCCGCACTCTAGATTTCTTTCCGCCACTCGCCGGCCGGCTCGCCATCGAAGAAAACTACGATGACACGGTGAGTTACTTCGTGGACTGCAACAACGCGGGAGTTGAGTTCGTCCACGCCGTTGCCGGAGGTGTCTCCGTTTCCGACATCTTGGAACCAAAGCGTGTGCCCCATGACTTGGTGTTTCCCCTTTTCCGATTAAACGGAGCTTGCAATTTGGACGGAACTTCCATGCCCTTGCTGGGGGTGCAGGTCAGAGATTAAAATCAAAATCATTTTCATTAAAAAAATTACTTTATTCAAAATTATTCCATGAAACTTAATTTCTCCAAAATAAATTCTTGGCATTTTTTTACTTAAAATATTCAATTTTTAAATTCCAAATGAATCGATTTTTTGCAAAGTCAGTAAAAAAATATACTTATATTGTTTTGGAATGAAATTGGAGCAAAATGCTCTAATTATTTAGACTTTTTGGAATAATTTAAAAAGATAGAAGAGATAATTTATACTCCATTTTAAACTCATGCAGGTGACGGAGCTCGTGGACGGCGTGTTCATCAGTTGCACAGCCAACCACGCCGTCATCGACGGCTTCTCTTTCTGGCATTTCTTCAACTCTTGGTCTGAGATTGCTCGCGGTCTCCACACCATATCAAAGAACCCCGTTTTCGAACGGTGGTTTCCCGGCAATGGAGATCGCCCCATCCGGCGTACTCGAAGTCTGTCGGAGAATCACGGACTTCCACCTCCTCCGTGGCCATTGGTGAGGAGGGTTTTCGAGTTCAGCAAAGAGGGGCTGGCCAAGCTCAAAGCCAAGGCCAATCAGGAAGCTGGCCACACGGATAAAATATCAACTTTTCAAGCTCTCTCCGCCCATGTATGGCGGAGCTTCACGCGCAGCCTCCCCGATCCACAAGAAGATTATTCCGTATTAATTATGGCGGTGGGTGCCAGAGGAAGAATCCCTGATATGGCGGAGGGGTATTTCGGGAATGCAGTACATGTTGCCGCCACCGCCCTACATGAGGAGGAGTTGTTGCAGAGAGAATTGGGACACGTGGCGGTGAAGGTCAACGAGTTGATCTGCGAGCAGACAAGGGAAAGAATAGTCAAAGTGGTTGACCGGAGTGAAAATCCAGTGTTTCGAAGGGGAGTGAGTCTTTGTCTGAGCATCACGAATTCGGCGCGGTTTGATGTGTACGGCGTGGACTTTGGATGGGGTAAATCCATTGGCATGAGATGTGGAATGATGGATAATATTAATGGGAATATGAGCACTTTTCCGGCCGCCGTTGCTGGTGGAATCCAAGTTCATGCTACCTTGCTTCCGGAGGTTCTGCTGGCAATGGAAGAGGATGCTGAATTCATGGATGCTGTCACTCATTAATTCATCACCACTCTTTCTATATACACCTCAAACTTAAATTCATGCAAAATTCATGTATTATTAGGAGTTTAAATTAAAGGGGAAACATAGTTTACACCGTAATTTCGATTTACAATAAACTAACTCCTATTTCATTATAATATTTTATAAAATCAACATGTTGGAAATAAATCCATAAAGCTTTAATCATATTATGATAAACTGGATCTAAACTGAAATACGGAAGCGTACATTAATCCATGGAGTTGTTAGACGGAACACGAACTCGGAGATCGGTAGGTATTATGGTCTTCCTCAACTAAACCTCCTTATTCCTTATGGGGACCGTAGTAATCCCTCCCGATGGAGAGAAGGGAAGACCATGTGCGGCTTAGTATATTGGGGACCATAACCTGTGAGTCTTTATATACTAATTGTTCAGACCACTCATAATTATCTAGTCACGTAGTATTGCATATCTACTTAATTGGCCAATATTATTATTATTATAGCCCATGGACTTTTAACCTTAATTGGATCACTTAATTAAGTCCATAAAATAATTGAATAGCTAATGTAATTGCATAATAATATATTGTCCACAATTAGACTATATTGAAAATTAAAATTTTCCAACAATCTCCCACTTTGGCTATATATTTCTAAAAGTAATTATATCAAGAGTCCTTAGTTGCGCAACTTTATGTTATTCCTGTTCAGGCTATACTTAACAATCTGGTCCATCTCATATACTAATATGGAACTATCGCGGTATTCACCACATTACAAATCGTGGTTAAACCCCGAAAATCACCATAACAGTACACTAAATGACATAGATCAAATATGGTGAGTAGCATGGAAATTACATGTAAAATGTGATCAACATCATGTCTATTTCCAACTGGTTCTACTTTAACCTTTAGTGAGATTAATTCAAAATGTAAAATATTACAAAATGAAATTATTACTTTAGTGAATTCACAATGAATTCAAAGCCATCAAACTTATTCTGCAGAAAACTGAATTATTCAAATTAAAGTGTCTTGAAAACTTTAAAGAACAATAAATATAGACTATCACTGAACCAATGTATTCTAAAATCATATAACACTCACATGAGTAGCTAGCTCATAAAATTGCAGGGCGTTGAATACATAATTGGTGGATCCATATTTAGAGTCTATCATAATATGTTCTTCTAAAATTTTATCTACACAAAACACTTTCTTTAACAACCTACAATTCTATGTCAATTTGTTTGACTTATAAGTATTCTTGTCATAAATACTTTACTGCGAACTAACTGTCACAATAAACTTTACGTGATAAAACTTCGCAACCTCTATTTCATGTTTGAATGCCCCTTAGTATGCTACTATTTCTGTTGTCATGGTTAATGAGTTACAATTGTTTGTTTAACACTTTTACATGTACAACTCTCTCGATCAACAGAAGATGTAGCCTAAAGTGGATCTTATACTGTATTAGCATCCAACAAACTCAAAATCAAACTACTTTAACAAATCTGATCTCAGGTGTGCAAGCATGTTATCCTTAGTTCTCTGTAAATACTTTATAAAGATACATACTAGAGTTACTTAAATGTCTACTAATATACCAACAACAGAAGCCAAATTAGGTCTTGTACAGACCTCATCATACAACAACTTCCAACAATCAAAACATATAGAATATTTCTATATTTCTTAAATCTTTAGTTTTTCTTTATGGCACTTGATTGAGACTGCACTTGTCTCCCTTAGTTTAACTTAAACATTCTCCCACTGAATCACATAAACATCTACACTTGTCTCAAAACCAAATGAGACAATTACCTCATGATGATACTTGTGATTCTAATATGGAAAAACTTACTTGAATTATAGATGGATTTTTTTAGTTCTTAAATTGTTGAAATTGTATCATCAATGTTATTATCAAGAAATTTATCTTTACATCCATCTAATATATGATTCAAGATCAAAATGTGCTACTAATGTCACAATTATCTTAAAACAATGCATTCATTCCCTTTTGAGTATAATCCTTTATCAAGATGCAAACCTAATCATCTTGTATTGATTTATACTCATAACTTATAGCATTAACCTACTTCGAGTATTTGGACCTTACATGGCTTGATGAATATTGTTTGAATGTTCTACCATTAATTCTATAGTATCCTCATTATTTAATAGAAAAACTACATAATCATCTGAATTGTCTTTCTCCCAACTCTAGTGGTTTCCTTAGTGACATTGATTCTTGAGGTTGTTAAATTTTGTAATTCCTTAAATATTATTGACATTGTCCTATCGATATTCTGAATTTTCATATTCTTTAAAGGCATAAGTGGGGATCTAATAGACTCATCTTTAAAGACAATGTTCCTAATATTATTCTTCCCCCCCCCCCAAATCAATATCCTCACAGAATACCGTATTACTCGTTTCAAATATGATCCGATTAATTGAATCATAAACTTTTATCTTTTTCGTAACTAATAAAATAGCTTGTATTTATTTGAGTCTAATTTTCTTTAGTAGATCCCAATGATCTAGCCTTAGTTGGACATCACCATATGTGAAACTCAAAGAGTTCGCACAACTACTTTGGTTGGATCTTTATTGAGACCATAAAGCTGCAATCTTTATAATTTCTCCAATTAGTAACCATATGTTGTGGAGTACTATTTTTGTCTTTTAACTACACCACAACACCATTCATATTAAGTAATCTCAATGTGGTGTATTTTAGAACAATTTCACAAGTCTTAGGAGTAAACAAAAGGTTGCACTTTAGTTGTCTTTAGTAGCTTTCTTAATGGGTTTTCTTTTATTGCCCTTATACTTTATTGAGACAAAGTTTGACTTATTAGTCTCATCCTTATTGTTGAAGTTTACTCATTAAGTATGATTTTGTTGTTGATATAGGTTAAACTTAATTAGTAGACTTCATAATTGTACAGAGAATTATTGCAAAATCATTTATCATGCTCGCATTAAACTTTATAATCTTTCAAAAATTAAATAATTTAGAATCATCTCGAGGAATCGAGCACAACATTAGTATCAAGTCCAATGATGACAATACTAACTTGTAAGTGACACAATCTTTGTAGTAATCAAATACTGACAATAAGAACTGTCAAACAATAGTCTTCCTTTGGGCCGACTTATTACTCACATGTCAAACAAATAATTATCACGTATTTACCACCACAGATGCTTGTGTATTTCGGGCCAAATATTAATCTACCTTTGGGCCGACAAATACCCGCATGAAAATACACTCGCAACATACATGTCATAAAATAAATTATGACTAGTGATACTAGTTGGGGACCCATCACAAGACACCTTGTGCAGCATTAACCTCTTTTATGGACAAAAATTAACTGCAGGGGTAATCTTGGTGTAATAATCAAGTACTGATAATAAGTTCTGTCAAACAAAAGTCTATCTTTGGACCGACTAATGTTCACATGAACAATCCAAATAATTATCACACTTATTATCACATGTGCGTTATTATTCTGTCAAACTGTGCCTACCTTTGGGCCGAACACAGAATACATAAATAATTACACACTCATCTATATAATTTCAATAAAGTCGCACTCTACACACAGAGGCTACTATGGCAGCATGAGTCTTTGATTGACTAGATTAAAAAATTACTAGATCAATTAAACAAACACTTAAAATAAATATTTAAGTTTAATTGAACGACATTAAAAAAATATCTCCCCAATTATTTAATTAAATTCCACTACGAAATGGAAATATGAGATGATTCATCCAAAGTTAAAATTAATGAAAGATTTTATTTAACTTAATTAGAAATTAAATCCTAATTTACTAAATTAGTTAAAAATTCTTTATTTAAGGCCATCAAAATTACCATAAATAAAAAAAAAATGTTTTTACGCATTACATGCCATACATACAAAAATCAGGAATCCTCTTTAATGGATATTATTCCTCGAAAAATTTATATCAATAACCAAATGATATTTAAAATTAAAAAAAAAATCGTTGACTTGAAATGCATGACAGCATGATTGCTTGATTCAAAATTGAAATTAATTATAAATTTCATTAACACAAATAAGTTCACAAATATTCATGGTAATCATTTACAGAACATCAATTCGAATATGCCAAAGCAATTCACAGTCTATCAACATAATGTGTCATTAATAATGTACATCATAATGGAGATATTAACGAATTTGGTATCTACATAATCCGAGTCTAATACATAATAGTATATAATTCTTATAACAGACTACTCATTTGAGTATTAGAAAACTAGAGAAATTGATTATTATTAAAACTGATTAAATAAAGCACCATTTAACTTAATAATTAATCCACTCAACCAAGAGTAACAGAACGAACTTATCAAACTTACAATAAGAACAGGTATCGATTACCAATGTAATCAATAACTATTGAAATAAATTCGTGAACAATTCCAACTCATAATCTCAAAATAGAGTTGATTAATGAAATATACTTAATCTTTAACCGCAAACAAGATCGAAACTTAATCCAAATCTCAAACTACTAAACATTAAATGTACAGATCTCAGAAAATCATACATAGGGTGACTCTAATACCACTTGTTGGAAATAAATCCATAAAGCCTTAATTCTATTATGATAAACTGGATCTAAACTGAAACACGGAAGCGTACCTTAATCCATGGAGTTGTTAGACGGAACACGAACTCGGAGATCGGTAGGTATTATGGTCTTCCTCAACTAAGCCTCCTTATTCCTTATGGGGACCGTAGTAATCCCTCCCGATAGGGAGAAGGGAAGACCATGTGCGACTTAGTATATTGGGGACCATAACCTGTGAGCCTTTATATATTAATTGATTAGACCACCCATAATCATCTAGTCACGTAGTATTGAGTATCTACTCAATTGGCCCATATTATTATTATTATAGTCCATGAACTTTTAACCTTAATTGGATAACTTAATTAAGTCCATAAAATAATTGAATAGCTAATATAATTGCACAATAATATATTGCCCACAATTAAACTATATTGAAAATTAAAAATTTCCAACACAACATTCATAAGAAAAATATTTTATAAGGTGTTGATGGTTGTTCTCTCCAATTCGTGTGGATAATTGGGTTTGAAGTGGAATAGAGAAGCGAAAATCCCAGGATTGCATCATGCTATATTTTGAATGCTAGTGCTTTTTATCAAATGCCTTTGTATTGAAATTTTAATGCATGCTGTATTTTTTTTTAACGATAATTAGAGTACTCAACTTAAATATTTATCTTGATTCAATATTATTTAATAGTCCATAAAAATTATTAAAATTAAATAGTTAAAATATTGATTAGTGTGAAAATTTGCGTGTTTTAGAATCCGATTTAGCACCGTTGTGTGAAATTTATATCCGTATTTGAGCATCTTTTGGTTGAGTTGCATATATTTGTGTTACAAATGCTTGTGATGTGTTATTTTGTGTTTTTAGGTGAAAACGGGGGTAAAAAGAGCAAAATCGAAAGTCGGGGTCGAAACCGGGTGAAAGTAGAATTTGGTACAGCATGGAACGACTCGTGCTAGCCAGGAGGCGAGTCGTGCCGCCCACTCGTGCCGGCCACATGCGGCACGAGATGTCATCGCCGCTCAAAACGCCCCGGAAGTGCATAACTCGTGCCACTATTTTGCACGACTCGTGCCATACTCAAATTGACGAATTTTCAGGAGTTCTTTATATGATTGGAAAGCCAAGGAAGAGAGGATCGCATGAGCATAAAAATTACCTCAATCGGAGATCGGATGAAGAAGTTATGAGCAAACCCGTGAGGTCGCGCAGGCTGCTGACGGGTGGCACGACCCATACCACATTTGGCACGACTCGTGCCGACCACCCAGCCAGTGTCTGTGCCACCCAGCTGCCGAGAAATTCCGACAGCATGCGCCCGACACGACTCGTGCCACCTATGGCACGACTCGTGCCGCTTTCCAGCGAGCCCGTTTCGTTATTTTTCGGCCCGTTCGTGTTTTTTACGTGAAAAAGCTCACTTTTGAATCATAATTCGGGAATTATCAGTCCTCAACTATAAAAGGAGCCTTTGGAGTGTTCCAAACCCTAACTCTCCACATCCATACTTACTTTTCCATACCCTTTCACCGTACCATCCCATCCACCCATCCCGGGGAGTTCATCAGTGTTGCTTACTTGAGAAGGAGAATAAGAAGGTTCAGAATCATGTAGGAGAGAACGGAGAATCACACCATATTTAGGGTTTTTCTTACTTTTTCTTTCTTAATTTTGGATAATATGTTTTCATATCTAACCATGTGTGTTACCTGTAACACCATGGGCTAGTACTTCTTGGATAATGCTAGGTTCTGAAGGTTGAATTGGTTTGAATTGATGATCTAGAATAAGTTGGATACCTGCAATATACTTATTTCCTTATTAATGCTTTGAATTTAGGCTTATATTTTTGTCTTATATGATCTGTCCTCTCATGCATGTATATGTCATTGTCTTATGTATATTTATGCTCGTTGCTTGTGTTATATAAGAATTATATTTGTCAACCTGTTATGAGTAAAGGAGATCTAACCGTATAACATTTATTCATTAAAATAATTAATATTGGACATTTAATATATCTATTAATTATCATTGTAGAGGATTTGGTTTCTTAGATTGTTAAGTGAGAATTGGAGATTAATTCTTAAGTACCTATAAAGGGAAGTCTAGTGCTCTAGCCTTTAATGGAATTTTGCATGAAGAACCTAGAAAGGGAGTAGGAAATTATTCATCTGCATCTGAGGGATTAAGCCAAGTTTATGTGTTAAGTGTTTACTTTAAAAGGGGGATTTAACACAATTAAGTGATTGTTTTCATAATAACTGTAGGGATTCTAAACGATTGTCTAGTGATTTGATTTAACCAATTTAACTGGATTGCCTAGTGTTATCTATCTTCTCTCTTGAACTCTTTCCATATTTAATTTTATCTGCTATTTTGTTATTTTTAGTACTTATTTTCTGCATCTTTAATTTAGGTAATTCTCTAAAAATACCCAAATTTGTCTTATATTAGAATTGTCATAAATAAATTAAATAGTAAGTTTAGAATTATCCTTTGGTTCGATAATAGACTTGGTCACACGCTTATCTGCAATTGATTTCCTACACTTGGGGACACGCAAAAAAGTGAACAAATATTAATTGTGTTTATTCGGGTTTTTTTTTCAATTATTAAAAAAAAAAAACAAAGCAGATGAATGAAATGTAATTTATGAGGAAGGTGATCTTAGATGACTTTTGACCTAAAATATTCTCAGAATATACATCGAGCCATTTTTTTCTCATTCAACTATTAGACCCTTTTATTTTTAATTATTAGAAATGACCCATAATATTGAACTCGATTATTCTAATCGTAACTAATGAATTAAAATCTGGGGAGACTAGTTAAAAAAAACTCTTAATTACTATGAGATACAAACATAAAAAAATATTATTACTAACTATAAAAATATATAGTGATATTCTAATATTACCCCTACAATGTGCTGCACATAAATGTTGTGTGCTGCAAAAGTTCGTCTGCAGTAACAAAAGTATGTGTAGTAAAAAAAGTGTGTGCAGAAAAAAAGGGTGGTGACCCGGCGGTGGTCCGGCAGGGCTCCGGCGGCGGCGGCGGTCCGGTAGGGCTCCGGCGAGGTCAGTTTTCCGACGGCGGTGGGTGGGGATTAGGGTTTGTGGTTTAAAAGTGTATGAGTTTAGGGTTATATTTGATATTTTACTTAAATATTTTGTATGTGATAATAATTATTTTAAATCAATGTATCTAGTAGTAATTAGGGGTACAAAGTGTATACCTATTAGTAATTTTTTATAAAATCTGTGAATTGAAATTGTGGCTACAGTTATCCAATGCAGTTTAGGTAGACCAGTACTAGAGATTAGAAAAAAAAAATGGTAATAAAAGAATCATGTTACGAATATTATTAGAGTGTGATTGATTTATATTGACAGAATATTATTTAATAGATCTTAAAGTTATTAAAATGATAAAGTTTGACCAATTTTTTTTTTTTTATGTTGTTAGTAAAAATGAGGCAATCGAATGGGATGTAACTTAAGAAGGTATAGATGATTCTTTGGTTATTCTGAGTTTCTCATTCCAAAAAAATCTATCATATAATTAGCATTAGTTACATGAATATGATAAGAAACTAATTAAAAATTAAGATATGTTTGTACTCACACCTTATAAATCATGTTTAATGCTTTATTTGTGAAATTTAAGAAATGATTTAAGAAATTTTATAGAAATGAAGATTAAAACACGTGGTTATTAGCTGTGACCAGTTAATTAACGTTCTACGATTCCAATTTAGTAAAAAATTAAACAAAAAAATTGCCTTATTCTTCTTACTTTTTCAATTTTAATAATTGAAGATCTCACGATGCTCTTTAAGTATACGAGTAATAAAAGAATCATGTTACGACTTACGACTTGCAAATATTTAAGTAAAATTTATTAATTTAAATTATAATATTACAATTTTATATTTATTTAATAATTAAAAAAATTTATACATTTTTTAAAATCCGTCTCACGTGATCGGAATGTTTTGTGATATTTTGGTATGACATCTCCTGCAATATATGATACGTGGTGTGGTGCAGAAATCCAATCCGTTATGCTAGGGTTTACTTGTTGACTTAGGGTATAATTTCCGTCCTATCTCCTACGTGTCACACATCCAATGGAATGACAAAAAGACATCACACAGAAGATCCAGTCCCCACGTGATCAGAATGAGTTAGTTGTACATAAAAATGAATTAAATTCAAAATAAAATGCAATTAATTAAGGTGATGTTTATTTTGGGGTTTTGGAGGGTTTAAAAATCATGAATAGTGATATTGTGTTTGTTTTGGATTTTTGATAGGGTATGTTTTAACTTTATGTCAAATCAATGTGTAAGAATATATTAATTTATGTAAGAAAGTAGATGAGAAAGAAGAGATAAAGAGAGAAAGTGTATTAATTGAGGAGAGTGGATGGGATGGATACCTAATTTTTGTAGTTTTCCCCAATTTTTATAATTTTAATCTCTTCTCTCTTCTTTGATTTACCTAATTTTTGATAGTTTCCCCCAATTTTTATAATTTTGTTCTCTTTCTTTATTTACAACTTTAATTTATAGATTTTTACGAGGATGAACTCAGTTAGTTGTTTAGAATGGATACATAAACTGTGATTCTATGTGGAATGGATACATAAATTAAATTGAATCGATATATTGGAGTACTTAATTAAATGAGATAATGTATTTTTTTCTACTCATATTTCATTTGAATTATTGTACATTAATTTGTATTATGTTGGGTTCAACAGCCTTCAGATGATTGCAAAGCAGCCTTTGAAAAACATTGAAGGCATTGATATGTTAGGGTTTTTAGGATTATTGTGAAGCAGTATGTGAAGGCGCGCAACGCTAGAAAGCTACTCAAGAAATGAAATGTATAACTTTTATTGTGGGAGTGTATAGTGTATAAGTTTAAATGAAGAAGTGTATTATTTTTTTATTAATGATTGTGGTCTAACGAAACTTAAATGAAACGTATTACTTCTATTGAATATTGTATAAGTTTAAATATTCAAGTGTATTAATTTTTATTAATGATTGTACACTTTTTAAATTTTCAGTGTAACATATTTTATTGATAAATGTATATTTTTTAATTCTAATGTATATACATTTATTAATAAATGTATAATATCTTATACTAAAATATAAAACTAAAATTAATAAATATATATTAATAAAATAATATATTTATAGAAAATATATATACTGACACACACTAGTGAATATGTTTTTTTCAAGTATTATTTAAAAAACAAATAAACATTGATATTATTTTTATCAATATTTTCATCAATATATTTATTAATTTTTGTTATACATGTTACTATAAAATATTATACATTTTAATATAACATGTAATACATTCATATTTTAATATTTAAGGGTATATTAAAATGTATTACTTGTAACTTACTAATGTATATGTCGTAACTCATTAATATATATTTTTTATAATAAATATTTTTTTTATTAATATATACATTTATTTTTTATTTTATAATTTAGTATAAAAAATACATTTATATATGTAAATATATACTATAATTAGTTAAACTAATACAATATTTACTAATTTTTACTCATAAAATATGAGTTTGTATCAATATTTTATATTTACTCATTTTTTTAATTTTTTTTAATTTTATATTTAATATGAAGAATACATTCATGAAAATAAATATATACATTAATTAATAAAAGCTTATAAAGTATGTTTGCCTCCACGACCAAAACCATCCACAGGCAATTGCTGCAGATTGATTCCTCACTTCCTTCCTCTGCTGTTCCAATCAATTGGAATTGCTGACTTCCTGTTCCAATCAATTGGAATTGCTGCAGATCGACTTGTTTCCATCCTCCACTGCTCTAATCAATTGCTGGAGATCGATCTCTTCCACCCTTCCTGCTCCAATCAATTGCTGCAGATCGATTTCTTCCTCACTTCCTTCCTCTAGTGATCTAATCAACGGCTAAATTTGATTCAATCTCCTATTCACGTACCCAAAAACCTAAATCAATTTCCTGAGCAGAGAAGAGGGCGACGGAGGTAGTAGGCGGCGGAGAGACGGCGGAGGCGTAGGCGGCGAAGAGAAGGCGTAGGTAGAAGGGAAGGAGTAGCGTAGGCATTTCCTGCGTAGCGAGAGAAAGGAGGACACAGAATAAGCGACCCCAAAAATAAATAACCCATTTTGTATTTTAGACATATATATATGACCCGCTTTGTAAATATGGATATATTGTATGTAAAAAACACTTGTTCATTAGATCAATTAAAAAATTATTGACTTGGTATATAGTATATTTTTTTATTCGATTATGACTTTTTATATTTAAAAAATCATTATCGAGTTAAGTAAAAAAAATTCGATAATGATTTTTTTAAAAAGTTAATATTGTAATAAATCGAATTAAATTTTTTTTTGTCATTTTTAGCACAAAAGAAAATTAAAAAATCTGAATGCCCTCTTTGATGAATTCCTTCAATTCCAAATGTAATTTTAGCACATGTCAATTATTTATGAGCAAGGAACGATGCAGGATGTATAGGATTAACTTATCAAGGATATGTGTCCGACATCTATTATCTCTTTAACATTGATACGACATTACTTATATTTAGTACGATGGAATCGATTAAAAATAAAATTTTATTTAACTAATTGCAACCCTAATTTCATTTACATCTCACTCCTAGCTTTACATTATCTATTCTGCCCTTTATACTTTGTTTGTTTTTAATTTTTAGTTTGTGTTTATGATTTTGTAATTTATTCATGGCTAATACTACTGTGCAACTGGGTGCACCCACTTTCAGAGCGTATATAATTATGAATAAAAATATGTACTGAACAAAAATGTATACAATTATTTGTTAGTTTTTTTAATGAAAAATTGAGTGTAAAAAATATATGACTATTAAAAATATGTATACACTATTGAATAAAGTTATATACATATATGGATACTAGTTTTTTTAATAAAAAGTTATATACATATATTGATGCTAGTATTTTTAATAAAAATTTGAGTGTGAAAAAAAGTATACAATTATTAAAAAATATGTATACAAAATAGAATAAAAAATTATATACATATAGGTGTACCATTACACCTAGCTGCACCAACTATTTATTCATTGCTAGGATTTGGAAAAAATCATATATTACATAAATTTACATACTTCTTACTCACATCGCATCACACTCTCACGAGTTAAAAGTTTATTTTGTCCCATAACTATTTAAAACTTTAGATTTTGTCCAAAAAAATATATTTATTTCCATTTTGTCTCATAACTATGAGTTTTCTTTCAATTTTATCCAATTTTCGCCGGATATTGGTCACGTGCGTTGCATGTGACTAATGAATTTGGGGGTTCCGGCGAAAATTGGACAAAATTGAAATAAAACTCATAGTTATGGGACAAAATCGATACAAATATCTTTTTTGGGATAAAATTTAAAGTTTAAAAAGTTATGGGACAAAAAAAAACTTTTAACTCTTAGGTTAATTCATAAAAAATTCACCACTTTATTGGAAATTTTAAAATCTATCACGACCTTTTACTTTTTGTCAATTCAATACACAATATATTTAATATTTTCAATTTTATCACGACCTTTTATTTTTGTCAATTCAATACGCGATCTATTTAATATTTTTAATTCTATCACAACTTTTATTTTTGCAATTTCGTAACCCACTTATTTTATATTTTCAATTCAATTAAATTCATTATTATTATTATTATTATTATTATTATAATAGTTTTATTATTTTTAATAATAAAAGTTATTTAAAAATTAATTAAAACACACAAGCCGATCATTTATTTCATAAGATTTTTTTTGTATCGTTGTTATAGTAAATTAACATTCGATTAAAAAAGTATCTTAGTTGATCGACCTTTATATAAAATTATTTTTATCCATAACAAATAAAATTCTATTATTATTATTATTATTATTATTACTTTTGTTCGATCTTATCACTATTATTATATAGTAAATCCACAACTCTAATAAAAATATAATATAAATAAAATTATTTATTGAAAATTAAAATTTTATGGCAAAGGAAATTAATTAGTAACTAATTTAAATTTAAAAATAAAAATAAAAAAATTGGATGGAGTATTAATTCCATTAATTAATAACTACATAGTTCTACTTTTATTATAATAATAATAATAATAAAGAATTTAATTGAATTGAAAAAATAAAATAAGTGGTGTATCAAATAGCAAAAAATAAAAGTTGTGATAGAATTGAAAATAATAAATAGATCGCGTATTAAATTGACAAAAATAAAAGTTCGTGAAAGAATTGAAATTATTAAATAGATTGTATATTGAATTGATAAAAATAAAAGGTAGTAATAGATTTGAAAACTCCAAGGTGATGAATTTTTTTAGGAATTAACCCAAGATTTAAAAGTTTTTTTTGTCCCATAACTTTTTAAACTTTAAATTTTGTCCCAAAAAAGATATTTGTATTGATTTTGTCCCATAACTATGAGTTTTCTTTTAATTTTGCCCAATTTTTTCCAGAACCCCCAAATTCATCAGTCACGTGCAACGCACGTGACCAATAACCGACAAAAATTGGGGGTTCCGGTGAAAATTGGACAAAATTAAAAGAAAACTCATAATTATGGGACAAAATCAATACAAATATGAGAGTGATTTTATAATAAATTAAATTATAGTAAAATTAAATTATCCTACTTAAATTCCAAATGAAACATAGATTAAAATTATTTGTTATTAAATTAATTCAATCATAATCTAGCTTTCTTATTTTTATTTAAACTCACGACAAACATCAACTGTTTTATTTTTCCCTATTTTCCAATCTTTAGTAGTTTAATTGTTCGTGTTAATAATTGTAATAGTACATTTGCTATTTTAAGTATAAAAATTATGCATCAAGTTAGGATCAAGATGAATTTGATATTTTACAAGGATTTATGCTTTTAAAGTATGATATTATTTTCTCTTCCACATGTCCAAAATCTACAATACATAAAATTAATGAGCAACACTTATGTGAGATCAATCTTTTTTATGTTTTTTTAAAATATTATTAATTTTTATTAAAAAATTATCATTTTTCATTAAAAAATTTAAAAATATTATCACTCTTTATTTATACTACTATTATTCATGTGATAATAGTTTGTGTGATAGAAATCACCCCATCCGAGTCCCTGCAAATCTGCTGCAGAAGCGCGTGGTTCCACCTCCACCTCCATTGGTGAGGAGGGTTTTCCAATTCAGCAAAGAGAGGTTAGCCAAGGCGAATTTCGAAAGTAGTGATAAAATATCAACTCTGCAAGCTCTATCCGCCCATCTATGGCTGAGCTACAAGCGCGGCAAACGGGGCCTGGACTGTTACGTACTCGTTATGATCATCGGCACAAGAGGAAGAATCCCCCTGGATGAGGGTTAATTCGGGAACGAAGTATACGGTGCTGCAACCGCCATTGATGCGGAGGAGCTGTTGCAGGGAATAGGGAGGATTGGGAGAGGCGGCGAAGAAGATCAACGGGTTGATCGGCGAGCAAACAAGAGAAAGAGTTGTAAAAAAGGCTGAAGATTTGATGGAGAAACCAGCGCATGGTGGGGGGAGGAGGTGTAGTTTTATGTCGGTGCCTCGGTTTGATGTGTACGGTGTGGATTTTGGTGTGAGGTGTGGAGTGGCGGCATTTTTTGATGGGAATATGAGCATTTTTCCGGCCGCCGTGGCCGGTAGCATCGAACTTCATGCTTGCTTGCTTCCTGAGGTGTTGGGAGGCAATGGAAAGAATGAAGAATTCATGGAAGATTGATTTCATTATTTAAACATCACCTCCATTTCATATGTTATTTTCATGCATGCAGCAATATCTATTGTGTTACGTGGAGATATATATTGATGAGCGCACCAATGGAGGGAGGAGAAATTTTTATGCACATTTTATATTTAATTATGTTTCCTTCAAAATGAATTTATGTGACTTTATAATTAATTTTTTTGAATTACATTTATAAAGCACTCTTCTTCTTTTTTTTTCTTTTTTTTTAAATTTATATCCAGATTAAGGTATCATAAGAGATAATTGTGATTTTATATATAGTAGATTTGTGTGACTACCATCTCACCATGAATATTTTACACTTTCATAATTAGTTATCACTTTTTATTTATTAATGTAACAAATGTTATGTATTTACATTACAAAAATTAAAAAAAAAAAAAAATATATATATATATATATATATATATATATATATATATATATATATATATATATATATATATATATATATATATATAGTGTGAAGGGTATTGATGGAATGAAAAATACACATTCTATTACCGAACATGTTTTCTATCCACATAAAAAACATCGTCATCTATATAATAATAATAATAATAATAATAATAATAATAATAATAATAATAATAAATGAAAGATTGATAAAATGTCTTAAGTATACTTAGCTTCGAAAGGTGAGTCTGAGATGAGGCAATGAATTTCTAAATGAAGCAATGCTTCAAAATAAGGGAATGCAATCGAGATAGGAACGAACATTAAGACGAATTAATTAAAGAATAATCATCGAAATAAAATAATGAGCTTCAAGATGAAAAATGATCATCGAACTACATTTATTATGTTTAGCTTGTCCATATATACACGTATTATTCCCTCTACAAATAATATATGTATTTTTTCCGCAGAAATTAAATAAAATTACTAGTATTTTCTACATATAAAAATGTATAAAATTTTTGAAATGTGTGTAAAAAGTAAGTTTTTTAAATTATTTAACAAAAAAATGTATAAAGTTATTAGAATGTTTATAAAAAGTAAGTATTATTAAGATGTATTATTTTTTTTTAAACGTACATAATTATTGTAATGGATAAAAAAGGTGGTGTGAAGTAAATAGGGATGGAGGGAGTATCAAAGTTAATGATAACTGAAACGGAAGAAATGAATCATACTGAATTCATTTGACCTGAGCACGACAAGGGTATTCTTTGTTCGTACTATGTGCAAGGAAAGTGAATTAGAAAAATCCAATGCAACTTGTTAGGTCAGATCTCGATCGATTTGCTACTTCCAAATCCACCCTGTTTACATCCAAGACTTTGGACAACTTTAACATAGTATAATTTGAGTAAGGCTCTTGTCCCACTGGGACACTGTGCGCCATTGCAATTTTCGTGCTCTTTTGCAATTTAAATCATCTAACGATACATAGATTTAAATAGAATATGGGGGGGAGTGTTGTGTTCACATGGGGACACGGCCGTGTCCCCGAGGGCGCAAGAGCTTTTGCCATATAATTTATCTTTTCAATCTATCAATAAAAATAATTTATGTACGCCTTATTTGTTAAATTAATTTAAATTAACCAAATTGTTTTAGCTTTTTGTTCTGGTTTTAATCCCAACATGAAATTTCACTCGCATTTCATGTCTCGATTGAATTGGTGAATTATGTGTGCTGTACATTGATTTTGATCGGTTTTCCTTTATAGAAATTGTTTATAAAATATTTGATTAATTGAATAGCTCAAATTAACCGAATTAAATATTTTAATTTCTCAAAAATCCCCAATTTTTTTACTAATACATAAGACGTAAATGAAGAATTCCTAGTATTTAAAAAAAATTCTGATATAAAAAGATCAAAATTTGACATAATAATAACTATTAATAAGAGAATCATATGTGATTCGAAGACGAAATGTAATAATGAGTAATTGCAATTAAATCAAGCCTTCATTCAACTGTAATCCTTTTTTTTTTCAAACTAATAATCTTAGTTTTGAATCCACATATTGTAATGGAAGCTAATAAATATCACTGTCACTATTTACATCTATGTTAAATCTAGAAAGAAACCCAACTATGAACAACAGTACCTATTCATCAGTTCTGGGGGGTGAAAATCACCTTTTTTGCTACTAATCTAATACCAGCATTCTGTTGATAATCATAGGCATCCAAGGAGAAATAAGCATCGATGAAATTCCCAGGAGTGAAGAGCGAGTCGAGCTCAGTGACATCAAATCTACTAAACACGAGCTTCTGTACGACCGAACCATCCTTCTGGTACATCTCTGTTGCCCATCGCGTGGTTTCACCATCTACTACAGTCGGCAAACTGCACATTGATTGAAAATGGGGAAAAGAATTTCTCAAATACGAACTTAGTATCGTCCACTATCGAACACCAATGAAAACGAGGAAAATTTGGTAATATCATGAAACTGTGATTCACTCAATTGTATACCTTAGTACGATTAAAAATAGAAAAGCTTACTGCAAACGAACGGTGGGATAGTTGACGAACCCTGGCTTCCTCGAAACTACACTACGCCATTCAGAGGAGCTACCAAAACCAATAGATGTTTTCTGGGCAAGATCATCAATTTCATCGAGAACTTTGCACAGGCTCGGGGGTGCATCCACCACGAAACTCAGTCTTGGCCGACCAGCATTATCAACAAACTTGGTACTGATCCCAAAACGAACCCTCATGGATGCACATCGAAGTTGCAATGGGAAATTTAGGTACGATATTTGTACTTTATGAAGCCCACGAAAAACAGGTGCAAGAGTAACAGACATTGAAGGTATTGATATATTATCAGGTTCTTGGAAGACTTCACAGCCATTAAAATGCTCAGGACATACTGAAGTTTGGGATACAGTAGATGTCGGGCCATCTTTCTCTTCTTCCATACTGTCTTCAGGAAGAGGCTCCCCCATGCCCTCAACTAACCCACTCAAATCAAATGGGTTGGCTATAGCAGAATTGGGTCCAGATAAAGGCAATTTTACTTCTCCAATTTGAGGTGAAGTAAATGTAAATATCGGATGATTTTCTTCCATTATGTGATGTGGAGGAGATAACTTCTGACCATCCTCAGCCTTGACACTTGATGATGCCATATTTCCATTCTGCAGAGTCTGATTAATAGGACTTTTTCCATTACTTCGACTTCTTGTCATGGCATTCGGAGAAATCCAGCTATTCTCTATGAGGACATCCGGAAGGCTAGATTCCTGCCAGAAAATTGAACAAAGCAAAATTATGAAAGCCAGGGGATGCTTTAGTTGGCCAAGGGATCGAGGCTATCAGATATTAGAGGCTAATATCATTAAACAATGTCATATTATATTTGGCACATATTAACCAGAACAGGGTGACAAATTATTAAAATTAAAGTTCGACATAGTTATTATCTTTATAGCAACAAACTTTGAGAAAATTACCAGAAATAGAACAGTTGCACAGTACTTGAGGACTTCAAGATTCATGCGAACATCGTCCAAACTCCTGAAAAATAACAGTTAACTGTTAAAAATATTAAATTTCATTGACAGAAACACTGACAAGTGACGAGTTACTTATTTCATGAGACACACCTACTTATATTCTTAATCATTTTATGTAATCATTAATGAAATATACCTACTTTTGTAATCAAATGAATTCAATACCTTAGACAAAAGAAAAGAAAGGGATAGAAGTGGCTAGATATAAAAAAAAGAAATTATTTTTTTTATTCATATAGGTGGAAGGTGGACTAATAAACTCTTTTAGACAAATAAGAAGCATTTGTTACTCAGGAACAGTTTTAGATGAGGTAAAAGACAACCCAAAATTACCACACTAACAAATTGCAAGGACAATACGAAGTCTGGAACAGACCTCAAAGAAACATTTCTCGCACTGTCTTCAATTGTTGACACATATTGATATGTTTATTTATGCAATTTGACTTGGGGAATAAGTGAATAAAAAGATGCAAAAAGGGAAACTAAAACGTAAACGATAAGGAATAAATTTAATAATACGATAATTGGAAACGAGACGTAGTTACCTATGTGTTTGTTGACCAAGCCCAAAATATGTTGCAAGAGATGCCATCTGAATAAAAATTGCAGCATCATCACTTATATATGTCAAATATCTTACATATTTCAAAACTAAAGATGACAAAACTAAAGATAAAGTTTGGAAAATGGTTAAATATTTTCTTTTAAAAACAATGGTGAAAAACTGTAATAATTTTGTCAACCTTCATATCACCAGCCCTCCTCCCAAACTTTTGTGTTAACAGAGCTAATGAATCAATAGTTCCTTTAGGCTCTGGAGGTGGCCTGTTAATTTCAGCAAATGCCTCTCTTATGCGAGCACAATCAAATCTCAATATATTATGGCCAGCCCATATTCTTCCTGTAAATTGATAAAAAAAATATTTTACTAATTTTGAAAATCCTAATAATCCATGCAGCAAAATTTCTAGCTTAATATACAATTATAACAAGTTTTCTAATTTTAAATCAACCTAAAACTACCCACTAAATCTGGAATTTTCGATACAAAAAATCATGTTCTCCATTCATGAATTCACTACAACGTTACATCTCTCTACCCAAACATATTCCTTCCCCATGGAAACAGTGTTTAACTAACAAATTAAAGCTAACAACGACAATTTTCTATAATGACTAGAAGAGTATTACATAATTTCTTATTAAACAAGAACTTAGAGTACAATAATTAGTTAACCACTTGAATTCAAAACAAATTATCAGAAAGCTGAACTTTCTAACAAGCTAAGAAATGTATAATGAGATTAAAAATGGATGAGAAGTTCTCTTGAAACAATTATTAAACAAATTTCAGCCGCTCATCTTCAAAGCACCTCACATAATCAATCCATCATTCTCTAAAACAGAACAAAAAACAAAGTTCCAATAAAACACAATTCCACTCTTCAAAGCACCTCACGTAATCAATCCATCATTCCCTAAAACAGAACAAATAACAAAATTCCAATAAAAACAAGCAATTCCACTCTTCAAAGCACCTCACATAATCAATCCATCATTCTCCAAAACAGAACAAATAATAAAATTCCAATAAAAACAAGCAATTCCACATAAATTAGAGTTACCGTGTAGGAAATCGTAGACGACATCAGCAATATCAGCGAAAGTGGGTGCAGAAATGACGGCGTCTCTGGTAATGCCATTGCAGCGGACGGACAGAGAAGAGATATGAGACAGGTCAGCGGGTCGAAGAAGGGTAGAGTAACTGCGGAGCTCCACAAGCTTCCTGGGGCAAACCAGAATTGCTCCAAATTCCAGTATAGCAAATCCCTGTCCGGGTCGGGTCGGTACGGTAGTCTCCACATCGAAGAACGCTATTTCGGATCTATCCTCCGCTATAACCGCCATCTTTTGTGGATTCTAGAAATGGTTAAACAATGGATTCTAGAAATGGTTGAACAGGGGTATGAAAAACGGTAGCCCAAATTGAAGATGGTAAGATATGTGAGCTACGGTTACGTGTAGAAGTATATGTAATAGAATACGTGAACGTAAATACTTAGCTTACTGAACAAGGTTTAAGCCGAGGGAGCTGGAAGTGGGAGAGGGAAAGAAGAAGGGAAAAGAATATGCGAATTCCAAATTGGGTTTATTTTAAAATTTGATTTTAGGGTTTGTTTGTTTTCACCTTCAAAACACTGTGATTTCAAAGAAATGACGCCGTACAAAAATGAATAACTTATAAAATAAAATGTTTTAACACTTTTGTGCACCACAAAAAGACCAACTCTATTTTAATTTGTTTTTCAAATTTTATTTTCTATATAAAGATCATTTGATTCACATGTTTGACCAATATTGTCATGTTTTATTTTACTATTACAAGTTGTTTTAAAAAAAATTTTAATTAATATTATTGTGTAATTTAATATTTTATGTTAATATTCAAAATATGTTATGTGAAGATAATTTTAATTTTATAAAATTACTTTTAGTACGAAAAATTACTGTTATAAAATTTTGAATGTAAGGTAAATGATAAAAAAAAAAGAGGTAATACGGAGTATTAATTTTTAATATATATTCCAAAATATTTTCTATGGAAAAACAAACGGTTTCGTGAAGTTAAGCTAGAGGATATAGATTAGATGGTATTATTCTTTTCCCCAATTAAGGTGTTTGATTCCTCCACACAAACTTCATCATGCATGTTGAATATTATCGCTTCAAGCAACTTCTTTCCCAATCTCTTTAATTAACGCAAAATAACCCCTTAATTAATCTTGGAATATGCATGTTTAATTATAGAATATGACATCGAATGTGGGATTCATTACAATTTAGTAGTGTTTGTATTTGCTTATACTCTAATTAGTTTTAGTCCAAGAACGAAATAAAATTCGGTAAGGCACTCGATTTCATGTAATAAGAAGATAATTAAATAAGTAGTTAATTCATATATTTATGATAAGAATAAGAATTTAAATAACTACATGCACAAAAGTATAATCAAATTCATAATATGTTCGAAAGAAAACAATGTGTAAATATACGTTAGAGAGTATGTTAATTTAAATAAGAAACGAGATAAATATATTAATTGAAAAGATAAAAATGAAAAACTAAGTGAAATTAATATCAATAGAATTTGTATGTATCTTATCTTAATATATATATTTGTAAATTAGTTTCCTAATTTGAGTTTTTTATAAAATACAAGTGTCACAATTTTGTTCTTTTCAAAAGAAAATTTTATATGTATTTTGTTTCTATTGGTGGAGCATTTATTACTATATATATTAATTGTATTTTGATTTTAATATAATTAGTAATTGTAATATTATTAATTTGTACTTATATCTTTATTAGCGTAAAGTTTTAATATTACATAGACAAAATTATTTTAATATCTTAATTCTAATAATATTTTTATTTTATTTTATAATATTATTTAAAAAAATTTTAAAAAATTAAAACTTTATTTTTTCTTTCTCGATGATATGTCATTTTATTACACTTTTAATCATTTGATATTTTAATCAACTGATCTATTTATTTTTAAATTAATTTTATTTAATAATATCATAATTAATAATTTAATAAAATATACTTAGAGAAATATAACTTGCTGACTTAATATTCATTTTATGTTAATTATATTTTTTTAAAAATCAAAAATAGAAAAAAAAATGCTTAATTCAAAAAATAGGATAATTTTTTTAATAATATTAACTATTTAAAAATATATATATTCCAAGATTAATTATAAATATTAACTTAATATTTTTTATTCACTCACTCTATAATTTATGGTGTATTTAATTATAAAAATATATTTTATATTATTAAATAATATATTTAAATATAAAATTTTATAATCCGCGTAATACGTGAGTCATTTACTAGTATTAGTATATGTAAAGATGGTTTCTGAAATATATATAGGAGTGGGTTTAAAAAATCAAAATTTGTTTCAAAACTCAAAACAAAAATGCTAATAAGTTGCTCAATTGGATTATCATGGACAATACATTTAGATAACTAAGTTGCTCAATTGGACGATCATGTCGGACATTACATTTAGATATTGGGCTGTAAATTAATCGAGTCGAGCCGAATCAAACTGTTCAAATTAGTTTGAAATATTATCTCGATCTGCTTTTAAGGGTATTATTTTTTTATTTTGGGCGTCCATCCTCAAATGTCTCATTTCATTTTTTATACACATGGAACTCACACACACCCACTAATACAACTAAAAAATGGGATCACACATCCACTAATACAATTACTCATTACACATTAAATAATAATAATACTTAATTCACCTGAAAAAAGCAAATGACACCCTTAAAGACAGACGGAGGGAGTATTATCGAGCTTCAAAATATATATTTGAGCTTGTTTGATAAGAAATCAAGGCGAGCATAAATAAGTTTTAATATAATCAAACACGAGCTAAGCTCGAATAATTTGATAATTTTACACTCTATCTATTTTCATGAATTAAGCTCTGAGTTCAAGTTTATCGACCACAAAAATTTGCTTAACTTGTTCGATATCTTTATTAAATTAAGATCAAACGCGTTTTTAACGAAAATAAAAAATATTTACAATATAATTTGATTTGATTTTCATCCCTCCCTAAGCTAGATTTCACAAAATTAAGCATCGTATGAACAAAAAAAAAAAA
This sequence comes from Pogostemon cablin, assembly GCA_023678885.1. Taxonomy (NCBI): domain Eukaryota; kingdom Viridiplantae; phylum Streptophyta; class Magnoliopsida; order Lamiales; family Lamiaceae; genus Pogostemon; species Pogostemon cablin. The sequence goes on along the minus strand of CM042960.1, from coordinate 5,188,439 downwards.
GCAAATCTAATTAATATCATGTATTTACCAAAATAAGGGTGTTTAAGTGTTACTATTATTTTGTTGTCCAAAAAAAGTGTTACTATTATTTTAAACATTTCAGTATATTTAATCACGCCCTTATTTAATTAAATTAATCAAAATAATTAAATTCTAACTCTCGCAACTGAGAGACATTGTTCAGCCTCAGCTCTCAGCCTGTGTTTTGATGTCATTGAATTTGAGTTTAATGGTGCGTTCACCAGTGTTAGCGTAAGCATCAGAGTTCTAGCTTGTTAATGGCGACGATAGTAATACCCTTCGCAAGCACTTTAGTACTATCAAATTTATGTAGCCTCATCTGGAATCGGGTGGCGAATTATTGAATTGTTGATAGGAAACAAGAAATTCTGCATTCGCGGGAGAAATGTTGAAGTTTATCCGTCCAAGAATCCGGCCAATTTCCACTATTCACTCGTCAGCTCTCTCATCTTCTTCTGCGACGACGTCGTTTCCTTCGGAATCTTCATCCCCATGTCTTTCCAGTTTAGCCTCTGCGATACTCAATTCCTCAACCCCACAGCAAGCGCTGAGGATTATTAACTCGGCGTCGAGGAGCATAAACCCAGCGAAAACTCTGAAACTCCATTCAGCCATCGCTCATTATCTAATTAGGGCGAAATTGTACGTGAACGCCAGGTGTTTGATAGAAGGCCTCATCGAAATTTTGGGGAAAACCCAGAAGCCACACATTGTTTGTTCCTCGATTTTCAATGCGCTTAATGAATTTGAGACATTCGGATGCAATCCCAACGTCTTTGGTGAGCTTATTGGTGCTTTATGCGAGAAGGGTCTGGCTGATGAGGGGTATTGGGTGTATAAAAATATGGGGACATTGCCATCAGTGCAAGCCTGCAATGCGCTTCTAAATGGTATCTTGAAAAGGGGATGCCCTGAATTGATGTGGGAGGTTTATGATGACATGGTTTTGAATGGTGTATCGCATACTGAGGTGACTTATGGGATACTAATTGATGCTTCTTGTGAAGGTGGAGATATGAACAAGGCAAGATTGTTACTTGAAGAGATGACTGAGAAGGGATTAAAACCAACAGTTGTCATCTACTCTACGCTCATTCGTGGATTATGTTCTCAGAGTAGGATGATGGAACCAGAAAACATTGTTGCCAGAATGATCCGTCTCTGGGCTCGCTCCCAACGTATACACTTACAATGTTATAATGGATGGATATGCTAAGATGTCAAGTGCCAAGAAAGTGAGGAAGTTATACTACGAAATGATGGATCACAGAGTGTTTCCTAATGAAGTAACCTATAGTATTTTGATATACTTGCTTTGCAAGATGGGCGAACTCGTGGCCTTTAGAAGCTATTTTGCACATATGGTGAAGCTTAATGCGATCCCCAATGTATACATATATAACTGCCTGATGGATGGCTTCTGTGATGCTGGAGATTTTTCTGCTGCAACGGAAATGCATAATGAGATGGAGAGATTTGGTATTTGTCCGGATGCTGTTACTTATGGCATCCTTATGAAGGGCTATTGCAGAGCAGGTAGAATCGAAGATGCAGAGATTTTATTCTGCAAGATGAGTAAAACAGGGTTGTTCATGACCTCTGTAGTGTATAATACCCTTATTGATGGATACAGCAAGAGAGGAAGCATGAAAAAAGCTGAAGAGATATGCTCTCAGATGATGGAGAATGGGTTACAACCAGATGTAGTCACTTTCTGTACACTGATAAACGGGTATTGCAAAGCAGGACGGTTGGAGGCTGCAACGGGACTCTACTACGAAATGATGACCAAAGGTTACAAACCAGATGTGGTGGCTTATACTTCTTTGATCGATGGACATTTCAAGAATGGCTACACTGATGCAGCTCTTCGACTGTATAAAGAAATGATCGATGGTGGGATTACTCCAAATGGTTTCACAGTTAGTTGTGTAATTGATGGGCTGTGCAAGGAGGGAAGGATCAATAATGCAATTAACTTCTTCTTGGAACACTATAGAGCTGAGTTTGAGTATAAGAATGAGTATTCGGGTTTTCAGTGGCTTAGTAATGTGCCGTATTCCATCTTGATCAATGGGTTGTGTAGAAACGGACGGGTTTTTCAAGCAAGCAAGTTCTTGGGCGATATGAGGAAGAGTAGCATACAACCACAAGTGTGTGATTATGTTGCAATAATCCAAGGGCATTTTGCAGCAAAACATGTGTTTCCTGTGATGATGCTTCAAGCAGATATGCTAAAAACTGGTGTTCTGCCAAATGTGTTCATGAATAAGATATTGAATAGAGGTTATGAAGAGATGGAATGCTTTGCATTGTGATTTATTTGTAGTTCCAATTTTCATACTTGAGAAGTTTGATATTGAAAATTGAAATACATAAATACAATTCAACTCACTGAACCTGTTGAAGCTTTGGACCGCTTTCACAGCCCATCACCTAATCACAAATTCAAAATTTTGAAGACCAACCAACCAACCCTATTAAGTGTCAAGAGAATTAGCATTTGAGGGGAATATTCAAGAGTTTGTCACAATTGTCAAGTGCTCTTCTGTCCTTTGAATTCCTGAAGAATAGAGTTGCTAATCATGAGAAATTTGTTAGGTATTCTTATGTGTCTTTCTTCTTTTTATTGTAGTTCACACCCTCTCAAGGAGTGTTGCTTCTTGTAATCTTTTTGTTTTTCTGATGCTAAATCAAAATCGTATCATACCTACACTTGTAAGAATGGATTTTTAAAAAACTTAAAAACTATATATATATATATATATATATATATATATATATATATATATATATATATATATATATATATATAAACATAGATTACCAATTAAAATTTAGCAATTAAATTGAATTTTTATTGCAAAAAATTTAGCAACCATCACTTTATCAATAAATTTCGTTGTTAATCCGTTAACAAATCAATTTAACAATAAAATTATTAAGTTATTTAGCAACGGAATATTCCATTGTTTAAAAAAATATATTCTTAAAATATTTAAATGTATATCATCAAAATATAAGATAAAATTTAATCTATTATCTATTTCAACGAGATAATTAATAAAATATTAAAATTTTATTTTAATAAAATTTATTTTTATTATAAATAATTCGACTTTTAAATAAAGAGTAATAATTATTATACTAAAAAAAATTGTTTTACATGTTCCTTAATTTATTACTCACTTTTCATTAATTAAAAATGAAAAGAATAGAAAAAAAATAATTTTCACTTTTTATGTATACTTCAAATTTACATTTATTTTAAAATTTTAATTTCGGTGCACCTGTGACCCTGGTGCACCTGGATGATTGTAATCGTTAGAGTAAACTATAATAATACAATTTCTACTATTAATTATATTAAATAATAAAAATATTAAAATAAAAAATCACTCAATACTCCATAATTTTAGCTTATAAAACCTTGGGTTCATCAATGCACCAGCAACCAGTGCAACCAGAATAACCCTTAATTTAAATTAATATAGTAATCCAAACACAATTAAGTATTCCCTTGAAATATTACATTTAATTTAAATTAATGTAGTATTAATTTCAGAGTTTTACTTTTAATGCACGGACGGTTACATTTGGAAAGATTTAAACCTTTAGATTTTTTAGATTAATTGAATCTCATTCTTAGATTTAAAATTTAAAAAACTAAAAATTAAACGTAAAATTATAAATATACCCTAAATATATAGTTGCACGCGATGCAGAATTGCCCTTAATTTCAATTAGTAATTAGTGATGAGTTGGCAAAATATCCTACAAAATGCTTAAGTGGTAGTACCAATGGCAATTATACACATAAGATGTTAGAATGTAAGTAACCCTTAGCCTAAAGTCGAGGTTAGGTGTTTGTGCTATTCAACAGCATATCAGTTGTCTGAATAAGAATAATACTATTAGTCATCTAACAAACAATAACTAGTTACTGCAAATGAGACACAGGCTACATGTGAGGGTACTCTCTCACAAAAATCTTAACCCTTTCTTCAGCTTCATAGTCATGTGAGCCAATTGCCTGAGTGCATGGTTATTGCTGTTCATCTGTTGCTGGGCAAGAGAACTTGGTTTCCATGGTTCGATAGTGGGAAGCGAATCGAAGAGGTATTCCTGAAAAGAGACAAGACGAAAATCACTTCCGCAACCACAAATAATCAAAGGACAATTACAGGTATTGAACTCTTTGCTGCAGATTGAAATTTTGCTAGCAATGTTGTAAAAATTTTCTCAGCTTCACAATTGCTATTTAAAGTATGCATTGATTAACGTTATAAATAGATAAAATTCACATAACAGTTCAATGTACTACAAGTTTTCACAAAGTACAAAATTTTCAGACCTTGGAAAGTTTGTATGTAGTAAAAATAACACTTAAATCAAGCTCTCTTACATGACTCTCTGTAACAAGCTTTGCTAGGATCCAAGGTCATCCCGAGTGACAATCCGAATTCTATTAGAAAATGGATGTTTTGACCCGGTAATCTGTATACTCTCTTGATCACAAATAAAACTACACACATCCAGAATAAACTTCCACATGAATCGATGAACAATTGGAGTGCTCAACATTGACATCCTTCCCTCTCAAAGCCATCAAGTATCACCACAGGCAAAGGTTAAGTCATAGACGAGTAAACCAATTGTTTGGGTGCGGGGTAGTATTCTAGGCTTGAAAGGCTGCAAGAATATCAGCAATTACAGTAGAGACTTCCTACTTTGAGGTGATCTAAATTTACTAAATTTAAGATTTTCTCTTAAAACATTCAAACTGTAAGAGGGGAAAACAGAGTTGAATTTAGTAAATGCATCAGAATCTTGAAGTGCTAGAATTCATATATCATTTGAGGAAAACTCATTCCTCTTAAGCTGCAAGCCAACCATTTTTCTCAAGAACATTTTATGTTCTGCTTCAACATTGCTTCGAAAATTTAAACTCAATGACATTGCAGAACTTCTAACGCCTACAACCCTTGCACAAAGACACTATACCAGCACAGTCCCAACAACAGTCTTAATAAGTTTTATTCATGAAGCAAAGAATGCCCTTCAGATATTAAATCAAAAACCCATCAAGTAACCTAAAAAATTATAAAAATTGTCACACATCCAATTCCTTAATCACTATTTTCAGAGCCATATGATAATCTGTTTGAAGAAGAGATTTAGAATATTCAGTGGAATAGGATATAAATATATTTTTAAAATTGTCATAAAAACTTCCTCTCTCATAGAGCCTTGAGCTTTTCACTATTTCATGCCACACTAAAGAAGGGTGGAAGAAATATCTAAGATACGAAGCACACAATTATACTTTAAACTTTAAAACTAATTAAATTCAAGACATATACTGACTACCGTCTATTTCCAATTTCCCTTTAAAGTAATCACATTATCATTAGTGTTGGCAACATTTTATGTAATGCAATACACCAAAAATCTTCAATATGGCTCCTACAAACGCACATGTAGCAGGCTTTATAGAATTCTTAAGTCAAGCTAGTCTTGCAATCTACTAAATATTAGTCTATATTTTTTATGTCATACTCCATCTAACAATCGTCGAAATGACTCTTCCCAACACATTTATCAAAGACTTTTGAAAGACAAAGACAAGCTAATTTGCTCGAATGCAGTCACTAGGGAATTGCAATAAGGTTTGAACAAATTAATTCGAGATTCGCACAGGGGGAGGACTGCATAGCTATAACACTGTATCAGATAGAACTATTGACATTCTCTTCTAAGAAACCTCTCCATATTAAGATGTTTAGATGTACTATACTTGATCCAAATATCTTAGACACACAAAAAGGCTTGGAGTGATACACTTCAGCATCTCCAGGTCCAATGTAAATTATCAAAATTTTTTTTAAAGGAAGTGAAAGCACAAAAATTGCATAAAGAGTACTACTTGATAACCAATGTAACCTGACTCACGTTGGTGGCTTCTTTAGCACGGCGAACATTTGACCAATCTTTTGAATGAGAACCAAATGGCCCTGAAGCAATTACAAAATTAGTAGAAGAATGAGTTGCCCTTTGTTACTTTAAAAGTAAACCCAAAAAGTTAAAAGGGCAGAAAGACTTGGGAAGAAAACAATTACCTAAATGATTTTCAAACAACAAGCCATGACGTCCTCTATCAATCCAAATATAACAGAGTCAAGACCACGTAATTAAAAAAGAAATAAAAAAAGCACATACAGCAATAAAAGATTCACTAAATTGTATAGCTATAGTTAGCTTCTACTACTTAGTACAAAAATGACATTTATAGGAGTAAAAATGACATTTATAGGGGTAAATTATATTAGCAACGATTAAAATTGAGAAAATTACTGCAAACTGACGGTTGGATATTGTTGAGCAACCCTACTGTTCTGTATAAGCACATCTGGTAGGCTATATTCCTGCCAATAAACAACATGAAATTATGAAAACCAGGTGATGGTTTAGTTGGCCAAGGGGATCGAGGCTAGTCTTTTAAGAGTAAATATGTTACAGTCACACATGTCAAAATAAAATACATGTCAGCATTAACAATTACATGGACAAAGTTGACAGAAAAATTTTCCACTAAAAGGCTGATTTCATCCAAAGTTGCATCCAAATATCGCAAGTTGGCAAGCACCAAGATAAGTTTCTATCATGAAACCATTGAAATGGACGGGTATAAGTTAATCTAAAAGTTTGTGGAAGTTTTTATAAAATGCCAATTCTCTATTCTTTCCGTGTTCTAACTTCTATAGACTGAGATTTAAATGATTTACTATTTGACTATAATAGCATTTTCTTTCTTTTACCTCTTATGGAAGACTTCCCACAAGCTATCAGATAGAGACTAATATCATAAAACAGTGTCTTATTATATGTGGCACATACACACCAGAACAGTGCAACACGTTATTAAAATTAAGAGGTTCAACATAGTATCTTATAAAGCAACAAACTTTGAGAAAATTACCAGTAATAGAACAGTTGAAAAGTGCCCGAGGACTTCAATATTCATGTGAATATCATTCAAACTCCTGGAAAGTAACAATTAACTGTATTCAATTGTTGACACATATTGGTGTGTTCATTTATGCAATCTGACTTGTGCAATAAATGAATAAAAAAGATGAAAAAAGGGAGAACAAAAAGTAAATGACAAGTAATAAATTTAGTATTACTATATATTGGAAGTGAGATGCAATTACCTATGTGTTTGTTCACCAAGCCCAAAATATTCTGCAAGAGATTCCATCTATATAAAAATTTGCAACATCATCACTTACATATCTCAAGATATCATAATAAAATTAATTTTAGAAATATAAGAGCTAGTAAATCAACCTCCATATCACTGGCTCTCCTCCAAACTTCTGTGTAAATAGAGAGAGTGAATCAAAGATTCCTTTAGGTTCAGGAGGTGGCCTATTAATTTCAGCAAACGCCTCTCTTATGCGAACGCAATCAAATTGCGCTATGTTATGACCCGCTCATATCCTTCCTGTGAATGGATTAAAAAAAATTTTACTTATTATAATTCTGAAAATCCAAAGAATTTATGCAGCAGAATTTCTAGCCAAATATACAATAATTGAGTTGTATCAAGTTTTCTAATTTTAAATCAACCTAAAACTTGTCTAGAATTTCCAATGCAAAAATCATGTTGTCCAATCATGAATTCACTAGAACGTTACATCTCTCTTCCCAAACATATTGCTTCCACAATACAATTTTGGTTAAAATTACGATTACAACTAAGAAATTAAAGCTAACACGACAATTTTCTATAATGACTAGAATAGGAGCAGATAATTTTTTATTAAACAAGAACTTAGTTAAATTATCAGAAAGCTTAAAAATGGATGAAAAGTTCTCTTGAAACAATTATTATACAAATTTCAACAGCTCATCTTCAAAGCAATTAATCCATCATTCTCAAAACACAGAACAAATAATTAATTCCACAAAATTATTATAGCGGGTGTTACCGTGTAGAAGATCGTAGACTTTATCAGCGAAAGGGGGTGCAGAATCGAGGGTGTATCTGTCAAGGCCATTGCTGCAGTCGGGGAGAGAAGAGATATCAGCGGGTCGAACAATGGTAGATTAATGTTCGACCTTCACAAGCGTTTTGGGGCAAACCAGAATGACCCCAAATTCCACCACAAGGAAACCCTGTCCGGGTCCAGTCGATTCCTTCGTCCCTACGTCAAAGAACGCTAGTAAGGGTAAGGATCTATCCATCCCCGACACCCCAATCTTCTTTGGTAATGGTAAAACGGTTGCCCAAATTGAACGTATGTATGTCCAGAGTAGAATACCTACGTGAACGTACAATAATACTGCGAGGTGGAAGAGGGAAAGAACAAGGGAGAAAAATATAAATTTGATTTTAGGGTTTGTTTGTTTTCACCTTCTAAACATTTAATTTCAGAGGATGACCGCTTATTTTAATTTGTTTTTTCAAAATTTATTTCTATATAAACACATTTAATTAACATGATCACCACTCTCCGGCTACAAGTTCAAAATCCAAATGTCATAGATGATTGATTTAGGTTTTTCTAATCACGTTTAGATTTATTATATTTTCTCAATTAATATTTTTTTTTTATTTCTTTCTTTTACTTTTATCGCTTTTCTCACTTCAATTAATATCTAATTTGACATAAAATTTAAATATATCATACTTAAAACCTAAAACAAACATGACAACCATAGAATAATATTATTCAATGGTTTGTTAAATTAATTTAAATTCAAAACAAACATCCCTATGAGTGGTTGCCTTGAAAGAGATTAGTAATTGATCAAAATCTGTATAAGAAAATCACTTCATAAATCAAATAGAAACAACAAAAATAGAGATAACATTAGCAATTATATTAAAATTATCTACAAAAAAAACAATGGATAAAATGCTTCATAAACTATCATTTGATTATCTAATACTTAAATTATATAAGTATCTCATCATTGTCAATTGCTTGTGGCAAAAAAATATTTTTTTAGTTTTATTGATTTTGAGATATTTTGTATTTTAAATAATAAAAATTAAACTGTCAGTAAATATCAATTTTGGTCCTCTAGGATTGACCAAATTCAATTTTAGTCTTACAGATTTGTAATTTTTCAAAAGTGATCCTCTAGTATTTGAAATTAGTCATTTTAATCCACTTTTTGTCCTTTTCTTGTCGAAACCCAACGATTTTCCGGCTAGAGTTAGCAAATTTCGACGAGAAAATGATCAAAAATTAACTAAAATGGCTAATTTTGGATACTGGAAAACCACTTTTAAAAAAATCCTTAGAACTAAAATTGAATTTAACCTATTCTAAAAAACCAAAATTAATAATTTCTCATAGTAAAAAACAACCCATTTAAATTGTTAAAAATTATTATAATCTAAAATTTAACTTTTTATTCAAACAACTAGAACTAAAATGTATTCAGGCCATTTTCATTTTAATAATTTAATTATTCACAGGGGGTGCTGGAGGATATCGATATCATATCCGATATTATCGTTATAACATTGAATGTTGAATTCAGTATTGAAGCCTAGACATATTGATTGACATCGAATCCGACATTCGATAGTGTAGACATAATATCGGTATTCTATGTCGGGTATCTGACATCATTATCGACATTAAATTATAAGTAATAAATAAATCAATTAAAAGTGTTGTGAGAAGTTACTTGTGTAAGATTGTGAAACGCGTTAAAGTATGTTTATTGTATGGATGTCTATTGTATATAAGTTAAGTATGTTTGATAGTTATTAAAGTATGTTTTCTAATGTGTTGAACTAAAGTTTGATTTTAGGGTGTTATAATATGATTCATTATTAATATACTTAACTACAAATGAGCATACTTTACATATATGATAAGCATACTTTAATAATAGATTGACCCCTCTTACAATCCGTCTCACAAGATAGTATCCATAACAAAAAAAAAAATTTCAAAGCCTCAAAAGTTTAGTTTTAATTCAAAATTTCCATCAATTTTTAAAACACGCAACATACTTATATATCATTTATTACCTAAAAATATTATATTACCCTCCGAAATTAATAAAATTTATATAAATGATTTTTTTAAACAACATGAAACAGTAAAAATAAACTTCCTTTTAGGACGAATGGAGTATTTCTTTTATACTCCTTTGGGCCACACGTGTGTGAGAGTATCTCATTTGAGTTTCGCTTTTACATTTTTTTAAATAGTTATCACTTTTTTTCAAAGATATTAAAATGACTTTTCATTATAAGTGTTATTATTTTTTGTTTATATTACGAATTGTTAATTAAATAATTCAGTATATTAATGTCATTTTTATTCATTCCTATCATTTTTTATAAAATATTTTAATTATATATTGTCCATTTTATGGAAGTCCTCCCAACAAATGATCTGAAAGTGTTTTTTTTTTCCCGAGAAAATGGCAAACTATGGTGGAGTACGAAGAAATTGTGATTTAATTATGTGATTCAGGAGATAAGTCATTTAAGGGAGAAATAGGTAGTGTTCGTAGAATTTGAAGAGAGCAATTGTAGATTGTTACCGCAGGAAACCAATATTCATACTACTAAAGTGGTTTAAAAATAAACAAAGGAAGAATATTGTTTGAACAATACCATTTATAGATTTTTTTTTCCTTATTCAGTTCAGTCTTTTTCTAGTTTAGATTTATTTTAACCTTAAATTTTAATATTTACTCTTATAATTTAATGGGGTATATTTATCTAAATTCGAAAACCTAAAAGATTGCATTCTTTAATACTCCCTCCCTCCGGCCACTTGCAAGGCAAGCGGAATCCCCTGTTACACCCCATGTGACTATCTTATGTTACATGGGGTGGGATGGGTGACAAGTGTCTCATTTTACACACAATTGTGTTAGAGAGATGTGTGATTGATCGTAATAGTCGGGGTGACCAAGCAACAAAATATCGAACCCAATGGAGAAAGTGATGTATCCGTATTCTAAAGATGTTTCACTCTAGAAGGACTAATCAATAAAAGGAAGGGGTTTAATTACACTCCAAACTATCAACTAAGAAATCAATTAAAGATAGAATATGTACATATGAGATGGATGATGGTGATGGTGAGCAATCTAAGAAGTATGCAAGGATTAACCACAATCAAGATCTAGACATCATCTAAACATGCAAGTTTCTAATAGTAAAGATCATTGAAAATGAAATAGAAGCAATCACATATGTTCCCCTAATCCCTATGGTCAAGGCAATTAGGTTCTCAACTCATTACAAGTTTTAAGCACAAAAGATTGTCCATTATTCTCAATTCTCTCAAGGGTACTATGATTATAAGATTGGTTCTTCTCACTCAATTAATAATCTACTTAGATTCATTAACTAAGTGTTACCTCATGAATGTCCCAAGTACAAGAAGGGTATGACTTACATCTCCCTACACTAACATACATGATCATATAATAAAATGATTCAATTAAAACCCTAGACATAGTATTGGAATGATCATCCTAACACTATGAATAGAGAATTTAACCACACAATTCATAACATGAATCAAGTAATCATAAATCATGAGATCATGAGATAAATTCCAAAATCAATTCAATTAAACCATTAAAAATCCTACATATTTAGAATAGTCTTAATCCATCATGTGGCTAGTCTCACATGAGGACTAGCCATTACAATTCATTGCAAAAATAATAAAATCCATGGCTTGCTCCATTTGAGCTAAATAATGAAGAAAATCATAAATTAAAGGTTGAGAAGTCTCCCTTTCAAACTTGGCAAACTCTTCCTTCAACATGCTCAAATCTTCACTTCTTGTTTGATTTTCCCTTCTTAGATTGATGGATGGATGGAATGAAGGATGGACTTTGAAGAAATCAAATGAAATGGGTGGATGAAATGAGGATGGATGGATGGAGTGGAGTGTGTGTGGAATGGGGTGTGGCCTCCAAAATGAGGGGAATGGAATGGGTGTTGGTGTCCAAAGGTGAGAAGGAGTGTATTTATATGTATGGAGGATTAGGGAAATTAGGGCACAAATGAGTTCATGGGCCCAAGTGAAGAAAATGGGCTTTAGGGTGGAAATGGGCTTTTTGGCTCAAAATTTGGTTTCAGGAGATTAGAATAAATAATATATCTGTACAATTTTGTTGCATGAACTGGCTGTAGCCTAGAGGTTGGAGGCGCATGCACCCATGCGTGAGGTCTTGGGTTCGAATCCCGCCTCCGCATGAGCGCGAAGTAGGGGATCTTTCCCCTGTTGGGCCCAAAAACTCGATCGAGTTTCTCTTACAGAATGAAAAATTCTGCTTCCTTCAATTCAAATAGACAACGCTGAAACGACAACACTTAATGTTGTTGTCTATTCACTCATATCTCTACACTTAGTAAAAGTGTTGTGGTAGGCCTCTTCTAAATTCATTATCTTTTCAACTCCAACTCTTTTTTTTTTCTCATTTTCATCCCAATTTAATTCTTGCTTCTTCCTTTTCTAATTTTTGCTCAAATACATCCCATTCCTACATGAAAAATAGCATGATTCACATACTTTACTCCATAAATAAAAACAACAAAAATAAATAATAAAATACTAAAAATAATATAAAAACACTCAAAAATTACACGACTCTAAAATCTACTAAATTTTCACAATAATCAATGTGCTTGGTCATAATATGGGTCCTTTTACTAAAAGTTGAAAATTGATGGAGTACCTTTGAAGTGACCGCCAAAATAATAAAATGGATACATTGTAAATGGTCGAAGGAAGTATTAAATGACGTATATTTTAATTTGAAAAAGTTTTAAAATGTATATTTTTTTAGGGTTAATTCCTAAAAAATACGTCACCTTATTGGGTTTTTCAAATCTATCACAATATTTTATTTTTGTCAATTCAATCCACGACTTATTTAATAGTTTCAATTATATCACGACCTTTTATTTTTATCAATTCAATACATGATCTATTTAATATTTTCAATTTTATCATAACTTTTATTTTTCAATTTGATACACCACCTATTTAATATTTTCAATTCAATTCAATTTTATTTATTATTATTATTATTATTATTATTATTATAATAGTAAAACTTTGTGGAGTATTTATTAATTAATGGGATTAATACTCTCTTTTTTAAGTTCAAATTAATTAATTACTAATTTTCTTCGTTATTAAATCTTTATTTCAATAAATAATTTTATTTATATATTATTTTTGTTATCAATTGTGAATTTATTATAATAACAGTAATAAAATCGAAAAAAATTAATAGAATTTTATTCAACATAATAAAAAATAATTTTACATAAGATCGCTCTATTAAAATATTTTTCTATTGTAATTTAATTACAATTATGAAGATACTATAATTAATAACAGGGAAAAAATCTTATTTTTTTCAACCTACGTATTTTAATTTTTAAATAAATTTTAATAATAACAACAATAAAAATAATAATAATAATAATGTATTTAATTGAATTGAAAAAATAAAATAAATGGTGTATCAAATTAAAAAAAAATAAAAGTTGTGATAAAATTGAAAATAATAAATAAATCGTGTATTAAATTGACAAAAGTAAAAATTCGTGATAGAATTGAAATTATTAAATAAATTGTGTATTGAATTAACAAAAATAAAAATTCATGATAAATTTGAAAACGTGAATGTTTTAGGAATTAACTCTTTTTTTTAACAAAATATTATATCATTACAATATAAGAATTCCAGTGTCTATCTATGAAACAAAAATTATACTTTTTCTTGTGTGCCAGACAAACTCTTGTAATTAACCATTACGCCACAAAGTTCTCATAGGATTTGTTTTATGAGATACTCCCACAACACGGTAAAAAAATTAAAAAATAAAATAAGAGTTGGTCTTACAAAAAAAGAAAAGAAAAATAGAAGTTGATCACCGTGTACTCAATGCATATATATATATATATATATAAATAAAGATATACACTAAAATTAATAAGGGTATAATTTTTTTTTTCATTGAAAAGAATATTTGGTTAAAAAAATTAATTTTTTAAAACATTTTTATCATAAAATTAAAGGTATAATTAAGTTGGCCAACTTTAACAAAACTTTAAGGAATTTGGGACACGGTATCTCATAAACATAAAAGTTTTAGACTTAAAATAATTAATTATTAAAATTAAAAAATAAACGAATTTAATTAACCACAAAATTTTCATGTCCTTGAAGCATAAACCCTATCTAGTAATTTTAGTTGGTATTGCTTTCTTGTATCAGCAAGAAGTAGCCCTATATCAAAAAATGACAGAGAAGTAATTAATAAGGTTAACTGAGTAAATTAGTATGGTTGGCCATACTAATTTTGCGACGGCGTTTGGTTCAGCGGCTAGGGCCAAACAATTCTTCCTGAACGACCACACCTTAATAGCCGTCCCTTTTTCTAAATTGTTTCTCTTACAAAACCCAAAACACTTTAAAGGGTCCTTTTTACTCAAGTCACAATAGGTAAAAATGTTTCATTACATGATAATTAAAACACTCTAAAGTACTGTCATTTTTACTCAAATTACAATAAGTAAAAGTGTCTCCTTGGGACACTTCATATGTGTACCTATTAGTTAGCAAGTCAATTTTATTTATTTTAGAAGGTTTTCTATGATTTAAAATATATTTTTAATTAAATATCATAAAATAAAATTAATTAATGTCAATGAACCAGCAAGAAATTAATTAATCTCAAGCTAAATCTACATTTACAACATTATACATGTTCTTAATTTCACAAAAAAAAAATCAAAATAGTCATTGATCTACATACAACTAATGTAAGAAACCGAAAAATAAATAAATTTGTCAATACCTACAACTAATCAATCTTGAACCTCAGCAATAGTCACCCGAAACAAAGCATCAAGATTCAATGTTCTGCAGCTTGGAGAACTTGAAATATCTCCTCTAAAACATCATTAATAACGTCTTTATCATCACAACTTTTCTCAATAAACTACAACAAATCATATAAACGACAATAAATTAATGATCTTATTACCTTAACCATCTTCATCATCTCAACTTATCTCGCTTTTGGCAACTTGCGCCAATCATCAATGTCAAGTGGAACAAACTTACTATTTCTTACTAATGTACCTAAAAATCCAGTTAATTTGTTTTTATTGGATCCAATAGGCTGTCCTCTCTTGTTAAAATGAACAAGAATGCGTTCTTCATTCGGATTTCTAGCCCAAATTTCAGGTAAGTAAGTTGGTCATCGGGCGCTTTGTTGTCTCTACACTCAAACATTAAAAGAATATGTTTAAATACAAGCGGAATGTATACATACGGCTTTCATTATCCAAATAATTAACCAGATTCATCAGTTTGTTGTTGAGTGACTTCCAAGTTCTCTTCTCTCCTTTGGTTTTTTTTTTCATATCTAGTTCTATATACCATCACTGGAAAAAGGCATAAATAGCCAGCCACAAGTTAGAAATTTTTATACTTTGACAAATTTTAACCTTGCTTCTTTGATGCTTGTTGACTCATTTGTGGTTGATTTTGTTGCCCATATTTCTGCAATAGTGGATCTTTCATTGGAGGCTCATTTCTTATTTGATTTCGAGTTCCAGGTGTCATCACTACAAAAAAAGAAAAAACAAAAGTCACAAGTAAGAAAATTTTTAAGTAGTAAAAACAAATATAAACCTTGCTCTTTGGAAGCCTTTTTACCCATGTGTGATTTTTTTTGTTGTTCAAATTGCTGCAGTGGCAGATCTTTCAATTGAGGCTCATTCCTCTTATGATATCGAGTTCTAGTTGTCATTACTAAGACAATAAAAAGGTAAGTAGATAAAACATCCGAGAAAAGTTAAAGAATAAATAATTTGGCTGTCTTCTGTTGATTCTTGTAGAGATGATTGCTCTTTTTCCATTGCTGAAGAAATTAACCAACAGATTAACATTTGAAAAACATGAAAATTCTGTTGTAATAAAATTTGATGTTACCATTGGTGTTGATGGTGGATGAAATCTCAGAACCTTTGAGGTCATATTCATTGTCTGAGATGGGAGTGACAAGATCATCATAACAGAAAATAACCTCTCTCTACATTAGTGTGTAACTTACAGTTCTGGAAGCTTTTTCCGGAGCTGAAAAGGCTACATATCAAGATCCTCTGCCTTTCCCATTAGGATATCGAAAGACCTGCAACTGCCTTTCCCATTAGGATATCGAAAGACCTGCAACCAAAGATATATTATGATCCATAGAGATGGGAAAGTTTCATGAACATTACATTAAAGAACAGTAGACTTGCTTATCATTAATAAACATCAATGCCTTTGCAGAAGCTGCGAGCTACAGCTGCCTGAATCAGAAACAAGTAACTAGTCAAAATATTACTAGAGGAAAATAGAAGAAAAAAAGGATAGAAAATAGAAATGAAACAGCGAAGACGAATATCTTGGTCATAAACATCAATAGTTTTGCAGAAGCTACGAGCTACAGCTGCCTGAATCAGAAACAAGCAGCTAGTCAAAATAATACTTCAAATAAGATTACCTCAATATTATTTTAGATACTACAACAAATTTAAATCATCATAACATCAACATGTAGAAGTTAGTGTCCATCTCTTGTCAAACTCTATTTGGAAGGACTCAATAGAGCATATCAACTTTTGAAACCAGCACAGATAATTCATTCTTAACTTTCATGATTACCTTAGGCCAGAATGCTCAAAGGGATATATAATCTAAAGATATTTATCAGAAAGTAAACAAAAACCCAAAAGTTTAGTACAATATTTTACAAATCCAGCAATACGTCAATTTTAAATCAAGGACATGGATGAAAAGAAGAGCTTGAATTTGGTAGCGATAAGGAAATTATGTACTCATTTCTCCCCCCAAAAATCCTCAAGATTTTCAAAAAAATTTGCTTTACAGGTAAACAACTAAAATTGATTAAATTTTCTAAATGAAGTCGAAACTTTGATTAACATACAATACTGATCTTATTGAATTAAATTCATGAAAAATAAATGAGCATAACTTGAAACTCAAAATTGAGTACACACATTAGTCTTGAACATGAATCATAAAAGAAGTTACCTCAAAAGGAACTGAAATCATCACAAGAGAAAGACAAATAATGCATTTCACATTACGCAATTTGAAGTACAATCTTAATTGATTCATAAAAAAATAATCTACCTACAATAACTAATTAGCAAGAAATTAACAAATAATCCACCTACTCAAACTAAATGTAGAGGTAGGAAAATCAATCCAGTAAGAACTCTTTTGACATTTATAAGTTGATAGAACATCAGCTACCCTGCAAAGAAACAAAAAATCAGAACTGTCGAGTGCTTAGCATGGTGCTGTACAACCACATTGAAGCACTGAGAAATGCAAAAGAATCATAAGTATGGCACAAAACAAAACTTCAACTTATATTTCAGCATGTGTTGTGACTTGTGTGTAAAATCTTTTCTTAATTAAGCCATAATTCACATGAACACATGTTGTAATATGATCTGATCTCATGAATTATCAAGCACAGAAAATATAGACAGAGAAAGAAAGCAGCACTTGAAATTTACCAAGAACGAGCCTTCCTGACATGTCTTTGGTAGCCATCCCATCTTTAACAAAAGTTTCACTCCTAATCATAAGAAGCACAAAACCTTAAGAAATAAAATAAAAACATGCAGCAGAAAGAATATCCATACCAGAACAGCAGTCTGTCAATGGTTCTTCACTGTCTATACATACAAAAACATGCACTTACAGAACTAAATAGAAAACCACAGGGACAGCACAATACCATCTTTGGATCCAACAGTGTTGTAGTAACTGGAAGAATAGCCATCAGCAAAGGCTCCATTTAACCTCCTCCTCCCTTCTTCATCTGTAACCTGGATCGCTCCCCATTATAAGTAATTGGAGTTAACCTGCAATAACATTACACACCAGCATCAGTATAAAGGGTACAGAGAAAAGTTTACAACTTGAATTTAAATGAACTCTTCATAATTAGATGGTTAACCTGTCTGAATTTTAGAATAAGTCTCAAGAGGAACCTTCAAAGGGAATATTATTGAACCTAAAGGAAACAGCAAAAAGAAGTACTTACATAGATCCAATACCATAATCAATTGTACTCTTCCACAATTTGGTCCATGCATAAGCAATACATACAAATAAAACCGTGAATTGAATATTCATTTACCCATTTATAGGCAGCTCGATAATAGCAATTAAATATGCACATAAAATATGTGTCTATATATTTATTCAAAGTACCTCAATAGGTTGCTATCTATCTTGATGGTAAATAAATATGAAGCTCCTTATCATCCCACAGCATCTCCCGAACAAGCTTCAATTCCATGTGCATACAGCGCAACACCCGTATTCCCTCAGAATCCTATCACAAAATTTACAACCATTACAGCTAGAAAGGAAGAAAAGAATGAAAAAAAACACACATACACACACAAAAGAATCTAATAAACCGCTAATCTCACCACATCGTCGTTAAGGTATCAAAACTCGTCGGATTATGAACTGAGAAGCGCCGGTAAGATTGTGTTAATACAATTGTGCCAGTAAGATTGTGTTAATACAATTATATATATATATAAATTACTCGTACAATGTAATTAAGGAAAAAAAAAAGGATATCGCCCAATAACAAATTAAATCATCATTAATTCAAGTGATCGTTGCCATTGGACATTCCATGAATACATATGCAGATAAAAATTAATAATGCCATGCATCTCCACATTTTTTATCTAATTTATTTTATTATTTTATTAAAACTTGAAATTGTAATAATCTTTTCTACTGTTCTTTTAAATTATTACTATGAAACCCGCGTACTACGTGTGATCATTATTACTTTTATTTTATATTTTATAAATTAGATAATATGTGTCATGTAACAATTCAACATTAAATAGGAAGACTTTTTTTTTTAAACTAGACAACTACTTTCATCAATATAAAGAATTCACCAAAATTATAACTTTTACTCCTAACTTTTAATAATGTGACATATAATTAAATCATGTGTATAGTTAATATATATGTACATATATTCTAATTTTTTGAAATAATATTGACTTGTATTTTTTTTAAAATATTACCTTATAACATAATACAATTGAGATGTCACCGTGCGTAGGTCGTCATTGATGAGGCATGACAACGTATAAGAAAATTAATATTTTTAATTATTTTTTTTCTAATTATATACATTTTTTTATTTGTTACAACATATATAAACAATTAAATTAATATTTTTAATTAATATTTTTTTTCTTAATTTCCATAATTTTTTTAAATTTATTACCTAATTGATATTCATTATTAAAAATAAGAAACATATTATTTTAAAAAGATATATTAAATAAAGATGTTAATTGAAAGTAAATAAGACAATTAAATAAATATTTTTAATTAATATCTTTGTCTTAATTTCAATAATTTTTTTTAAAATTTATTACCTAATTGAGATTCATTATTAAAATAAGGAACACATTATTTTAAAATAAATATTAAATAAGGAAGTTAATTAAAAGTAAATAAGGAAATATATATATATATATATATATATATATATATATATATATATATATATATATATATATATATATATATATATATATATATATATTATTTATGAAAAATAAGGTCAAATATTTTATAATGAATTAAAACAAAATTATTAAAATATTTTACATAGTTGCTATATATATGTATATATATTTTAAAATATATGTAATATTATAAATAATATTTAAATAGAGTATTACTTTTTACTCATGATTATGATTTAATATTTCTTAATTAACTACATAATAATAATTATATTTCCATTAATTATTATTTTTAAAAAACTAATGTAATATATATATATATATATATAAAATTAATTTATATATAATATTCTTTTAAATATTCATAAATTTATAATGTAATTTTATTTTGTAATTTAATTTTATTAGTTTCAAATTATATAAACAACTAAAGAAAATAAATTTTATAATTCATATGTCATAATTGAATAATTAAGATATATGTAAATAAATAATTATTAATATACTAAATTTAAAAAATTAATAAATATTTACAAACTCAATTTTAATGTTATTTGATATGAAATAATGATTTAACTTAAAAAACTTAAATTTTCGATTCTATACATGAATTAATTTTTCGATCTCTTATTCTTTAGAGGTAAATCGATTCAAGAGTATTTGATATATAAATCGATTCTAAATATTCTTGAATCGATCCTCTTACTCTTGAAAAATTGGATGTAAATCTATTCAAGAAAACTTGAATTGATTCTTCATACTTGAATTGATTCTCTTCCTCTTGAGTAGTTCTTAAAAGGTAAATCGAGTATTTATCTTCTTCTTGAAGAGTACTTTAGCTTTATCGAAATAAATGTTTATACTATTATAAATCAATTCTTTAGAGGAACTTGAAAAAACTCATATTCCTCTTTGGAGAATAGAATATGTGTATTTAGAATGAATAACCAAAAGGTCTTATTTATAGGTGAGTGAGAGAGAATATTATATGGAATATTTTTTCCCCTTTATATATATGATTTAATTTGATATTAATTAATTTATTGCATTAAAAGATTTAGTAATTAATTTTTGATATCCAAATAAATAAATAAAATATTAAAATTTTAATCATTATTAAAAATAAGAAACACATTATTTAAAAAAGAAAATATTAAATAAGGAAGTTAATTAAAAGTAAATAAGAAAAATATTAAAAAAATATTAAAAATTGAAAAAATTACACGTCATATTAGAGCACTCTGGAGACGACACATCAGCAAGAAAAGTTTTTGCTATAGTATACTTAAGATTTGTTAAGGTATATCTCTAAAATATTTGGTTGTAATATCATCAAAATATTTGATAATCCTTTAATTATTAATTATTTCAATGAGATAATTAATAAAATTTTAAAATATTTATTTAATAAAATGTATTTTTATTATAAAAAATCAATTTTTAATTAAAGTAATAATAATTTATACTTAAAAAATAATACTCCATTCCAAAATATTTGGTTGTATATCATCAAAATATTTGATAAACCTTTCATTATTAATTATTTCAATGAGATAATTAATAGAATTTTAAAATATTTATTTAACAAAATTTATTTTATTATAAAAAAACCCATTTTTAATTAAAGTAATAATAATTTATACTTAGAAAATAATACTCCATTCCATCGCAAAGAAGAGTATAAATCGGGAACACAGTTACAACATACTATATATATATATATATATATATATATATATATATATATATATATATATATATATATATATATATATATATATATATATATATATTACTCTCTCTGTTCCATTGAAACGTACGCGTTTTTTCATTTTGGTCTGTCTCAATACAAAGTGTGTATTTCCCTTTTTGGTAAAAAGGACCCACATATATTAATTACTTCTCTTGGACCCACATGTCATACTAATACACATACTCACTTTACATTAATATATTATTTCTCTCACCTCACTACACATTAAAATATTATACCCCTTAATCAACGTGCAAAAAGCAAACGCTTACGTTGTAACGAGACGGAGGGAGTATAAACAAGAGTTGGTCTCTTGTGTCCCCAAATGCACGAGAGATGTGTAAGAGTATTAACATTTTTTGTAAAGTGTATCCACTTTAATTAAAAAGGGTATAATTTTTCATTGAAATAATCGGTTGAAATATGAATAGTATAAATGTTTAATTAAAAAAATTAATTTTTTTAAGAAATAAAAACATACATTCTTATATTGAAGAGTATATTATTTAATACTAAGGATATAATTTTCGAAAAATGCGGAATTTGAGGACCTGTGTCCTGAGAGCGCGCCTTTAGAATTTTGTGATAAATTGTATACAAGATGTGTATCCTTTATTTTCTGAAGAAAAATAAAAAAATATTAATGAAAAGTGTATACTCTTTAGAACAAAATGGTGTACCCTTATTAATTAAAGTGTATACCCTTTAAAACAAAATAATATATCATTATCCATAATATTAAATTCTAAAGGCATACGGCGTATGCTCGGGCGCACACAAGCCTCACTCTTAATTTAATGGTTAACTCACCTATTTTAATATAAAGGACTAAATTTAGATAAAAAATAATTAAATTTTAAAAAATGACTAAATTTGAAAAAAATGACTAATTCTCTTGTCATAACCATGAAATAGTTTGCCAAGTTAACAAAAAAGTTTGAAAGCCCTCAACATTTTTTCCTAAAATTTAATTATACTTTGTTACGACAATGAAATAGTTTGCTAAGTTAAAAAAAAAAAAGTAATAAAGTAATATTTAGAGGTGCAATGAATTTTTCATGAACAATTTATAAGATAAATAAAAAGTAATAACATTATATAGCAAAAGTGATAATATAACTAATTAAGAAAGACTTGATAATACTATCAGTAACAAATATGGTTAGGACGTAAGTAACCGGCTGGGTGAGGAGTTTGTGCTATTCAACAACATATAATACTATTAAGTCATCTAACAAACAATAACTAGTTTCTCACAAAATTATCAACCCTTTCCAATTGCATGAGTGAATGTTTGACTTGAGGATTTTACTAGCATTGCTCATCAACCGTTGCTTGGTAAGAGAACCATGGTTCGATCGTGGGAAGCAAATCAAAGAGGTATTTCTGAAAAAGAGACAAGACGAAATCACAACCACAAATTAAAGGAAAATTGAATGAGGAAGAGTTGTGGTGGTAAGCCAATGTAACTTCACTCACGTTCACGTAACAACAAGCCACCCGTCCTCTATCAATCCAAAATATAATAGAGTCAAGACCACATAAGAAAATGGCAAACACTTCTAAACTATGCCCTAAATTAATCAGATCAGAATAGACAATAAGCAGAGGAAGAGCACATACGTATAAGAATGTTGTAATTTGAGGTCTCGTATGCTACCTGAAACAGCATAAAGTTTATTGCTAGTTCACTATCTAGTTGCAAAATACCACTCACCTAATAGTTTGTATCAATTAATAAGAATGTTTTTGTACTCAACTTGTTCACTGTCAATGAGGCAATGAGTTAATTGAGCAAGCGACCATACAGATTGCATTATTGATGGGAGGCCCTTAACCAACCCGAGCAAACACTTTTTGGCAGCACACTTTTCCACCAAAGATTCTGTTATCTCGCTTGAACACTCTGAAACAAAACAAAACAAAACAATAGGGTACTGTCACATTAAATTACATTAAGTGTAAACTCTATGGAGAATAATTATTGATCAAGTTTACTTTTTTATAACTGGATGAGGGAGGAGAAGTTTTCTTGATCCGTGTAGAGTTCACGGAAGATCTATTCAATTCAAACAAGCAACGTTTTGGAGAAAACAAGAAAGAGTATTATATAAGTTATGTTAGACTAAATATATAGTATATTCGTATATTCAAATCTTTTTACTTTTTATGATTATATCTGTTTTCTCTTTTTTAAATTATTCTTTCTTTATTAGTATTTATTATTATTATTCAATTTTTTTTATATACTAATAAAAAAATTTAGGATTATTATCGAACTAGATTTTTTTCCCCTTATCTTAGTCTAATTAAATATTTGTTATGATCTCCTTTTTCTTCCATTATTGTTTTCTTATTTTTTTTAATTTTAAGATCTTTATTAAATTTATCTCATTTTATAAATCTATAGTTGCTTTGCTTACAGTAAAGGTCACTTATCACACATGACTATAATATTAAGAAAAGTAATTATATAGATTATCATCTGGTTTTATTTTAGGAAATTATCTTTTTGCCCTTCTTTTGTTTAGAAAATATCATAAGATCTCTATCAATAATTCACGGTTTTCTTCTCTGACAATCAATTGATAGAAGAACCCATTTTTAGGGTTCATAATTTGGGAAAGTGCGGTAGATTTGCTGAATTATTTAGGAGATTTGTTAAAATAATGAGAAATTTCCTTCGAATCATTTTCAGATCTGAGAGGCAACTCATTTATTTGTTGATTTTTTTTCGATGGGAAGAAGCGAGAGTATGCTTCCGTTGACATTACCCACCGCCAGAGTCGAAAATGAGAAAAGAAGCGGCGGCGAAAACAGGAGACCAGGGTCTGGGTCCCTTGACCAGACAACGGCGTGGAGGAGAATTTGAAGAACCAAACGGAAAAAGTGTAGTTCCGTGGAGTTGGGGAGGGGGAGATACGGCGGCGAAGATGGAGTCAGGCGAGAGGAGAGTCCTGTTGGTGGTGCGTCACGTGGAGTTTGAGGAGGAGAAAAGGGAGATGTTGATTTTGGTGTTGGGAAGCTGTGAAAAAGCAACAGAGTAGGAAACAATAAAACTAAGTTCGAAGGTTTCATGGCGAATACTGCGTTGGATTTTGGGCTTCAACTCAGGCGATGAAATCTGCTTGGATTTTGGCTTCATGTCGGCGATGAAATTTGCCTGGAAGCAAATCCTTTTGATTTATTTAATTTCTTAATATATATTAATGTAAGGATATTATGGTAAAATACTTAAATTTAACACTGCAAAGTAAACAATACATAGAAATCTTAACTAAAGTAGTTAATTTTAACTTAGCCTTCATCAAACCCTCAACCAAGGTTAAGGTTAATTTTAACTTAGCCTTCATCAAACCCTCAACCAAGGTTTAATAACCTTAACGCCCAAATAAATCCATTTCGAATAAATCCTATTGATGAAATCTACATTAATAAGTGTTTCTTCCAGCAATGGCAATCTCTCCAACAACAAAAACTAATAAACATAATAAGATATATAATGTATACCAGAAACTGACATACTAGAACTCTTAGATTGTCCGAATCATTATAAAAAATTTATAATAATAAAAGTGATTTATAGCGAAATTGATAATTATATTATCATTTTTTATTTGTTTCATGTAAGAATTTATGTAAGACGGTCTCACATAAAACCTACAAAAAAATATATAATAAATTAAAATTTCTGTATGATTTTCGAAAAATCAAATTTCAAATTTATAAAAAATATATTTATCTCCAAAACCGAAGCCGAATCAAATTTTAATAAATCGAATAAAATTAATATTTTGATTTGACTTGGTTGGATTGTTCAATTTAATCCAAATTTTGCACTCCCCTACCCACAATTGTTTGCCAACATTACTATATTGGATTATCATCTCTATCACACATTTTTTTTCATTTTTGTTTATTAAAGATAAATTAGGTTTACAATTCTCGTTTTGAGAAGGGGTAAACAAAATAATTAATTATTCTAAATGGCCCAACAAACAATACTAAACTTATCACACTACACATTAAAATATTATATTTTTTAATTT
The DNA here is from genome assembly GCA_023678885.1 of Pogostemon cablin. NCBI lineage: Eukaryota > Viridiplantae > Streptophyta > Magnoliopsida > Lamiales > Lamiaceae > Pogostemon > Pogostemon cablin. The sequence continues at coordinate 5,162,994 of CM042960.1, read as the reverse complement.
AATATAAGTAAAAGAACAAACATAAACTTTAATGCAGAACAAAATAAGTAAATAATATTAAAATGATATTTTTTTTAATAATATTTTTTTCATTTTTTTTAAAATTACCTTATATCCTACACATCTCCATGAATCTACATACTGTCCCTATGTTTAGCAAACAGCAAGCTTTATTTACCCAAATGATTAAGATTTAAGACATTGTTAGGCAATTAGCACATTAATTGATTGCATTGATCGACTTACAAGCTATATATCCATGTCTTCATAAAAATATAATGCTGAAGTGCTAGTACCAATTTTTAAGAGAGTACTATCACCAATGACAAGATAAGCTACAAATATGATTAGGATGCAAGTAACCAACCCCCTTTCTTTAGCACAAAGTCGATGTTAGGAAGTTGTGTTCAGTCAATTAGTCATCTAGCAAACAAACAATAACTAGTTCCTGCAAATGAGGCCATAGGCTCCATGTGATACACAATCACAAAAATAAGCTTCATAGCCATGTGAGCGAATTTCTCGAGTCCATGGTTGTATTAAGCATGCTCCAAATGTTTGCTGATTTTCCTAGCATGAACACCGTTTCTGGGTAACAGAACTCGGTTCCCCTTGTTTGATCGTTGAAGGCAAAACGAAGACGTGTTCCTGAAAAGAGACAAGACGAAAATCACTGTCCGCAACAAATAATCGGAGGACAAATATCAGTATTGAAATCTTTGCTGCAGATTGAAATTTTGCTAGCAATGTTATAAAAATTTTCTGACACCAAGCTGCAGCTTCACGAAGACAAGCTACTTTGTGGGAATGCAGTCACTAGGGAATTGCAATAAGATTTTAACAAATTAATTCGAGATTCGCACAAGGGGGAGGACTGCATTAGCTTTAACACTATATTAGATAAAACTATAGACATTCTCTTCAAAAAAACCTCTATGCACTCCAGCATCTCCAGGTCCAATGACCAATGTAAATTATCAATTCTTTTTTTAAAGGAAGTGAAAGCACAAAAAATTCAATAAAGAGTTCTACTTGATAACCAACGTATAACTGACGTTTGTGGCTTCTCCAGCAGGGCAAACACGTAAACAATCTCATGATTGAGAACCAAATGGCATTGAGGTAATCGCAAAATCAGTAAGAGAATGATTTTCCCTTTCTTATTACATTAAAAGTATGCCCAAAGAGTTAAAAGGGCAAAAAGACTTGAGAGCAAACAAAACAATTACCTAAAAGCTTATCATAATCAATTTTCAACAAGCCACGACGTCCTCTATCAATACAAAATATAACAAAGTCAAGACTACATAAGAAAATATGGCAAACACAGCAGAAGCTTCTAAACTATGTCCTAAATAAATCAGATCAGAAGTTAAAATAAGCAGTGGAAGAGCACATACTTGAAAAAATGTTGCAATATGAGGTCATGATGATACACATGAATCTTATATTTTTTCAGTACCTCACAAACATCAGCTACTGTGCGCTCGATTGCCACCTGAAACAGATGAAGTTTATTGCTAGTTCACTATCTAGTTGCAAAGTACCACTCACCCAACAGTTGTACTTAAATATTTAAGCATCGAGCTACAATACAAGCACAAAACATCACCAACTCTTTCAAACGCATCAAGTAATCTCTTTATATCTATAAGAATGTTTTTGTACTCAAATTGTTCACTGCCAATGTCACCATCAAGCAATGATTCAATCTCAATAATTAACCATTGATGAATGGTCAAGCCTGCAAAACAAAAGAAAACGCAGGATCCAAGACAAGAAAACATGTTTACCGACTAGGTTAGGATTTTAACAAGATTAAAATGTGCAGAAAGATGTAATGTACACTACCTGTGTAAAATGAACCCATAACCTTATCTCGAGCAACCACAAGTAGAACCACAAACTATTTTAGTGCTCCATGTTTGATTAAAATCCAAGTAATATGGTTGATCGAATCAATGTATTGACAAGTCGTTCAGAGTTCAATATCAGTTTCTATGTCGAATTTGTACAAAAGAACAATTAAGACAAGATAATTAAATGTACATTGTATAACCTTTGACTCATAAAGCTTACTTGTCAATTGAGCTTTATGAGTCAAGGTTATGAAGTGTACATTTACTTATGTTGTCCTAACTGTTTACTATCATTTGATATCTTTCTTTTCTTTTGTACAAATTCGACATACAAACGACTCTTTACGATTGCTCAATACACCCAATCGATCAGCCATAATGCTAGGATCTCAGCCAAGCATGGAACTGGCCTTAACAGGGAACCTTTGACTTGAATTTGCTGGAATCCCAAGTTGTTATGTATTCTTCAAAATACAAAATGAAAACCGTAAGTCACATAGGGAGGCACTTGAAAAAGCTAATAACACGAAAATATGAACAATGGTTATGCTGTACAGGTTTTAAAAAAGGATTGGATTTCTCCACGTGAAACCCTTCACCTCATTATTAGCGTTGATCATAAACTTGCATTTAAATATTTTCTTGATGATGTAAATAGATGTTAAGTTAGCTCATCAAATGATTTTGGGGCCTATCAATGTTGGAAATCCTAATGTTACTAAATATATTTTTTTTTTATCAGTAAAATAATTTCCAGTGAGATAAGAGAGTTACCTAAACTCCAAATATGATACAAATATATTGGAAAAAATTTAATGTGCAAAAGGTAAGTACCTAAACACATTTGCTAAATTCACGTAGTTTACTCAAGACAACTCTTAGGATTATGTAACCAACTTACATGTTTCGAGAATTTATGTTACCTAATGATACTAAATAATAAGAATGGGAAGGTAATAATGAGATGGTAAACATTTCCAGAATTTATTAATTCAAAAAAATCTAAACAAATCAAACTGGCAACAACCAACAAAAGCAGACAACTCAAAACGAGGTGAAGAAGGTAAACTTTGAATGAAGAGGAGCGATGTTATGTAGACCACATTGGCGGCGACAACCAACAAAAGCAGACAACTCAAAAAATTAGGGCTTCTCGTATGGATGGGACCAACGGAATCGACTGGACATAATTAGTGACTCATTTCAAAATTAAGAAACTAAACAGTAAGGAGCCGCGACTGTTAAGATCATAATTACCAGCAGATAATTTCCTTCTTTTTTTTTTTAATTCTTTATGATTATTTCTGTTTTTTCATTTTAAATTACTCTTTCTTTATGGAGTATTATTTATTATTATTATTATTATTCATTGTTTATATATCTAATTAAAATTTTAAATTATCTCATGTGAGACGGGATCTACCTTTTTATTATTATTGCTTTCTTTTCTTTTTAATTTTTCAACATGTTTATTAATTTATTTTTCATTCATATAAATCTTTAATTCTTTATTGTGAATATCACTTATATCACATAAGGATAATATATTATGAAAAGTAAAATAAATACTAGATTTAAAATGGGTTAAAACTCTTGTGTTTGGGACACCATTTTTTCAAATCCCACATTTTTTTAAGTATTAAATAGTGTATCTTTAATTATAAAGATATATACTCTAAAAAAATTAACTTTTATAATCAAATATTTATGTTATTCATATTTCAACCGATCTTTTAATAAAAATTTTATATTCTTATTAATTAAAGTGCATACCTTTTAGAATAATATATTATACCTAAAACACACAAGAGACAACTCTTTAAAATTTTAAGAATGATTCTATATAAAAGTTTATTTCAATTTTATTGAAAGTGTGTAGTTTTGTTAACGTAACCCAAAATTACTAAATATATCTCAAAAATTAAAATTAAAATATTTTAAATTAACATATCTTTATAAAAAATATATTTCTAAACATACCTAAAATCATTAAACCTACTCATTATACATATATTTCTACCATACTCATCATTACTAAATCTATTTCTAAATTCTAAACGTAAAGAAATTGTGGGATATCCAAGTTCTCGGTGATCCAGAATACAGGTCCACCATCAGAAAGACGACACAGTATTGACTCTTCTGCCCTGACTCGGGTAAAGTCATATGTCCACACCCTCATTAAGTGCACCATTTTGAAGAAGACCCTGGTTGAGAAGATGATTTTTTTTTTTTAATGATATTCAGTAATTAACAGGCAGGCAAAGTAGAGTAAAGAAGAAGGCAACACATGAGAGTTTTTTTGTTGTTTTTTTTTTATTATTGTTCTTTATTTTTATAATGAAGGTATGTAATGGTTTTCATGAGTCTGTTGGGTTGATGACGTAGTTTTCATGAGAAGTCATCACATGATCAACACAACACAATTAAAAAATAAAAAATAAAGACACAAATCCTTTATCTTCATTGATTAAGGCATAATATACATTTCTTCAACTTTTATGTTTTTTTTTTAAAAAACTTACTCTGAAATGGAGATGAATATAAGGATCTTCATTACAAAAACCCAGAAAATATACTGCACAAATGTCACTGTCACGACTTGTCTAAAACTGTCTTCATCTTGTCCTTATTGATGACCGGTAGAATTCTGCAACACCACCACTCTCAATGATGCGAATCTCACCAAATTCGTTCTGCATGATTTCTGCAAAACAAAGCATGTAGAACAAGTCAAGAAGAATGACGAGCAACATTGCAAGGCAGTGTTTCCATCAATTTCCAGATTTACATATTACGTTGACATGTTTATCATCATATCCAGGGTTGTTGCTTCATCTTTTCTTAATGAATACATATGAATATAGATGTGTTTAAGTCGAGCTCAAGAAGGAAGACGGAAGACTTCGTGGAAAGATTGACCCTCATGCATGACTGTTAACCTGCTTGACAATTATTACCTTCTAGTAAGATTAGGTTAATTTTTCCATTATACAGTATCTTAATTTCTGAAGGGCCATGCATAAAGTGATACTTCAAATCTGATTCCATGCAATACGTTCTTGAGAACTAAAGATAATATCAAGAAACACATACAAGCTTTCATAGTTAGAAAGGGAACTACCTTAAACAAAGTGTATGGAGCCAGAAAGCATGAAGGTCCACCTAAACAGAATTCTCGACAGCATGTCTATACTGCAACAGCTACCGGCCTTTTGCTGGTTTTGATCCCTTTAATAGCTGCAAAGACAGAAACAAGAACACATTAAGATTAATCATCAAGTATGTAAGAGGTACATTCAATGAAAATTTAGTTTAGGTGTTTTGATGTTTACCTTCCGCATAGTCTGGAGCTCCAAAAACGGCAGATCCAGCAACCAATGCATTGGCCCCAGCCTCAATAACCTGCACCAGTACATTGGATAAAGACCAATCCGCTTAGAAATAGAAAGATGGTAGAAAATAGACTCTGATGTTCGTTTCCGGGTTTTAAACCCAGGTTTTGGTTTTAAAACCCACATCTAGATTTTAAAAACCACCCCTATATATACCTACAACATTCTCTCACATCAATTAATACACTTTCTCTCTTTATCTCTCCCCTCTCATTTAACTTTTTAAATAAATTAATACATTGATTTGACATAAAGTTAAAATCTACCCTACCCAAAACAAACGTAGAATGACTGTTCATGGTTTTCAAACCCCACATAACTCCAAACCAAACATCACCCACATCACCCCAAACATAGATGATAATTTAACAACAGATTTCCTTCAAACATGTCAAAAATGTGTGTGTGTGTGTGTGTTTTTTTTTTATCTCTTTACATTATGTGTTAGCTTCAACCATTTTAATTGTCAGAAACTCGATTGATTAAAAGGTGATTCTTCTTAGAGTTTCCAACCGACCAATCTATTAGAAGAATGGTGGGGTTTATTAAAAACATAGAAACCAATCAAAAGAACAAGTGTCCCAACAGGCTTACCAACATCAGCTTGAAGCTTTCTCCATAGAAAAGCTATGATCCTATCTAATGTTTATTCAGATACTGGTGAAGGTAGTTAGAATTCAAAACTTTTCTACTCTTATCCATCTCAAAGATGACGTCTTTGAGGCTTAGTAGATGAACATGAGGACTGCCTACGTAAGTTTGGTAGGTTGAGATTCGATCGTGGTTGCAGAATAATTATTTTAGAATCCGCTTTTCATCGCGCTTATATGTAGTTCTCAACAAAGATGGTGACCGTGGTGTATCCTACTCGTTTCCTTATTCCTAATGTATGTTCACGTGTGAGAGAGAGAGCTACCTTATAAGCATTTTTAGGACCAACTCCACCATCTACCTCAATCCATGGGTTCACTCCCTGTAAAGAAATCAATAAAATGAGAACTCTTCAAACATTGGAGGCAAGGAAGAAAGCGAACAGAAACATAAACACACCTTCTCAGCACATAATCTTCTCAAATCCGATATTTTCTTCACTTGGCTTTCAATGAAACTTTGCCCACCAAATCCAGGATTTACAGACATGATTAATACCAGATCAACAACTGTAAATCAAACAAGGAATGCACTAGAAAATGTCATTTCATTGAACCAAACATATGATCTCAGATCATTTCAATACATGTGTCAATCCATTAAATACCGATCACTTGATATCAACCCTTTAGGCCAACCAGTAAAATAACCTAAATTCAAGTGCGTGGTTATTCTTACCATCAAGAACATACTCTATGGCACTCAATGGAGTTGCAGGGTTCAGGACAACTCCAGCTTTAGCACCCAAACTCTTAATCTGTAAAAGAAAACGCCAAAAGAATTATATATATGATTAAATAATCCGTGAACAATATATACAAGTCTAACATATCCAGATGCAGAATTAACTCTAATAAAAACAAAAATGGTGAGAACTTGCTTCATCTTCTAGTAACAAATTAAATCACTGACAGTAACTTTACATTTAATGGAGAAATACCATCTGTAATAACATTCCTTTGAACTTGAAAATGATGATTGACAGTGCCAGATGAGGGGCTGGGCAATAGAAATATGTATGTTAAAGACAATTTGGTTGATTAGTTCAATTATAGATCTCTCTTTGGGTCATTTCTACTGAAGAATGAATTAAGACACTAGAATATCCAAGGCAAGCGTCACATATATATGAAAAGTAAAAAAATACTTAACCAAGTTGCACAGCAGCTTACTTGATTCACTGATCGATGCAAATGGATGGTTGAGGACTGTTCACAATGAACACTAACTATGTCAGCTCCAGCCTTTATGAAGTCTGGAACTCGTAGATCAGGTTCCACAATCATCTGCCATACTTTAACAATGTTAGAAAAAGATGCATTTTTAGTGAAAGGTATCTTAAATCAATAAATAGAACTGAAATATTGGAGTACCAAATGCACATCCAATGGGAGATCTGTGACGGGGCGAAGAGCATCGACAACTAGGGGTCCAATAGTGATATTTGGAACAAATTGACCATCCATCACATCAACATGAATCCAATCACATCCGGCCAACTCGACTGCTTTGACCTTACGATAAAATTTGTGAGGTTAATAAGAAAAGAATCGTTAGCTCCGGAAGTAAAGCTTGATGATTGAATTATTTGAAGAACAAGTGCAATATGAAATACTCCATGAAAAGCAAAGTTTGATGATTGAATTATTTGAAGAACAAGTGCAATGTGAAATACTACATAATTCGGTAATTTGATTTATCAGTAAGTTATTGAAACAAAGCCAGATAAAATCTACCTGATCTCCTAATTTAGCAAAATTAGCTGACAGAATCGAAGGAGAGACAATGATGTCACTTTTGGAAAATTTATCAACCCGAGCAGTAGCCTTCACCACAACTCTAGATTTTCTCCTGCATTCAATCAAACAACAAAAAATTTCAACTAAATTGCTCGCATAACAGGAATATTCCCACTACGTTAGACGATATGAACAGATTGATGAAAATCAAGCAACACAGATTCTCATTTCAGAAACTACATTCTATTGAGTTATTGAGTATATACTTCACTACGTGCAATATATATATATATATATATATATAAAGACTATTTCCCAAGAAGATTTTCTAGTTCCCAACATCACCATATGATTCAGAACAGCAAAATTCCAGATAAAAGCAGTTTAAACACATATTGGTAGATCTTTTGGGTCTAACGATAAAATTTACCAACACTAAAGATATAACTAATCCATTTCTTTGATCATCGAGATTAGACATCAAACTCCGAAATAAACATAGAAGTATTGTTATAGTTCCTACAAATATTACAGGGTATAAATTTCTTAAGCAATAACCGAGGATCAAAGAAACATATTCACAAACAGATGGTGTTAAAACAATTGAAACCAATTAAACTACGATATAGCCCGCAGTTAATCCTAAGTAAAACATACTGAAATTAAAGAAAAAACTTTGCCATCATGCCTTCAGAATTGAGAATTTCAGCTCAAGGAATGCAAACACAATAAAGCCCCAATTTTCCTAAAGTCCATCAGAATTACATCAAAGATTACGAACCTTGTAGAATAGGTAAGTGAATTGGGGGTCGCGAGAGAAGGCTTTTGGCCTTTGAATCCCACAGAAATCGACTGAATTAAAGCTGATGAACCCAAAGAAGAAGCTGCAGCCATCACTTAGAAGATTTCACAATAATATTTTTTTGGGCACTCAATCTGAAATTCTCGAAACTGAAAAAAAGCGGTTGAATTTTCCCTCTTTTCTTTCCAAGTATACGACGATTAGCGTTCCTCAAGATGGGATATCCAATCGACACGTGTCGGGGAAATTTTTTATGAGAAAGAAGGGTTTTATTATCTGCAATGGTTGGCCAATCTTGCTCTCGATGTCAGTACAATGGAGCGTGCATATCACACGCTGCTGGATCGTGTTCATATTTTTGGATTCTGCCTCCCACTTCCATCATTTATGATTTCTTTTTAATTTTTTTTTTTTGATTTTTGATTTTTATTTTTTAATATTTTTAAATGGATGGAATTTTAGGGCAATACAATCACGGTAGAATTTAGAATTTTAATTGAAACTTTTGCATCATAAGTTTTATACTACTATACAACATAATATATTATGATATAAAGTTTTCGTACATTTTTTATTTCATACAATTTTATATAAATCATATGCCCCAGCATTTTTCAATTTTATTTTAATCAATACAACTCAACAAACATTTATTACAATATGAAATAATATTACTCTCTCTATCCAAAAAAAATTGTCATCTTTATTTTGGTAATCCCACAAAAAATTTCACCTTTTAATAATAAATAAAAGATCAAAACAATACTTTTCTTTCATACATATTAGTACGGCGTACGCGTGCGACGCGAATTATCGTGTTTGTTATATATTTATTGTTTTAAATTGTATTTTTAAATAGAAATCAATTATAGATTTGAATATAATTGAAAATATAATTTTTTGTTCGATCAAGAAAAAATGACTTAAGTAATATAAATTCAATCGAGTGAAAAATATGCATTCTCTAATTATTTCATATTAATATATTGCAAGTTATTATTCACCTGTCATTTTTTACTTTAAGTCTAGTTTTCATGGTGTTTCTAAAATTTATTATTTCATTTTATACACATAATAAAATAAAATTTCTAATAGTTGATATATTCAATTCAAAACCACCCATATTAATTTTTAAAAAATGAATCTACATGTATACAATCTCTTATTAAAAAATTAATAGTATACTTCAAAAGGTGAAATGATATCCAATTAATTATTTAAATCAAAATTTGAAAAATCTCTGTATACACCATGTCTTATTTGTTAATTTTCGTTCATCGTCAAGACAAAATATCTTCAACCCTCTCTTGCTTTTCACCCTGGAAACTGTTACGAACAATTGTTCATATTTGAAATTATGTCTCGTCAATAATACACAACACATGAGAGATTGTCATTAACTTCTATTAATAGTCATATCATAGCAAGCCTTAATAGGGAATCGTTTTCTCTTAAATTTTAATGAAACAGGTTCATCAAACTGAATGAATATCATTCTAGGTATGAAATCTAAATCTTCAACATTTTTTCTCGACAACATTTTTCCATTCTTGTATGCATTAGAAAGATGTAAATTTTAAAGATTATTATTATAAAATATCGTACTCTTCATCTTCAAGTTCAATAGAAATCCTCTCTATCGAATTGGTTTTGACATCAACATTTGTCATATTTTCAATTTAGGAGACAATTCCTATTATATCTAATTACCATATTTCAAAAAATGCTAGGTATTTTAAAATAATTTATTCAATAAATATTCATATTTAATTTATTTGTTAAATAAATATATATGTATCATATATAATAAAAATAGTGAATTATTCAATAAAAATCATGTTTAGATATATAATAAAAATAGAGAATTATTCAATAAAAATCATGTTTAGATATATAATAAAATAGTGACAATTCCTATCAAATCTAAACACCATTTGTTTTTAAAAAACACAAATATTCATTTAATCATATTATGACACCCATGACGGAGCCAGAAAAATAGTTTAGGGGGCCAAATTAATATACGTAAATTTTATAATTGGTATTCGATTTGGATCGACTATAGTACACCATAGTAAAGTAAAAGCTAATAGTTAGAATTAGTTATAATTAAAATATAAATATATATATATATATATATATATATATATATATATATATATATATATATATATATATATATATATATATATATATATATATAACATGTTTATATACGAAACAATACACACATAATTTTGAAGTAAAGTTCAAAGAATAAATAATTTGACCACATATTAATAAAGAAAATAATAACAAATAAAAATAATTTGACAAAAAAAATAATAATAAAGAAAATGATAACAAATAAAAATAAATAAAAAGATAAAAAAAATAATAATAAAGAAAATGATAACAAATAAAAATAAAACGGAAGCTCCCGCAAGGTTTTGAACCTGTTTCAAATTGATTGAATTGGGAGGACTTAACCACTATGCCAACCTTCCATAATAAATCAAATCTACATAATATATATTAACTTTAATCTACATAATATATACTAAATATAAATTTTCCAAGGGGCACTGGTCCTACATTGGCTCCGCCATTGATGACACCTCACATTTTTACAAAAATTATAAATACACATTTCACCTTATGATGAGACCTCATATTTTTACAAAAATCATAAATATACAACTCACCTTATCATGACACATCATATTTTTCAAAATCTAATTTAGGTAACTTATTTTGTTTTAATATATAAGGAGATTATTTATAAATAAACCACTTATGTTTAATCTAATATATTTTTATTTATTAATACAAAATACCATAGTACTCCTAAAAAAATTACACTTTTTTTAATTTTCGTATTCTATGAAAAATTTACAAGAATAGAGAGAGTGATTTTAAGGTGATAAATAAATTATTGAAGTTTTCAAGCCAAGAAATCAATCATATGAATGTTAAAGTCGATTCTGGATATTCTGTTACACTTGGTGTTACACCTCGTGTTACACGCGTTAGATGAGTGACAACTGTGCGAGAAAAAAAATCTCAATCATTGCTCCTAAGGTTTAAGATTTCTTTTTAGGGCATGTTTTATTTTATCATAGGTGTCAATCATTCAACAATACGTAACAGGAGATATAATATCAAAATATAATAAAAGAATCGAACCGGTAAAATCGGGCCAAAAAATATTTAATTTGATTTGACCTCACTTCACAATTGGGATATATCTTTGGGCTACAATCAAGGTTTAAAATATCGATATCCGTAAAAATATCGATACCTCAAATTTACAGATATATCGATGGATGTATCGAATATCGATATCGATATAGGTAAAATTTAAAAAATCACGGAAACTTGAAAAAAAAGGAGAAATTAATTATTCAACTTTTCAATATATTTTAACTAATTTTAATATATAAATATAATTTAAAATCTCAATAAAGCTCATAGCATATGATAAGCAAATCAATTACAATATATTCAAATAGTCTAGAGTCATACAATACGTAATAACTAATACCAAAATGATAATTTATGATGCTCAAATGTAAAACATGTGATGTCATCTTAATCTAAACAGTATTATCGACTCATCGAATTAGAGAAATTTTGAACATAGTTCTTAATGTACAAGTAGTAATATTATATACCAATAAAATACTCCCTCCGTCCTAATCCGATTGAATGTATCAAAATAATTGTATTTTTAATTAGAGTATACTATCACACTGTGTACATGAAAGGAAACTTTGCATTTATTTAGTATTAGTAATTTTAATGAATAGTGATAATAAGTGATAATTAGTTAAATAAAATAAAACAATATTAATAATTTAATGAAAAGACTTGAGTGAGACCGTCTCACGGATCCCCTTATGTGAGACGGATCACCCATTAACTCATTAAACATATTTTAAAGGGTCATGTTTGGATGTTATTGTATTAGAAAATTTAAAAATTAATTATAATAATAATAATTTAGCCTTTTAATTTCCACGCCGTGGAAGCCACCCCAATTCGTGAATGCAAAGTTGCAAACCATTCACTATACTCCATGTATTCAATCTTTTTTTAGTTTTAGTGTTTTCTTTTATATTTTTTTATTTAGTTTTTTTTACGTGTTTTTTTTATATTTTTTATTATTTAAAATTTTAATAAATTATATTAAAATTTTCTATTCATTTATAATTTTACAAAATGTAATATACAATTGATGAAAAGTGATAACGATACTATGAATTATTTCATGAACAATTTATAATATAAATGAAAAGTGATTCCACTTTAAATAAAAATAATAATATCTTTAATAAAAAGTGATAACTAATTAAAAAAATATATTCATGTACAATTTATTAGAATAATAAATAGTGATAGCGCTTCTAATAAAAAGTGATTAGTAATTTAGAAAGTGTACTTCACTAACAATTTACTAAGATAACAAAAAGTGATAACTTTTTTTAATAAAAAGTGATTAATAATTAAAAATTTGAAATCCGTTTAATTGAATTATTTCATGAATAATTTACTAAAAAAATAAAAGTGATAATATTTTAAATAAAAAAGTGATACATGATAAAATAAATATGATAACCATTTGATTAAATTATTTGATAACAACTTTAAAATAAAGGAAAAGTGATGATATTTTAAAAGAAAATTTGATAACAACTTTTCTAGAGTGATAACTAATTAAAAATGTATATTTCACGAATAATTTAATGAAATAATAAAAGTGATAACATTTTTAATAAAAAGTGATTCCTAATCAAAGAAAAGTGATATCCATCTAATTAAATTATTTCACGAACAATTCATTGAATTAAAAAATAATAATATGCTTAATAATAAGTTACACATAATAAAGAAATAGTGATAACCATTTAATTTAATTATTTTATGAATAATTCATAAGATGAATAAAAAATGATAATATTTTAATATAAAGTGATATTTGATTATAATAAAGTGATAATAAAATTATTGAATTGTCTAATAAATGATTAATAATTATAATAATAATAAATACTCCCTCCGTCCCAAAATTAATTGCACTTTTACTGTAGATACGGAGTTTAAGAAATGTTACTTTATTGACTTTTCAACTAAACTTTGAGGGGTAAAATTGTCCATGCATTTTGATTTATGTTTTGGATTGACTTTATCATTAAAGTTAATCCAAATCATAATCTACTTAAAATAATAAAATAATTCCAGAAAATTATAAAAAAAAAACGCTACAGGAAAAAAAACGTGGGTTGTACAGCAACACTATTACAACATTACAAATTACAGAAATTTAAATTAAGCCCTATTACAATTCATCTATTACAAATTTCAAATATTACATGGAGTAATGTCTGAAATTACAGCAACATTCATCAAAATACATGATCTTATAAAAAAATTACTGAGGTAGCTTTCTTGAGGAGGGTGGACATACACTTCTGAAAATTGCAAAGAATGAAACAACAATAGAAGTGAGATATTATATGTATGATGTGCATGAATATGATATTGATAAAACCCTCAGATTGTAACATCATCATTGAGATTTGTTTTCCTCCCAAATAATTTGTGGGGTAAGTTTTTCCCACCATTTGAAGTTTTAATTGTCATTTCCCACCAAACTCAAAATTTCCCTCCACTTTTTTTCCTCTAATCTGTTCCCACTAAGATAGGCCAAATTGTTGAAATTTTCCCTCCAATGTCATCACCATAAATAGGGGAATGCACTCGCTCAACATTTAACAACTGGCCTAAAACCACACATTTCTCTTGAAAAGAAAAATCTGATTGGCCAGTATCTACTGGTAAACAACCATGATGGAAAAGTTGTCCATGGGAAGGTGTTTGAGGCAGTGCAGATCTTTGGTTGTTCTAAAAGAACATTCCATAACATTTGGAAAGAGACTAGGAATCAGATTCAACAAGGGCTGCCAGTCAAATTCATTTCCAAGAAAAAGGGGGTGGCCAAGACAAAAAGAGTTCAACTAGATCCAGAGAAAGTGAAGAAGATAGCTTTTCAAAGTAGGAGTACAATTAGAGGGCTGGCAGGGAAGTTAAAAGTCAGCAAATCATCAGTTGGAAAATGGATAAAAGATGGATAAATAAGAGCTCACACAAATGCTATAAAGCCCGGCTTAACTCCAAAAAACAAGCTACAAATGCTCAACTATTGTTTGCATCAAATTCATCTTGATAGGACTGTTAACAAGCTAATATTTGATGATATGTATCAAGTTGTTCATATTGATGAAAAATGGTTCTATATGACAAGGGAGAATGAGAGGTATTACATGATTCTAGGGGAGGCAGAACCACATAGGACATGCAAGTCAAAGAAGTTCATCACTAAGATAATGTTCATGTGTGTTGTTTCTAGGCCAATAATTGAAAATGATGGGGAAGTATTGTTTGATGGTAAAATAGGCTTATTTCCTTTCTCAATGATGGAGACAGCAAAGAGGAACTCTAAGAATAGGGCTCGGGGGACAATGGTTACTAAACCATTTAATTCAGTGAACAAAGATGTTATCAGAGTATTAATACTCAATCAGGTATAACCATCTACTCCTATTTCAGTTTTAACATCATTCTAGGGTTAATTTCTAAGCAATGAGGCCTCCTAAAATACCTTTATATGCATCTATACACATGGTGACAGGTCATTCCAGCTATAAAAGTTAAATGGTCACAGAATATGAGTAAGGAGATCATTATCCAGCAGGATAACGCACCACCTCATATCAATGACACTGATTTGGAGTTTTGAACAGCTGCAAGATCTGATGGTTTCAACATCAGACTTGTTAATCAGCCTCCATGCTCTCCAGATCTAAATGTGAATGACCTTGGTTGGTTCAGGGCCCTACAATCACTACAATTGAAGAGTGAAAACTATAATGTTGATGAGATGATCAACAATGTGAACCAGTCCTTTGAAAACCTAACAACTGCTACACTCAACAATGTGTTTCTTAGCCTACAATCCTGCCTAATTGAGATAATGAAGGTCGAGAGGGGGAACAACTACAACATACCCCATATGAGGAAGACAAAGATGATTAGGGAATGAACTTTGCCAATCAATCTTGAGATTGATCCTGATTTGGTTAAAGGCTGCATAGACAAGTTGGTTGAAGAACAGGCTCTATACCAGATGGTGTATGACATTTCAGAGCTAGTGGAAGCATTAAGTGTTTGATTATTGGGTAATGGTGATCTCATTTTGGTTAATGGCTACTAAGAACAGTGTATGAGAAAGGGTTATAGGTATAAGGTGTCTTAGACTGATAGTTTAAGTTATTTACAGCAGAAACAATGGATCATGTATTACATTTTATTATGTGAGTGTTGTTTATGCTGTAAACAAGATCATATTTAAATGACATTGGAGGGAATATTCGTTGTGCTCTCAGAATGTAATTTCATCATCGAGCTTGGTCTCCTAAAAAGGTTTATAATGCCTATTGGTTGCCAACAAAATATCCAAAGAAATTTGGGCCTCCTAAATAGGTCGATAAACCTTAATGGTGACACTGAACTTCATCATGAGGGACTAGAGATACCACTTAAAGGGACTAATGTGGAAAGATTAACCCTTGGAATAATATCCTCATTGGGTACAGGTCTCCTAATTATGTTAAGAAACCTAATGGTGACACTTAAACAATAGGGACATGGGAAAATTCACCCTCGAAATAATATCCTCATTGGGTACATGTCTCCTAATTAGGTTAAGAAACCTAATGGTGACACTTAAACAATAGGGACATGAGAAAATTCACCCTCGAAATAATATCCTCATTGGATACATGTCTCCTAATTAGGTTAAGAAATCTAATGGTGACACTTAAACAATAGGGACATGAGAAAATTAACCCTTGGAATAATATCCTCATTGGGTCAGCCTAAAAAGATCATCTGAGAATAGCATGGATAATCAATTAGAGGCCTCACAGGGCCAACATAAAGCATGTGTGACCAATAAAATGCCTCACAGGGCAAACAAATAGCATAGATAATCAATTAGAGGCCTCACAGGGCCAACATAAAGCATGTGTGACCAATAAAATACCTCGCAGGGCAAAAAAATAGCATGGATAATCAATTAGAGGCCTCACAGGGCCAACATAAAGCATGTGTGACCAATAAAATGCCTCACAGGGCCAACAAATAGCATGGATAATCAATTACATGCCTCACAGGGCCAACATAAAGCATGTGTGACCAATAAAATGCCTCACAGGACAAACAAATAGCATGGATAATCAATTAGAGGCCTCACAGGGACAACATAAAACATGTGTGACCAATAAAATGCCTCACATGGCAAACAAATAGCATGGATAATCTATTAGAGGCCTCACAGGGCCAACACAAAGCATGTGTGACCAATAAAATGTCTCACAGGGCCAACAAATAGCATGGATAATCAATTACAGGCCTCACAGGGCCAACATAAAAGCATGTGTGACCAATAAAATGCCTCACAAGGCTAACAAATAGCATGGATAATCAATTACAGGCCTCACAGGGCCAACATAAAGCATGTGTGACCAATAAAATGCCTCACAGGGCCAACAAATAGCATGGATAATCAATTAGAGGCCTCACATGGCCAACAAAAAGTATGTGTGACCAACAATATGCCTCACAGGGCCAATACATAGCATGGATAACCAATTAAAGCATGTAATGCCTCACAAGGCCAACACATTGAATGGAAAAGCAATTAAAGGTAGGCCTTAAATGATAGAAATATACCCCCACGCAGGAATCAACATACACAACCATCTGTATGTGAATTCCTCATCAGTCCCCCAGTCCTCTTTATCCAACAGGCTAGACCTTCTAGCCGGAAGGGAGGCGGCGGAGTGCCTTCGGTTTCGCGGGAAAATACAGTGTCGGCGGGGGGGTCCGGCGGTCTCTTCCTCAAAGTCGGAGTCCTCCACCACCTCGGAAGACTCCACAGGTTCAGATAACTCCGTCTCCGGCACCACTGTGTACTGGCTTCCTCCGATACTCCCTCCGGCTAGCCCCATACTATCATCGACTGATTCGGGCCACAGACAGACCGGATCCACACTCGGGATCTCAGATCCGTGCAACTCCGACTCAGATCCGGCGGAGATCTCAAACACCTCGCCTTCAGAAGGAAGATCCTAGAAATCAAAGAGGAGGCTAGGGTTCCGGCTCGGAGGAGACGAAACGTCTGGCTGTGTATGCTGTGCGAAACACTCATCCGGATGATTTTAGCCCTTATCCGGATGGGTTCTAACATCGGCTTTCATCGACACACCAGATTGGAGACAAGAAGAGGAAAGAAATGAACAAACAGACATGAGGGAGGCTAGAGTTTCATAGTGAGAAAAAGAAAGAGACGAACATATTTGGTAATCATGGTGAGAAGAAGAATGAGAGGCTAGGGTTTCATGGTGAGACGAACTGATAGGAGGGAGGCTAGAGTTTGATGATGAGAAGACTAGGGTTTCATTAGAGAGAGAGAGAGAGAGAGAGAGAGAGAGAGAGAGAGAGAGAGAGCAATGCAGTTATAAGGTGTAATAATATGATTTAGGTTTATAAGTGAGTTGGGTTTAAGGTTTTAATTGGGTTTGGGTTGGATTTAGGGTTATAATTGGGTTTGGGTTAAGTTAATTAGGCTAAAACTCATTACTTAATGAATTAGGTTTATGTTGTTAATACCATTAGGTTTATGTTGTTAATTAGAGTGACATTTTTATAAATAGTTAAAAAGTAGAGGATAAATTGGTAATTTTTCTTTGCTATTTTTGGAAGGTGCAATTTATTCTGGAATGGATAAATGTGGAAGACGTGTAATCAATTTTGGAAAGGGGGAGTAAATAAATAAATTAATTAATTAAAAAATTCAATACTGCTGAGTGGTGGCGCATGTTTAAAAGGAAAAAAATTTAATTAAAAACACTGGCGCTAGCAGTGGGAGTTGCCAAAATTCGGTAAAATGGGAATTGCCAAACAAGGCCCTTTTTTTTTTTATTTCTCTTTTAGTTAATATGAGGATCCGTGAGACGGTCTTACCCAAAATCTACCCATAATTTAAAGTGTTGCTCTATTTTATTTTATTTTTAAAATTGATCAAATTAATGAAAAATTTTGTATTTAGTTGGTAAAAGTAATATAAAAATCATATAAAAATTTCTTTAAAATATGGATAATTTTTCGATATTTTCGATATATCCTTGATATTTTAACGATATTTTCTCGATATATCTCGACATCTGAAAAATTTTGAACTGTGGCAAACTGATATCGATATTGTTACTGATATTTCCCAATATATCATCGACATCAGAAAATATATATATTTTTCCTCAATATCAATATCGATACACTCCAAATACGGATATATCATGGAAATATCGTTGATATTTCGGTAAATTTTAAACCTTCCCTGCAATTTAAGGAAATGGTTCCAATTGTATTGGGTGCACATGCTTTCAACTGCAGACAACATGATAATAGGAGGAGTGATAAAACCCTAGAGCAATCAAAGGCCTAATAATGCATCCTAAAACTCATGTGATAGCGCTGACATTGTGAGATTATTTTGAATTAATTATTACTATATTAAATATAAAAGAAATTATTATTTTTTATTTATATTAAGAATTATTTAATAAAATAATTTATCACACAATCATCATTTCTTATTACTTCGAATAATACAATAAAATGTTATTACTTTTTTCCCGTTTCATTAACACCGATGGGCGATGTCACACTTTCAAAACTCATCCCCACACCACCCCAATAAATGGATGTGATATTTAAGGTATGTTTGGTTGTTAGATATCGAAAACTGAGTAAGCCACTGTTTCTGCTTGCATTAAATACATTGACACCTCCGGTCATCTTTCCCCACATGTGCTTTATCTTACGTGCCTTCTCCTCGTCAGTCGTCATCACGGTAGGCGATGGTTTTATTTTTTTAATTTTCTATTTAAAACCATTAATACTTTAAATAAAATAAAAAGTAATATTACCTCCGTCCCAAGAATACATTCATCCTTTCCATTTTGATCCGTCCTAAGAATATTTTCACCCCCTAAAAATGGAAACAATACACAATATCAATACCCTTACAATACTACAATATTACAAAAATGTCACATTCTTTTTACACACAATCTAGTCAAAGTCAATTATATCATACATTTTATTCTACTCAATTACCCAAAATACCCCTTCTCTTTCTTACCTCACACTACCAAAAAATTAATTTTCTTAAACTTCGTGCCAAAAAATACGCGAATGTATTTTTGGGACGGAGGGGAGTATTACTAATGGACTTTTATTGCAATACTATGGAGCTTGTAATAATTTCTGAAAATTTATATCCATTGCATGCTTCAACCAGTGTATTTAACTTTTGTGTTGGAAGAAATTGTGAAACTAGTGGATATCAATTACTCAAATTTAATATGTTTATATTTGATTTTTTAATCAATTTTAATATTTTTATGTTTATAGATATTGTATAGCCATACAACTAAGACAAACTCTATTATGAAACGCTTTGTGAAACGTGTTAAAATATATTTTTTAAAAATATGATAAATGATGAATTAAAGTACAATTTATTGTTAACATACTTTAACTACGAATAAACATATTTTATTTATATAAAGTAAATATTATTATTTTTTATTCATTCTGAAAAAGTAAGTAAAATTAAACACAAGATAAAAAGCCACATGAAATGGATTAATGTAATTTGCACTCCTCATAGTATAAACGCGAGGAGGAAGTATCATTTACCTCGATAATCTCACTATTTTCTTTTTAAAAAAAATGTTTTCTATATTTAGATTTAATAAATTAACTTAGAAAAATAATAACCAAGCGTTATTCTTCTCTTGTAAGTGTTTTAATCATGGTTGAATTTTTGTTATGTTTTGTTATCTTCCCCTCAATTCACGGCTTAACTATGACTATAGATTTTTTTTTTAAAATAAAAGTTGTAATAAAAATTATTTTCTCAATTCAAATCATATAATAAAATAAAAAGAGTATATACACCTCTAAATAAAATTACAATGATTGAAAAATATTATATCAATCATGGTTTTTTATATTTTCTTGTTTAACTTAAGTAATAAATAAATAAATAGAAGAAAAAATAACTAGAATTTTAAATCCCAAACTAAGACAATTCTAAACAAAAGTTAAGGTCTTATGAAATTTCGGAACTTGCGTGTTTGTTTGTCTATATCTTTCATTTCTTAATAAATTTAATGTATGAATATTTTTCATTAATTGAGTGTAATAAATTCTTGAGCAACATTTCTCTATGATGTTTATAAAGAGCAACCGTATTTTAAACGAACATTTAAAATAGTACCTATATAAGATATGGGGCAAAAATACAGAAAAAAGAAAACTTGTAATTTCTGAAAAATTCAAATATATATACACCATTTGTTTTCAAATTTGCATTCTGATGATCACTACTCCATTGCATGAACTGTTATTTTTAGTGTCTTAATGTGAAAATTTAGTGTATAGTTGAATTTTTGGAATGAATTAATTGATGGTAGAAATGGAGTAATAACATAGTGATTCAACTAGTCATAATTGGACAAATCAATGGGATAGATAATTATGGGTTATACTTTTAATGCAACTTTTTTGACCAAAGTAAAATTAAAGATTGAAAAGATAAAGAGTAAAGTACTGACTTAACATAATTACAATTACATAACGGCATAACCATTTAAAAGAAAAAAAAAACTTAATAAATCTTGGGCCGCATGGGTTTTAACTTTTACCACGGTAAGATCGCAAAGGTAAGAACCTAGAAACCCCACAAGGAAAAACACACAACACACACCAGCACATGAGCTGAACCGAACTCCTTACATCATCGTATACCACCCTCCATTGCCGTCTATAACACCCCTAGAAATTCAAGAACAAGAGCCCCCAGATGAAAAAACCTTTTCTTTTCGCAGTAAACCGGTGAGAATGAAGAGGTTCAACAAAGCCACGGCTACTTCGGGCGGCGGCGAACCCCCACCGACCGCCGATCATGGCGGCGACGCCGTGTGCCGGTGTTCGGATTGCAAGTGCGGGTTTAGACTCGTGAAATTGATGGGCGTGTTCGTTGTTCTGGTGATGGGTTTCTCTGTTTTGTTCTCTGTCTCCGTTGTGCTGAAGGAACCCCCCTCCGATGGGCTTTGGACAGTTGTTGAAGCTAGGAATCTTGATTTTGAGGTTCAAAAAGGTATCTTTTATCATTGTGAATCGTTGTTTCGTATGTGTGTTAAGGCAGTTCATGATGGGTTATGAAGTTACTGTTATGTTTTTGTCTTTATCTTTAATTACTTTTCTTGATTCTGAGTGTTTTGAGCATTGAAGATGCAAATCTTGTTCTTCTTTGTGCTTAATTCGATTAGCTTTGTGTTTTGAGTAGAATTGTTTGCTTCTCTTGTTGCATTTTGAGTAGAACCGTTTGTACGATGTATTGGGAGTTGGTGGGTGGTTGATTGATTGTTTATGTTGTTGAAAAAGATTATTATTATCATTATTATATCATTATTATTTGTTTTTCATTGTGTGGTCCAAAAAAAGGTGATTTTATTTTGTTGGTATGCATCTTCATCCTTTGTCAATATTTGGACCACAAAGCTTCTGAAAAATCTAATGAATCTCAGTTCATCTGCAAGGAGAATGAGATGAACTAGATTGTTTGAAGTTCTTTTGTCTAATCGTTATAAATGAAGAGTTTTATTGGAGGCATTGGATTTATCTTTTGAACCATCCAAGGAGAAGGGATTTAAAATTGAGAGGGTGATTATCCAGGATAATGGAATCATACAAAAAATCTTTACTCTTTACAGTTTATTCTGAGAACTTGATTTTCCAAAGTTTGTTTCTTCTAGATTTACAGCACCCTCAATCATGGAGAACTTCAAGGATTTAATCAACCAGTCGACTTGATCCGTAACTGCTTAACTTGCTTGTCTCAATAACAGTGGAGCCTTTCTATTGTCGTGCCCAAAATTTGGTGAAAATTTGTTGGTATTTGAGTTCATAATTTGATTTACGGTGAAGACTGTGGTGTTGTAGCAGCAGAAACTGATTTTACAACAAAACCAGACTACCTTTTGAGTTAAGCCTCGTGTTCTGAATTTCCGGGTGAGTACACTTACAGGTGAGGTTGGTGTATCTTAATAAGAAGGCGAAGCTCTTACAAATTCATTTGATAAGATGTGGACTGAATCATGGATCTAAGAATTTTTATAAGAAAATGAGAATCAATAGTTTATTGCTTTTCCCCTTTAGAGTAAAAATATTTTCCTTCTCGGTCGTAGGTTGAGCCTGAGTCACACTTGGTTTGCACAAATAGTTATTTCTGTTTTTAATTTTAATGATGATGAGTTCAACTTGTAATAGATGGTGTTGACACCAGAAAGATGATTAGACAATTAACTCTCAAAGTAACAAAACATTTCCCTCAGTGTGATAGTCGAGCTTGATCAAGTTTACTTATATGATTTAATAAATAAAATAGGGCATACAATAATGGCTGGAGATCTCTGATTTTTCTTTGTATGGTTAGTAATAACACATGGTAAGAATGTTCCATTTTTGGATGATGTTAACTTTATCCTTCCATTTTTAAGATCTCACATCGAGAAAGCTCACACTTCGGTATTCTTCTTACCTGGAAGAAACTGTATACTGTTTTAAGCATTTGTAATCTAATTCTCTAACCTTCTCTGAATATTCTCACTTTCTGTAGAAGCTTTTTGTTTCACCTGGATCGTATGCTCTCTTCTCTTGATCGACGTCTACATGCTGTATGTCAACCACGAGGTGCTGCAGCCTGCGTGCAGTTACTTCTATTTGCAAGACTTAGCTTTGAAGATTGTGCATTAGGATCATGGAATTTTATGCACCATTAATTTTTTTTTATGTTGTGCCAAGAATCCCTAATCATCATGTATCCTCATTTCTCCCCTCCCCCCCCCCCTCCCCCCCCCTCACTTAATGCATGTTGGTGTTGTTGACGAGTATATGACTATGGAAAATCATAAAAAAGGTAACTTTCTATTGGGATATATATGACTATGAGCATATAGTATCTTATACGAGTAACTTGGAGGATCAACTTCTTACCCCATATTTTCTGCTCGTCACTCGTTTCCTTCTCATTTCTGGTTATCTTTTTTGGCAGCTATACTACAGGAAGACGATAATGGTGAGCCTCTTGAGGTTCCCAAGGATAAGCTTCTTGGCAACCTTCTCCCAACTGGATTTGATGAAAAATCTTGCCTCAGTAGGTATCAATCCCTTCTGTATCGCCAAGGACTACCAAGAAAAGCTTCTCCTTACCTCATATCCAAGCTACGTAGACAGGAAGCTCTGCAAAGGAAATGTGGACCACACACGGAGTTGTACAACAAAACAGTCGAAGATCTTAAATCTAACGGTTACCCAAATACATCCGAGTGCAAATATGTTGTTTGGATATCCTATAGTGGTTTGGGGAACAGGATTTTGACCCTGGCTTCTGCATTCCTCTATGCTCTTCTCACCGATCGAGTCCTTCTTGTTGATAGGGGAATCGACATGCCTGATCTCTTCTGTGAACCGTTTCCAGAGGCCTCCTGGTTACTCCCCCTCGATTTCCCCTTGATCAACGAGTTCAACGGCTTCAATCAGAAATCGCATCAGAGTTATGGGAATATGCTGAAGAGCAACTTAACTGCATCTTCTCTGCAACCCTACGTATATCTCCATCTGGCTCATGATTATGACGATCAAGATAAGCTTTTTTTCTGTGATGAAGATCAGAAGTATCTGCAGAAGATGCCATGGTTGATAATGAAGACCAACAACTATTTCATCCCGTCCCTGTTCCTGATCCCGTCTTTTGAGCAAGAGCTGCAGAGTCTCTTTCCAGACAAGGAAACCGTCTTCCACCTCTTGGGACGTTACTTGTTCCATCCGACGAATTCAGTGTGGGGTCTCATAAGCAGATACTATGAAGCTTATCTATCCAAAGCTGATGTAAGAGTAGGAATTCAGATAAGGGTGTTCGATATTCAAACAGGTCCATTCAAGCATGTCTTGGATCAGATCTTGTCTTGCACGATGAAGGAAGATATACTACCTCAGATCAACAATCACGAACACATCATCAACCCATCCCAGAAGCAGAAGACAATAGCTGTGCTGACAACCTCTTTAACCTCGGGTTACTTTGAAGAAATAAGAGACTTGTATTGGGAGCATCCAACGGCAACAGGAGAGGTGATCTCCGTCTACCAACCGAGTCAGGAAGGGCACCAGCAAACCGAGAAGCAGGATCACAACCGGAAGGCGTGGGCAGAAATGTATCTACTCAGCTTAACCGATAAATTGGTAACGAGTTCTTGGTCAACTTTTGGTTATGTGGCTCAGGGGCTTGGAGGGTTGAAGCCATGGATATTGTACAAGCCCGAAAACAAAACTGCACCGGATCCCCCATGTAGACGAGCCGTGTCGATGGAGCCGTGCTTCCATGCACCTCCTTTCTATGATTGTAAGTTGAAGAGAGGAGGGGATACAGGTGCTCTTGTGCCTCATGTTAAGCATTGTGAGGATATGAGCTGGGGTCTTAAGCTGGTTCAAAAGCATGGTGATTGGTGACTTTTAGACAAATTGTGGTTGCTTTTTCCTTCCTTTTATTGGAGAAGGAAATCTTTATCCTGGATCATTATTATGTATGAATAGATGGTCCCATGTAGTAAGTAGGTTGTTTGCATCCTGTATATCTAGTCAGTTGCCCCCCCCCCCCCCCCCCACAAGTGGGTGTGAGATAATATTTATAATATATTTATACATGATTATTGTAATCAAGTATCCATCCATCTGCCAAAAAAAATATATATATATAATGTAGCTTTTATAATTTCACTGTTTGGAAATTTGTTGACTATAAATTCAAAGATTTGTAACTGAAGAATGATATAACTATTAGTTGGTAGTGTTGAAAAATGAGCATTAAATCGAGGTTCAAAATTGATTAATTATAACACCAACCCTACCACCATCAATAAACAGAATCACATAATACGGAAGCATACATCGAAACCACCATTTCATAAAATTTCACATTATGGTTGAAAATCTAAGATGATTTCCTGCAACGTTCGCCACAAAATGCACAGATTTCTTAAGAAAAGAACCATTCAACCATTGATTTATAACGATAAAAATCGCCATTATGAATCACAGTTTGGAAGTTTGGTGGTCGATGTGATTCGGCTCCAATTACAAGATCCAGTTTGTTAGTTCTTCCTTCCTTCACTCAAGATAATGTGGTATCCATGCCTGTATTCGCCAATAGATGATATGAAATAAACACAGGGATGATATTACCGAGTATCATATTGGGATACATGTACGTAGCAAAGAAAAGAGTATGAAACTCACGTAGATTTGAAAGGAGCACTGGTCACCCCAACAGGCGTATTGAATGCAACCTCCTGAAACGGGCCAGCCATCTTACCACGTGGGAACCATCCCAGATCCCCACCTTTCTTTCCGGACGGACATTCAGAAAATTCAGCAGCTATCTGAAGGCGGCAAACAAAACATGGATACAGACTAGTTTAGCAGTCTCTCATCTCATATGAACAAAATCCTTGAGATAAATACAAAGCCATATAAAGTGTGGCCTAATTACAGAAGACCCCAATAAAGTACGTATTACAGAAGAACCCAATAAAGTACGTTTTCTCGAGGTTTGTATACACCCTCTTTCAATAAGGGAACAAGATTAGTGGGGTTACAAGTTGTGCAGAGACCAACATTCATCATTTTCATTTGGAGTAGCTATAAAAGTATACAGTCCTCAGAAAAGTGTTGGACATCATGCTCCTTAATAAAAACATGCAAACTATCTTGTAATATGCGATTCCTACTAACTGAAAGCAAGACAAAACATCATATTCATACCTTAGCAAACTCAGCAGGTGGAACTTTGTCTCCATTACTCAGCCAGCCATCTTGTAGCTTCTTATAGGCTTCATTAATCTTTCCTTGCTTCTCACACAAGATATGCCTAGCTATAAAGGCACATAGGAAACACAAACACACGATAAGCAAAATGGCTAAAATGACGAATGCAACACAACACGAACATAGCAGGAGTTCTATGAGGAGCAATTAAAGGAAGAAACCTTTGACGTATGTGCAAGTTCCTAGTCCATCTCCCTTCCCTGCTTTTCCTTTACCCTTGGAAGCAGAATCATCACTCCCCCCGGCTGCTTGTTTTCCCTTTCCTTTCCCCCCTGAATCCTTAGGCTTAGAATCCTTTCCCATTACTGTAAACACGCGCATAAATCATAATAAGATGCCTAAAGAGAAGACATAACAAATGCGTCCATAAAAGTAGGTTGGGATTGTCTAGTGGAGATATTTGCAAACATCTAATACAACTCCAAACAACTACAGCATCGGAGGAGCTAAAGCTATAGGTGCAGATCCTGCTCCAATAGATTTTGCACCCTCCAACATAATAACGAAAAGGAATTCTCAGAAGAGAACTCAAGATTGTGATTCACCAGAACAACTAAAAAGAATTGTACGAACAAAACAGCCCATTTCTTTATTCTCCACAAAATTTAAGAACACGAAAAAAAAATATATATATATACCCATTCCCAACATAAATCCTAAAACCATCTAATCAATAATCCCCACTAAACACGAGTCCAATAAAAATCTCCATATTCAGAATCAAGCAGTTGACTCTAAATCGGTCTATTCCAGCAATTCACCACAACACATATAAATTCCCTTCTCCATGTACACAATTAAACGGAAGACCAACCGTGATGAATGAACTATTTATTTAACATCAACATTTAACTTAAGAGAAAAGATCGAATACAAGAAGTGAGGTTGAAGAATCTTACTGTAAAAGTGGATGATTAAGGGATTGTGTTGAAGGACGAAGATGGAAAAATGGCCACCGTATGGATGCTCCACCACCACCAGTCCCTATTATGTAATTTCCTCTCAACTTTATTTATGTGATTTTACAATTATACCCCCACACAGTAAAGTGTTGCACTATTCTCTATTTTTCCTTTTTGCCTTCGTATAATTTTATTTATTTCAGATTAATCACTTTCAATATTATAACTCCATTTATTTGCTGTTGGAGTAAGTTACTATCTGATCGGTTGAAGTAAGTTTTTAATTCATTAAAATAAATTGGGCTTTTTATATACTGTAATTTTTATAGTTAAGTTCTATATATATACAAGTTATAATATATTATATAATTTCTAACATGACATAGTAAAGCATATAAAGTACATATTATATATCAAAATAAATATTTAAAGTCATTATTTAATTATAAGTATTTGCAATTTCCTAACTTCAAAACATAAAAATTCAAGACCCAAATATCTAGAGGGTATAATTCTTATAAATACACCTCTCAAGGCCCATTTTGGAGATGATGGATCTGAGCAACAAATATTTATTCTATTAAAAATACATCCATAAATCATAATTACATTCTCAGATTTGTTCTTAAATATGATCATCAAACTTTGCTTCTCGATCTGTATTCTTGATATCAGACAGCCTGAGTCTACCCCTACAGATGCTACTCCTATTCAGATTCAGATTCAGAGAATGGTAGTTGTTGTGCATCTGTTGGCTCCTCGTCAGTAATGGAAGGCGGGATAAGCTGGTTCGACTCGCTCATTCTTCGTCTCCTTCGTTTAGGTTTACCTTCATCCTGCAAGCAGATCAACCAGGATTACAACTCAAGTCACAGGAATAAATGAAAACTAAAACGACGTTTTGAATGATAAAAATTCAAATGGCACAGCTGTTGGATGAAGTTGATGTCATAAAAGTTAACATTAAAGATGTGGCATGATACTTGGGCGTGAGTTACTGTACATTTAGTTGATCGTTCTGGTCGCTGCTGGATAGGATCGGTCTACTTCTGTTCAACCAGATAAAACCAAAAGACATCAGAGCTAGCAAAAGTAACACTGGTCCGATTCTTGGATCGCCAATGTAGTTAGAGAAACGAGTTGTGATCCATTGTTTCGTGGTTTTCCCAGAAGAAAAGACATTTTTCGAACTCTGGGACCAGCTCTGATCTGCATCCTCTGGCAACAGCTCCGGAGCTTTTGTTTTCTGCAACAGAATGATTCATTATAATTTGTAGAGGAAAAAAGGGTTGATTAGGAAAGAAAGCCAGCAAAGGAGTTTGATTGGGAAAAGGACAAAAAAAAGATACTTTTTCAAATGGTAAAGAAGTCAACTTACAAATGGAGGGATCTCTCTGGAGTCACCATCTTCAATTGTTTTAGAAATCCATTTTATAATCTGGCAAATAAAAACACATTAAATCAACAAAACAGCACTCAATGTAATGAGAGCTTGCATGATAATAAAAGCTGAATAAAAACCACTTGAATTTTATAATCTTTGCATGAACGTGTTGCAACTCAACGGAAGATTCAAGCTTACAATGCTGTAATCCAAAAACAAAGTTTGTGCATGGAAGTATTTCAAGAGTTTGAAACTTAGAAAATGCCGTGACAAGTAAAATAAAATTCTAACCTCAGAAATTTCACTCGACCCATTGTACTTGGCAACAAGTGTGGATACTGGATCAGATTCGGTATGATACCAAGCATGGAAGATGTTGTTTTCCTGTTTCGTAGTATCCGGCATTTTATCACCAGCATACCTTTCATAGCGCACAATGAACAACCGTGGTACATCTGATATACCCCTCCTAGGCCCACATGTCTCGAAGCTGTCTTCTGAATGAATATGGAAGAAACAATACCTCTGAAAGAAAGGATATATCATTTCTCTTCAATACGACAGGAGATAATGCACGAAATGCTTTTACATAAGGAAAAAATAAAGTGAAAACAAGCTGGAAAATACAGAGTAATCTTGCTGTAAAAGAACATTTCTTCATCGCATACATTAAAATAACATGGCGATGAAGGCAAAAATAAGACCCCTCTTCATTTATGAAGATCTCAATTGAGTATGCAATCAATATTTCACTCTTCCCACAAGTATACATTTAACGAAATTACAACCCTCAAATATTACGTGTTGTAGACTAAAGTCGTTAACGACTGCATATACTTGGGGAGATTAATCACAGTAATAAACAACACAAAAATGAGAAAGGAAACTGCAAAGGAGTGTATGTTAAAAGTAAATCAGTGTTGAGAATTTTAAATTGCAATAAATTAAAGGATGAAAAAAGGACGGAAGCTCACATGCTGCGCTTCGCCATCCAGCCAGGCAAATGTCAATCGTTTTTGTTTCAGTGATAATGCTGCTTGAGCTGAGGTGGGGTCTTGATCAACTATGTCTGTCTCCCAATTATTTGAAAGTTTTTCTTGCACTCTGCGGATGGTCTTTAAACATATGTCATTTTACATCACAGTCCAAGTTAAGAATAACAAAAATTATTCATCCAATCCATCCATGAATATCATTCTGCACAAATAAAATTGGGGGAGAATAAAAGTACAGAATTCACGGTTTACTCACTTCTCGCATTTTATTGAGTTCCTGGCTTGGCCTTCCAGCAACAAGGGCACAATACCAAATCTTGGTATCTTTCCCGGCACGTGAATATCCTTGCACATCACATCCCAACTCCATTGAAGTCAAATTTCTCAACTGGGGAAGCACTGAAAGGACATAATACAAGATTCAAACAGTATCCACCGCAACAAAATACATTGCTATAAAACATGGAAAACAAGAAAGTTCTATTTTATACAAAAAATCAGTGCTAGAATGTCTTGTAAACTGTTAGTTCCTTGTTTGAAAGGTAAGCGAAAAAAACATCACCACAGAAAGCAAACAACAGAGTACGATTCTTATCACTTAAGAGCGGACTTCAAAAAATTTCACTTCAAATTTGGTTAATTACATAATTTCTCTACTCTGAATTTCTTGCTTTTGGCCTGAGTTGAACTAAAATGACTTGAAAAGGCTCCATGTGAATTATGCCTGATATATATGTAGATCAAAATAGTCTAGGAAGTATTTAGACAAGTCTAAAACAGGCTCGTTTTTTACTGATGTTCCAAAAACTTAGGTATAGAAGATCTGAAATATACCTCCAACAGATGGCATTTAGAACAAACAGTCCGTTGATAGAGCAATTGTTGACTATCAGAATGAGAAAAAGGAGAAATCCTATCAGGTATCATTTATCTACAAAATCCATATCATAAAATTGGGTGACTCTATAAGGTAACTAAAAAAAATTTAGTACCAGATCAATTGCAACAACAGTGAAGCATTTCTTGATAAGGAGCAATTGCATATATCACATCAAAAGGAGAAAGATTTAGGAGTAAACAAGGGCAAACTGTACCATGATGTTTGTTCTTCTCCATAATATCTATAAACATTGAACTATTGACATATCCTGTAAACAATAGAGGTTGATTAGCCTATAATGATAGAATCAAGACTTGAGGTACCTAGAAATCTTATATCATTAGACGAGGAAGAAAAAGGAACTGTACATGCCTTCATATACCACAGGTTCAACTCCTGGATCTTTCATAAATACAATTGCAGGAGCAGACTCCACACCAAATCTGTTTCATGAAAAATGCGAATCATCAAAAAATCTCCCCAAAAAAGCAAAATGAACATGGCTCTGTAGGAAAGCAAAAAACTTCTTAAACAATTTTCCGTTGTTTCAACCCTCTCGCATTCCAAAATAATTCGACCATGAATGCCAATTCAGATTTGGACTTGACCAGATATTACAAACTCAAACAGTACAATATAACATGCAGTCTTTAATGCACCATCAATAGCAATGAAATAAGCATACTGAATTTCCATCACAATAAAACAACACTAGAAAGTTGCATATAACAACTATTGTGCATGTCTCTCACTCTAATGGGTGGGTATCACCACTTTAGATACAGGGGGGGTGGGGGTGGGGGGGGGGGGGAGATCATAGATACTACAATGCATGGAAAATAATTTTTATATGCTTCATGTGCTGCTGAAAAAAAGAACAAAATGTAAAAAACAGTAAATATAAAAGCTTCCATGAATTCAACGCACATTTTATAAGACCTCCCCTAATACAGAGAAAATATAAAAGCATAGAGTAGATAGAACCATACATATTCCACCAAAAAGCTGATTCTTCTTCTCTCCACACAACAAAGGCAAAAGTGGCATATGAAGAATACTTCTTGGCAGCCTGACGAATGAAAGGAGTAGCACGCTCTCCAGTTTTCGAGATGAAAATCACTTTAACCTAACATCATTCATATGACCCCAAGATTAAAAGGCTACTGAAAAAAATAAATAAATAAATAAATAAAAATACAAAATAAAAAATCCAGCAATCAATTCGACCACAAATAACAAGTATTATCAATGTAACGAGCAACATGATCATAATATCTAATAACAGATTTATCATGGAACCGTTTCAGCAGTTTCACAAAAAATTTCAGAATAATTCCACAAAAAAGTTTCTAATAACGATAATTACACAATTTTCTTGATGATAGTCCATGTGTCCTAAAAATTATTGCAGTAATTCATATTGATGGAATCTGACCATACCTGATAAGGCTTACTCTTAACCAGAAAATTGGGCACCTGACAGAAAATGAAAATTTGTATTAAAGCAGATAATCAGGGAGAGATAACTCCTTCAGACATACAGGAAGAGTATTTGCATCATCTTGCAAGGAAACTTGGAATATAGAGCACTAAAGGTTTCATCTAACAGTTATCTATAGATATAACTTATAAGACTTGAACTCCAGATAGTTTGCAGGGTTTGTGCATAGCCAATAATGGTACAACTTAATTTTAAGTAAGAAGGCTATGCAGCATATAAAATAGCTTTAATCACAATTAAAAAGCTTACAAATTTCCTTAGGAATACAAATTCGCAAAAAGAAAATAACATTGCAATTATTTAAACTTTTGACATAATTAGCACAATCAATTCTGCTTAGCATAATAGGTCAAAATGAAAGTAAATTTATGTTGATTCTACATTCTTGCAAAAGAAGGTCAATTATTACTACCACTTATCACTAAACTCTGATATTGGAATTACTCAAACAGACTAACACTAGCTAAGCTCACGGATAAACTTTTTGTTTACTAAAGCCATGAAAAAAATGTCAGATCATATCCAGTATTCAGATGGAAAAAATAGAAGTCATAGGATAAAACTTGAACCCAAATCTTCTACCAAAAACACTGAAATTAAGACCATCATAAAATATCTATGATTCATTGATTCCTATGTGCTAAGATCACAGTTGGAGTTGTATAATGTAAAATTACTCTGTTGATGACAGAAGAAATGTGAATTTTGCATAGGAACCATGATAGATTTTTTTTAATAAAAACTGTACTTTAATCTTTTGCTTTCATTTCGATCTTGTAAGTTCAACATAAAACAAATAAAAACAAAGTATATAAGTCACACGCCAACTCTGAGCAATTTGCATAAGGAATGCAGGTTTCGCGTAGCGCTAGCATGAACGTGCAAAAGAGAATCAGAAATAGCAGAGACAGACATGTTGCTGGAGAAAAACACAACATAACAGCATAACAACATTTAAGGAACTTGAGTAAAAGATAGACAAATCTCAGAAGAAAAATGAACGACTAAAATTATACTCAGAAATAATTGCCTCAGAAAATAGCTAATTCATTAGCTTGCTCTTAGTTAGGGATAAATCAAATGAAGAGACCCAATTGGAAGAGAAAGCCAAAAATTAATGTTGAGGAACTTCCAAATGCATGCTATACATGTCATGATTACCACTGACTCCTTAGAGTAATAGCGAATCCGAGGTAAATTTAGGATGTTTGTCGCCAACCAATCTGTTACTGCATCAACAGAGAGCTCACCATCATACCTAGGGAGAAATAATCATTCAATTTCATATAATTAAAATAAAAAATAAAAATTAAAAGATCAAATTCATTAAAAAATAAATTAATTAATTAAAGAAGAAAACCTGTAAAGACATCTTGAATTTTTACAACCCGGTGGAAAAACCAACAATGCTGGAAGTCCTGCGAATTCAGTCCCAAAACTATAATACTTGGGAAATATGGTATGTCGATCATATTATTTTATTTTTATTCTTATGACGAATGTATATTATGAGATACTCATTCACAAAAGTGACAAAACCAAATTGACAAAATGTCACTCAGTTATGACATAACATCAGATTATATGATTGAGCAAGGAGGGAAAAAAATCTTTCCAGAATCTAATTCAAGCTTACAGTAACCAATCATCACATTGCTTCCTCTTATAATTATTAATAGTCTCATTCACGTTATGTATATCCCTGACAAGAGAAGAAACACAAATTCTGGCATTGTAAGCACTTCTCTTTGTAGGGATATACCAACAGATAAAGCCCAATCATGTATGTGTTGTGTAAAATATAGAATTCACATAGATTTTTTAAAAAACAAAACTGAAGAGTGATACAACCAGCTAATCATTTCTCACCGTTTCTAAAGAAAGGTTGTCCACTGGATTTTTTCTCAGCTAGGTATGCAGCAAGTTGAACATCACCAAGTTCAACTGTTCCAGTATTTGCAACCCCATCCAGCAAATTAACTAAATTAAGAAAAGAACAGGATTAAACCATGCAATTTAACAGAGAATTCAGGTGTACAATAGATTGCAAGTTACTGCATAGAATCTCACCAATTCGCTTCCAAGTACTAGAAACTTGCATACACCGTTTGCTTCCAACTGAAATTACCTACCAGAGATAACGGACTGTAAGAAAATTACATGTCTCATAAGTCATAAGTAACAAATTCATTTAGCAAAAAAAGAGAAATAAGATAACATCGTTAAAATTAAAGCGGATACGCATGATGTTCAGCAAAAAACAGTATTCGTCTTCACACTCTATAAAAGAAAATGTCACTCTACACAATAACATCACAATACACATTATTTCCAAATTTTCTAGCTCTGCCTAACAAACATAACATTCTTAACACTTTATATAATACACAAAAAGACTATATAAAGTAAATAGAGCGAATTTTCAATCTCCGTGACTCTAAGAACAATTTCTCCTATAAGACCTTTAATAAAAGAGACTTCACAAAACAGATTTACTATAAATTTGGCAGCAAATAGCATAAAGTCGAGAATTGAAAAATAATAAGAAGACAAATTTAGATAGACAGCATAGAGAGTATCATTATGGATTAAAAGAGCCATAACACTCTATCCCGGAACATAGTAGATGGATGAAATTAGTTTAGTAATTAGCTCAACAAGAATCCACTTTATATCAGTTAACTCATATGCAAAGTAATTCAAAGAGAAAAATATATCCTGACATCATAATTTCTAGAATAAGTGAATAATATAGGAACTAAACCAACTTTAGTAAAAACATTATTAACTAACTCAAAAGAACACTTGATCGTATTTGTAGGAAGATATCCATTTCTAAACTAAGTTTCTTGCTGAATTCCCAGAATGTGATAGACATTGAAGAGAAACAAACTGTTATGCACTTCATCATATGACAGTGGAACTGCTAAGAAACAATTGCCAAAAACTTTCTATTGGTCGACAACTTTTATCAGCACAATCAACATAGACTTCATTGCTTCAAGGTGCATTAAGGTTAGGTCTGGTTTGTGATTTTTTATGGCCAATGAAAAGCAATACTAAGAGTTCTATCACAGTAATTCTTTATGTAGTTCCTAATAGCCTGATATACAGAGTTTGAAGTTACCGGTTGCCATCCAAATCCAATCCATTATTAGAAGTAGTAACACATATTATTCCCTCCGTCCTAGGTTTGTTTGCACCGTTACTCTAGACACAAAGTTTAAGAAAAGTTGTTTTTTGACCAACTTTATTGACTTTTAGAGGGTAATGTAGTCTTTTTAGGTAATAAACAAATTATAATGTGTGTTAGGTGAAAAGTAAATTTGTAATTAAGATGTACTTTTAAGGTTGGGAATTGATATGATGTTTCCTGTTTTGGATGGTGAAGTTTAAACTTTAATGTGGAACGGAGGGAGTATTTATTAACAAATTTAAATTCCTGAAGTTGGTGTTTCCTATCCTTAGCAATAGCTCTTCAGTTATGAATCCAGAAAGTAAGGAACTAAGGACTCATTGATGTAATGGAGTAACTGATGGATATTTTCTTCTTTACAATGAGCATGGAAATTTGGATGTCTGATCAATGATACATATTATCTAGCTAATTTCCAGATTGGAAAATGTATAGAGAAAATGAAGCCAATAGGTGGATTTAAAGAAACTAATTCAGAAATAGCACAAGAAAGTATTATAATACTGAAGTCAATGTGGAAAGACAGCTATAGAATGTGAAATAAAACTCATCTACAACAAGATGTAAGAGCAGTCGAACCTGTAGGAGCAATGGCTTGTCATCTTCGAACATGGATGAGAAGTCCTGGGAGT
Source organism: Pogostemon cablin (assembly GCA_023678885.1). NCBI lineage: Eukaryota > Viridiplantae > Streptophyta > Magnoliopsida > Lamiales > Lamiaceae > Pogostemon > Pogostemon cablin. The sequence goes on along the minus strand of CM042960.1, from coordinate 5,127,001 downwards.
TAATTAAACCAAAATCTTGATCTGCAGGATATAAAGAAAAAAAAAACGGATATATTAAATGGATTATAAGAATGTATCAGAACATATATTTTATGGAAAGCAAGGTAAAGAAAGTAGTAATTATTTTGAAAAAGAAGGATTAAACAAGGGCAAAATATCATAGCATAGAGAAGGTTTTCACTAACCAAAGGAAGCAGCCTCTATCAATGGAAGTTCAATTTCAGATATATTTTTCCCAGAGTAATGCTCCTCGAATTTTTCAAGCATAGGCTACATAGCCAAAAAATTTCATACAGAGCATCATGATGACAAAACAAATATAACCAAGAATGGCATAAAACATAAAGGAGAAGGTACATACTTTCATAGATAAATATATAAATACAGCAAACAAAATCCAATAAGAAGACAACAAAAAGAAAAGGCATACCAGATTTTCGTCGATATTAAATATGTCATAATCTCTCTTCAAAAACTCATTTGTCAGCATCTCAAAAGCATATTGAACCTGCAAACCGAACATATAAATCATTATATACTATGTTGTAAATTGTTTGGCTGCTCAAGAGGATAATCCTGAATAGTTCATTATCTAAGATTTTTGGTAGAAAAAACTTATTAGATGATGCAGCAATCATGCAGTCTATTGTCTTAAAATAAGAAAACATGATTTTCGTCGATATTAAATATGTCATAATCTCTCTTCAAAAACTCATTTGTCAGCATCTCAAAAGCATATTGAACCTGCAAACCGAACATATAAATCATTATATACTATGTTGTAAATTGTTTGGCTGCTCAAGAGGATAATCCTGAATAGTTCATTATCTAAGATTTTTGGTAGAAAAAACTTATTAGATGATGCAGCAATCATGCAGTCTATTGTCTTAAAATAAGAAAACATTTCAGCAATGTTTTTAGCACTTAAGAAAGGTATGCAAAAATAGTGAGACACGAGACGGGCTGCTCAAGAAGTAAGATATGGCAATGAAATTGAATATCAAGTATATTATGTAAGTTGAAAATAGCTACATAAAATATTTGAACTAATTAAGATCATTGAAGCCTGCAAGAGTCGTCGGCAAAAAATGTGTTTTCACTTTGATATCATAAGCAATGAGAAGTGACAGTGCAATAGCTTGCAAGGAAGAAAACTTCTTGAGCATTTTCACTGCAATGAAGAGTTGTCATTACATTTTCAAAAATCTGAAAAACTTATTGTCAATGGTCAAGTTGGTAATCAAGCATCTAATTCACATGATGTATTATGTAAGTGGAAAAATTACACAGAAAAGCACTAAAAACTAATGAAAATCAAATCACCAGGGTTTACGCAATAGAAAACTAGAGTAATATTTATACAAATAAAGTTGCCCAAGTGGACAGATGATACTCCAATTAGGTTTTTCTGGAATTAACAATGCAAGTAACATTTCAATCTTTAAATTAACAAGGAAATTGTCATTAGGAAAGTTAGACAACCAACCCGAGAGGCATTCAACAATTTTAGTCTGAAAAGCATACAATCAAATCAACTAAAAAGCAAACATCAAACATAATGCCTCCAGGCTCCATTTCATTATTCTCCCATTAGTAGTTAATCAGTCATATTCATTGTTTACACTAATGCAAAGTATTTGAATTTTAAAAAATAAAAAATTACTGCAATACAAAACTAAAAGTTTTATCAAGGGTTAAACAAATTAATGGATAAGTTAACAGAAGATTAAGAGCATTTCTTCATACTGTAACAATAGAAATAGAGCATTTCAAACCTTGATAAAATTAAGAGTCGAGGGAACCTCAATACTTGAGTTCCTGAAATAACAAAAGTTTGTTTTAGGAATAGATGGTGTATGATAACACTTCCTCTTTCTCCCCTTTAATGAATGCTCAGATCACTCACAATAATCACAATTCATAAATTTATATCAATGCAGAGTCTGTAAATAATCACACATCATATGATTCATAAACCAGTAATTCAAAATTGGCCAATCTAGTAATTCAATTGATATCCCATCTGCATAATAATATAAACTTAAGGGACTAAAAATACTAGAGTTTGAGTCTTTGAGCTGCGTTTAATATATAAATGAATTGCCAAATTAAGCTATGAATATAGTAGCTGCTATCTCAAGTTCTAAATGGCATCATAAAGGAATATTTCTCCAAATGAGCACAAAGCCAAGAAAGTTGGCGCGCATTCATATATCTGCTATAACGTGTATAATGATGGAATCAACTTGCTGCATAATATAATAGTGCCAAAACAATATTTTAAATAGCACTGAGCAGTTCATAGGAGTGCGTGGATCCAAATTTCCTGATGCATCCAATTATCCCATTTCAAAGAGTTTGACAAATGTGTTCCAATAATTTAGATGTAGAATATTATACTCTCCAACAATTTACTCTTTTAGTCACAACAGGACGGTGAAATCTGTTGCACCAGACCTGGTTTGGGAGGGGGAGCCGATACAATGGATCTAAGATAATGCCATATTTCACGTTATTGACTTCCTTTGTAATAAAAAGTGGATCCATTAGTAATAGAACACGCACACACAGACAAAGCATTGGCATATTACCAAGGACAAATAGCCTATAATAAATCTGCAAGATTCTTGTGAACTTTCATGCAAGCTAACATTTTACTCTGTAGGAAGCTGGCTCTTTCCCCCCAAAATATCTTTAATTCATCACATTTTCTATTAATGTCACACTAAATTTCTCAACCATATGGACAAATCTGATGTCAGTCTCTCGGTGCACAACTTCATTTGGTGGTACTATGTTTGATAGATAACCACAAGCTTGGATAGGAAGGATTTTCTATAGAATTGGTAAAGAACTAAATATGTATGATACACTTATGTTTAGAGGCAACTCTATTATTAAGAATATTAACAGTATCATAATGTTATGAAAACAAATTTTAGTCTCTCTTTAAAATCTAAGAAAGTTAACAAGAAATAATTATGTCATGTCATAAATCAGGAGATTCCCAAACCCTTCTTCAAAACCTATGGTCCATACCAATCCATAACCATAGACCAATATATAGATAAATAGGGAAGAAGTGGACCGAGCACGACAAGGATGTTTGCAGAAATTAAGGAAAATGAACTCATAAAACAGTGTGTTAAACTCTAAGTTCGTTTAATAAGCAAACAAATACTGAATTGTCTCCGCTCTAAAAAATCAACTAACTATGCTCACAGATCTCACACCAGAAACTTCTCACACATACTGAACCTTAAACCAGTTCCATATCACACTCCCAAAGGGCAAACAAACTAAATAATCGTCACTCACTCCTCGTACAAATTAACAAGAAAATGTGCATTATCCAATTCGGTCTGTTAATGAAATAAGAACAATGGGGTGGGGAGAGACTTCAATCAAATTTACCATTTAGAGGTGATTTCTTGGTATGCCCGAGTAACTTCTTCAACAGAACTATAATTGGGAATCCTCAAAACTGAAAAGTCACAACAAAAGAAGCAATTACAAAGAAAACCCAACCAAATTCAACAATTTTCAAAGATAAGAAAAAAAGAGAGAGAGATGGTGATATGGGTGTACCATCGTAGTGGGATGGTGGAAAATTACGCGGCAAAACTACAAGCTGAAAGAAAAAAGAGGTTGCAAGGAGAAGAAGAGGAAGAAAGTAGGCTTTGAGAGTAGATGAAACCGCAATTTGATTGTTGGAAGAATTTGGATTGGCCATGAGTGTGGAATCGTGAGTGCAGATGAGGGAGATTCCACTGCACTCCAATCCAGTATTACTCCAGGGTTTGACAGATACTTCGTTTTATTTTTTACCTTTATAGCTCCTATGGTATTATCAATTGGAAAGTGGGCCGTATATTGAAGATATCAAGTGGTCCAAATAAGCTTAGGGGGCAGGCCCATTTAATCTCTTCTTATGGGCTTTTTTTTTTTTTAAATGGAGTAATAATAATTTTTCATTATACAATTTTAGTAGTAGTACATTTACTTATTGTCATGTTATTTAATTATTATGGGCAAATATTCATACTTTCAAATTTGTTAAATATTCCTAAAAAATAATTAAAATAAAATATTCATGGTTAATAAGATATAAATACCTTTATATATTGCGTTCGATTTGAGCACCCGAACAATACATTGTGTATTCAGTTAGACTACCGAAAAATATGTAAGGTGTTCGATTGGATTAGTCGAACGGTTCAACATTTTTCTCTCCATTCATTTAAACTTCAAACCTCATATTTTTCTTTGTATTCAAATAAATGTTGGGCGTGGAAGTGTGTGTATTGATTTTTTTTAAGAGAATATTATTCGAAAGTTTTGAGCGAAATTCACTCTATAAAACGAGCCCGCTTGATAATACTCCCTCAATCCAACGGAAAAGTCTTCATTTTACTATATAGAGTGTCTCATTCAAATGCCCTCATTTTTCTTTTTTAGTAATAAAGCTCTCACATATGGCGCATCACTCACTAGCAATACAATTACCCATTGCACATAAAATAATATTACATCTGTCCATTGTCAATCTATCAATTTTACCATTTTGGGTCGTCCACTCTTAATCTATCAATTTACTTTTTTAGACACATGGCGCACCCACATATTAATACAATTAAAATATGGGACTCACACACCCTATTAATATAACTACTCGCTATATATAAAATAATAATACTCTTTAATCTACGTACAAAAAATAAATAAATTAATTAATATTGGACGGAGAGAGTAATATTTTTTAATTCAAGTAAAAAAGCAGATGGCGACCTATGGCAGGAAACGGAGGGAGTAACTATTGAAATGGAAAGTTAGTTTATAATTTATGAAAAATTATGGAGTAAATTATTAGGAGTAAAATTTGTCAATTAATAAAAGGGAAGAAAAAAATATATAACACGTCAGCAGAAATGGCAGCTGAATATGGGCCCACTTGCAGCCTTTAAAGACAGGGTGGCACGTAATAAGAGGTCAAAAAGTCCGTGTTCGTTGTGAGGCAGCCCCCGGTGACGTTAGCAAGGAACCTGGACCTCGTGTCTTATTAAGCGCCAAAATTTCCTTGGAGTGGGCCCCATATGCTTACGCGTCAGCCGTTAGCAGATGCCAAACTCCCTCTCATCTCATTCGCACAGTTACAGTAAAGTGACACGGACGAAACATACCGCCATCAAGCAATATGACATAATTGCCCTCTAGTTCATGCATCACGATTTACTATTTTTTTTCATAATAATAATTAATTAATAATCAGCTTGGAAAGAGATAATTCACACTTGATTTTCAACATATATTCCACTTTTAGAAACTCCTCAACTTTTACATTTGTTAGATAACGAAAACAAACTTTTGACCTAACCAATTTTAGATTTTATTTTATTTTGGTGTTATTATATTTAATGTAACGGAATAAAAGTTCCACTTGACTAAATACTTGGAAATTTAGAATTTATTGTTTTGTTTCACATTCGTTATTGGGTTTAGTTTTTGACAAAAATCAAATTTTACGTTCAAATTTACGGCACAATCGAGTTTATAAGTGCTAAATAGAATTTTATAAAAAGTGATATCAAATTTGTTTAAAAAAAATTGTCATGTATTTAACCCTGTATTTTATCTACCTTAATTCATATTTTCTTTTTTATATTTTTCAATTAATCAATTAAAATTTATTTTATCTACAAAATAGCATTTCATAACTAAAAAATGCTAAAAAAGAAAAAGAATGAGATCAAGAAAGGGAACAAGAATCAATACATCTCCATTTAAAGATATTTCATACCATCCCAACTTTTCCATTTTTCCTCCTAAATGATACAAATTAGAAAAAGGAAAGAACAGCATTTAAATGTCTTAACCAATAGTGTCGAATAATTAGATTTAACCCCATTTACCCTTGTGCAAACACACGTGCTAATAGTACCAATCACGTGACGTAAATAACCAAATAAGAGTAATTAATTAATTACTAAAGGAGGGTTTGGCGACATAATAATAGGGGACTCAATTGAGGCCATTAATTAGATTTAATTAGAGTAAAGACAGACAAACTTAGATTAGGGATAATGGTGGGATTAAACTATTAATGACATTAAGTTAAGTTTATTAATCAAGTGAGGACAACAAACAATACGTATAAAAGGGATGTATGTATGGATAATAATTATGTATTTGAAGGCAGCAAAAGATGTCCCAAATTCGTAGATTCCCATGGATTTGAGGTCTGTCTTCTTGAACTAAATAAACTAAGGTTTGTTACGTGGAGGATTCAAATTTTCTTGATTTTGAGAGAGTGTGTAATCCTTGTGGTCTTATTTCAACAGTTTTTTGGATATGATCGAAGTCTTTTGAAGGTCTTCACAAACTCACGCTTACCTGAAATTATTTTACAGAGATCAGTTTATGATTTTTTAATTAGTTATCCCATTTTATTAAAAATATATTTTTTTAAAAATATATTATCATTTTTTATTTATAATTATTCATGAATTAGTTAAAGGCAAATGCTTGTGTGTGTCCGGGTACACGGAAGCACATTCTGTGTTTCTTTAGAATTTTGTGCTAAATTGTACCCTTTAATATAAAGATGTGTACCCTTTATTTTACAAGGTAAAAACTTGTGTATGCCCGGGCGCACGGAAGCACACTTCATGTGCCTTTAGAATTTTGTGTTAAATTGTATACTCTTTAGTATAAATATGTGTACCCTTTATTTTCTGAAGAAAAATAAAAAATATAATAAAAAGTGTATACCCTTTAAACAAAATGGTGTACCCTTATTAATTAAAATGTATACCCTTTAGAACAAAATAATGTATCCTTATATATAATACTAAATTCTAAAGGCGCACGGCATGCTTCGGGCGCACGCAAGCCTCACTCTTAGTTAAATGCATCATTATCATTTTTTATCACTCAGAATATTTTTTTTTCAATATGATTGAATTTTTTTATTTATATTTTTTAGTATGGGGTTAAATTTGGACATATATGTAATATGTCATTAAATGTATTTAATCTGTGGGATGAGAAAAAAGATATATAATTTTTTTTAAAACTAAAGAATAGAGATAACTTGATGCTTTTGTTTAAACAAAGTTATGAGGTGTTGAAATGCCTGTTTTATTTTTCCCTCAAATCATTTAAATACTAAATTGTTTAATTAGTCTTTAAATTTGATTTTTACTCATGGTACTAATAGTATAGTAGTTTTTTAATTCACTATATACCTAACAAGATGTGCACACGTATACTATTGTAATCCGGTTCCACATGTATAAACGTTTTTTTTTAATATTTATTTTTATTATAAATTATTCATTCTTAGAGAATTAAAATAAAATAAACTAAACATCTTAATCTAAATTTTTAAAAATGGATACAACTTAAATTTTCCCCAATATATCGTGCGCCCAGATCCGATAATCTTAGCTAGTTGTATTCTTTAATAATTAAATATTGTACCAGTATAAAAATTTATACCTTTTTTTTAAATATTTTATTCAAACAAAACATTAATATTACATATTTCAATTAGCTTTTAAATTAAAAAATAATAATACCCTCATAAATTAAATTGTATAACCTTTCAAAACAAAATAATATCTTTGAAAGTTTTTGCGTCCGAGTACAAAAGAAATCAATTCTTCTAGAGAATATTTTATTTAAAATTTATCATAACTTATAAATACATTTATCATATTTTATGAGTATTTTTTATTATATAAATATACTAAATTTTCCTAAAGGATTGAATGGAATTAGTTAAAAAGTTAATCTGAAACAATGTGTAAAAGTAAAAATATCGAACTATCTTATGAGATGGATGAATTGTCATTTTACAGTAGAGTTCTTTGATTATTTAAAACTATCATTAAAGACGCGTACACCTGAATGAATGAATTGGCCCAGCTTCTAAGATAAAATAAAGTGATGGTAGGGTAGTTAGTTTTTACTAGTAACAAATGCTCATCTCACTAAATAAAAAAATTTACTAATTAAATATTCATATTTAATAAAAACCATAATTTTATTGTTGAATTATCAAGTGATTAATAATAAAATTGATAGTAATTTTTTGTTGATAAAATGTTGATTGATAAATTTTTTACCATTCTATTGGTAAATATCAACAGATATTATTCCATTGATAAAATTATTATAAATCTCTAGATAATATGTTATTAAAAGACAAATATAAACATAATTGTATCTTGATAAAATTTCACTATAAAAACAGTATCAAATGTTAAATTGTTATTAATGAGATCTAACGGTATCAATTGCACGAACGCAGGCAACATTTTGTCACACTCAATTATAAAGTTAATATGGTGTACTCATTTACTTTAAACTTCCGTAATTAAATAAAAATTTTATAATTGTGCCATGCTAAGAAAAATAATGTATACCTAAATTTTACTGTAGTTTTGAGATGAGCATGTAACGCGTCAAATCCCACGTGCATGCCAAGAATTAACAGAAATTGACATTTTACCAAAATCATATGACTTCCACTTTTTTTCTTCTTCCCCTCTCAATACTACTCCGTATAGTACTTATTATACTCCCTCAATTCCACTATTTAACTTTTTTTTCTTTTAATTTTTTTAAAAAAATATTTCACACTTTTTTTCTTATTAAAAGTAATAAAAAAAATAGATTATAATAATATTCACTTTTTATATGCATTTTTATATGCTATTTATTTTACATATTTTAATAACTTTACATATCTTTTTTATTAAATTAACATTTTCTTCTCTTTTTATTTTATAAGTAAAAAAACAAGCATTTCTTAAACTTCCGCAAAAAATAAACTCCCTCCGTCCCTGATTAGCCATTTTGTAGTAGGAATAACCAATTAAAACAATTTATCGAAACACATGGAGGTATGTACTAGTGCTTAAGCGATCTCACGTTTCTTGTAATTTTATATAGACGAATCATCAATGGAGTGGTTTTCAAACAAGTAATAAAATCAATCAAAGCAATCAAGCAAGTAATGGTCAACAAACAAGATAGATAAATGGATGAGTGGTTTTCCAAGTTAAGTAAAAGTGAGATTAACAACAATTAAGAAGTGAAAATCCTAGGATAAATGCATCAAATTCATATAATCATGGGTATAACACTAAGGGTCAACACTAAGTTCACCTAAGCTTCCTCTCGAGATGGATAAGATATGAATCTCAATTAGCTCAATTGATTGGTTCTCACTCAAACAATTCCAACTAGGTACTAAGCTTGAAATGAGAGTCCCTTCACACAATTAATCAACCTCTCGATCAAACCAATCACATGTTCTATCAAAGGGGTTCTAAATTCCAAAGGATTTCTCAATCTTTTTAAAACTTATAATACACATGAAGTGTTTGATGAAATGATTCACTCAATTATCCTAAGCACATAATTGATTTCTCAATCTAATCACATATTTAGAACAACTAAACACACAAATCATCATAAATCTCAAGATCTTAAACATCAATGATAGAAAATCCATTTACCCAATCAACATATGAATTCAAATACACAAATCCAAAAATTATCCAACAAATCTCATGTTGCTAATCTCACAAGGGAGATTAGCCTACCATATTCAAAAGGAAATCAATATAGACATTAAGATCCTTACAAAACATGATAAACAATAAGGTTTCACTACAAAGTATGGATGAAAACTCCCTTGAAGTGCTTCAATGGTGATCTCCTTCCTTCCCTTGTAATTCTCCTCTCTTCCTTGCTTATTTTCCTCAATTGGATGAAGATTTTGATGGTGGGATGATGGTGATGGTATGGATGAAGAATAGAAGAAGATGATGGTGTAAAATGGAGGAAATGATGTGTAATGTGTGTGTGCAGAGCAAAACCACCGAAAAATCTCATCAAATAAGTATTGGGTATTTATACCCCTTGGGAAGCTTCTAGAAGGGTTCTGATCCTGCATCAACACGACTCGTGTGCTGCAACACGGGTCGTGTGCCGCAACACGGCCAAGGGATGGTCGTGTTGTGCTTTCTGATGTCGTCGCACGGCCATCTCTTACAGGCCCGTTTGCAGTACACGACTCGTGTAGCACAACACAGCTCGTGTACTTGAAACGGCTGGCCGTGTTCTTGCTGCCTTGTTTTCTTTCGCCTCCCTTCTCCATTTTCGCTTCGATTTCTCCTGTTTTACATACGATTAAGTTTATTCACACTCAATTCCATAAAACACATAACTCCACCAAATAGCACATAAATACGGATAAAAATATACGAAAACACACATAAAAATACACTAAAATCTAGGTAAAAATATCACTAATCTGTCCCACGTATTTTTACTCATTTTTCATTTTGGGCTGTATCACGTATTTTTATCTATTTTATTAATGGTAAAAATACATAATATTTTATTACCTATTTTTTCACTTTATTCATAAATCATAACCGCTATACTTACTCTTTTACATTTTATTCATCATTCCCAACAACTTTATTTACTTTTTCTTTTAAAATTATTAATTTATCCCTACTTTTTCTTACATTATATATTAAAAAAATAACACGTTTTAATCTTCGTGCCCGTACAAATGGGTAAAAATACCTGAGATGGAGAGAGTATAAAATACACCAAGATGGAAGGAGTCGTATAATATAACTCTCTTCAAACTATGTAGAGTTGTCTTTCTTTTTTAGAGGTGCTATTTATTTTAATGTGTGTTACGTTGCTCTTTAAATTATTGAGTGTTACTATTTTTAAAATTTTATATTTAGTTTAGTATATTAATTCTGGTCTCTTTTTTCAAGTTTAGTAAAATTGTATGTTTATGTATCTACTTTATTAATTTAAAGTTTTTTTCATCAATTTATTTTAATAAATTTTAATTTTATATGATTAATCATTTTTCATTGTTGATACTCTCTTATAAGACATATGTATGGGTAAAGGTCGTGAGACAGGTAAACCTAATATTAAGTATGTTTGTAAGTTTGTTATATATATATATATATTTATTGATAGTTATATATGTTTGTAATAAATCATATTAGTTATAACATTCTAAAATCACACTTAATGCATCATTTATTATATTTTATAAAACACTTTCAATATATATAAACATACTTTATATGTATAACAAATACACTTTAAAACGTCTAATCATAACTTAAACACCGTCTCACAAGAGAGTTTGTCTTTTTCATTAAATTTTACTTGGAAATCTCTAAAAAAAAAATACTTATAATATATTACTCCAAATTAGTAATACTGAATTTAATATTAAGAAAAAAAATTAAAAATAATAAAATTATATACTGCATGTATATATTACATATTTATATTGTAAATTTTCACATGATAAAGATCACACGTAGAGCTTCTTATTAATATTATATAAAAAAAGGGTCACTTATCATTGGGTACATGAAATAATACATAATTACTATGAATTACATGACTCAAACAATTAATACTCATAACTACACAATTATGATTGTGATACCATAAATACCCCTATAATTTCATACACTTTTAAACAACAAACCCTTAACCCCTCAACCACCCACCCATTGCCGGACCGCCGACGATCAGCCGCCGGCCGGTCGTCGGACCACTGTTTGCACAATTTTATTTTTGCACAATTTTATTTTGCACAATTTCAGTTTTCATAATTTCTTTTGCACATTTTGTTTTGAACAATATTTTTTGCACAATTCTTTCTTTTTTTACAATTTTTTTTGCACATTTTTATTTTTTAAAATTTTTTTGCACATTTTCATTTTTTTACAATTTTTTTTGCACATTTTCAATATTTTTGCACATTTTGGTACATTTATCCTATTAGCACTAAATATTCAATACTAAAAATTAAGGAGCTCGGCGATCAATAATTAGGGGTGTCAACGGGCCGGGTAGTTAACTACCCGGCCCATTTCTGGAACCTACCCCGAACCCGTGCCCAGACCCATACGGGGCGGGTCCGGTCCGCCCCGTTTTTTTTTAAAAATAATTAATCCTAAAAAAATTTAAATCATATAAAAATTATTCATATATTTAAATAAATAATCATAAGAATATTAAATATAATTATAATTTAAAAATTATATATATATATATCATATAGTTATAAATAATTTTTATGTATAAAGTATAAAATAATTGTATAATATATATATACATATAATATAAATTAATTTTTAATATATTATATACGGGGCGGGGCGGGTCTAAGTTAATACCCGGACCCGCCCCGTATATGTACGGGTCCGGTCCGGGCCGTCCCGTTTCTCCTACGTGCCGGGTCTGGGCCGGTCCAAAACGTGCGGGGCGGGCCGGGGGCCCGTTGACAACCCTATCAATAATAATCAAGAAAAAGTCAAGATGCTAGTCGAAATGAGCAACTTAGGAACTGCAACCTCTTGAAGAAAGGATAGTAGTATTTTCTATCATAAGATCAAACATGGAGCAGCAAATATAATCAAGCGAAAGGTGTTCATTTATTGAAATGCTGGAGATGAAGTTCAGCACAGGTTGGGTCCATGATCATGGCTTTCTATTGTTTCGAAACCAACTTCAATCTAAAAAGATGTTTCAAAGGTAATGTTGACAAGATTTTTTCTAAAATATCATATGAAAGATCAATTGGTGTGCGTTTCAGCAATTTGATTTTAGTCTTCTTGAAGATGCTCTCAACCTGCAGGTGCTTATTTCAAGCTTGGATCAAAACTTGAGCATTTGTTGTGATAAAAGTCAATTCTACCACAAGAATAGAAATTATTTAGGAATGAGTCGTACTTAAGCGGAAGCCAAGATTGTTTCCCATCCACCCCGATACTGATTCCTATCAGCAAAGGCTTTGTGAGTTTCAAAAAGATCTTATATCTCAAAAACTTTCCAACTGAATCTTCCACTGATTCCAGAATGCATATGCGCTTGACAAAGAAGACTTCAATTCCGAGAGAAATGGACCAGACACAGCTGGTTTAGGGGACGACCATCAAATTTCGACAACGGTCGACTGCTTGAAGGCAACGGCTGTGGACCGAAAGTGAGTTCAAAGCAGAAACTCCAAGAAAAAGCACAATCGGCGATGACCTTGGGGCCATGAGAGTTGGGCTGGTTGAGGCAGCGACCATCTAGACGATAGATGCGGCAAGAGGAACCATCGATGGTCGGTTGTGTGAGAAGAAGAGAGCCGGTGCCTCAGAGAAAATAGGCGGCGCGATTTGAGCGAGCGGCGATGACAAAATCGCGTCGAAGGCAGCCATGAGTGATGAAAATGTCAGCCAAATCAAAAGACCAGAGCAGGCTCTGGAGTCTGAAGAAACAAGCAGCCGAAGGCGGCGCCGCCCAGATGGCGAATAAAATTGAAGATCCGGCAGCGTCAGAGACGATGACGGTAGATCTAGACAATCAATGCCCAGATCGATAAGTAGGGGCAGTAACCTAGGTGCTGTCGGATCGCCGTCGAAACTCCACGACCAGCAAGGAACCGGCGAAACCCCAGGCTGCGCAGATCTGAAAAGAGAGGCGAGCCTGAGTGCCTTGGCGTAGCAAGTCCTGCTGTACCGGCCGCCTGCCCTCTTACCGGAATAGAAAAAATAAAGGGGTAGAGGGTAGAGAGAAGGTTTTCTTTACGGGAAGAGGATCGTGGCCGGAAAGAGGATGTACGGTAGCGATGGGGGTGGAGAAGAGGCTACAGTAGCGTGAGGTCACGTGGGAGCAGACGTCATGATGTAATTGAAATCCTATTTATTTCATTAAGGGTAATTCAGTCTTTTTAATGTTAGTTTGTGTAGTGGAGCATAATTTTTTTCCCTTGTATTTGAGAGTAATTTAGCTCTAAAGTGTGTATCTTAGAGTAATAAACCCTACAAAAAATATTGTCAATGTCATTAATATAATAAATTAATAATTACATGATCATAAAATAAAATGCAAGAACTAATGGTAAATAAGATTATATAAATTTAATGTTTTGAGCCATCAAAATAATTATGAGGTTTGATTATATGACTGGGGCGAATTTAGTAACAAATTAATTAAACTAATTAATCTGGTTTAAATTCTTGTGTATGTAATTAATTAACGACTATATAATTAATTGAACTTGAATATATAACGCGTGATCACTGTATTCTGCCCATCAATTTTGGGAAGCTGATCATGGACGAATAAGTTAAATTAAATTCGTGTTTGTAATTCCGCCATGCATGCACGTGAATTTTAGTTTCGTAATTAACGAAAGATTATTAATAAAAAAAATAACGAGTTAATTGAAAATGGGCTTCGTTAATTTGTAATAATTTACTTTTGAAAATTTGATTTTAGGGGAGTCCATGCTAAATTTGGTATAGACTTGAAAATCATGTTATGTTTATTTATGAGAACGACTACCAAAATATTTAATTCCAAGCAAGACTTGGTAAAAGTAACTACCAAAATATTTAATTCCAAGCAAGACTTGGTAAAAGTATTTATCCTGCAAATAAGAGAACAAATAATAAGATGGGATAACCTGTTCCACAACGATATTTCATCTCATATTTCATTAATTAAATGATTGTCACGTGTTATAATCATTGCACAAAATTCAATACTTACCTCAAGGGTTTAATGATTATTTATAGGGTATATTTTTTTTATATTGTAAAAACAAAAATGTAACAGAGAATTCAACTTGACAAATAATAGAGTCAAATTTAACTCGATGTTGCATTTTCAAAACTTGCCTCATTTACAAAAACTTTGTGTAAAGTTGGCTAGCATCATAATCTCTCCATCTTAAAATAAGTACTCCCCCATCACATAACAGATTTAACACTTTTCTCATTTGTCCGTTCCACAATAACTTTCATATTTTAAAAAAGAAATATTATTTTATCCAATAATCTCAAAAGTTACTTTAATTTCAAATTTATCACTCATTTTTCACACTCATAATATTATTTTACATTTTATTTATTATATAAAAATACTACAATACTCTTAAAAGTCAACAAAGTTGATCAAAAAAATAATTTTTTTAAACAACATAAAAAAGTAAACGTGAAGACTGTTATGGGACATAGGGAGTATATATTTTGTTATTTTAATTAGTTCCAAAACAAAGTGGAAATTTTGCAATTTTTTTGTCCCATACTAAATATCGCATTTCATTTGAAGTTGCAATTTTGATCGTTGACTTTTGGATATAATCCATTAGATCCAAAAAAGTTTTAAATTTTTTTTAGATACTCTGTTGTGAGACGGGTTGTTAGACGGATCAATCTATCGCTAAAGTATGCTTATTATATAGATAAAGTATGCTAATGTGTAGTTAAAGTATGTAAATAATGAATCATATTATTATACACTAAAATCATACTTTAATGCATAATCCAGCATACTTTATAAAACATATTTTAACAACAAACTTTATCTATATAATAGATATATTTTACTTCACAAACCATCTCATATAAGTAACATCTCAAGAAATTTTGTCATTTTTTTTTAGAAAATCGACCACAGGCCGGGTTGTCAGGCCAGACATTCACACACAATTTCACTCTTTTCACGATGAGCAATAGCTCGATAATCTTAGAAGCATTATCCCATAACAAATTTCGCACTACCATAAACAAATTTGAATAGATACTATAGCAAATGTAACAATAAAACATCAAAATTATACATCAATAAACTCAACTATCTGGTTTTGTGGGTGTTTCATATATATATATATATATATATATATATATATATATATATATATATATATATATATATAAAAGCACTCGGATAATGTATTTGGTTGGTTTTAGGGGATTATCAATTCCAGAATCGAGTGAGTACATCATAGTTACACTATAAATTTATTGTAAAATTAATTATGTTGAATTTATTATTATCAATGGGATATAAGAATAATGGTGGGACGGATAAAATATAAAAGAATTTTTTGAGATCGGGTGAGTATATAATTTTTCCCCCAATTTTTTTGGGGAATTAAGACATTCACAGTGAGATCAGATATTTTATTTGTTATTGTTTCGTCATTTCATGAATTAAAGTTTTTTTCTTACATCATGAATAAATATTTGATAAAAATAATTAAGTAGAATATAAAATAAACAATAAAAAAATAGGCTAGAGAGAAATTAGAAAAATGAATATGCGGGCCACCTAATAAAAAATAATAAATGCAAATCATACTTGATGAAGATGATATTTGGATGATGCAACCATGGAATCAAGATTCAATGAAAACAAGAGACAATTATGAGTAACCCACCAACTTGATCTAATTTTGCAATCAATTAAAATAAGATAATAAACAAACAACAAATTGAAAGTATGGTTATTTTTTAAAAAAATAAAATTTCCTAATTTCTTATGAACATTCAGGCCCATTATAATATTACATTAAAATTCAGAAACCAGAAAAGAAAATGACTTCTGTTTTAATCTCAGATACATTACAATCAACACACAATCATTGTCCTGATAATTATGCCTATAATGATAATAATTAATATAAATAAATTTCTACAAATTATTAATTTTAAATCAGTAATTCCACATGCAATCCAAATCCTGTGGTTCTTCAAATGGCTTCTTACCCATTTCAAGATTGGAAACAACGGATGAATTCTCAGTGCTCAACGCTGTTTCCTGCGATAAACTGACCATGTCTCTGTTTTTTCTGAAGGATCCATGGCCGATGTTGTGTCCGTACGTGGAGAGGAATGTCCGGATGATGGACGGGTCCTGACCCGGGAACTGCAACCCGAACCCGGGGTGAACTGGAGGGAACTGCAGGAAGGAATCCAGGGGGTTGGATGAGGATGGGAGGTTGTTGAAACCGTAATCACACTGCAGGGGGATGGTGTTGGAGAAGCAGTGCACGTGACCCGAATCCGATTCGTTTCTGCCACTCGGGTACATCAATGGCGGAAGCGTGGAAGACGGCGACGTTTCGTTCATCCGCATCAGACCTGATATGTGGACCTTTTTCCCGCCGGAGCTCTTCTGGAATACTCTGCTGATCACCCAATCATTCTGCACGAAATCATTTCAGATTCAATTCGATCGATTCTGGAAAAATGAATTGAAATTGAGAAATTGAAATACCTTAGCTGGTTTATCATGGGAGAATTTTCCTTCCAATCTGTATTCATGGCAGACCCAATTGGATTTCTCCCCCTTGGGAGCTCTCCCCTTGTAGAAAACCAGGGTTTTTTTCATTCCGACGAGGATTTTCCCCCGGAAAATCTCCTTATCTTTTCCGGTGGCTTTCCAGTAGCCGGCGGCGGTGGCTCTGTTGGTTCTCAATCCGGTGGGATACTTCTTATCCCTAACACAGAAGAAATACCACTCTTTTTCCCCTAGTTTTGCTCTCCCTGTTTCACAATCAAACAGGATTAATTTTATCACAATCAAACACACAACAGAGAGAGAGAGAGAGAGAGAGAGGTCACTCACGTGGCAATTCCCAGGGTTCGACCTTATTCATATCAACTTCACCAATCGCGACAGCACAGAAAGTAGAATCAACAACTTTTCTAGAGAGATAATGAGTGATGAGTTCTTCATCGGTGGGATGGAATCGAAATCCAGGGGGAAGTTCCATCAGATCATCCCTCTTCAAAGCTCCACAACTGCTATCCATAAAAACCAAAAAACAGGGGATTTGACCTAGAAAAAGAAATGTAAAAGGAAATTATATCAGTGGAAACAGAGAGTTGGCAATCCAGGGAGGTGAGAGAAAGTGAAGTGGATCATAAGAGTGAGAGAGAGTGTATGGCCTGGGAGGTGAGAGAGGAAGATGGAAGAGGATGATGAGGGCAATAAATAGATGGTGTGTTAAGGGAGAATGAAAGAAACGTGATATTTAAGCAACTGGACGAGGTTGTTTTGAGCCTTCTTTTTTGTTCCAACAAATCCATGGCTTCTCTTCTCTTCTCTTCTCTTCTCCTCTCTTCATTTGACTACATACACCTCACCATCTTCAATTACCTTTTTGCCCATCCCCCATTTCTCCCTTTTCTTTTCTCCTCTACTTTAACAAAATAAATAAATAATGGGATTATCCCAAGTTCAAATTAAAAGTTATCACAATCTACACAATTTTTGTGTGGCATTGAATGAATTTCCCAGTTATAAGCACCGTGTAAATTTAGAGATGTTAAACAAGTCGATCGAATTTAAGTTCGGTTAAAGTATTTATCGAACCGAGTTTGTAAGACAATGAGCTTATAAGTGAGTTCGATTCAAAAATTACTCGAGTGAATTTAAATTCAAGCTCGACTCAACTCGTTAAACAAAATGAGTCGCTCTTTCAATTTTTATTAAGCTTATAATACTCCCCCATCTCACGTCAAATTTATATTTTCCATTTTAAGTTGTCTCAAGTTAAAGTTTATATTTTCCTTTTTATTAAGTTGGCCCCCCACAAAACAATTTATTATTTCATGTAGGGCCCACATACAACACTAATACAAAACAAACGTGCGTTAATGGAAGGTGTATATTATTATAATTAAATAATAATAATAATAATTAATATTATTAGTTATTATTATCGAGTCTTAACGAGCCGATTCCTCGACTCATTAATTAAACGAGTATAAAACGAGCTCAAATAGGAATAAGTTGTTGAATAGAGCCTTTCAACTATTCGATTTTTTTTAACATCCCTATTTGTAATTAAATTGAAAATTTTAGCTCCACAGGCTACATATATGAATTATATGCGCCTTTATCGATCAAAATCTCTTTTTTAGCTATATTATATCTAAGTACATTTTATAAATATATTCATTTTGCATTTTAGTTCAATCTCAATTTTTTTAGAAATATATGACACATACACACTACTAATATACAATTAAAATTGAACTAATATACTCCACTATTATAATTACTGCATATTAAATATTAATACTTATTCATTCAATGTTACATACTTTCAGTCATGTGGGAGAATATTTCATTAATAAATCAACTAATTACATTTAACAAAATCGAGACAGAGTAAGTTACCAAACATGTTTTCTAAAAATCATTACTCGATCTTATGCATGTAAACTATAACATTTAATAATAAATATTAATTTTATAGTGTATAAATTTAAAATAGAATGTTACATTTCCATCATTATGCAATAGAAATGCAAATCAAGTTTTAACGTACACATCACAAGCACGAGTTCTTGGCCAAATTTGATGAGAGTTTGCTCAAATCAAGTTTGGTAGAGAAAATAAATTAATGTCTAATTAATTAATATATTTAGAAATATGAGAAAATATTAGTTAAATTCTATACAACAATTGAAATTAATTAAATTCTATCACTCGCACCCCTTAATTTGTTTGTAAAAATAAAACTATAGATGAAAATTTTAACCTAGCTAGTTCACCGCCTCTGCCTTTCCAATTCTCCTCTCACCAAAATGTAATCTCAAACCCATATAATTTTTGTCTTATACTTATATAATTTCATCCCATCATTTATGTAGTAATATTTTACATTAATTTGTTGCTTATTTTTAACACATAAAAGGGATGTTTTTTCTGGGTTTTAAAACCTCGGAATTGGAATTGAAATTTCATACCTAAATTTTAAAAACCACCCCTATATATACTTATATACATTATCTCTCCTCAATTAATACACTTTATTTCTTTATCTCTCATCTCTCATCTACTTTCTTACCTAAATTAATACATTTTTACACATTGATTTGACATAAAGTTGAAACCTACCATATCAAAGCCCCAAAACAAACACAACATCACTATTCATGATTTTCACTTCCCAAAACCCTAAAACAAACATCACATTTAGGTTACTCTCTTGTTACTATATATGTGCAACGGATTGTACAATGGGTCGATCGTTATTAAAGTATAATAGTTATTTTATAAATAAAGTATGCTTATGAATAGTTAATTAAAATATGTTTATAGTTAAATACTCTAAAATCTTACATCATTTATTATAATTTTAAAAAATATATTTTAACTACTAATAAATTTATTTTATTTATATAACAATCATATTTTTAATACGTGTTACATAACCATCATCTCACCAGAAACTCTAACCAAACTTTTATGTGTCTGGGCATGCTCTTTTGTACTCTTTTTATATATATATATATATATATATATATATATATATATATACTATTAAAAATCTCGCGTATTACGCGAACATGAAATTATAATATTAAAAGAAAATAATTTATTAACAAAAAAAATTTATAATAAAATTAATTAATATGTGTGTATTAATCGAAAAAAATAAAATATTATAAAAAATTAAAATCGATATATGTGGAAGAAAATTTTATTTTAAAACTAACACATATCTTTATTAAAAAAAATAATGAAACAAATTAAGAGAATTTCAAAAAAGAAAAATAAAAAAGATAGCAAAGGAGAATTATAAAAAATTAATAAAGTATATTTTAAAAAATTACGATTAAAAAGTGATATTTTGAAGAGTGACACTTTAAAAAAAATTCTACCGAAAGTATCTCTTTCTATTTAATTGGTTAATAAATGTGTGCCTTAATTTTTTGCTAAATATAATTATTGTACACTTCACGTAATTAACACCATAACTCTATTATAATTTCGTGGCTTATTTATACCATAAAGTTTATTTTGGTAGTTACATATAATTGATTATAATGTTTAATTTTGGTGTACAGAATTAGATGATAAGGGATTTCAAGAATGCATGCAATAATTAAGCTCAAATTAATATTAAGGATTTGAATAATTTGATTTACAGTTGCGTAGAAATATGAACTTTGAATTGGCAGAATCCAAGTTGGATTAGAAGAATCTGAAGTAATGTTGTGTTTAAAGAACAATGAATGCTATTAAAGATTCTATGATCTATGTAATAAGCCATCCTTTGACAAAGTTAAATGTATGTCGAGGATAAACTCCAATTAGAAATTCATGTACGATTTCTAACATTTAATTGCTTTCTTAAAAGAATTTAATTAATCTCATTTTTATGCAACTATTAATGGCTATCTCCAAGAATTTGAATTTGATTAGTTCACATATATATTTCTTTTAATTCTTTTAAATCGTTTTGAATTTTGATAGGATCTTAATTTTGATAGGTGAAAAGAAAAGAATTACACTTGTGTGTAAAATTTGCCAATTGCACACGGTTTTTAGTTTGAGCAAATTCACTAAAAAACTGTTTTTTACCAACGGAATATTCTGTTGTAAAAGTCTTAATTTTATTGTTAAATTTGCTTTTCGTTGGTAATTAATTACTAAAGTTAGTTGTTAGTATAATTAGTTCACCAAGTTTCCATACACCCTTATTCTCCCAAGCCTCCTTATAACTCCTCTCCTATTTGTTCCCAATGGAAATCGAACTCGAGTTACTCATTTGTGTGAGAAGCCCAGTGGGTAGTCCACTTGGTTGTTATCACTTTTAATTATCTATCTCTACTAGCAAAATCAAATTTTATTTAAAAATTGACCCGAAGATAAAGATTATGGGCTGACGAAGAATTGATTAATTATTTCATTTTGATTAATTAAAATTTATAAAATTTCAATATGATCAAGTTAACATACTGATCAGGATTTTATTGACAAACTTAAATTCATTTATCAGGATTAACTTGATCATATTAATTCATTGGTAAAATTCATTTATGATCAGGATTTCAATTAATTCTGATCAATATTAAATTATATTTTAATCTGACCAAGTTAATTTTATTTTTCATTTTTGAAATTAATATTATTAATTGATCAAGTTTCAATTAAATAAAATTAACATATTATTTCAAGTTTCAACCTTATCTTCAGATACTAATTAAAAGTTCTAATTAATTTTGGCTCAACTCTTTGAATTACATCTAATGAGCTGATTGTGGGCTTAGCGGAATTAAATGAATACACGAGCCAATTTGTAGAATGTATTGGTGTGCTGCTGAGTACTCCCTCCGTCAGAATTCAAGAGTGTCATTTGTTTCTGGGCACGAAGATTAAGAAGTATTTTTATTTAATGTGTAGTAGGTAGTTGTATTAGTGGAGGTGTGAGTCATATTTTTTTGTTGTATTAGTGTGTGTGGGTAAAAAAAGGAAATGAGACATTTGGGGGCCGACACCCAAAATGAAAAAATGATACCCTTAAAAGCGAACGGAGGAAGTATAAGCTATGTTGATGAAAACAATTTTTATTCTAACTTTATCAAATGTTATGATTATAAAAATAAAACTCGGCACAACCTAGTGTGGGTTTAAGTGGATTTGAGCCAGGCCAATATAATAAGTCCATTTGATAATTATTGATCATATTTATCAAATGGAATAAATACTCTCTCATTTCTATTCTAATGATTACATTTTTTTTCGTTCCATTCTAATGATTACATTTCTCTTTTTAGCATATGGATCCACATAAATTAGTTATTTCTCTTTGCATTGACACACACATCACACTAATATACATGCTCACTTTACATTATTTCTCTGAGCCCAATACACATTAAAATATTATATTCATTAATTCATGTACAAAGAACAAATGTAGTCATAAGGACGTGAATAAGGGAATATTTTGTAACAAGAAGATTAACATGACAACTATAATGTAAATGGATTATTTTAAGAAAAATATTACTCCTATGTGCTAGATACGTTGTCTCATAAATCTTTGTCTGATATTAATTTGAAAACAGCTGTCAAAAGACGATTTAGAAGATAAAAGAGGCATTAACATCAGTTACCTGAAGTTAGCTTCAATCCCATTCCCATTAGAGAACAAAAGTCAAAAAGACTGTTATAACAATTGTAGCTTTTTGGAATCTCTCTCCGGGGATTGGACATCCACTTCACCAAAATCTCTCTGCTGTTCAGTTTGAACCATTACACGTGGATTTCACCCTCACTTGATTTTGACCTCCTTTTGTCATTTCTTCACTTTTTTAATCTAATTAATTAATACACACATGATTCTATTTCTACATGTACAACTCCTACTCAATCATGTATTAACTGTTGAAAATTGGAATATCATCATCTTTTTTATTAAAGGATCCTGAGTCTTCAATACATGACTTGATGGTGAGATGTAGTAATTCTTATAAATTTTCAACTTTTATTTTAATTTGGTTATTTGTATTTTTTTTTAATAAATAAAATGTAAGGTTGGTTATTTAGATTATTTTACTTTTATATTCTAATTCCATAAAAAGAAATAACACTAATTAATGATAACTTCACACCATATTTTTAATTTTAAAATTATTATTCATTTAATGTACGCAGCACGTTTTTAGTTTCTTGAAATACTTCAATTTTAAAAATATTTTTTTTCTCTTGATAAAATTATTAAAAATGATCAAAATAGGCAAATATTTATATAAATGGATTTAAACATAGTACTACTATTTAAGGAGTATATGAAAAGAGATAATTATCACACTTTTGAATAATAATAATATTATGAGCAAATATTATGAAAAGAGGTAACTCCAATACAAACTATTTTGTAATTAATTAGTTAATTAATTTTTATAGTATCATTGGACAGAAAATCTGGTGTGGGCAGTACCAAGCTTAAACTTAATACTGACCGTTAAAAGTTCTTTGCTACAATATGTTTCATACATTCCCGAAATGTAGTGTTATTTTGCATGTGTGCATATAATTAAAAATTTTAAAATAAAGCATTAATTAAGATGTTCAAGTATAAACATAAATGAAAGAAAATCTTTTACGACTAGATTGGTATGACCGAATGAAATTCGGATGGAAAGTAATGAACTCATGGAATAGAAATGGGAAAGAAATGATTGAAAAGAATAATTATCATGATTGATATGATTTAGATTTAACTCAAGTAATAGAATACACCTTTAACTAATTTCAATCTCATTAATATATTTTTATAATGTTAAATTTAAGTTATAAATTATATAAATAATTTTAAATTAATTAAAATATATTGAAAATCATATTTTTTTTATTAAAATTAAATTTAAAATTTATATTATTTTAATTAAAAAGTTATTAAATTATATATAAAATAAAAATAATATTTTATATTTAATATATTTATATTCAATTTAACATATATATATAATTTATTAATTTTTATATTCAGTAATTATTTAAAAATTTATTAAAATTTTAAAGAATAAAAATATAAATAAAAATTTTATTTAATTAATTTTTTACGGAAATGAATAACAAAATATATTATTTTTTATTGAAATTTTTCGTGAGTTAATAAATTTTTTTCTGATAATTTGTAATTGAAAATTTTAAAATTACATGTTAAAGCAGAAAAAAATAATTGATTATAATTCTTTTTATAATCATATAAATAAAGATGTAGAATAAATTTATATATATGTATATATTCCACATAGATAAAAATAAATAAAATAAAAAAATAAAAATTTGATTCCTAAGCACATGGGGATACCCAATACCATAAGGGTGGGGGAATCACTATTCCTTATTTTAAGAAATGGTGATTCAAAATGGAATTGAGTTTTCATTCCCATTATCCATACCAATCAAAAGATTAAAAATTAAATAAGGAATGATAATTACATTCCTACTTGATTCCATCCTACCAATCACCTCATTATGTAATAAGAAAATCGTTCAAAATGAAGATGTCATTATTTTTTGGAGTTAAGACTTAATTTGGGAGACGAGATTTAAAGATTTTTTTTTTCTTGGCTTAGTTCAGTCTCAAAGTGAGATTGTTGCACCTAAAAATTTTGGCGAATATTAATTCTAAACTCGTTGGAATTTTAATACTGCATGCATTGGATTCATTATTATAAAATAATGATTCTTTCTCAGAGTAATAGCTTGAAAACTATAGATTTTATTTAGAATTGACTCTCATATGAGACGAGTTCATGTGAGATAGATATTGAGCCGGGTCACTCGTTAAAGTATAATTATTATATAAATAATGTTTATTAGTAGTTAAAACATGTTTGTAATGAATCTTACTATAACACTTTAAAAACGTACTTTAATTCATTATTCATCACACTTTAAAAAAAAGTAATTTAAATACAAATTAACATATATAATTTCCCTATATAGCAAACATACTTAAACAATGAGTAGACGTAATTATCGTTGTTTATTTAGAAATCAAATCATCCAATAAAAATCCAAATGAAAAATAACGATTCAACCACAAACCCTAGTACAAGATAAAAACCTAATGACCTCCAATTTAATGCTTTCCTCAACCTACACTATAGATAGTTCCATACCTTGGAGCAATTTTGCATTAACACCTTCACGACACACGCTGATCGTGTCAGCGTCCTAATCATTTTAATTAGTCTTTAATAAGATGTTACTTTCTTTGTAGATCCACTTGAACCCTGCATGGATCGATCGTTTGTACCCTTCTACGCCAGCCTAACCAAAACCTAATTAACATTTAAATTGTCTCCGCAAAAGGGCACTTGAAGAACAAATGTTGTATGGACTCCATCTTATCTAAACAAATTCCACACCCACGATAATCCTTCACATACAAAACTTATTAATTCTATCTCCATATATATTACAACCATCTTTCATAATATTTAAGCATGAGAAACGAGTTAGATATGATTAATTAACATCTTATCTCTCATAATTATTAATTTCAGTCAATTTTACCTGCAAATCATAAATGGGAAACTGACACTGCCGACTTATCCCTCAAACACATCTACTCTTCTATTCGCCAGATTATTGAAACAAATCACTTAAGCTAACCATAGTTTAATTTAATTAACCCAAGAGTTGACCACTATTTATCGGATTAAGCCAAACTATGTGGGCCCTGTTTCTTTGGTTCCAACATGTACAATGAAAATCGACACTTCCACGTGTCGGTGTCTCATTGGCTGAGAACCCGCGAACCATGGTCGAATTAGGCAACGGCAAGCATGTAAAAATTCTTTAGAAGATACTATGCTGTTGGACTAGCAGATCTTTTTTAAATGATAATTATGAATAATAATTTTTAATATAAACAGTATAATTAAATATGATCGATTATTTTTTTTATATAATTTGCCTAACTTTTGGTAACAAATTATGTTGGATAATCTTTTTAATTTTTTTGGTACGTGGTCAAATATATGGACCAATAATTATGTTCCATAAGTGTACAGATACGTGGCCAATTAAATTTTGGAAAGTGGAAAATGGAAAGTCTGTTTCCTATATTTTAATTAGTGGATGATACACAAACACCTTTTGCAGATTACGATTTTAAATCGACATTTGACTTGAGCTTCTATTGAGATATATTATGCAATCTTTCTAATTATAATACCATATAATATCATGAAAGTCCCTATTGAGGGTTGAATTAGTAGAAATATTGGATTCCAGATATGTTATGTTTTACATTATATTTATTAAGATTATATATTCATATTTTAATTTTATGAGAGTACATATTAAATGCTGTGTATTTTGTACTTGACAACCATGCACATGATAATCCATTCGGTCTGTGTTACGGGACGAATGCTCGGCCCAGTTGATGATGTTTAAGCGGCCCAATAAAGCAGGTCCAAGAAGGTAAGAAGTCAATGAAAGCCCAAGTTTATCCTAATTATCCCCAGGAATAATGAAGGCCGCAAACTCGGGAATAATTACTGGATAACCTCGGGAAATAACCACAGACATCCGGGTTTACTTTGGATGATGGCGAGAGAATGACAGAGGCAGCAACAAAGATATGATATAGTGGTCCCCAATTGTTTGTTAGAAAAAGATTCCACATTAGCCAATGAGGAATGAGAGCATCAAGAAGGCACCAAATCTGTTATAGGATGATTCTAGAATAAGACATTTGTCGATCGTTGATTAGGAGGAATAATCTAGAATGAAAAGGGGAATGACCTCCCATATAGAGGAGAGAAAAATGATGTAACAGATAGACCAATGAGCAATATCAGAATGAAAATATACCAATGAGCTATGAAATTCTACTTTTTCTTTAATCTATTTTCTTCTTTGATTGATCATCTGATAGTTGGGTTACGTTGGAGTCTTTCCGACGAAACTGACCACAACATTGGCGCCGTCTGTGGGAAACTATTGTGGTTTTGTTATCAAGCTTTACATCTGATCGTGTTTCTCAGCAAAGATAACGGACGGAGATGAATTCTTTTATTCTCCAGGGGGAATCCGCCGACAGAGGCGTGTGGTTCGAAGCTCTGGAAGCGTGCATGTCTAGATCCCGAATATACCACCAGCGCAACCTGCGGCAGATCCAATGATGTGCACACCTCCAACAGTAGTAAAAATACCTATCCTGGGAAATCTGGAGAAGATCCGAGAATTTTCAGAAAGATTACAGTCGATGTTCAACGAATTTGCAGTTCCTCCTGTTCTTCCAACGAGATTGAACTTTGAAGAAGTACCGCAAGCTCCAGTCGAAGATCTACGTGAAAACCTCAATTTAAGAAGAGAAATTCTGGCATAGGATCTACGAGAAGATCTTAATAGATGCAAAGAGGCTCCGGTAGAAGACCTTCGAGAGAATGTCAACCGGAGAAAAGAAATGTCAGAGCAAAGGAGAGCAGATCCCCCACCCAACGATGCCCGGCGAGTCATAAATGAGGCCCGGACTCGACAAAACCAACCAGAGCAAAGCATAAATAATTCTTCCCGGGGAAGAGTGCGTGATCGCCTGGGACCAAACGGATCGAGATACCAACCTTATGCTAAAGGATTTGGTAAAACCCAACATGGGCGAGTATATGGAGAAGCTTCTAAGAAAAGGAAGTCAGTACCCGCAAGAAGAATGCACAGTTCAACACTTTCCATCGTGCCCAAGGATGAACCATGAATTTCGGCGATAAATTCAGGGGATAGAGTCACAGAGCATGGGGATATTTTCCTAGTTAATCGCTTACTCAAAAGGGTGGAGGATCTGGAGAAAAGGCAACGGCTAGGAGAAGATGGACGTTCTTAGGCGGATCTGGGTAAAACCCCATTCACGGAGAACATCCGTTCGGCACCTAGGCAAATGAAAATCAAGGTACCCAATAAAGCTTTATTCAATTGTGAGTTAGATCCATATCAACATATCAATACATATCTACTATGGATGGGAGCTCAAGGGAGTTCGGAGGTGACTCAGTGTTGCATGTTTCCTTTAACTCTAGGAAATAAAGCTAATGATTGGTTCTCTACACTGCCACCAAATTCGATCGGAAGTTGGGATGATCTGGTGAGTGCCTTCATCACTCAATATTCCTATCTGGGAATAGTAAAGGAACCAAAGCACAAACAGACAAGTATTAAACAGGGAGCAAATGAATCGATTCGTGTCTTCCTCAAAAGATTCAACGATCAAAGAGCCAAAGTGAAGTCCATGGGTGATGAAGCATATTTAGTCACTGCAATGGAAGCAGTACACCCTGAGTCTGCACTATGGAAAGCAGTACAATTCAAACTACCAGCTACTTATGGCGCGTTTCTGGCCTTGGCGAATGAGTATAGTCAAGCAGAGGAAACTCTGGCGTTGGCCAAGAAAGTGGAAGAGCAAAATAAGCAAAAACCCGTAATTCAAGGAAGCAAGGAGTATAAAACCCCGAAAACTTCAGGCCATTCACGAATACAGAGGAGCCACCCAATATCCAAGTCCTACAGGAAGAAACTAGATGCTCGGTGGAGGAGATTTTTTATCAAGTAAGAAATTGACAAATCTTGAGAGAACACCGTCAGATCTGGGCACCCCCGGAACAATTAGATCCCAGGAGATTTTGTCAATATCATCAATATACAGGACATAACACCGATCAGTGCCGAGATCTGATATATAAACTATGGAGGCTATATAAGAGTGTAAGGTTAAAGGGAATACTGGCACCAACAGGTCATCGTCCTAGAGGAGGAGAAAATCATCTCCAAAATCATGGCAGGCCACATGAGGTACCACAAAAAGGCAAAATTTACCACCACCACCACCGGGGTTACCTCCCCCGAGAGCAGCTCAAATACAAATACCAGAGAATCATCCGTCTGGAGAAATCCATATGATGGAGATTCAATAGGAGAAAAAATATATTGGCACATCCAAAGTACTGTCGGGATTGTCAAGGAAAAAGAGAAAGGCAGAACTTGGAGAACTGCATCAACAAGAGCCGAGGATGTATTCTCTGTACCCGGTGGAGGGACCGGATATTACCTTTTCTGAAGAGGATTTTTACAGGGTAAAGAACCCGTATACGGATCCTCTTGTGATATCAGCAAGCATCTCGGGGATAAAGGTCCATAGATGCTTAGTGGATACAGGGGCATACGAAAATATCAATTTCAGGTAAGTTTTTGACAAATTGGGAGGTAACAGACATCATTCGGTATGACCGTGTCAAGATGAAATCTGGAGATTCGGCAATGCTGTAACCAAACCAATGGAGGAGGTAAATTTAATGGTTCAAGTTCAAAGTTCCGATGGAAAGGTGCAAGTCTCGTACTCAATCAACTTTAAAGTAGTGGATCAGATCTCATCCTATAATTTCATACTAGGAAGACCATTCATCCATACTTTTGGTGTTGTCCCATCAACACTTCATCAGTGTCTAAAGTTTCAAACTCTAGATGGAAGGATAGCTACCTTAATTGGAAATCAAAAGATGGCACGAGAATGTTCATTCATAGAAAATATGGAGGGTTTGAACTGCTATGATCCAAACTTTGAGATGCTCGCCTTCGAGGATATAATGGATATTGAGCCCCGGGACAAAAAGGATAAGGAGAAGCAACCTCGAGAAAAGAAAATGGTGAAAAAGGTTCCATCATACCAAGATATCTATCAATTGATGGAGGATCCTATAGTTCCTGAAGTGGATCCCCGAGTTACATTACCAGAGATCTCCTCGGCAGGGGAAGAAACCGTCGAAATGCAGGTTGATCAAGAAAATCCCGAGATTAAAGTAAGGATGAAGGTGACTTTTGAGGGAAAATAAAAGGAGGAGATGATGGTCATACTTAAAGACAATTCAGATGTATTCGTGTGGGATCCTACTACTAAGCCAGAATAGATCCTAGACATGCATGTCATTGCCTGAATATAGATCCGCAAGCTCAACCTTTCCACCAGAAGAAAAGAAAATTTATTCCCGAGAAATATGCAGCTTTGGAAGCCAAAGTTACACGACTATTGACGGGAAAACTCATTCGAAAGGTAGAGTATCCAAAAAGGGTACAAAACCCGGTGTTGATCAAGAAGGTGGCATCGAATATTTGGAGACTTTGCATGGACTTTACCGATCTTAACAAGCAATGCCCAAAGGACAGTTATCCACTACCAGCTATTGACAGGCTGGTTGATTCCACCGCCGGACATGTGCAAGACGACCAAGAAGATCCTCATGCATCCAGACGACCAAGAAGATACTGCATTTTTTGCAGGAAGAGGATATATTGTTGGTGCAACATGCCTTTTGGGTTAAAAAATGCAGGAGCCACCTATCAACGGCTGGTAAATAAAATATTCAGGGATGTCATTGGAAAGTTTGTGGAGGTATACGTCAACGATACCCTGGTAAAGAGTTTAAAAAAGGAAGATCACTTTGAACATTTGTCCAAAGTATTTTTAATTTTCAGGGAATATGGCATGACGCTGAATCCCAAGAAGTGTACCTTTGGGGTATCCTCGGGAAAGTTCCTGGGACATATCGTTAGCTAAAGAGGAATAGAGATGAACCCAACCAAGGTAAAGACAATATTGAATATGTAGGCCCCGAACACATGGGAAAGAAGTCCAAAATCTGACAGGAAGGATAGCGGCATTGAGCCAGTTCATATCCAAAGCGTCGGACAAGTGCAAGCCTTTCTTCGATATCTTAAGAAAGAAGAAGAAATTTGAATGAACAGGGGAAAGTCAAGATGCCTTTGACAAGATCAAGGAAGAATTATCCAACCCCAAGATGCCGGAGGAAAAGTTGCAATTGTATATCGGAGCCTCTGGAATCGCGGTGAGTGCGGTTTTAGTCAAAACAGAAGGCAAAGAATGTAACCCGGTGTATTATGTCAGCCAAGGGTTAAGAGAGACCGAGTTTTGCTACCCGGTGTTAGAAAATATGTCATTGGCGTTGGTCATGAGCTCAAGAAAACTGAGACCATATTTGTTGGAGCATACGATTGAAGTAATAACAGCATTACCATTGCGTCAAGTGTTGTAAAGGCCTGATGCAGCTGTAAGACTTTTAAAATGGTTAGTGGAATTAGGGCAGTATGACATCATATATGCCCCAAGACCCACCATAAAAGCGCAGGCTTTAGCAGATTTTATGGTGGAGTTAACCCTACCTGTCCCTTCAGAGAATAAGATAGAAGAATTATGGAAACTATATATGGATGGCTCTGCCACAGCTTTAGCTTCGGGCGCCGAGATTGTACTGGAAAGTCCAGCATGGGGAAAGTTCTCATCTGCTATTAAATTTGGATTCAAGACAACAAATAATGAAGCAGAATATGAAGCCCTGTTAAATGGTTTAAGAATGGCAATGTCTTTGGGGGTGAAAGCCTTGATAGTCTTTAGCTATTCCCAGCTAGTGGTGAATCAAATCAAAGGAGATTTCGCTACAAAAGATGGTCAAATGGAAAAATACAGAGATTTAGTAGTAGAGGCAATGAAAAAATTGGTCATATTTTCATCAAATATATTGGGAGAGAAAGAAATTCAGAGGCAGATGCATTAGCCCGGTTAACAACGGCTGTAAATGCGGAGGAACTGAATAATATCAACATTACCTGACAAGATTAGCCCAGCGATAACATGATCTTAATCGTGGAAGAGGAAGCCAGGGATAATTGGATGACTCCAATAATCAAATTCCTAAACTCGGGAGAACAGCCAGGGGATACCACTAAAGCCAGACAATTGAGATCAAGAGTAGCAAGATATACCATGTTGGAAGGAGTCGTGTATAAAAGAGGCTACATGACACCGCTACTGAAGTGTTTGGCTCCTGAAGAAGCTGAATACGTGCTAAGAGAAATTCATGAGGGTATTTGTGGCAATCATACCGGAGGACGGGCCTTAGCACACAAAGTTATGAGACAGGGATATTTTTGGCCGACGTTAAAGAAGGAAGCTATGCAATATGCCAGGGCTTGTAAAACTTGCTAGAGGTTTGCTCCAATAATTCGATCCCCTCCAGAAGAGTTACTATCAATCTTTAGCCCCTGGCCATTCGCTAAATGAGGAGTGGATATCATAGGGCCACTACCAACGGGAAAAGGAGAAGTCAAATTTGTTGTGGTAGCAGTGGATTATTTCACCAAATGGGCAGAAGCAGAACCGTTAGCCACCATTAATGAAGCAAAGATGGAGAATTTTCTGTGAAAAAATAGTCGTTTGGGATCCCAAATGCCATAGTGACAGACAATGGGAAGCAATTCGACAATGCTAAAATCAGAAAGTTCTGTGAAAATTTAAAGATCAATAAACTATACTCTACCCCCTACCACCCGCAATCCAATGGACAGGTTGAAGCAGTTAACAAAATCATAAAGCACACTCTTAAAGCCAGGTTGGAAAGGCTTGATGGGAGTTCGCCGGAGATGTTACCCGGGGTATTATGGAGCGGAGGCAATTATCCCTGTAGAAATTAGAGAACCAAGCTTCAGAGTTTCCCATTTTTCAGAAGAAGGAAATCAGGAGGCTTTAAAGTTGGAATTGGACTTGCTAGAGGAAAAAAGGTTGGCAGCGGATATCTATAATCAGGTGCTAAAAGGAAGATTGGAAAGAGACCACAATTCAAAAGTGAAACTGAGGGAGTTTAAGCAAGGAGATCTAGTCCTGCGAAGGATACTACAAACAGCCCCATGAACATTTTGGAAAGAATGAGAAGGTTCTTTTCACGATTGCTAGAAGATTGAAAGGTGGAGCATACAGATTGAGCAATGAGAAACAGAAGGATGAGTCATACCCCTGGAATGCGCAATATCTGAGGAAATTTTACCAGTAAGTCTAAAGAAAAGAAAGTTATGCAATTTTCATCTTATCTTCAATTAAACACAATGATGTAAGGAAGAAAAGTACTCATTATGAGCAAGATCATGAGAAATTAGTTCAAATAAAATGTTAGCGTTAAAACATGTTCGAGTAGTTAGAATCACAAGTCAAGTATATGAGGGAAACAAAAGTAAGTTATAAAAACCAACACTATTAATATTCTTATAAAAAAAAAGAGAGGCCAGAAATTCAAAAGCATAGTGATAGAGGAAAAACAGAAATAAAGTTGTCAGAATCCAAGGGCGAACACAGCGCCACAAACGTCAAAAGAAAATTAATAAAAATAGGTTCAGCTAACATAGTCGGGGAATCAAAGAAACCTTAAATCACGAAAGACTTTAAGTTTAGCCTCGGCAGCCTCAGCCCGAGCAATCACTTCCTTCATACAATCAGCTTCAACCTGTAAACGAGCAGTTAGCTCAGCATTCTGTGTCTCCAAGGATGATACTCGAGCAGTCAACCGGGTAACCTGGTCATAGGATGTAGCCGGATTAGGGTTTACCATCTCGGGTTTAAACAACTTCCGACACTCATCAAGTTCTCTGGGCCATATTAGCCATAGGAGGATTCCCATTTGCGACCAACAATATCACTTTCTCCTATCAATTTTAGCCCCCGGGGCATCAGACAATAATAACCAGCGTGACAAAGAGTAAAAGTAAACAGGAAGTCAATTTCTCGGGGCTCAACAAAATGATGCCTAATCACAAGAAATAAACAGATAACAGCAAAAAGATTCACCCAAGAAGCGGGAAGAATTTGAACAGGGGTTATCCCCCAGTGCAAACACAAACGCATAATAAAAAAGCCAAAGGTAATCGAAGCCCGATAGTGAACAACACTTCATTAAAAAAAATGGCACCAGCAGGGGGGACATTAATCCTAGCATCAGAACCAGGGGCAAGAAACTGAACACGATTATACCCGTGAACGTCAGGAAGGAGATCCACGTCAGCCTGAGTAACTTCACTGGGCCAAGAATAGGCGTCTTTAGTTGCAGGAGAGCTTTGGGAAAGACGAACGGATGGAACAGTACTAGGCTCAGGGGCTTGCCTAGGGCGAGGAGTGACAGACACACGAGAAGTCAAACCACCACCACGAACACAGAGACCACCGCGGCCGCGACCACGACCGCTGCCACAGCTACGAGAGACACCGTGACGGTTAGAGCGCCGTAAAGCATGAGTGGAAGATTCATCAGGGCTGGCATCAGATGAATTCACACACAGTGAACTCTTGCGAGGCACCAGAATTACTACGGGCCATTGGAAAAATAACAGAAAAAAAACAAGAGAATAGGTGAGGATTAATAAGAAAACTTGGAGATAGGACAACTAAATCCAAAATAAATACTCACCATGTTCCGCCTTAAGAAGACTTGGAGATAGGACAACTAAATACTCATCATGTTCCGCCTAAACGCTGACGATGCCCAAAATGAAAATGATAGTACTGTATATTAAGAAAAAAATTACTTTTTAACTAACTTTATTGAATTTTAGGTGTTCCGCCTTAAGAAGACTTGGAGATAGGACGACTAAATACTCATCCTGTTCAGCCTAAACGCTAATGATGCCCAAAATAAAAATGATAGTACTGTATATTAAGAAAAAAATTACTTTTTAACTAACTTTATTGAATTTTAGGAGTAATGTGGTATCTTTAGATGATAAATAAAGCATAAAGTAGTGTGGATATGAGTGATGACATTTTTTAAATTAATTGTACTTTTGGGATATTAGATAAGAATAATACTTTTTATATACTCTCCCGTCCCGCACCAAGGGTCTCTTTTTTTCATTTTGGTCGTCCCACTCAAAGGGTATTCTTTCCTTTTTTATACACATGTGTCCCATATTCACTCACTAATACAATTAAAATATAAGGATCACACTTCCACTAATACAACTACCCACTATACATTAAATAATAATATTTCTGAATCCACGTACAAAAAATAAAATGCACGACGGAGGGAGTATATATATATATATATATATATATATTTTGGGCAAATATTCTCGTGTGTAGCCTATAGCTATCTGCCTTATTAGTGCGAGTTGCATCATAGCCATGTGTACTCTATATTTAACCTAAAAATAAATAATATAACGGCTTTGGCTTTTTTACCGCTAATTAAGAATGTGAAAATTACTGATGTATCATTATTTAAAAAGCGCATTAATATTTTGAAACGCACTTTCTTTCATTATATTAATTATAGTAGTACTTTTCACACTAAAAATAGAAAAATAACCGTACAAAAAACCTTCAAATACATTTCATTTTAAACATATCATCACCCCCTAGCATACATAAGCACTTTATTAAAAAAAAAAAAAAAAACTTTCCAACAACAATATTAAACGGCAACTGTGAAAGTTAAGATAAGGTAGACCGAGTATATTTTAATTATTTCTATTGAAATTAATTGCGAAAACAACATAAAATAAGCAAGTGTTGGATGGAAACAGTACCTTATAGTTATATAATAATAATTAAATAACAACAAAATTGATTGGCCCTCAAATTTTAATTAAGTTAAACCATTGTTAATTAATCCAATTAATATAAATTAATCACATTATCCCTACTTGCGTGTAGATATATGTTGCTTTCATTCACACCAACTTCTATCCTTCCATTTTTATTTTTAAATTTATTGTATATAATAGACAAATTCCTTCATATACTGATGCAATATTATACTCTTATAACCCAGTTGGCAAGTACAACTTTTAATTGGTACAACCTCCTTTCTTCACCTTCAGTGTGTGTTTTTCTTTTTTTTTTTAATTGTTGATGTATGTTACTTTTTTTTAAAAAAAATTTTAGGGATATAATTGTAATTTTACCCTTGTGGTTTAGGGTATAATTATTCCCTATGAATTATGGTTTAGGGTATAATTGTAATTTTACCATTGTGATTTAGGGTATAAAGTTTAGGGTATAATTGTAATTTTACCCTTGTGGTTTAGGGTATAATTATGATCTAGGGTTAATGGTATAATTGTAATTTTACCCTTGTGGTTTAGGATATAATTATCCCCTAGGGTTTAGGGTTTAGGGTATAATTGTAATTTTACCCTTGTGGTTTAGGGTATAATTATCCCCTTGGGTTTAGAGTATAATAATCATTTAAATAAAATAAATTTAAAAATAAAATAAAAAACAAAATTAATGAAAGAGTAGGAATTAATTAAGAAGGGTAGGGACCAAGGTTGTACCAATTCAATTGGTACAATCGGTTGCACCCTAGTCCCTCTCAACCTAGTTTCATGTTGTTTAAGATTTTTTTAATTGATTTTTGTGTGCATGTTTTAGTATTTTTAGATAATAGTAAATTAATTTTATGTGTATTGTTAAATATGAGTGATAAATTTTAAATAAAAAT
Source organism: Pogostemon cablin (assembly GCA_023678885.1). Taxonomy (NCBI): domain Eukaryota; kingdom Viridiplantae; phylum Streptophyta; class Magnoliopsida; order Lamiales; family Lamiaceae; genus Pogostemon; species Pogostemon cablin. Next base: position 5,090,558 of record CM042960.1, on the reverse strand, counting down.
AAAATTTGAAGTTATTGAATAAGGTGTTATATATATATATATATATATATATATATATATATATATATATATATATATATATATATATATATATATATATATATATATATATATATTTGGTTGTAAAGATTATGATGGGATGAATGAACAAATGATGAAAGTGTGAACTTATTGTAGGACATAGTGATTATTTTATAAATTGAAAATAATAAATTTATAAATAAAATGCATTATATAATTGTTCAATCGAGTTGATATTTTCCTTTTCAAATAAAGAGAATAGTAAAATAAATAAATGACGAAATGAAAAATGTTTTAAGAGACAGAGGGAGCGATTTTTTGACGAGAAAATATCAAAATTAATCTTTTAAATATAATCGATTCCAATTTTATTCATTTTATATTTTTAATTTTTAATTTTGATCTTTCTTTTTTTTTAATTTAGTCTTTTAATAAGATATAGTCTAACTTTTTTGTCCAAATTTAAATTTTTTGTTTAATTTTTGGTCTTAAAAAATGACTAACTTTGATTAAAGGATCAAAATCCCAAAAAAAAATCAAAATTAAAAATTATAAATAAAAAAACTAAAATTAAAATTGATGTTACTAAACGAATTTTGATATTTTTCCAATTTCTCAGCAGAGTGTCGTAAGCCACAGCCAATCAGGTGTTCCCAACACACAATTTCAGGTGTTCCGAGTTGCCGTACAAATTGTAAATAAAATTTATGATAACAAATCATTAAGTTAATAATCAATTAAAGGAGTAAAATTTCAGCATCAGCATCATTCTTCAACTGCCACAATAATGGATATATAATTAAAAGTTGACTGATCGATAATGGTAGATGTGTTATTATGTTACATGAAAATGATAGTCATTGTAAATTATTGTTTAAATGATTTATTAAGAGACAGTTATTGGTTAATTAGATGTTTGGAACTTGAGAATTCAATTAATTAATATTCTATCTTGTTACATAAAAAATTAGAATGATGAATGATTACTCTTTTAAATGATAAATATTACACATATTATCAATAATATAAAAAATTACTTCATATCAACATTTGTGTAATATTTTTTATTTAGAAATATAATAGTTATCACTCAAAGATTTATTTTTCATGTACTCAAGACAAATTTCGATAGATCAAAGTGTCACAAATGTTTCTTATATTTGTTCGTCTTGTAATAATCTTTACTCCTTAAAAAATGAATAACATGTTAATCAAATAAACTTAAGGTGCTTGATGTTATATTAAAATGAAACAGAGTATACATGAAATTCGGATCATTGAACTATAGAAAAAAAATATATACATGTATTAATAGGAAAATATATTACCTTAAAAATAAAAAAATGAAACTCCAAATGAAAAGTGTTAATGAATCTCACACAAATTTTTACCCTGATTATACATATAATACAAAAGTCATACTAGTATTTATGTAAAATGTTGCCATACATGTGTATAATCTGATTTGGTCATCATGTAGCACATAGAATTATCATAAGTTGTACAAGTAAAATTTATGTTAATTCAAGAAAGTTTCTTCTGTTTCTGTTCCTTCCAAGCTTTGATTTCTCTGTCGATTTCAGATTTCACTGAAGCATGAAATCCAGGGTATGGCTCATAGCCAAAAGCAAACTGCAAACCCTGTAAGCACAATTTTTAACGTCGATCAAATCAATGGTCATGAGTGAATAACTCTGATTTATTAACGAAATGAATAGACGTACCTCCAGCAGAACAAAGAATGGTGCCATGAGGAATGCTTGAGCGAGGTTGTCCAACAGAGCAGGTGCTCGTTTCTACAAAGTCGATATAATATATAAGCTACATGGGAACTGAAAGGATTGGGGAAGTTCATGAATAACCTGAAAAATTACCTCGAAGACACCGTGGCCTATGAACTGTCCGGTCCAGCAGATTAACTGGGATGCAAGAACGACCTGGTAAAACGATGGTATGAGTTAAGAGTGACCATGACCACCATTGTGCGTGTCTGTTACACGGATCATAGTTCTGTGCAGAGGGTACAACATTTTTAATTTAGTTTTGTAGTTTAAGACTCATCCTTAACCCTCAAGGGTTTATTGCATTTTTATTATGAGAGTTTTATCGTCAATTCATTGAAAAATTAATTTATCACTTCTGATGTATGAAAATGTGATATACTAACTATTTTACCTTTGTGGTTTATGATTTTATTCTTTAGTCTTTGGTTTACTACATTATCTCCTTATTGTTTTTATCATGAATTCATTCAAAATTAAATGTGGTGCACGAAACCGTGATCCATACAGCTAAAGCACACAAGTGTTACTCCAAAATTATAGATTTTGATCTCTTCTCACTGACATAGATCATTTCACCAGATGACAACCTATATCAACTATACTAAGATCAAATTTCTTGCTTCTCAATCTGTGTATTCCTCAAGTATCTCTCCCTCTCTCCACTTAAAGGGGAATCAAACCAAAAGAAAAAAGTGAGGCTTTTAAGCAAATTCAAGTTCAGTCGGAAAGAAAAATGAATAAAATGCATTGAGTTTATATGCACATCCTTCATATTATCCGTATTTCAAGCCTTGCTGACAAAGACACTACTACAATTGATACAACAGAAGTGCAGACGGAAAATGCTATCATCGTAGGTATACTTTCAGCATAGCAAGAAGAAGAAGAAGTCATGGAGGAGGGTAAGTTTCATCGGATACCAATAAACCCTGCATGACTCATTTGACTTACTAAAAAAGCTTCTCTAATAAAGATTTATAGCTTTACAACTTAAAGATAGACTGAACTTTACAGTTAGTTTAAGTAAAAAGTAGTCTACCTAGGGTCCTATAGACATATAATTCCAAGTGGAGAAAACGAAAATCAATTCTTAAGCAGAAAGAAGGTAAAGAATGTAGTGTTTTGATCCATTAAAAACAAATAGACGTCTTAATAAAGTATCAAGCTTGTAACAGCTTTAAGCAACTGATGGGACATCTCGGAGTGTTGATTAATTGATTATAAAAGTAATAGAGCCAACATGGAAGGTTATTGGCAGCAAACAGAGGTATGTAATGTAACATTGTCAAATGGAAGGATTTGATCCGAATAGTTTTTGAATTAGTAATTAAAGATGATGAGCCTTGCAACTCGCATGTATCAAGAAAATGAGTAAGGAGAAGGATCCAATTTAACTATAACGAGTATAAGAGCCAGTGAAAGTACATTTGATCCTTAGAAGTAAATCAAGGATGCAAGTTGCTTTACTTTAACAAGAATAAAGAGGAATAATTCACATTTAAGAAGCATGGGAATAGATTAAGATAGAAGTTGTAAAGCCGGGGGAAATTTTTGTAAAACGAAAAGAGATTAAGAAACGAAATGAAAGAAGACAGGCTTTAGACACGGCAATACTTATAACTTCAATGAAGATCATGACACTAAACCTCCTAGATTCTATTGTTACTGCTCATTTCCCTTCCTATTGAAATGTATATACCTAGTAACAACAGTAATGTGATCGAACAGAAAACCAAGAACAGTATCCATTTAGTAACTAGTGCTAAAGATGTCAAATTCATCATAGCATCTTTTAAAAGGCAACCTAAATCCAAGAAACAAGAGAAATATGCTTAAAATATAGCATCAACTGGAGAAATATGGAAAAGTCTTAAAATTCCAACAAGCCTACATGGGAGTGAAAAAAACAAGAACCAAAGGCTACAAGCAAACAAGAAATAGGAACAATTCAACAATCAATAATAATTGAAAAATGAAAACGAAGAATCAAGATACTGATAAAAATTAACCAGAACTATGTCCAATTGATCTGTCCTATGTGAAACAGTGAATCCCAAACAGAACCCCTTTCCTCTTCTCTTTCATCAAACTTTTTTTTTTCAACATCAATCTCTTCTTTTAAAGTAAATTTCTAACCCCATCCCTAATCTGTTTTCAATGTATATTTTTCTAAACCCTTTTCCAGCACACAATTCCTCATCCAAAGCTCCAAATCAAATAATTTCCAACAATTAAAGAAGAACAGTAATACTAATAAAAAAAGAAGTAAAATTGAAAAATAGAGAGAATTACTTTCCAAGACAAAGAGTATCCAAGATGATGACCAAGAGCACTGCTTCCAACCCAACACAGAAAACACAAGAGAGCAGCTAAAGAACCAGCTTTGACATCCAAAATCACATAGTACAGAGCATAAATTAGGGTGAAGAAGAAGCCATAATTGAAGACCAAAACAGAGTGATCCCAGGATTGAATGGTCAACAAAGGCGGTGTAAAATAGAAGAGAAGTAAAGCTGTGAAGAGGATCGGCCAAACAAAGACCATATGCACTGCTATGTTAACAGGGTTGCTGTGATAAGCTCCATAGAAAGCAAAGTGTCGTTCCAAATCAAACAACCCCATCTCTCTCTCCCTTCAACGCTTCTGAATTACAGTGTAAAAATGGATGAATAAATTAGTTGGAAACTACGAACAGGATTGCGTAAATGTGTTGCTAAGAGAACTTTTGTAAAATAGTTTGATTTAAATATTGATTCGTGATAAATAAGGTCTACCGTTCTCATATGCAATAGACAGAACACAATGTGAGACTCTTCTATGAAGATAGACTCGTTAAAATCTAGGAAGATAGACTATCTGGCTTTGGGCCTATTATGCCCCCTTATAATGAATTGGGCTTTAAAAGAAAATTATTATAGCAGCTGGGCCCAATCTAATTCAATAGGGAGGCCCGCTGGCAAAAATGAATTTTAAAATTGTTCAAATATTTGGCCCATGCAGGTCTCGAACCTGCGACCTTCGCGTTATTAGCACGACGCTCTAACCAACTGAGCTAATGGGCCAATTGCAAAAAGTTTTATAGAGTAGTATAAGGCAGAATTAATGGATTTATCCAAATTTTTAAGTTAAACTTAAGCTTAAGATAAGTAATAACTAATGACTATAGATCGAAGAGAAACTCTCTTGTGAGACGGGTTTTATGTGAGCGGTTGTGAGATAGGTTGACCCATTCCTAAAATATGTTTATTTATAGTTAAAGTATGTCAATAATGAAATATATTATAATACCCTAAAATCATACTTTAATTCATCATTTATCATATTTTAGAAAACATACTTTAACAACCAACAACCATTAAATATACTTTATCTATATAATAAGCATATTTTAACACGTCTCACAAACCATCTCACGTATATAATCTCTCACAAGAGAATTTGTCTGGAACGAAATCACCATCTTAATTACATCTTAATTCCATATTAACAATTTTATATTTGGCTTTAATTTTTCACACACCAATATAGTTAGACATTATTTTATAATAATGGATATAAATAATTGTTTTTATTTCTTGAGTGCACATTTAATTTTAAATTTATTATTATTTTCAATTCAAAATAATAATTTATTACATTTTAATCTTTGTTTACCAACTCAACTAGAATTAAACTTTTCTAATTAATGTCAATAATTAATAGAATCCAAGCAAAAAAAGATATAAATACAAAATCTGAATGAAATGGCAACTATAATGATTATATAGGATAATAAAAATTTATTGCAATGGATACAAAAAAAAAAAAAACTCAGCATAGAAGAATCAAAAGCTGTCACTAGCCTTTAAAAAAATAATAATAATAATTAATAAAAATCATCTTTATTGCTATTTATTTTTTAAAAGACTGAATGGTTTAATTTCATTTTTTTTAGAAAAGAGTAATATTATATTAAGAATGATTTGTTTAATTTCAATTTTTTTTAGAAAAGAGTAATATTATATTAATTACAATACATAATATATCTAACAATTTGAAATGCAACATAGATATAATTTTTTTTTATTAGAGGTCTATTTTCTTTTTATAAGTAAATACAGTTCACATTTCCATCATTTGAATTTATTATTATTATTATTATAATAGTATTATTGTTATATTTATAATTGTAATTATATATATCTATATAATATGATATTACATGGAATGATATTATTAAAATTATCCAGATTGTAATGATGCGAAGACTACTTTAAATTAAATCTATATGACAACTTTTTCATAAGATTTATTCTATATATATTACAAAAATATCTACTATAAAATATTAGTAAGGAAATAAATCAACTCAAAAAGAAAATAATTAAAAATAATATATGAATTATACACTAATTAATTACCATATAAGAAAATTACACCATTTATTATTATGGAATAATGTTTTCAATTATATAAGAGGATTGTTGTGTTTTGTTGTATATATTTTTAAAATTATTTATTATTGCATTTTACAGACAATTTTATCTACGTGTACAATTACAATTTTATCTACTTGTACAATTAAACTCTCACCATTCTATTCAAAAGAAGTTATGCAACAGGTACGAAACTATGTAAACATTTCATAATATTATATTTGTATCATTGCAAAAGAAGTGCTAATTTTTGTGTTATGTATACACAAATATCAGAAAAATATTTTTATCATATTAATTTGTCCCACGGCAAAAAAAAAAAAATGCAATCACCCCATAATTTGTAGTTAGTGTACTAAATATATAAGTTTCAATGACTAAAAATTAATATATAGTGAAAGTTTTAAATGGTCGAATGTATGCTCGAATGTTGAAATGCAGGGAAGAATGTAAATTTTAATTATTGAAATTTATTCTGAAATTTATTCAAGGTTTATTTGGATAATTATTGTTGTATCATGTATTGATGTTTTATATATTTAATGTTTTTAAAAGGGTAATCGTGCTATGAGGAGAGGCAACTACTACATTCCAGAATGGGTTATTTGCTTTTTGGAGAGGAGGTTTTTTTTGATAAATGTGGGGTTCATACTCTGCAAAAGAATGAACTAAGTATTGCGTGTCTTGCCATGCATCAGCATGTAGGTATTGTATAATCACCGGTCGTCAGATGGAAAACCACATTGATTGTCGAAGAATCCAGGTGTAGATCCTAATTAGCTATGTATATATAAAAATTTTATGATATATAGTTTAATTAGTTTATATATTCATCCACCATTAATTATTTGTTGCAGCCTTACAAGTGTAACAAGTAGTAGGTTGTGTCTTTCACTTCCCTCCCTCACAATGGCTCTGGTTCGCTCATCGAAGGGGATGGAGCTTGCTATGTTTGCAGACGAAAGCTCACTGATCCTGATCGTTATCTTTTTTGCTCTATTGCATGCAAGGTATATAATTTTTGTTTAATTACTTATGGAAACTTGAAATAATATCATTGATAGAAAATATTATGTTGTTCATATGTTTGGATTTTGTTTTACAGATTGAGTCGGATACAGGTATAAGTATGCTTCGTTTTACTGCGTTAACAATCGACACTTGTTAGACGAGAAGTCGGAGAAGGAGGAGAAGAACTACAAGCGTAGCAGGAAGGGAGTGCCTCATAGGGCACCATTACTCTAATTAACTTGGAAATTGTGCTTAGATGGAACTTCATCTGATGCTTAATGATGGAGTTTTGTGAACTTAATTGGTACTTACATTTGAATCATCAACTTGTTTTTCTTACTAGTTTAATTTCAGTATTTGTATGGATTAATTGTTTAATTGGTAAGATTAATGTGCCTTTTCCTTGGGGTACCTTTTTTTTTTATATGTATGCATACATCCCTCTGAATCTTTTGCTTGTATTTTTTAGATCATGAATCCATATTTTAAATTTTCAATTGCTCTTATTATTGATGATGAATTCAAAATTTAAGGGTATTAATTTTATGACAAAAGGGTAATTAATTAAAGGGAGAAGGGTCACTTTGGACCTTCACCTTATACCACTAGATCAAATTGGCCATAAAGTAAATTTTTATTCAACCATGCCCTTCATCTATTTTAATGGGTTCAAATTGCCCCTTTCACACAAAATTAAATATCAAAACAATTATTTTTGTCTCTCTCCTAATTAATATAATATGCATTTAAGGAATGATAATTGCATCCATCGTCATCGGAAGAAATGGAATGGCAACTGCCACATCCTCTTCATATCTCTTCTTCTGCTGCAAATAAAGGTCATTCCAAATTTCGGATTATCAACAATCGGAACAATTTCGCAGCTTCTCGAGTCTGCCGCCTTAACTTCAAAGCTCTGAACCGTGTTCATGCACTCTCTCGGAGGCAAAACCGAAACGACACCGTGCAGGTTCTACTTCGATCCTCTTCCTCCTCGCAGATTTGGAATTGGGCTCAAACGGCGATGAAGCCTCCGTTTCCCCAATTTTGTCTTCACAGCACAAACCAACCATGAATCCGATCAGCGTACACAGAACCGACTTCGGAATTACCAAACACATTAGAAAAAATTAAATTCAACCAGAAAATCTAGAAAAATGAAGGAGGAGCGTGCTTTAGGTCGTCGACGTGGGATTTGGGTGGTGTGTTCTAAAGCACCTACCCACTGGCGATTTTAGAAGGAAGATACTGTGTGCAATTACTATTTTTCTTTTTTCTTAAATTCTGCTAAATCACGTGTAAAAGAGATTAATTTGTTCTAACCTAAATTAACTACGAGAGAGAAAAAAAAATAATTATTTTGATATTTAATTTTTTTTGGAGATAAAATTGATGGGGGTGTAATAGGTGAGGGGTGAACAAAAATTTAGATTAGGGTCTAATATGATCTAATGGAATAAGTTGAGGTCCAAGTGGACCATTTTCCCTTAATTAAAGGAGTAAAATATTAAATTTTGAGTCGTGTCAGAGTATACGGATCTAGACTTGTATAATCTTTGTTCGAAACTACAATTAGTATTTGGAAATTAGCTAATTAATTAAAGGATAAAACATCATATATTCCAATAATTAATTATTTAAACCACCTTATTCAACTTTTTGTATTTATTTTATTTCAATGAGATTTTCATTTGCTGGTGGTGTCTTTGTAATTGATAAGGATGAATTTTTTTTTTTTTTTTTTGTTGAATAAGAAATACATCGACATCTAAGATCCTGAAGCAGTTGAACAAATCATTCTTGCTTTTTAGGCCACAATATTGTACCAAAGAACTATCTACTTCAATCTTTTCGATATCCATGACCTCCTTCATAATTTGCTTTTTATGCTAAAAAAATAAGTAAAATTCAAACAATAAATTATAAGAATGTTACATCTGACTTGTGTATATTTAAAATAAAATTATTGAAAATCTCAAAAATGAAAGACGAAACCATGGGTAATGAGTTATGATTGGAAGAAAAAGGTGTTCCTAAACAATGGGCGGATATTGATATATTGGGTTCAACTCATCATTTGTCCAAAACCATCCAATGTATGATTGTCACCTTACCTTATCTTCCTACATTATCAAACTTGTGGATATTTATTACTCTTCTTCCACCCAAAAATATAAATTAATTTTTGTGATTTACATTCACCCCAAAATTTAGATTTCGACTGCGATGCACCGGTGGCATCGGTGTACTTGGACGATTTTACTGTTAGATTAAACTATAATTGAATCACTACCATTAATTAATTTAAATAATTTAAAATTAAAATGAATAACAACCCATTAACCCATTAATTTAGCCTATTAATTTTAAGGTGTACCAGTGTATTAGATGCACCATAGAATAACCCCAAAATTTATAGCCTTAAATGGGTGGAGGGTAGTTTTCTTTTAAAAAATAATAATTATATTGTATTTTATTATTTAATGATGTCAAAAATTAAAAATCAATTTAACAATTAAGCTCGTCTAAGTGCATTTTTGTTGGACTCTTAAATTCATCTTAGAAATACAATATTTTTAAATCATATACACTAAAATTATCATAATTTTATAATATTACACAATTTATCAGGTTAATTTTAAATTATGAGCAAAAAAAAATAAAAGTACACTTAATTTACTCTTATAATTAACCCCATGTCTATTAAAATATAAAAGGCAAAGGCTTGTGTGTGCCCAGGCACACGGGAGTACATTTCGTGTGTCTTTAGAATTTTGTGCTAAATTGTATACCCTTTAGTATAAAGATGTGTACCCTTTATTTTACAAGGTAAAAACTTGTGTGCACCCGGGCACACGGAAGCACACTCCATGTGCCTTTAGAAATTTGTGTTAAATTGTATACTCTTTAGTATAAAGATGTGTACCCTTTATTTTCTGAAGAAAAATAAAAAATATAATAAAAAATGTATATCATTTAGAACAAAATGGTGTACTCTTATTAATTAAAATGTATATCTTTTAGAACCTTTATTCATAATACTAAATTCTAAAGAATGCACGCAAGTCTCACTCAATATAAAATCCATATATTTTACTCCGAATATTATTAACAAATTTAAAAATTATTTATCTATTTCATAAAACCTTTCACATCTACTTAAGTTAGTATTTTTGTTCATTCTCCCATAAAAATACTAGTATATTTTAACCTTGGGATTCAAGGCATAGGATTTTAGGTGTAGATTTTTAAAAAAAAATAAAAGATGAATTAATTAATTTACAATTTTAATAGGATATTCGGTACATTTAGAATCACCATGGATCTATAGTATATACAATAACACAATACGTACGCGGAAATAAGTCCAAGATTTACCTTATCCAATTGAACTACCCGCTTCTGAAATACCCAACTACTGTCTTGAATCATTATTTTCCTTTTTATTACTTTGTATTAATAATATTTGTTTTCGGTAAAATTAATAATAACTAATTTAAAGAAAAAAAAGGAAAAAAGAAAGTGGAAGTAATCAAGAAAGATTTATGAATCCTTCTCCAAACAAAATCCTTAATTAAGAAAATCCAGTAAACAAGCCTCCCAAACGACCAGGCGTAAAATAATCATGTTTTAATCTCATTATCTGAAATAATGTACAGTTTTTATCCATATACCTAGGTTTTAGGAAACATTTAATGAAATCTTTCTAATAAAAACAATGGAAAGTAACATCTGGATAAGGGCAAAGTCTTTTGACCCCACCTCCTCCTTTGCCATCACATTTTGGATTACTTAGAAATTCTCTCATTTTATACACTGTTCACCCAAGATTTTCAACCAGACAAAACCCCTATTTTGAGTTTTCTCAACCACCAAATATTTTCCATTGGGAAAAAGTAAAAAGAAACCCCTTTTTATTTGTTGCTTAGCTCTTGTTCTTGATTACATCTTTGTGGGTCGTTCTTAAGGACAAAAGGGATTCTTGATTGAGTTTTTTTTATGCGATTAATTTGGTTGAAAAAGTTGTAATCTTGAAGACATGTCTTGTTTGAAAGCTGGTTTTTCTGTTCATGGGTCTAGTGATTCTGTTTTCAAGAACAGAGCTAAGGGATCTTTTATTAGGGTTAGTTCTTCATTTCAGACTCTTCAATTTAAGGAATCAAATCCCACAGAGTTTTGGAATAAAACCCTTGTGTTGGATCAGAAACCCCTCAACAGTTTCATCATAAAAGCCCCAAATTCAGACACTCCCAATGTAAGTTTTTGCTTCTGTTTGCAAGTATGTTTGTTTATCTGTATGATGTATGTATGCATTTCACAATTTTTTGCTAATTTTAGGCAAAATCATCATCAATTAGATGGTGGGAGAAGTCCCTTCATCTGAACATGGTGGAGATCCATTCATCACAACATCTTGTGGATTCATTGTTGAATGCTGGTAATAGATTAGTTGTGTTGCAATTCTATTCTCCAGATTGTGGGGGCTGCAAAACTCTGCATCCAAAGGTGGAAAAAGATTACATTTTGATTTTGAATCCTTAATCTAGATAATCATGAATTAATTATTGCACCAATGTTTGACAGATGTGCCAAATTGCTGAAATGAATCCCAACTCCATGTTCCTCAAAGTAAACTATGAACAACACCAGTCCATGTGTTATGCTCTCAATGTTCATGTGTTGCCATTCTTTAGATTCTACAAAGGTGCAGAGGGTAGAGCATGTAGTTTCAGCTGCACTAATGCAACAGTAAGTGATCCGATTTCGAGCTCGAAAGATGCATACATTGCTTGTTTGGTTCATGATGTTTGACATTTGGTTAACAGATCAAGAAATTCAAGGATGCATTGGCTAAATATGGCTCTGATTCGGGCTGGTCCGGCCCGGCGAAGGGTCTCGATGAGTCTGAGCTACTAGCATTGGCATCCATGGGTCTGATTACAAGAAATTTAAGGCCAAATTCAGCCAAGAATGGTGAAGTGGATGATTTGGTTCTTGGAGAAATTCCCATGGTGATGGCTTAGAGCTATTATAGAATAGAAATTGAACACTGGATTTAGTTCCAGATTATTACTATTATTTGTGATTTTTTATTTTTATTCTCCTATTATGTTTCCATAAGCAGGGCAAATTTTAGATGTACCCCTGCATATTTGGAGTTTCTGAATTTTTATTCATGCAAAGATGAAGATGAAATCTCTCTTTGGTTGATTTATGAATTTATTTTGTTCAAGAAATGTATATTAATTGATTCGTTTGTTTCTTCATAAATACTTAAATTGGATCTAGTTGCATTCACCACCATCTGTGGATATGTTAATGGATCTTGATATTCTTTTACACAATACATCAAACCCTGGTGAGAATGTTTTGAGATTATTATGTTTTAGTTATTAGTTTAATCACTTTTTATAAAACGATGTTATGACTTTACGTAAAATATTTTAAATTGTTTATAACAATTTATATATTCATAAAATTATTTATGATGTTTTACTGATACATGATATTTGCAAACAATGTTTTAGAAATACTAATAAAAAATTAGTCATGTGCATAAGAAATTTTGTTTCATATGTAATGAATTGATTGATATACACCTTCCTCAGAGTAACAAGATATATACACCTCTCCAAACATATTACTCCATAATTACTCCTAATATTCATAGGAGAGTAATAGTTTGTGGTGATTCTTACCCTCTCACATGGTGTGCAGTGTATACTTTCATGTGAGAGGACATCATGATTGTGATCACCTAACTAAACCTCAGTTTCTTAATATTACTTTTTTGTTATGAGGAGGGATACTCTTTCCCATTGCATACAAAAGAGAATAAATAGTTGCACACAAGTTCATGCAAAAATTATAATCCTCCAATTAAATTATTTCATATAATATCATAAAATAAGATAAATGAAAATTGATGTTTTAATAAAGAAATAACAATCTTCTACACCAAAAAGAATGGATCTAGATCCATATACATATACACATGCTCGACTCGACCCACAAATTTATTAGTCTTATTAATTAAATAATGCTATATTTAAGAGCAAAAAAGTAAATATCCTTAAATTTAAAATTGAAATATTAATCTTCGTAGCAATAGTATGTAATGACATTAAATATTTCATCCTACTTTTTTAAAAAAATGAATGACAAATAAAACTACATTATAAAGATATTTATTTGGATCCCTACATAATGTTTTCAGCCTATATATGAATATTTTTTAGAAGATGAATGATCTTGCAATAATTTGAGAGTGATAACTCAGAAGAGAAATGGCCGACAATTGCTAAAGCCCAAATAAAACAAAAACATGTTAAAATAATTAGACGTGGAGCTGAGTAGGATGTCAATTGTGTACAAACACCACTACTTCAACATTTTCCAATTTGTCTCCCATTCAATACATCAATAAAATTTCCAACAAATAAATGGATATTTTTCCATTCATAAATGTTAGGTAATAGACTAGTAAATTTCAAAAGAAATTACTCTTTGTAATTTTTGAAGTGTATGTTCATAAAATGGAGAGCATTTTCAATTTTAATGATTTTTTTACTGTACTTTCTTAATTTGTTCTTTACAAAGTCACTTGTGAGACAGTGGGCTGTGAGATGTGTTAAACTAAAATTATTATATAGGTAAAATATGCTTGTTAATAGTTAAAATATGTTTTTAATAATTATTATAATTATAATAAAATTTCATAAATAGTTCATACTAACAAAAAGAATCCTATAAACATGTTCCAACATTTGATTAAAACCCCGGTGCATTAAAATTAAAATTATTTTATTTAAATTATTTGAATTTGTGAGAAGAATTTGTGGTGCTACCACATTATATTTTTTAAAAAATATATTATTGTGAAGAATTATAGTGTTTTAAAAAAAACACATAAATGACAACTACTTGTTATAACTTATATGTATTAAGTTGTATGAAAATATATGGAATTCTGTCAATCAACCCTGACCAAAAGATGCACTATATTCAAATTTCAAATATAAATTTTACATGCATAAATTATGGGTTATTGTCTTCACAGTATTTAAAATAATTTGGTGTTGTCCATGTATAATATTTTATTTTTCCGTTATAATTGTGCAAATCAAATAGTAGAGAAATTTGAAAAAAAAAATATCTCCAAGAGCTCTTTAAATTTTAGAGAGGATTTTCACAAAATAAAGAGAATTTTTAATTTTAAAGAATCATTTTTTTAATGCTCTAACAAGTTTTATATTATCATTTCCAATGTACATTTATAACATATTTTTCTTTTAATTTATTAAAAATTATTTCTCTTAAACAAAAACACAAATAAGTCAATAACATTTAATGCTATTCAAATTTGAAGAATTGATTTGACTATTCAAATTTAGTTTAAATATGAAAATAAAGAGTGTGTTAGAATTTAATTTTATTGAAATACTCTTTATAATATGAATATTATATTATTTCATATTAATTTTAAAATTGCTCTTTCATTGTCGAAGATAAACATCAAATGATAATTCTACATTGAGTCAATGAGAATGAATGAAAGATTTGGATTCAATACTTCTTTATTTCCATTACCTCTAACCAAACTCCCCTAAGTATTTAAATATATGGGAATTACATGTCACTAAAAAAATAAAAATGGATAAAATTCCACAATAAATCAAAATCCAAGCCCAAATCAATTGGAACACAAGTCCACTAAATGTGAAGGCCCAAATAAGTAGCCTTTTGAATTCCTAGCCAACAACAATACATGACACAGTCTGTGAGACTGAGAGAAACCAAATTAAATTAAATGTATTAAATCTTATCACATGAGATTGTAACAAGAGTTTTTATCTCCCCTTGCAAAATCGTGGCTTGAAAAAAAGAGGATAAAGTGATATCAAAAGCAGGGAAAAAAATAGTGAAGATTCAACAATGAACTCATTGGTTGAAACATGAAAGTAAATCGGTAGATGATTTGCCTCAGAGGTAGTGACAATCAAATATCAACATCTTGATTCTGGTAATGCATGCAACAGCATATACATCATCAGCAAACTATCACAAAGACTGTATAAACCAGCTAAAAGGGATCATAAAAACCAAAGCAAAACGATCGAACCAGAATAAACGAGAAGGTCCTTAGACAATCGCCCTCTTGTTTCTCTGGTTAATCCGAAATCCCGTTAATCATATGTCCAAGAGAAAGAATTGTTGTATAGCCTCAGCTGCTATAATTCATATGCATAATTAATCCAAGTGTAACTCATATATGCCTCAAATGTTAAGCTAATCACCTATTTAGAACAACAATAACAATAGATCATCAAATTCATTCAAGAACCCAGCTAGGAGACTACTGAACCTAACACTACACAACACACAAAGTCCGATAAAATAAATGAAGCGACTCTTAAACGAGGGCTCAAAGGCATATAGCGGTCAGTTACTTGGTTTAAAATTTATCCTACAGACATGAACAATTACAAGATGCAGCAAAAAGTGAATTTTTATGCATCAGAGAGATTCCCATCGACAAATCATCATACTACAATGAGTTCTGATGTCCCTGTCTGTTTATCATCACTTGCATAAATCAATCCATCACATATAACTAAAAAAAAAAAACTACATAATGATAATTAGCATCAGAGAGATTCCCATTAGACCAAGTCATCTTTCTCTTCAAAGAAGAGTCCGATATCCCTGTCTATTTTCTCAATACGTGCTTTGATATCCATTGATTCAATCATTTCCTTACAGCAACTCATGATCACAAATCTAGCAATTTAGCACAAAAATGAATTATGAACAAAAGTAAAAAGCAAATGCCTCAAAGCCTCAGATTAACATCTTTTCATATAGAATCAAAGTATATTTAACACCATCATCGGCAGGCATTCTACAAGTCATCACTTGTTTAATCAATTTCAAAACCATTTAAAACGAAATCATAATACCAAAGAAGATGCATCAGAGATTTTGATTTCCCAATAAAAATATCATCTTTCTCCAAAGGAGTATGAGAATTTCAATGTCATCACTTGCCAAACTTCATTTAACAGAAAAAATTAAATCATTAAAATGAAAGAAAAAAATTGGGGAAACGCAACAATTTGTAAAGGGATTGAAAGAAGCTCATTCAAAAACGAAATTACGAATACATTGATTACCAATAAATCCCTGGCGAGAATCCGGAGAACTTAAAATTAGGGTTTAGGTTGACGAGATGACTCAGATGAGTATGGTATATATACATGAGATTGTATGTAACAATGAATTTTGGGCATGCGATGATAGGCGGCTGCGCGGCTAGGGCTTTTGAAATTGGAACTCATGTATTTGCGAAAACACCCTTGTAGATTATCTAAATTATACTTTTAACCCCAACTTTATTTCATTTCGACTATTTGAGACGGTAAGAATAAGTGCCATTTTACCCTCGTTTCCAGTTTTCAAATATTGGCAAAGTTTTTACGGGTATGTCCAAATTCAAAGGTTAAATTTAATTTAAGTTGGGCTTCTATATTAGCATTAAGTTGGGCTTCTTCATCTGCCTATTTATGGACAAGCCCAACAATTAACAAGCGCTGATGCTGTTTCCTTCATTAGCTTTTCATGGGTTCGTTTTACATTTGCGATTGCATTTAGAAAATAATCCCTCCTACTTAAAAAAAAAAAAGAAAAAAAAAAAGAAAAAGACATTCGCATTTTTTTTCATGTAAATAAAGAAGGATGTTTTTAAGAGTTTTTATTTTTATTTTTTAATAATAAATAAAGATAAAGTAATTAGTATGTAGAGATAATATTTTTGTAAATAAAGTGTAAGGAAAATATTAGTTATTATTGACATTTTTACCATTTTAAAAATATGAAAGATTTTTTGAAACAATGAAAAATGTGAAAGAAGTATATCAAAGTTGATAAAAGAAGAAAAACTTTTCTTAAATGTTAAGAGTATATGGGAGAGAGTATTTCTAATTATTAATGTTACTTACTACTATATAAATAAAAATGATCACAAAGGAGAGGATGGATATATAGATTAACTCTCATCATAACAAGAATGTATCATAAATCCTTTATATAATTATACTCTCAATATTTTAAATTTTAAGATGGTAAATAAATCCTCCTTAGTTTTCATCCCATAACCTTAAATATGGATGTAAATGGGTAGGGTAGGGTACGGGTTGGACAAATCCACATACTACCCTCTACTCTATTTATCTTACTCTTACCCTACTCTATTACCCTAAAATTGAATATCGGGTAGGGTACGGGTATACCCGTCGGGTATGTGAATAATCCACGGGTAAATAGGTACCCGCAATTATTATAAAATATTATATGAATATCCGTCGTTTCTCAAACTTGATCAATCCTACCCGTATTGAAATTAAAAAGTTTTTTTAAGTATAAATATAAATTTGGAATTAAATAATGTACTTAAATATTATTAATTAAAAACTAAATAAATGATGTAAATACGTAATTTAAAAATTAAATAATATAATATAGTATATATAATTTTTGAAATATATAATATTATAATATAAATAAAAATAAATATATTATTTGGGCATAATTAATTAAAGATTAAATAATGTAAATATGAATATATAAATATATAGTGTAAATAAAAATGTATAACATAATAGTACTATATATATATAGTATTATATAAATATAATATGTATAATATATAATATCGGGTAAACGGGTCGGGTAAACAGGTATAAAAGAAGATCCCGTACACTACCCGTACCCACAAAATTTTTATCGGGTTCGGGTATTAGCCTACCCGTTACCCAATAAAGCCTACCCTACCCGTACCCACCACCTCGGGTACCCGCGAATAACCCGACCCTGCGGATAAAATTGACATCCTTAACCTCAAATAATCTATTTTTTATTAAAGGATTTAGAAGGTAGATAAATTTATATAAACACAATTAATGTTCTAATTTTCTTTTTTTTAACAATATTTTAAGATCTTAATATTAAGATAAAATGTGAATAAAATATTATTACATTATCTATTATCTATTTAAAGCTTTAAGATAAGTTCGGATATTTTATTTGGATGTATGCATTAATTCCTAGTCAAAGTATAATAAGGAAAACCAATAGATATCTTCTATAAATACTTATACAAGTAATCTCACCCTTGATCCACTTCCTAATTAAACCTAGTTACAACAATTCTTCAAAACCTAATCCGAAGAATGTTGTGTAGTGAGTCAGGCAAGTGCATGAAATCATCATCCTCAGCTTCTACAAGTGGAGAAACCAAGGTTAAGAAACCGAAAGCTCAGTGAGAAGAAATCAAGAAATGCATTCTTGATTGCGGTGGTGATGCAAAGAGCGTGGTTCTGTTGATCCAGAGGAAGCTGTTAGATTCCGATGTGGACCCGGATAAAGCTAGACTGTCGTTGGATCCAGAAGAAAAATGTCATTTTTGTTGTTAATCCATTAGTAATTACTAGCGGATTGAATTCCGTTGGTAAATTCCATTGTTAAAAAATATTTTTTTTGTAGTGCAAGGGATGTATTTAAGAAGTTGGAGTACCAACCAACAATACATGTTGGTTGAAAACCGGAATAAGTTCTGCAAGACGAACAAGTACAGAAGTACCAGGAATGAGTTATGTGAGACGAATAAGTACAAAAGTGGGGCGACTATTCAGGTTTGGGCTTTCCATAAGATCGACGGCGCGGATAGCTTGTGTCTTGCAATCGTTCACTCTGCGCCTGCCCTTCTTTTTAATACTAAATATTTTTGTAAAGAATCATAGTCTACAGCAAATAAAAAAAAATATATTTTTTACCGACGGAAAATGTCATATTAATTCAAGAAAATTCAATTATGTTGGTAAATATTTCTGTTACTAATAATTTCGTTGGTAATTATCAACGGATTAAATTCCGTTGATAAAATAAAGAATAAATTCATTGACATTCATTTACTAAAAGAAAATTATCATTTTATTTGTTGCCAATCAGTTGGTAATTACGTACCCACCGGTTAAATTCTGTTGATAAATTTCATTTGCTAATTTTTTTTTTTTAATGTTCAACATTGTTATTTTTGTGTTTGTCATGAAATTAGATATTTATTTTCTCTATTTCCATTGTTTTGGATTATGATCAATCTACTGAATTGGTAAATTTTATTTAAGTGACAACATTGATTATGATCAATCTATGTTTTAATAAAATTCGTGTTTCATCTGTATTTTTGTTGTGTAATTAGTGCATGGTATTTTAATAATCCAGTTCCAGTTCTTGGTGGTAGTAATCACTGAAGAAAGTTTTCCAACAAATTTTTAATTTATTTTTTAAAAATAATTATAGGGATTGATTGTGATGCAACTATACAAGTAACAAGACTAAGAAATCAAATTTATCTACATCGAATCTAAGAATAGCTGCACTTAGAATTTACTACTATTTAATTTTAGCATATTAATTAGTAACAAGACTAATTAAGAAATCAAAGTCATCCATGCACTTCAACGTTATTAAGTTTTTTTATTTATTTTACATCATTATGTAAAATAAAATAATAAAAGGGCCGGCTATTAACACCCCCGCTTTCACTATACACACCCCGATAGCTAAATACACCCCAAATTAATTCTTTTAATTCTAATTTTCCACTTTATACACTACATAAAATACAATTTTACCCTTCTTACTAAATATCCCTTTTGGAGCCCTAATTTCCAATCTTCACTTCATAAAATACATACCATTTCTCACTTCTTAAATATTTCAAGATAAGAATTATATATATGTATTTTAATTTAGGATTAATTGCATTAAAATATATGACATTTTCTTCAATTTTCAATTTAATTACGAATTTATTTTTTTATCAAAAAAAATACATGATCTTTCTATCATTTATTAATTTAATCACGAATTTTTTAATCAATTTAAAACACATTTTTGTTATATTTTCTCAATTTAATCATAATTTTTTTAATATATATATATATATATTAAAAATTTAGAATTTAATCACAAATTATTTATTAAAAAAAGTATAACTATATTACTTAATAAAAATCAAGATATATTAAATATTTAAAATATAATATATAAATCTATATAATATAAATATTAAAAAATTATACAACAATTCATAAAAATTTATTGTGCTTTAAAATTAAATCAACACTATTATAATAATTTTTTTAATTTTGAAATTAATAATTCTGCATCGCAACACAGTGTAGTTTAAATAAATTCATAATAATTAAAATAATTGAATAAATAAAAAAATTGAACACACTGTACGTTTAACCTTTAATTTATTTCATATAATTGAATTGTGTAACGCCTTGTTACAACAATTTTAATGAATTTTTTTTAATATTTATATTGTAGTATTTTAAATATTCTTTATTTAATGAGTCTTAATTTTTATTAATTAAAATAGTTATATATTTTATTCATAAAAAATTGTGATTAATTAAAGAGTACAAGTTATTATTACATACTATAATATATATGTAAGGTTAAACTTGTCTTTTTGTATAGAGATAACTTAGTTCATATTATTATTGGTGTGTGTATAGTGAAATCGAGAATGTTAATAGCCTAAAAAATAACTACCCACTTCCCTTATTTTAATCCAAAATCATCTTATATTTTAGACAAAAATTTGTGTTAGATTGTAGGGTGACTTTTGTGAGATGCTTAAGATAGGATAACTTTTATATTAAAAACTGATACATGTAAAGTAATAACGGTAAATTATTTCTTACAGTAAGTTATAAAAATTAATAACAGATTTTTTTAAAAATAATAATATTTTTAATAATAAATGATAAGTAATTAAAAAAGTTTAAAGTGATTTCACGGCAATACATTGATTTTCTTTTGAAAAGTAAATATAGTGCGTACATATCATTTGTTTAAGTAATAACATGTACTCCATTACATTATTACTATTTTTACATATGCACTTTTAGTTATTTTGGCTTGTTTTGAATTTTCCGCATAAAAATACAAATATTGCTATTTTACATTTTTTTTTAGGATTAAATGAAAAGGCAATTAGTCGGACTAAAAAAAGCGACACAAAAAAAATTAATGTATTTCATGATATGACTGGTTTATATTTTAAACTCTAAATTTTTATATAATTAAAATCAATAAGCAATAGAAAAACGGATTTCATGATATGTATTTCATAATTAAAAACGGTTTATACCCAACCAAAAGTCATGAATTGTATTTCATTTTAGTACATACAACCATGATTTCATAGCGTATACACAGCCAATAGTAGGACTTGAATTAATCAAATAATATTCATCATCATTTAAACTGTTTATAGGATTCAGATTTAAAAAGCCCAATAAGTCCAAGTTGGGACTTTCGACATCTCAAACATCTATGCATACAGTTAATTTATAAAATATATTTATTTTATTTATGTTGATTTAACAAGAAATTCAATATCTATCTAATTAATATCCAAAATAAATTATATAATCTCAGTATTTATAATATTTTCAAATTTCAGAAAATTTCAATCCCGACCACTAATTTATTTAATCTATGAATTAGAAGCCGAAGCAGCATATGTTCAAAGATTAATTTAGACCCATTATATTATGAATTTTAAATATTAAGGTCCATTAGCCCATTAGTCCATGTAGGTGGAAAATTAGAGAGGGGGGGAGAGAAACGCGTCACAGTAGCTGGAAAATTAGCTCCGGATGCTTACAATTTTCTTACCTTATTTAAACTACCCTACCCTACCCTACCCACTTGTATAAAACCCCTCCTTCCATTGCAAACCTAATTTCATACTACATTACAAATTACTTTTCAATTTAGAGCAGAATGTCTAAGAATTGGCGAGAGTGGAGTGCGTTGGTTGATTTGGCGGTGATTCTGTACGAAGGAAAAGCCGATTTGGTGGCCAAGTCCAGTTCTGATGTTGGTGTTGTTGATGATTGTAAGAAGAGAGGAAGAATTGGAGGGCATAGGAAAGCATCATCAACTTGGGGGAATTGGGGTGGTTTCAAAAAACCTCGTAGTGGGTATGTCATGGTGTCGAATTTTGGTGTTGTTGATGATTGTGGTAAGAAGAGAGGAAGAATTGAAGGCATCAATTTCTGCAAGAAATTTCAAGAAACCGATTGAGGAGGAAAGGGCAGGTGGAGCGAGTGAAGAAGAAATGAAGAAATGATTGCGGGGGTGATGTTGAGCGTGCGATTCTGGTAATGGTAATCGACAAGGAACTGTTTGAATCGGATGTGGATTCGGGTAAGGCCAGATCCGCACCGGCAGGTAACTGACCCGAAAGAGTTCTTGAGGAATGGGCCGAGTTAAAACACAACCCCATAGGGAAAGGGATCCCGGTGACGGTGTTTGGAGGGGCAGCAGTATGCAGTATGCGCTTCAAAAATTGGAGTTCCAACAAACAGTAACAAAAATTGGAATCACTTCTGCAAGACCAATGGATATAAGAGCCAGATTACCACTCTTCAGCTCTGGGCTTTCCTAAAGATTAACGATGGTAGCTTCTGTCTTGCAATCGCTCATTATAGGACTCAACCACAGTAGCTTATGTCTTGCAATCGCTGCTGATTATAGGACTTTGATTATACTTTCTCTTTTTTTTCTTTTTTTTTTTTTATTTGTGTGGAAATCATAAAATAAGATAGTATTATTTGCTATATATTTTGTATATTTTTTGTGTTGTATGGTTAATTTGTTTATGGGTTATATTTTGTTTAGTTTGTTAGCAGAAAGAAAAAGGAAAAAAGGAATTAAAGAAAAAATTAGGAGTTAACTGTTGTCTGTTGGCATATACTAATAAATAATGTTGATATATATATATAATACTTATAATTAACAACTCTAATCTTGCTTTCTTCATGAGTAATTCTTCATGGGTTATGTGAGACGAATAATTCCGGCAAGTCTGTGTCTTGCGCCTGCCCTCATTTTTAATTATTTTGGTACAGAATCATAGTCAACATTGTTATTCAAAATATTTTTGTAAAGAATCATAGCAAAATACTAGATGCGAACCTGTATTTGGTGGCGAACGTGTCCCTTATGACAGAAGGCGAATTGGATCTCCAATTTCTGAACAACATATATACTTCCGTCTTCTGTGGAACCACCGATGACGGAAGTATATGTGTGGTTCAAAATTGGAGATCCAATTCGGCTTCCATGTTCGCCTGCCCGCTCAGCCGGTCATGACCGTCGTTGACGTCGCACATGAACAGCTTCTTCTTCATCACCAGAACCGCTTTCTCTACATCAACGATCCGCCGCCTCGCTTCTTCACTCATCACAGCCGGATCATCCAATTTCGGTTTATCCACTTTTGCTTTCTTTCTCTTGTGAACAACATCACTCTCACTCTCACTCACTCTCAATCTTCTTCATCTCTTACTATTTTCTTCACTAGTCTTCATCGCTACTTTCTTGTCCTCCATGCCTTTCCAAATGAACTTTATTTTGGGTTTAGGGTTTGATTTCTTCTGATCGCCATGATGAAGATCATCGATTGGTTTCTTTTGATTTGCGGATGATTTCTTGTTTTGGAGAAATCTGTGTACTTCATCCAAATCCACCTCTCTCGCACGCAGCTTCTTCCCCAATTCAACCAAATAATTCCACCGACGAACCCTAATTACGTTGCTTGGTTTTCGACACATTCTACTTAACAATATTGATCAACAAAGAATTCCTCCAAAAAACGATCAAACAAGTGTATAATTTCGATTTGGGGTTTTTAGGAATGTATGAGATTAGTAATTAAGCCAAGTGTGTGAGTACAGCTTATATAACATGTATTTTAGGGTTTAAGTCTATCTAATCTAATATCCACTACCAAAAATCATATATATATTATTTTACTGCATGAGTATTTCACACTTCTTTAGATGTAGTCGGTAATATTCTCTATATACTATATCGGTCCAAATTCCCCCATTCCACTTGGCATTTCAATCCATATTTGTTTCATAACATATTTTTTTAATAAAAATACTATATCCTATTAAATGACCATAAAAATACTATATTCCATTACATTTTGTTTTGTTTTGTGCTACTACTTTGATCGTCAACACGTACGATAGGACGTAGGACGAGAGAGAAATCACTAACCACTAACCTCTCACCTAACCGTGTTAAGAACTACGAAAATAAATTTATATTAGGAAACCTCAATTCCTCATGATCTTGATAGTTTTGTAGAAAGAATAATTAATGGGATAACTCAAAAGAGCTTTTGCAAAAAATTTCAGTCAATTAATAGTTTAATCACTCATGAGTTGATATTTGCGGGCAAGTGTTAAATGAATGCACTAATTGAACTTTCCTAATACTCCCTTCATCCCACACCATTCTTCATATTTTTCTTACTAGTTTTTTTTACCCGTGCGCTGCACGGGATTTTGTGTTACAAATAATGTTTTTTAAATATTTGATACTAATGATTTAAAGACGAATAAAGTTATATGATCTATTTACAAAGATGTATAATCGTGAAGATTTTGTGATTAACTAAATTTGAAAATTGAATATTATAATTTAATTTTATATTCTTTGAATATTTGTTTATTTTACCCTTAGAGTTTTGGGAACAAAGTTATTCATATATATGTGTTGATCTATTTATATTTGTTGAATTTGTTTTATATTAATTTGATAAGATTATGTATTTTCTGTATGTTTATATGTCCTATATGTTTATAAATATTAAATACAAAAAGAGTGACT
The DNA here is from genome assembly GCA_023678885.1 of Pogostemon cablin. NCBI lineage: Eukaryota > Viridiplantae > Streptophyta > Magnoliopsida > Lamiales > Lamiaceae > Pogostemon > Pogostemon cablin. The sequence goes on along the minus strand of CM042960.1, from coordinate 5,065,561 downwards.
GAAGTTATAAAATTATAAACCAAAACTTTAATGTAATTAAATAATACTCCCTCCGTTCCAGAAACGGTTCTCTGGGACGGAGGGAGTATATTATAAAAATTTATTTGGGTATCATTAATTAATTACTAAATCTTTTAATGCAATAAATTAATTAATATCAAATTAAAATTAATTAAATTATACCATGACAAAGAAAATTGAGTTTCTTACTTATACACACAATGACAAAGTAAGGATAGTGTTCACTTCACTCACTAATGCACAATACATTTCTAACTTCTCTGCACAGACTCATTTATTCATTTTCTAAGCTTTAAAATATCTACAATATAAAGTTGAGAATTCAATTGTAAATATACCACATAATTCTTCATATTCAATTTTACACGTCAACCGAACAAACACCTACACACTGAGAAACTTCACCCAACAGAAGCTGTCCCATTTGATATTAATCGAAGATAATTTATGGAATCCACCTTCTATTAAATCAAGCACGAGTATATTGCTTGACCACTTAACTGCCACAGCTCCAACATAAAAACATACTCTCACTGTCTCACAACATTAATACTTGACCTTAGGTAAAAATTATCCTAAACAATATAAGTTATATTTTGACGCAAGTTGAGAGAAACACCCAAACTCCATTCCAATTCATGGGAAATATTCATATAACATTTCATTGTCTTAAAAAAGTTTAATGTTGAAAAAGTCACTTAAAAAGATATTTCTCACGATGTTAAGTTCAACCCACAATTTAAAACCAAAGTTTATTTTGATATTATTAATTGTCATTTTTAATTAAGTAAATGTACTCGTATTATTTGAACAATATTATATATGTTCTATTAAAATGAATTGAAAAATAGGATGTAATGGCAAATTTAACAGAAAAGCAGTTTTGATAAATCATCATGTGTCGTGCCAATGTTATCAACTATATGTATCGTGATGGTTCTTCATGCTACTTAGAATCTATCTACCCTCGTAATCAGAGACTAACTCATCTTGCAAAAATCTTAGCAGCGTATTTTGTGCAATTTGGTGGATAATCTCCTCCTAGATAGCTAGGTTACCTGAAATAAAATAGTTCCCACACAATTCATAAAGACACTCAAGAAATCCAAATGCAAACTAAAACCATGCTACAATATAATTTAATTACCATATCAGATTCTAGCGAACTCAAGCATTCATCGGATTGTTATTGCTCTTATACGCTCAATTTGTGAGTTTTCTTGTTTCCATTCTTGAAGTTCATAAGAAGACACTAAGAAGAATCAGATAAAGAGTTTTGAGTTAAAATCATTTTTAGTCTCATAACTATAAGAAATTTTTAATTCCATCTCAAAAAAGATAACATTTAAATTTCGTCCCATAACTCATAAATTGGGCCAATTTTGGTCCCAAAATCGACGGAAATTGGTTTCTTGGCCGGAAATTAGCACCAGCAGGTTCCACTTGAACATTGTAAATGATTGAATCACGCATGGTCGCCTCATCATTTCATTCCACTAAACCCCATCATTCTTAATTCCCTTACTGAAGCTCGCGAAGGAAGGGAGGGAGGAGGGACAGGAGAACGCCGCTAAAGCCATCGGATTGCTTGGCAGAGATCCAAAAAGCGTCGAACACATCGTGAACGCCGGCGTCTGCCAGGTGTTTGCGAAAATTCTCAAAGGACACATGAAGATTCAAATCGTTGTAGCTTGGGCTGTGTCGGAATTAGCAGCACATCATCGGAAATGCAAAGATCCATTCGCCCAAAACAACGTAATCCGATTGCTCGTCAGTCATCTCGCATTGGAGACAATTCCAGAACACAGCAAGTAAGCCATAGCCAGCAAGAACAACATGTCCATCCACTCCATCGTCATGGCTAATTCCACCTCCAAGAACAACACCAATGGCGAAAACATGGAAAACCAGAGTCAGATGCAAAGTTTAGTCACAAATGCAATGCAATCCCAATCTCAATCTCAATCACAATTGCCACATCAGTTAACAGACCAACAGCAACAACAAAAACACAAGCCACACCATGGCTTACCAGGAAGCAACATTAAATGAAGAGAGTTCGAAGATTTCGAAACGAAAGCAGAGATGAAATCCATGGCAGCCAGAGCTCTACGTTACCTCTGTGCAGGAAACCTCTCCATCTGCGCAAGCATCACAGAATCCAGAGCCCTCCTCTGGTTAGCCGTCCTCCTAGAAGAAGGCCACGACAATTTAATGATCATGTGAGGCGCACGTGTAAATTTCCGGCCAAAACACCAATTTCCGGCGATTTTGGGACCAAAATTGGCCCAATTCAGGAGTTATGGGACGAAATTGAAAATTTTATCTTTTTTGGGACAAAATCAAAAATTTCCTATAGTTATGGACTAAAAATGATTTTAACTCAAGAGTTTTAGTTTGATTAAAGCAAGCAGGAAACTAAGCAAATATGTTTCAAAGTGAATAAATTTTAATAAGTAGGATTATTCCCTTTGGACATAGAATTGGAACTCAACCATGAATTTGAAGTTATTTTTATCTTATTACAAACTTCAAAAATCAGATTACCTTATAGGAATAAGCAATGAGAATGGTCAATAATGAATAACTTTGTCCACAACAAAGGTATTGAATAAGCAGAACATGTTTTAAAATGAATTACCAGAAAAACATAATCTTAATAATAGTCAATAAAGTTGAATAATTGAAAATATGATGAATAATTTTATATATATTGATAATGAATAAATGGGATTTTGAATAATATTATAAATAACTATATCAATGAACAAAAATATATAATTTTATTCATAATGAAATTATAATGAACATCAATGGATGCATATGGAAAGCAAGCAACCATTTGGCAAAATTTGCACAAAAATAAGATCATAAGGCATGGAACACAAATCATCACTATTGAAGACAACCTTTCCCGATTCCCATGCAGCATGCATCTCGACTTTCAGATAAAATAGAGTTTTCCAAGAAAAAAATCATTAATCAATATTATTTGGATTCATAAAATACAATTTAATAAACTAATTAAAAAATAAAAACCCAAGAACAGCATTGCACAACCTAAAAGAAACTTGACCATAATAATCATGCAAGAAATTCCAGTTTATGAAAGCACATGTAAAGGAACTAAAAAAATTATCATACCCATAAAACCGAAGACAATCTCTATGTGGAGAATGGCCATAGCAAGCTACTCTGCTAGCATCTGCATGGTTTGAAAAACATAGCTCCAGATAATTCCCAAGTGACAATCCCTAGGCAGCATCAGACATAGCGATTGTGAATATACTTTAGCCCTTGGACATACATGATGCAATTATAGTTGAATAATGAATATTTTGCCTGATCTTAATTGACATCGTAGTTTTCCTAGTATATTATACTATTTTATTTTGCATTGGGAAGTATCAGAATTAGTATATATACACAATATAAGTCCTGGTATATATATATAAATGCAAAAAGGAAGCATCCAGCTAGGAAGTCTCCAGTAACAGACTCCTACAAATAGTGATATCACTGTTAAGTTCACTCTTCTCACCTCTCAAACCATTAATAATTCACAGGTATTATACAACTGTTAAAATATATTAGTAAGAAACTTGATTCACTTACTGATATTAGTATTATCATTAAAGAAATATTTGCCCATGATTCTCAAGTAATTTAACAATATCTCATGATTCTCATAAGTATTTTCATTGAAGAACCATGTATATGATTTAACTAATGAAGTTCAAATAATTGATATTTGATAATAGCAACTATAGAATACACATTAAACTTGAATTTCATCAATCAAGATCAAATAAATAACTAAAAATCACTAATACTTCATAGTTTCAAAAGTTGACTACATCAATCCTCAATGTATATTCGACTTTCTGAATAGAGGGAGTGTTAAAATACAAGCAGTCATGTTAGTTTTTTATCTTTGTGAAAATTTAAATATAACGACAAAAGATATATTTTATGTAATTCCAGTGCCTCGTCACACTATATATATACTCGGATAATGTCATATAAATCTGTCAAGTCACACACCAAAAGTATTTGTCAACTTCAATCTCGGATAATGTCATATAAACCTGTCAAGTCATACGCGTCACAAAGTACATGAATTCACATAAAAATACTCGGATAATTCCAGCCCTTACCAGTTACACACCAAAGGCTACCTACATTCAATTTTTATGGTATACTCAAGTGAAAGAGAAATTACAGTGCAAGAGACGATAAAAAATAATTATTTATATCGAGGACATGACATTATCCACAAATCCTGTACTTGAATGTCAATGATAATAAAACATGCTATACATATTTCAAGCGTGTTGTAATAAGAAGAAAACATATGTTAACAACACATAAGGGCTTACCTTGCAGCCACCCAATTTGATGGTGTGATACTTCTGCAGAAATCCTTACCAACCACAATTTATTTTTGAGAACTTGAATAGTGGTTTTAGGGAGTACCACCTTCAAGATATCTTCAGCAATCACAAAGAAGATTCAAAGAAATAACGGTGATTATAGAAAAACCCACAATGCATAGAGGCCTTGCAATTGAGCCACACTCCATGCTAGCAATTGCACACTTGATCCTATCATTCGATTTATGATATTAGTACATGGGCGATTAGAGTCCACATCACATTTAAAGAAAGTAAAATTAAATTTAAAATATGTATTTTTTGATAAAACCCGCTCTTAATCAAGGAAATTAACTAACAGAGGACATCATTAGACCATATACGTAAATTGTTATCCATTAAACTAAGAACAAAATAGAAGGCCACATAGCCAAAATCAAACTAAATCCTAATCTTTTGATAGAAGGATGTGAATATGAGGTTTATGAAGATGCAACATCATGAGCAAAAGTTATGCAACATCAGTATGAATGTGAATTCAGGACCAAACTAACTAAAGTAAACAGAAATTAAATTAAGAAGAAAAAAAATGAGGGGGTGTGGCATTGTGCTGACATAATTTCATCTCATCAGGTAAGGTGTGTTCATTGTTGGAGTTGTCATTATTCACGGTCTTTGCACTGTCAAATGCTTGTAATACTGGATTGGACTTAAAAAATAAAACTTCGGTTTTCTGTAAATCTAGAGCTAGTAACTGATAATAAGTGGCTTGAGACATAAAGTTCAAGATAACAGATTTACAATCAAACTATCCAAAGTTCACACATTTATCTTAATCACCTCTAATAAAAAAAATCTTATTAATTCTAGCACAAACACATTCAAGAAAACATGAATTAAGTAAATCACAAATTACAGTAACAATTGGGCCCATAACTCAATAAAGTTTAGGTTTCTAAGAATCTTTATCAACAATATTTTTTCTACAAAGATTCGAGCTCAAAAATCAAATTATAATCGTTAAATATTCATGCACAAATTATTTAAAGCTACCAAAAAATAAAGAAATATGAGAACCTCCACTTACAAAGGTAGCGTGGTTTCTGATTGGCATCCTTGCCGCAGATGCTCACTTGAGACCTACCTGATCCAGTCTCCGCGGTAGAGACCTCATCAATATTCTCTAAGTAAATCTGCTTCAGTATAAACAAAGCTCAATCAAAATATAAATTAATATGTTTTGAAGACATGTATTCTTGAGAATAAATTAGAGAAAAAAAAGGAAAAACCAACCAATCGGATCTTGAAAAATGAGAAATAAAATTAATAAATAGCCCAAATGTCAGTGATAATCAGCATACCTGATTCATTCTCCTAGGTAGAGACCGCAACAATATTATTCACTGTGTAACTCTATTGCAGTACAAACAAAGCCCAATTAAAATATAAATTAATGTGTTCCGTAAACATGCATTCTTGAGAAGAAATAAGGGAAAAAATAAAAAAGATGAATAAATCAACCTGATTCAGTCTTCTCAGTAGAGACCGCAACTAATATTTACTTCTGGATCTATTTTTAAAAAAAATGATACTGATCATAAAGTCTTATGATGAAAAGCTCCTTAATCATGACCATATTTACTTAATAATAACATTTAAACTGATCGATCTCTAAGGAGAGAGAATTTATAAAGATAGAGAAATGAGAAATCATAAATTCAAACCTTTTTCTTGATATCGCAAGCTTTCATATTCGATTTGGAGCTTTACTTACTCTTTTGCAGAGTTATGAGTTAATTATTGGATTCCAGTGGACCCAAAAATCTGAAAAAATAAAACACAAATCAATACATCACAAACAATCACTACAATATGATCCAAATAATATCAACAAATCAATAATCAAAAATTATAAATTCTTGAAATCAGAACACAGTTGTAGATAAAAAAAACATGAAAATGAAGAATAAATAAATGGAGAACAATAAGCAATCTGGAATAATATGTGAGCATTGTGATTGTAGACAATGTTTCCCTACATCATTTTTTCCCCTAAGAAAAGAGCTTTTAAACAGACTAAGCATTACCATTGCATTCAATCTTGGATCAGGTGGTTAGCTATAGTTTCCATAGCTGCAACTTTATTCCTGTAAAAGACATAAAATGAATTCTAAATGTTTCAATAAGAGAGACCAATAAAACGACAATATTGGCAACATCTTAGCAATACTATGTAGCACTGTATTGATAAATTTTATGAAATAATGTATAAGATGCAATAACCTAATTTCTAATTTTTATTATTAATTGATGTATAGACCTAAAAAATGCCTCTTATGAGAGACCAGAAAAAAGAATGTTATACTTTTTTAATTTGGTGAGTTCAGAAACAAACAACTCAAGAGCCATACAATGAGTGGTGGTGCTCTACTACGGTATCATACAAAACTATTTTTTTAATTTGTTTGCATCCAAGAAAAAAATATCATGTAAGTGTCATACAAAACTATTTTTTCTTTGATAGTTAGCATAAAAGAAGATACCAAGAAAATGTATCTATATGAATTTTCTTTTTATTTAAGAATTACAAGAAACTCAAAAAAAACACACATTCTTTAGTTAAAAATTCCAAGAACCTCAAAAGTATACACGGATGAATATAAAATATCACAAAACTGCAGAAAAATATCGAAATAAAGATGAGATATGCAAGAATTGGCAGCATAGCAAGAAGCCTCAACTTTCCAGACTCCATATACTCTCTAAAATTGCCCCTCTCTGTATCTCCCTCTCTTTACACTTCTGTAGCGTAGATACACTGGAGTCGCTTCTGATATTTCTTTCATTAATCTGTAAGAAGAGAAAAGGGATTTAAAACCAATTATGTAGATGAATTTCGCTGGAGGAAACATTACGTCAATAATAATTAGAGGGCTCATTATTTTCCAGCCCACTCCGTATCGTTATCTATGAGTGCAAGATCAACAAAACAATTAGAAAACTTGATCACTTGCTTCCATCATCATGTAATTAAGAGTATTGTAGCAAGAGAACTAATTACAATGAACTAAAAATGTGAAATGAATGTAACAAAAAAAAACAATTAATTACATTGTGAAGAACATTCACTGTAACACCATACTACATATTCTCTATAGAAGTAAACAACAGATTACTATTGAGTTCATTTTTCTTCCCATAAAAAAATAAAAATAATTTTTCTCATCCAAAAAATCATAAGACTGCTAGCAAATTAGATGAAAGGATAGCTATTCACAATTAGCATTAAAAAACCACATAATTTATTGTAGACTTCAAGTTCACTAACAATTAGACACGTATCAAACTCACAAAGTTGACAGATATAGCATCCTGAAAACTTAAGAGTCAATAAGCCAAATCCACATATAAAGGTTGCATACATAATCATTATCTCCTACATGAAACAGAAATTTTTTTTAAGATATATAAAAATCAAACTTTTAATGAAAAACATAAATTATGTGGAAATAATAAGAACATGATTCAATTCCAAGTGCTTAATGTCTACCAAACATCTCACCAACGAAATCAAATAACCCCACGAAATTAAAAAATAATGTAAAAATAAGTAAAACCCTAGAACAATATAATTTACCTCCTTTAATGGCGCAACACTTGAACAAAAAAAAAGAAAAGAAATTCAAAATTGCACATCCAATAAAAGCTTGCAGAGTATTATTACATCTAAATTATATTATATTTTCAATGCATTACTCAAATTGATATTAACTCCACATGTAAGTAAGGAAAAATTCTAAATTTTGTAGAGATTTTATTAAGGAAGTTAATGACTTGTAAATTCATATCTAAAAACCATTCTGCAGATGCTTATAATCAATGACAACTCATCAATGTGTAATGCATCAATCAAGTTCCCAAACCACATCAAACAAATACCTCTCATTACGAATGAATACATAAGAAAATTGATGGAATTATTTAATGAAAGCAAAATATGCAGAGTATGTAAAAATGTTCGTGTTCTGAGGTGATGATTGACTGTTACATTATGAATTGCAAATATACATAATCAATTGATGATTGAGGATATATAATCAATTGCACGGGTAACATTTCAAAGATCGATATTCATCTCGAACTGTTTCACATGTGTATGCTTGATCACACAGCAAAGCCAAACAAAAGAAAGTGAGGGATTTGAAGTTTCCAGGAGTTCGGGTGGGAGGTGAGTGTGGGAGTTGATGAACCAATAAAAATAAAATTATAAAGAATTCATTATAACCCTTCATGAGTTGAAGTTAATTAAATTTATGATAGAGTGTAGAGATGAATTATTCATGAAAAAATTTTCAGAATAGTATTAAGAAGTTTATTTACCTTTTTGCAATGTGAAAATCATAACTGCAAAAGTGCTATTATGTAAACAGCTAATATACCCTTGCTACCATCTTGAGCCAATAAAGTCACAAAGACCATTAAACACACTCCTATCCAGGTGTAAGAAGAAGTTCTCATATTATTGGTTAATGAGAAAGAGTGGAGGAAAAAAGGGTTAGATGTAATCAAGGGGAGACATTTTTGTTATGTATAAAATTGACTACATCCCAATTAATAAAAGTTGATGCATATTCTGATATATCTTATAGAATTTGAATTAAAAATAATTATGTTAAGAATAAATAGGAAATGTCTAGAAAATTACATAGCATCCAGAAAGTAAAATGATGCATGTCTCTTAAAATGTTCTGGTCTATTGTAGAACACTCAAGACCACCGTAATAATTTAGAGAAAGGGAACAACTTAACTATAATTGATTGAACAAAATCACCATATAAGTTTAAATTTTTCATTGAAGTATTTTTACAAACACTTGGCATGCTTAGGTTTTTTAAGATCAAATTTAGTTCAAAACGTACCTAAAAAAAGATAAACGACATTAACCTGAATCTCCGACCCCAGCTCTTGTGGCGACACATAATCAACCTTAACCTCATCACCAGTATGTGTAGCAACCTAAACAGCCCAAAATGTATTCGTCTTGCTAGATGGGCAGACCCTTTCGGAGTTGACAAAATCCTCAACTTGAAAATGGTTCGTCGGGTTTCAACATCTGTTTCCTCTTTACGGCTGTCATCTTCGTTGTCTCCAATGTCCCCTACTTTATTTTCCACAATGGTTTCGAATTCACCATCATTGAGACAGTGGCGGCGGCACCAAGATTTTCCCTTATTCCTTGCAAACAACGTCTCATTATTCAATTTGGAATATTAAAAGGGTAATTCACCGATGGGCTTATTCAAAATCTTAGTGTTGGCAGTGTACTGAGAGCAAAAATCAAAACAAAGAATTAAAATCAAATTAGAGAAAAAAATTCAAAATAAATCAAGAAACCAATTTTAGAAAAGAGAAATGCCAATTTTCGTAAAAGAGAAAAGATGATGGAAGAATGGGGGTAAAGAAGACCACGATTAACAGGTAGAATTGTAGAAAGTAGATGAAAGAAGAATGAGAACTTTACCATCGATGACAGAAGAATAGGGAATGGGAATATGACAACTCCATCACTCAACACGGATGATTTCAGAGAAAAAATTGATAAAGGGAATGAGAACTTACCATCGATGACAGATGATTTCAATGGGTGTTGTACCGATATAAACAAAAATACATTAGGTTAGTATGAACAGACGGATGAGATTAATTTTTAAAGATGAATGGCTAAGATTGAAATTTAGAACATGCCATAAATAAAAACTGGCTTTTAGGTGGAAAAAAAATGACAAAAATGTCTCACCTTGTGCTATTATATATATAAAGATTTATTCCTCCCACACCACATTTCACACCTTAAAAAGAAAACATCATTTTATCTAACAATTTCAAAAGTTACTTTAATTTTAAATTTACCATTCATTTTTCACACACATACCATTACTTTAAATTTTTTTATTATCTAAAAATATTATAACATCTTCTAAAGTCAACAAAATTAGTAAAAAAATACAATTTTTTTAACATGGTACATAAAACGAAAAGGGGTAAACAAGAAGGGGATGAAGGGAGTATATGTTTATTTTCCTAAATGAGAACTTAACACCGTTAATTTTAGGGGTTAGTGACATTTCTCTCTCATCTTATGTGTCAACGATCTAAGTAGTGGTGTTGAAGATAATGTATGAAGGTGACATAGGGAATTCGAACCAGATGACAGTTAAAAATGTATTTAGATTTATCCAAAATCTCAGTGATTATTTTTATATAATAAAAATTCAACTTTTTGTTTGAACTAAACACAAATTAATTAAGTTTGATTCTGATTCTGTCGCTATAAGTTGTTCTTATTAAGTTGAATTTAAATTATAATATCCTAACTATAATTTGATTCTGGACTAAACCTATATTATACAAAAAAATATTTGGTGATGATAAAACTCTCACATAGCTGAGAAAAAAATTACTCCATAAACATAAAAATTCTACATGGTGTCACACTATACCTAGAATTAATTAACAAGCTTAATCAATCTGAATTTGATCGTACGAATTCTTTATGTTTTTTTTTGATAGATTCTCAAATTATTCGTAAAAATATTTTAAAATAACTTTAATTTGAGATAAGTTTAACAAGAGTTAAAAATTTATTCTATTCAATAATTATTTTAAATTTTAAATTTTGTCTCAAGAAAAATATTTGTATCAATTTAGTATTATAATTATTTATTTTTTTCAATTTTATCAAATTTTCGTCTGAACTCTTTTTTTTTTTTGTTGCTAGAAATTAACTTTCTTTGCTGGAAACCCGTCACTTGCAATGCATGTGACGACACAATTTGGGGGAAACCGACGTGACAATGCAAATGAAATTGGAACAGTCAAATTTAGAGTCCGACTAGGGTGCACCAATGCATCTGGCCAATATTAACCGTTAGATTAATGTACAATTCAATCTTCATATTGAAAATAATAATAATAATAATTTTTTAAAAAAACAAAAAACTACCCACTATCTATTTTAACCTATAAACTTGGAGTGCACCTCAAAATTACCCCAAAATTCAACATCATCAAATAAAAAAAATTTAAAAGTTGAGTCAGCAGTCAAGTCATTTCTTTAACAACTTTACAAATTTTAAATAGCCAAAAAAATCTTTAATAAAAGAATAAAACCAAATAGATACAAAATGCAATTAAAACTTATAAGAAAACACTATAAGAATAGTATTAAGATCATTTTTTTAATTAATTAATTAATCAAATTTAATATTTTTATAATTATGAAAAAGCCTAATATTCTCTGAATCTAAAGGTAATTTCTCGCATCGAATTGAAATCTACCAATCAATAATTTTATCTTCATCAAATAATTTATTAATGAAATTAATAAGAAATCTTAAAATATATATTTATTTTATTCGAATTTTTTTAATATAATTGAGAAATCTACCAATCAATAATTTTAACTTCATTAATTAATTTTGCGCAAATTTTTTTTCTAAACATTCGATTAAGAGAGGTTAAAAAGACTTTTTATATTTATATTCTCAATTATAGAATAAATAATCATAGACTGAAGTTTACATGCACATATATGCATTAGTAAAGCCAATTTTTATTCATTAAATTATAGTTACTGCAGCCTAGCTACACTTAAATTGCAATTAGTAGCATCAATTATTGTAATTTAATTTGTAACTTCCTAATTAAATTAGTGCAGTGTGGGATGAATGACTTGGGGAGTTCATTATTGGATATAATTAAGTGGTATGTTACTACTCACTGATTAATATTCAATTATATATACACACACATGCAAGATAATGTCGACGTTAATATTATATATATACGTACGTAGTTTTTCTTTTAATAAAATAAAACAAAAATTTATGCACGTAAATTACTAATAAGAGAGGTCAAATATTGATCAGATTAAATTTCTTATAAAATCAAATCCAAAAAAATTATGAACAGTTTATAGTAAAAATTCAAGATGGAGTTGTTTTTATTTATTTTTTTAATTATCTTAATAGCTATTGCTAAATCTATCATGCATTCATTTTGTAGACAAGTTCACCGGAAATATTACACAAATGATCCGAAACCCGAGAATAATGATTAAAGTACTGATGGTAAATTTCCAGTGTGTTTATTAAATAAAATGAATTAATAATTTCAAGATAACGTATTTAATTACTTGTCGTCCCAAAAATAGAAAATGATTTGTGTTTTATACATACTTGATGGTAAAAAGAAATTAACAAAAAAGCCTACATTGGTTGTGGTAATAATTATAATCTGGATCGGATTAGCGTGGGTTTAGGACAGCGAAAGCAGCCCCCAAATGGTTGCACGCTTAATTTGCATGTTTTTGATCAACTCTTACGTACGTCATCTATAATTATATATTCTATATTTTTTTATTTTCTTATTTATAGTAATTAATTAAAAAATACTTCCGTCCCACACCTATCAAGCGATCATTGTAGATACGTAGTTTAATAATTATTTTTTTTACGATTGTTAGAGATATTGTATTATTTTTAGATAATAAGTAAAATATAAATTACTCCCTATGTCCCACCGAAAAGTCATCGTTTGCTTTTTATGCGTAAATTAAGGAGAATTATTATTTTATATGTAGTGGGTAGTCGTATTATTAATGAGTAATGGGTCATATGTAGGGTCCTTTTACTAATAGTGGAAAATGAGAACCTTTGAATGAGATGCTCAATATAATAAAATGCGGACCTTTTGCTAGGACAGAGGGAGTATAAAGTATGATGTGTATTAGATGGGAGTAGTGAATTAAAATGACTTTTAAGATTATGTATTAATTTTTATTTTATTTTATTTTTGTAAAAAATAAATGTGGAAGAAACGAAAATGGAAAAAATGAAAATAAGTGTTTGACGATTAGACTAATACTTTTTAGAAAGAGTCTATTTCAAATCACCATGTAACCACAATTATGAAATATAATCACTGTAGACTAATCGAATTACTCGTGAAATATTAATTGTTTAAGTTTTATCATGATAAGGCTATCCATTCTTTGTAAGAAATAAGTTTCATGGAACGATTTTATAAAATAATTTGTCTAAAAATTTTTAACATGCACAATAAAACTTCTATAAATTAATACTGTTGGGACCAAAGAATTTTATTAATTTAAAGAGATATAATATAATCGATAAATTAATAATTTATTAATTTAGAGAGTTATATACATAAGAAATGTTTTATGGACTTATATTATTAAGAAAATTATTGATTAGGAATATACAGTTATGTAATATTTTAGGAGATTCTCAATTTACAATTTACACATTAACCGTAAACAGCTAATTGTATTATTTGATTGTCATTACTGAGTATATATTTATAACACCTCGACAGGAAGATGAAAAAATACAATTAAATATTTCAATAATGTGTGTATTGTGAATCTTTTGAATATATATATATATATATATATATATATATATATATATATATATATATATATATTTTTAATAATTATTAATTTATAGTTTCGTTGGGACTTTTAGTATATTTTAGGATTTCTTAAAAAAGAATTATCTTATTATTTAATTGATTGATACCCAAATTTGAATTGGTTCCAACTTTCCGACTTTTTCCTTCTGCTCCTACTAGTTACGATTTGGGACCAAACAAATTATTAATTTTATCGAGATTATTAATTTATCGAGTATTAATTTATAAAGATTTTATTGTAGATGGAAAACACTTGTGGCTTATAAGAAGTTTTCGTGACCCCTTATCATATTATATGGATAGTTTTGTCTAAAATCGTGTTATTGTGGGATCATTTTACCTTTTTTTATTTAGTAATCATTTTTTATTTATTTTTTATTTATACTATAAATTATTCATTAAATATTATAGTACCATTATTACTTTTTTATCTGTTAGATATCACTTTTCACTATACAAAAGAGTATATATCACTTTTTATTCTATCACAGAAATCATTGCATGAGACAGTCTCATATAAGTCTTTATCATCTTTCTATATATATGACTGATAAATAAGACACATTATTACTCTTCAAAATAAATATTAGTAATATATTTTCTCTTTTTTAAAATATACTAATTCTTCTCTAAAAAATAAATAACTCATATTCTAATTTAGAGTTTTTCTTTTTCTTTTTTGAAAAGAATACATACACGTCCTAATTAATATATACACTACATTGAATGGTATGTTTCTGAATATATTTTTATAATAATTTTCCAATTTATTAATATATTCAAATAATAGAATATACTATATGATTTATGAGGACTCATTTCTATATACATCGTGGAAAGTTTATAAATGAACATAAGTACAAACTAAACTTAAATCAACTTATTGACTCTATTAAAAAATACTCCCTCCATCTCGGTCAAACTGCACTGTTTGACTGCATAAAACTCTCACAAAAACTACAGTAAACCGTGCAATATGGACGGGACGGGGAGTAAATAAATAATGAAAGACACAATTATGTGTTTTCCCTACAAAAAGAGAATAATTATTAGTAGATTTTTGGGAAATATAAGAATAGATTTACATACATACATTGGTGTATGTAGATGCGTATCTGGACGTTAAATCCATACGACGGCGGCACACGATCTTCAAAGCAGTAAATAACAATAATTACATTCACACTCTTTATTTACTACCCCTCTATTTATCTTCTTCCATTTATCTTCCCACCACCCTCTCTCTCTCTCATCATACTTCAAAAAACCAGAAATATTACATTAATCCATACTCTTTTTTCAAACATGGAAGTCACCCAATCCACATGGTCAAGTTATCCTCTACTACTTCCCAAAGAAGAGTATGAAGATGTCTTCTCTTTTCCATCCAAATTCTTCCCACTTGACTACAGGTTATTTTACTTGCTCTCTAATATAATCTTTTTCCCTCTTTCATAATTATTTCCAACAATTTCACTTGTTTCTAATTTGTGTTTTGTGGGTGATGAGATCAGTGAGGGTTTTGGGTTGAATGAACAAGTTGGCATGCAAGAAACCCTTTTTAATCCTCTCTCATCAGATCAGATGATTGGACTTCATGACCCTTTCTGTTATTCATCCCTTGATTTTGATTTTGCCCACAATAATCATACTCTTTTTACAGGTATATATACATTATATGTATAATATTCTTTTTTTTTATATAATAATTAATTTCTTGATTACATTTTTGTAGAGGTTTTCTTGAGCAACATTCCAGAGTTAGGGGGTTTTTGGGACGAAATGGGGATAGGGTTTCATGACAATATTGGTCAATCTGCACACCAACCACTAGATATCTACAACATTAATCTGATCAATGATAATGATGAGAAATTCAGAGTGAAATTAGATGGTGATGAGATCAAGAAAAAGGGAATTAAAAGATCATGTGGTGAAGAAGAAGAAAGGAATTCGAAGAAGTTGACAAGAAAGATCATATCACAGTACTTCTACATGCCAATAACACAAGCTGCCAAGGAACTGAATGTAGGGTTAACCCTCTTGAAAAAAAGGTGTAGGGAATTAGGGATTCGAAGGTGGCCACATCGAAAACTCATGAGCATTCAAACCCTAATCAAGAATGTCCAGGCATGATTCCCCCCCCGCCCCTCCTGTTTATGTTTGAAACATGCATGATTTCTTTCTGGGGTACTTTTTGCAGGAATTTGGGAAGGAAGAAGGCGAGGTGAAGTTGAAGGAATCGTTGCAGATTTTGGAGCAAGAGAAGAGATTATTGGAAGAAATTCCAGACATGCAGTTGGAGGACAAAACAAAGAGGTTAAGACAGGCATTCTTTAAGGCTAATTACAAGAAGAGAAAGCTGATGGGAATGGTCGATTCGTCTTCCAAAACTGGACCATCTACTGCTCATGAGAATGATCAGAAACCAGCTTCAATTTCTGATGAGAAATATTCTATCAAGTTTGATGATGCTGATGAAGATGAGGACTTCAAGTTTTTTTTCTCCGACTGTTTTTGATCTTCAACTCTACCCCTAAAAATTTCATGCTCCAAAAATCTCTTAGTTGATGAGTGATCAGCTAGGGTTAGTTGGATATAAATTTTGTATATATGAATCACATGAATGGTAAGGATGATTAGTGGTATCTTGTTATTTTTCCAGATCTTTTACTGTTCTTTTATTTTTTTTATCCCTCGAATAATTTTATAATAATTTGATCAACGTACATGAGTAAATTAAATTTAAAAAAGTTAGCAAATGAATTAATATGGGATTCTCTTTATACTAATTCAGATTTTTTCTTGTTCTTGTTTTTTAAATTCTTGGTGATCATACAACGTTGAGAAAAAATAAAGATGAAAAAGAAAATAATTAGGAATTTACCCCTTTTTCATTTGATATTGGAATTTTATAGGAAAAATACTCTTTTTGTTTATTAATCAAAAATAGAATCAAGAATACATGCAGCAGCAGACATAGTGACAGATAGTCGCGGACAATTGCGAATATGGTGTCCGTAGTGCGTCGAGAGTGTGGACTAGCTGGTGGTCTTGTACACAGTCTCGGATGTAGCCATAATCCAACATGCACTAAT
The DNA here is from genome assembly GCA_023678885.1 of Pogostemon cablin. Taxonomy (NCBI): domain Eukaryota; kingdom Viridiplantae; phylum Streptophyta; class Magnoliopsida; order Lamiales; family Lamiaceae; genus Pogostemon; species Pogostemon cablin. Next base: position 5,048,573 of record CM042960.1, on the reverse strand, counting down.
ATTGTATCTAATTTGTAAGAAATCAGAGCATAGGCCATAGAGTTAATCACTGTTATTCTGTAATAAGATCTGCCCTGCTGTTTCCTGGTATGTTAGAAGAGTTTCATACAAATTCTTAAACAGCTACACCTCTCCCAGAATGTAATGTCGTTGTGGAATTAAAAGTGCCACTTATTAAGGCATAACAGTAAATTATACAACAATAGATACTCATTTTCTTGGTAGCATGAGCAATTCAATTCCAAAATAAAACACAAAAACAGGAACTTGGTTTAGACTTTAGCATTTAAGTTGCCTACAAAACTGCAATGTCCAATCGATATTGCGATGGCCAAGCTGCTAATTCTTCTTCAAATATTTCATGGCTGTAGAGTATGTTTAAGCAGAAACAGGTTGATTTTGAACAAAATCAACGCCTTTTTCGATACTGCCCTTCAGCTCCGCCTTGAGAGCCTCCAAAGCCTTCTGTTCATACTCTGTTAACCCATGAAGCTCTGATGAGATCACAGCTTCAACCCCATTCCTCCTGAGCTTAATCCTTGAGGCGAAGAATGGAAGCTCGGTCAGCTCAGACTGGATAAACGAGCACTCATAGACGTCAGTATCACCATCTAGAGCTCGGAGTGAGGACTCAACAAACCGTGCTGCAGCATATGCCATGGATAGAGTGGCTGACCCTGTTCCGGATTTTGCCTCGACTACTTCTGTACCAGCATTCTGAATCCTCACCGTTAGCTCTTCCACTTCTGAGTCAGTGAAAGTAACAGAGGGTTTTGTCTTTGACAACAGGGGTAAAATGGTAATCCCTGCATGACCCCCGACTACGGGGACATCAACGTCAATGAGTTTCAGGTTCTTCTTCTGAGCAACAAAAGTATTTGCTCTGACAACATCAAGAGTGGTAACACCGAATAGCTTCTTCGGATCATATACACCTTTCTGTTTCAAAACCTCAGAAGCAATTGGGACTGTGGAGTTTACGGGGTTGCTAATAACATGAATGAAGGCATCAGGGCAATTGTCAGCAACGGCCTCAACCAGCGTTTTCACTATGTTGGCATTAATATTGAAGAGATCATCTCGAGTCATGCCTGGCTTCCTCGGAACACCAGCAGGTATGACAACAACGTTGACACCTTTCAAACAATTTGCCTACTCGATGCTCCTGTAAAATCCGCAACTTGAGAGGGAGTGTTGCAGTGACTGATATCAGCAGCAACTCCCTTGACATTTGCTATATCATAAAGATTCAATGTCAAAACAAGTGGGGACATTTTGATGATAAGGGCAAGAGGTTGGCCTATACCACCAGCAGCACCAAGAATAGCTACTTTATAGGATGCGATAGGCTGAACCGAAGTGCAACACCTCTGGATCTGTTTTTGTGCTTTGGTAGTGTACGAGCAGTTCAAGGCTGCAGAGCTTTCCGTGCCTAAGAATGAAGACTCTGATTCACAGTACACAGAGTTGGCAGCTTTGAGGCCACTAAAACTCTTAAGATTAGAGTTGAACTTGATGTTGAAGGCCTTTGACTGCATAAGCTGACCAGATTTTGGGCCCGTAGATGCAGTCGAGCCAATTGAAAAATTGGGTGTTGTAGCTGCCATCTTGCAACCTACAAAGAAAGATTATCAGCATGTTATAAGTTTGAGGAGTTGGAGATCAACGAAATTCATATAGCCAATCATTGAAAAGATCGAATGACACAGATTCTGGTAAAATAACGTATGCTATACATCTATTTCAGATACAGATGAGAAAGCAGGAAAATAAAAGAATGTATGCTATATGCTTTGAAGTGATACATCAGTACATATATAATCTAATAAGATAACTCATTTGAAATATCATAGGGTGGCTCACTGGCTTTTACATAAAAATGATTTGTGAAATGAGCCGTGAGAACTGCATATGCTATTTCCAAGTATCCAACCATCAGAATAGGCATCACCAAATAAGTCATAGAGACAAAAGGTTAAATTCTTTTGCAGAACTCAATCAACCAATACAACAAGCACTTCCAAATTACTGCAGATAATTTCATTACAAATTTCTTTAAGGCAACAATGATATGACAATATGAATTTATACACAACCCTGTAATCAGACAATTATATCGTGAAGGAGCGGTAACTGATTAGATATATTCTAACCCTGAAAAATCCAATTGACACATGTATAATTTTTCAATAAATACAAAATTAATTGCAGATATCTTGGACCAAACCAAGAAAAATAGAAGGATACAACTTGAGAGTGCATTTGAATCTGGTGATGGATTTGAAATCCATGATAGTGAATCAATTGTTTGAAAGGAAGGAACTATTTATCAGCTGATCAGGTCTACTTGAAATCCACTCATAATTTTTAGTTCTCATTAAAATTAAGTTCCTCAATCAAGATGCAACCTTGCAGAAATTGCCAACTGATCAACTGAATTCCTTTTTAATCAACAACCAATTCCATAAATATAAAGTACGCATTATATCAAGTCTCACGGCATCAGTGAATCATGAACGCACAACGGGTGCAGCAGCAAATTTAAGAATAAAAAAAATAAAAAGGTAGTTTATGGAATTCAGAATTGAAGCTCACTACTCCTTCAACAATTAATGAACAAATCACGCAATGATGCAACAGATCTAAGAGTAGAATAAGCCAATCAAAAAAGCTCAAAACCTCATCAACCATGCTTTTTTTTTATTAAAAATGAAGTAGAGGAAGAAACAATCGAATTAAAGTACCTTCTGCTTCGGTAAAGGAATCTTCAAAATTGAGGTCGGTAGCGGCGGCGGTGGAAATGGGCCTAAACTGGGCGACCTTTTCACACACTAACACGCTGTCGTGAGTGTTTCTGAGATGGGGTTTGATTCACTAAGTCTTCGTCGTTCAGCTAGGTGGAGTATATATACAGCACATGTATGTATAGATGGCCATCAGGGCATCATTCTATATTATAATTAAATAATTAATATTCAATTAACGTAAATTGCTTAAGAGTTTATGTTTATTTCGCTATGTTAATGTGAAATGATAATTAAGAATTGACAAATTGGTTTATACTATCTGTAATAATGTGATGATAATAGTATTTTGATATTTAAATCCAATCATACAAGACTACAAGTTACAACTATACAAGGCATGTGTGTACAGTCAGCAATGACAGTGTTTTAGAGGAAAAGTTCTGATTTTTAATTACTCCAAATATTTATTAAGCGTAATAATGAGTAATTAATTAATAATACTAATAGAATAAAGAATCTACTTTTGGGAGTGATGCGAGAGATTCTGTAAATATAGATCCTGACCTTACATAATGAATTTATGTTTTACGGCTAGGATCGAATCTCATAAAAAGAGTAGGAAAATATCAATTCGTGGGCTCCAGAATGATATATTCGGCCAATTTGTTACTCCCTCCTTCCCAAAGACAATTTCTCAATTAATGTAGATATAAAATTTAAGAAAAAATTACTTTTTATTTTACTTTTAGGGATAGTTTGGTATTTTTAAGTAATAAATAAATTACTGTATAAAGTAAGTTATGTGAGTTGTAAAGGGGTGTCAATTTTGAAATTAAAATATATTGTGATGTTATTTATTTGTGTGTATTTTCTTAATTAGGGATGTGAACTTGTTTATGGGATGGATAAAAAAATATTATTATTATTATTTTATCAGTTGTTAGTATTGTTAGTAGTTAGTTCACCCGTACTATTGTTGATATGTTAGAAAGTGAGAGAATGACATTTTCTTTTTTTTTTTCCTTTTTTTCTCTTTTGGCGCCTCTACATTTTAATTATTTTAATTTTAATATATTGAGTTTATAATTTTTAGTTAGGATCTAGAAATTTCATAAATAAAAACGGGAGAGAGATGGTTATAACCACTCCAGTTAGGGGTGGGCAACAATTTTTTAAAATTGCAAAAATCGATCGAGCTGCACCGCATTGCACCGCACTTAGGATGTGTTTGGTTCACTTTGAATTAATAATACTCATTGAACCTTAAATTTTTTTAAAAATTAGAGAATTTATATATTAATTGGACTTATTCAGACTTAATTTTCATCTAAGTCCATTAATAAAAAGCAAGGGACCAGATGAAATACAAACTTGATGGGAAGTGTGTTATAATATTCAATGAAACTAATATGGAATTAAGAGAATTTTAATGCATCAATTGCTTATCACATTTACAAGCTTATTAACCCACATATTAACCTTAGTGAATCAAACACACCATTAGTGTTTTATTTACCTAAACCGCGGTTAATTTTATTGGAGAAAATCGCACCGCTTGAATGGTGCAATAACGATTTTCATCTAAAAATACACCGCACCACACCACACTCTATTATTTTAATTATAAAATTAAATATATATATTATGTATACATATATAATTATGTATTATTGATCAGGTAAAAAGATATACACTAATTTGGATTGAGAAATAATTTTGATAAAATTTGCTTTAAGTCACAAGATTATATTATTTGAGTTGGTCATGAAGTTCAAATTATAATTTCATATCTTTAATATCTCATTATCTAATTTGATCATTGTTATAATATTTTATTTTTAAGGGTGAAAAACACTTTAAATTAAGCATGTACACGTATTTATTTTTTTTATACATCCATATGTATTGTATTGTTATGTAATATATGTTAAATTTTAACCATCAAACCGCAAAAAATCGCCTAAAACCGCTCTATAAATTTTATTCGATAATCCGCAATTTAAATCTAATTGTCAAACCGAACCGCATATAACAATGCAATTTAAATTTTGTCGAAATAACTGCAAAACCGCACCGTGTCCACCCCTAACTCCAGCACGAGGAGAATGTGATGATTGACACTCACTGAGTTTGGTGTGAATCCTATCATTTCAAAATTGTAGAGATAATTATACTCTTAAATATTTTAAATCCTAATAATAATTATTAAACACAATGATAATATATACTCCCTCCGTCCCGTCAATATTGCATCGTTTATTGTAACTTTTGTGAGAGCTTTATGCAGTCAAACGGTGAAGTTTGACCGGGACAGAGGGAGTAGCATAAATCACTAAAGTTAACATAACTAATTGTATGAACTCGATTCACACAAATATTTGCTTTGATCCCATTAGTATCGACGTTTTTCATTGTTTTAATGCCCTTAATGAAGCCCTTTTTTTACAACAATCAATAGTCGGTTCATCAAATAGCTGAATAATAAAGATGGAGATTACTAGATTTGTTTACGTCTTAAGAAATAGCTAGCCTTTTTATAGATAGCTTCTACATCATTTTGTAAAGCTGTCTAGAAAGGGTAGGACTTACTTTTGTTGTCTGCATTGTAAATTGTAAGTTGAAAATTCTAAATATATTTAACATTTTCAAGATTTCATCTACTCTTTCCCAAAAGATAATTGGTATTGATTATTTTGCTACTTTGCCAGCCATTTCTTGATGACCTTATTTTAGTTTTACAATATTTTTGTAGTATTTATTATTTTAGGGTTAGTAATCGTGGTTATGTTGAATGTTGAATGCTTGAATTGAATGCGTCTTTTATGAAGTTTTGGGCGGTATTTTCATCTTTATTTTAATTTCTAGATTATAATATTACATTTATGCCCCTGGCCTCTCTCGCCTAATTTACACAACGCTATCTGGTTAGCTAAGGTAACTCAACTCTTCAATGGCTATCTCCGTCCTCCAACCGCTGTCCCACCGCCACCTCCACCACCAGGTATGTCCTCATTTTCGTCATCAAATTTCAACTCCGGGAGAAAATTCACCTGTGTTTTCGCCTATCGATTGCAGTGGAATGCCTCTCCGCTACCGCCAATCAGAGAATGCAAATTCCTGAGAGCCATTAATGCTGTTTTGACCACCCATGAAGACACACCTTCTGCTAATTCCTCCTCTTTCTCCACTTCCACTTTCCCGCTCTTTCAACCCTCTCCATCTCCCCAACCCACTCCTGCTTCTCAGGTACTCGCTTACCCTTCAATTTCTCTCTGCCAACTCCAATGTCTTCTTCTTCTGATTTCTTTATTTACATGGTAGCAGTTAGAGCCAGCGGATCCAGATTTCTATAGGATAGGATATATTAGGGATATGAGAGCTTATGGAATTGAATTCAGAGAGGGTCCTGATGGTTTTGGAGTGTATGCTTCCAAAGATATCGAGCCTCTTCGTCGAGCTAGGGTATTTTTTTTCTCTGACAGGGCCAGATTTTATCATTTACTACGTTTCTCTCCTCACATTGTCGATTTGCATTGGATTTGTAGTTGATTATGGAGATTCCATTAGAATTGATGTTAACCATAAGTGAAAAGCTTCCTTGGATGTTTTTCCCTGACATTATACCAGTGGGTCATCCTATCTTTGACATCATCAACTCAACTGATCCTAAGGTAAATGCATGTGATGAGCCCTCTTCTACTTTTAATTGTTAAGTCATTATTTATAGTATATTGTAATCTTGAAAATTAAACTAACCTGCTTTTAAAATTTTTTCGAACGAATTCAGGGTTAAGTCTTGTGCCATTTAGCTACAGGTAGATTTTAGTTGTAAGTTACTCATATATATGAAATTTTTGGTTATGTCAGACAGATTGGGACCTGAGGTTGGCTTGTCTTCTTTTATATGCATTCGATTGCAAGGATAACTTTTGGCAGTTTTATGGTGACTTCTTACCTTCTGCTGATGAGTGTACTAGCTTACTTCTTGCAACAGAGGTCAGAACCAAATGTATATTGTTGCATGTTTTTCTAATATGATGCTCCACTCAATTACCACCTTATCTTAGTGCTCTGCCTGTGATGCCTCCTTTACACCAATGTGACTGCAGGAGGATCTTTTGGAGTTGCAAGATAAGGATCTTGCTTCAACAATAAGAGAACAGCAACATCGAGCTTTTGAATTTTGGGAGAAAAATTGGGTATGGAGCTATCTTCTGTTCTCTTTTTTATTCCCCAACAATTCTTTCTTGGCTTAATTTCCTCAATTTTAACTTTATAACATTGTCAGCACTCTGCAGTACCCCTTAAAATAAAACGCCTTGCTCAAGAGCCAGAGAGATTTATGTGGGCAATGGGTATAGCACAGTCTAGATGCATCAACAAACAAATAAGAATCGGTGCTCTTGTTCAAGATTCAAATATGCTGATTCCTTATGCTGGTTAGCCTCTCTTATATGAATTTCATAAAAAAATTTTAGTATTTCACAAGTTTCGTTCACATAAATTTTTATGCCATCACTTTGATCAAACTAGAGTGTTGTGATATATGGTATTGTTAGGGTATTGTCTATTTTGGGAAGCTATTTCAACCTGGATAAGTGTTTAGAGTGTTATTCTTTTCATGATGATAGCAAGTGATGGCATCAACTTTTGTTCAGAAACCTGATTAAATATCCAAACTTTCTAGATCCATAAGTTTGATGACTTCTGAACTAGTCAATCTATACATTAAGGGAGTGTTTGGTTAACATTGAGTTAATAATACTCTATGAGCCTTATAAATTTACTAAAATCTAGGGAGTTTACACACTTATTGCGCTTAAACGGGCTTAATCTCCTTCTAAACCCGTTAATTAAAACCAAGGGGCCCAGTGTATTACAACTTAAGGAGGAGGTGGGTTACAATATCCCATGAAATTAATAAAGAATCAAGGCAATTCCCATGCTCATTCCTTGTTTATGGCATTTTTAAGCTTTATTAACACCTAATAACTTTAATGAACCAAGTGCTCTCTAAAGTTTTCTTGTACTAAGTTGACTTATCAGAAAAGATCTTGGTGATCATACAAAAGCTCATTAACTGGAAGTGCATGATCATGTTTGTAGATATGTTAAATCATTCTTTCAAGCCCAATTGTTTCTTCCACTGGCGTTTCAAGGATCGAATGCTTGAGGTGATGATAAATGCTGGGCAAGGGATCAAAAAGGGTGATGAGGTATAAAATGCTATATGTTAAAACTGAAGTGCATATGTTAGAGCCCGTACATTGTTAACCATCATTGTTAGAGCCCTTACATTGTTAACCATCATTGTTAGAGCCCGTACATTGTTAAAAGTTTCTACGGGAACGGACAATTGAATGCTATATCTTCCAAAAGCTACGTTTGAAATGTGTTTTACATGGGAGAAACATATGGAGCCAGATTTCTAGAGAACACTAAAGTGCTATAAATATGAAGTTGAAGACGGATAAAACAATTTATGGATAATTGCTGAAATGGGATGCCTTTAATGGTCTTTTATTAAATAAAAGCGAAAAATATAAACATTAAGTATAATGTAATTTATGGATAATTGCTGAAATGGGATGCCTTTAATGGTCTTTTATTAAATAAAAGCGAAAAATATAAACATTAAGTATAATGTTCTATGGTAGATAATTTTACTATTAAGTGTCAGTTTTTTTATTCTATTGTGAGGACTGTCTCTTTTAATCTCTATGCAGATGACTGTCAATTACATGGATGGAAAGATGAATAATTTTTTCATGCAAAGATATGGTTTTTCATCTCCAGTGGTAATTTTCTGTTCTCAAATTCTGTATATTCGCTTTTACCCATCTCTGCTTCATATCAGTAAATATGGTGCCATCTTCACGCCCCTCAGTCTTCACAATATAAGTAATGATTTAAAAACAAATTGATAATGACAGGAAACTAGTCATCATTTCCAGGCATAATTCAGGCAAAAGAAAATAAATTAAAGCAACTTTCGGTGGTGTGAGAACATTAGCTGCATAAAGTAATGAAAATAAGTTTGCAGATCTAGACGGCTTAGCTGTCTCTTCCATATGCCTCGTTCTAGTATGTCATATGAATTTCTGGCAATATGCTGATCTCCATGGTAGCTAAGATTGTCTAAGAAACATTGCATTACACTAATTTCAGTTATGAGTATTTACACAATTTAATCAACGTGCAACTCACAAAGAAAGCACCATTGGTCTATTCTCTTTAGTTTTTAACAAACTACTGCTTTCCAAGCTTTTGCATCGTCGTAGACTCATATGGATGTCTTAGTTGTTAAGTTGTACATTATATTTCCTTAATACTAATGTTCATTTCAATTATAATCTCATCCATTTGAAATGATTATTGCAGAATCCTTGGGATGTTATCCAGTTCTCTGGCAATTCTCGGATTCATTTGGATTCTTTCTTATCTGTCTTCAATATATCTGGACTTCCTGAAGAGTATTATCACAATAGTAAACACTACATTCTGATAAGAATTTCTTATTTAGCCCTTTAGAAGCTTCATATTGAGCTTTGTTATGGTTAATGAATCGGGATATGTCCCATATAGGTAAGCTATCTAATGATGAAGATAGCTTTGTTGATGGGGCAGTGATTGCTGCTGCAAGAACTCTGCCAACTTGGTCAGATCAGGATATCCCTCCCTTACCAAGTATGGAAAGGAAAGCTGCAAGGGAGTTGCAAGTAGAATGCCAGCAATTTCTTGCAGAATTTTCTACAACTGCAAATCAGGATCAGGAAATTCTAGGTATTGATTGATGGATTATATTTTTTCCAAACACTGCAGAAAATGTGAATAATTAATTTTTTTGTTAAAATTTTTATGGGCATTGATTATCTTTCTATTCTTGGATAGAGCCAACAACAAAACTAAGTTATAAAACTTTGTAAACCTTCCCCAGTGATGATCCAATAGATAACTAAACTTCGAGTTCATTTGAATTTTTGGCAATTTCATTCATTGAGATAGAATTTCTACATATTGGTTTGCGGTGGCGGAGGTTTTTCTCTGCCCTCATTATTGATTTGTCTTCATGTTGCAAAGTTTATTGCTAGCTTCGGGGCATTGCTTATTGATATTCTGCAGTGAATTACTCTGGCTCTGATATAATTATTCTCATGTGATGATTGTCTTGGTTTCTAGACTCGATGCCTGAAGCTAGGAGAACCCTTGAAGCCGCAATAAAGTATGGGAAAGTGGTGAAATTACTTGTAATTTTATATGCATTAGGAGGAAGGAAATCCAGCTGACTCAGGTAATTACGTGCAGGTATAGGTTGCACCGAAAATTGTTCTTGGAGAAGATTATGCAGTCACTGGATATTTACCAAGATCGTCTATTATTCTGATCGTTGAACGAGGTTGTCACAAGGTCAGAGCAAATGCGGCAACACACAGTGGTCGATGCTGTAATGCTTGCATTGATGCTGGCTGGTATGAAATACAGAGTTTTGGTTAAGTAGGAATATAGTTGGACTAGGGGTTGTACCCATTTTTGTATATTGAAGTGGGGTGAGTGAGCTTATAGTGCATCTTCATGTATACCACCTTTTTGTATACTCACTCACACGGACAATGAGTAATTTTCTGATTATCTTCTTAGGTTTTAATGTCCTAACATGATGATGCTGCCTTAATTTTAAATGAAAAGGTATTGAAATCATATTGCAAGGAGGTGTGTCTTGATGGCCATAACCGCTAATTCTCTCTATAAAATCACAGGAAAAATTAATTTATCAATATTCGTATGATGCCGAGGACCAGTACTTGATTCCATAAGGCTCCTAACTGATATTTTTCATTTAGAGTATATAGATTTCGTCTATTATTTGTTATTTATGTGTCATTCATTCATCTAATAATTTCCAAAAGAAAGAACAATGTTAAATGTAACAGAAAATCCGAATGAATACTAACTTGTTAACATGTAAATGCTCTTGAGATTGTATCATATGGAATGTGTATATTTATACAGATTCGGTGAGGTATAAATAAAATTAGGGAAAATAGATTTTATCGTCCGCTAACTTTCTTTCATTTTGAAATTAGTCCATTAACTTTTTTAATTTTGAAATTAGTCCGTTAATTTTATAACAATTTTGAAATTAGTCCATTAACTTCATAAAATTTAATATTTTGGTCCTTTGACCTGCTATGACAGGTTATTTGAATATTTTCACCTCAATTAATCTATATCGTATTTTTATTTAACCAATTTTATCTCACTTTTCATTTTTCACTTTCGTATGCCAAACAAACAATATTAATCTCATTACTAAAGTGGAACAAATTTGATTAAATATTGATACTTCCTCCGTCCGCTCGAAAGAAAGTATTTTTTCCATTTTGGTCGTCCATTCCAAAGAGGGTCACTTCCTTTTTTACACACATGAGATCCACACACACTCATTAATACAATTAAAATATGAGATTCACACTCTCACTAATACAACTAACCACTACACATTAAATAACAATACTTCTTAATCAACGTCCACAAAAGCAAAATGCCCTCTTTCGGGCGGACGGAGAAAGTATAATATAAATTCTTAGTGGAGCTATTATTTTTAAAATAGTATATATATATATATATTTATATATTTTACATATATTTTATTTTTATTTTTTAGAATAACCTACTAATGACCTGTTGTTGAAACGGATGATTTTGTTGAACTTGGTAAACATGATGGACGATTTTCAAAATTTTCAAATATAATGGACGATTTTCAAAATTCTGCAAATATAATGGACGATTTTCAAAAAGTAAAAAACTTATGGATTAAATTCAAAATTGTGCAAAGTTAGCGGACAAAAAAATCTATTTTCTCTAAAAATTAATTTAATCACGTTGTCATTCATGTAGGGGAGATAAATAAGTATTGAAATGCAGTTAGTATCTAACAAGAGTGGTGGAAAATAACACGTGAATTCAAGATAGATATTCATACATTATGGAGTAGATTATAGCGTTATACTCCAAAGTACAATGACTTTCGTAGCATAATCTAGATTTTCAGTACTTCAATCTTAGGAAGCTAACTTCATAATTATACATGATCAATTGATCATATCTTCAAATTGAAGTACTCCATTTTTTTTCCCTTATAATTTTGATTCACTAATCTGCAAACCAGTTAACATCTAATAATTTCTTTATTCATATCCAAGTATTATTAAGAGTAGAAAAAAAGGAAATTAGTTTGGTCTTATACATAGCCTTTAATCTTGATTGATTACAACGAAATAATTGAGACACCAAGTAGAAAAGTACCAACTCCGTATGGGAAGAAAGAAATCAACAATCTTCCTCTCGTCCTGTCCTGGCACATATAATTTCCCTCTGGACATATAAAAAAACCCGACCCGCTTACACGCTAAGCTTTTCCATCTCCTTCCTCAAAGCATTTGCCCTCACCAAGCTTCCAATAGTGTTCACAGCCAACTTCAAATCCTCCAACGGGTTACCCGGTACGACCCGTTTGTACAGGTAGCTATCGAACGTCATCTTCTGCACATACTCGTCGGCGCACATCTTCACGAACGCCTCCCTCGCCGGATTCGACCGGTAGAATACCTTCTGCAGAATGTCTAAAACCTTGTACGTCGGCCAGTACGTCTTGTCCCATTTCTCCAGATAAACCCTAAGATCCGATTCGTCCACCATTCTCTTCCCGTTCTCCGATCCCTCCACCATCGCCTCCGCGCACATCCGCCCGCTCTTCGCCGCGAAGTAGATCCCCTCGCCGGAGCATTTCGTTACGTACCCAGCCGCGTCGCCCACCAGCGCAACCCGGTCCAGCACCCGCCTCGGCCGTGGGTGCTCCGGAATTGGGTGGGCCTCCACGCGGATGATTTTTCCTCCCTCGATTTTGTCACGCGCCCGCAGGCGCGTGGCGTTTTGGAATTTTTTAATGTCGCCTTTGTGGGTCACCGTGCCGGTTCCGACTGCCACGTGGTCGCATTTCGGGAAGACCCAGCCGTAGAAGTCCGGCGAAACGTCATCGCCGACGTACATTTCGGCTAGGTCTTCGTAGTACTTCATTTTGTTGTCGGGGATTTTGATTCGCTCTTGGAAGGCGATGGCGTACTCGTAGTCGCCGGCGTTGATGCCTTTCGCGACACGGGAGTTGGCGCCGTCGGCGCCGATGACGGCGTCGACTTCCATTGTCTTCTTCTCGCCAGCGCCGCCTGTTTTGGCGTCGTAGTCGGTGTAGTGGAGTACGTACGGCGCGTTCTTGGCCTGTGGGAGGTCCATCTTCAGGAAAAGCCCGTTGATGACAGTGGCTCCGGCGGTGGCGGCGCGGTCGCGGAGGTAAGCGTCGAGCACCTCGCGGCGGACCATTCCGATGTACTCGTGCGGCTTCAGAGTTCGTCCGATGTCGACGGCGACATTCGACGGCGATATCATCTTCATCTTCGTCACTCTCCGGTCGATGATGTCCAGTGGAAGGTCGAATTCTCCGACCATACAGAGAGGGATGGCGCCGCCGCAGGGTTTGCAGTTGTCCATCTTTCTTTCAATCAAGAACGTCTCGATACCACCCTTGGCCAGCGTCTCAGCGGCGGAGCCACCAGCAGGGCCACCTCCCACCACGGCGACTCTAAGGTTGCGACCATTGACCCTTGGACTAGATTTTGACGCGGTAATGCGCAGTCTGCGGTGGGGCACGGCGGCGGTGGAGGTGGGCTTGGAAAGAACGATGGCATTGTTTTCCGGCGTGGATTGGCGGAGTCCGACGAAGGTTTTGAGGGCGATGGAAGCCATGGTTTTGGGTTTGTGGTTGACAGTGAAGTAGTGGAGAGGTTTTATGATTTATGTTGGATATGGTTAGGAGATTTTGAGGAGATAATAGCCGTTGGATGGGTTCAATGGAAGGGTGGGGATTGATTAAAGATAAAGGAGATAGATTTTTTTGTTGTTTGTATCAGTGTAATTTTGATAAGGAAATGAGCAAAATCAACTTTCTTGATGTATTTTCTTACAAGTGGCTATTGTTTCTCCACGTGTACTCTTTTTACCTTTTAATTAGTTTTTCTCCATTTCTATTCTTTTTTTTTTCTCTATTTTTCATTTTCCAATGTTATTTGATAGTAATTGATGTTGCTATATTCTTATTTTCATTTGTTTTTTACTTTCAGTAATAATAACTTAAGAAGGAAAAAAAAAAAAACTTAAGAATGAAATATCTGGCTTGATGGAAAACAGTGTCTTAAATTTATTTCTTTATATCAATCTTAATCAAAATACATATAAATGTCATGTAAATATGAATATCATGATGAATATTTAAAAAATTAGGCATTTGATGTAAATGCTGTTCATAAAGTTACCAACCAAAGGCAATAAATTGATCAAGTACCTTGTCCAATTGTCCATCATAAATATGAGTAATTTTGGGTTGGTGTGAGTAATTTCAAAACAGTACCATAAGTAATATTTGGATATTTTGTTGGGTAACTTTGAAGGGTAATTCTTGGGTTATCCGTGATCACCCATAACCCTCTCACATGAGGAGGTGGGGGCCTATATGTCAGGGATGATCCCCTATTCCTTCATTTGAGAGGGTCATGAGTAATCACGTGTCACCTAGTTGATTTCAACTTTTAAATGATGTAAGTACCGACTACTATATATTTTATTATTATAACTTTTAAATGATGTAAGTACTTACTACTATATATTTTATTATTATAACTTATAGTAGATTTTAACCTCCGTGCTAAATGCTTTAAAAAATATATATATATGAGAATTGATGTGTGTAAAAGAATATGCCTAATGTAGAAGGGCAGGCTGAAAGAAATAATATTAAGTGAATTGAAAGAATGTATTGAAAGACGGATGAGCGATGAATTAATAGAATTTGTGCATTGCAAATTCTTTTTTATGATTTTAGTGTAATATTTTATTGTGTCTTAGACAAATAATATATATTGAGGCAAATTATATTAAAAAAAAAAATTTAAGGACAATGATTAAATTTGTTTCCTTGTGTTAATAAACAAAAGAAGCCTCGAGTATGACTATTATACTCCTCATCCCCTTTCATGGTATCACTTTCCATGTCCGTTCTAAGGATCTTATTTTTTTTAATTCACACACTCATTAATATAACTAAAAAATGGGATCCACACCTCCACTAATACAACTACCTACTACATATTAAATAACAATACTCCTTAATCTCCGTGCCAAAAAATAAATGGCACCTTTGAATCCAGATGGAATGAGCATTTCTTATGTTCCCTTGATACATATGTATTTTGTCATTTTAATCTGTCATATTATAAAATGCTCATTTTTTTAATTGATATGATATAACACAAAAGAATAATTATTATACTCAATCCTTTACACATGTGATCCACACTTAATACTAATATAATTCCCTACTACGTATTAAAATATTATATCTCTCAATTCACTTTACATTTAATTATTACTCGTTAATCTACTTGAAAAAAAAAACAAATGGTTACATATTAATATCACCATAATATTTACACATTTTTATTTTTAAATCCCATCACAAAGTTTATATTTCACTTTATAGAAATGAAACTAATACAAAACAATTAATACTATGCGCTCACAAATATTTTACAACTACCAAAATATTTTTATTTCTCACTCCCCATATATTAAAATAATATATTTTTGGAAAAACTAAATATAAACCTTGAAGTAGGAACACACAAATTTGGAGTGAAAATTTAACTCTAAAATAGGCATGATAATCACATCCAAACTTGATGGGAATCCATATCTAGGGGCGGCTGCACACGGAGGGTAGGACACTAACCCACCTCCCTCAAATTTAATTAAAAAAATATATAGTAATTTCATTAACAATAAATAAATAAATAAAATCATAAATTAATTTCTAGATATGAAATAAAAAAAATCATAAATGGATCACGATTCGTGGACTAACCTTGAATTTTTTGATAATAGGTGAGCCCATTTATTCTTGGAATTCTCTACATAAAAAGGCCCATTTAAGCCCAAATGAAATAAATCACGTCATTTCGTACTCCATCCCTCGTGCACGACTCCAAAGTCCAACCCCAAACGGCAAGAATAAGATTTGATAACCCAACCTCTCTCCTTCTCATTCTCTTTCTTAACTTATATCCATTCATCACGTCTCTAGGTATTTGATTTTTTTAAATATATATATATATATATATATATATATATATATATATATATATATATATATATATATATATATATATATATATATATATATAAATGGTTCGTGGGATGGAGAAATATTTTTTAGCAACAGAATATTTGTTAATCCCACCATCGAATGAAATTAGAACTGTTAAGTTTAACGAGCTGTTCAAGAGCTCTGCGTGGCTCGGTTCATGAGTACTTAAGTTTGAGTTCGACCTCGCCTTATACTCATTATGACTCGACACGTTAAAATTTGATGATTTTAATAATAAAAAAATGACAACTAATAATAATAATAATAATTAAATTATATAATAAGGTTCCATAATTAATTGAAAATAAAATCGATTAAGCTCAATAAGCCCGACTTGATGTGCTTAACAAGCCAAATCGAGCTCGAGCAATTTTCGAGTCGAGTTAAACTTATTCTTAAATTCGTTTCCTTATCAAGTCGAGCTTGATGTTCACACGATAACTACTTAAGATGAATTACTAAAATTCGCTTAATCGAATAATAACCCTAGATGAAATATAAGAAGGGGGCGTGTAGATGGTACCACGTCATCATAGTACACTAATAGACTATGCAAATACTCCCTTCGTCTCATTCTTATAGTTACGCTTCCTTTGTAAATCCCTCAGTTCCATCTTTATAGTTACGCTTCCTTTGTAATTTATAAAGGAAGCGTAACTATAAGGATGAGATGGAGGGAGTATATGTTAAGTGGACGTGCACCAACTCCCTTTAATGTATACATTGGTCGACCTATATAGGGATGCCAATGAGTAGAGTACCCGCTTATTTTGGGTATCCGTACTCGTATCCGATTAAAAATCAACTACTCGTATTTGTATTCGTTCCATTTAAATTTTTTATTATGATACTCATACTCGTCCCATAATCGTTTATTAATAACTGCAGGTACAGTGACGAATCTATGTGGGGGCAGCCTCGGGCTCAAACCTAGGGCTGCCTACCAAAAACACGTTATATTATATGTAAATAATTTTTATTTTTAAGTTTAGCTCAGTGCAAAAATATTTTAAATCCACCCAAATAAAGAAAAAAATAAATATATTTTCTCAAATTATGTATATTCTATAAACCCCTTACAATAAATATTAAAATTTAGTCCATTCGTCGTCCACTTTTTAGAAGATGATTCGTGTGTGTGTGATATATATTATTTTTTTAATTATAATTATTTTTTATTTTCTTTAATAAACTTAGTCCACCCCATGTTGATCAGGGCTGGCCTTATGTCATTCGCTTCATCAGCTTGAATGGCCCCAACTATGTCTGATCCTCCTAGGGTGGTGGATTTGAACATCTCCTGGATGACAATATCATCCTCATGTGTCGGTCTTTCTCTCATTTCTATTGTTTCAGATTCAACCACTTCTGGGATTGCCTGATTTTCAATATACTCTTCTTCCTCCTCTATAACTGCTTTAGATTTTCGCGTGTCTGCTTTCTTTCTCTAAATTAGTACCTTAGCAGCCTTAGAAGGTGCTTTGAGATTTTTCGCTGCTCCTCTCATTCTCCTCGTAGACGCTTCAACTTTCGGATCAAATCGAGATCTTGCGTTCCCTTATTTAACCTGGTGTGCATGCAACTTCAAGAAAATTTCAAGGTAAAGACAATTAAATCTCAAAGGAAATATTCTAACTAAATACGTAATAAAAAGCAAAAAAATAATTTACTGTCCCTAGCAACGACGTCAAAAACTTGTGCACTATTTTTGTTCACTCACAAGAATGATTGCCCTCAAGTGTAAGTGATCAGTTGTAGAACACGCGTGACCAAGTTAAATTATCATTGCCGGGGATTAGATTGTTTAAATAGGATATCCCTAAATTATTTTTTATCACTTTTAGTTAGGATTTTTACTGCTTTATTTTTATTTTATTTGTTTAAGCATATTCTGACTCTGAACTTTTTCATGGTACATAATATGAAAGTCGGATATGAAACCCTAGTGTCACGTGGTTTTCGTTCTTTCCTCGTCTCTCTGATTGGATTGCTCTCTCAACCACACTTGAATCTTTCTCTGAACTGATGGAATGGATGAACATTTAAAATAGATGAATTCTAAATGTAAATTATTATTTATCACAACAAGAATAAAAATAATCACAATACATTGATAAATTATCAATTCGATGCTTGAATTATTATTTGAGTATGACTACAGTACAACCGATCCTACCAAATATTTGGTAGAATCGGATCCTGAAGCATTCAACAATTAAATTCGCGGGTCTTTTTTCTGGATCCCAAATTTTCACGTTGATAGTTTACAACTCTGTCAAAATTCAATCAATACTTCAGATTGAGAAAAGAAAAGTGTAATATCATCGGCTCCTTCTCTCTCCCCCAATAATGTAGCCTTTCTTCTCTCTCTGGCTAAACCTTGCATTTTCCGGCAGCAGCGGACGCGTGCTCGACTGGTCAGCCATGTGCGGTGGTGGCTGCTCGCGTGACAGCGGCTGATCTGGCGCAATCCAAATCGATGAGAAACTTGTATGAATTGACAGTCTCTTCTTCAAGGTATTTGGTGATCCGGTGAACAAGTTTGGGGAAAATGACGTAGACGAGGAAATAGGCATTGAAGAAGGCAACCTGCACTGCGAAAACTAGGGACCTTTCGTACCATTTGGGCTGCAATAGCTCTAAAAATATCATGGGATGCATCCTCTCGTTCTCCGCTTATTCCAGCAAAGCTTTGATCCAACCGTCGCTGTGCTCGAACCGTCGGAAGGATTTGAAGTGGAGCAGCATTCTGCCCACCATCACAGGCACCGCTGCCACCGTCTCCAGCAGCATCGCGTGGCACATGTGACGCCTCTGTAATTCATCATCAGTTATTCAGAGCCGAAGAGGCGATGGCCTTGACGGGGCAGGCGCAGATCTTGACGCCTCCGTCGAGTTTCATGAGCTCTACCATGGTACGGTGGCAGTGTCCACGACTGATGAATTCACGCCCAAATTCGCATCTTTGTCTTCTAGCGGTGAATGATTGGGTTCAAAATGGTTATACCCGACTATAAATACTTGAATCCATATTTAGTTAAAAAGTCCAGTTGTACCAATTTAAAAAAAAAGTTTGTCCTGTTCTAGTCATTGTCTTATTATTTTTTATTAATTAGGTGCATGAAATATATTAAAGTATGTATTCATGGCTTGGAAATCATAAAAATATTTTAAAGTTATAAACTTATAATTATATATATATATAATTTCTCATATTGAGTTTTGTTTTTAATTTTTTTAAAATAATATTTTAATACATGGTAAATTTATACTATATATTATCATAAAATCATCTTAATTATTTTATGATTTCAAGCTCTAAATCGATAGTTTCATAAAATTTATCTTAATTATTTTTATGATTTCAAACTCTAAATCAATAATTTCACGTATTTTGAATTCATAATTTACATATTTTTCGGATATTAATTTGAAAATTTTACCAAGTGGCTTTTTTGGATCCATTTAACTAAAAAGAAATGAATACATATCTATATGAAAACAAAAAAAAGTTTCCAGAAATTGAAAATTAAGATTTTCCCGCCCGTTTCTTTTTTTTTTAAAAATATAATATGTTATTCTATTATATTAAAAATAAAAATAAAAAGTACATAATGCAACTTTTATAATTGCTACATGAGTGAGTTTCTTATAATCCGAGTTTACATAATAAATCCTTATAAATCTTTGGTCCCTTTAATTCAAAAACCCGATCAATTCATAGGGTATATAAAATTGAAAGGAGAACCACATCGTCTACACCGTGACCCGATTTACATAAGTGTTTGTGTTGCTACATAGTATGTGACTCACTGTTGGTGTTTTGTCAAATAAAATGAAGAAGTTTTTGTCCCACATCGGGTGGAAGAGCAAAGGGAGAGGGACTCCTTACGCTATTTAAGGAGGTCCCCAGTTTTGATGTTGAGTGTACCAATCAAGTACACTTTAATCTTTGTATTTGATTCTTTTTAAATTCCTTTCTTTGATTTTCGGTTGTGAGAATGGGGAGAAAGATGTAGATTAGTCAAATATTTGTAAGAGTGTATGGATTGGGGGTCGAGAGAGAGAAATTTTGTGTGATTGTAAAATTTTTTCACATAGTGGTATTTTCTCGGTCCGTGGTTTTTCTCCAAATTTGGAGTTTTCCACGTAAATTCTTGTGTTGTGCCTTTTATGTTCTTCTTTATTTGTCCCTTATGAATGAATGGGGATCTGCCTATTCCAACAAGTGGTATCAGAGCCCGGTTTGGGCACTTGTAAAATTCTTAGTATGCTTTGTGGCTGCAACACAGTCTGACCTTCCACATCAGAAAAGACTTTATGAGAGGAAGAGAGTTATTCATTAGGCTAAGGGTGACATGAAAGAAGTGAGAAAAGCTGGTGGCACAAGGGGGTCAGAAGATCAGCCGGATGCGGTGGCATCTCATTTCTTGCGGTGAAATACACTGGACTGTGGCGACAGTAGTGTGACAAGGGGTAGGATTTGCTGAAAAGAAGTTTTTAGCGAAGTTCTTGGACCTGCAGCAATGTGAATTGCTGGGACTCCCGGTGGTGGAGTTGGCTTAACAGCAGCATGAGATTTTCCATGGAGTCGGCTCAAGGAGGTTTGAAAGGAACGGGTTTTTCCGGTAATGAATGGTGGCGTGGGGAAGTGGCGATTCAACGGGGAAGATGGCAATGTGGCTTGGTATCGGCTGGCGCTAGATCAATAAAGAATAGCGTGGATTCAACCGACAAGTGGGGAAAAGCATCGTGAATTTTGGATGATTGGAATCGGCTTCAAGTGACGACACTTTCAGTAGGAAAAGTGTTCGAACAAACCTGGTGTAGCTTGGCAGTAAAAAGCAGCGTCGTCATGTCGGTACAGACGGTTCTTGCTCAAGGTGTAGCAATGGTGCGATAATTATGGTGGAGCAATGGCACGGTAATTGCTTAAATTGGAGCAATGATGATGTTGCTAGTCAATGAGGAGTTGGTGCGGCAACAACTCTAAATGTTGAGTTAATATTATTGAGGATCCTTATGATATGTTCAGTTGTCATAGAAAATGATGTAATAATATTAGCTGATCCACAATTTTGCACACAGACATTAACTTGGCAGGTAATGTAGGGTGTTTGGTGGATGTATATCGATGGCTGATGGACTTCCAGGGGTCACACCAACGGGTTTCCCCACCCAAGATCAACTCCATGCACATCATGCCGGGGTGAGCTCATAATCACAAAATGCGAACCTGGCTTCACCACATACGAAGGCTTCTTCACCCAATATTCCACGAATTCCACCGCTCTTTCCTCCGTCTGCGCGCCGACCAACTCGTTGATCTTCGCCGCCGTGTGCCCTAATCCTCTCCCTAACAACTCCTCCTCATCCATGGCGGTTTCAGCCCCATACACTGCATTCCCGAAATACCCCTCCGCCAGAGGGATTCTTCCCCTGGCACCGATGGTCATCTTGATTTTAACTTCTCCCTCAGGGTGGCAGCGCGTGTAGCTCCGCCACAGATGGGCGGAGAGCGCCTGCAGAGACGATATACTATCGGTGCCGGCTTCCGAATTAGTCCTAGCTTTGAGTTTAGCCAGGCTCTCTTTGCTGAATCGGAAAACTCTCCTCATCAATGGAGGTGGATTGACATTGACAAGCTTCTGCGAAAGGCTTTTATTCTGTAAAAGAACCTCGATGAATCCCTTGACGTTGCCAGGGAACCACCGCTCGAAAATAGGGGGTTTTGAAATCTTTTACAGATTGACCAACCAAAATATCAATGGCTGAATCCAATTACAAATCAAAATGCATAAAGAAATTAAATGAAATTATTTGACGTCCCAATGGGCCCATAATATCGATATTTGAATTGGGCTCCCAATTTCATGGGAATTCTTTTATTCACTTATAGTACACTACTCATTGTGCCAAAATAAGCTGTTCATTTTATTTTATTTTTTTCAACAATATTACTAATATCTTTGTCTAATCATCTTAAAATGGGAACTCTCTCGTGACAGATTTATACGGAAAAGGTTATTGTCTAATCGTTACTAAAGTGCTATATATTTTAGAAAAGTGATGTTTTTTTGACTAACTTTGTTCATATAGTATTTTTAGATAATTAAATAAATATGTGAAAAAAGAGTGATAAATTTTAAATTAAGTAGCTTTTGAAATTATCGGATAAAATAATACTCCCTCCATTTCGTTCAAAGGGTAGTTTTTGTTTTTTGACATGTGGATTAAAGAGTAGTATTATTATTAAATGTGTAGTGGGTAGTTGTATTAGTGGAAGTGTGGTCCCATATTTTAATTGTATTAAAGCGGGTGTGTGAGTTCTATGTTTGTAAAAAAGGAAAGGAGACCCATTGGGTGAGATGACAAAAATGACAAAAATAAACTATTTGGGTGAGACGAAAAGAGTATAATTTTGTATTGTTCAAGAATTTTGTGTGACAAATAAATGAAAGAGGGCGTGAAGAATTTTTTGTGGAATGGATGAGTATTATATTTAGATTTGTTGTCAATCGTATCATTAATCTAACATAGAATGTAATAAAAAATGAATTAATATGGCGACTTCAAAATGTTTCTAATTAAAAACTCTTCAAATAGCAGCCGTGCATCTCTTTTCATTCATTCCTCTTATCATCTCTTCTCATTTTACAGATTTACTCCTTATGTCACATGTCAATCCAATACAATATGATGATTCCCCACTCTTAAAAAAAAAAATGCAAAATTTAAGAACCGCTCATTCTTCCTTATCTTAAGTGACAACATTTCCTATCAGCCAAATCATTGTGCAAGAAGATGTCTGAAATTGAAGTAATATCTTCATCTCTTGTAAAAAGTAATAATGGAGGTTCCATGTCAAGATTGGAGCTCACTCCATGGGATTTGCAGTTGCTATTACTCGGACCTATTCAGAAAGGCCTTCTCTTCCGCAAACCTCCAACTTCCCAACAAACCCTAATTAACCACCTCAAGAACTCTCTTTCTCGCACTCTCCACTTCTTTCCTCCCCTCTCCGGCCGCATCGCCATCCTCCCAAACCCCGAAAACACCGTCTCCTTCTTCGTCAACTGCAACGACGCCGGAGTTGAGTTCGTTCACGCCTCTGCCAGCGGTGTCTCCGTTTCCGACATCTTGGGACCTACATACATACCCAAGATTGTTTCTTCTTTCTTCCCTCTTAACGGAGTCATGAACTGTGACGGCGTTTCCCAGCCGTTGCTCGGCGTGCAGGTGACTGAGCTGGTGGACGGCGTTTTCATCGCCTGCTCCGCCAATCACGTCGTCATGGATGGCATTTCTTTCTGGCATTTCTTCAACTCTTGGTCGGAGATATCGCGTGGCTCAAAAACAATTTCTAAACCACCAGTTTTCCAGCCATGGTTTCCTCCTAGTCTGGAAAATCGTCTGATGTCTCTTCAGCCGTTGGAGAAAAGCCCTCTACAGAACACGCCGCCGGAGTTAATGGAGAGAGTGTTCCACTTCAGCAGAGAAAGCATAGGTGAACTCAAAGCAAAAACAAACTATCAAGGCATCTCTTCTCTGCAAGCAGTCTCCGCCCATCTATGGCGGAGCACTGCACGTGCCCGGCATTCATCGCGAAGCAACGATGAAGCTGGATTCATGATGGTGGTGGGTGCGAGAGGAAGACTTGATTTGCCAGATGGGTATTTTGGGAATGCAGTTAGTGTGGCTAAGATGAGCGTTAAAGAGGAAGAGGTGGTGGAGAATGGATTAGGATTTAGTGCCATGAAAATAAAGGAGCTGGTAGGACAGCAAACCAGAGAAGCAGTGGTTGAATTCTTGGAAGATTGGGTGAGAAAGCCCTTCCTATACAGGGGAGAGAATTTCTCAGGTGCAAATGCAATTGCCATCACAAGTTCTCCAAGGCATGATGTGTACGGCAACGATTTCGGATGGGGGAAACCAATTGCAGTTAGAAGTGGAAAAGCGCAGAAATTTGACGGCAAGATGACGCTCTTTCCTTCCGCCATGGCCGCTGCCATTGATGTTGAAGTTTGCTTGGCGCCGGAGACACTACGGGCTATGGAGGGTGATGCTGAGTTTATCGAACCCTTTCTTTAACCCCTAAAATTATGGAGGTGAGAATGAAGATTTTCATTATTGAATTAATAAGAATTATGAATGAATTTGAATTTCCATTATCCCCTTTCATTCTTATTGAAATACTTTATTTAACTTTCTGGAAAAAAAATTGGATTGTACTCCCTCCGTCCGGACTTATGTTCACCGGTACTGTAGATACGGAGTTTAAGAGAAATTGCTTTTTGACCAATTTTATTGACTTTTTAGGGGTATTGTGGTATTTTTAGGTAATAAATAAATTATAAAGTATATTATGTGTGTTAGGTGAGAGTGATATTTTTGAAATTAATAGAACTTTTGAGGTTGTTGGTTGATGTGAAGTTTCCTTTTTTGGGTGGTGAACATAAGTATGAGACGGACGAAAAAGAAAAGTATGAACATAAGTATGGGACGGAGGGAGTAACTGTTATGAAACTACCCCTTCCATCTCTTGGTAAGAGTCTCATTTGTTTTTGAACACGTGAATTAAGGAGTATTATTATTTAATATGTAGTGGGAAATTGTATTAATGAGTGTGTGATCCCATATTTTAATTGTATTAGTGGATCCTATAAATTAAAAAAAAAAATGATATCATTTAAGTGTCGAGTGAGTAAATTGGATCCCATACAGATTATGAATTTATGACATGGAGTTAGCTAGGACCGATAACATATCAAAAAGCCCACATTAAAGGAGCTTTTGATTTTTGAACAGACTTTCACATGGGCATATACTAGCAGACAACCATAGTACAGGGGGTACAACATGTTTGCAAAAGTCACTTGAAAAGGCTTTTGAATTAAGGTGGCAAAAATAATAGGATGATAAATTTGATTTTTGAAAATAATATGGAAAATTTTTCACAATAATACAATCTTTACCATATGCAATTCAAGACACATTCTTTAACTTAATTATTTCGTCCACTAATCCTCATTTAGTACTTATTTGGATATATATGTTCAACCGTGTTTCATGATTAGTTCTCTATTAAATATACTATACACTAATTAATAATAATTAAACTTGTTAATTATTGATTATAATACATGACAAAAATCTAATAATTGGAATGGAGATGAAACAAGAAAATGGAATAAGTGATCCCATTTGTATTTATCAAATGAGATTATCTATTCCATTTTTATATTTCATCTCTTATTTCATTCATTAGATTTTTGTCATTGTCATAATTAATGCCCAAAATTCACCACATGCCCTAAGGGTTTGATTATCATTTTTAAAGTATAATTTTTTTTATGTTGTGAAACATAACTGAAACACCAAATGTGTAATAGGAAATTCAATCCGTGCATTTATAGCAACAATCAAACCGGTAATGAAGAAAATAGAACAGTCCATTTACATTTATACCGACAATCAAACCGGTGATGATTTCATATTCCGCAATGATACTCTACTCCGTATTTCATAACTTATTTTTTATTAATTTATTTTCGAGGGTGAATATTAATTTTATATAACTCCATCTCGTATATGCTTTTCATTAAGTAGGTCTCGAATGTTCTGTTCAATGCATTTCAACAATGTACGTTTCACATTAATTTACTCATGTGATGGAAAATAATGATAAATGGAAAAACTTGTCAACGTTTGGGATGATTAATTAGGCTTTGTCTTCATAATTTAAATGAATGATTTATTCATAAAACTTAATTGTTTTATGTGCCTATATGGGACATGGGAACATGTTAGACATATAAGATAGGGAACCCTAACTTCACCTAAAACCATGACTGAAGGTGAAAGGTTGACCCCACTTATATGCCCTTTCACACTTTCGTGTGGAACCGATGTGAGAGATCATAACAATCCATCCCCCTTCGAACCGGACGTCCACGAACGACACACTCCGAGTGGCAACCCGCACCTAGGCCCACAACTTCGGGTGGCAACCCCCTCGAGCCCACATTTGGGGTGGCAACCCTTGGCCCACACATCGGGTAGCCCCATCCCGTGGCCCGCACCGATGTGAGACATCATAACAATCCATCCCCCTTCGAACCGGATGTCCACGGACGGCACACTCCGAGTGGCAACCCGCACCTAGGCCTACAACTCCAGGTGGCAACCCCCCTCCGGGTGGCAACCCCCCTCGAGCCCAGATCCGGGGTGGCAACCCTTGGCCCACACATCGGGTAGCCCCATCCCGTGGCCCGCACCGATGTGAGACATCATAACAATCCATCCCCCTTCGAACCGGACGTCCACGGACGGCACACTCCGAGTGGCAACCCGCACCTAGGCCCACAACTTCGGGTGGCAACCCCCCTCGAGCCCACATTCGGGGTGGCAACCCTTGGCCCACACATCGGGTAGCCCCATCTCGTATCTCGTCCGGATCCGGCAAGTCGGATCAAATTGTTAGGCACATAAGTTAGGGAGCCCTAACTTTACCTAAAACCATGACTAAAGCTGAAGGGTTGACCCACTTATATGCCCTTCCACACTTTCATGTGGAACCGATGTGGGACATCATAACAGAACACGATATGTATTCTCATGTGAACACAACACTTCCCCTCCCTATTCTATTTAAACTTATGTATTGCTAGGAGTTTAAATTGTAAAGGAGCCCTATTATATTTAAACCTATGTATTGCTAGGAGTTTAAATTGTAAGATATTCACTCATATATTATATTTGTCATCATTGTCCAATTGGTGGTAGATCTTTAATTCTAATTGAAATGGAGTTGAATTGGAGTTGAATGTAAGAATATTATTGAATGAATAAAAATACTGAGGAATTTAAGGAATAATTTTATTCTCAATACCTTCCTGCCAATACCTTAATTGTGTAGCACTTGAACTAAGGGACTAAGGATTTTAAGTTAATACTTTCATATAACTGTTGCTATTACCTCCTACACAAATTAAGATGAACCTGCTTCAATACAAACTTGCACCATTATAATTATAATTTAATTTATGTTAACAAGTATCTCTGTTATGTAAGGCCTGGTTCACAAATGCTAAGAGCCCACTATATGTAGAATGGGCTGGCCCACGCGCGATGTAAAAAGGCTGGGCTGGCCTCTGCATACGTAATTCCGGAAGTAGGGTCCACCACTAAAAAACCTGTAAATTGTAATCCCTCCACGTCCAGTTTTCATTTTTCTATTTTACTAAAAGGAATCCACGCATGACTCACCACTCATTACTAACACAATTATTTATAACACATAAAATAATAATATTTCTTATTTCACGTGCAAAAAATAAATGGAAATCATATATGGAGGAATTATTTAATTTGTCGCACTTTAATTAAGGAAATAGGGATACAATAAACGGTGAAGCCCCCAACCCTGAGATAAATAGTAAACTACTATGTCTGTTGTAGTTTCTAAAAAGGATTTAGTTTATTATTTAGCTGCACTTAAAAGTTAAAAGATCAAATTCATGGAAAAAGAAAAAAAAATCAAATCTTCATTTTACGACTGTCCCCTCAATTAGGACTGTTTCCTCATATTACTTGATATATGCACCTTGGCAGGAAATAGGGATACAATATTTTCATCTAATTATTGCTATAAGTTCAAACACAAATATGAACATACTTTTATTCAAACATAATATTCTTATATTCCCTCCATTTCATTTTTCTCTTTATGTATTTTTATTTTGGCGTACTACATAATTCGATATTTTTTTTTAATAAATGAGACTCGCGTAAAGTGATTAATATATTTCCACGAGATCACATACAACTGTACACTAGTATTTTTTAATATCTATGCAAAATGTAAATATAAAAATTAAAATGTGACACAGTGAATATATATATATATATATATATATATATATATATATATATATATATATATATATATATATATATATATAATACTCTTAAAACACGCTTATCACATATTTTCATTTAGAGTTGATTTTCGGTGCCCGGTGCAAGGGTGCATTCATATATGGAGTATTTTTTTATTTATTTTGTATACATGTTATTCTATTTGTATACATGTTTCTTAATAATTGTATGTTTTTTTACACTCAATTTTTCATTAAAAACTAGCATGCATATGTGTATAATTTTTTATTTAATTGTGTATACATATTTTTTAATAGTTGTATATTTTTTTACACTCAATTTTTCATTAAAAAAAACTAACAAATAAATTGTTTACATTTTTCTTCATAATTATTTACGATCTGAAAATGAGTGTACCGTATCATGGGGTGCACCCAGGTGCACAGTACTATTGGCCTTTCATTTAATTTTGGATACAAATTAGCTTTAATCCATACATATTATGACATCAGAGTTAGATAATATATACTCCCTCCGTCCCAGTTAACGATGATCTTTTTTCCATTTTGGTTCTCCTACCCAAATGGTCCTCTTTTCTTTTTTACACACATGAATCCACACACTCTTTCTAATACAATTAAAATATGGGGTCCACACTCCCACTAATACAACTACCCATTATATATTAAATAATAATACTCCTTAATCTATGTGAAAAAAACAAAATACCATATTTTCAAAGGACGGATGTAGTATATCAAAAGGCCCCCATCGAGTTAGATCCGATAACATATACTAGCAGAAACCAATATTACGGGGATACAAC
Organism: Pogostemon cablin; assembly: GCA_023678885.1. NCBI lineage: Eukaryota > Viridiplantae > Streptophyta > Magnoliopsida > Lamiales > Lamiaceae > Pogostemon > Pogostemon cablin. Next base: position 5,019,865 of record CM042960.1, on the reverse strand, counting down.
ATGTTCGAGAAAGTCACGGCTTTTTAATTGAGAGTAGCAACAATAATAATAGGATGATAATTGAATTTTTAAAAATAATATGGAAATTTTTTCATTGCAAGTACAAATATACCATCTTTTATCTTGGGTAACATTGTTTCATTAAATACTTTTTGTGAGAATTGAATAAAAAATAATGATCAATAATGTAGTGAAATATTTTTTAAATATTTATAGTTAAATAAAAAGTAATAATAATTTTAAAGAAATGTGATTATATTGTTAATAAAAAGTAATATTTAATTAAGAAAGAAATATAATTATATTTTTAATAAAAAATTTAAACTAATTAAGAAAAGTGTAAAAAGGATGGTCACGTAAGATGTCTTATCTTTACCATATGCAATTCAACACACATTCTTCAACTATTTCGTTCACTAATCCTCATTTATACCGACAATAAAATTCCAACTTGAACTCTCAGTTTTTAAACTAAGGTTTACGTTTTCTTTATAAATCATTGAGAAAGGGTAAATGTTATAACAGGATTGAAGGAGTAATTAAAGGTTTTTATATGATCGAATGAGTAAAAGATTTTATAAAACCACTGTTAAAATTAATTTTTGTATACTTGAAATAAAAGGTCTTGTTAATTGGATCATCTGAGATGATACGGTGTCGTCTGATACAACTATACAAGTTCATCTTATTAGATGATACGGTGTCTGTCTGATACAATTATACAAGTCTAATTTGGTAATGGATTTTGGAGTTAAAAATTTGTTCCATCGTGTGACGTGGCAGAATAATTTGACCAATTTTATTAGGAGAGCCACCACAATATACCTTGCTGGATTCTTTCAAATTAAACCATCGTTTTCGGGGGTAAAACTTGATTTTCTTTGAAAATTGGGTAAAATTATAAGTAACTCAGTTAATTATAGTACTAAATTTACACAAATATTTTTTTCGATACAAATTTAAAATGTTAAAAAATTATGATATAAAACAAAATTTCAACTCGATCATATTGCACCTCTTTCTTTATTTTTCTTTTTTTTTTCTTAATTTAGTATTTCATTTAAAAAAATTTCTTTTATCAGTATTTGATTCGTATCCAGAGGAGCCTAAAGTTCATCCTTTAATTGTTATTTGTAATTCTTAATTTTGGTTTTTTTTTTAAATTTAACCCATATTTTTGTTTAGTGTTCAATGTCAAAATTTGTCTAATTTTGATTCAAATTTTGAAAAAAAAAATTAAGACTAAATTTGATTAAAGAACCAAATTTAAACAAAAAAAAAAATCAAAATCAAACAAAAAAATAACTAAAATTGAAATCGTCCCACTAATAATACAAAAAAATATGAGACACATACATGAATGAATCTAATAAAATCTTGTAAAAATTCATATAATTTTTAATAAATCATGTATCCGTTTTAAACTCGCAATCATCAAATTCGATAAGCATTTGTAAACCACATTCTGTATAAATATTAATTACACAAATATAAAGAATTTAGATATAAAATGATAAGATATTAAAGTTTAAGCATCGATTCAGCAGTACCCAATTGCAGGAGTTTTGAGTAAATATTGAGAGTTACACAACGCACGTCGCCTACTTATGCATTGCCATTTCTAAATGGTGTATCCCACGGGCCTCACCGCCCCTACCCTGGGGATTGGTGGGGGAGGTAAATCGCAAGATGTGTCTCAGGTGGCTTATAGGAGAGTTCACTATTTAACTTGTGCTCGCATAATGCATTGCCATTTCTATTTCTATTGTGTATGTACTATATTATTTCTGATAATATATCCCATCTAATTACACCTACACAAACAAACACATATAGAATACTATCACTACTTAAAACTTTTGTAGTTATTTGGACACGTCTTATCAAATGAATATATTTAATACGGCAAGTTTCCAATTAAGATATTTAATACTTTCCGTCTCATAATGATTTATCGGTGTCGTTTTCACCTAAATTTTAGTGTATTTTATTATGTATTTTTGTGTGTTTTTATTTATTTTGTATATCATTTGGTGGTGTTATATGAAGATATGGAGATGTGTGCTTTAAAATGATAAATGTGTGATTTTCATGATTAAGCGCCTTAAATTGTGCTACATTTGTGAATATTTAGAGAATTGGTAAATTGGTGTAATTTGTGTGATTTTCAGGTAAAAATAGATTCTAAACACGATAAGGAAGGTGTGAAAAAAACGGAGCTCAATTTGAAGTTTAAACGGGGGAGAATGACCAAAGCAAAACTGAAAAACACACGTCCAAATTTTATAATTTTTCTGTATTAATGTAGAGTTCAAAACTGGACGTGTGATACATGGTTGGAAAGCCACGGAAGAGAGGATCGCGTGAGCGCAAGAATCACTCGAATTGGAGATCGGATGTGAAAGTTATGCGTGAAACGATGAGACTGCGCAGAACGCGATGCACTACACGGCCCGTGTACCGAACACGGCCCTATAAGGGGTAGGGGTAGCCGTGTTCAGACACCAGAAATGCTACACGGCCACTCTTATGGCCATATTCCGCACACGGCCCGTGTTCTGACAAAAGTCACTTTTATGATTTTCACACGTTCTAAAAGCTTCCATGTGGGTATAAATACATGTTTTGACCACAAAATCCGAGAGGAATCATTTTGGATCAGTTTCCACACACACTAAATACCTAAATCACACACATTCATCTCCATCTCTTCCACCCTTCATTTCATCCATCCAATCCACTTGATCTTCTCAAATCCATCCATAAATCCATTCATCACCAATCTAAGAAGAAGAATTCATCATTGATTGAAAATTTTAGTATGAACAAAAGGGAGGAAGTTCACCTTCAAAGGGGAGTCAACTTACCTTTATTTGTTATTTTCTTCATTATTTGGCTCAATTGGAGCAAGCTATGGAATGTATTGATTCTATTATGATTTGTAGTGGTTAGTCCTCATGTGAGGCTAGCAATATGATTAGTTAGGTATTATGTAGATTGTGCACACCACATGTTTGATGAATTGATTGTTATGAATATTTTCTATCATGAATGCTTATTCTCATTTTATATATGATTTGTGTTGTTAAATTCTCTATTCAAAGTGTTAGGATGATCATTCCAATATTATGCTTAGTGGTTTAATTGAATCATTGATTGCATTAGATGACTTAGTTAGTATGAGGAGAAGTAAGTCATACTCTTCAAGTGCTTAGAATTTCATGATAGGACATTAGTGATGAACTAGTGAGGGGAACCCAACTTATGATCATAGTACCTTCATGAGAATTGAGAGCAAGAACAATTCTAGGAGATTTAAACTTGTAAAAAAGTTGAGAACTTAATCACCTTGGCCATAGGGGTTAGGGGTACAAACTTGATTGCACTTAATATCATAACATGAAAACCATCAATGCATATGTGTGTGTGAGTCTATATATATCTTACCATGAATGTTGCTTGCCTTACATAATTCTTAGATTGTTCACTTTTACCCATCATCCATCTCATTTGTACATGTTCTATCTTTTAATTGCTTTCTTAGTTGTTAGTTTTTAGTGTTAGATCAATCCCATCCTTATTGATTCGTCATTTTAGAGTAAAACATATTTTGAACACGGCTACCCACTTTCACCCTTGGGTTCGATATCTTATAAATTTTGCACTTTGTCACTTACGTGCTACACACGATAGAATACACTTGGTCTAAATCAATTTAACCAAAATTAAAATCAAGTTCAATGATATTTATAATTACAGTAAATATATAAAGTTAAAAAAAATTATTTTTAACTTACTTTTAACAAAAATTTGATATATTTTTTTTAGTAGTAACAAAACGCTCCATAAAGTAAGTTATTGTATGCGAGGTAGAAATGGTCCATTTGAAAATTAAAGTGTACGGTGTACATGTTATTTCCTTATTATTTTTTTATTATTATTGCACTTTTTGACCAACTTTATTGATTTTGGAGGGTATTGTAATATTTTTAGGTAATAAAAAAATATGGAGTAATGAGATATGTGTGAAAAAGGTGTCAAATTTAAAATTAAAATAATTTTAATTTTGAGGTTGTTAGATAAAATGATGTTTCATTTTTTGGGGTGTGAAAGATTTTATGAGACAAACAAATAAGAAAAGTGTGAAAGATTTTATGGGAAGGAGGTAGTATTAAAGAACAAAATTAGAGCAAAAATAAACTACAAAAGTTATGAAGTAAAATTTGTGAAAAATAATACTCCCTCCGTCCACCACAAAGGATAACATTTGCTTTTTGGCACGTGAATTAAGGAATATTATTATTTATTGTATAGTTGGTAGTTGTATTAGTGGAGGTGTGAGTCCCATTTTTTAAGTTGTATTAGTGGATGTGTGTGAGTCCCATATATGTAAAAAAGGAAATGAGACCCTTGAGAGCAGACGTAAAAAATTGAAAAATGGGACTCTTTAGAGCGGACGGAGGGAATATTAAAGAAAAAAAATTAGAGCAAAAATAATAAGTTTAAGAAGAAAATGAATATTATACAAATTATTTTGGTTTAGCTTTTCTAATAAAGTAAAATGGTAAGATTTTTGTTTTAAACTCTTATATCACTCATTCCCTCACCAGGGAACAAATATTTTGTAATGGTGTTTCATTTCATATATATTTTAAAAACACACATTTCTAAAAATTAAATGTATATTATATATCATAATTAATGATCAAAATTCAACACACGTCCCAATAGTTTAATTGTTATTTATATAATATAGTTTTTTATATTGTGAAACACCAATGAAATATTTGGATCAGCGAATTCAAAAAATAATTACTCCTTATTCAGTTATTATAGATAAAAAAAATTTAGGAAAATTTATTTATTTTTTCTTATCTATTTTAACACATTACATGCACTTAATAAAATTAAAAAATAAATAAAAATTGGAAATTGCAGCCATAAAATTTTCAAAGGAATTCAAACAGTGAACGCTTCCATGAACTCTGCATCATCTTCCAAGGCGAGCAACGTCTCCGGCGCAAAGCAAACTTCAACGTCGAAAGCACCGGCAATGGCCGCCTGAAAAAGCGTTATCCTGCCATCATATTTCTCCGTTCTTGCACTTCTTGCACCCACCGGTTTTCCCCAATATACTAATTCCTTTATTGGGACCGTAGTAATTCCTCCCGATGGGGAGAAGGGAAGACCATGTGCGACTTAGTATATTGGGGACCATAACCGGGTAACCTTTATATACTACTTGACTAGACCACCCATAATCACCTAATCACGTAGTATTGTGTATCTACTCATTTGGCTCATATTAATTATTATTATAGCCCATGAACTTTTAATCTTAATTGGATCATTTTAATTAAGTCCATAAAATAATTGAATAGCTAATATAATTGTATAATAATATATTGCCCACAATTAAATGAAAATTAATAATTTTCAACAATTTAAACAGTGAACGCTTCCATGAACTCTGTATCATCTTCCAAGGCGTGCAAAGTCTCCGGCGCAAAGCAAACTTCAACGTCGAAAGCGCCGGCAACGGCCGCCTGAAAAAGCGTTATCCTGCCATCATATTTCTCCGTTCTTGCACTTCTTGCACCCACCGGTTTCCCCACCCAAAATCATTGCCATAATCGTCGAACACCGGCGAACCGGTGATGCTCAAACCTAAACGTTCTTTCCGGCGAAACGTCGGATTCTTCATCCAATCTTCCACCAGTTTGATTGCCGTTTCACTGGTTTGCTCACCAATCTACTCATTCACCTTCACTGCAGCAAACCCTAATCCTTTCTGCAGAAGCTCCGCCCTACCGACCACCGTCGTCGCAGGATAAATTGCCTTCCCGAAATACCCTTCCGGCAAGGGTATTCTCCCCCTTGCGCCGATGGCCATCGTCAAGCTGCATTGATCACCGTCCGACTGCTGGCAAAGCGCGTAGCTCCGCCATAGATGAGCTGAGAGCGCTTGTAAGGACGATATTACGACGTTGTTTCTAGCTTCGGAGTTTGCCTTGGCTTTGAGCTTAGCTAGATTTTGTTTACTGATGTAGAAAACCCTCTCCAGCAATGGAGTGGATGAAAATTGGAACTTAGGTATCTCCAACTATAAATTTTTTTTTTTTTAGCCACTGAATTTAATAGATTTGTCAATTAAAATTAGATTTGTCTCTAATAAAATGCTAACGAATTTATACTGTTTTTAGTAACAGAATAATATCCATGGATATTTATCATTGGATAATACAAATTACCAACAATTATTAATAAAATTATTAGCAATGATTACCAACAAAAATATTTACTTGCACAATTGTATTTTTGTTGGTACAAATTTACAAACTATCACTTTACCTGCGAATTTTGTTGTTAATGCGTTGAAAATTTAATTTAACAAGACTTTTACTAATGGAAGAGTGATGGGTAAATTGGTAGGAAAGCATCGATCGAAAACTGGGGTTTTGGAGATCATATCAGAACCTCGAGAAATCTCAGACCAAGAGTTGAGGAAGTGCCAGAGAGAAGTACCATCCAAGATGTAATAACCACTGCACCCAATGAAGTAGCCATCGTCGAGCTCAGTGATCTGAACTCCAAGAGAAGCTCCATCGCAGTTTAGAAGGAAGAAGGACGACACTATGTCGGGAGTGTAGGTTGCATCCAAGATGTCGAAGACGGAGACGCCGCACGCGATTGCATGAACGAACAGCACTCCGGCGTCATTGCAGTCGATGAAGAAGGAGTTGTCGGCGGAAAGAAGTCGAGAGTACGGGAGAGAGACTTCTTGAGGTGATGAATGATGGGGGGAGAGAGGGGGTGGTGGTATAGCATTCCTTTCTGATTAGGGCCAAGTGGAATGAATTGCAAATCCCATGGAGTGAGCTCCATTCGTGACATGATGATGTGGACAAGTATCAAGAAAAAACTCAACCTTCCAACTTCCAATCTTGAAAGTTGAGGTCCTTAATTATTTATGTTGATTTCTAAGTTTGAATGCCTCTTCAAACTTCTTTTCTTCTCTATAAATAGGCTGTTTAGTATGAAAGAATATAACTTGAAAACTTTGAATATTAATTTGAGTCTTATATTGAGTTTTAGAACTCGATTTCCCTTTACGTACGAAGAGCGTTTGTCTTCTACGATTACCTCCCGTGTCAGTTGGTATCAAAGCCAAGGTTTCTCCTTCGGCATGGCTAACGACGCAGAACCTACCCTTGCTGATTTATTCAAAGAAATGCAACGCTTGAGTACAACAATGCAAACGTTAGCTACTCGTGTGGAACGAGTGGAGAAATTTTGTGGCATTAAAGAAGAACATCATGATTCACCCAAAGTTATCCCTATAACCATTAAAGAAGCTGCCTCTAGCACTACAAAGCATGGAGGAGAAAAGGAACCTGCTAAGGAGAGCGCTAAGACAACTGAGCATCGATCAAACAATTATCCTCTACAACACCCGGTAAGCATGATCGAACATGAAGAAGACGATGATTTATGGGAAGAGGAGGATGGAGTCTGCAAACCTGATGGTGAGGAGGTTGACGAACAATCAACAATGGTGGTTCATAAAGCGCTCTTAACACCTCAAAAAGATGATTCCCATCGAAATGCTTTATTCCGAACCAAGCAACGACAAGTTGATCTTGGCACCATTCATGGAAGACAAAACATCTACCAATTCTTGAAGGATAGGAAGAAGGTAACCTTACTGCCTTTGGGTTTCGAGCCCAAAATTGAAATTCGTAAGCTTCTTTTACTAAATTGCTCTAGGAAAAAGTGGATGAAAGATATGCATGATGATAGAAATATACATGCTTTGGTGGTGAAGACTATGTTCATGGTTGGAAATTCTGAGAAAAATAAGATAAAGGTGCGATACAAATTCTTGATTCCTAGATTGAAATACATGTCGGATAATATGTCCGGAGCAAAGATAGATCTCCGAAGTGGTTATCGTCGGATTCGCATTAGACCGGGGGAAGAGTGGAAGACATCTCTTAAGACTAACGATTTGTTTTGGTCGTTTGGGCAGTCGAATGCGCCGAGTACAATTTTGCAGTTGATGACAAAAGATTTGTTCTTGAAGTACCTTGTTTACAGCGGGGTGATGATTTGGTATTCCCGGTGGTGGAAAGGATTTAAAAAGGGGAGCACTTCATTACATGCTTTTTCTATTGCAAGCAGCATGATGCTTCCGCAAGGTGATGGTCAGAATGGAGTCAATCGAACTCTTGAAAATCTTATGTGCTTCATTTGTGGGAGTCAACCAACGCGATGGGATTATGATTTACCTCAAGCAGAATTTGCTTTCAATAGTGCAGTTCATAGTTCAACTGGGAAGACACCATTTGCTGTGGTTCATGTGGATTTAGTCTATTGGCCAGGAGCTGCAAGTGTGGCAGCAACTAAACTTGCAAAAAATGAGTTGGATGTGCAAGCTAAAGTTGGACAAAAGTTGATGGAAACTATTCAAAAATTCAAGATAGTTGCGAATGAATATCAGCGTTTGCTTTTATTTGATCATATCACGCAACTCGAGGACGAGTTCTTTTCAAGTGGAGGGGTCTGATGTGGACAAGTATCAAGAAAAAACTCAACCTTCCAACTTCCAATCTTGAAAGTTGAGGTCCTTAATTATTTATGTTGATTTCTAAGTTTGAATGCCTCTTCAAACTTCTTTTCTTCTCTATAAATAGGCTGTTTAGTATGAAAGAATATAACTTGAAAACTTTGAATATTAATTTGAGTCTTATATTGAGTTTTAGAACTCGATTTCCCTTTACGTACGAAGAGCGTTTGTCTTCTACGATTACCTCCCGTGTCACATGAGACCACCATTGTTGGCCATGCCGATGAAACATGATGATATTACATCTACACTCGCCATTTGCTATATTATGGATGTTGTCTTAATGTTTTTTTTTTTTGAATGGAGAAAGGGTGATATATTCTACAATATTAAATAGAGGGTAGAGTTTTGTACGTACACGTAATTTACTCTCAGAGTTTATATTCTAACGAATGTTCTGTTCAATGCATTGCAACTTTACGTGCTCATGTGATGGAAAACCTTATCTAACGTTTGGAATGATAATTAGGCTTTGTCTTCATGTTTGGTATGATTAATGAGGCTTTGTCTTCATAATTTAATGTTTTGTTCTTAGAATAAAAACTTATTTTATGAGGCTATATGTTACGTCTGCTGTCATCATTTTCCAATTGGTGGTAGTTATTTTTATAGAGACATGTACTAGTTTTATTTTTATTTTTTAATTTTTTTTTAATAGAAAAGACAAAAATTTAGATTTTAACTAGATGCACCTGTGCACCTATACATTACGTTAAGTTTTAATTTATCTCAATCATTAAATTGAATAAAATAATTAAAAATTACAAAAATAACTATGCACTCAGCACGTGCATCTCACGCTCTATATTCCGGTGAGAAAATAATCAAAAGTGAACAAAAATGACTAAATTCGAACATCGAATGACCACTTCTGACCAAAATTGATATTTTCCGGAGACTTTTAGGATTTTTCGTCGAGAAAATGACCAAAAGTGGACAAAAATGATTAAATTCGGACACCGGATGACAACTTTTGAGAAATTACCAAAATTAAGAACTGAAGTTGGATTTGACCTATCCTAGAGGACCAAAGTTGATATTTTCTCACTAATTATTTGAGACAGTTTCACACAAGACTTGTCCAAAAACTTAAACTGAAGATTTGCTTACAAATAAACTTAATTTTTTTAATCAAACATTTATACTGTTCACATTTTAGCTGATATTTTCAATGAAAAAATTGTATCATTAATAATTAAAATGTATACTCTTTTAAACAAAATAATATACTCTTATACAAATGTGTATTTGAGATACAAGAGACCAACTCCTCTTTAAATGGGTTGGAAAGAGTAATTTATAACGAGACGAACCAAGAACAAGGTGGCCAAATGGATATACAATCATTTCATTCCAAATATAAAAACAAAGAGTGAAAGCTTCCATGAAATGGGCATCTTGTTCCATGGCTTGCACTTGCAGAGTGCAAGCATGAATTTCGACGCCACAAGAACTTCGATACCCACCTCAAGTTTAATTTTTAAAAAAAATCATTAATAATAAATAAATAAATAAAATCATAAATAAATTTCTAGATATATGAAATAAAATAGAAATGGATCATGATTCGTGGACTAACCTTGAAACTGGTAATAGGTGAGCCCAATTATAGTTGGAATTCACTACACAAAATTACCCATTTAAGCCCAAATGAAATGAATTGCCTCATTTCTTACTCCATCCCTCGTGCACACTCCAACCCCCAAACGCCAAGATTGATATTTGAGAACCCAACTTCTCTCATTTAATCTTTCTTGAAACATAATAAAACATAAATAAGATATTATTAATTTTAATTTTGAAAAACTTCATTATGCTAATGCAAGGTAACATAAGTATAATTAGTAATAATACTTTTATAAGTAATAGAAATTATATTAGGAAAACAATTTATAGTTAATGGGGAAAGAAAAGGGTTTTTAGAAGGTATAAAATCACAACAATCGATTATCTATTCAATCAAGTAAAAAATTAACCATATTATTTTTTTTTCCTTTTTTTTTTGTCTTTTGTTACTGTTGGAGCTGGTCTCATTTAGTGGCCATTCAATCTTAATGTCACATACATTTTAATTAAACAAAATTCTTAATGGGCCATTTGTAATTGATTAAATTTATTTAAATCAATTATTGGATATAAAATAGGGAGTAGTATATATATTGAGAAGTATTAAAAAATTTTGGGCCTCTAATTTTTGGGTCCACGATTGTTGCCCACCAAAACATAAAATAAAATTACTCTCCTCGTCCCACACCACCCTTCACGTTTATTGTTACACATTATTTTATATTATTCCATTAATAAAAATATTATTCATTTTGTTCTAAAGAAATTGATACACTTTCTCTTTTTGGGTGTTCCACAAAAATTGAAGTATTTTCCTTTCTAAGCAGATAGACATACAAAACAATACTCCTTCCGTTTTTGTCATTCCGGTCGTCTTTATACAAAGTATTTATTTTCTCTTTGGGTTGATGTGACACACAAAATAATATTATTATACTCAATCCACTACACCTAGTGCTCAGACTCAACACTAATACAACTACTCACTACACATTAAAAAAATATTTCTCTCACTACATTACACTTTAATTCATGTGCAAAAAGTATATGAATACCTATCAATGGAATAGAGGGAGTAAATATAATCACATAGGGCCACTAACAATACTAATACAACTATCTGCAACATTAAATATTACTTTCATCGTCCCATTTCAACGTTTACATATTTCTATTTTGGGCGTCCCATTTCAATATTTACGTTTTCCTTTTTGAAATATGAGACTCATCTAAAATAATTAATATATCACTATAGGTCTCACATCCAACACTAATACACCTACCCACTTTACATTAAATATTATATCTTTTCACCCACTATATATTAAAATACTATACTCCTTTATCAACGTGCAAAAAGAAAAAGTAAAATTAAAACGGGACGGAGGAAGTATATTTTTAACTTGCTACGCATTAAATTATACTCCCTCCGTCCCAAAGATATTGACACACTTTCCTTTTTGGGTTGTCCCATAGAAATTGACATATTTCATTTTTATGGATATATGACCCACACAAAAATAATTTATTTATTTACATGGGCCTACAACACACACATCACATTTACAACTAATACAATTATCCACTATACATTAAATATTATTTCTCTCACTTTACTTTACATAAAATTATTATATTCTTTAATTTCCATGCAAAAAAAATATCTCAATTGTTATGGGGAGGGAGTATATTATATTTTAATTTTCGTGCCAAATATAATGTCAATATGTTTAAAACGGAGAGAGTACTGTAAACCTAATTTTTATAGGTAATTCATCGAAATTTCCTAACGAAAATCAATTCATTGATATATTCGTTTGATAAAAAACATTTCTTTTTACGTTTATTCTTTCATTTTATAAGGTTACATAACTTACATTATACCAAATGGGATCACCTGTTCCACAATGGTGGTCCATCTCCTATTCCACTAATTAAATGATTGTCGCGTGTCATAATCAATGCCCAAAATCCAATACTTGCCCCAAGAGTTTAATGGTCATTTGTAGGATATAGTTTTTTTATGTTGTGAAATATCAATGAAACACCGAAAATATATCAGAGAATTCAACTTAACATTATACTGTATTATATACTCTCTCCATCTTCCTAAAAAAAGTTGTATTTTGTCATTTTAATCCATCTCAAAAAAATAAGTGCATTTTCATTTTTAGTAAATGAGATAGATACAAAATAATTAATATATCTCTTTAAAAATAAAATTAAAAAAAATTTCTCAATTAGTAGGATTATTACGTAACGTGCAAAATTTAAGAACCACTCATTCTTCCTTATAGTGACAACATTTCATATCAACTAAAGCAGTGTGCAAGAAGATGTCCACAATTGAATATCTTCATCTCTGGTAAAAAATAATAATGGAGGTTCCATGTCAAGATTGGAGCTCACTCCATTGGATTTGCAGTTGCTATTACTCGACCCTATTCAGAAAGGCCTTCTCTTCCACAAACCTACAACTTCCATACAAACCCTAATTCACCACCTCAACAACACTCTCTCTCTCACTCTCCACTTCTTTCCTCCCCTCTCCGGCCGAATTGCCACCCTCCCAAACCCCGACAACACCGCCTCCTTCTTCGTCGACTGCAACGACGCCGGCGTTGAGTTCATTCACGCCTCCGCTCGCGGTATCTCGGTTTCGGACATCATGCGACCTGCATACGTACCCGATATCGTCTCTTCATTCTTCCCACTTAACGGAGTCTTGAACTGTGACGGCGTTTCCCAGCCGTTACTCGGCGTGCAGGTGACTGAGCTCGTGGACGGCGTTTTCATCGCCTGCACCGCCAATCACGCCGTCGTGGACGGCATTTCTTCAACTCTTGGTCGGAGATATCGCGTGGATTAAAAACAATTTCGAAACCACCAGTTTTCCAGCCATGGTTTCCTCCTTGTCTGGAAAATCATCTAATCCCACTTCCGCCGTTGGAGCGTAGCCCTCCATAGAAGCCGCCGCCGGCGTTAATGGAGAGGGTGTTCCACTTCAGTAGAGAAAGCATAGGCGAACTCAAAGCGAAAACAAACTGTGAAGATGAGCGTCAAAGAGGAAGAGGTGATGGAGAATGGATTAGGGTTTGCTGCCATGAAAATCAATGAGCTTGTAGGGCAGCAAACCAGAGAAGCAATGGTTAAATTCTTGGAAGATTGGGTGAAAAAGCCCTTCCTAATCAAGAGAGGGAATTACTCTGGTGCAAATGCAATCGCCATCACAAGTTCTCCAAGGCATGATGTATACGGCAACGATTTCGGATGGAGGAAACCTATTGCAGTTAGAAGTGGAAAGTCGCAGAATTTCGACGGCAAGATGACGCTATTCCCGGCCGCCGTAGCCGGGGCCATTGATGTTGAAGTTTGCTTGGCGCCGGAGACATTGCGGTCAATGGAGGATGATGCTGAGTTTATGGAACCATTGATATTGTCATGTAGCCACTTGGTTTAAATTTCAGGATGAGAATGAAGAAACTTTTAATGAAAATGAAATTGATTAAATGTGTGAGAATTGTTAATGAATAATGATTAAGAAATTTGAATTTCTATTACTCCCTTGTAAATAGCACGAGGTATTTGCTTTTTGCACGTCGTATTATTATTCAATGTGTGGTGATTTGTAGTATTAATAAGAGTGTGAGTTTTATATTTTAATTATATTAGCGGGGGTATATGGTTCATGTGTAAAAAAGAATGACCTTCTGGTAGAATGCCCAAAATGAAAAAAATATCATTTTGAAGGGATGGAGGGAGCATGTGCTTCGAAGGAATTTTTTTATTCTCATTACCCTTCATATACTGTTATGGATCATTTCTTAATTGTGTAGCTCTTAAATTAAGGAAATAAGGATTTTTAAGTTAATTCTTTCATCTAATTGTTGCTATTCCTACTCAAATTAAGATGAACACGCATTAATACAAACATTAACCATTATAATTTTATTTAATTTGTTGTGATCCTCTCCTCTTAAAACAGCTAGTAACTCTATTATGTAGGGCCGGGTTCACAAATTCTAAGGGCCCATTATGTGTAAAATGGGCTGGCCCACGGGAAAAAAGGTTGGGCTAGCCTCTGCATTTCCAGAAGTAGGCTCCACCACTATAAAATACCTACTCCCTCCGTCTTCCGAAATATTTCACACTTTTCTTTTTCATCCGTCCCTCAAAGTATTTCACACTTTACTTTTCTTTTTCATTCTATAGTTATTAGTTCAACAAATGGAAGAACTTTCCATCAAATTACTTGATCTTGCCCTGAGGCAGGAATAGGGATACAATACTTTCATCTAACTGTTGATGAAAGTTCAACCACAAAGATAACATACATTTATACAAGCACCAATATTCTCACTATATATACTTCAACCTGTCAAGTATTTTAAATTTTTGCATCCCACTTCAATATTTACCCTTTTTTTTCTTTTCTTTTTAGTAGATGAGATCCACATAAAATAATTAATAGGAGTATATCTTTATGGACCACATATAACATTAATACAACTATCTTTTTTATATATTTTAACTCACTATACATTAAAATAAATAGTATATTTCTTAATCTCCATGCAAAAAGTAAACATAAAATTGAAATGGAACGAAGTGAATATATATACTTCCTCCATCCCAGGCAAAGGTCCCTGTTTCATTTTTGCGTGTAGATTAAGGAGTATCATTATTTTGAGTTGATCTCTTGTGTTCCCGGGGCACACAATTTAATACTAATGGAGTATACAAATGGGTATACAATTTAATACTAAAAGGTATGGGCGCACGGTGTGTTCTTGGGGCACATAAGTTTTTGCTTATTATTTTATGTGTAGTGGGTAGTTGTGTTAATAGTGAGTGGTGAGTCATATGTGGGACTATTTTACTAAAAGGGAAAAATAAGAACATTTGAGTGAGACGTGCAATATAGTAAAGTGTGAACATTTTGATAGGATGTGGAAGTATTTTTTATATGATCCTATTAAAACAAGCTGGATCACATGTTTTCATTTAATTTTGAATACAAATGTTATTATTAGGGGTGTGAAAATGAGTTTTATCAACCCATATATTCTATCTTTTGAGAGCTGAAATTGTTGATTATTGGTGTAAAGAGCCTCATATATATATATATATATATATATATATATATATATATATATATATATATATATATATATATATATATATATATATATATATAATTGTATTATTAATAAACGGATATTGAGAATTATAAGATCTAAAATCATGGATATATATTATACAGATTATCGTATTTGAGTTAGGTCCGATAACATATCAGAAGGCCCACATTAAAAGAGCTTTGATTTTGGGTAGATATTGCGTAACACCATCTCACATGAGATCATTTTAGAATTTTTAAATTAGTTATAATTTTCATTATAAAATATTCTTATTAGTTGAATATGACTTTTCATTATTAAAATTATAACTTTTATCCGCTACTTACGTGAGACGGCCTCTCTTTAGTTTGAAAATCTGCGTGTTTTAGGGTCCGATTTAACACCTTTGTGGGATTTATGTTAGTATTTAAGTACTAAATGGTTAATTTTCATATATTTAATATATTTGTGCATTTGAGGTGTTATTTTGTGTTTTTAGGAGGAAAAATGATCAAAAGTGCAAAGTTGGAATGAAGAGTGAAATTGTGAAAGAATGCTGAAAAATGCATGTCCAATATGCATAATTTTTCTGTATTTGTGTAAAAGTCCAAACTAATCATATGATATATGGTTGGAAAGCTACAGAAGAGAAGATCATTTTGGCTCAAGAAACACCTCAATTGGAGGTAAAATGAGGAAGTTATGATCAAAACGGTAAAGACGCACAAGCTGTGCCGACCAACATGACTCGTGCCTTTCAAATATTGGAGTTTTTATATGTTCTTTATATAGATAAAAAGCTGAGGAAGAGAGGATCATGTGAGCGTAAAAATCACCTCAATCGGAGTCCGGATGAAGAAGTTATGAGCAAAACCGTGAGGTCGCTCAATCTGCTGGAGAGTGGAACGACCCGGCAGCCCAATTTTCGGCCTGTTTGTGTTTTTGATATGAAAAATCCCTATTTTGATGTGAAATTCGAATTTTATCAGTCTTCAACTATAAAAGGAGCCCTTGGTCCCAAAATAATAACTCTCCATAACCCTGATACTTTTCCATACCCTTTCCCTGATACAATATCGAAATCAAGATTAACTATCTCATCCAGTCATTCCGGAGAGTTTATTAGTGTTGCTTACTTGAGAAGGAGAATGAGAAGGTTTAAAATCACGGAGGAAAGAATGAAGAATCACGCCACATGATTTTTCTTTCTCTATCTTTCAAACTTTTGAATTTTATGTTAAATCCCTTTGTTAAAGTAAATTTAACGCATATAAATCTGGTTCAAACCCTGCAGAAGAATAATTCATACTCCCTTTTTGGGTACTTCATGCAAAATTTCATTAAGAATTAGAGCACTAGACTTCTCTTTATAGGTATTTAAGAACCAATCCTCAATTCCCACATAATAATCTGAGAAATCAAATCCTTTAAAATGGTAATTAATAGATATATCAAGTGTCTAATATTAATTATTCTAATAAGTAAAGATTATATGGTTAAACAAATATAATAATTCTTATATAACACACCAGCCTCACACAATTCCTGATTTTTGAACAGACTGTCGTATATATAATTCGGGGGATACAACAAGTTTGAGAAAGTCACGTGAAAAGGCTTTTAAATTGAGGTGGCAATAATAATAGCATGATCATAATTCGATTTTTGAAAATAATATGGAAAAAATTTCATTGCAATTACAATAATACAATCTTTACCATATGCAATTCATCAAAACACATTTTTAAATTTATATCGTCCACTAATCCTCATTCATACCGACAATCAAACTACAACTTGAATCCTTAATTTCAAACTACTCAATTTAATTAGAATCTAAAATTAAAATCCACCATACAAATTTACTTTATTCAAAATCATTTAAAAAAACTTAATTTATTCGAAATAGTCGCATACCTTTTTAAATTCTCTCCGAAATAATTATTTTTACTCAAAATGTTTAATTTTCTAATCATTTTTACTTAAAAAATGTTTAATTTTTCTAATATCATGGGATAAGACTGAATCGATATTTTTACAAAGTTATGTGATATTGTTAAAACGGCATTGTTTTGGGAAGAAATTGGAACAAATCTAAAAGGTTTGGAATGAAAATGAATGTCTTAATTACTATTTTGAGACTTTTTCGGATAAAAAAAAATGAAACAATTCAAATTTGAGTTTAAAATTAAAATAGTCTCATACAAACTTTATTTAAAATGGTACACGATTCTAAATGGTATACCATTTAATATTAAAGGGTATAACTTTCACAAAATGTGGGATATGTGGACATGGAGTCCCCGGAAACACACAAGTTTTAACCATAATAAATAACGCAACTTCTATAAAATTTTATTATGTGCAGCAATCCAATGTTTGAAAAATAAAATGGGTAGAAAAAATATACAACAATGGAATGTACCAAAAAATTGTGCAGAAATAATGTGCAAAAATAAATGTACAATTGTTTGGGGTAATTTTGTCTCACTCTGCGGTGAATTTGTGTAGTTCAAGATAATATTTATTTGTTTTCATTATATCAAAGTGTAATTAAGTTATAAATATGTACTTTCTAATAATAAATCCGGAATGAAATTAATGTTTAATTCTAATTTTCACTTGGTTTCTTCCGTTTATACTTTTGTGGTTAGGAATAATTGGGACAGCCAAACTCAATTGCATGCGTATGATAAATTGTTCAATTCTGCTGGCATTTGCTTATCGTTTTGGAGAATTAGGTTGGAAAGATTAGTCAACAATTTAAGTAAAAAGATTCCTTCTACCAATTTTGATTTAAAAATTTAACATTTGAATTATAAAATTGCTTAAAATAATTTAACGCATTTACTTACGAGTATCATAGGTGAGGCCCATTCTAGGATGGTCCCCTAGTTAATTAATTTATTTTCAATTATAATTAAAATATTAATTCCTTTGTCCCATAAAAATATTTATTTTTTACACTTGAATTAAGGAATATTATATTTTAATATGTAGTGAAATAAAAGAAAAATATTTTAATGTAAAGTGAGTAGGGGTGACAATTCGTGCTAACGGGTTGAGTTTCGTGTCGATACGATCGTGACACGACGCGATAAGTGCAAACTCGAACACGACACGATAAGAATTAGTTCCAACACGACACGAACACGAAAAATAACGGGTTGACACGACACGACACGATAAGAAAATTAAAAAATTAGAAATTAAAAAATAGAAATTAAAAAATACTAATTAAAAGTATTAATTTTTTTAAGTAAATATATTTTATAATTATTAATTAGAATTTTTATTATGTATTTACCAAATTTTATATTAATATTGTGTTATTAACATATTAATGGATTGTTAACGGGTTAATGGGTCATCTGTTAATATTTATCGTGTTTAACGGGTTGACACGAACCCAACACGAACACGACACAAAATTTTCATATCCTTATTGGGTTGACACGATAATGACACGAACCCAGTAAGGCCATATACTAACCCGCAATTATCGTGTCGTGCTCGTGACATGCTATCGTGTCGTATCGGGAATTATCACTCCTAAATGTGAGTAGGTGTATTAATATGATGTGTGATTCAATGTAGAGGAAAGTAATTAATTTGTATGGATTATTTTTACCAAAAAAGAAAAAAAAATGCACACTATATTGAAACGAACCCAAAATAATAAAACGCGTAAGTTTTGGTGGGACAAATGAACTATTATATACTATCTCTTTAAAATTTAAAAAAAAAACGTTAATGCTATTTTTGTTTTTTTCTTTTCGGAAATAAGATTTTAATATTTAAAATTCAGTTTTCAAAAATTGCACATATCTATCTACAAATCTTACTAATCTTCTAATCCTCTCAACTTATATACAATATCTTTTCTTAATTTTTTTTTCTTCATCTCTTCTTTCACATCATTTAATATTACTCCTTTCTTTCTAGTTAAAAATAGTTTTTTTTTCATTTTGGTCGTTCTACCAAAGGTTCTCATTTCCTTTTTATACACATGAGATTCATACATCCCCTCTAATACAATTAAAATATGGGGCACACACTCCCACTAAATAATAATATTTCTTAATCCACGTGTAAAAAAGCAAAAGACCATCTTTTGACGGGATGGAGGAAGTATTTTACACGTATCAACACACACCTTTTAAATATTGATTTGATATAAAGTTAAACTTTATCCTAACAAAATTCCAAAACAGACATATATTACTCCATCTGTCTAAACTTCAATTTCACACCTTCATAAAAGGAAAGAGTAACTAATGGTAGGGTATACTATTTTTTCAGGAAAGAGTAACTAACTAATATCTCTAACACACTTTAATTTCAAATTCATCATTACCTTTAACACACTAAGGTAATGTTTGGTTTAAGATTATGTGAAATTTGAAAATTATGAACAATGTGTTCTATGTTTGTTTTGGGTTTTGAATAGGGTAGGTTTTAACGTTATGTCAAATCAATGTATTAATTTATTTAAAAAGTTAAATGAAAGAAGAGAGATAAAGAGAGAAAGAGTATTAATTGAAGAGAGAAAATATAGTAGGTATATATAGGGGAGATTTTTAAAATTTGGATGTGGATTTTGAAAATCAAAACCTGGATTTGAAATCCGAAAACGAACATTGTCTAAGATATTTTATCATTTATTTATTACCCATAAATATCATACTACCCCAAAAGTAAATTAAAAAGTGACTTTTATTAATATAAATGCAAACAGTAAACATGAAGATGAATTTGAGACGAAGAAAATATTATTCATTAGTTTTCAAGCCCATGTAAAATCAAATTTAACAAAGATAAAGTATAAAACATCATTTATATAATTTCTTTTAGGGAGTTTGGTTCATTGATTTTAAAAAAATTACCAAGGAGTATTTTGAATTATATTGAGTTAATAATACTAATTGAATTTAAAAAAATTTCTAAAAATAAGAAAGTTAATACGCTAGTTACAATTATATAGAATTAAGTTTTCCGTTAGTAAAAAACAAGGGCCCTATAAAATATAACACTGTGGGAGAGGTAAGTTACAATATTCCATCAAATTATTAAGGAGATGTTAATGTTCATTCTTTCCCATTTATTAAATATAATGAATCAAATACTATCATATTACTTATTTATAATTAGAGGGAATGACAATGTGGTGGTGGGGTGGGTTAAAATGATGATAAATGGTTCGTTTGTTTTATACTTGTGCAATTCTGGAGAATAATGTCAAAAGTGGAAGTGGTGTCCTCTACACTTGTAGGAATATCAAGTGTTGATGGAAATTGGATGTCAAGATTGGATCTTGCTCCATGGGATCTTCAACTACTCCTTGCCAATCCTATCCAAAGAGGGATTCTTTTTCACACCCCTACACAATCCCATCCCAACTTCATTCATCACCTCAAAATTTCACTCTCCCGCACTCTACACTTCTTCTCGCCGCTCGCCGGCCGATTAGCCACCGTCCAAAACGAAGACCACACCGTCAGTTTCTTCATCGACTGCAACAACGCCGGCGCTGAGTTCGTCCACGCCGTCGCCAAATCCGTCTCCGTTTTGGACATCTTGGAACCAAGGTGCGTGCCAGAAGAATTAGTTTCTTCTTTCTTCCGTTTAAACGGAGTTTCCAATTTGTACGGAACTTCCGCGCCCTTGCTGGGGGTGCAGGTAACGGAGTTAGTTGACGGCGTGTTCATCAGCTGCGCAGCCAACCACGCCGTCGTTGACGGCGTCTCTTTCTGGCATTTCTTCAATTCATGGTCCGAAATATCCCGTGGCTTCCACACCATATCTAAACCCCCCGTTTTCCAGCGGTGGTTTCCCAGCGACGGCGATCGCCTCATCCGGCTTCCTCCGCCTGATAGAACTCTTCCGACGAAGCATGTCATTGTGAATCCACCTCCATTGATGAGGAGGGTTTTCCATTTCAGCAAAGAGAGCTTAGCTAAACTCAAAGCCAAGGCCAACTCCGAATCCAACACCAACAAAATAACATCTCTACAAGCCCTCTCCGCCCATCTATGGCGTGGCCACACGCGCTACCGTACCATCCACGAATATCCAACTAAAAAAGTTGTTAATTTCACGATGGCCATCGGAGCGAGAGGAAGAATCCCTCTGGCGAAGGGGTATTTCGGGAACGCAGTGTACGCGGCAAGAACCGCCATTAATGAGGAGGAGTTGTTGCAGAGAGGATTAGGGTTTGCTTCAGAGAAGATCAACGAGTTGATCGGATTGCAAACGAAGGAAAGGGCAGAGGAATTCATACAAGATTGGGTGAAAAACCCAGGATATTTGGTGGGGGGAAGCTTTTCATTTTTCATCACAAGTTCACCCCACCATGATGTGTATGGCAATGATTTTGGATGGGGGAAACCCATTGGTGTGAGATGTGGGAAGGCTTCATTTGTTGATGGAAATATGAGCACATTTCCTGCCATGGATGGTGGCATTGAAGTTCATGCTTGCATTCCAATGGAGGTTTTGCAGGCCATGGAACAAGATACTGAATTCATGCAACCTTTTCTTATTTGACAACCATATGTTCATCCACAAAAATTATGCTCCATTCACTGTAAAAAGAATAAAAAAAGTGTTCTATGTGAATATTCCAAGTTTTTTTTTTCCCAAACTTGTGTACTCTATTGTGTCTTGTAGTTTCATTATATTTTTAAGAATGTTAAATACACTCCACTTATTACCCAATTGAAAACTAGTACGTAAGTAAGATCATCACTTATTCACGGACATTCATATGCATATAGAATAAGATTATGTATTGCATGATTATATATTATTTCAAAAGTTATTTATTTTAATTAAAAAGATATTATTTTTTTACACGCTGGTGTGAAACCGTCCCAAGGTCTTGATTCTATAGGCGGTGAATGGTGGCGTGAATCGCATGTTACCTAATTTATAGGAGATTAAAAGGTTATTTTAAGGTTGAAGGGTTACCTAATTTATGGTGTGGGACCCACTTTCCTCTTTGTATTTCCCCTAGTCTTTATTATTTCCAACTAAACCATTATTAGTATAATATGACTATCTCCATTCCTATTATCATCAATGGGACAAGAGAATATTAATATGGCCAAGTGTTGTTAGTTTGATTATTAATTGTATTAACTTCTCCAATCCCTTCGTAATCAACCTTAGTTCAAATTCTTTAAATTTAATTCATTAAAATTTATTTTTATTAGGTACTTTATTATTACTTTGAATGTGAAAACTATATTGAGATAAAAAAAAAATTTAGTGTAATAACAATGAATTTTTTTGGTCCTTTGGTTGGTGATAGAATAATCCCTCTCTGGATTGGTTTGACTAGAAGCATTTGAAGATCCCAATCTTGACAATGGAGTTGCATTGTTTGAGATTCCGACCAGAGCTGAAGACACTATTTCAACCTCTGATATTATGTTAAACAAGGAATTGTGGTGGGAGGAAGAGAGTATTTTGTTTGACACTAGGTCTAGGTGTGTAAAACTCATGGCATCACAAAAATAATATATCAATGATTATTCAGAATGTTGTTCCATTGAGTGCAAAACCTCCGGCAAAGAGCAAGCATGAACTTGGATGCCACCAGCGACGATTTCCATCATAAATAGCAACGTTTCCACATCTCACACCGATGGGTTTCCCCAACCCAAAATCAACGAAATGAGAACCCTGCCTCGCCACATACCATGGCTTCTTCACCCAATCTTCCACGAATTCCACAGCTATTTCCTTCGTCTGCGCACCAATTAACTCGTTGAAATTAATGGATTTAAAATCTAAAATTTTAAATTAATTGATTTCAAATTGTGGATTTAATTTTGAAATTTTTAGTTGTTTTTTAATGGATTTCAAATCCTCACTGAAACCGTGTTATTTGAAATTTTGAAATCATTCCGTTGTTGTGTAATAGATATATTAATATATAAAATTAATAAATTAACTTTTTATATATATATATATATATATATATATATATATATATATATATATATATATATATATATATATATATATATATATATATATATATATATATATATATATATATATATTGTTTTAAACTCTACCATCCAGCCCCTACCCCCCACCCACCCCAATCCCTGGCCACCGAGTTATGTTAGGTGGTAGAGTTCCCTCCCAATTTTTTTAATAAAATTATAAATTTTAATATAATATAATTAATTTTTTTAATATAATTAAATCTTATTATTTTTATTTATCATATATAAAATTCTATTTTAAAAATAATTTTTGAATTATAAATTTGAAATCCTTTTAAAAATTCATAATTTATCTTAACAATGGAATTCAAATTAATTGATTTAAAATCCAAGAAATTTAAAATTCACCCATTTTCAAATCCATTGAATTTGAAATGACTCAATTCAAACACAACTTAAAAGAAAATACTTAGATTTAAAAGCGAGAGAGTTCAGGGCTTAATTGTGAAATTCTATGGATCTTCTTGCAAAACAATACCTAACAAACTATCCATAAAAGTTAAATCCAAATACACCATTTTCTATTTTTTTATTTTTACATTAAAACTCTATGCAAGTAAAGAAAATCTATGTCACACATACAAAATAATGTTAGAACTGTGAAAAGAATATCAACATCAAATAACAAAATGGAACCTTAATTACACAAAGTAATTCTAGGAAATAAGCTTCTTATTTTGTTTCTCCCATAAAAGATAATGTGGGTTAGCCCGCTTCTATGAGGCCTACTAGCCCAATCAAGTTGGATCAAGTAACTATGTAAGAACTGACTACTGAGCCTTATAAACTGGGATGGGCTTTTGGACCACGAAGAATTAGAAAAGAGTTATAAACGTTGGGCCTCTTTTGAACTATATAATTAATTAGTATGGGGCTAAAATTAGTTAATGCATGTCTGTCAATTAAAAAAAAAAAAGAAGAAGAAGAAGAAAAAAAGTTAAATATAAATCAATTAAGTGAATTTTTTTTTTATTAAGATCCATTCACCACTAGAGACAAACTTGTCTAAATCAAAAAATTGTCTTTTTATATGACCTTTTATTTTACTCTAGTTACATTCTAACCGTCCAAATGGCCGTCATGGATTAAATAAATGAATAATTAAATTAAAAATGTCACAGTCATAGGTGACTTGTAATTAATCATTGTCAATATCAAATAAATTAACTTTAGTTTTGGAGATTAATTAAAAGTACTTGCTTACTAAATATTTTTAATGTACAAATCAGCATGACTTTACACCGAAAGAGAAAAAAGAAAATGGTGGACATTTATTTTATATTTTCTTCCTTTTTCTTTGCATTTTTAGGAGATAAGTATATTATATTTTTTAAAGTTTATAAGGGGCATTTGTCAACTTCTAGAAAGTTCCATTAGAAATGCTGAAGATGTTTGATTAAATAATTCTGATTATGATTTACACGTGTCCTCCACTTAATATTCCACCTTTGTTCAACAGATTCACATTATTATAGATATAATAATTATTATTATATTTATCTCATCCTTACTCCTTAGATAGTTCTTCAAGAAGACTTGAAATATATTCCTAATTTATTATTACTTTATTTATTCTTAATTGCCTCCAAATATATCTGTTAATTAATATTGCACACTTGTTTCAAATAAATAAATAATATATGATTATATAATAATTATTTATTGTGAATAAATGTGTAAAAGTTATGTATACATCATTTAGATATTCTTAATTAATTGTCTATGTTCGCACAATACGTTCTCTCACACGACACTAGAATTAGAGCTTGAATTGTCTATTTTACATTTTGCATGTAATAAAAATAGAAAATACATATTTGCGTTATAAAAATAAAGGCTAGATATAATTGATTTGTCATTGATGATTAAAAAAAAAAGAAAAAAAAAGTACAAAGGCGTTAATTTTTTAGATTTCGTCTCGCCAAACGTTGAAGTCTTTTGATTACGGCTTACCTAGAACAATTATTGGCTCTTAATTAAAATTTTAAAATATAGTGTATTTCTTAATTGATGTGTAGACAAAGTACTTAGAAAATTCTATCACTTGCTTAGTTGGAAAAGTCGGATTTGATGGTCACACGTGTCATGGGTATGATGATAACAAAAATAATAATAATAAATAAAATCATGAATTAAAAAGTTAGGTATTACTTTTCCTTTTTAACAGAAATAAAAATTATATTAACTCAAGTAATATCAGTGTTGATATTAACTCAAGTAATATCAGTGTTGACACATGAATTAGGTAACGAAAAATAAAAAGTAGTAAAACTCCATTGTAGAATAGAGTGAAAGCCGCTAAGCTATATGCTAGGGTATTTCCTTCTCTACAGGTCCAACAGAAACTGATATGATCAAAGAATGGACGAAGAGAGATAATGTCTTCAACCAATAAACCAAAGTATGAGAGATCAGACTTGAGATTAACCAATGCGTTGTATACTTGTATAGAGTTTGGTAATCAGCTTCAATCGCCACCTTCATGTGGAGTTGCTCTTTTGCAGTCTCTATACCCCTCAACATTGCCAAAGCTTCACCTATGTCAGCAGAGAGCGTCGGGTCTCTCTTTTCCACAAAGGACCATAGTACCATGCCCTTATGGTCTCTTGCTACACCTCCTAGGCCTGTTTCCAGTCCCGATTTTATGGAGGTATCCATGTTTATTTTAATTATATCCCCTTCCGGTGGTTTCTATCTGCCCTGCCCTTCATCCTTGGGTGGAGATATTTTAGTGGGATGGATTCTTCGCCTTCAAGTAATCTTGGACGTGACAATAAGCTTTCAACGCAACTTGCTCCAGTTCCAATACTTTCTTCTGAAAATAGAACTGATTCCTAGCAAACCACGCACTCCACAGAAGATTAATAAAATCCTGTTGAAATTACTTCTCCGGCTTGCCTTCAATACTTGACGTGATCCAATCTGCAAGGGGCAAAGATGGTGTTGGTTGATTGCCTGGAGATGCCTGATTATCCATGTCGATGTTTAAATGGGAGATCTTCCACAGCTTTCGAGTCCATGGGCAGTCCCTCAAGGCATGTTCTTCCGTCTCAATATCTCCATTGCAGTGGTGGCACATCCGATCAACATCAACATATCTACTGATAAGATAAGATTGATACTCACTGGTAGGATACCCCTTAGACATCGCCATAAAAAAACATGTATTTTCGAGTAATGTCAACCTTACTTTTTCGATCAAACTTGCGACACAATTTGTTCACATAGGAGTAACTATTAATGTGTTGTTGTCATATTTATAGGTGTCATACATTTTTCGTGGATTTATCCTAAAATACTAAAATTTTACAACTCAAAACACTAATCAAAAGACCTTTTATTAATAACAAACCTCGATTTTAATAGTCAAAGTATATGTTCAGTGTGACTTAATCTTATTCCAACATCTTTAAAAAATTACATGTCAACATATCCTATTCTAATTCTCAAAATTTTCATAGTTATAATTAATGCTTCCTCTATACTCCGTAAATGTTATTATTTTATTATTTTTGGTGTGTTAAAGATACTCATTTTTTTATTTTCACTAAAAAAAACCTCAATTAACCATTCATTATTAATATAATTATTTATTAAACATAAAATAATACTTCCTCCATCCCATAATAAACTTCATCGTTACACATGGAGTTTAAAAAAAGTTATTTTTTAACCAAATTTATTGACTTTTAGAGGGTTATATAGTATTTTTAGGTTATAAATAAATTACTTATAAGGTATGTTATGTGTGTTAAGTGGAAGTGGTAAATTTACAATTAAGATATACTTTGTGGGGATTGATGTGATATTTTCTTTTTTGGATTGTGAAATTTAATATGGGACAAACGAAAATAACAAGTGTGAAGTTTATTATAGAAATGAGAGAGTAATATTTTTTAATACACGTGTAAAAACAAATTGAGATCTTTCGTATGAACTCCCGTATAATAATAAAAGAAACTTTTAGGATTAAAGAAATGTTAGAATGGATCATAACCTAGAAATGGATACTCCACTTCCACACATTTCAAGATGGTAACAACAAATTTTGTATTTATAATAAAATAAATACAAATTGAGTACAAAAGTAATTTCAGATGGATTTAATTTGAAGAAGATGTAAGCGGGTTACAATCTCAATCAATCATCTAATTCTTCTCTCGAACCAATTTGGTTTGGCCTGACTTTGACTTGGCTTTTGTGTGTTGATTTTGACTTTGTTGACTGGAGTGTACGCTGACTGTGCTAACAGCGTGTGTGTTGAGCTGGATCTTCAAACGAAACTTATCCGAGCTCGGGTGTGTAGCCTTGAACATTGATCCGGAGGCATTGAACCTTTGTTCGGATTAAACGTTAACTGAGAGCTTTCCACGAAGAACACTTGATTTGGGGGACTTGGAACCTTGATCCCGAATTAGTGGCTGTTCTTGACTTGAAACTTATTTGAGGATGCTTTGAGGCTTGAAGCTTTGGAGACTTGAAGACTTTAAGCTTTATTGCAGATCTTGAGCTTGAAGTTTTGGAGGCTTGAAGACTTGAATATTTGAAGATCTTGAGCTTGAAGCTTTAGAGGCTTGAAGGCTGCTTGAAGATCTTCAACTTGTTCTTCACTTGAAGCTTGAAGATTTGAAGATCGCTTGAAGGCTGCTTGAAGATTTTCGACTTGTTCTTCGCTTGAAGCTTGAAGATTTGAAGATCGCTTGAAGGCTGCTTGAAGACTTGAAGATCCTTCTTTACTTGTTCTTCGCTTGAAGGTTTTGAGAGAGCTTTACTCATGTTCTTGATCTCTTCAAGAGCGCCGTCTTCGAGTGCTTGAATGTGTGTTTCAAATTAAGAGAGGAGACCCCTTTATATAGGTGAGAGGTGAAGACTCCCTCATTATTGTCTTGCATTCTGATTGGTCCACTCTATTTGAGTCATGTCATGCGTGCTTGGGCTTCCACTTGTTTGGGCTGTAATCATGCCTATTTTATTTGGGCTTGATTTAATTTGTATGGGCTGATTTGACTTAAGTCAGACCTCATTTGACTTGGGCTTGTTTGACTTGGATCAAACCTCTTTTAATTTAAGCCTCATTTAATTTGTTGGGCTTAAATTATTTATCAATTATTTATTAATCTATTTTTAGGAATTAATTTATTTAAATTCTAAAATAAATTAATAATTGATATTTAATCAAGAAAATTCATGTGTCGCCATTTAATTGGATCGTAAATTTTAATTGCTTACACCTCCATCTCCTTTCAGATGACACACTTTTTATTTTGGGTTGACCCACAAAAGTTTGCACATCTATACATATATAAAAATAAACTTAAACTTCTACTTTTGTTTGCAATTTTTTTCAATTTTACTCTATTTAGAAATAATTCAATTTTAATCTTGACCATCCAAATAATGCTTTGATTTCAATCATAAAATTTAATTATACTAATTATGAATTTTATTATTTAAATTTTACTTTTTTATTTTACAATATAAATTTGGTAAATATAAGATATATTTTTGACATATTTGACTAATTTTTAATAAGCTTAATATATATATATATATATATAAACAAACTTAATTTCTATTTTATCTTCAATTTTAATATTTATCGTCTATTACTTTTGATCTCAATCACAGATTCTATTTATCCTAATAATAAATTATTTATTTATTTTTTAATCAATAATATAAATTTGATAAATATAAAAAATATTATTGACATATATTCTACTAATTGTCAATCAATATACTAATTTTCATAATATCAAATCTTTCAACGCTATCTTTGATAAATTTTCACTTTTTTCCTACGTCATTGATTGCTTTCAATTACGATCGTTTATTCTTTCAAATCATTATATATAAACATTTTCATTACCTAATCAAATTCTTACTCTTTTTTTTCTTCTTCTTTTTCTTCCCTATTTCACTTTCATATTATTTCTAATCTACTTTAATGTGTTATATCTTTTATATTTTACTTTAATTTGATCTAATATGCAGGTTCAATCATTTTGAGGTATCATTCTTCTTCTTTTATTTTTTGTTATCTTTATTTTATCTTTTATACTTTTATTTGATCTTATTTTTATGTTCAATCATTCTCATATTTGATCTTATATATATTTTACTTTGAATATTATTTAAATATTAAAATCTAAAATTTTATTAAAAAATTCTTTTTGAGGGGTGGGTAAGGGTAGGTTGGATGATAGAGTTTCATCCACAAAAAAATATTTTTAATAAAATTTTAGATTTTAATATTTAATATAATAAAATTTTATTATTTTTATTTATCATATATAAAATTCTATTTTAAAAATAATTTTTGAATTATTAATTTGAAATCCTTTCAAAAATTCATAATTTATTCAAATAGTGGAATTTAAATAAATTGATTTAAAATTCAATGAATTTAAAATTCACTCATTTTCAAATTCATTGGATTTGAAATGACTCAATTCAAACACAACCTAAAAGTATATAATTGTAATATATTTTAATTCTTTCCGTGCAACGCACGGATGAGTAATATCTAGTTTAAAAAAAAGTAAAAAGTAAAAACAACCACCCTTCTACACACTTTATTTATAAAAAAATCATCTATACCTAACATACTTTATCATTTACTCCCTCCGTCCCTCTAATATGTATTCGTTTACTTTATTCACGTGGATTAAGGAGTATAATATTTTAATATGTAATGAGATGAGAGAAATAATATTTTAATGTGTAGTGGGTAGTTGTATTAATATTGAGTGTGGGTCCCTTGTGTGTCACATCAACCTAAAAAATGAAATTAATACATATCAAGGGGGCGGAGGGAGTTTATTAAAAAAATTACTATTATATTTTTAAAAGTTACCACTTTCTTAAATTCCATGCGGTACAATCTTTTGTGGAACGGAGTGAGTAGCAACTAATCGTAACGAATTTTCGGATTCAATGTTGATGTGTTAACTGATACGTTGTGCAACTCATATATATTGTCCACATTTTCTTAATTTTAGATATTCCCTTAGTCTAAGTCTGACTAACCCAATAATTATATAATTCTATCTTTAATATTTTTTAATTGATTGATATGTAGTCTTAAATTATTTGAACTTTTAATGGATATCTTACGCGGTAGTTATGGCACCGGCCAAAAATGCTACTTCTGTCCACTTTCACCATAATTTATCCTGCACATACATTTCAACTCGATTTAACTTAATTTTTAAAATTAAAATTTTTTCTTAATTAATACTAGCACTTTTCAGAGTTAAATTGAATATTTCTCAATAAAAAATATTTAAAAATGTGCACCCAAAATTACCCCAAAATTTAATAAGTAATTTAAGAGGCCCTTTCCTTACTTCTAGTCTGTTTAAACATTAATTAAAGTCAATCTGTTTGATCAATTTTCCAATTTTACCCTCCTCCCGCGTGGATATTTACTTTGGGCTCTCACTGAGGTAATTTTTCTTTCAGATAAGATTTTGCCATCTTAAAAATATCTACTAAAAACTTAAATAAAAAATAATAAATTCCTTATTATTTAGAATTCTTTTGGTTCGCTATTGACACTGTACCTAACATGTCTGCCCATGCACAACATAATAATTTATCCAAATATATCGAAATATCATCCATCAGAATATATATATATATTTTAAACTATTAAAATAATATAATGTCAAGAAGAAAACACTACTACGTATGAAATTATGATGCTTTAGAAAAATAATTTAACATGGCCATGTGCAATTATGACAATGTTGTTCAGTCTAAGGTCTACACTTAAGGATATGTTTGGTTGTCTTCCCAGACATTACGCACCCGAGTTTAAAAATTAAAATTTCATGTTCTTTTTTAACTTTACAGTATAAAATAATTTCAATAAATTTAATCTTCTTAAAAGATCTAGTTCTATAACATTTCATTATTCTTAAAATTATTCTTTTTACTTAAAAAATAAATTTTGCTAATTCAATGGGACTAAATTATGAGACTGAATTAGTGCTTTTACAGAAAAATATGTGATGAAATTGGTGAAAAATATTATTTTGGAATGAAAGAAAATGAATGTTCTAATTATTTGTTGATCTTTTAAGATAAATAAAAAAAATTAAACTCCATTATACCCTGATCTTCTACCCGATCTCTATTCCTAACTTCAATTCCACACAAATATTAATAAAAGTCAAATTTTAACTTATATTTTTAAATAATTTGGTATCTTTTGTTAAAAATAAAAGCAAATATTTGTTTGAACCAAATTTATGTGAATCTAGTAAGTTTATATCATATATTATTCCTAAAATCTAATATTTATTTTTAGGGTTTGGAATATTTAAGGATTTAACAGACATCACATCACATATAATTAACTAGAGAATCACACTCAATATATTCCGAGCAAGCATGGATAAATTAAGGCATTTGAATGGAAATTATTATAGAATAGACAAGCCCATAAATCTTTAGAGACATTAAAGTGTTGTCTCCAGAGTGTAATTTTTAGCTTAAGTGATAGAAGGGAGGGTGTAAAGGCCTTCCAACTGAGCTTGGTTGCTGCAGGGTGGGAGTTCGAATCCTGTATTTGGCATGAATTTGGCTCCTTGCAAGCATAAGTTAAACAACCACTTGAGGCACATCCTATTATTTACCTCCTCCATCGATCCCTAGTGCAGGAGCGATGGGCCTCTAGGGTACACCATTTAGAAAAAATAATATGATGGTGAAGGGGATTCAAGCTTTTTGTACCGATATCAAATTACAAATATTTTGTACTTCAATGTGCATGATCACTATATATATATATATATATATATATATATATATATATATATATATATATAATTTTTTCTTTTTTAAATAATACTACCACATGAGTGTAAAGTAACTATGTATAGAAGTCTTACTCTTGTTACTGAAAAATGAAATGGGACATGCATACTGTTTCTTCCCGGTTTTTGTTATACTCCTAACTCCCTCCATGAAAATTACCTCACTCATTGTACATTAGTCTGTAGTATGTACAAACACAGTCTTCATTACCTAAAATTATAAAAGTTCAAAAATAAATAATCTCTTAATAAATCATATTTTAAAAAAATGTTATTCATACATTATTCACATAACTTACTCTATCATTTATTTATTATCTAAAAATATCATATTATTCTCAAAAATCAATAAAATTGATTAATTTTTTTTATGAAGGACTATTTTTATTTTCATTGTCTGTAACACAATAGCATTCTCTACATTCCCTAATATATGAAATGTCCAATTAAATTTATTATTTACATAGCATATTTTTTAATTTATTTATTACATAAAATTTTTAGATTAATCTTAAATAATAATAAAATCAAATTAATAAAAGAACAAGTTTTTTTTTTGAAAACGTGAAACTGAAGTGTACCGGATGAGGGTATAAATTTTAGGGATGTAACAGCTTCTACGATATACTTCATCCGTACCATAATTGTTGTCGTAGTTACTGTAGAAGAAAGTTACTTTTTGACCAATTTTATTGACTTTTTAGGAGTATTGTAGTATTTTTAAGTAATAAATAATTTATAAAGTATGTTATGTGTGTTAGGTTGGAGTGGTATTTATGAAATTAAGATAACTTTTGATGTTGTTGGTTGATGTGAAATTTCCATTTTTGAGGTGTGACAATAATTGTGGGACGGACGAAAACGAAAAATAAGACAGTTATTATGGGACAGAGGGAGTACTTCTGTTTCTTATCCATGCGCTGTCACATGGCATCATGTGACATATTATATTATACTCCCTCCGTTTCAGGTAATGAGGGCCAGAGATCTTAGGTTTAACATAAGATCTCTGGCCCAGAGGGACTATGACTAATTGATTATAGAGATTATAATATTAATATAACTAGCCCTGTTTTTATTCTACACATATAGATTATGGACAATCAAGACTTATTAAACACAACATATTTTTGAGATGGATTGTTGAGTTGTTAATCAGCTGAGAATTGAGACAATGAGTTGCGCAACTAACTTTCGCTTAGAGAATTAGTACAGAATCCTTTATTTTACAATTAATTCTTTTTCTTAAAAGATTAACACATTTTTTATTAAGTAGGATTTATTGAGAAGGTTATCCACAAATGTATAGTAGGATGTTCGCCCCAACAATGGGAACAAGCGACAAATCGCGAACTCCAGCAACATAATGTGCCATGTAAAATTTGGAGTTTCCACCTAACAATAAAAGGTATTTTACAATTGATTCTTCATGAATATAATGTCATCACTATTTATAGTTTAAGTAATAGAAATTGGAGATGAATTAGCCAATTGAACGTCAACCAATTGAGATGAACTGAACCTCCTGATTTAATAAGATATGGTTAAAATTTATGTCAAATTTGTCCTCTCAACCCCTTTAGACGAGGTTCCATTAGAGTTTCACACTTCATTTAAAACATGAGTCATAAATAACCTCTTGATACATTTTATTTTTAAAAAAATGGAATCTCTTGCTAAAACACAAAGAACATATAATTTGATTTAATAAAATATGGCAAAAACTTGTGTGTCTTGTACACACCGTGCGTTCATACCTTTTAGTCCTTTAATATTAAATTGTATACTCATTTAGTGTATTAAATTGTGTGCTTCAGGACACAATAGACCAACTCATAAACTAATTAATAATATTTTCATGTTTGTTTTGAGTTTTGTCGGATAGGTTTAAATATTATATCAAATCAAGTATTAATGTATTTTATAAAAGATATGAAAGAGGATAGAGAAATTAGGAAATATATACTCTATTAATTATTAAAGAGAAATAATATATGGTATAAGTGAGGAAAGAGTTAATAGGAGTATATAGTAGAATTTATTAAATCTAAATTTAGAATGATAAACTTAAATCAAACATATAAATTATTTTAAAAAAATATACTAAAATATTAACATTTTTAAGCTATGTGTCTACTGTAAGGATGATATATTTATCCAGACAAATGGAGTATAATGTAAACAAAATAAGAATATTAATTAATAAATTTAAATTACTTATATTCAAAATTTGTCTAACAAACAAAACTAAGCAAAAAATATAATGATATGCGAGATAATTAATTGGATTTTTTCATTAAAATACCCCCATTATTTGTACTGCATAATTATACAGCTAAAGAAAATAATTCGAGTATTTTGACACATTCTTAAACTGAAACTACATTTTCATATAAAAACAAGGAAATAATAGGAGCATTTTGCGAAAGAAAATAAAAGGAAAGAAAAATCAGAAAGTAAGATAAAAGGATAAGATTGAGTTTTGCTATCAAAAGACAAAAAGTGCGCTTTCCAGAAAGCAAAAATAAAATAAATAAAAAATAAAAAAATGCAATTAAGAATCATGAGAATCTGAGCCGTCAAGACTAAGACAGCCTCAACTCTGAAGAAATTAGTGGCCAGGATTCACCCTCATGCACAAAGTGCGAATCCCCTAATCCGCCTTCCACCAATCACATCCCTCCACCTCATCGGCAGTTAGGAGTTTACGGAAGTTTGGTACACCCAGTAACACCCTCAGGAGGGAAGGGTAGCACCGGAATTTCCGTGTCACACCGAATTGTTGGAAATTATTAATTTCCATTATAATCTAATTGTGGGCAATATATTATTATGCAATTATATTAGCTATTCAATTATATTATGGACTTAATTAAGTGATCCAATTAAGGTTAAAGGTCCATGAGCTATAATAATAAATGATATGGGCTTATTGAGTAGATACTCAATACTACATGATTAGGTGATTATGGGTGGTCTAGTCAAGTAGTATATAAATGCTCCCAGGTTATGGTCCCCAATATACTAAGCCGCACATCGTCTTCCCTTCTCCCCATCGGGAGGGATTACTACGGTCCCCATAAGGAATAAGGAGGCTTAGTTGAGGAAGGTCATATAACCACTGATCCTGAGTTCGTGTTCCGCCTAGAGACTCAATGGATCAGGTACGCTTCCTCTTTACGGTTTAAATCTCGTTAATCATAATAGGGTTAAAGTTTCATGGATTTATTTCCAACAAGTGGTATCAGAGCCACCCTATATATGATTTTCTGAGATCACAATAATATTGTGGTTAGATTCGAATGTGTGTTTGAATCTTTATGGTAAATCACGTTTTTTTTTATTAAAGGATTGATATTGTTTAATGATTCATAGATTAATTATCGTATTCCAGAATTGATAATTGAGTACACAAGGATGTTTAGTCGTGTCATGATCATGATATCATTTTAAGGTTATATATGCTGCTCATTATTTTCTCCTCTATGCATATATAGATTTAATATTAATTAAATTGTGATATCTTATTTGCTCATTTGGAGAATTGCGTCAATTCCATATTGGTCATATTAAATAAAGAAAGCCGATTCATTCAGTTTAATAATTGATTTATGGGACAATTATGTGATTTAATAATATTTGGTTATATTCTATTTATGGCATAAGAAATTAATTGTGCAATATTTATTATTGATTCTGGAATCAATTACGAGTCCCATTATTTTGGAAAGGATCGAGTTTTATATTAAATTGGGATTTTGGAATCCCTAATTAAGTAAAGAAATCTTTCATTATTTTTTAAGTTGGTATGAATCATCTAATATTCCTATTTGGTTAGAGGAATAAAATTAAATTAAATTGGGGAGACAGTTAAATGTCGTTTAATTAAATTAAATATTTTAATATTTATTTAATTAGTCTAGTAAACATTCAATCTAGTCAATCGAAGCACCATGTTGCCACAGCAATATCGTGTGTGGAGAAAAGCTTTATTGAAATTACATAGATGGGTGTGGTATTATTTATGTGTTCTGTGTTCGGCCCACAGGTAGGCACAGTTTGACAGAATAATAACACACATGTGATAATAAGTATGTGATAATTATTTGAATTATTCATGTGAACATGAGTCGGTCCACAGATAGACTCTTGTTTGACAGAACTTATTGTCAATACTTGATTGTTACACCAAGATTACCCCTGCAGTTAATTTTTGTCCACAGACGAGGTTAATGTTGCACAAGGTGTCTTGTGATGGGTCCCTAATTAATAATGTTGTGCGAGTGTATTTTCATGCGGGTATTGATCGGCCCACAGGTAGATTAATATTTGGCAGAAATACACAAGCACCTGTGGTGGTAAATATGTGATGATTATTTGTTTAACATGTGAGTAATAAGTCGGCCCACAGGAAGGCTATTGCTTGACAGTTTTATTGTCAGTATTTGACTACTACAAAGAAGTGCCACTTACAAGTTAGTGTTGTTGTCATTGGACTTGATACTAATGTTGTGCTCGATTCCTTGAGATGATTCTAAACTATTTAAAATTTGAAAGATTATAAAGTTTAGTGCAAGCATGATAATCATTTTGGATTAATTCTCTGTACAATTAAGAAGTCTGTTAATTAAGTTTAACTTATGTCAACAACAAAATTATACATGATGAGAACTTCAACAATAAGGATGAACTAATAAGTTCTAACAAACTCTGTCTCAATAAAGTATAAGGGCAACAAAGAAATACCCGTTTGGAAAGCTGTTAAAGTATAACCTTTCGTTTTCTCTTAAAGGCTTGTGGAATTGTTTTATAATACACCACATTAAGATTACTTAGTATGAATGGTGTTGTGGTGTAGTTAAAAGACAAAAATAGTACTCCATATTATATGGTTACTAATTGGAGAAATACTAAGATTGCAGCTTATGGTCTCAATAAAGTTCCAACCAAAGTAGTTGTGAGAACTCTTTGAGTTTCACATATGGTGATATCCAACTAAGGCTAGATCATTGGGATCTACTAAAGAAAATTGGATTCAAATAGATACAAGCTACTTTATTGGTATTAAATAAAGATAAAAAGTTTGTGATCCAATTGATCAGATCGTATTTGAGACTGGTAATACGGTATTATGTGAGGATGTTGATTTTGGGGGAATAATAATATTAGAGACATTGTCCTTAAGGGGGAGTCGATTCGATCCCCACTTATGCTTTAAAGAATTTGTGCAAATTCAGAATAACAATATGACAATGTCAATAATATTTAAGGAATAACAAATTCAACAACCTCAAGAATTAATGTCACTAAGGAAACCACTAGAGTTGGGAGAAAGATAATTCAGAAGATTATGTAGTTTTTCTCTTAAATAATGAGGACATTATAGAATTAATGGTAGAACATTCAAACAATGTTCATCAAACCATGAAAGGTCCAATTACTCCAAAGTGTGTTAATGCTATAAGTTATGAGTATAAATCAATACAAGATGATTAGGTTTGCATCTTGATATAGGATTATACTCAAAAGGGAAGAAAAATATTATTATAAGATAATCGTGACATCAGTAACACATTTTGATCTTGAATCATATTGTATGGATGTAAAGATAAAGTTCCTTGATCGCAACACTGATGATACGATCTAAATGGTTTAAGAACTAATAAGAAATTCATCTATGCATTCAAGCAAATTTTTTTCGTAAAGGAATCACAAGTATCATCATGAAGTAAGTGTCTCTTTTGGTTTTGAGACAAATGTAGATGATTATGTGATTCAGTGGGAGAATGTTTAAGTTAAACTAAAGGAGACAAATGCAGTCTCAATCAGGTGCCCTAAAGTTAAACTAAAGATTTAAGAAATGTAGAAACATTCCATATTCATTGGTTGTTGGAAGTTGTTGTATGATGAGGTCTCTATAAGACCTAATTTGACTTATGTTGTTGGTATATTAAGTAGACATTTAAGTAACTCTAGTATGGATCTTTATAAAGTATGTATAGAGAACTAAGAATAATATGCTTGTACATCAGAGATCAGATTTGTTAGAGATCATGAGGAATTCTGATTCTGAGTTTGTTGGATGTCAATACAGTATAAGATCCACTTCAGGCTATATTTCTGTTGGTTGGAGAGCTATACAAGTAAAAGTATTAAGCAAACACTTTAGCTCATTAACCATGACAACAGAATTAGTAGCATACTAAGGGCATTCAAACATGAAATAAAGGTTGCGAAAATTTGTCACATATAGTTCATTGTGACAGTTAGTTCGCAGTAAAGTATTTATGACAAGAATACTTATAAGTCAAACAAATTGACATAGAATTCTTGGTTGTTAAAGAAAGTGTTTTGTGTAGATAAAATTTTAAAAGAGCATATTATGATAGACTCTAAATATGGATCCACCAATTATGTATTCAACGCCCTGTAATTTTTATGAGCTAGCTACTCATATGGGTGTTATATGGTTTTAGAATACATTAGTTCAGTGGGAGTCTATATTTATTGTTCTTTAAAATTTTCAAAAACACTTTGATTTGGATAATTCAGTTTTCTGCAGAATAAAGTTAATGACTTTGAATTAATTGTGAATTCACTTAAGTAATTTCATTTTGTAATATTTTAAATTATGAATTGGTCTCACTAAAGTTTAAAGTTGGACCAGTTGGAAATAGACATGATGATCACATTTGACATGTAATTTCCATGCTACTCACCATATTTGATCTATGTCATTGAGTATATTGATATTGGTGATTGTCGGGGTTTAATCACGATTTGTAATGTGGTGAATGCCGCGGTAGTTCCATATTAGTATATGAGATGGACCAGATTGTTAAGTATAGCCTGAAGAGGAATAGCATAAAGTTGCGCAACTAAGGACTCTTGATATAATTGCTAACGGAAAATATATATAGCCCAAGTGGGAGATTGTTGGAAATTATTAATTTCCATTATAATCTAATTGTGGGCAATATATTATTATGCAATTATATTAGCTATTCAATTATATTATGGACTTAATTAAGTGATCCAATTAAGGTTAAAGGTCCATGAGCTATAATAATAAATGATATGGGCTTATTGAGTAGATACTCAATACTACATGATTAGGTGATTATGGGTGGTCTAGTCAAGTAGTATATAAATGCTCCCAGGTTATGGTCCCCAATATACTAAGCCGCACATCGTCTTCCCTTCTCCCCATCGGGAGGGATTACTACGGTCCCCATAAGGAATAAGGAGGCTTAGTTGAGGAAGGTCATATAACCACTGATCCTGAGTTCGTGTTCCGCCTAGAGACTCAATGGATCAGGTACGCTTCCTCTTTACGGTTTAAATCTCGTTAATCATAATAGGGTTAAAGTTTCATGGATTTATTTCCAACACGAATATATTAAATGTAGTGGCACTGGCTGCTCAAAATATCTGTCAACTTTTTCAATAAAATAATAATAAATCCTCATGCACAAATAAAGAAATATTTTTCATTAAAATTAATAATATTCATTAAATAATTTATATTTTTAATAAAAAATACTACTTAATTGAAAAAATGAAACATCTCACAAAATAATGAACTCATGTGCGGTACCATGTACCCTATATGTTTCTTAATAAATGAAACATTAACACATTATAAAGCTATGTACAGCAGTAATATCATCACAATATTTTTAAACTAATAAATTTTTATACACCTAAATAATTAAGTTGAAACAACAAAAAATATTTCTAATTTTTATGTCACATAATATATCAAAAACTAATTTTTTTTAACGTGTTTAAATATTTATATTATAGGGATCGAGGGAGTAAATACTCAAACTCATTTCAGAGAACACTTCACATTGTTGCAGCTAAAAATAAAATCATTTTATTGATTAAGTTTATTAACTTTATTACTTTCAATAGTATAATTTTTATTTTTTATAATAAACAAACTATATAAATGTTAGTATATACTTTTAAATAATTATAAAATTTTGAAATTAAAGAATATTTTGAGGAATTGTTTAATTAAGACTTATTTTATTCTTAAGGTGAGGTTTCGATTCTTTCGAAGGATAAATAAACATAGAAAATGTTTAACTAAAATATTATTATTTTAAATAAAAACGTTAATTACATAAGTAAATTATTTACTTTTTTTAATGAAACAATAATTATAAGTAAAAAATCCCAATCGTTTAAAAAATAATAATAACACACTCTTAATGAATAAAAACCTCATTATAAGTAAGATAAACATTTTTTTTTCATATTATGTAAATTGGAGTATTTTACAATGCAAGATTTGAAACCAATTAAAATAAAGGGACAAAAATGATAGATCTTTAGGATGGTCAATTTTACAATCTGAGGGGTGTTATTAGCAATAAACCTAAAATATAGGGTAAAAGTGAAATACCAGCACATAATAAATTTAGAGGGTCCACCAACATAAAAACTTGTGGCTCAGAAAATCAGATCCCTTGTGACGTGGCACCCACATCTTTATAACCCCCATCCGGCGTCGTTTAAAATGGATTTTCTGTAGAGATCAAAATCATTCCATCTAGCCTTGCCAACGAAGCCTTTCCTCTTTTTTATGCTCTCTTTTTCTAATTCCTTCTCATCTTCTAGATTTGATTCTACTTCCCACTGCGTCAATCTCGGAACATGTTGAAGGAGCCGGAAATCAAGTTGTTTGGGCGGAGGATTTACTTGCCGGAGAACGGCACAGTCGTCGCCGGAGGGGAATTTTCCGGCGATTCTTCGAATGTGAGTAGTAACGGAAGTGGTGGAACCGTTGATTGCGATCGCTGTTTGGAAGTGAACGGAGAGGAAGAGAGAGGGATTGGAGTGAACGGTGATGGTGATGACAAGCAGGATCAGGGAGATGAGGTAATTATTCTTCAAATTTTACACTGTACTAACCTAGAATGGTTATATGTATGTATATGTGGTGTGTAATTGAGAGTCTGAGGATGATCCACTGTTTTCAAGCAAAGAGAAAGTTTACCGAGCTCATTGTGTTGAACTAATTTTGTATATTTGGCTTTTTGGGGATTCTTTTGTTTAGTTTGATTTGGAAAAAGTTGTTTTTCATGTTCTGTTTTATTTTGATAACTATT
Organism: Pogostemon cablin; assembly: GCA_023678885.1. Lineage (NCBI taxonomy): Eukaryota > Viridiplantae > Streptophyta > Magnoliopsida > Lamiales > Lamiaceae > Pogostemon > Pogostemon cablin. The sequence goes on along the minus strand of CM042960.1, from coordinate 4,978,594 downwards.
ATCCTTGGTATAAACAATGAAAGATATTTTCAGAATGAAAGCAATTCTTTATTGATTTTCGTTTTCTTCAGTGCAAGATTTTTTTTTTTTTTGCCCTGTTTTTCTTTGATTATATCAATCTGAACTGGACTTGCAATAATTGTGAAGATTTACTTCCAATTTTCGCCTTTTAACTATTCTTTTGTAGATAAGGTTTTTCTGCCACTTTGGAGTATGTATTTAATTTTATGTCTAAACCCCTCCCTCTACTCATTGGTTGGTCAAATGAGAATTATTTTGGAAACTTCTGCATCCACACAATCTTTTTATTACTATATTTCTGAGTTCCTGAATAATGATCTAGTCAACAGATTATTTCTTTTACAACTGAATCAACTGTGTAAATTGTGCACTTCTGATTGGCACACTCAGGAAGGAATTTTGTATGCATGGTAAAATAGAAACAGAGTAATTTCTGTTACTGGTTTTCAGTTTGGCTTGTTAAGTATAGGCCTATAGAACTCCAAATAGTGTTACAGTTGCAACTATCTTGGGTTAATTTTCAATCTTAATAGTATAAATCAGATCTAACTCATTGGAATTTTTATTGAATATAGGACCAAGAAGCAGGGGAACTCTGCGAAACTCCCCCTGATGATGAGGATGAAAACCCCGATGAATCACAGAACTGCAATGCTGTATCAGAGTCCGATGACAATTCGAAAACTCCTTCGGAAGAAGAAGATGTGTCAGGGAATGAGCCGAAGCTCGAAAACGAGCAAGGTGGTGCAACAAATGGACAGCAGAAGACTCTAAAGAAGCCAGATAAAATCCTCCCCTGCCCCAGATGCAATAGCATGGACACCAAGTTCTGTTATTACAACAACTATAATGTTAACCAACCTCGCCACTTTTGTAAGAGCTGTCAGAGGTACTGGACGGCTGGGGGCACGATGAGGAACGTCCCTGTAGGGGCAGGTCGACGGAAGAACAAGAACTCAGCCTCCCATTGTCGTCACATTACCATCTCTGAAGCCCTCCAAGCTGCAAGAATCGATGCTCCTAATGGGTTTCATAACCTGCAGTTTGGACCAAATGGCACTGTCCTATCCTTTGGATCGGATGCACCATTGTGTGATTCCTTGACGTCTGCTGTTAATCTTGCAGATAAGAGAGTACCAAATGGTGTTAGAAATGGGTACTATAAGGTTGATCAGGGCGGAGTAATTTCTGGCAGAAACGGCGAAAACATAGATGATTGTTCAATGGGATCTGGAGATGGAAGCAAAAATGGGGCTCAACAACCATTGATGCAAAATGGAAATGGATTTCCATCTCCAATTCCTTGCATTCCTGGGGTTCCATGGACCTTTCCATGGAATCCCTCCGTTCCCGTTCAAGCAATTTGCCCTCCAGGATATCCAATGCCATACTACACTGCCCCTTTTTGGGCTAATGCTTGGAATGTCCCATGGCTATCAGTTCCATCTCCAACTGCTAACCAAAATGCAGCTGGCTCAAGTCCCACCTCCCCACTAGGAAAGCATTCAAGAAACGGGGAGCTTCTTAACGCGAACAAATCAGAAGCAATGGAAACAAAAAGTTCAGGAAGCTCAATTGTGGTCCCAAAAACTTTGAGAATTGATGATCCAGAGGAAGCTGCGAAGAGTTCTATATGGTCAACACTGGGGATAAAATACGACTTGCTTAGCAGGGAAGGTCTTTTTAAGGCCTTACAACCTAAGGGCGATGAGAAGAAATCAGTACTCAACACCTCACATCTACTGCAAGCTAATCCGGCCGCCTTGTCTAGGTCAATTAGCTTCCAAGAGCGTGCTTGAGGATCCCCTGTCGCGAGCCATCGCCATTTATTACAGCTGTTGATTAGGCTCAGAGCGACAAACTCTACTGAACTCCAATCCTCGTGTACTATATCTGACGTCTTGACACTGTTCAATCCCTGGATTCGACACTGGATCCTTTAGATACGACTCAACGAACCTCAGAATCGAAGATGGTGATCCTTTCCAAGAAGCAATGGGAACCAGTTTTACCTTTGATGAGTGAGTTTTCCATGTACATATACTTTTGTAGAAAAATACTGACATAAAGAGTGATCAGTGGTAGTTAAAGCTGTTATAAGTTATGGATGTTGTATGATATTATTAACTGTTCTATGTTTCCTGAAAACAATGTAGATTGCAAATATGGCGCCTATCTTTGCCACTTTCTTTGCCTTTTTTTTTCATCAATAAAAGTAACTTCCCTTCTTCAGCTTCCATTGATTTGAATATTTCTAAATCCATTATGGGTTTTATTTTCCATATAAGTATGAATTCAGAAACATGCATTTGGATTTAATTTTTTACATATTACAACATCATGTGAACTTGATGAGTTGAAAACAAGCACAACCTTAAAATACTAAAAGAATCAATTCTCACAATAAGAGCCAGCATACATCTCATACGGTTTATATTTTTTCAAACCTAAAATTTTATTCAACCCATTATTTTTATAACCACTCATTTTGTAAGTACACCTAAGAAATAAAATATGGATATTTTTATGTTCTTGTACAAATCTAGAATAAATATAAATATGACAAAACACTTATAAAGGCTTTTTTAGAAAAGACTTTCATGAAACAGATGAAAAATAATATTTTAATGAAAAAATTATAATGATACATTAAATTATTTCAAAAATAACTTATATAGCGTCAGTAAGATTAAACAATCTTACACATGACCCTATATACTACTCCCTTCGTTCCGATCAAACTGCACCATTTGACTACATAAAACTCTCACAAAAGTTACAGTAAACGGTGCAATATGGGCAGGACGGAGGGACTATATCAAATTGTTAAAAAATTATATATATATATACTCCCTCCATCCCGCCCATATTGCACCGTTTACCGTAGCTTTTTTGAGAGCTTTATACAGTCAAACGGTGCAGTTTGATCGAAACATTGGGAGTATATATATATTTTTTTGTTATGATGTGACATTATATAATGTATTACAAAAACATAATAGAAAAATGAAAGCTGGTGGTGGTGTTAACTTTAGTTAGAAAGATGCATACATGGTGGACCAGCAATGTAGATATTTTGGAGGAGCAAATTGTAACCACATGTTATGAATAACATATTAGTTGCTATTGCCATAAATGCTTTTGGCTTTTTTCGACTTTCTTTTTTGCCCTTTCTCTTTTGCTACCACTTATCACCATTTTTCTTATGCCTAAAACTCTCAACTTTCCAGGGACAACTAATAATTCATCCTGCTTTCCCATTAATAATATCACTATATTAAACATCAATATGCCTTATTCTTGCATTTCCCTACTTAATTAATACTAATAAATAATAAACAAACAAATTATAACACTGCTCCGCAAATTCCAAAATTATCAATTCACTCTTACCTTTCATATGTATTCATTTATTTTTTTTTTTACCAAAATTAAAAATATAATAATTTAATTTGTAATTAATTGAGAGATATAATAATGATATTGTGTAGTATTATTGTTATATATAAGCTATATGTAATGTGTAGAGTACAATAATTTCTCATTATAAATGCAGGGAGTTTTTTTTTTCTTCTTTTTAGTTTGTAGGTTATCCTTACATAAAAGCGTTAAGTCTTGTAAGAGAGTAAAAATAGCATCCATGTCCTTATTATTTTTTTATTAGTTATTATATTATATACTCCTATTAAATATGTTATTACATTTTCATATATTAAACTAATAGTTCATAAAATAATTAAATTGATGATTATTATTTTTTATCAATCGGATATTATTTTTATTAAAATATTATTCTCTCCATTCCCGATATCTGATTATTTTTTTGCATGTAGGGAAAGTGTAATAATGTATAATAACTTGTAGGTTAGTTTTGAATGATACTTTACCATTTTGTTCACGCTTTTAAATTAAAGTGATGCCATATTAATATTATAACATTTTGATAAACTTTCTTGTAAGACGTTACATATATGAGACGGTTCGTGAGACGTCTTAAAGTATGCTTATTATATAGATAAAGTATAATTAATGATTGTTAAAATATATTTTTTAAAATATAATAAATGTTGAATTAAAATACTCCATCCATTCATTTTTACTCTATCTATTTTACTATTTTGGGTCGTCCACTTTCAATCTATCAATTTCTTTCAATCTATCAATTTCTCTCTTTAGACATATGAGACCCAAACTCTCACTAATACAACTAAAATATGAGACACATACCCTCCACTAATACAACTACCCACTACATATAAAATAATAATACTCCTTCATCCACGTGTAAAAAATAAATGGATACATTAACAATGGCCGGAGGGAGTATGATTTTAGGGTGTTATAATATGATTTATTATTGACATGCTTTAACTATAAATAAGCATATTTTACCTATATAATAAGCATACTTTAGTAATGGGTTGACCCGTTTCACACAAAACCAGTCTTGCAAGAGGGTGTCTCTAATATTTTAAGTTTTTTTTTTGGAATGTGTTAGGAAATGTGAGATCCGAACACCAAAAATAAAAAAATACTTTTAATGAAAAGAATCAAAATAGAAAAATTGATAATATTTTAAGATTGGTGGAGATTTTTTTTTCTTTCTCAAAAACTCATTCCATAACACAATTCATACAATTTTTTGCCTCTGTCAAAATATCTTTGTCAACTCGTGATCTTTTTCCAAACTTTTAACATTACTGCAATATCTTTAAAACACGGTTGTAAATTTTTTGTGATTCTTAGTTGATCTGGCTCACACATGACCCAGGTAACAGCAGGTAACAAGTTTTATAGGGCTCATATGTACCTTCTTCTATGCACTATTTATTTATACTGTATGCAACTTCTCCTATGCACCATTCACTTCTATCATATGCACCTTTACTTTTCAACACTGGAAAATTTTTTCTTTGTATACTCTAATACTTTCTCTTCACATTAATTATTATCAGTTCTTTCTATATAATAAACCTACAATGCTATTAATAAAAATTTTACTTATATCTTGAAAATTTATTAAATTTGGAAATAATTTTTTTAAATGTAAAGAATATTTCTGTTTATTATTAAAATTATAGTTTAAGTAAATCTTGTGAACAATTTTTACTTACATATAATAAAAAATTATTATTTATTAAATACCAATATTGAGGTATTAAAATATAAAAAAATAAATATTAAATATTTTGTTCATTCTTTAACTATCATATGAATTTTTTATAAAGATTTAAAATAATTTAACTAATAACATATGAAATTATAAAAGGCTAAAATTTATTGTGCTCCTAAATTCTATATTTTTTTAAAGTTACTCTTATATCATTTAGTATTAAATGTTATACCTTTTATATTTCTTGCACCTAAGACACATGAAACCAACTCATTATAAAATTAATAAATTAAATATAAAAAGAAAAAATATATTTATAATAATAAATATAACAAATTAGTGAATTACTTAAAAAGTTAAAAAAAATTAAAAGGAAAGTAATAATAATTGAATTATGCCTTAATTATTTGGCATTAACATGTTAACTTATTCTAATTAAATTTTCTAAATAGATTCAGATATATCCATTTCACTCCGTTATACAATTTTATCCAAAATTTTATCGTAATATTAGTAATCTATTAAAATAAAGTAGTGAAACAAATAATATTTAATATTTAAGGTAGTGTATTTACAAAATATATAATAAGGTATATTATTTAATTTTTACTCCAATATTATTTAAAATTACACAAACACTTATATAAATTGAGTTTACATGCGTTAATATGTAAATCCCGTTATTCTTTAGTATATAAAAAATTACTACTTAGACAGTTAGACACATAAATTGTTATTCTTTTAGATTAAAAATTACTTTTAAAAATTTCTTGTAAGTCTTGATTTATCGATTAATTTTTAGTATATGAAAAACTACTTTTAGAGGAATAAATTATTACTTTATGTATAATTTTTTTTAACAGATGGTATGAAAATTATTATTTTTCAAAGTAATTTTTTATATACTAAAAAATAATTTTAAAAAATATGATTTACATGTAAACCAGATTTACATGAAATTCACTTTTAAAATTGTGTAAAATATTGAAATATATATATATATATATATTCATAATTATAAATAATATTAATATTTATAGTTGATATTAGGTGCACCCCGCGTGCATTATATATGTAAATTTTTGTTAATTATCCGGTGCACTTGGATGCATCGCGCACCTACTTTCTTAAACAGTTGAATAAAAATATATATATTAACGAATAAAAATATAAATACTTTTTTAGCGAAATTTTTGATAATTTTTTTAATGAAAAAATGAATGTAAAAAACTATTCAATTATTAAAAAATATCACTACTATTAAATAAAAAATTATAGGATAAACTCCCGTAACATACAAGACTTATACAGTTTAATTAATGAATAGTGTGTTAATGCTTTAATAAAATAATTTAAAATAAATATATTTTATATAAAAAATAATTATCATAGTCTTATTTACTAGGTAACATTCAAATTAATTTCAATATTTAATTTTTATTATTAAAATATTAATCAAAATGCACAATAATTGGAACACGTCACACTGTATGAGAAAGAGAATTTATAAAATTGTTGAAGAAAAATAAGTGATGAAATTGTTAAGAAAAAATAATTAAATAAAAAATGTGGGACATAAAAATGAATTCTAATAAATTATTCATATTATTCTTTCTAATGTATTAATGAAATAAATTTTTTATTTTAATTTTAAATACATTATATTATCAACATGGATATCAAATTAAAGATTTTAAAAAGATGAGTAATTTAATATATTTTTTATTAATAATATATTTATAATAAAAGAATTATAAGTATTTGATTATTTTTGTTGAAAAGTACATTTAAACAAAAATAAAAATAAAAAGATAATTGATGATTGGCTGGAGAGGGAAGAGAAAGATAATATTCTCTCAAATTCCAATGTAGAACATGCTAAATAGGTAACAAAGAAATTATTTATAATTATTATGTAATATAAGGGTTGAAATTGAAGAGATTTTGATCTAATGACTGTAGATGATTTGAGTCACCTATGAGGCAAGGTCAGTCAAGTAAGTCCCAAATTTTTTTAAAAAATTAATAACAATAACAATAATGATAATGATAATCAATTCTATTTTCTTTGATGAAAGAAAAAAATCAAGAAACATAACTACAATCAAATTCTAGCCATAAGAAGGGAAAAGAAAGGAAAAAAATCTGCAACACGAACTTTTTATACATAAATCCCATGTTCACTAAAGAGTGAACAAATGTAGATACTAAGAAATTTTCATGTTCCTTAACCATGTCGGAAAATATTTTGAGTGCAGATATTTGATCACTCAACATCGATCGTTTGAAATTTCATGGTTTGAATTATTAAGTTGCATATATATATATATATATATATATATATATATATATATATATATATATATATATATATATATATAAAATCATGATTTTATTTGATGTGTAGTTTATGTTTAGTTGTTACATCCATAATTAGGTAGAAATGTGGACGTAACATTTGAAGCACAAAGGCAGCTAGTTTTTCAGACCACCACACGTTGCATGGGCCCCACACGTTGCTGAACTCGTGTTCATATGATTATATACCTCCTCCGTGGCGTTTTATACGTATATTAAGAGATATAATATTTTAATGTGTAGTGAGATGAGAGAAATAATATTTAATGTAAAGTGAGTAGTTTTATTAGTATTATATGTGGGCCCTCTATGAAATAATTAATTGTTTTATGTGAGCACAACTTGAAAAAAAATGTAAATTTTAACTTGAAACAAATCAAAATAGAAAATATAAACTTTAATGTGGGACGAATGAAGTATATCCTACTTCGTTGCTCTTGTAATATACTCTCTCTGTCTCACAAATAATGTTACGTTTACAGTTTGTACGGATTTTAAAGAATATTGTATTTTAATATATAGTGGGATGAGAAATATAATATTTTAATGTACAATATGTTAATATTGTCTGTGAATTTTGTTTTGTATGGATCTCATCTAAAAAATAAAAATATAATAATATTTATGAAACAACATATATTTAATAAAATATAACAATATTTATGGGGTGGAGGGAGCATGTAGAATAATGTTTACTAAAACACTAATTAATTTCTAATTAATTAGATAAAAAAAGTGTATATGCATGATAATCTAGCTACTAATGATTTTAGTTGACTCATGCTATATAATATCATTAGTTTATATAGTGGACATTCTTGTGATTATATACAAATCATTAGAAAATAAATACAAATATCGAGTTTATTTCCATTGAGATAGTCCAATAATTTCCTTAGAAAAAAAAATAAAATAGAGAAGAAGAAGGAGGTGATGCACCTGTAAGTCTAACATGTAAAATTCGGTTCAAATTTTCTTCAAGAATGAGATTTCCTCTGGATTAGGCAAGTTGGCTCTTCTTTAGAAGATTTTGTAAACATTGTAGAAACAAAAAAACTAATTCGAATTCAGGATTTTCGTTTTGGTCCGTTCTATAATAAACTTCACCATCAAAAAATGGAACATCAAATTAATCCTATAACCTCCAAATAATCTTACTTTCAAAAATATAATAAACTTAGCCACAAAAAAAAAAAAGAATGTCAAATTAATCCTATAACCTCCAAATAATCTTATTTTCCAAAATGTTGTTAACACCTAATGCACATAATATATTTTATGGAGTAAAATACTATATTAATTCTAAAAGTCGATCGTCAAAAAATATATTTTTTTTAAAACTCCGTGTTTGCCGTAACAGTTCGGGTGTGGGTGCAGGCTATTTCACGAGGGGGAATTTTATTTTTTATTTTTTTTGTGGTGGACATTTAAAATCTGGAACGAACTTGGAGTGACCAGAAATTAAATGAGTTGCAAAGCATATGCAGCAGAGAATGCAGGCAGAATCACAAAATGGTGCAATCAATTTATAGTCAGTAACCACATTATGTGATATTCCTCCAACTTCAGTTACAACTTGCTGTTTTATAGTCTCTTATAAATTAGTTCATGGTGGAAATGAATGTCACTTGCCTTATTAGCATTGTTTGTTAATGTCAGAATTTACTTTGCCCATATCACTCTGAGTCACATAATCTAGTAAAAAGGAATTTTTTTTTTCAATCATAAATAAAAGAGTGGAAATATGATTGAGTAAATTGCACTGAGACCCACTTGACGAATTAAAGAAGACAAAGTGCTACGTATACCGGATGGACGGATCTAGCTCCTTGTGTCAAATTCAATTTTATATAATTTAGTATAGATTGTTGTACTACTTTTTAGTATAAAATTTTATACTTTTGATTTTTATTCAAACATTAATACTCTTCGTATTTCAATCGAAATTTTCAATATAAAAATAATATATTTAATAATTAGTAAATTGTATACTTTTTAAAATAAAGTTTTACATTTTTGAATACCTTTTATACTCGAGTATGCAAGAGTCAAACTCATTAAAGAAAATTCAATTTAGAAAAACGAGTACTCCCAAAATTAAGTTTACCTTTCCCTCATTTGTGCGTCTTACAATAAAATTCACTCCCCATGAAAAAACAATCTCTCAATCCAAAACCTCAAAATGAATACTTTTGTAATTTTAAAATTGTCATAACTTTTTAACACACAATATATTTTGAAAATACAATATATATTATCCTCAAAAATCAATAAATTAATAGAAAAAGGTAGTTTTTAAACAATGTGAAACATAATAACAAAGGATGAAAATAGAACAAATTAAAGACAAATTATAGCTATTTTTTAGTTCCATAAAAATAAAGTCTATTTTAACGGAATGAGATTTTAACGGAATTAATGAACAATATTTGAATATATATATTTTAGAGTAAGTCAAGGATTAAAAATTTTGGGTATGACTTGTAATTATCAAATTAAAAAAGAATCAACATTCAAATTAATTGTAAGAGATTATCATAATAAATTTATAATTATAGAAGCTTGTCGGAATATTAGTAATGAATCGAGTACAAAATTGTATCGCAATTACTCACGGTCAAGACATTTAAAATTATTAATTAGTTTTAATTAAAATATCACAACTTTTCATCTAGAATTTTTCATGAAACAATTAATTTTTAGCTCATTTGTCTCATTAATTTAACTTTTCAATTAATAACTTTGGGCTCTGGATTGTTCCTTATTGATTGCACCATGGATTTTGAATTTGAAATCTAAGAAAATTTCATCATAAAACACTTCAAGCCCTGAGGCCAATATTTTAACAACCCATCTTATTCCTAATCCTGTTTAAATTATATGTCATTAAAAATATGATCAATTAAAAAGAAAAATCATTTGCATTCTCAGTTCCAAAAGTAGTACTATTATTAATTTTTACATAATAAAAAAATTGTTACTTTTATATTTTGATATGTTTTAAGTATAATAAATAATTTATAAAATCTATTGGTATGTTATTTTTATATTAAAATGTACTAGGAAGTTAATTGTTTTAAAATTTTCATAATATTAAAAGGAAGATATATTTTATGAGATGTAGAAAAATAAAAAATGTGAAAATAAATGTGTGACAATTGTATATTTTAATTATGGCAAAGACTAGAATACAAATGTCCTACCAATTCTAAAATGTACAACTTCCTTCCTTCACATTCAGTTGTTTTCCTTTTTTTTTTTAAAGGTTGTTGCTACTTTTTTTTCGTTTTTTTATTTATTTAATTTTAGGGATATAATTATAATTTTTCCCTTATGGTTTAGGGTATAATTTATCCCTACGGTTTAGGGTTTAGTGTATAATTGTAACTTTACCCTTGTGGTTTAGGGTATAATTTATCCCTAGGTTTTGGGGTTTTGGGTATAATTGTAATTTTACCCTTGTGGTTTAGGGTATAATTTAACCCTAGAATTTAGAATATAATTGTAATTTTACCCTTATGATTTAGTGTATAATTTATCCCTAGGGTTTAGGGTTTGGGGTATAATAGTCATTTAAATAAAATAAATTTAAAAATAAAATAAAAAATAACATTAATGAATAATTAATTAAGAAGAGTGGATACCAAAGGTGTACCAATTTAATTAGTACACTCGGTTGTATCCAGTCCTCTATTTATTATTTTCTCGTCCAAATGATTTGGCAGCAAATTCATTTCATTGTTGAATGCTACGATGATACATATGCGGGAGGTACATCTGCATAAAGTATTTTTATTTATCTGATGGAATAAAATAAATTAAAGAACTATAATACCACAACCTCTAAAAAATAATGAAAAATTAAAAAGAAAATATGTGGATGATAATGCTTTGGGAATGCATTGCATTTGGGAGACTATCACTTTCTGAAAGTAAATGGCAAACAAATAGTAGTAACTAATAATTAATTAAGCAGCAAAGTAAAGAAAAAGGTTACCCTCTTCATGGGTAAACAAACAATATCATAACTAAAGTCAAATTCTATTTAAAAACCTAAAGGGTTAGTAGAAAGATTGTTATTTGGCCAGCACAAAAGGTGAAAAGAGGATAATAATAATAATAATAATAATAAAAGTAAAGGAAAAAAATTAAGAAAATTGGAGCGCGAAATTAATTTTTCATGTAATCGGATTTCGAAATATCATTCTTATGTATTACAAGGATTATTCAAAATTTAACTCAATGTATCATGAAAAAATATATAATAATTATTATACATCATGCTTAAGAATTGAACAATAATTCCAAAATTCATGTTTCTGTAAAACCATTTAATGAATTTTCTACCTAAATATTGCGCCATAAGAATTTGGAGTACAATAATGTTGTACTTGAAAAATTTAATTGTTAGATTAAATTTTAATTTAATTTTATCATAAAATTAAATAAAATAATTAAAAATAAAATAAAAAGTTACCAGTACACTATTAAATAAATAAAGTATCTTGCATAATTTATGAGACGTGTTAATTATGATTGTTATATAAATAAAAAATGCTTATTAATACGACGAACGATATATTACATTGAAATATGATGATAGGACGTTATAATATATAATAATTTATTACTAGAAGTATATTTTAACTATCAATAATATAATTTAATAATGAGTCAACTTGTCCCACTCTCCCATATACTCATTTCACTTGGCCACATTTTAATGCTACTATCAATTTTCAATTCTAGTGCACCGTATCACCCATAGTTTCATAGGGGTTCGAAAATTAAGAATGGCGAAATGTAAAGACTGTCTTCGGCCCATATATAAATAGAGATGGACCCTATGTCTGAAAGTGCACATGCAAAGTCTAGCCCAACCCTTTTTGAAGTGGGCCAGCCCATTCTAAGTGGGCTCATAGCATTTGTTAGCCGGCCCTACATAAAAAATTATTTAATATTCAGACCCATCTATGAGTTCTAGCACTTAATTATCACCTTTTTTTTTTGAGCTAACTTAACACAAGTTAATACAATCTAAAGGCAAAAATGGAATTGTGATTCTTAACCTTTATTTTCCTATTAAGGTTGGACGTTGATAATTTGTGGTTACTAAATTAGCATATGTTGTCGGAAATAAAAATCAGTTATATTTATAAACTGTGAAAACATGAGAAAATAATCATTTTAAATGAATGAATGTCCATAAAAATGTTTAGAACACTGCCTTCTGAATCGAGTATATGTAAAACAGATTGAGAGATGTGTAATTGATATATTATAAAAAAATTTATATATTATTAATGCATCATATTAATAGTGAAAGTCAAAATCCATAGTAGTGACAAAAATCTCAAAAATCCATAGTGACAAAAATCTCATGCAATCTATAAGATTATCAAAATCCATAGGTGAGAGTCACATAATAAACATAATCGCAAAAAGAACAATTTTGAAAATCCATGGATTATGAAATCCCTAAAACCGGCCATATAATCCATTTAATCATGAATCGACTTTAGGATTTTAGAAATCCCACTTTGCAAGCTTATAAATTAAGCACGAACAAATACCGAAAATTAGTAAATTAAATTATTAAATAAATATAAATCAAATACTAGCTCATTGCAAAGATGAAGCTCTATTTGTTTCTACTAACTTTCCTTCAAGGAATCCTTATTTCTTGTGGTGATCACAATTCTCACATGCTTGATCCAATAACTCTCCAGGTCTTATTTTCAGTAATTTTCTTTTAATTATATAATAATAATAAATACATTAGTCTAGTGTTAATACAAAATTTGTCTTTTAGGTAGATCAATTCCAACTTAGGTCCTTATTTTTATTGCATTTTCAATTTTAGTTCTTTTTTTATCCAATTTTATTCATTTTGTCCAATTTACTCTTTTTTTTTAGTCCAAAATTTCGAATAAATAAGATTAAATTTGATAAATTAAATAGAAAAGGATTTAAATTGGAGACCAAAGACTAAAAATAAGATAGAAAAACCAAATTTAAGAATTCAAACAAAAAATGATTAAAGTTAGAATCGAACATACTTAGAGGACTAGATGAGATATTTTGTCGATAATGAATGTAGGGCAAGAGTTGGTGTGTGGTAAGTGTATCAGCACCAGATGACAAGCTCCAAGCCTTCATAAACTCTGCATGTAGTGAAGTCAACTGCAAGAACATTGGGCGGGGCGGGTCGTGTTATAACCCGGATACGTTGCAGAATCATGCATCCTACGTTCTTAATTTATACTTTCGCAAGTATAACTCATGTCCATCTGACATTGGAACTATAGCAGTTGCTGACCCATGTAACTTCTTAACTACCTATTTTCATTTTATTATTATTATTATTATTATTTTAAATTTTGTTTTCAGGAAAATAATGTTGCAAAATGTTAATGACAATTTTTTACGAGTGTTTAGTTAAAATTGAGTTATATTATTCAACAAGATTTAAAAATTATTTAAAATTAAAGAATTTACAGACTAATTATATTTATATGGGCTTAATCAATTTTGTCCATTAGTAAAAAATAAAGAGTTCGATGGAATGCAATCTATTGAGGAGTTGTGTTACAATATTTCTTGAAATTAATAAAAAGTTAAGAGAATTACATGTTAAAACCTTGTTTATCACATATACAAACTAAACTAACTGGTATATTAACTCAATATTAACTAAAAAAAAAAGCTATGTAATTAATTTATTGGATATGATATACTTACTATGTTTCTCTTGTGATTTCAGCATTTGGAAAGTGTCATTATACATGAGTTCAGCAGCATTTTGCGAGGTCAGAGGAACTGGTGATTTTTTTTTTTTTTAACTTTTTTTTAAGCATGAATCAAAATGTAAGAAAAATGTAATGAAATTACATTTCAGTACTGATATTAGACTGTCACAAAGTAATTATTTACTTTAAAAATAAAAGTGCCCACATATCGTCTTATTTTAGTTTTAAAATAGGATTTTTTTTGTTCGTTCTTAATTTTTTTAGAACATTTGTGTGTGAGATTGTATTACGAAATGAATTTCACAAGACATACAAGCGATTGTAATATTGATAAATTCTCTTGTTCACTTGGCGCACGAATTTCATATTCTTTTCCTTATGAATTTTTTTTTGAAAACTGACGTAGAACAAAAAAAAAAAAAAAAACTCACAATTAAAATATTAAAGATGACATAAACCATTAAAAGTAATACAGATAAAAAAAAAGCTCTGAAATGGCTCCATAACAGGCCATAACGTTGCCAAATTGGCTCTTCCATTTGATCGTGATTCGTGATCATGATAATTTGAGTTGGAGTAGGAATTATTAAAAAGAAAATTTTAAATACCATCTGAAAAGATCAAATTAATATGAGAAATTGAAATTAAATAAATAAATAAACTCAAATCAATGAAACAACAAGCAAATAAAGATGTACAAATCATTGTGAATAATTTAGTGGACGAGTTTGCTGATAATTGCATACAGATTTTGATTAAATATTAAATGACTTGATAATTTAAATTTTCAGACAAGTCAAAGTAATTTGATTAAATACACATTTCTACAAGCTTTGGTCATTTTATTGTGGAATAAGACACTATTCAAACAAGGATATACAATGATATATTCGCAGAAACACAATAACATTTCAATAATATCACCAAAATATCATCAAGAAAATGACTCTTGGAATACGAGTTATCGTATTACAGAGAAAATACGGGTCACCCTATTCTCGTTGCACTTCTCGAAGATGTTTCAAGGAAATTCATTCCGATCAATATGTGAAGGATATTGGCACAAACCCCCCTTAAAATTTGAAGTAAAAATGGTGAAAATATGAACCCCAAATAGATAGCTTCTCACGCATACTCCTCCTCCTTCCTTCTCTTCTATAGCTTATAATCCCACTCTTGATCAACTCTATAAAATAATATCTTGGACCATTTTTCACTTCCAAGTTGGGCTTCTTCATTAATTCTTTTTCAAGCACACCATATTGGGCAAGCCTAACACATTTAACAGAAGAATTGTGGAAATTTCATGCGAGGATTTTAAAAGGTAATTCTCAAGAAATAATAAAAGTGCATGATTATGATCTTATTTTAATGCACCGGTTACTAAAAATAAACGGTTTATTTGGAGATGATTGTATTTGATATGGCATGAGAAAAATGATGTAATAAAATTTCAAATTTCCTATTACAGAATGAACATCAACATATAAACAAGCCACAAAAATCTACAATTTAACCACTAAATAATTAGTATAAACCAAATATCAGTACTGTTAGCAAATTAAGATGATGAAGCTAAATTTCTTTCTAGTAACCTTTCTTGTAGGACTAGATATTTCTTTTAGTGACAACTCTCAAATTAGTCTACAGGTATGAATAATGTATTTTCATAATTAATAAATATGCTAACATTGAATTTATACATATACTAGCATGAAACCCGCGTGCTATGCGGGTTATTAAGATATTTATAAAATAAAATAATTATTCTTTTTAAAATTTCTAAAATTCTAAATTATATTCATAAAAATTAACATATACCATTTATTTCCAATGTAAAGCAAGTATTCATACTTAAATGATTATATTCGAGACGAATTTTTTTTTAATTATTTTTAAATTATTAAAATAAATAACAACTTAAAATTCATATATAAAAATACATTAAAAAAATTAAGAATTCATTGTATATTAATTTTTTTAAATACGGGACATTTAATATTATTATGTTAATTAAAAGTTTTCTTAATAAATTTATGTTCTTTAGAATTTTAAAATTATCAGACTACACATTTTTATTACTTTTTTTAGTGTTTATTTAAGGTATTTAAAAAAAAATCCAAACTCTTAAATATTGTTCAAATACTTTTTAAGTTTTTAAATATTTTTTCAACAAAATAAATTTCTCAAATGGGTGGCTATTTGTACCCTAAAACTACTAAACGAACCCATTAATCTATAAATTTTAAAAATATTTATATGAAAAGACATAAATATCTTTTTAATCACTAAACCAACAAGCTCTCCACCGTGATAACCCCCTTCTCGCCGTCCATCAGCAGTCGGAACCCCTTACACACCTCCTCCATCAGTCCGTCTGCCCCCAGGTTCTCTATCATCGCCGGAAAATAATCCTCGAACACAATATAATCTTCGCCTAATTTCCTTACACCCATTTTCTAATCAGTAATGGGATCACAAGGCCATGCATATATACACAGCCATGGAGGTAGTCGGCATTAATTGATTATGTGAATGGCGAAATTTCGTGAGGGAAGCTGTTGAGATGAGATCTGTGCCGCCTGTATTAATACTATTATTTTAGATTTAGGGGCAAAGTGCGTGATATATATTAATGGGGAAATTGTCTTGTGTTCCTGGAAGTTGCAGGGCAAACTACTCAACAATTAGATTACAATTTCTGTTTTTCTTTCAGAATTGTTAATCAAATATTACTCCTATGAGTTTGCCTTTTGAACCTTTGAATATAAAATATTCGGATTTTATACATTCAATTCAATCTTAGTTCAATTTTATTTAATAATCTTTTGAATCTTGGCATCTGGAAGGATTATTGTGAAGGGTTTAATTTATGAGGATAAATTCTGTTGAATGAAAGTTTGATTGCTGTTTTTATCAGTAAAGAGTGGAAATTCAGTGCGAGGATGTGCTGCATTTTGAAGAAGATGATGTGAATTGAAGTTTATCCAAATTTTATTCATAGGACTATCTTGGACATATTTTTGGTTGTTCCGGTGATGCAGAATTCATAGGGTTTCGAGTTCATGAAGTTTAGTGATTATAAAGATTGGGTACATTTAGAAATCTAATTGAGGTGTATTTAGAAATTTACTTGGAGTTTGTATTACAATTTGACAATAATCTTATTTTATTATTTATAAAAGAGTATTTATGTCTTCTTACTTAAGTATATTTTAAATTTATAGATTAATGAGTTCGTTTAGTAGTTTGGGGTGCAAATAGCCGCCCTCTTTCTCAAAATATAATCTTGTTTCTTTTTTGTATGCTACATGTCCCTGAGATATTAATAAATTTTATGCTATTAAACGGTTTTTTTTTTTTTTTTTTCACTTTTCACCTATTTAAAAGAAGATAAATCACATTAATACTCATCTTTACAACTAATGTGAATAAGAATAAATCAAGAAATGAGTAATCCATACATTCAACGTTCCTTGTGAATATTAAAGAAATTTATACACATACAATTACTATAATATCATTATTTCATACTGAATGCATTCCATAAATTTCTCATCACATATGAATAGGTTTGCAGTAAAGAAGAAAAGTTAGGAATATTAATGATGTAATAATCTTCATTATTGCATCCATGGTTCTTTTAGCTAATCTTCTCCTGCAATGAATTTAATAAGCATCGGTGTCCCCTATGTCAAAAGTCTACAAATCCGATACAACAATATATATATTTTCCTATTACTCAAATAGAAACTGAGCACAGATGAATCCCAGGCTTCCAGATCCAAACCACTCAAAATTCCATTCTCCTTTGACCTTTCGGAAAAAGAGAGTTGAGAGGCTGGAAAAATGAAATCAATATCAAACACCTAAACTTGACTGTAAAATGTTTAATTTGTTGAGGGCGACGAAGGAATCAATAGCTCAAGGCTAATCATCCCTCTCATTCTTTGCATGTTTGTCATTTTTCCAGTTACCAGAGCCTCAAATCCATCGGCCTCTCTCAACTGAGAAGCATTTAACCATTCGAGATCTAAATTATGTTCCCGATAATGGAGGAAAATAACTTCAACCGACCACCACCATTTTCTATATGCCTAAAACAATTGTGTTGGCCCCCCAATCTAAATAAAAACAGTGCAGTCACAACCTAAAACACAGTTCAAAAAATACACAAAAACCCGAGTATTTGATTAAGCACTGATAATTAATAAAATAAAGAAAAAAGATCCTCCAAGCAAGAAGCAATGATTCTTTAGAGTTGCAGATTTCTGAACAATTGCTCTGCAAATACTTACTCTAAATTTTTTGCGATTCACATTTTTATAAGGTTAATTATTTTCAACAAAATATGAGGGGAAAGAAGATGGATGCAGTTTAAATTGGACTAAAAGGCACATTCATTGAAATTGAGAATGCCATTGGAGAGTTTTGAGAAGCGATGGGATGCAGGGCCCAAAACTGCTTGCCATTATGTAAAATACTAAGATAAAAAATAAAATCAATAAAGGGAAACACTGACACTCACAATCGGAGAACTGCTTATTTTGTAACCATGGTCTAATTTGATGTGATCCAGAAGTTCATCCAACTGTATTAAAAAGGTGAAAATGAGAAAGTATGCACTAAACTAAAAAAGATCACAATATTACCCAAAAAAGTGTAATTAGCATGCATTCCAGATCACATGGTCTCCACAGAGTAGGCATTTCAATTTTCTTCGATGAAAATCATCTCAAATTCACTAATTAAAATTCATCATGATTCTACCCACCCAAGTTCGGCAATGATGCATATAAAATAAAATCATGTTGTAAAAAATCTGCATGAAAAATGAACCTGTTTTATCAGCCAAGGAGTTGTGAACAGACTTGCCATCCTCAAAGAACTGAGAGTAACCTTCATTAAATTATAATACTGAGCGATTTTTAGAAAATTGAGAAACCGATAACACAAGATGACATACTCATTGTACCTATTGAGAGAAATAAGTGAAATGAAGCCTCCACCGCCTCTCTGGACGGTGGATGGCAGTGATAGCCAACGGCTTGCTCGGAGGAAAATCATAGTAATATGAATAATTGAAGTCCGATAAAAACGTCAAAAATATTCAAAATGCAACGAATGCCGTAGAAAATTACAACAGAACCTGCAAAAAAACTCATCAATCTTCAAGAATGTTCCCCCCAAACTAAAGCTTCAATTATAGAAAAAACAAATGAAGATGGAAAAGAACTTTTTTTTTCCATGAAAGTTGAAACTGTTTGAGATATTGAGATATGAACAGACTTGCCATTTTGGGTACCATGAAATTACCATCGTCAAAGAGTTGAGAGTATCCGCATTAAAAGATAGTATTGTGTGATTTCTAAAAAACCCAGAAACCAATAGCACAAGATAATAAACTCATTATACTATTGAGAAATCGATATTCATATAATTACCTTTTCAAATTAGGGTTTATGTAAGAAGAAGATTGGAGGAAGATAATTCGACCCGATAAACTAATAGTAGTTTATATTTTGTTAAGATTAATGTAACAAAATAATAAAGTACTCCAGCCTTCTTATGATTACCAATGGTTGAAGGATTTGAAAATTTGACAATAAACGCAAACATAAAGATGTTTAAAGTACATATTCAACACGATCTTGGATCATAGTTTGCTTGTATTTCAAAGTTAAACCAAATTTAAACAGGTGTTGTAATCAAATGTGAATGTTAAAAAACTAAATGCAGAAAATATAGTAGATCTTGAAATGAACATAGTACTAATCTAGGGGGTTGTGGCAAAAATGAATTAGCAATTTGAAAGAATCAATCAAGAACAACCAGTTTTTGATACTCTTCCCCAGAAATGGCAGCCTCCATAACAGCCTCCGGATTCATATCTCCTCCCTTCTCTAGGAACATGGTCATCAAATTCTTCGAATACCCGCTGAGGAGCGCAACCCCCGGCTGGTTCCCCGGCACAGGGGTTGCCTTGGAGTCCCGGAGATTCCAGAACACAATCTCCGGGACATAACCACCATACCCTTTCTTCTTGAACTTCCTCACAATCGCCTTGTAGTCCGTCTCCCATGGCTCTCCTGACGCCTGATCGAATTCCATGTCGCTGAAAACGAACAGCCTCTTTATCATGTCCTCACCCCTCAGCTTTCCCTTCACGGCAACCTCCAGCAGCAGATCAAACACCCTCTGGAAATTTGTGTTGGCCCCCCAATCCATTTCTTTCACGAACTCTGTTTTTTCTCTTAGGCTTTTCCCTTTCACCTTCTGCAGCTTAGGGTTTGCACTGAAAGTGATTACCTTCCCCTTCCACGGCAGTGCGCTCAGCTCCGACACTAAAACTCCGAGCGCCACCGACACCTCCATCGGAACCCCACTCATACTCCACGACACATCGCACACTGCGAGGCAGTTATTCAATTCCCCCTTCTTCGCCATGTCGGCCACCATTCTCTTCCACTGAAGCTCCGCCACCTCAGCATCGACGCCCCGATCATTCAAGGACGAGATTATCTCATGAGGAAGCAACGCGCCGGCAGCAATCGTTGTTTTCCCGGACTTCACCGCCTCCAGATACGCCTCAAATCTTTCCTCATCGTGCTTGAAGAAACTGCCTATGTACCTTTTCATGGCGACGGATGCCACCCTCTTGTACGGAATAGATCCCCAATCGTTGGCCCCGATGTAAACCTCCGGCAATTGCATCACCTTGCGCAGGGGAACGAGCGCTTGCTTCCTCAACCGATCCCTCACGCGGTAGGCGTAGTGCGCCTCCTCTATGCCTTGGTACTCTGGATATTCCGCCATGGGAAACACCTTCCTCGCGATGGTTTCACACAGAAGCGTCATTCTGTCGAAGGAGGAGTCCAGAGAGGGGCACCACTTCGCCGCCAAGCTGATCTTCTTAGATTCCCCTGAATTCAATAATTTCATATCGGATCTCAAAAATTGGGCGAAAACATCAGAAATTCGATCGTGCAAAAACTTGAAATTCGGATCGCGATTGAATCTCTCAACAACCTTTTTCGCCGCCTCAATTCTCTTTCCTTCACGGCTCAATTTATGAGCTCCGAACTTCAATCTCTTCCTCCCTTCTTTGGTTATTTTACCTCTCACACCCATCCCTCTAAATCCACACTTAATTCTCCACTTATCCGCTGAAGATTCTGCATTCTTCAATTTCTCTCTTAGCTTTTCTTCACCCTGCCACGTTAGGCACTCCGTTTTTCTCTCCTCCCACTTAATCTTCTCCAATTGTCGCGCATCCGCACCTTCTAGGAGCCGGTAAAGAATCTCAAGCAAATCCTTGAAGGAGCCAAACTCAGCCAAGGCAGCGACGTTGCAGGCAAGAGTTTTAGGGTGGTTTTCGTGCAGCCACAGAGCGGCGGTGAAGAATCCCTCCTTATCAGATTTGCCAGTCCCTCGGACTCCCCGGAGATTGCAAACAAGCTTTAGAGCCGTCAATTTATCGTGATTCCAGGCGAGTTGTAGGCGGCTTTTCAGTGTCTCCGGTGGCGTGTCGGGAACAACATGGAAGAAGAAATCCAAACAGGGGTTGCCCGTTGATAGGAAAGTCGGCGAACAGTTTTCCGTCAACCCCTTCGGTGGTGGTTTGTACAAAGCTTTGTTGTTAAAATTCTCCACCATAAGGTCGATGAATGGATCACTTACAGAGCTGGTGGTGGTAGTGGTGGCGGCGGGTTTTTGGTAGAGCTCCGGTGGTCCGAGCAAAGCTGGGGAAGGTTGTGCCATGTTGAGAGATTTAGGGTGGGGGGATGAATGCAGAGTGTAATTGGAAGTGGAGGATTTATGAGTGAATTAAATCATTAATATAAGAAGGGGTTTACTTGATGGCTACGCCGTGTTACTTGGGGGCCACAACAAATTTCACCAGAAAATGGAAATATTCCACTCTCTGCTTAGTCGGTGGAAATAGGTCCATTAATATAGGAGTCCAACTGCGTGCACTAGATGCACGTTACATTCATTCCTAATCTAATTTCAACCACAGAATAACCCTTAATATAGAGTTGTTAAAAAAAAAAATATACTTTAGGGTTTCAATTTTACGGTCGAATTCAAAATCGGGAATTTTTGCCTGAACCGGTGGCTAATTTTGAACCCTTATTTTATTTGGTTGAGATTAAGGCGTGTAATTTATTTATTACAATAAATCTTAACCTTATTTTTCAGATTTTATTTCATCTAATCAAATTCAATCCAAATATATGAAGTATATTATGAATTAAAATTAATGTAATTTATAATGAAATACATAATAAAAACTAAGTATAATTTTATATGCAAAATTAATAGTATACTTAATATAAAAAGCAATATATTTATCAAAAAAATCGTATATTTTACTAATTAAAACTACTCAAATTTGTTATGAAAATAAATGTGTAAATAAATTCTCAAATTCTGTGACGTGGATGTGCACCGTATTTACTATTAATAAATTATTGGGGTCGACTATTGAAATTCTCAAAAATACTAAACATACCCCATAAAAATTCAGATTAAAGTATTTCTACATATAAGACTAAAGTACCCTTAAAATTCAAATATATATCATACTCCAAAATTACTAAACTTACCACCTCATAACACAACCAACGCGGATTCATGTTATCTATACCGGTCCTAAAAAAATAAAAATCTTAGGCACAAGAAGCCATTACATTTGTTGTAATCATATTTGTAAACTTTGGATTGGCCATGGACTTAATTTCTTGCGTTTTATAATGATTCCCTTATATGAAAAAGCGATCCTTTAGTAAGACTTGTTTAATGTTGGAAGTTTCTCACATATTTCCAGTTACACATTTCTTTTTGTTCTTGAAAGACAAATATTTCATGGGTATTAAGATTTCCAAAATTTTGGTTTTATGGTGCGTATTAAATAAAGTCAGAACAAAATTAGACAATGAAGATCCACGTATTTTAAATAGTTATATAAATAATTTTCTTAGGCAATTATTCAGAAAACAAATAATGAGTTTATGTTGTGTATTGATTATGATTATTTGTTTACAACAAGAGTAATTTTTTAGAGGAAACAAGAGTTAGTAGATTAGGTTCGTGTTATGGGACTCAATACTACGATAGTGATCAATTGGCTGATGAAATTGATCGAGACTTGGATAGATTAAAGAAGCTCCATCACTCTGTTTTTTTGCTTAATTTCTTCTCTTTGAATGTATTAATTCCATGGGAATCAGTGAATATTAAATTTGATAATTAAATGGGTATAAAAGATATAAATGGGGCGTGTATTGATATTTTTTCATTTTTATAATTTTTAATAGGGTTTATTTAGCAAATGGGTATGTCTAGTATTGTCGAAGGGGCAAATAACCGACCCCTAAATTATTATGCCTGAATACATTAATGTATTATGGAAAGAGTAAATAAGATAGATAAAAAAAATGATAATATTTGAATGAAAAATGATTGTAGTATAGTGCATTATTTTATGAATAAGTTGTAGTATAAATAATAAAATTTTAACAAAAGTGATAATAAATTTAATAAAACGTGATAATTTAAAAAAATGTAAAATAATCTCATATGAGAGATGTCATGAAAGTGTTACCCTTCTAAAAATTAAGTAACTTTTAAGACATTGATAAATATTGTAAATTTCTTAATAATACATTTTAGAGAATGCTTTTGTTCATATTGACTTAATAAAATTTGAGTATGTGATTAATTAAGTATAAACATGTAATATTTGTTTTTGATTTTGAAATTCAATATTTTGTTTTTTAAATCTACACTCAGGTTTTCTAAATCACCGGAATTATTGATTTCAAAACCCAAATACACTGAAAATAAATGTAGCCTTAAATTTTTATAGATACTCTTTTGTGAGATGAGTTGCGAGAGGATTGATCAATTATTAAAGTATACTAATTATATAAGTAAAATATATTTATTTGTAGTTAAAATATGTTAATAATGAATCATATTATAACACCCTAAAATTATATTTTAAGTATTTAACCATCGTTTATGATACTTTAGAAAGCATACTTTAACAATTATTAAGTATATTTTATCTATGTAATAAACATATTTTAACACGTTTTACAAATCGTATCACATAAATAACGTCTCACAATAAATTTTGTCAATTTTTTATTAATAGTTTTGATGGATATATATAGGAATTAGGAACTCGGCTCCTAATATTTCATTTTATCGGGTCACTTATTTTTTTATTTTTTTTATTGACTGGTTTTAAAGATAGATAAGTTCTAGTACACGTAATTTATTGTTGAATTCGAATACGTAAAATTAAAATTCAAGACATTTTTTTATGTTATTATAAATTACCATCGTATCTATAATAATTTTAATTTGTTTATACCTAATATTCTAATTGGATATAATATTCCAAATTTAATTTTATACTCTTTTATTTATATTAAGTTAATAATATTGTATGGATCTAAAAAAATTATTAAAAATAAGGAAGTTTATACATTAATGGTACATAAGCAAACTTATTTTCAAGTCCAGTCCATACATTAGTTTAAAGCAAAGGCCTAATAGATTAGAATTTAAGAGAGGTATGAGCTACAATAACTTACGAAACTAATAAAAAATTAGAATAATTTTTATGCATTTCTTGTTTATAATATTTTCAAAACTTATTAACCCATTAAATAATTTAAATATAATTAACTAAACATTCTCTTTAAGTGTTGAATATTTTATTCTTTAATATAAAATTTTATACCCTTTAAATAAATAATTAAATTAAATTAACCACAGTTTGTGGCTTATTATTTCTTTTTGTGAGGAGGCTTATATGAAGACGAACTCCAAATAAAAACCTCTCAATAGTATTATAGATTACTAAAAAATAAATTTAAAAATTCACATATTCTTTCCAATTTTCAATGTTAAAATAAAAAAGAAAAGCCGAATAAAAAAAATGCTAAAATTAAAAAATAAAAAAATAGAATTTATATACTTTGGTCCGTACACGTATATATTGAACGCAGGTTCTGTTCGCCCGCGAGTTTTAACTGCCGAAATCATAGTTGAACCCGTTGTCTTCTTCTCTATCCTTCTCCCTAGCCTTCTCACCTCTTTCTCTCTCCTCCCTCTCCCTCTCCCTCACTCCCTTAAAGATCATTTCATTATCTCTCCCATTTTTAGATTTTATCACTCAATTCACAAATATATCAGGTAAATTCATCACCCAATTTGGATACCACCCCATTTTTAGCTTCTTTCCCCATTTGCATTTATGCGTACTTGTAACCCTAACGCCCATCTTTCTAAAACTGGTTTTAAATCTTATAATTGAAATCCTGTGACTGTTTGAATTTCTCCCCCTAAGCCTTTATTTTCTTTTTCTTCAGTTTTTGCTTCATAATAATATGTAACCCATTGTTTGTGCAAATTCAGGAATAATTGTTGTATTATACCACCCAACCCAATCTGTGCATTTTATTGATTGGCTTATTGATATGATCTATGATTTGTTGAGATTTTTGAATTTTCTGGTTAAAATTCATCGCTGGGGTTTGAAGAGTAGTAATGATATCAAAATTTGTAGGATGGGTAGAGTAAAGCTGAAGATACAGAGATTGGAGACGCTGAATAGCCGACAGGTTACCTACGGCAAACGAAGGGCTGGAATCTTGAAAAAAGCCCAGGAAATTTCAGTTTTATGTGACATTCCAATTGTACTTATCATGTTTTCTCCATCCGGAAAGCCATCTATATTCTGTGGGCAAAGAAGGTATTCATCCAACATCTCCTATTTTATAATTGTTCATGTCGGTTGAGGAACAATAGTATTTAGTCTAGAGAATTTTGTTATTGTATCTATCTTCATTTGTTCTAGAAACTTCTTGCCAATTGTTATAATGTTTTCTGGAATTGTAGTGAATTATACATAATTGCTTGGATAATACTAGAGTGTGTTGACTTTCAATAGTCATTTATAGGCTGGTGAGAAATTGAATTTTTTTTACGTGCGCTGTTTCAAAACTGTAAGAAACTTGTTCTCAAAAAACTAAACAGAACTAATGAATTAAACTTTTGAGTTTCCAGTTGTTTATCCTTTCCCATATTTCTCTATATGGATCCCTTTTGTTTCCTGAAGCAAATTCCTCAATTTACAAGATATAGTTGATTGTATGTTTGACATCAATGAATTTTGAACCTTTCATGTTTATTGACTACTGGGGTAAAAGAGTTCACTAGATTGCTAAAACAATTCCATTCAACATAGGGATTCCAAAGTTAAAAACATGATATCGGTTCTGTTCTCATAAAAAAATAAGGGGCTGCTTGGTTGGGGGTAGTGGGAGGGGGTAATGGGAATAGATGTGTATTGATTCCCATTGTTGATGCTTGGTTGGTGGAGTGGGAATCAAAATTCCTCAATCACTCCCATTGTTTCAATAACTACTCCCCACCCTTCATTCCCATTGTCATTGACTCCTTAGTGATACTCATTACCATTCCGATTGAGGAATTCGTACCAAGCGGCCCCTAACTATTTTCCCTCATGTAAGAACAAAGAGAAAGAACAAGCAACAAAATCCTACTGTTGACTGATTAACCTCCTGTGACAGTTTAAGCCACCATTAGGATTATTAAATGAGATGTTTTATCAATTTAAACTGTTGTGGGCCTGCGGTTTTTTGTGTTAGCTTCTGAAAGCTGCCTTCAGCTCAAATAGGTCATGACTTGCTCTTTTTTTGTTTCAGCAATATTGATGAAATGATTGCAAAATATGCTCAACTCACACCAAAAGAACGGGCAAAAAGGTAGATGATATTATTAGCAGTTGAATTTATTTCTATCAATTGAATTGATGTCAATATAATTTCTTTTCTTTTCATTTTTTCATTTAATTGTTAAAACAGGAGGTTGGAGAGTCTTGAAGTAAGTTTGATTATAATGAACTGTGTTTCGTTGTTACCCTGTCTTCTTGAAGAAATAGTGAATTGATCCCTTTGGAAAAATGACATGATAGACTTTGAAGAGAAACTTTAAGAAGCTTGACCAGGATGTGGATATAGAAGAGTTTCTTGATGCAAGGTAAATTATTCAATTGGTCGACTATCTTAATTACTTAAACCCTCTGTAATAGCTAATCATGTCCTTTCTACTTTTGATTTTGCAGTACTCCATCAATTGAGGTATTACTTACTAGCCATTGCATTGATTTGAAAATCAAGCATATAAATAGTTTTGACTCAATACTTTCAAATGTTTCATGCGATCTGCTATTTGATAGGAAATGCACAATCGAGTTAGGACGTTGCAAGCTGAACTTGCTGAAGTACATAAAAGACTAAGGTGAAAACTCACTTTTTATTAACTGATAAATAATCTGCTCCTAGTTTAATGTAGGACATGGTTCAATTGAGTACTTCAAAATGTATAGACTATATTTGAGTGCTTATGTAACTTTTAGAAACTCATTAGCAAATTTCGTATCAGACTGATTTGATACAAATACAACTTTGTAGATGCTTTAATGGTCATCTAGATATATGTGTACTCATTACTGAACTCTTTATAGATTAATAAATGTTTTATTTCTCTTCAGCTGGTGGACTAATCCGGACAAAACTGAGGACATTGATCACCTTAATCAGATGGAAAACTCTCTAAGGGAATCACTAAACAGGACCCGTGTAAATAAGGTATGTGCTTCTTTTGGGTCGGTAATATAAGATTCAGAAACCTTTTTTCCAGAATAAGAAATTGGTTGTAACTTAGATGCCTTAAATTTCAGTGTCCATTAAATATTCTTTGGGAGAACTTTATGTGTAAAGATATTTTAATAAAATGTTTTTATGAGTTTTTATTTTTATTATCTTGAGGATCCATTCTATCTGCATTCATTTTTTTAACCTTATGAGTCACTTTAGAATCGGAACAGTAGTTGCAATACATGTAGGTTGAACGAATCAGGGGAATAAAATTATTCTATAGTATATTTTGCCCAGTAAGAATGAAGAACTTAAGCTAAATTTTCACATTTTCTCAACAGGAAAAGTTTTTGAAGGAACCGTTGATTCAATTTGATTGCACAAGCCAGGTAAGGATGAAATAATCCAGTTTAGATTTCTCTTTGTCTATGTTCTGTTTCTTTTAATGTGCATGATACAGGTGTGTGGAGACTATGGTAGAGTTTACGAGCAAGAACTTTCCAAATCACAGTTTCCAAATGGACTGCATTTTCCATTAACAACGACCAGTGATCAGGACTGCCAAACTCAGACATGGCTTCCCAGTGCTGAGAATCAGCATATGATACTACCAAATGAACCCCATTTCTTGGGTTCTCGGTATGTTGGTTTTCTGTTTTTCTGTTCTCAATCAACAAGATCAACCAATCTTCTTGATATTCCCAAGTTGTTTCTTGTAACTTCATCTTATTTCCATTCAACCATCCCATGTAAAGCATTTTTATTTTGTATGTTTTCTTTAATCCAACTTCAAAACAATTAATGACAATTGGTTTGAAATCAACCAGAGTACTTGTTTAACGTTATGTTCTGTTTCTTTATCTAGTGATATGGAGTGCTCCAGAGATACATCGTTTCAAACTTGTGCCGGTTATTTTCCTGATGTTAAAGAACAAGATCTTGACAGTTCTAGGCAACTGAAAAATGACAGGCATGATGGTTTAACCATTGAAGACTACACCTTTTCTTCTCAGTTGAGATTGCCGCTCAGTGAACCATACCCGCATCATTCGTTTAGAAATCTGAGCTTCGCAGATTTGATGGAGCCTCCAAAGGATGCAAACTTTCAACTGAATGGCATGGATTATCAGATAAATGGGGATTTTGAACTTCCAAGATCTGTTTACAACAATTTTCCACATAGTTTGGTTCCGACAACTGGATCATGTGCCATTTCTATGCTTGACGAGAACTATCCTCAGGTGAGCTTTAATGTCATTAAATTTATAACTTATTTCAAGTTGTTCGTATCAATTCTCGATTTCTGGCTTTATCTATTCTTTACACTGGTAATAGTAGAGGGGTGTAATGTTATTATCCATCATCTTCTGGTTGCTTGTAATTTAACTATTAATCTCCAGTTGGAATCTTGAAGATCTGGTTATAAGGAAGCTGAGCCGAGACATTTCTAGCGTCTGAAATATCTTTCATAAAGAGACGAAGATGCTTTTCACCTTGCTATTTCACAATATATATGAATTGAATTACAACAACTATTGAGTTTCTTGAACTCTTTTTATTTTGTCAGTGAATTCGACTGTTGAGTGTTGGGCACCAAGGTGCAGTTATTTCCTGATCGCATAAGAATGGAATTAACAGATGTTCTTCAATTTTCTAGTTAAATAAAGGGTATGTGATTTATCATTTAATTCATTGTAGAACATCTCGAATTTCTGAATTCATGCCGATAGATATGGATGTTCAGGTTGTCAGTATCACAAAGTAGAAAACAAGACAGTTTTGTGAATGTAGATATGCAAAACTACTTACATCCTAGTTTCCTTGAATGAAATCACTAATCACATCCAACCAACTGCATTGCATCACTCATTATTCTTGTCCCTATTTTTTGATCATATAAATATGATAGCTAACTCAACCTAACTTTGTTTGATTACTTTTCGGTGTTGCAGCCTCCAAATTAGATCAGTTTTCAGTTAGAAGACTGGTTCACACTTCATGTCCCAATCTACGCGCACTCAAGAAGCTTCGATGATACATAGAAGTTTAGGCATATCTGCTCTACGTCGAGGTGCGCCGCTCAGTAACCTCCTCAAGAAACTCAATAAGAAGTTGCTGCTTATATCAGACATGTTTGCTAGCCAGTTTACTTTCTTAGAGATTGAAAAACTTCCTGAGCTAGGGTTAGAAAAACAGAGAAAATTTTGGTTGAACAAAAAAAAAAAAAAAAAAAGATAGAAATTTAGTGCAGCATAGATACTGTATTGACCTTATGGAAGATTTTTTTTTCCTAAGATGTTGTTGGGAATCTTTTATTACTCACAATTATCTTGATGTGATATATAAGCCATGAATTCCAACATAATCCCCTGTACATTAAACTCCTCTGTCTTACAAATACAGCTCAATTTCAGAAATTAACCACCATTGATCAAGTTTTACATGAAAAACATTATCCTTAATTTCATCATCAACATTTGAAAACTTCAACTGCTGAATGTCTGAATAATTGTGTTGTGCCAAGGATCTGACAGGTGCTGCAACAGATTGTCAAATGGCCCTTTTCCAGTCACATTGTGCTGAACAACAAATCCCAAGAATGCCAACATTGCTAGTCTCCCTGCAGAATCAAACAAAATTACACTTGGAAATCAGGATATATGTATCTGTGTGTATCTATCTGTAAAAGGGGTTTAACTCACCATTGGCCAACTCTTTCTCCTTGGCCTCCAATGTGGGCTCAAAATTGAGGGGGTTGAAGATGCTTCCAGGGTAGCCACATTCATGAGGGGGTAAGCTGTAGTTCTTGAAAATGGGGTCCTGATTGACACATCCTGGGTCCTTGATATCCTGCCACCGTCTGATCTCGACGTAGTGGAACAGGATGAACTCGATCACGAAAAGGGTCGACGAGGAGGCGAAGTATTCGGCCTTTCCAGCGTCGTACCATTTGGGGACATTAATGATTCCAGCTGATGTAAGAACTTCTGGCAATAGCATACCAGCTACACCCAGCATTGCCCACCTACCATTCACCAGCTCAGCTTGGACGTACCATCTCAGGTTCTCTGGATCCTCTGCAAGCCCCAATGGATCAAATCCATTGTCTCCTGGAAGCCTGTTCAGAGATCACATCACATGAAAAGTGGTTTACAAAAAAGTCGAGTTGAGTCGAGCCGAACGAAGAGCTGTTAGAGCATATATGTACTTACTTGCCATCAAGATAGGCAGGAGAGGGCAATCCAGGTAGCCATTCACCTTTCTTGGCTTCAACTTTGAATGATCTGCATGGTGAAGCTACTTGTTTAACAGACACTTCCCTGTTCAATTTTCCGGTGGATCCACTCAAGAACCGGGTTTTCGATGGCCGGAACACGGCGGCGGAAGCGTGTGTTGTGACGGTGGCCATTTTTTCCGACCTTGATTTTGAGTGTGGATGATTATGCAGAGAATTGGGGTTGTAATGAATATTTTCAATGGTGGTGTTGTGGTGATGGTTTGAGATTGATTTTTGGCCGTTGATCTTCTAGATTTTCGGAATCCGACGGCTTAAAATTTAAGTGAATCCCTGGATCTTATCTTATCCATGCTGGCATATCCACAAATCTATTACTTTAACGCAGTTGGCGTGTTTAGATCACGGGGGACCCACTCTATGCTTACGTGGCCTAAAGAAACCATATCTAATGCAAATATCTTGCCTATCTGGAATCTCATTAACACCCAATAGGTATTTGACACTCGTTATATTCATGACTACAAGAGATGATTAAAAATGGATTATTTACACTTATTTATTTATTTATTTATTTCATTACACTTTTTAAGCTCAAAATATTACTTTAAAATAAGTAACTTTCTCAATATACTGAATTTTAGAAATGCCAATCTCACATAATATATATTTAAAAAAATTACTTTATCTGTAAAGTTAGAAAGGTAACACTATTTCTTAATTAGTAACGGTGAAATCTAATGGAGACGAACCACAACCCCGTGTGGAATTGAAGTTGATACGAATTAATTATATTTTCAATACTAATTATCAAATACTACTTCCGTCTCTTTAAATTGTGAATAATTTTTCATTTTCGTTCGTCTTGTAAATTGTAAGAAAATATTAAGTAAAAGCACTCAAACACAATAATTTCATAATATCATTTGTTCTAAAAATTGACATTTTTATTTAGCACACATTCATATCAAATTTATTTCTTAAAATACTACATTACTCTTATACTACATCTGTCCCAAAAAGAAGTTCACAGTTACTATAGATACATAGTTTAAAAAAAATTGCTTTTTGTTATACTTTTACGGGTAGTTTGGTATTTTTAGATAATAAATAAATTATAAAGTAAGTTATGTGAGTTGTAATGAGATGACAAATTTTAAATTAAAGTGTGTTTTTAGATTATTGATTTGTGTGTATTTCCTTATTTGGGGGTGTGAACTTATTTATGGGACGAAAAAAATAAAAAATGTGAATTATTTATGGGACGGAGGGAGTAAAAGTTAATAAAATTGATCAAAATTTAATTTTCTTAAGATACTTGTAAAAGTATGTGCAGATAGATGGATAGATTACTGTTGAAATATGTAAAAATATACTACTAGTTATCTTGAATAATATAGAGAATAAATGAATTTTTTTTCTTATTGAAGTAGTATACACATATGGGAGATGTAACATTTTAATAGATATCAACAAGAAAATTATATTGAAGAGTATTTTATTTCAAAACTTATTTATGTCCTTCATATTTTATTATCACATGCTACTATTCACCCAACTCATTTATTCTTGTAATTTTTCACACATACTTTCATATATTTCTCCAAACATATATAAATATTTCTATACTTTTGTACTCTACACAAATACCTATATATATTCCTTCAAATTTATATTCCTTATTTTAACTTTTAATTTTATAAAAAAAAAATTACTCTTTAAATTTAGAGAGCCAACAATCTTTAAAATTAATTGTATAATATTAAAATAAGTGAGTTAAAGAAACCATTATTAAATTATATTATTAATATTTAAAATAAAATGTACAAAATTTCATATAGACAAAGTCTCTTTGAATGTTACTGTAATGATTCGTGAGACGTGTTAAAGTATGCTTAATGATTGTTAAAGTATATTTTCTAAAATATGTTATATTATGCATTAAAATATAATTTTAGCAGATTATAATATGATTTATTATTGACATACTCTAATTACTAATAAATATATTTTATTAATATAATAAACATACTTTTAAATATGATTAACCCGTCTAACAAACCATTTAAAATTCGTCTCATATGAGACACTCTTTCATATATCACGTTTTTTAAATAGTTCGACAAGATTATAATAGTACTTCAAAATAGCTGACAGAAAATTTGGGCCTATAATATAAAAGTTCATCCAATGAACATAACTAAACCAAATTTAACTGTTTCTGTTCGTTAAAAAGAAAAGAAAAAATGTTTGGATAATAGGCATTAATAAATAAAAATATAATTAAGTTTACTTCTAGTTTATCTTTTATAAATAACATCTATATATTGGAATATTATTAATATTATTATTTTTGCAATACTACTTGGTATCCAACTACAATCCTTACGTTTACTTTTTTTATTAGTAAAATTATTAACAATGAATTACCAACAGAAATATTCACCAACATAATTGATTTCGTTGCTAAAATTTTACTAACTATCACTTTATCAATTAAAAATTACAAACGGATTTTGTTGTTAATCCGTTTGTAAACTAATTTAATAATAAAATTAATTAAATTTTTTTACCAACAAAATATTAAAAACAATATTTTTAGTGTTTAGAACAAAACTTAACCTGTGGAGTTTTAAAAAATAATAATGGTTATAGTCCAAATAAAAATTTGAATAATTATCATTGAGATTTTGGATAATACAGAAATAGATTGTGAATCAAAAAAAAAAAAAAAATATATATATATATATATAAAGATATAATCTAAATATAATTTTAACTAACGGAATTCTACGGACTTGCGAAATACTCATGTAGGAAAATAATATATAATATAAGTAATTTTGGTAGTGGATATAATTAGATGCGAAATAATGAGGTAGGAAAAAAATATATAATATATGTAATTTTGGTGGTGGATATTAGATTAGATATAGTTAAACCCTAAAATACATGGTGATGATAAGTTGGCTTGTGATTACTAATCTCAACTCATTCCTTGAAATTGTTAAGAAGAATGCGTGACAACGTAATTAGGGTTCGTAAGTGGAATTGCGTTGTTGAATTGGGGAAGAAGCTGCGTGCAGGAGAGGTGTAAATTCTATTGAAGATGGCAAAAACAAACCTCTTCTGTGATTCCATAAATTATATGGTACACCACAGCCCCACCAACTACTCCGGCCTAATTGATCTCTCGTACACTCTCTACATGCTCTCCCCCTCCCGCTGCACCATCACCACCGCAAACGGCAGCGACCGCCCCTGCGCCTCAGCCTGCTTCTTGAAATCCGAACACCCGTCGGATCTGTTCGTCAGTCATCCAGTCAACTTCGGCCTGTGATTTGCCAGGAACTGCACTTCCCACATTCCCTCTGCCTCCTATCTTTCGGCCACCACGTGCCAAGTACACCATCTCTTCTCTAATTCTTTTCAGTTTCAGATTTGCCCTAATCCCTATTTAAATGTTCTGTTAGCAAAAAAAATAAAAAATCTTTTTTTTTTCACTATTTATAAATGACATAACTTTTCAGGTATATCTAAACTTCAGAATGGTGAATTCATTTGTTGAATTTTGTTTCCATAAAATTGGAAACTTACGGGTACGAGGTGTCTGCTGCTTTGAATCAATTCTTTTGTGAACAATTTTAATTATATAATTATAGGGGTATTTAAGTCTATTTATTCAAGGATATTTTAGTCCTTCATACAGATGGGGTATGTTAAATAGTTTTTAGTGTGTAAATAGCCGCCCCTAATCTAATATGTGGAATAGGAGATGAAATATGAGAATAAAATAGGTGATTCAGATTTGTTTACACCCAGTACAGCCATACCAATATGGATCGGGTACGATCGAGCAACATATTACCTAAAAAATTTTTTAGATTTTTCCAAAATTTTTTTAAAAAAACCCTTTAATTCAAGGCTAAACTTGTGTGCTCCAGGAACACCGTACATTCAAATCCCGTATTTTTTTAAAGTTATATCCTTTATATTAAATGGTAGTATATCTTTTAGTATAAAAATGTCTACCTAAAAAGAAAAATTAATTTTTATAATTAAACATTTATACTATCAATATCTCAACCAATCTTTTTAATAAAATTATTAAATTGTTTATTCTTTAGAATAAAATATTATACTCTTACACACTTTTTACATAAGATACAATGAGACCAACCCTTAATTCGACAACTCAAAATAGAGTTTAATTAAGTTCAAGATCCAATGGAACTACACTTATCTGACATCCCCAAAATTGTGTGTTAAACTTAAACTTATTTCATAATTTTAGTTATTAAAAAAAATTAGAAGACCAACCCTTAATTCGACAACTCACTATAGAGTTTAATTAAGTTCAAGATCCAATGGAACTACACTTATCTGACATCCCCCAAAATTGTTCGTTAAAACTTAAACTTATTTCATAATTTTAATTATTAAAAAAAAATAGAATTCCTTGTATACTTAATCTCAAATGCTAAGTATTAGACTTTATTGATAAAGCTTAAAACTTGTTACCACTAAATTACCACACAATTAAATCGGATCGGAAACATACTTGGAAAGAAATTTGGTAATGAGGATGTGCTATTGGTAGGGTGATTTGGGGATGAACGAAAAAAAAAATTAAAAAAAATGGATGTGCAACCAAAGAATTTTCAAAGAAACTATGATAACAGTATGAAATAGACCCATGTCATAAATATAGAGATTCACAAGTCATGAAGGGTAGGCTGTATGCTCAGCAAATTTTAATCAGACTAAAAAAAATTTAGGAGCATAGGGGAATGATGATCTAAATACACAATAATCAACTAATCAGAAACAATCTAGCTAGATGTTGATGAATTGTGTGTCAACACCATATTCCAAGATAAATACATAAAAAAAATAAAGCATAATTTTCTCAGTAAAATGAGACATACTAGTTATCAAAGGGCAATACTGTATCCCTTTATGTAGGAGGAGAAATAGTGAATGCAGTAGAAATCAGGTCTAATTTTTTTTCTCGATGCAGAATCTTTTTTGCACCAGGGAGCTACAGTAGTGTTTCAACTCATTAATTCTCTTCATCTCCTCCTTGCATACATTAACATCACACCTGTAAACATCCAGGATAATGTGAGGGATATTCGCAAACACCATTCTCATCTTCACCCTTGATAAGAGTAATGTAACAATTCCTAGATAAAAAGTCTCCGGGCAGTGATGAGACTACCAGATTTAGTGCTTCTATCCATCCTGAGAAAAAGGTAGGTTGTAGTATTGATATAAAAAATTGAGAAATCTCAAACTACAAGGCAAGAACACAACGGAGAACCCAATGAATCCCATCTCTCATATAAATCCATCAAAATAAAGTTCATTTGGAAAGACAAGAAACCGATGAAGAGTGAAGAAAGTAGTAAGAGAATTGAGAGTGATGTTGTTCACAAGAGAAAGAGAGCAAAAGTGGATAAACCGAAATCGGATGATCCGGTTGTGATGAGTGAAGAAACGAGGCGGCCGATCTGTTGATAAAAGAAGAAGGTGTTCATGTGTCATTGCCGCGCGGGCATGATGCAACCGAGGATGATGAGTATGGAGAATGCGGGATGAGGGTGAGGTACTGGAAGACCAAAAGCAGTACGCTTTGATCGGAAACTCGAAAGGGTTTTGTAAGAGGGTTTAACCTGCTAATTTATTCTTACTATATGCTTTAATTAAACATGGATGATATTTTATCATATCATTCGAAAGCAAGAAATTTGAATCTTTGCACTCTGAAAGTTTTTTTTTTTTTCAATAATAAACTGAAAAAATTTTAATAGTATAATAATATATGTATTTTTAATATTCAACTCAACCTACTTAGTTGTTTATACTTCACAAATTATGCTCCCTCCCGTATCACAAAATTTGATCATACTTTGGTTTGTAACACAAAACCCTACAAAGAAAACTTCACATTATTTTCCAATCGCATCCCCTATTCCACAATAATATTTCGTTTGTATTCCATAACTTATTTTCTATTATTATATAAACCTTTACACACATGATGATAATTTGAAAATTGGTCATACTCGATATAATTGAACTAATAGGTGGAATAAGAGATGAAACATGAAAATGGAATAGGTGATCCGATTTGTTTATTGAACAACTTTAAAAGTTACTTTAATTTCAAATTTGTCATTACTTATCCACACACATACCATTACTTTTTATTATTATCTAAAAATACTACAAAAGTAAATGGTATTATACAAAAGGTGGAGTCGCCCACCCTAAACGTCCACACACACCGGCCCAACATAAAGTAAATGGTATTGTTAATAGTGATAACTATACTATCATATCATGCCCGAAAGGTTAATTTAATTAATGGTCTTGCATTTATAAGATATACTCCTTTCATCTCTCTTTAGTTTGCAACCTTTTCTTGATATGGAGATTTAAATAAGTAATAATTTTTTTAAGGGTATTATGATATTTCAAGATAATAAATAAATAATAATTAAATATATTAGTTGTGTTACATATTGATGACTAGTTACGAAAGATATGTAAACTATTAATTAGGAACTCGAAAGATTTTTGCTATCAATTCAAGACCCGAAAGATATGAAACTATCAATACATGACCTAAAATCATAGAATTTTGGGTCCTGAATTGATAAACATACTTTAAAATTTCATGGTTTCAAGTCCTGTATTGATAGTTTCATATCTTTCGGGTCCTGAATTGATAGCAAAAATCTTTCAGGTCCCTTATTGATAGTTTGCCTATTTTTCAGGTCCTGTATTGAAAATATTTCTTTTTTTTTAATCTTTAATTTACTAAAGGAGATTTTAATTTTGATGAAGTGTCGTCACCAGAATTAATCTTAATTATTTTATTTTTTAATTAAAATTAAAAATCTCAAATATTTTAATTATTAATTAAAATTTAATGTAAATAAATATATAAATTATTTTAAGATATGAATAGAGAAAGTTGATTGCTTTGAATTTTTGCTTATTTTATAAAGATTTTTGACAATCGATCAAGTAACACATTCACTAAAGATTCTTTTCAGATTTTTCCAAAAATATAAAAATAAAAAATAAATAAATAAAAAAACCCTTTAATTCAATAACTCAAAATAGAGTTTAAGTTCAAGATTCAATGAAACTACACTTATCTAACATCCCAAAACTGGTGTGTTGAACCTATTTGATCTATAATTTTAGTTATTTTAAATATTTTTTGGAATTATTTGAGAAAGAGAGAGCATAATCATATCAAATAGTTGAATCAGCGATTACAAGACACAAGGCACCGTCTTCGTTACGGAAAGCCGAGACCCGAGGAGTGATCCCACTCGTATACCCATTCGTCTCACGAAACTCATTCCACTTTCCGACCAACACAACTCCAATTTCTAAGCCACATACTGCGTTGTTCTGCCCATCCAAACACGATCACCGGAAGCCCTTTAACTCGTCCTGTTCCTCCGTCGTCAAGACCCAGCTCGATAGCCTCCCCATTCTCGAGTCCACGTCGGAATCAAGCATTATCTTCTGGATCACCCTCAGCATCAACCCCACAATCAACAATGCGTTTCATGATTTCTTCATTCGTACTTCTTTTCGGATCACATTGTTTAAATATTAGGAAGTAATTGATGTATCCAATTGTTGTGGCTATAAATAATTGTCGGACTAGCTAGGTTAGCCGTGAGGAATTGTGGTTTTAAATAAGAAAAAGAATTTAATTACGAGGCTTTTTATTAAGGAAAGAAATTTATTCAATTTATTTTTACCTAGAATATTTCTTTTTTACTCCTTTCAAATTAAAATTTTTTTCCCTGCCCACATTTAATTTAATACTTCCCTTTTAATTAGGGCCACCACTAAAAGGGTTGTGTCTCACTTTTTTTCTCTCTCGTCCTCTTAAATTTGTTTTCTAATATATGAATGAATTAAAGTAATGAATATGTGTATTTATTTCTAATTTTTCTAAATGAAAAGGAAAGTAGTGATTACTATCATTTTATTTAAAAAAAAAGGCAATAATTGAAATCGTATATATATTAATAAATAAACTTATACTTATTTCCTTTTCATACAAATAAATTAAAGATATAATATTTTAAAATAATTAATTCAAATCAAGAAAAATAAATAAAAAAGAATTTTTTAAAAATAAATATCAAATATTTTAAAGATTTATCTTTTAGTTAAGATAAATATAAAAGAATATTTTTTAAGATAAATATCAAATATTTTAAATATTTATCCTTAGTTTTTTATCTGTACATATAATATATTTTAAAAATTTATAAGTACTTGTTAATCTATACATATTATATTTGAAAATAATTAAATCAAATTAAATAAATATAAATAATTTATAAATTAAATCAAATTAACCTAAACTCTCTTCTTTTTTTAGAAAATCTCAAAAAACAGTCTCAATTAGTCATTAAAAATATGTATTTTTCAAATTTACCGTTAATTGAATTATACTAGTTTTTATAAATAAAAAAATTATGATAATTTAATTTTTTATTCTTTATATTAGAAACGTAATTCAATCAGTTGGTAATGACCAACGAATTACCTAAGGAATCATTATATAAATTAGCAAAGGAATTATTAGCAACAGATTACCAACGAAATTATTTACCAACGGAATTGATTTTTCGTTGCTAAAAATTTATCAACCACCATTTTACCAACGGAATTTTACAAATGAATTCTGTTACTAATCTATTGGTAAGTCAATTTAACAATTAAATTAAGACTTTTACCAACAGAATATTCCGTTCACTAACCCCTAAAACCAGGATTGGATCGTTGTCAATCCAACAGCAAATGCGTCTTACGCATGGAGGACAATGATCCATCTTAGGAACAAAATTAGCGAAATAGAAGGAGAAGGAGGAACGGTGGTAGATATCTTGCAGGGTTGTGTTCGACATAGATATACTCCATCACTGATGTACCAAAAACTGAGAAAGAATGAGCTGGAAGAAGAATCCTTCGTGTACAAACAAATATGGAATAAATGGGTTGTGAGGAAACATAGCTTCCGACTATGGTTACTCCATAGAGGAAGGGTCTACACAAAGGATAGGGTTTGGAATTTCAATGGTGATCAAACGTGTGGATTTTGTGTAGCGGGAATGGAAACACAACCTCACTTGTTTTTTCAATGCTCCTACACCCAACATGTTTGGGAGATGGTTAGTGGAGGAATTGGTTGGAGAAGGAAGCTCACATCAGTCGGGGATGCCTTTCGAAAGATTCATGCAGATGCTCGGAGCGACAAGAGAATGAAAAAATTGCTGTTTATTTCCTTCTCATCCATGATTTACTCTATATGGATGGAAAGAAATGCACTCTTGTTTGGTTCACGGATGCTCTCGCCAGCATGCATAGCGGATAAGATTTTGACACAGATTGCTCAAATATTTTTGAACTACTAATTGTATACCTTGAGCTTTGGCCAAGGGAGGAAAAGGATAGACTCGTTGCACTTTATACTTTTGTATATTGTAACCGTTGGTACTGAAATACAAATTTACCTTTTCAGTAACTCCTAAAATTAACTAACCGTGTTAAGTTTTCATTTAGGAAAATAAACATATACTTCCTTCATCCCCTTCTCGTTTTTTGTAATATATTAAAAAATGTATTTTTTTACTAATTTTGTTGACTTTAAAGGATATTATAGTATTTTTAGATAATAAAAATATATAAAGTAATGGTATCTGTGTGAGAAGTAAATTAATTAAAATTAAAGTAACTTTTGAAATAATTAGATTAAGTGATGTTTTATTTTT
Source organism: Pogostemon cablin (assembly GCA_023678885.1). Classification (NCBI taxonomy): domain Eukaryota; kingdom Viridiplantae; phylum Streptophyta; class Magnoliopsida; order Lamiales; family Lamiaceae; genus Pogostemon; species Pogostemon cablin. Next base: position 4,937,603 of record CM042960.1, on the reverse strand, counting down.
AGGGTGTGAAAGATTGTGTGGAAGGGACAAATAAAGAAAATGTGAAGGATGTTGTGAAATTGAGGAAGTATTAGAAAGCTCAATTACTTCCTTCATTTAACACTTGCACGCAAAATTCAATCCATGAATGATTAAACTATTTATGACTGAAATTTTTTGTCAATAAGCTATTTTGAGTTATTGTCCATTATTAACTGTTCTTTCTACAACCCTATCACAAGATTATGAATCTTGTACGAATTTGATTAATTAAGAGATGAGTAAAGTAATGCAAAATCCTTTAATCGAAATCCAAACAAGTTAGAAATTTATTAAATATTACGAATGGATGGAAAAACCACAGACAAGAGATATATGCGTGGGTTAGATTGAACTTCGATCCGTATCTATTTGTTCAAAGTTAAAAATTACTTTGATGTTCACGATGTTGATAACGTTTGCTTCAATTTTGATTGACATTATGTAATATATGCAATGTTTCCTTTTTAAATGTAGAATAATTTTGATTTTTCTAAAATAAAACTGAGGAATTAAGCTTTCCTAATATAAATTTATTTTCTAGGACTTAACACGGTTAAGTGAGAGGTTAGTGATTTTTCTAACGTCCTATGATGTGAGTAGTGACACAAAATATAATGGGATAGAGTATATTTTTTGGTGATTTAATAGGGCATAGTATTTTTATTAAAAATATGTTATGAAACAAATATGGAATGAAATACGATATAGAATAAGGAAATTCGGACTAGATTGAGATCATGCATCTTGATTTAAATTACTTCTACTTCTTAATTACTGCATGGATTGGATTGGATTGGATGCTTTAATTAAACATGTACGGATATTGATGACTTTTTGTATAAATTCAGATTTTATTTGTTTTTAGGGCAACTTTAATTAACGTTCGTTAATTGTTATAATGTGTAGAATCATTGATCTGAATAAGATGATATCATATGCCTTTGAAAGCAAGAATTTTGAATCTTTGACTCAAGTTTTTTATTTTTAAGTTTTAATTCAATAAAGTATATGTGTTTTTGATAGATGTATTATTAATTTTTATATTCAATTATACTAGTTTTTATACGTAACAATATATTATATTGTGAATCAAAATATATAATGTACTAATATTTAGCGACAAAAACATGATGAAATTCAGATTGATCAACCTTGTTAATTAGTTCTGGGAAGATCGTAAGTCAATATACAGATACAATTGTGACACCAATTCATCGTTGGTAGAATTTTTTATCTTTATTAAATTTTTTTTTTCAGCCATATTATTAACATGTGATGATTATCAAATATGTTGAGTTGGATGAAACACATACTTCCGTCTTCTGGTTTAAATATTAGGAAGTATTTGATGTATCGAATTAATTATTGTGCCTACGTTTAATTTGGGAGTGTGTTTAAACACAGTACAAGGTTTAAATAACAATGTTGACTTGATTCTGTATAAAAATATTTCGAATATTTTTTAGAATTAAAAATAAGGGCAGGCGCAGAGTGAACGATCCAAGACATAGACTATCCGACGTCGTGAAGAATTACTCATGAAGAAGCAAGATTCTTTCTGCTTCACAAATTAAACAAAATATACAAAAAAATATATGGCAGAAAATATCTTATTTTATGACTTCCATACAACGTACAAAAAAATTAAAGGCAAACTGTTCATCCAACCCTTTCATAAATCCATGATTAACAATTAATTATTGTGTTAGATCATCCAACAATATTCCAATTTCAAAGTCAATTATTCCATAAAAATATAATAAAACATTACAATTGAGTGGCCTAGATCATTAACAACATCTAAAAGACCAACTCATGATTATTTACAAAGTGCAACACAAATAATCCCCTAGTTTATACAAAAATTATTGTCACAAAGATAGGAAATTAAATAAATGGGATATTTTCAAGCCAATACTTTTCACTCAAATAGAAGTTGACAAGATTGTAAAATTCATAGCAATACAATATTGGTAGAATCTGGTAGCAAACAGCTTCAACTACATTCCTTAGCATGTACAGATATATGAAATACATATACACCCCTTGTAAGTGGATTTAAAGAAGAAAGGTGAAAAAAAGATGCCCACCAAATCAAAGAATTTAATCTGCTATTCGTCTTTAAACTATAATCGGAATCATGCAACGTGCACAAAAAAATCATTCAGACATCACATGACCAAAAGCAATACCGGAAGCTGAAAGACATGAATGGAGATGAAGAGGGCCAAGGCACCTCATCTCTGGAAATCTGTTTCTAGAAGAGATCGACTTTCCTTTTCATCATGTCTTGCTTATTTTGAATAACAATGTTGACTATGATTCTACACCAACAAACTAACCATACAACACAAAAAATATACAAAATATATGGCAAATAATACTATCTAATTTTATGATTTCCATACAAATAACAAAAAAAAGAGAGTATAATCAAAGAGTCAGCAGCGCAGCGATTGCAAGACATAAGCTACGGTTGTTGAGTCCTATAATCAGCGATTGCAAGACAGAAGCTACCATCGTTAATCTTTGGGAAAGCAGAGAGCTGAAGAGTGGTAATATGGCTCTTATATCCATTGGTCTTGCAGAAGTGATTCCAATTATACTGATTGTTGGAACTCCAATTTTTCAACCGCATACTGCACACACTGCTGCCCGTCCAAACGCGGTTACCTGCCGGTGCGGCATTGACAATCTGGCCTTACCCGAATCCACATCCGATTCAAAAATTGGCGGCTGCTTACCTGTTGAAAGTATTAGGGGGTGTTCGGTTGGAGGGTATGGAATGTAAGGAATGAGAATGATAGTAGAGGGGATGTTTGTTTCTCTACTATCATTTCATGAACAATATTTTGATTCCCACAAAATTGGAAATCATCCATTCCTCCCATTTATTTTTTGGAGGAATGACTTTGATTCCATCTAACTTTTATTCCAATTCCCTTTTCCATTCCACCCAAAATGCCACACACTCCTGATGAGGATATATCAATTAATGAATAAATAAATACAATACTAATACAAAAGATTAGAAGAATATAAAATTAATCTGAATTCCGTAATCTCCTCAGCACATTGTTCTCTGTGACTTCTGGTGCAGTCGTGAACCACACATCATCCTGTAAACCTTCTCGTACAGGTACAAGGATAACCTGCAAAAGTACGCCGGAGATCCGACGCCCAAGTCAGTATAAGAATATATAAATCACAGAAGAGATTATCTTAAGATCAATTGTAATAATAATAATAATATCGTAAAAATCGAAGTTTACTCTCTTTTAGGTAGTTTGTGAGAAGACACCAGTAACTCACGATTTCCATCCCGTAATAACCGTTAAATTCACTTCTTTAAATACGTTGGAGTATAAGATAAATATATTATAATAAATAAATAATATATGTGGATGACTATTCGCACCCCCAATTTTATTAAATATACCCCAATTACTAATCGTACCCCACCAAATTGAAGAGATTTATATATATATTACTAAATAAACCCCATTTAAGTCTATTTTACCCTTTAAATTAAAAACATACCCAATTCATGGCAACAGATGATGAAGCAATAGAAGAAGAATGAAAGGAAAATCGAAAGAACACAAGAAACAGATCGAAGAAGAAACGTTTAGAATAATCTTAAGAACACAATAAAAAATATACTTCAAATTACATCAAACGTTTAGAATAATAATTTCAAAGAAATTGCCTTCTCTAGTCATTATGATTTTTACATAAAATATATATAAGCTCTGAACATAAACAAATTAGCCATTAAAATCAGAGTCGTTTAACTACCAAATCCAGAATCTCTCTACTCATTCTAGTCATTACTTCAATTATCCACTTCTCAAGGGGATTCTTACACCTTAAACGACATAGTTCCTACCCAGGAAAAGAAAAGGCACCCCCATCTAATCTCTTATTAAGTGTTGGTTCTGTTCCCACATATACAAGAATGTATCTCGACAACAAGCACAAATTTTTGAGCAATGTTTTCACATATAAATCAATGGAAGAAAACCCATAATAAGACTTTAAGGACGCTTGAACTGTAGAGCACACTTTCAAAGATATGGACAGCTCTAATGAATGGATTTTATCATCAATCACCTAAATTTGCTTAGCCAAATATAAACAATTATTAATTTGCAAAATATAACAAATTTCTCTCTGTCAAAAGAAATGGCTCACTACCACTTCTATCAATACATGAAACTAATTGCTTCATCAAAATACATTAATATCTTCCATTAGAAGTTTGACAACCTATAATTCAATTCTCATACTCCCTCACCACCTTGCCAAAAATACGACCACCTACTAGTGTACGGTTTGATCAACATGGACCACTTTCTGATTCTCTTTTTAAACTTTTTAACCACAAAGTTATGGTTGCATGAACCAAAGCTCAATTGAGAAATATTCAAAACAGTCAAAGACTATGTAGTCAATGATTATTTAAAATTCAAGAACTAGAGTAACGCAGCGAGAGACAAGAATTATATATAAGAGAGCAGTTCATCACTCACTTTCTATATGCATTTCAACAAACTATATATCAAACCACTCAGATTTGTACATATAAGGTGAAAGTGGAAGACCAAACCAGTATTTTCAGTGGATCCAGAAGAGGTTCTTATCATTTGAATGACTTTTCCTTGCCTTAGAGTTTGATTGGGACGACAACCGTATCCAATTCGATGAATTTCATGACCCTTCGGAATATTTATTTATGGCAGCAATCATAATTCCTGTGGACTAAAATTTTATAAGATTCAAGGAAATAAAGGTATTATAATCCAGCCATTCATTCAAGCCTTCTCTCAAACACCTCATGTGCGCATTTATGGCTTCTCAAATTCGGTGTCGTTTTGTTCTTCATGTCTAATAGGAAGGAAAAACATATATTTTGAATTCCAGAAAGAAGATATTACCTCAAGGTTTCACACAAAACTCTTCAAGGCATGCAAAAACACAACAAGCAAGCTACAGTGGATCATCCAATTTATAAGAAAATACACATTACCAATCGATGTACTGTTTAGTATTTTTCATACCAAGTTATTGGCCAGCTTCTTTAATAGTCAAGAAATAATAGATATACTTTGACATGTATCACAAATTGTTTCATGAAATTAACGTCTGAGAATTTGTCATTTTATGAATTAAGTGTATGCATACATGTTTGAGATTTCGAAAGTCCCAACTTGGACTTATTGGGCTTTTTAAATCTGAATCCAATAAACAGTTTAAATGATGATGAATATTATTTAATTAATTCAAGTCCTACTATTGGCTGTGTATACGCTATGAAATCATGGTTATATATACTAAATTGAAATACAAATCATGACTTTTGGTTGGGTATAAACCGTCTTTAATTATGAAATACATATCACGAAATCCGTTTTTCTATTGCATATTGAATTTAATTGTATAAACTTTAGAGTTTAAAATATAAACCAGCCATCTCTTTTTTACTTTATTATAAGAGATTCCAACGATTAGATATTCATTTTGTTTCAAACCTTTCTGTTTTACTTCAATTTCGTCTCAAAATTATTTATTATATTTTTTTTATCAATTTTATCTCATAATTTTATAGAAGCACCGATTCAATCTCATTCTATGAAATTAGAAAAATTAGACATTTTTAAGTGAGAATGATCATTTTAGTGAGAAATTAAAATTTTTTGAACTATTAAGGAGAAATTAAGTTTTGTAAAACTATTTTAAATAAAGTAAATTTGTATAAGATGATTTTGATTTTAAATTGAAAATTTTAAATTATAATTTTTTTTATCAGTGCAATATAATATACCGTGCAAATAGGCAAATGAGCTTTATATACTACTCCCTCAATCCCAGGAAAGTTTGCACACTTTTCATTTTGGGTTGTCCCACAAAAATTTGCACATTTCTTAAAAACAAAAATTCAAACATAATCACTCTTCCCCGTACACTTTATTTACAAAAAAATCACCTCTATCTAACACACCTAACATACTTTATCATTTATTTATTACAAAAAAATATCATAATACCCCTAAAAGTTATCACTTTCTTAATCTCCGTGCCGAAAAGTGTGTGCAAATTTTTTTGGGACGGAGGGAGTATATATTTTTTTTAGAAATACCATTAAAACAAAGAAAACTGCAAAACAAGGGCAGATAGCAAAGGGTTAATTTGCAAATGCTAGATATACTTAATTTAAAACTTATTAATTTGCACATACACAAGCCAACTATTTATGTGGGTGGTTGTACAAATAAAAGATGTATAGAATTTTGAATGAAATGATGGGTTTAAAACTGCAGAAAATAAAGAAGAAGCAAAAGAAAAGCATAAAGGAAAGGCATTAAGCACAAGAAACCATGTAGTAGTTTTGTTGTTGCATAGAGGGAAGAGCTTGGAATTCTAAAGTGAGTTTTGAAACAATAAAGCAAAATGCCTTGTGTATTTTTGGCTCACTCCAACATCCCACTTTATCTGGCTGTCTTGCAACTCTACAAATCTTCACTTTGGATGGCTTCTGTCTCAATTCTTGCCGCCTTCTCTTCTCTTGTATATCCACATTTGTCCTATCCATTCTTCCCTCTTTATTTAATAATGAAACCTTTTGTCATAGAGTTCTTCCACTTTTTTGACATGATCATGACATGGATATCCTTAATTGCATAGCCTCGGTGAAATTATATTCATGATCACACAAGTACACACATTGTCTTATATATCTATGATTTGAATTAGGCATACAAAAGACATGAGATACGTTATAAATAAATCTAGAAAACGGGATAGAAATGTGTCAGCACTACAAGAAAAATGACCAATAATAACGGAGATCCTGTCATTATTGATCATTTTTCTTGTAGTGTTGATCGAAGTTTTATCATGGCCGACATGATACGTGACGATCATTTCCTCCTAGAATGAAAGGAATTCAAATTGACACTCATTCCACATAGTTAAATGTTTCACTTGATGTGCCAAGACGGAGTTAGTGTATTTCACCCGATGTGGCACGTAAAATCCTTGCTAGGATGACATGGAAAATAGGGGCTTGAAGTAGAGAGATGGCAGGGGTTGGTCAATGGTTGAAAGTTGGTCTAAAAAGAGGAAGGAATATGATGTGAGGGAACAAACGCACAGATTCTTGGCTTCTCAAGTATGATGTTTTCCAACCAACTTTTTGTTCAAACATGTCAGAGTCTTCTAAACACAGCCTTATATATATCATTGCAACCCTTATGATTGGGGTGAATCTAACTTCTCTTCATGTTTTGGGTCCCTCTTTTCTGCTTTATTGCTTTAATCCCCACAAAACATGAGGTACAAATGAGGCATTACTAACAGACAATCCATTGTTTCAAACACTTCACCCATCTATTCTTCTTACAGCAAGCATTAATTCCCTCATCCATCCTCTTTCTTCACTGTAAGAAATGGGGACCTCAACCTGCAGAGTGATCATCCTAATATTCTTTTGTGTAGGGTTCTTGTCTATTCACATCGACAGCGTCTCGGGCCTGACAAGTGCAGATCTTGCTGTAAGAAGGGGGGGAGGAGTAGAGAGATTGCTCCTCAGAAGTTTTAGGATTCTGAAAGCTGATACCCGGCAGGACTTAAACGTCCCACAGGATATCACGCCTTCCCCTGCAACGGCCTTTGATCCGAACGAATCCCAAAAACGAAGGGTTCGTCGAGGATCAGACCCTATTCACAACAAATGTTGATGTGTCTGATGCAGTTGGAGGATAAAACAGTGTGATCAAGAAACATGTTGGTGATGACCAATTTTTGCTTCTTCTGATGTTTACAGTATAGGTTTGTTTTTGTATTGATTGTTTTATTTGTTTAAATCAATGACTTTTGTCCATAATGAGCTGAAAATGCAGCTAGAAAGAACAAACGGAATCATCACCTACGTCGTATAGTATAGAATTAATCTAACCATAGCACAAATACTTGGGTATTATGTTGTCTATTTAGAAAGGATATAGTTCCTTCTTCTCTTCATCCTTCATTACTTGTAGTGGTTTGTTCTTGTTTGTTGTTACTATGTAAATCATTTTAAGACAGTTTGATAACACACATTCTTGTTAATGTTCACCCCTGGCCTATTGACTATTGTGGATCACAAACATAGAACTTATGAACATGAGCTTTCTGCAAGAATTCAATAGAAATTTACGAACCGTATAGACAAGCATCGCATACCAAAACTGATTCTTGCATTCTAGGTAAACTTACAGCCTAACTAGCTACTGTAACTACATACAATGAGATCATATACAGGAGGTAATTAAGTGAAGTTCATTACTTGGTACTTACTGAAACTGTGATCTGCTGTATCGATTCTTCCGGTGAACATTCAACCTAGTCGTCGTCTTCTTTCGCGCAACCGTTTGCCATATCATATCCACAGCATCATCTGGTTGGGATGGAAATTGATACTCATAGTATCTGCTGATACTCTTCAATCTTTCCCACATTTTGGTCCATTTCTCTTCTTTGATGCCTCTGAGAAACCTCAGTAGGTAGCCCTTCTTGACAGCTTCCGATGATCTGACAAACACGCAGAATTCAGAGTAATCGAGAACATCTTCAAATGGTAGCTCAATGTCATCACTAATAATCACTGGAACACTGGCTAACAATAGCATCAAAGAGACGGTTCGATGAAGGGGTGTCGCCAGCAAGATTTAAACAGAATTTTGATGCTGCCATCCCTTTACTAGCATCTTTTATCCCATGCCCTTGAGCACTCCCAAACGCGAAGACAACGTCTTCTTCGTCCTTGAGAAGGTGGTATAGTTCTTGACGGACCACTCCACCCTAGAAATCGACCAAAGTTACAGCCATACTAAGCAATATGATCATAGAATACTTCATTTGAAACTAACTTATCTTGACAATGAGAATATACAATCATTTTAGCCACATGATATGAAAGCATTACCACATTCATAAGCATAAAAGGTTGTGCAAAACTTACATCTTTTCGATAAATTGCACCTTTGAAGTACACCAAGGTCGGGCGTTCCTTGAAAGGAGGCGAGTCAGCAGCTGGAACAGTCTTCACCATATGCCTATAAGGAGCAATGACATCCTTCTCAAGGTTTGCTATTTTATGTGGATATCTAGCAAAGTCGGATAGCACAAACCGGCTCTTAAAAAGCTTTTTCCGAGCAAGCAACATGCTATTCGGGTGATGAGCTACAATCACATGATCCTTCCCACCGGATCGCTTCCACTCTTTCTGACCATTCAAAAACCCCACCAATTTCTCCTGCAGCATTCTATCAACACTACCCTTCTGCTTGTCGTGACGCTTGTTATTCCGGTTATAACTCAAGGAGGAGAAAAACGGTACGAATACTAAATTAGCTTCCCTTGGGTTCTCTACTCTGATTGCAGTGCATGGCCTTACTACATTCTCAGCATTTGATGCAAGAAGATCAAGAGTAAGCCAATACTCAATACTATGCTGTAAATTCAAACCACCGGGGTAAGACGGTATGCTGTTTGCATCACTTATATTAGGCCATGTTTGGCCAACACTTCCATTCCAACCTAACATCCCAAAGTGAAACTCAAGGGGCAAGTCATACATATATACTCTAAGAAGAGCGCGTTTTTTATCACATTGTTTCAACGGATACTTCTCCGGTTCATCTGTAAAGTTCATGTTACTAGAACCTTCTAAAGGGACCTCATGAATCACCACATTCTGTTTATCTGATTTTTCATCATAAACAGCAGGACTTTCAACTGGACTTTCTTGTATATTAAACGTGGCATTCGGTGTAGGGCTAATGCAGGTACTATTGACAAAAATGAGCTGAAGAACTGATTTAGGAATGAATGAAGTGTCATTGAACTGCAGAAGGGATAGCGAAGACGAGATCAAAAGAAAAATCGAAAAGGCTACTAGACAAGTGAGAAGCCTTGGGGGTAGAATACTCTTCTCTGGAAACAAATACATGCTGTAAACTACAACCACTACCCTATGTTCTTCCTACTTGAGATCTAAATCATGTTCTTTAAGGTTTCTAAATTGATTTTCTCACTATTTTAAGGTTTCAAGTAGTGAAATCTCACAGCAGGAGACATCATTGCAGCAATCTTTCCATTGATTCCAATGAAGAAAGAAAGAACACTCTTTGTCCCCCCCATAGATGTGAGTATATCAATATGGCATATTAATTTATTCATTAAAAAAATTTAAAAAATAACCCTCTCAAAATCAAAACCCAAATTTCATCTGTTGCCAACAGAAAATTTCTCAAACTGACACATGAAAATAGTGAATCTGCAGAATATACACAAGAATAATTACAACATAAATAAACAAAAATCCCAGAATCAGAGCATGTAAAACAGGTGCAATAAAACTATTATCAAGAATCAAGATTGTATTTTTTTAATGTGGGAGATCAAAGAATCATCGTGTTCTTGAAAGAAAAACAGATGAGGAAAAAAAAACCTTGTGAGGAAGAAGGAAGTATATTATGATATTCACACACAGGCTTCCCCTCCCCTATTTTCTGTTGGAAAAACAGAGGGTATTTGACACTTGAATTTCCCACTTCACATTTTGAATGATATATTATGCTAACCAAATATAGAAAATGTTATGCCAATAGAAAACATGATGGAGTAAAATAATTAATTTATATTTATATTTATTTTATCATAATTCAACAAATATCCCCATTCGAAATTTGGATTATTTATAAAGGTGGATATAAAAGTGGAAGTAGGTCGGACAGACTTTTCTCGTGCTCGTTGTCCTAACCTGATCATGACGGCGATTCAATTCCACAAGTTCAACTATTCGGCCGTAGATTTTCATGTTTTGCAACAATGAATGTTAATTGCCACTTGTTATTAAAATGACGATTTAATTAGGAAGGAAATAAGGGGAAGAAAATATTGGTGATTGATTTGATTTGGGTTGAAGTCATATTTTATATGTCGTGTAAACTCTTTGATTCTATTATACTTTATATATTTTTATAATTTAATTCAAAGAAAATCACAAATTTACATCATAAATTCGATATTAAACTAGATTTTAAGGAGAGTAACTCATTCTTTTACATATAATATAATTATTTGTCGAAGAAGAAAGTAAAATTTAAGTAATTTTTTTTGGTTAATTAAGAAAAAATATATAATTGGGTGTCCAAAATATAAATTGGGATTAATTTAACTGTGTTCTGATCTCTTTTAATACGAATTCAAAATGAGAATAGCACGTGCTCATATTCCCTAGGGCCTCTTATACTAATTTAGCGTTGGGCCTCTTAGATTTTATGGGTTTGGGCTTCAACTTTTTTTAAAAAATTGGGCTTGATGAATTGAGGGAGTTTGAGTTGCTTCATTATCATGCCCCACAACACATATTCTCAGAGGTGAATTTATAGTAATAAAAAAAAATTATAATAATAACAACAACAACGAAATCATTGCTATAACACCAAATCTTCACTTATTATAAAATATAAGACTTGTATTACCAATTGCACTTGCAGTTGTTATTATTATCATCTTTAGAATGTATATTACTCTCACAAGTACTAAGTAGGAAGCCATTCGACTAAGGGTTATTGTTTTGTAATAATCTTTTAAGTATGAACGACAAAGCATTTGAAATAACTTTATGATAATCTTATTGATCAGTAATAATCTTACATCGTAAAATGATCACCACATTAATTGATCGAAACAATTGTTCTAGAGAAAACCAATTATATATATTGGTCAATGCACTCTTTTTTTTAAAAAAAAACTACAATCCTAGACAGCAGGTGGCTGAACGGCATCAACCATAACTACCGCCACGACATTGGTTAGCCGCCGTGCATGGTCGCGCATATGGGGTATAGGGATTGGCTTGTTGTGAGGCGCCCCTTTGAGTTATGGGCCAATGATCTTGACCTATAGCACCGTACGATAAATATTTAGCCGATGATGGAAGAAACGTGCTAACGACGAGCAATGCCGTCAACATTATTGCGAGGGTCGTCTTCGCCATGCTTGCACGTTTCCGATGATGGATAGAAATCTAGGATTTGTTTTTCATATGAAAGTGTACAATGTGTTTCTTGGTTGTTTCTAAAAATTTCTTGAGTTTATATAGGAAACAAGTTTTATGTTAGTGCTAATTTGGTCGTTCATTATTGTTTGTGCTAATAATAGCTTGTGGTTACAGGAAATATTCAACCCTAAAATTGCTTAGCATCGACCAAAATTCTTGGTCGTTCAATCAAACACCTCATGTTAATCTCTTCTATTTTTTTTTTTCTCTTTTGGATTAATTTTAAAAGGAAATGTTTTTAATAATTATGTACTCCTCTTATCACAGGTATTTTTTTATTTTTCCGTACGAGAGTGTGCAGATTAAAAAAATAAACCAAGTCCATCTCTAAATTGTTTGAATATTTTTCATTGTTCATCCCATATAAATTTGCACCCTCGAAAAAATAAAAGTCAAAATAATTGCTCTTTTTCATACATTTTATTTTAAAAAAATCAATCATATTTTACACACCTAACATACTTTATTATTTATCTATTACTATAAAATAACATAATATTCTTAAAAATTACCACATTCCTTAATCTCTGAGAAGGGGTACAAATTAATTAAATAGAGACAAAGGGAGTACTTGTTTATGTTTATGATGTAAGATGGACTATGTATTTTTTATTAATTATTTTTATTAGAAAGAGTAAATAAAATTATTGGATCGGAAAATAAAGTATAAATAATCTCTATAATTATTTATTTTCTAATATCTTTTAAATACTAATTCAGAAAGGGAAGGCACGTGTCCATGTTATCTACTTAGTGTGTGTTTTGATGGAAGGATTTGAGTAGGGATTTATACTCGTCGTTACCACCAAGATGCCCGACGTCCGGCGACAGGCGCATTCGGCATTCGACGTGCCGCTGTTGTACCCCATTATTGGTGTGTATCAGTGTGGAAGCCATGGAAATGGAGGGCATGTATATTTCATACACATTGGCAACCATTGGCAATAGCAGAAAATATCCCTTTTTTCTAAACAATTGAATCTGTTATATATGGAACTTAAAGAAATAAAAGGTATAATTTGTGTAAGATGTAATGTGTATACCATTCAGATGTAGATCTGAACCATTCTAATTGTTATTGTGAAAGAACACTCATTTCTCTCAGATCTATCTCTCCTCCTCCTCAACTCCAACAGATTCAGAGGCTCAATCCTTATCTTTCTCCTAAATGATCACACTCTCTGAATTAGACCTCAGCAACAACCATTTCTCACCCCAACTCTACATACCAAATCTCCTCTATCTTGACCTCAGATTCAACTCTTTTTCAGGCCTCATCCCACCTGACCTCTTCAACAAAAACTTTGACGCCATCTTCCTCAACAACAATCTCGTTACGAGGTTCCACCCAACTTAACGGCGTCAGCGGGGCACGATGGTGGTGGAGGTGATGGAGGCGGTTCAGATGGTGGTGGAGGAGATGGGGCGGTGGGGAATTTGGTGGTGGAGGCCGTGGAGGAGTCGGGGAGAGGGTGGTGGAAATGGAAGCGGAGGAGACGATAAAGGGGCCGAAGGAGGCAGAGCGGAGGTGGTGGTCGTGGTGATAGCAGTGGAGGAGATGGTGGTGGTAGGCGAGGAGGCGGAAGGGGCTATGGAGATGAAGGTGGTGGTGGTGGTGGATGTTGTGGAGAAGGCAGGGAAGACGGTGGTGAAGGTGACGGCGGTGGATGAGATGACGGTAGCGGTTTTGGGGTGTGTAACAGATTTAGGGTGAGAGGGGGGTCTGGTTGGTTAGGGATGAAATAATTAAAGATTAAAAAAAGAAGAAAGATGAGCTTAATTAGATGAAAATTATAATTTAATGGACACATCATCGTTCCGTTAACTCTTAATGGATGGAATTTTTAAAATAGAGTAATGAGACTAAAAATGTAATGGAAAGGACCAAAAATGAAATTAGACATTTTGTATGGGACCAAAAGTGCATTTTACCTCATTATAATATAATCACCACAATTGTAGAAACAATTGAGCTAAAGAAAACCAATCATGTTGGTACAATGTTAAAGAAAAAACTTCAATCTTAGAATCATGTACGAATATCACTAAAGTTCATAATTAGTTTTCTGCTACCACCTTCATTGCATCTGTTTGCACGAACGCAAGGTCGATACGGGCGTTTGGGATTATACTCGTGTGTTGGGCCGTTTTTAGGTTGATCGACCAGTATAAGACTGCCGTAGTTTAGTATTTTTGCCAATGATGATGGAAGGAACGTGCTAACGACAAGCAATGTAGCCAAGAATACGACGAGGTTTTTTGCCATGCTTGCAACTAGCTATGTTTCTTGATAATAGATTCAAATCTAAGATGAAGTTTCTTGCTCGATGTGTTTCTTGATTGTTTCATTAGATTTTTTATTTATAATGTTTTCATTGATAATTCATGTGTGAAATTAGAACCATTCAATTCCTAAAATCGCTTACCATCAACCAAAATTGTTGGTCATTTAAGGACTTGCCGCAAATACTAAATAAATAAATTAATGGATAATTTTATCTCTAGAAGTTCACATGAAACAATTAAATTATTTATCAGTTTATTTGTTTTCAAATAAATTATCATTAGACCAATGCGAAGGTTATTATATCGAAATATAATTGGTGATGTCAAACCCAAAATTTTACCTTTTATTAATCATGCATATATGGATCATAGTTTCTTACATCACATTTAAACCCTAAATCCTAAACACCCCCCCCCCCCCACCCACCCCCAAAAAAAAAAAAAAAAAAAACGTTAATAATTGTTCAAAAGCCGATCCGAATGGCAAGTGTCCTGTGTCCATGTGCTCAAGGCTCGTGACTAATAACCCCCATTTATAATTTTCACATGGGCCTTTTGGATCTTATCGGTTTCGATTTTGTTTATTGGGCCTGTGCTACTTCCTTTAAGGGAATTTGGGTTTCATCATCAGGCCCAAAAGATATTCACAAAACAATGGGATTTATAAAAGCATTTGTTAAACAACCTTCACTTATGTACACTATCCCATCCGAATGTATTAGGTTATTTTAATCTCTCTCAATACAATTAATTTTTTTTTATTGGAGATGAGATTTATACAAAATAATTCACAAAATATTAATACAACTAACACTACACATTAAAATATTATTATCTCTGGACCAACTACATGTTCAATAAAATATTAAATCTCTTAATCAACGTAAAAATGTAAGGTTAATTCTCCTGTGTACCTGGGTGCATTCCAGGATACGGTGCACCATTTCAGAAACGTATATAATTATGAACAAAACCATATACAATTATGAATTTGTTAACGAATTTTCTATTAGTTTTGTCAGTTTTTTTTTTTAAAAAAAATTGAATGTAAAAAAATATACAATTATTAAGAAATATGTATACAATATTGAATAAAATATTATACACATATGAGTGCTAGTTTTTTTAATGAAAAACTGAAAAAAATATATAATTATTAAGAAATATATATACAATATTGAATAAAAAATTATACATATATGGGTGCACGCTTGCATCCGGGTGTACCGGATATCAACTCAAAATGTAAATATATTCTAATTGTTAATTTTTGGGATAAAGTTATATTTTTAACTTGCTATAACTAAATTATTTCCATTCGAATAGAGCATTGTCCACGGAAAACTTACTCATATTAATATGTGTATTTCTTTTAAATAAATAATTTATTTATTCAAAGTTATTAGTGATCTCACTAAACTTTTTGTTGTTTTCAATCATCGACGGTATAAATTAATGGAGTATTATTTTAAGCACTGATCAATAGAAAAACAACCATCAAGTGAAAATAGTAAAATGAGTGAAATAGCTAGATTATAAATAGTGTGATAATGGTGATTAATCTTTTAATCTTAAGTTATAATATTTTATTGAAGATTATTAGAAAAAGTTTAAACTAAGAAAATAGAGTAAGCAGTCATATCGGATTGATTTAAAGTTAAGAAAATGGAACAAAGAAACTGCTCTCTTATAATGGAGTCTACTATAAAGTATCTAATCATGACTAGCTATCGATCTCAACAGTTAAATCGTATCTTATAAGATCTAGATGTGATGTAATACTTTTTGTTGCATTCTTAATGAACCTTTATAGTAATTAAGATAATCATTTGTTATTTATATATGTTTTAGGAGTATTATTATCTTACACAAGGTAAGAAGTTATACTAGTAGTGATTATTGGTAGTCCATGTGTTGATTCCTTTTGCTAAAAATGAAAAATTAATACCTCCAAAACTGACTACACATGATCACCACTCACTATTAATACAAATACTCACTTTATATAAATTAATAATACTTCTTGTAAAAATAACTGTGGGAGAGTGAGTAATAGTAATTAATAGAGCCCAGTACTTCTATTATAATGAAAATGAATTCAAATGATATACTCACCGTCCACTATTAATGGATTCATTTGCTTTTTGCATATGAATTAAGGAGTAATTTTATTTTACGTGTAATGATTAGTTATATTAGTAGAATGTGTGAGTTTCATATTTTAATTGTATTAGTGATGTGTATACGCCTCGTATGTCTAAAAGAGAAATTAATTTCACATTAAGAGTGAGCGACTCAAAATAATAAAATGAGTAAATTAATAATGGACTACGGAATATCACATTCATATTAATTTCTTACATCCTCTTTCATCTCTCACAGGAATTTGTATGAGTTTGTTTTATTTTTAGTGACACATAAATAATGGAACTTGCATAATACCAATTACTTTCTTTAGTAATATCTCACGAAATTAATTTTGTGATAAGAAAGATCCAAATTTAAGCTACAATTATATTGAGTACTGATCATGTCAGCTTTATGAAAACGTGCAACGTATCATAAACCTAATAAATTGTTAGATTTCACCCTCCAAATCGATTTAAAAACATTGAGAAATTGTCCATTTATTTGTTGTTAAATGGATTTTGTCAACTAGTTTTTGTTGCTACTTTTGAAAGAGTTGCTTAATTAATATTCTTAATCATAGTGTATTAATTATTAGATAAAGTTTATTTATGTTTAACGTATTAAAGTATAATTGTTATATAAGTAAAATATGTGTATTAGTACTTAAAATAGTTCTTTTAAATATAATAAATTATGTATTAAAGTAGAGTGGGGCTTGCGCGCACGCCGTTCGCCTTTAGAATTTAATATCATGGATAAAAGGTATACACTTTAATTAATAAGGGTATACTATTTTGTTCTAAAGGGTATACACTTTTCATTATATTTTTTATTTTTCTTTAGAAAATAAAAGGTACACATCTTTATATTAAATAGTATACAATTTAACACAAAATTCTAAAGGCACAAGAGTATGCCCGGATACACACAAGTTTTTGCCTTGTAAAATAAAGAGTACACATCTTTATACTAAAGGATATACAATTTAACACAAAATTCTAAAGGCACACGGAATTTACTCCCGTGTGCCCGAGCACACACAAGCTTTTGTCATTAAAGTATGATATTAGGTGTTATAATATAAATAAATAACTATAAACATACTTTAATTAAATTTACTTATATAATAAATATTATTAATTCTGAATGACTCATCTTACAATTATCTACCTCATAATAGATCTCACATAAATTCGCTTAATAAGAGAGCATTTTTATACCGAGTCAAATGGTGTCAACTCTACCAAAGCCCATGATATTGATAGAATTTTTTTTTTTAAAATATTGATGAATTCATCTTTTCGAGTCTTCGAAACTCCCACTTATATTGGGAGAAGAAACTACCACATTAAACAGAAATTATTGATTTTATCTCCTCCTCCTCTCTCTCTGTATCAATGTATGTATGTATGCCACAAATTTTTATCAGTTTACCATTATAAAAGTTCATTTATCTTTTTATCCCAAATATATTAGCTAGATCATTTTTACATCAAATAATATATGTAAAAGAATAACAACACATATTTAGAGGATCTATGCATATTTACGAGCTTGCTTTATTATAATTTAGACGAAATGAAAGGACGGAAATTTATTTCACAATTCTTTAAGTGTTCAATTAGTATGAGCGAACAACCTGCTAGATGAAAGGAATGTGAAATTTATCACAATTCTTTAATTGTTCGATTGAGATGAGCGAACGATGTGTTTTGTTCGATTCATTTGACCGAACACATACACAGTTCATTCCGCAATAGGGGTATTTAGGTCATAAAAAGTAAAATATTTTAATGGGAAAATATCAATTTTGGTCTTATATGATATGTCAAATCTAACTTTTGTCCTCAAGTTTGATAATTTTTCAAAAGTGGTCCTCCAATGTTCGCTTTTGGTCTTTTTTGTCCACTTTGGTCCTATAGGATATGTCAAATAAGGACTAAAAGTGGACAAAAATGACCAAAATCGGACACTGGAGGACCACTTTTGAAAAATTACCAAACCTGAGAACTAAAATTGGATTTAATATATCCTAGAAGACCAAAATTGATATTATCCCATATTTTAATTTTATCTTTTTTCGGGTATACGTAGCAAATTTTGAGATATGAACAAACTATCCCTTTAATATTTACGAAAATTTAAAATAAAGAAGATAACACTGTTCAATTGGTTTAAAAAAACCATCATTTCTAAAATCAGGTTTTGATCAAAAACCACATAACATACCCTCATTTTATTAATTTTTTAGGATAATTTAATCTTTTAGTTAATAATTAAAACTATAATTTTAAAATTGTGCATGAAAAATTGAGATATTTAGAGTTGACTGGCTAGGGATTAGTATGAAGTATTTTGAAATCGTTAGTTAATCAATGTGTTCAGTTTTAAATCAATTTAAAGCATGCCAATGAACCGTAATAATTTGGGGTAAACCCTCCATTTAAGTTGCATTCCATGTCAAAAACATTTCTCATTCTTCCTCTCTTTTTATAACCATATATATTTCTCCAGAAAAAAAAAATTATTTCTCCATATATATATCATCTTTGATCCGGATCATTAATTTATATGTTCTGTAGAAGAATTAAACATCTGATTGTCTTCAATTTTTTTTTTTTTTTTTTTGTGTGTGGAGGTTCATTAACATGAAGATTAATGTGATCACCTCTAGGTAGCAATACATCTTTTTAATTACTTGGAAAATATTGATTTAGTAAATCAATTCACATATATATAAATTAGTAAAAGCATGTACTATATATATATATATATATATATATATATATATATATATATATATATATAGGGTAAGAAAAGGAAGATTAATCAATCGACAAACTCTCTTGTGAGACGTTATATGTGTGAGACAGTTTGTGAGACGTGTTAAAATATGTCTATTATATAGATAAAGTATGTTTAATAATTGTTAAAAGTATGTTTTCTAAATAAATGATGAATTAAAATATGATTTTAGAATGTTATAATATGATTAATTATTGATATACTTCACCTACAAATAAGCATACTTTAGTGATGGGTTAACCCGTCTCACAAGAGAGTGTATATATATATATATATATATATATATATATATATATATATATTTATATAATACTCCCTCCGTCCTATTTCAGCTTTCACGTTTACTATTCTGCGTTATTTAAGAAAAGTTAATTTTTTGACCGATTTTATTGACTTTTAAGGATATTGTAGTATTTTTAGGTAATAAATAAAGTATAAAGTAATGTTATGAGTGTGAAAAATAAGTGACAATTTTGAAATTAAAGTAACTTTTGGGGTTGTTGGATAAAGTTGAGTTTTTTTTTTTTGGTGTGAAAGTTATTGTGGAACTAATAAAGGGATAAAATATTTTTTTCCCCGTAAGTTTGGCTATGTATAATTTTTGTCCCAAAAAAGATAAGATTTGAGAATTTGTTCCATTAACTTTATAATTGCACCGATGTTGCTCCCTCTCATCATCTACTTCCACTATGATGGAGTTGTGTTCTTGAGTGCCACAGTTGCATTCTTTCTTGAGTCACGCAACCATATGGTTGCTCATGTTCTTTCCCTCATTGCTTCCGTCGAGTAACACCTAGCACGATAGAACCATCTTCTGGAGGCGTACTGCGACCTCATGGACGCAGTTCAGTGGGCTAAAACCCAAGCATTCGCCGGCCACGACGCTAACCCTTGGATCGAAAGAATTCACCGACTTCTCTAGGATTTTCATAATGGAAAGCAGCATTGGCGGCATCATGGTCTATCACGTGGGATGCGCACACTGGATATCAATCTCCAGCCAATTAAAATCGAGAGACTAATAATGAACTAGTCATTTTTCGGTGGGTGCAAAGGATTGAATCGGAGCTAAAAACACCAACTACTCTATATATCCTCCCTTTGTATGGCACTAATATCCTGTGGTTGCTCGCATTGCCGAAGGGTCTAGATCGAGACAATGCATACTATGATCTGTTCGTTGGGGGTAGGCCCCCGAAGAGGAAGATCCAACAGCTGCCGCCCATAGTGGTGAGAGGGTACACGGATGATCCCCTTATTGATAAGAAGAGTTTACGAAAATGGTGGAAGCACGTGGAGGGCACGTGAGAACTGAGTTAATCGATTGAGGGTATTTTTTTTAATTAAATTATCATTAAAATATTATTATTATTGTTGACGGGAATGCCACTGTGTCGCCAGATCAGCAAATTCACTGAAAAATGACAAATTCGATAATAACGTGACATGTACGTGATCGATTTCGATGAAAAATCAAATTTCTGGAAAAACGAGGCAAATTTGGCACAATTATAAAGATATTGGGATAAATGCCAAAATCTTATCTTATTTGGGGCAAAAATATACATGGCAAAACTTACGGGGCAAAAAATACTTTATCCCGCCTGAAAATGCCAAATCCGATGATCACGTGACATGCACGTGATCAATTTCAGGGAAAATATCGAATTCCGACGAAAATTGGGCAACATTGGTGCAATTATAAAGTTAATAGGACAAATACCCAAATCTTATCTTTTTTGGGGCAAAAATTGTAAATGGCCAAACTTACAGGGCAAAAAAATATTTTATCCCAACTAACAAATGAGGAAAGTGTTAAAGCTTTTATGGGACGGAGGGAGTACAACACAATTCACATCTTATTTTACCTCATTTTGTCATATTTCATTACATACAGAAAATAACAAAAAAACTTATACTCTATAAATTGCTGTGGCAAAAGTTTTAGTAATTGGCAATACGTCCAAGTTAATTGTTGCTTCCATACTGCATATAGCTGCAAGAATGAGTAAATTTCTAAAAACGCATAACGTACAACTAAGAAGTAGGAAGTGAATAGCCATTCTAAAAAGACAAATTTGAAATTTAATGGGAGTTTTAATTCAAATCACAATCAGACAATTATAGATTTCATTGGATGAGAAAATAGTTTAAATAATTTGAATGATCAAATCTCAATGAAATAAAGAAACAGCATGTTTAAGTACTATTTTCTTTATAAACAATCTTAAAGATTATCCACCTTTTGAATTTTAAAATCCCACTACTCATCAACTGAAGAAGAGCATAAATATTAATATTAATATATTCATGTATGTATGTATACATGATGATGATGAGTAGGAATGAATTAAGAGTGAAAAAACTAGTTGTAGGAAGCTTCAACTTTAGTCAACTTTATGTGATTAAACAAATTTGAAACCTGCATTATGGCCAGAAAACATGACTAGATATGTGGGCCTTTGGTTGTTGATTAAATAAAAAAAGAAAAAGGGAGATGAAATTATAAAAATATGTTGCCTTCCCTTCCTATTTGTTTTGTAAGAAAAATAATGGGTGAACAGTTGGGAATCTTGCACATCCTGTCTTTTGGTTCCTCAGAGTCCCAAAAACCTCCAAAATCAATCGCCCTATTATATTCTTCGCCTTAACTGGACTCAATTCCTCACTACTAACAAGGGACAGCTACACCTGTTCTTTCGAGCCCATCAATTTCATCACGATAAGCTTCGAAATGTGCATGTTTTTCGGTATACTCTGTCTCTTCTTCACCTCTTTCTTTCCTGCTTTTCTTTTTCTTCCATCTCAATTAACATCAACTAATGCAATATAACTATGTGTGTGTGTCTTAATGTTGGCTCATTTTGCCTTTTGATATGGAGATCAAGATGAGATTTTGATTTCAAGAATGAACTCCTTAATTGATTAAGGATGTTGGTTTTGTAATAAGAACTTAATCCAGGTGATCAGCTCAAGAAATTAATGTAGATAATACGATATGGATGATGGATAAGGGGGATGCAGTCTTCTTCTTTTTTTTTTTTTTTTTTTTTTAATTTTTCTAAAAATATATATAATTCGATTTTAAAATCAAGAATTATATCTTAAATCTGTGTTCTAAAGCATGATACGAATATTGAGTTTCATTAATCATTATAGGGTGCGTTGACCAAAAATGGGATGATAAGATGAAGAAGTCAAAGCAAAGAGAGAAATTAATTAAAGACTAATTATATAATTATTGATGATCATAGATCTTGCATTCAAACCATATATGAATTCCTTTGTGAAGATTAGTTACTTACAAAGTTACAATGACAGTTTCAACACCTCTCTCTCTCTCACTTAAATTATAATCTGATCTACACCATCACTGAATTTTGTGAGTAAAATTTATCACAAATCATTTGTACAAAAGAGAAACACATTCAGAAATTAATCAACCACAGAAAACTATATCATATATATATATATATATTTCTAAAGAAAACAAAACTTTTAATCCCCTTACTCCCGACCAATTTCAACACGGGTAAGAACTGTCGCAGACGACCTCGCAATCGACCTCCCGCCGGTGAAAATTCCGGTGGCATCCACAGGCTGCGCAGGCAAGCGCGGCCGCAGTCCCTTCCGCACCGCCGGCCATAAACTCCCGGCAGCCGTCCACCGCGTAGCCGCCGATTCCAGCTGCATGGTTCTTCTGACATTCGGCGTACCTCACCGTTCGTGCAACCTGGTTGCTCGAACTCCGGTGGCTCGTTTCTTTTCTGATCACCACTTGTCTTTTCTTCATTCTTCCAACCTCAGTTTTGATCTACCTATTTATATAACCCTAATTCTTTCCTTTTTTGAAACAAGAATTTATTACATCTACTTATGGGGTGTCCGAAAACTCCAATTCCTTGAAGTTTAATGAATAATTGGACAAGAAAGAATCAGTGTATAAAGCAAAAAAAAAAAGAGTGAGTGAGAGCAGCCTAACCTAACCCTAGAAAGAGGGTATATTTATATTGGGAAGATCCTATTCTTCCCACTTTCAAAAGTAAAAGTTGAAGCAGTTGCCATTTTAAATTATGTATATATTACTCTCATGAGGATATATGTGGGTTTATGAGATGAGAGATTCAGCCCAAAAAGAAATTTCAGACCAACCAGTCGCCACTAAGAAAAGGCCACGTACAGAGTGGCATTTCCATTTATTTATTTAAATTTAAATGAATAAAAACCATGTGTGTATCAATGATGTTGCATATGATAGATAAATTTTGACATTTACCGAAAACAACCTCACTATTATATGCAACGTTTCCAAACCGACTGTGAAACTTCGATTAATTAGATCGCGTGTTTATTTCACTAACTAATTCAGTGAAACATATGAAAAGTATTTTTGATGAAAAATGTTATTTAATTAATGAAAAATGATAGTGAATATTAAACTATTTTATAAACAAAAAGGTTATGCGCGTAATAATTTTTAAAAACATAATTACTCCCTCTTTATTAAAGAAATTGATATACTTCATTTTTTGGATTGTGCCACAAAAATTGACCTATTTATTTTTTAAGTATATGGAATCCACATAAAAACAATTACTCATATGCGTATAGGCCCACAAGCCACACACTCTATACACTTCACTAATATAACTACTCACTATACATTAAAATATTATATTTTCAACTTATTACATATTATAATATCATATTCATTAATCTCTGTGAAAAAAAAGTGTCAATAGATATAGAACGGAAGGAGTATTATCTTAATAATTAATATTAAATTTTAAGGGTGAAAATTAAATTCTAGGATTTAAAAAATATGAACCAAGGAAAATATTATGAATTACAAAATGAAATACAATTATATTCTATGAAATAAGAATTACTTTCTCGGTTTCATAATAGTCTGCACTCTCACTATATATCACGAATATTTTAAAAAAGTTGTTTTATTCACTAATAATAAAATTAAATTCTATGAAGCAATTTAGTTTTTATATGTTATTGATTAAAAAAATATTAAAGTATATCATGTGTGTTAAGTTACACTACAAAAAAAAGTGGTGATTGGTAAATTTTTAGCAACGAAAAATCAATTTCGTTGCTAATAATTCCGTTGGTAATTTATATAATGATTCCCTTGCTAATCCGTTGGTAATTACCAACGGATTGAATTCCATTGCTGAAATAGAGAATAAATTCGTTGGCATCCCGTTGCTAAAATAAAAATGTCATTTTTGTTGCAAATCCATTAATAATTACCAACTGATTGAATTCCGTTGCTAAATTCGATTGCTAAATTTTTTTTTTTTAGTGTTAGGACGATACTTTTGATAATTAAGTGTATTTCGAGATTATCGAATTGAAATGGCCGTAGGTGATATAAGTTATTATAGTGTACATATATAATTCACTACAAAAAAACTATTTTTTAACAACGGAATATTCTGTTGCTAAAAATCTTAATTCCATTGTTAAATTGACTTATCAACGGATTAGCAATGTAATCCGTTGGTAAAATTCTGTTGGTAAAGTGGTGGTTGCTAAAATTTTAGCAATGAAAAATCAATTCCGTTGTTAAATAATTCCGCTGGAAAGCCGTTGCTAATAATTCTGTTTGTAATTTATATAATGATTCTCTTGCTAATCCGTTGGTAATTAATTACCAACGGATTGAATTCCGTTGCTAAAATAGAGAATAAATCAATTGACATTCCGTTGCTAAAACAAAAATGTCATTTTTGTTGCTAATTCTTTGGTAATTACCAACGGATTGAATTCCGTTGGTAAATTCGGTTGCTAAAAAATATTTTTTTGTAGCGATTATGAATTTGGATGAAAGAAATCTCTTTCTGTTAATTATTTATTATTTTTTATTCAACTAATCCATTATATATACTGAAACTAGCTATATATATATAGTAATCGTATAATAATAATAATAATAATAATAATAATAATAATAATAATAATAATAATAATAATAAATGATACATCATATATGCACTAACAAAAATTAGTGTACACGTACAATGAATCACGGGAAGAACAACTCGTGCACATAGAATATTAATTAATTAATAATAATTACTTGACATATATCCTTTATTGGTAATGTTTCCTTCTTCCTTTAAGGATATGACATATTTGTCAATACATGATTTATAATTTACAAGTGAGAGATGATCCACTTATGATTAATAATATATTAGTAAATAAACATATAATAGTAATTAATGTTTAAAGATTCATAATAAATAATTAAGCATACATGGAATATTGATGAGTAGAAGGGTTGTTGGAAATGATCTTCCAACAGCCTTGAAAGGTGAAAAGATGGGGTATTTCGATGTCAATTAGGCCAACTATCTAATTTGATGGGAAAGCATTATATTAGCTTTAACTATGACTAAAAGTTATTATTAATTAATTACCTCTAGTTCATGCCATTTAATTCTTCAATCTGTGGGTCCTTCATCATCTATAAATAAAGGTAATAGCAACATGAAACCCTTCAAATCCTATCTTCAATCTCCCTCGAATTTAGTCATTAATTAGTATAATTACCTAATTTTTACCAAACCCCATTAACAAATACGACTAAATGTTAAAGATCTCCCTATGGACCTGATTAGGATGTAAGATTACATTTTGATATTACATCGGCTAAGAGGTGAATCGCCCACCCCATGCATCCCTATATCCCGACTCGACATAGTGATGTGCCCCTATATTCTGATCCGACATAGTAATGGAGAGGTTAATCATGATAACTCAACTAATCAATAGGGGTTAGACCATGTTCATTGCACACAATGATCCTCTCTTATTTTAAGAAGTTGCTCCCACACTGCGACTTTGAGATTCGATCATTGATCATAGGTACAAAATTTCACCCCTATAATCAATTGAGCTGCCCATGCAAAACATTACATCTCATATTATATGAAGTAGATGAGTAACAATTTTGAGAGAAAATCTCAACATTTTAACTTATTGAATTTATTTCATCAATCAATTTAATTACGCATTAATTATTTAATTCTCTCAATATTTTACATCTGTTTCCTGAAAACATCTTAGTTGTGATTTATATATATTAAAAAAAACACACACACACATGTATAGCATTGCAATTGATCTTCTCATAAAATCAAATAATTTAAATATAGAATAATTATAATTATAGTTTTTCTTCCGTAGTATATTAGTGTTTTTACTAAATATTGAAACATGTTTATAGGATTTTTTTTAATATGAACTATTTATAAAATTTAATATAATGATTTTTGTTTTAAAAAAATTATATCTATTTAACTATGAAATTAATTAAATGTTAATTTTGATATGAAGATTGATGAATTATTTTTTATTAATTTCATTTAACTCTATTATAATAATATAATATGGACTAATATATATATATATATATATATATATATATATATATATATATAAATATATATATATTTTTAACCATGTTATTAATTGAATTTCATCATAAAATAAAAAATAATATAGAAATACTTAATTCAAATAATAAAATCATAAAAACATTAATAATATTGCTTATTCTTAAAAAATATATATTATTACAAATTTTAATTTGTAATTTTCATTCAATATATACCATATATGAGTATAAATTTAATCACAAATACATAAATAAATTTTATTTTATTAAATAAACTATTCAAAAAAAATTATAACCCGCATGAAGCGCGGGATATATATATATATACCACTTTTTCGTCTATCTCAAACATTCTTAGTTATTGTTTGTACATGTATTAAGAAATATTATTATTTTATATAAAATAAATATAATTATATTAATATTAAGTGGTGGATTATATAAATTAGGCCTTTTACAAAAATTGAGAAATGAGACGTGTAATAACAAAATTTGAATTTATTAAATAATACACAAAAGAAATTACAAAGATAATCCGACGTGGATTTAACTTGAGAATATAAGTAGACAGTCTCTAGTTATCCTCTGATTTCTCTCTTGAGTTAACTTCTTGACTTTTTCAACTTTCGGAGCCGGATCTTCGGATGAAGCTTGTCCGAGCTCTGATTTGGGCTTTAGAACGTTTGTCCGGAGGCGTCGATCCTTTATTCGGATCGAACGTTTATTTGAATTTATTGTGAAGTATTTTGCTCAATTTGATAGAACGTTGACTTCACGGAGACTGCTGGATGGATTTTAAGAACGTCGGATCAAAGAGACTTAACACCTTGATCTTTGATCAGAGACTGTTCTTGACTTGAATATGACTTGAACTTGACTTGAAGATCTTGAGTGTTCTTGACTTGATCTTCACTTGATCTTGATCTTCGTTTGACTTGATCTTGATCTTCGTCTTGATCTTCAACTTGATCTCCGATCTTCGCTTGACTTGATCTCGATCTTCGTCTTGATCTTCGTCTTCGATCTTCACTTGATCTCGATCTTTGCTTGACTTGATCTCGATCTTCGTCTTGATCTTCAACTTGATCTTCATCTTCGATCTTTACTTGATCTCGATTTTCGCTTGACTTGATCTCGATCTTCGTCTTGATCTTCGCTTGAATCTTGAAGAACGCCGGATCAGAGAGGCTTGGCATATTGATCTCTGATCGGAGTCGGTTGGCTGGAAGAACGTCGGATCGGAGGGATTTAGAACCTTGATCTCGGATCGCAGGCCGTTTTTGGCTTGAAGATGCTTGAAGATCTCAAGGGAGCACTGCTCGTATTCTTGATCTCTTTATAAGCTTCTTCAGATGTTTTAGTGTGTGTTTGGAATGAGGACTGAAGACCCTTATTTATAGGTAGAGAAAATAACCACTTGTGAGATATTTTCTCCTTGAAAAGATATGTTGGCCTTATCTCCTTTAATAAAGTCTGCTGACTGGATACGGGCCTATTTAATTTAATTAAGCCTGCTGGATTGGATTTAATTTGTTGGGCTTGTTGACTTAAGTCAGACCCATTTGACTTGGGCTTATTTGACTGGATCTGGCACAATTATCAATAATTCACTCATTTATTTTAGGAATTAATTTATTTAAATTTCTTAATAAATAAATAAATAATTGATAATTATTGCATTAATTTGCCATATATTTTTATTTAATAGGCAATAAAATTCAGATGCCTACAAATGCCCCCTCGCATTTTGTTCACGGACGCCTTTGTGTTGAAGTGAACAAATTGCGATACTCCATTATTGATCAACATGACTGAATTTTATTGTTTGTCTCACCAACTTGAAACGAATAGCTTAAATTATGACTGAACTTAGCAGAGTGTTAAGTTGCCTACGTACTTCTTCGCAGAGGATCAAGTCATAACGTAGTTCAAATGGACATGATTTGATTTGGGGGTGCCGTACACAGTTTATACTCGTGCGGGCCAGAAGTAACATGCATTTTAGGCTCGTACGTTAAAGAGCTTTGAACTTGAATTTGTTGACAATTTATACTCGTGTCAAGGAGTCTTGAACTTGATTTGTAGACAGTTTAAACTCTTCTCAAGGAGTCTTGTACTTGGCTTGTAGACAGTTTATACTCTTCTCAAGGAGTCTTGTATTTGAGTTGGAAAGTTTAAGCTCGTATCAAGGAGCATCACATGTAGAGAGTTTTATCTCTTCTCCAAGGAGATTTGATTTGAGTGTGATAGCATAGGCTCGTATCAAAGGAGCATAACATATAGAGAGTTTCGTCTCTTCTTAAGGAGATTTGATTTGAGTTTGATAGTTTAAGCTCATATTAAAGGAGCATAACATATAGAGAGTTTCGTCTCTTCTCAGTGATATTTGATTTGAGTTTGATAGTTTATGCTCGTATCAAAGGAGCATAACATGCAGAGAGTTTCGTCTCTTCTCAAGGAGATTTGATTTCAGTGGGATAGTTTAAGTTCGTATCAAGGAGCATAACATATAGAGAGTTTTGTCTCTTCTCAAGGAGATTTGATTTGAGTGGGATAGTTTATAAGCTCGTATCAAGGAGCATAACATGTGGAAAGTTTTCGCTCGTGCCGAGGAACATTGGCTTGAAAAATTTTAGATAGTTTTAACTCGTATCAAGGAGTATATTGGGCATTTTCAGCTCGTGCCGAGGAGCATAACTTGATAGATTTTTGATGGTTTATTGCCCCCAGTCATGGGGTGCATCGTTTTCTCTTGCTTTAACTTTATTTCTTTGAATCTTTATAAACACCGGAGTCTTTAACTGTGACTCCTCTTTGAAAGGCTCATCGGATGACATATATTCAAACTCACATGAGTCATTAGTTGAAGGCAATTCGAAGTCACTTGATGCCATACTCAACTCCATGTCATGAGCTTTTGTAGCTAGTTCTTCAAAAGTCTTTGGCTGGATTCCTTGAAGGATATATCGCAGGCTTATGCACATGTTGATGGTAGAGACTTCGGACAATTGATCTTTGCAATTCAAGCTTAGATTTCTCCATCGATTAATATAATCGATTACTGGCTCTTCTTTCCACTGGCAAGTGTTAGTCAATTCGATCATACTAACAGTCTTTCGAGTGCTATAGAAGCGATTGAGAAACTCTTTTTCCATTTGCCCCCAGTTGTCGATGGAGTTAGCTTCCAAGTCGATATACCAATCAAAGACATTTTCTTTCAATGAGCGGACAAATTGTTTGACCATGTGATCATCAAAGGTTCTAGCATCATTGCATGTCTCGACGAAATGTGCTATGTGTTGTCTTGGGTTGCCTTTGTCATCAAATTGTTGAAACTTGGGAGGCTGGTAGTCAGTCGACATCTTCAAACTGTTAATTCTCTTCGTATATGGCTTATTGTAAGCAACAGAAGATTTAGAACTCTTTTTATACTTGTTTTTTATCATTTCTAGTATGATGTTCTTCAGTTGGTTGATAGGAAGCATTCCGTTAACTGAAATTTGTATCTCTTCCTCAACTGGATTCTTTTCAGAAAAGATGATGTTTCGAAGAGTCTTCATCATCGTCTTCATCCTCAACTTGTTTCTCATTTGCATGACTTGTCTGTGCTATCTCTATCTTTTCCATCAGTTTGGATATCAACACACCTTGTTCTTGGCTTTGTTTGGTGAGTACTGCAACGGACTGAGTCAAACTTGCCAATTGTTCTTCGACAGATGAAGCATTTGTTGCCATGGAAGAGGCTATGAATGAGTCATACGTCGAAATTTTTGTGGATCGAGGAGTTGGGCAGACAGATTCATCTTCACCATCTTTGTAGTTGTGCAATGGCTTATTGAGAGCAATTCCCACCACGTGGTTTGTCTTTGATGAGGCTTCAGACATACTCCTTTTAACAACTTCAACATTTTTAGTCTGCAACTCTGAAAGCTTTGACGTAGAAGACCTTCTTATAACAATCCTGAGTGGAGTTGTTCTTTGAATCTCTTCAATCTGCAACTTTGAAGGTTTTAAGGCAGAAGACCTTTTTATTGCAATCCTGAGAGGAGCCATACTTTGTATCTTCGAACTTTTGAAGAGAAGAGATGAGAGGTAGAAACTGTCCCACTGGGAGTGCCAAAATTTGTAACAACAAAATTTGAATTTTTTAAATAATAATCACAAAAGAAATTACAAAGATAATCCGACGTGGATTTAACTTGAGAATATAAGTAGACAATCTCTCGCTATCCTCTGATTCCTCTCTTGAGTTGACTTCTTGACTTTTTCAACTTTTGGAGTCGGATCTTCGGATGAAGCTTGTCCGAGCTCTGATTTGGGCTTTAGAATGTTTGTCCGGAGGCTTCGAGCATTTGTTCGGATTGAACATTGATTTGGATTTATTGTGAAGTATGTCGCTCAATTTGGTAGAACGTTGACTTCACGGAGACTGCTGGATGGATTTGAAGAACGTCGGATCAAAGAGGCTTAGCAGCTTGATCTTTGATCAGAGACTGTTCTTAACTTGAATATGACTTGAACTTGACTTGAAGATCTTGAGTGTTCTTGACTTGACTTGATCTTCACTTGATCTTGATCTTCGTTTGACTTGATCTTGATCTTCGTCTTGATCTTCAACTTGATCTCCGATCTTCGCTTGACTTGATCTCGATCTTCGTCTTGATCTTTAACTTGATCTTCGTCTTCGATCTTCACTTGATCTCGATTTTCGCTTGACTTGATCTCGATCTTCGTCTTGATCTTCAACTTGATCTTCGTCTTCGATCTTCACTTGATCTCTATCTTCGCTTGACTTGATCTCGATCTTCATCTTGATCTTCGCTTGGATCTTGAAGAACGCCGGATCGGAGGGGCTTGGCGCCTTGATCTCTGATCGGAGTCGGTTGGCTGGAAGAACGCCGGATCGGAGAGGTTTAGAACCTTGATCTCGGATCGGATGTCGTTCTTGGCTTGAAGATGCTTGAAGATCTCAAGGGAACACTGCTCGTATTCTTGATCTCTTTATAAGATTCTTCAGTTGTTTTAGTGTTTGTTTGGAACGAGAACTGAAGGCCCTTATTTATAGGTAGAGAAAATAACCACTTGTGAGAAATTTTCTCCTTGAAAAGATATGTTGGGCTTATCTCCTTTAATTAAGTCTGATGACTGGATACAGACCTATTTAATTTAATTAAGCCTGCGGGGTTGGATTTAATTTGTTGGGCTTGTTGACTTAAGTCAGGACCATTTGACTTGGACTTATTTGACTGGATCTGGCCCAATTATTAATAATTCACTCATTTATTTTATGAATTAATTAATTTAAATTCCTTAATAAATAAATAATTGATAATTATTGCATTAATTTGTCATATATTTTTATTTAATAGGCAATAAAATTCAGGTGCCTACAAGACGTTCAAAATTATATAATTAGGACGATTAAGATGGACGAGGAAGGAGTATTATTATAAATAGTCACAACATACTATATGATTTCAAATCCTTAATTTAAAGGTAAAGATTTGTGTGAGATCGTCTCACATAATTTTATTTGAGATGAATAAAAAGTTATAATAATTAATAAAAAGTGATAATTAATCGATGAAAAATAATAATAATACACTGAATCATTTCATTAATGGTTTATTTATAAATACAGGTGATAATATTTTATAAAGAAAATAATAAAATTTTATAATGAAAATGATAACTAATTATAAAAGATTAAAATAGTTTTATCATTAGGCGATCTTATACGTACCCTTAATCAAATCACCTATCAACAATTTTTAATAATAAAAAAAACTAAGTTTTAATAAATTAATATGGAAGTGGTCCATGAGTGGAGATTGGAAATTTGCCAGACCAATGGGAAATTAAAGATGTAATGGGGAGACAAAAAAGAGCGTCAGGATATAGGATATAGTACTCTTCTAGGAATTAGCTAATAGCCAGCAATCTAATATTCTTTATTAGATTTTCAGTCAACACACCACACAACATCCAATCTCCAATTAACAACTACCATCTCTCTATTTAATTTTTAATCATTTCTATAAATCTTTGCACGTGCAGTCAAGGGGGTTTTAGTATCCGTAATTTTCGGTTACTAAAAGCTTAAAAATAGACACTAATGATCTTTGGTATAAAAAATTTGTTCCGTTACCGTTTCAATACTTATACGGGCGTTGCTAAAGATATAGTATCAAATGAATATTATCTGATATTAAAGACAATACAATAGTATTAGTAAAGATCAAATACCAAAAATATAAATTATAATATCAGAAGTTCCTATAGTATTCATAATTGGGCATCAACAGTGAATGATGCTAATCCATTATGCTATAGCATCAATAGTGAATGATTGATAATAATCTGATGCTAATCTATTATACTTTAGCATCAACCGTGAATGATACTAATCTATTAGGATTCAGTATCAAAAATAAAAGATATCATAATCTATATATAGAATTAAAGTTTAGCATCAATCATGAATGATACTAATCTATTATTCTTTAGTATCAAAATTAAAGATACCATAATCTATATATAGAATCAAATATTTATGATACCATAGACATATTTTATTCTAATAAAATGCAAATTTGTGTTACCAATAAGTCTTATCAAACCTAATTCGTTTATTTATAAAAAATAACTAACAATTAATAAAAATTTTAAAAATTTCAAAACCACCTAATCAATCAATAAAGAACATCTCCATACATGGATCGATAGATTAGTTATTCACTAACGAATACAAAATAAATTGCAAGAGTGTAATGCGCAAAAATATTTAAAGTATCATTTAGTTCGACAAAATAAGGCTCCTACAAAAACTCCTTGACTGCTTTTTCCCTTTCTACAGTACCTACATGTTATAAAGAAGAATCAATCAACAAATTGCACGGGAATATTATTATGAAATGAATACAAATTCATGTCTATGAATGAACCTAAAACAAGCATCCTAAATTATATCTAAAAGATAAACAATATTATTATGAAATGAATATAAATTCATGTCTATGAATGAACCTAAAACAAGCATCCTAAATTATATCTAAAAGATGAACAAGTAACAGGGGATGCAAAAAATATATGAATGCAGATACTGATTACATGTATTCTTGTTATCTAACGAGTCAAAGTGTTATAAAATAAATAGAGTGCTTACCGACTTGAACTAGCTGAAGTTATGAGGACCATGCATGAGAAAACCTACTCTCTTATTCCTAGAAACCAACAATGAGAATGATTAATCAAATATAAGACAAATATAAAAATGATTGAGCGTGTGAAAATAATAAGTTTCATATCCGACTCGCATTAGCTTGCATGTTAAGCACAATATCTGTGAGTTTCCGCAATTTGTCTTCTAGGGATACTATCTTCTCCTTTCCAGATTTCACTATTTCTTCTAATTCTATTCTTCTCTCTTTTTCCCTCGCAACCTCATCTTCTAAAACCTGTCTTTTTTCTATTTCAGCTTCAACCATCAATAATGTCTCTCTAGCTCTTTTCGAAGCACCAGCAGATATTGTTTTTACACCAATTCCGTAGGTTCTTTTGTATCCATATTTATCATCAATCTTATCCCTGAAAATTCTCTTTCTCTCATTACCAACATCACAACATGGTGGAAGATTTGATAACTCCTGATCGATCTCCTCCTGCAAAATAAAATGTGTGTCATGATAATAAACAACTATTTAAATTATAAAAAATAAAAAAAGAAAATTCTCAACACACCTTTACAATTATTTTGGCAGATTCTTGATCAACAGGCTTCTCTTTTGTTTGACCATAAGCAATCTTAAATAGCTCCAACTCATCTGGTTCTATTCCATCTTTCGTCTATCATGTATAATAAAAATCTTATAATATAAGCAATTCTCATTTACACAATATTATTGTTGAATTCAAACATGACTACGATTTTTACCTTCTCTAATCTCAGTCGAGCAAAACTCATGGTCCTCAAATGATGTGTCATCAAAGACTTAGTTTGATTCTCTACATTCCTTAGACTACAAGCCTAAATCATCATATCCTTAGAAAGTGCTTTGTTAAATTATATATATTGTATATTTTAACAATATTAAGCATATAAAGTTCAATGACATACCTTTCCCTCTGGTGACTCCCACTTGTGCACAATCTTTATCCATTGAGCGTGATCCACCCTATCAGGCTGCTTTAATATCTCAACTAGCGGGACATTTGCTTCCTTTGGTAATGTATAGTATTTCTTCTTAAGCTTGACTCTCCATGATCTTAAACAGTGATCTAACTTATCCATTGTCCAGTCCATTGGAGATATAGAACCCTCAAATGTGAACCTAGTCTTTAAATAAAGATATTGGAAAATAAAAGTTAGATATAAAATTTATAGTATACTCTTATATATCTACCATAAGAAATATATAGTGAAAATAAATTGAATGTATAAAAGATACCAAAATGATCTTTCAAAGTATTTCCTCAGTTTGCACATTCAAAAACGTCCTCCAGTCTTCCAAGTCGAGGGGTATCAATTTTGGGTCTCTCAAAAGTAATCCAAGATAGGACGAGAGCTTCCTTGCATTTGTATAATTAGGTTGTCCATATCTATTAACCTTCACGATAGTCTTGACACTACCTTGCAAGTTAGCACACTTATTTGGTCCTCTATGACCATGTTTCCTTTGAACAACCTGTTCTTTTATACATATATTAACAATAGTAAACATTAGAACTAATGTATATTAGTAATTTTGAAAAAGAATACATTGTGTAATACCAATTATTGCATGATTAGTAGTACTAAAGGAAACAGAGGTAGATTCAGAAGTTGCATCAACATTTGATTCAGCTGTTGTGTGAGGTGCATGTTCAACCACTGTTGTGTGAGGTGCAGGTTCAACCACTGCTTCAACTGTAGATTCCATTGGTGTAATAATAGAAGGAGCAATTGTAGCACTTGTGGAAGAAGTTGAATGATTAGATTCTGCAGCTGTAAGTAGGGTTATTTAAAAATACGAGGTAATTAATATCAAGTGACAATGTCTAACATTCAGTATACATATTTCAAAGAACATAATTACCTTTCTTCCAAAGAGGCATTTTGAAGATGAAGACTGGCCCTATTGCATGTTTTTGCCCTGCTTTCGATTCTCTTTACTCATTCTCTTATTTCGATTTGATCTGTCACTACTTATACTATTGGAATCATTCATGG
Source organism: Pogostemon cablin (assembly GCA_023678885.1). NCBI lineage: Eukaryota > Viridiplantae > Streptophyta > Magnoliopsida > Lamiales > Lamiaceae > Pogostemon > Pogostemon cablin. Next base: position 4,901,627 of record CM042960.1, on the reverse strand, counting down.
TCTTAATCATCGTACCTTGTATTTAAAAAGTAGTGCAACAAAGGCAAGTATTAGCAAGGAAGATCACCGTGTTTGGAAAAGAAATTTGGTATTCCAGGAATGTTGTGTCATTTATAGGAATACTTGTAATGATGATTCAAGTAATTTAAGATAAAAGGATAGGTCTTGATTCTTAATCTATGTCAGGGTAGTGCTCAGCTATTTTTCACTCAGAATTAAAGATTCATGACTTATTTAAGTTCTAGTGGTGATGCATTTGCAAGAACCAATACTCATGTTCTGTTCTCTCTCTCTCTCTCCAAACAAATGGACAGATGGCACCATCATGCACAATACATACATGTACACTCAATGTTAGAAGTGGAGGTTATGGTGAGTTGTTGGACAGATGACACCACCATGCACAATACATACATACACACTCAATGTTAGAAGTTGGGGTTATGGTGAGTTGATGGACAGATGGCACTACCATCATTCTCTCTCTCTCTCTCTATCTCTCTCTCTCTCTCTTCACTCATGCTTCAATATCATTCCACCTTCTTTGCAGTTTATCAGACTGCATTAACATTACTATTACCAACTATTCACATATAGATGTATACACACACAGACACCATGCATCAGGGGTGATGAGGGAATCAATATTTGGCAGCTTGAGCAACAGGATTATGAATCACAGCATTTACATATCATATCAACTGAACTAGTGATAAAGAAAAAAATGAACAATTGCAGAAGATCATTCAATGATGTGACACTCCAATGATATAGACATTTCATGTGATTAAATCTAAGTATAAATGATAAAGTTGTATACTTTTCACTAATCAAAGATTTAATTCTCAATAATCAAATATTAGAAATCGAAGGCATCAGATAATAAGCGGAGTATGAAATCCACATCAAAATTCAGTCATCAAAAACATAATCTCACATCAGTTGCCTATCCACAAATTCAAAACAATTTTAAAAAAAAAAAGTAAATAAAAACAGCAATGGACATCAGATAAACTACGAGACTTACTTTTAGTCAACATCTTCTACTAAAAAAATATATCCCCAAATATAAACTGCACACATCATTTTAAGGAAAAAAAGGAAAAAAAAAAGGAAAAAAATCAGAAATCCTAGAAACCGAAAATTGAATCACAGTAGTTCCCGGAAAATAGAATCAAAGCTAATCTATCATCACTATACACACTAAAATGACATACTATATCCAGAAACTTACATATCACAGAAGAACACAATTTTGAAATAAGAAAGAATGAAACATTTACATCACGAACAATAACCACAAATCGTAAATCTTCATAATCATTTGGAAATGCAGAAATTCGAGCCTAAAACAAAGTTCATTTCACCTATCTGAACAGAAGCAGACGAGATTCATTTGAAATGAAGAAACGCAGAATATCAACCTTCAAAATGTCACACACCTAAATTCAAACTCAAAATAGAAATTCTGACTCGAAATAGCACATTTAGAAGGGAAAAAGAAAAATAACCTTCAATAGCGAAGTAGCTGTAGGCGAAAGTGGTGGAGAGAGTTCGGCGACGAGACCGATGATGAACAACGAATTCTCTTGCGACGAGACGATGATGAACAATGAAAGTGATGGAAGAGAGAAATAAACCTAATCTAATGAAAGAAGGATGGAGAAACCTTAAGAGAGAGAAAATCGATTACGCTTGCCGGGTTTCTTCGCCGGAAGAGGAAGCTTGCCCTGATTCTGATTTTGGCCATTCCAGCTGGCCGTTTTTTTTAACTCGTAATTAAAATTAAAAAAGTTTCACCCGTGTAATATTCTTTTTTTTCTTTCTTTTTTCTGCCAATAATTTCTTTTCTTTTTAATTAAAAATTTAGTAATTTAATATAAGTTCAAGGTTGTAGGTATATCCGCATGCCAAATATTTTTTTACTCTAAATATTTGATTTTTATTAATTACAATATAATAAAAAAGTGGTTCTTATAGCTTTGATCTACCTTTAGTAAATTTCCACAAGATAATTTATGCAACTCCTTTTTTAATTTTTGAAGAAGAGGGTTTCCAGTTTCACAATAATTATTAATAGAAAAAAATAATAATAAAAGATGAAACAAAAAGATGTTGTGAACGAGGACCTTAAAGAAATTAGTGGGAAATGGAATTTTCCATATTTAGAAGAACCCATTTTAATAAGTCACAAATACGAGTATATAAAAGTGACTCAAAGCTAAATAATTTGGTATACTATGTATCTGTATCGTTAACTTTTTCGATACTAATAGTAAACTAATTATATCCCATTGTTTTGCGTTGATACAAATAATAGTATCATTTTGCTTTTGATACAAATAATAGCATCAACAATAATTTGACACTAAAAGAATATTAGCATCACTAATTTATTGATTAAAAAAATATATAATAAGAAAACTAGTACAACAATAATATCAGTTAACTTTCAATACTGATAACATCATTGGTATCTATAATTAATTGATACTAATAATAGTATCACAAATGTTTGCTACCAAAGGAGAAATTATATTTATTGGATACTAAAATAAAATTGTATCTAAAAATGAATTGCTACAAATAAAATACTATCCTTAATATATTTTCTGATAGTAATTAGATTAGGTTCATAAAATTTGCATCTGAGCGAAAAAGTTAGAAACCAAACACTACTTTTAGTATAAAATGTTTTATTGATACTAAACTATTTGATGCCAAAGCCTTTATTTTTAGTAGTGAGTGTTCAAAAATTTAAAATATATATATATATATATATATATATATATATATATATATATATATATATATATATATATATATATATATATATATATATTCCTCCCACAATATTCTTCACACTTTTCTAATTTGTTTGTCTCACAAAATTAAACACATAAAAAAAAGACTTTATCCAATGACCTCAAATTTACTCCCTCCGTCCACTTTGAAGGGTATCATTTTTCCATTTTAGACTTCTGCCCTCTAGGTCTCATTTCCTTTTTTATACATATGAGACTCACACATACCCACTAATACAACTAAAAAATGAGATTCACACCTCCACTAATACAACTACCCACTAGTACACATTAAATAATAATACTTCTTAATCCACGTGCAAAAAGAAAATGACATCCTTAAAGGCGGACGGAGGGAGTACTTTAATGTCAAATTTACAACTAATTTCTCACACTCATAATACTACTTTCACTTTATTAATTACTCTAAAAATACTTAAATACTTCGAAAAATCAATAAAATTGATCAAAAAATATTTTTTCTTAAATAATGTGGAACAGTAAACGTGAAGAATGAAGTGGGAAGTAGGGAGTGTTTTTACAACAATAGAATTCAATCAGTTGATAATTATCAATGAAATTTTTTTAAAAAAAAATTACATTTGTCTTTTATAAGCAACACAATATCTACAGATTTATAATATTTTTACTAACGAAATAATATTCATTGTTATTTAACAACGAAATCATTAGCAATTGAATATCAGCGAAAATACTTACCAACGAATTAGATTTCCGCTGGTAAAATTTACCAACAAATTTTATTATTAATCAGTTGGTAATCCAATTTAATAATAAAATTAAGACTTTTACCCATATAAATTTCTATTGGTAAATTTATTTATTTATTTTGTTTTTTGTTTTTTGTTTTGTCGTTGTTGTAGTGGATACTATAGGTGATCATAAATAAATACTCTCTCCATCGTAAAAATGATTATATTTTCTTTTTGCACGAGGATTAAGGAATATACTATTTTAATGTTTATTAAGGTGAGAGAAATAATATAGTAATGTATAATAGGTAATTGTATTAGCTTAGTGTTGTGGGTCCCATGAAAATACTTAAATATTTTGTATGGTTTTCAACTATAAAGAAAAATGTAAACTTTTTTATGAAATGTCGAAAATGAAAATGCAGGGAAGGTGGGAGTACTTCTGTTCCACATGTAATGAAATTCAAATTCAGTTAAAAAAAATCATAAACCAACATTTTCATATATATATATATATATATATATATATATATATATATATATATATATATATATATATATATATATATATATATATGTTTTGAATGATTGTATATTTTTAATGCTTTAATTAGCAGTCGACCATTTGTTACTATATATATACTGTACTTCCTACAACATTAGATATGATATTTAATTTGTCAAAGAACTATTTACGTTGTACCATGGAACCAAGAAATAGGTAACATTTGCAAACCATTTACAGGACTCAACTTGACCTATATCCATTTTCTAATTTAGGTCAAGTAATTGAACCCTTGATTAAACTTCACATTATCTAATCGTTGAAAACCTAATATTAATCTCCCATTTAGGTTAAATATTTTTGGATTATTAATCATTATGTGATGGATATATATAGTAGTATAAGCTTAAATTAACTAGAATTTAAATAGTAAAATCATTGTTTATATGAGAGAAAATTGACTCGTAGTATATAGAATATATATCCTCATCTAGCTTAAAGTTAGAACTATGAAAAGCTAATTCAAGATTTTTATTTTATCAAAAGAAAGTAGAAATAAAGTAGATGTGATCGAGTCGATTGAAATAAAAGGCGTGCGAGGTCCATGTTGGATCGAGCCCATCAGACGTAGTATCGTATAAAGTCGTCCCGATGGAGCAGTGGATCGAGTATGGATAGCGGGTGCGGGTGCGGGTGCGGGTGCGGGTGGGGGCTGTGATGAAAAGAAATAATAATGTGAAATGGATTGTATATGCATGGAGACAATATGTGTAGGTTATGATGTAGTTATAAAGGACCAAACAGGTGGAGTAAAACCTGGAACATTTCATCCAAAAGTCACTACATGTGTTGACAACTCTCCATAAATCATGCTAATAATCCATACCATCATTTTTCCATCATTGCATGCCACTTGTAATTTTTTTCAGTTTAGTTTAACACTGCTAACATTCACTCTCACCTTCTACTTCCATTCTACAATTAATTAATCTTTTTTTTAAAAAAAAAATTAAATAACACTGCATTCTCTGTAAATTAATTAAATTAGGAAAAAAAAATGTTCACACCGCAGTCAATTTTATTAAAATTGAATTATTGTGGGTTTTGTTAGTTGCAGCATAGTTTGACACGTTAAAAAGGTTTTAGGGGACATGAAGTTAATTTCTAAACAGATATGATTATTTTTGCAGTAAAGTGATTAAGGATAATTGATGTGATCAGGAATGCAACTGTATTAATTAAATTAATTTCTTTTGATATGAAATTATTTGAGTCTTTTATATACATATAGGGATAGTTTTTTTTTTTTAAACGAAATTACAAAAAGCTAATTGTTATGTTTGGTTACTGGGCTCATCTGGAAAATTCTAACTAAGAATTAAATTCTTGAATAATAAACAACAAATAATTAACAAATGAACTAGTGTAATAATAATTGAAAAACATACACAAAAATGTCGTTTTAGCGTCTATTTTTTTTCCCACCACTTTAAACAAAAAAAGATCTTAAGTCCATTAGAATTCATTTGAATTAGGTATTAAAAATGGCAATTCTCTCATTAAAAATCATGATGAAAAACTGTTGTTAGACATCGCCCTAAACGTAGTCTTTAAACAAGAACGGTGGGCGTGGGCGTGGGCGGGGCGGGACAGGGCGTGCTCGAACGTAAAACATGTGAAAGAAACAAAAGTGGCTCTGGATTGCAACCGGGGAACTATTTCATAGAATGGTCCATATTCTAAAATTTGTGAGAAGTGGCTACATCTAAATAGTACTATTGATGTGATCTGATTATATTCCTACTCAATCAATCCTTTGGTTGTAAAAACATATATAATTCCTTTAATTTTTAACTTGTAAGCAAATAAAATGCAGCCAAGAGTTGGGTAAAAACGTGTGAATGAATGGATGAAGTTAAAGTTGATGGAGACTCTAGACAAGAATGATTGAAACTTGGAGAAATGAAAACTAGATTCCAGAATTTGTTTCTCACCAACCGCACCCCATACTACCCATCTATACAACTAATCTCCAAATCCTAGCTAAGATCACATATCAAAACTGTGAGATGTACTCCCTCCATCTCAGACCACCTTCTTATTTACTGTACCACATTATTTAAGAAATATTGTATTTTTTTATTAATTTTGTTGATATTAGAAAGTATTGTAGTATTTTTAAGTGATAAAATATTATAAAGGAATTGTATGTATATGAAAAAGAAGTGGCAAAATTGAAATTAAGGTAACTTTTGAGGTTTTTGGATAAAATGATGTTTTATTTTTTTTTTTGAAAGTGTGGAGGGTATTATGGAATTGACGAATAAGGAAAGTGTGAAGGGGATGTGCAACAGGGAAAGTAGGTGGTTTAAATCTAGAGCAATCAGAGTTGAATTTACTGGATTAACCCACCCCGTCCCACCAAAATCTATGACCTAGTATATTTCAAATATTTTTGTATACTCCCTCCTTTCCATACAAAGGATAGTTTTTGCTTTTTGGCACGTGAATTAAAGATTATTATTATTTAATGTGTAGTGAGTAGTTGTATTAGTGGGAGTGTGTGTCCCATATTTTAATTGTATTAGTAGGTGTGTGGGTCCCATGTGTGTAAAAAAGAAAAGTTGACTCTTTGGGTGAGACGACCAAAATGGAAAAAAGAGACTTTGAGTGAGACGGAGATAGTACTTTCTATTTCTATCTTACTATCTATGCACAATTATTAAGTTCGTAGTATTGTGCAATCTTAAAATGTTCACATTAAATCCATATTTCAATAAATAAATCACATTTATACATATTTCTTAATAATTTACCCAATAATGTTAATATTATTACCGGATCGAAGAGTGAATCGGTAAAAGCAACGGTTCGAGATTTAACCTGTTGGATCGATTCAATTGAGAATTCAACCAAAAAATTAAATTATACATAATTTCAATTATATTTTATAGAATTACTATTTATACATAACGTATAATTACCAAAATTATTTTATAAAGTTAAAATTCAATTTAAATGAAATATGAGTAATAAAATAAAAATGTTTATATTTCATAATTTATACTACTTCATAAGCAATACAATAATTCATAATTTAATTCAAAATTTAAATATAATATTTTAAATTAAACAAAATTAAAAGTGAAATATCATAAAAACAAAATTTTAAATATTTTAGAAAAATCAAAAAATAAATTTGAAAAAAATACATAGAGCCGGGCAAATCCATAAATCAACCTCGCGAGTGACCCATTTCATTTGAGCCCGCTAAAAAATAGATTGTGGTGAGTTGTTAGCTAAATCTCCCCCAATCATTCTGATAGCTCTATTTAAATCTTCTAATCTTCAAATACTGATATCTTCTCAATCTTGACTTCCAAGCTATATTACAAATACTACCTACATCATTCATATGCGTGCTTTATTCTTATTTGATATATCAAACTCATCATAAATTAATTACCTTTCTAATCAAACCGAAGAAACGATGGATTCAGGTTCCCAAAATTTTTAAATTATTAGCGATTCAATGTAATCCAAATCAAAATTATCTTATAAATGAAAGAAATTCAAATTTATATAATATCTTACCACATTAGTTCAAGGGTCATTAATTTTTTATATCAAAATAGCACCCTTTAGAAAAAATATCACTTTTTTTTTAAGTTTTGGACATAATTAACCTTAAGTTTACAGCAACCCTATATGTGCGACTATATACATGTTTTACTAATTTTACCAATATTTTAAAATATCTCACAAATCATTCTATATAAGGATAGAACCACTAAAAAATTTTGTCCTAAAGAAATACACAAGAAAAGACTATGAGATAATTATAACTTTTTTTACATTATAAATAAAGAGTGAGTCTGGTGTGAATCGGGTTCATATGTAAACCTATTTTAGCAAAATTATTATTTACTACATAAAAATTACTCTTTGAATAGTAATACTCCGTTCGTTCATTACAAATATATAGTATATATTTACTTTTTGCACGTAGATTAAGGAGTATTATTATTTTATGTGTGGTGAACAGTTGTATTAGTGGAGGGTATTTGCCCCATATTTTATTTGTGTTTGTGGAGTATGTGGGTCTCATATGTCTAAAAAGAGAAATTGATGGATTAAGGGTGGACATCCAAAAATAGTAAAATGGATAGATTAATGATGGATGGAAAGAATATTATTTATTTAGAAGAGTAATAATTGATCTCTCTAAATAATAATTTATCATATACTAAAAAGTATAATCAATAAATCAGGGTGCACAAAAATTTAAAGAGTAACTTTTTTTATTTAAAAGAGTAATAATATATCTTTTTAAAAATAATTTTTCATATTTAAAAAAATAATTGATAAAAATAAGGTTAACATGTGTTTTCCATAAATAAAATACTAACTTCTATTTTTATCTCACGAAACATAGATATTCTACAAAGGGATTTTGTATATTTATTCATTTATTTGTTTGTTTGTTTTTTAATTTTTAAAAAGCATAAAACCCCATAGATTAGGTCCAATAAGATAACCACTTAGCACTTTTAGCTACTCTAATTCTGCCAAAAACTACAACTAATCCTCAGCATGTGCAAGCCACGTGGATATGTGCAAGTCACGTGGATATTAACTCGCACACGTCAATGTTTGCTGGCTTCCTTCACTAATTTGGAAGTCCAAAAAAGGTATTGATGTAGTATTTTACAAATAATGAACCAAAGATATTTTAATGTGGAAAATATAATAATTAATCTTAGAATATTATAGACACCATTGAAGCTTTGTAATTAATTAGATTTCGTGCATATTGCTGGCTGCTAATTTTCTAATTGGAGAAAAAATAGAAGAAAATTTTGTGTTTATTATTTACATAGATCTTAAGATTAATACAAGTAAATTAATTTTATTTTGAATTTAGATCTAAAGTTAAACTATTTAGTATAAGACAAAAAAAATATTAATCTAAAATGACACAGAAAATTTAAATTAGTGTTATTGATTAGTATAACGGTATAAGTGTAACTCATAATACCTAGAAAAAAAAAATTACACACATAAATTACTGTGGAATTGATTTTAAAAAATCCATAAATTTGTGGTTAATAAATAAATAGATTTATTAAAGTACTTAAACCACAAGTTTGGGAATGGTTTTTTATTAAGAAGAAAGAGTTATTGAATGAGAAGATATTAAGAAGTGGAATGATGAAATCAGAAGCCCACTGTAAAAGAATTAAAATATATGGTGAAGAGGAGTTGTTGTTGGTACTTATAGTTTTTGTACGTCTTTTATTTTGAATGTTTCTTTTGCTCCTATATCTGTTGCATGTAATAAGTTGGTAAGTTTCTTGCCCTTTAAAGCAATAAAATCATTTTTGAGATTTTAAAACATTAAAATATTTAATAAATAAATCAAACTTTAAAAGATAATTTACCTGATAAAATATAAATATTACAAAATAAAGATCTTAAATAATTAAAAGAGTGTTTAAATTGAATCACATTACACATAATTCCCTCAAACAGCTCCGTTGGGTACTAATATGATGATCCTGTAACAAATTAAAAGTAGGCCCATTTAGGGACTGAAATTATTGGACCAAATGTAGTGGTCACATTTCCTTCAGTAAAATATATAAACTCCTTTTTCTCTCAATTTGACAAGTTTTTGGGTATAACATATATAATTAATTTTTGTAGGGTATTATATTTAGTCAAATTTAATTATTTAAATGGTTGAGGTGACAGTAAAAAAATAAAATAAAAAATTCCCAACTAAATTGACGACAATGAGCTATCTATTACTAATTAACCAACAATTTTTATATGAGCTAGGATTACTCCATTAAAACTAATATATTCTATTTTTAGCTGACATCTTGTGTGGGATGCATCATATTTAAGAGTATAATTTTTTTTTTATAATTTATAAGAGTAATATTTTCTTAAATAAAAAATCGATCATAAAATATGAATGATATTAAACTAAAAATATAAATTTTTATACTAAAGATATGACATTTAATATTAAATAATATAAATTTTCAAATAGCATTATATATGGGCGCACTAAACACTAAAAAATTGTTTTTTAACAACAGAATATTTCGTTGCTAAAAGTCTTAATTACATTGTTAAATTGGCTTACCAACAGATTAGCAACGAAATTCGTTGGTAAAGTGGTGGTTGGTAAATTTTTAGCAACGAAAAATCAATCTCGTTGGTAAATAATTTCATTGGTAATCCGTTGCTAATAATTCCGTTGGTAATTTATATAATGATTCCCTTGGTAATTCGTTGGTAATTACCAACGGATTTAATTCCTTTGCTAAAATAGAGAATAAATTTGTTGGCATTCCGTTGCTAAAACAAAATGTCATTTTTGTTGCTAATCAATTGCCAATTACCAACGGATTGAATTCCGTTGCTAAATTCGGTTGTTAAAAAATATTTTTTTTAGTGAAAACACACGCAAATTTTATCGTTCTTTTTTTACATGGGGTACTGGAAATGTCATTTTATAAGAATACATTAAAAACTAATTAATATAAAGTGTGGCAGACACACCTATAGCACAAAATTAATTATAAAATGAAACTGGATTATAGTTGACTATAGCCACATTACTATTGGAGATTGAAAATTAGTGCATGAATAAGTAAGGTCATTTGAATATAATTTAATATACATCAATTGTGTGGCCTATAATCTAGTATTATTTGACAACTTTTTTAATGTCTAATGGCTTCACTATATATATATATATATATAAAACACTTAACTCTTCCCCATCCTCACTTATAACGAAATAGATATAAAGTAAAAAATTAATTAAACGTTTTGAATAATGCTAAAAAATATATTAAAAGATAAAAATTATATAACAATGTGTTTAGTTCATTTCAAGTGAATATTAAATAAAAGATACTGATGAAATTAAAAATATTAAATAGATTTTGTATTAAATTGATCAAAATAAAAAATCGTGATAGATTTGAAAATTTCTAATAAAGTAGTAAATTTTTTAGGAATTAATCATAAATAATAATAGTCTTTAATTTATGTGAAGAAAATGGTACCCTTGAAATAGTTATACTATAATCTATTTATTTATTTATGAATATGAAATTATAATTAATTTGGCGATAGTATTGTATGAGACCATCTTGCGACTTAACTATTTTACATTTTCGTAATTAGTTATATTTTTTATTAAGGAAGTTATCACTTTTCTTTATAAATATATTATCACTTTTCATTTATACAATAAATTATTCATGAAATAGTTTACTTCATCATTATCACTTTTTCATCAATTAAGTATCTCTTTTCATTATAAAAATTACCACTTTTTATTAATCTCATTCTCACAACTCATTACATGAAAGGTTTCAGTCTTTGCCATAATTTTGAACTGCGTTCTCAAGATGGATGAAATTTTATGGAATTAGGAATTTGAATCAACCACTGATGAACACAAATAAATCAAAAGAACTCAATCCACAAATAATAATAATAATAATAATAATAAAAAATATCGTGAAGATATCGATCTTGATTAGATTTAATTAAAAATAAATAAATAATAATAATTTAAAAAAAATGAAAATGTGCCCACATATCTAAAAGAAAGTAATCTGGGCCAAAAGGCCTAACTTAATGTAGTGCTTTAGCGACAAACAACCTTCTGTCCATGGGTTTATCTGATGGGCTCTGGCCCCTTCTTAATTAATAAATATACTTTTCAGATGACCAAATTACCCACCCCACTCCCTATACTTTCTTCTCCTTTTTACATGTGGTAGGCCCCTTTTCGTCTCTATTCATTAATCTATTGTTTCATCCTAAATAAATTAATTAAATAATCTACAAAATATCATGCGCAATATCATAGTTAAAACTTAAAATATGAAACAATAATTTTTAGAGTAATTAATTTACGACAAATAATCTGATTATGACACTAACTAAAGATGAACTAATAGATTAAAACATTATATATATATACAGTTAATTTCACTGGTTCATGGAGTAATATATACTATATCTCACCCCCAAATATTTGTTACATTTTATTAATTATTAAGATTTCTCATAATTATTATTATATTTTCTTTTTGATAAACGTGTCCCTACAAAACAACTAATAATATATTTACCCACATACAACACTAATATAATTACCCATTATACATTAAAATATTATTTATATATCTCTTAATATGCTACAAATTAAAATACTACTCCCTCAATCTCATTTAAATCTACACCCCCATCCCAGCTCGGAGATTTTAAAAAAAATTACTATTAGGAGTATAATAGTATTATTTTTTGGTAATAAATAAATGAAAAAAATGTTAGATATGCGTGATTTATTTGTAAATAAAATCTATGGAAAAGGGTAATTGTGTTTAACTTCTTTGCTTTTTATGGTAGATGTAAATTTTTGTGGGACAACAAAAAATAGAAAGTGTATAATCTGAAAGGAGACGAAGGGAATATTACACACTTCTTAATCTTCATGCAAACTGTAAATGTAACAATATCAATGAGGCGGAGGGAATATTCATTTACATTTTGCACGGAAGAAATATAATAATTTAATGTGTAACGAATTGAAAATTTTAATATTTTAATATATAATGGGTAGTCGTATTAGTATTGTTTGTGAGCCCTTTCGAGTCTTCACACTTCTTATATTTGTCCGTCTCGTGACATCCTTCACACTCAAAAAATGTAACAACTTCTTTATTTATAACCTCAAAACTTACTCAAATTTCATATTTGACACTCACTTAACACAAACCATTATTTTATACTTCTTCCATCCCAAGTTAAATTTCTCACTTTCCATTTTTGTCTGTTCCATATTAAACTTCACAACCCAAAAAAAAACATCACATCAATCTCAAACCTTAAAAATATATATTTTTTTATCGGATAAAGTTAGCTGTTAGTATAGTTAATAGTTAGTTCATCAAGTACCCATACACCATTCTTTCTTCAAGTTTCCTTATAACTCCACTCCTATTCGTTTTCAAAGAGAATCGAACCTGGATAACTCTATGAGGAGCCCATGACCAAGTAAATACATTTTAATTACAAATTTATCATTTTTTTTAAAGAAATATAAATTTCTATTAATTCAAAATAGATTTAGTGTTTACACACAAAAGTGGTAATGATGATGAAAAAAAATACGAAACACCATTAAAAACGGTAGTTGCTACGTGATGTGCTAGAAAGTTTCTCTCTCGTCGGATTCAGTTGAAGCTAGCTTTCTCAAAAGAGAAACAAACATGCCGAAATATGATATAACAGACTTGTTATTCATCAATGCATTGTAGAGAGTTTGAGAATCTGTATTCACCATCACTCTATCGTGGTTTTATCATTTTCACCTCACACATTACATAATTTATAATTTGGAATGGTGGAAGTACTTTTTCATTGCCTAGAAATATAACAAAACCATCTAAAATCAATAAAATTAATCAAAAGTGATAACTTTTATTGTACAACTTGAAAGAGTAATCCTGAAAGATTTTTCGGAGAAGAGGTAGTAGTCGGTAAAAAATATTTATTTATGCAACAGTACAATCTACGTCAACAATCAAGAATTAGAATCAACAATCAAGAATTAGAATCACTTAAAACGAACAAAAGATTAATAGCGTAACAGTGTTGGGTTGAACTTCCTACAGAAGAAATTAAGGATATAAAATAAAATGGTTTTTTTCCTCCCAAGGCATTGCAATGATGAAGATATTTTGATTAGTAATAACCAAACCCGGCTATATCTGATTTGGTAAACTGCCCTCTGCCTTCCGAACCATTTCCCAAAAGCAAAATCCGTCCATTTTGCCTCACAGCAACCTCGCGTATTCTGCGAACAAGACCCGTTATCGGGTCACTGAAGATCTTTGTCTCCAAATTCCCTTCCACATACACTATAGAATTGGGGCCAAGATTCTTCACTGCAAGTTCCCCTAGCCTTTCAGGATACACCGACACCCGGTGCCATTGAATGGCACATCGATTTGCATACTCTTTCGGGTCTTCATTATCCAAAGGCCTTCTGTTGTTCCGGATACCACCAGTTCCAAGTGAAATCAGAGTTACCATTCTCCCACTCCTTAGTTTCTTCTGAATTGGGGCCTGGCCAACTTGGCCCACCAAGATTGCCCTGTATATGCCGGGTCTAAGCCATTTTCAAGGGGTCGATCGGCACTAGCTTGACGCTGATTATTTGAAGAAGGTGAAGAATCTGGGGCAAAATGGGGCGAATCTGACTCAGAATCAGATAGTGAGTCAGTTTCTGCAGAGGATAGACTTTTGGTGCAGAAAGAAAGAGGAGATAGCTTCGATACTGAAGGTTTTGCTGTATACCGTGAGAAAATCAAATGGGACAACTTTCTGGAGAGCAAAGACGCCATTGGAATTACTACGAAAGGTTCAAAAAACCTAAAAAGATGTTTTAAAGAAACAATAAGATGCCTTTTAAGTAAAAAAGGAAACAATATGAAACAAAAAGGCGACTCACATAATTCAAATGAAAGATATGATTTTAGTTGATTTTACATTGGAAAATGAAAAGAACAACGAACGCAAATAAACAATGAGAAAGAATTTTGAAGAAATCACTTACCACAAAATTACTTGGGATGCACTTTAAGAGGTTTATCTCAGTGCTGCATATAGAGGCTCATCTGGCAAAACCAACACTCTTGTCAAAATTTATCTTGAAAGACAGTGATTTTAAAAAATAACTTCTCACAGAGGCTACAGAATGTTGTGTATAGAAATTTGTCAAGGACATAAGTAAATAAAGTGATGGCCACTAGGTAGATTCACATTCCCCTAACTAATTTTCCATGGAGTGATTCTATTTTGTTTAGAGTGATTCATTGCCCTTATGCCCTTAATATTCACACCCTCTATTTATAAGCTTATTTCCTTGAGAAAGGTTTCTTCCCATACTTGTTACTTGTTTAATAATAGCCTCTCTTTCCCCTATCCGAGAACACTGTTTCAACCAAATCCAATCAGACTTCATCAATGCAACCTAAGAGATGTTAAAAGACTCTACTTTCTATCTCCTTCTTCTCATTCTATTAAAGATGCACACTACATATTACCTGAAATGATTCTTAAATTTGGAGTTTTGTTTGGCCTCCCAAGAAATGCAGGGGATCTTGTCAACTTATCAAGATGGCATTACTACCTATATTCTCTCCATATCTCACACGCTCGACGAAGAAAGACAAATAATTTGCGATCAAGCCAACAAATAACCAATATTTACAAGCTAATTAAACTATGCACCCCCATTAAAAAAAAAATCCTTAAATATATCCCATGAAACAATTCTTCAAATGAACGCCACAACAGAATTCAGAAACATGTTATTTAAGTGAAGTGTTAGACCAATCAAAAGCTACCAAAATATTTGCTAATTAAGAGAGCAGAGTAGCAGACACAAGAGCGAGGTTAACCGAAACTTTAAAAAAAAAAAAAATTTAAAAAGCTACTATCGATTCTCACGCAAGAATGATTATTTCGAAATTCACGATAAGAAGACTACGAATGAAATGGACCATATAAAGCATTATTACTTTCACAATAATTTAAAAACAAGCACTTACCAAAGGAAAACCTTAGGTTGCTTCAAGAACGCATTCTCAGTGTGCAGGTTAATTCAAATCCAAAAACATTTTAATCACCGAGCATCTCACTTTGCTTGAGAATCAAAAGCGCGATGATTCTCAAACTTAATCAATGTATTTACCTGTTCCGCCATGGCTGACAAAAGGTGAAAAGGGGAGAAGTCGCAAAAACCCTAGTTCGGAAAAGGATGCACGTTTGGATATTCAAGTCTTCTACGTACCTCCGAATTCCGATTGGGCTTTAGTAAACCCAATACATCTTAAGCCCAATTTGTCCGGTCCAGTAAAGGTGGCTAACCATAATGCCCACTAACCCCTTTTTATTCTTTTAAAAAATTACTTAGTTACTAGTGTGTACACCTCAATATGTTTAGCTCGGTACCCATTTGTACGGACACGGAGATTAAGACGTTTTATTTTTTTAGTATATAATGTAAGAGAAAGTAGGGATAAATTAGTAATTTAAAAAGAAAAAGTGAATAAAGTTGTTGGGAATGATGAATAAATTGTAAAAAAGTAGTTAAAGTTGTTGGGATTGTAAAAAGTAGGTAATAAAATATTATGTATTTTTGCCAAAAATAGAACGGGTAAAAATACGTGGACGAAGGGAGTAACAAATTTGAATTTTACACGGATTGTAACAAATGTAATCTATATTTTTATATCTTATATTTCATGAATATTTACATACATGAGTTGTGGTGAACTTAAATTTTAAAAATAATAAAAACTGTAACTTATAAGTGTTGTTTTATAGCAGTGGCATATTTTTACAAGACTAACAATTTAGTATCTATTTGCAGGATGTTGGTCCTTTCTTTCTTTCCGAGAAACGTCTTTATTAGGTCTTCCATTTCTTTCTAAAAAAAGAAGTTATACTGGCGTTTTCCACATGCATAGCAGTGGGGTAGTGCACATTCGGCACAACAACGGGTGATAAACTGATAATGTCTTTCATTAATACACAAAAAAAAAAAAAAAAAAAAAAAAACTAGTCAATTGTGATGAAATTTGTTACAGACAAATTTTTTATGATAATTATGACGAACTTAGTGATGGAAATTTGAATTTGTGACGGAAAAAATGTAACCATTGAATAATCCAACACTTCTGTTATGAACTTCATGATGGGAAGAAGGTTTATTACGGATATTAATTAGTTGTCACAAAATTTATTTATTTTTTACTTAATATATATAATCTAGTTTTTTATACATCTTGTAAACTCCAAACCATGTATATGAAGATTTGCCTTCTCAAGAAACTATCACTTCTAATCTGTTTTGTTAGAATATATAGTACATATTAGATGTTAAAGTAGAAATTATGTTATTACTTTGATTCAGATCAGTAGAATCCATAGTTTTTTCTTCTAATCTGCGAAAATATAAATATAAACACCATTCTTAAAAAAATTTATTGCACTTATACTGAAATGTTGGTACACCCCTGGAAATTTTGCTGTAAATAGATGCAGAATGAGAACTAAATACTATAATATATGAAATAATAAGTCAACTGTTGAGCAAACAAGGATTCTCAGATTATTGCAGTAGTTTTCATCAATAACAATAAAACATACATAAATACTAAACGACAAAATGTTTAATAGAAGTTCTTTAGCAGATTAATCATGTCTCATGGGTCATTCGACAAACATATACCTCTTTGAGTTATTTCCCTCCTCCTCTTGATAAAGATAGTGTCTGTGTCTCCTGAAACAAGATAGCAATTCGCTCCGAATGGAAGATGTAGTGGTGGCCGGTGGGAATGGGTGGGCCAGGCGGCTGCCGTGTCGGAAGATGTAGTGGTGGCCGGTGGGAATCGGAAGATGCAGTGGTGGCCGGTGGGAATGGGCAGGCCAGGCGGCTGCCGTGCCGGCTACCTAGGGTTCTTTCTCCTTTTTTATTTGGAATTGAAGGATGGACTAATATTTCTGCAATCTTACATCACGTGTTATGTATTCACGTTGAAGTCTTGTTTTAGTTGGGCTTGGGCCTGCTATTTGAATAATTTAGCCCATTTGGGTTTCTGCAACAAAAAAAAAAAAAGAGTAGGCGGGCCGCCCCGCCCAACCCGCCCCGTTTGGGCAGCCCGTTTAGGCCCGCCTTTAAACGGACTGTAAATCTTAAAGCCCAAATCGTCTTTTTTAAAGACGGGGGCGGTCCAACCTGTGGGCCTAACCCGTTTTGACGGCTCTAAATTCATCATGTATATTAATAATTTATTTTTGACAAAGACTTGTGTACAACCTCCAATTGGTACAACCCCAGGTACAAACTCCTTCCTTCACATTGGTGTGTGTGTTTTTTTTTTTTTTAAATTGTTGTTGTTATTGTTTTTTTTAATTTTTTATTTAATTTTAGGAATATAATTGTAATTTTACCCTTGTGGTTTAGGGTATAATTTATCCCTACGATTTAGGGTATAATTATAATTTTATCCTTGTGGTTTAGAGTATAATTTATCCCTACGGTTTAGGGTATAATTGTAATGTTACCCTTGTGGTTTAGGGTATAATTTATCTCTAGGGTTTAGGGTTTAGGTTTAGGGTATAATTGTAATTTTACCCTTGTGGTTTATGATATAATTTATCCCTAGGGTTTAAGGTTTATGGTATAATAGTCATTTAAATAAAATAAATTTAAAAATAAAATAAAAAACAACATTAATGAAGGAACAAGAATTAATTAAGAAGGATGAGGACCAAGGTTGTACCAATTGGAGCAGGAATTAATTAAGAAGGATAGGGACCAAGGTTGTACCAATTCAATTGGTACAACGGATTGTACTCTAATCCCTCTCTTTATTTTTTATTTTATTTAGAAAGAAAAATTGTAGTTGTGCACCCAAGATGCACATGATGCACAACTTTAGTGATCATCATTTAGCTGTTGTACCTCTCTATAAGTTTAATAGTGAGCCCTCTCTATAAGCCACTTGAGGCACATCCTGCGATTTACCTCCTCCACCAATCCCCATGGCGGGACGGTGAGGGCTCCTAATGGTGGGGTACACCATCATTTAGCTGTTGTACTTTTAATAAAATCAATCATAACAGGCATGTGCAATTAAAAGTGGGAGAAGATGAAGGGGCCATATAAGATTCTTCTCCTTTACAACTTTTAAAGATGTTAATCAGTTATCTTTGTGTACACAATTACTTTATTCCCTCCATTCCAAAGAGAATTTATCGATTACTGTAAATACGAAGTTTAAGAAAAAATTACTTTTTATTTTATTTTTAGGGATAATTTAATATTTTTAAGTAATAAATAAATTATAAAGTAAGTTGTGTGAGTTGTAAATGGGTGACAATTTGAAATTAAAGTGTGTTGTGAAGTTATTGATTTGTGTGTATTTCCTTATTTGGGGATGTGAACTTGTTTATAAGACGAACAAAAATAGAAAGTGTGAATTTGTTTATAGGATGGAGGGAGTATATTTTATACTAGTTAATAATTTTAATTAAAATTTGAAAATATTTTTTGAAATTAAAAAAATCATCAATATATTAGAAAGATTAAAATTTTGATAAATACATATGTGGACAGCTTTACGGAAAAACTTCAGTGAAACGAATAAAAAATGATATTAATATTTTAATAAAAAGTGATATTCGAGTCAATAAAAATGATTGGGGCATTCTCTTATAAAAGGGGTACGCATATTTGAGACAGGTCGACCTGTTATTAAAATATATTTTATTATATATATGTATATTATGATTATTTGTAGTTAAAGTATATTTATTGTGAATATAACACCTTATAATCATACTTTAATACATCATTCATCATACTTTAACTAATAATAAGCATATATTAACTATATAATAATCATACTTTAATATATTCACAAAACGTCTCATATAAGTATTGTTTTATAAGAGATTTGTCAAAATGATAATAGTGGAGTGAATTATTTTCTAAATAATTAGCAATATAAATAAAAAAAAAAGTTCAGATATTAATCACCTCAATATGAATATTACTCACCTAAAAGAGTTAATCTTTTTTTAAAATTAATTTTAATGTCATAATTCACATTTTGACTTAATTATGATTGACCTAAACCAAAAAAATTGGGTCCATAAGATAACTTGTGTTTTGGATTCTGTTCCAATACCAATTGGGCTTGTAGATCTCATTTGGGCTTCGATTGTGAGTTTCAGATATCCAGCTCTATAAAACTCTCTTTTAAAAAATAGAATAGAATATGAATTTGTTATTTGAACCCACGAAAAATAAATATAACAAGGTAAAACTAAAATAAATAAATGTACTCTAATTTTAAACAACAAAATAATAGATATCATAAATCTTCCAATCCGTTTATTACATCTTACATCAATACATTTTCATGAAGGTTTAATCATATAATGAGTATTAATATACATTATTCGAAAATATAAAAATTATAAATTTCGTAATTTATATACATCAAGTGTTTACTCTTTACTTTTGAAGATTTCCAAAAACAAAATAAAATAAAATAAATACCAGTGTTACTTTATTTTGGATTGAGCACATGACCATTCTTGTAAGGAACATGTTTTTTTGTATGATAAATTACTTTCTCCCTGTTTCAAAAGACACTATTTTTTTTTATACGCACGGAGTAAGAGTATTATTATTTAATATGTAATTGATAGTCATATTAGTGGATATGTGAGCCTCATATTTTAATAATATTAGTTTTTGTATGAGTCTCACGTGTGTAAATATAAATAAGATCCTTAAAGGTGGAAGTCCAGAATGAAAAAAATAAGACTCTTTGTGGCGGATAGAGGAAATATAATTTTTCTTTAATAACATTATCACCTTTTATCAATCCTACAAAGTAATATTCATGAAATAAATATTTGGAAAGATATCATTATCTATTATATATTACTTTTTATTAAAAAATATTATAACTTTGGCAAAAAATTGTGAAAGACTGTTTCACGGAATGACTTTCGTGAGACGATAAAAAGTGATAATATTATAATAAAAATTAATAATTAATTGATTAGAGATGATAATGGTACTATAAATTATTTCATGAACAATTTATAATTTTTAAATAAAAAACGATAACATTTAAAAAAATAATAATAACAATTTAAATAATTAATTCAAAAATTTAAAATGATATCAACATATGAAGAGTTCACACAAGTGTGCTCATATAGTTTTTATTTAGCTCAGAGGCAAAAAAAATAAATAAATAAAATTTTTTGGCCCTTTATAAACATTTCAAATGAGATGTAACCATTGTGCAATGAGATGTTGTCGCCCACCCAATACCCCCACACACCGACCCGACAGAATATGAAGGAGGTTAATCATGATAAATCAATTGATCAATAAGGGTTAGACCTTTTAATCCATCACACAAAGAGTCCTCTTAATTAAGAGGCACGCTGCGGGTGAGATTCAATTCTTAATCATTTGGCAAGTTGTCCCCTTGTTGATAAGAACAGAAAATAGAAATAAAAAGAAAAAAGAAATCAAACGGTAAATGTCATTTGCCCAATCAAACGGAAAACTCCATTTGCCCAATCAAACAGAAAAACTCCATTGCACAATAGCATCCAGACTTCTTAATCCAATAATAATTTGATCATCTATCACAAACCCTAATACACTGTATAAATACTACTACCTACCAATTCAAAAAAGGAAAGTATCAGTCTCACACTTATTATAACAGAATAATAATTGAAATATTAAGACAGCGATGAGCAGCCTAGCCCACGAAAGTGGACCTAAGCCCGGCCCCGACGCCCTAATCTTGCTTCCTATCAATTACATCCTCCTTCGAAACAACCTTGTCCTCAAGGTTGTGCAGTCAGGTAACCGTCCTAGAGAAAACATGAAACCCTCGTCCCTCCTCAAAAAGCTCTTCTTGTTCATTCATTAACTCTTTTTCCTTCACCTTGCAATACTCATACTGTTTGAGGTTCATATCTTCGCCCTCCTCAGCTAACATCACTCTCAGTTGTTTGAATGGACAGTCATGCCAAGGTATAAAGGGTTTCTTACACCTAAAGCACAACCCTTTTGCTCTCAGGTCTTCCCAAGACTCTCGGTGGAAGCATAGTATATTTGGAACGGGTAGTAGACTGCCCAGACAATCCCAAATTTATCCCAGACAGCCTAGAATTTGTCCCGAATAGCCTTGAATTTGTCCCCGGGGGTACGTAGCTGCTTAGAGAAACTATTGTTCGACCCATGCGCACTGCTGCCCCTTGCTGCCACATTACTTACCGTAAGCAGCCTTGAAAAACTGCCTGTACGCATCCCCGAATTGCTAAAAATCTGACTCTCTTGCCCTCCATTCTAAAAGGACAGATTATACTCAATATCCCTAGCTAGTTCCATTGCTGTCTCCAAATTATTTGGGCAAAGTAGCCGTAGTGAAGCCCAAATCGGGCCCTTCAACCCATTCATGAAATATCCCAAATATTGTGCCTCAGACAATCCTGGAACCTAACCCGCCAATTGGATAAAAATTGTTATGTAATCTTCCACAGTTCCGGATTGCTCAACTTCGGATCGTTCGAACCCATTCCCCTTAAATCATGTGTTGAAACGTGCCACCAGCGCCTCCGAGAACTCCTCCCAAGTCAACCCTGGCTTGCGAGAACGCAACCAGGTCACCCAATATGCCTCCTCCATTGCAACCACTTCCGCAGGCACCTTCATTCTTGGGCTGGTCTTATAGATTTCAAACTGCTGATTTGCAGGTGCCAACCAACCAATAGGGTCAGGTCCCTGAAAGGACGGAAGTTGCACTGAACTTATCTGGGATTGAGAGTGAATTGCCGGTGTTAGAGTCACCATTTCGGTCTCCGTGGTGACGACATCCTCGCGGTGCAGATCTTCAGCCGATTATTGTGATCCCAAAATTTTCAGGATCTCTTTCGAAAGTTCGACAAGAATAGTCAAGATTTCTACCAAATTCTGCTTCATCTCTTCCTGATCAGCCTCAAGTTTATCCAATCTCTCTTCGGTGGAACGGGTCCTTGCCATGTAGACCGGAACGGAATCTGGCCGTCGAACCAATTGATAAGAACAGAAAATATAAATAAAAAAAAGAAAATCAAACGGTAAATATTGTTTGCCCAATCAAACGAAAAAACTCCATTTGTCCAATAGCCTCCAGGCTTCTTATTCCAATAATAATTTGATCATCCATCATAAACCCTAATACAATGTATAAATACTACTACCTACCAATTCCAAAAAGGAAAGTATCAATCTCATACTTATTAAAATAGAATAATAATTGAAATATTAAGACAGCAATGATCAATCCAACCCTCATCGAAAGTCGTCCTCAGCCAGCCCCCGTCGCCCTAATCTTTCTTCCTGTCACTTGCTTTACTAGTTAAGCTGCTCGTTCAGGAGATGTAACCATGTAATTACAAATATATGTATAAGTTGAAGCAATCATTTCATAAATTAGATTACCACAAATTACGACAATCTTTGTGTCACTTCAGAGATTCAATAAACCCCATTGTTCACTCAACTTCAAATTCCAATGAACTATATACAGTCAAATAGACTTATCCTATATTTAAATATTCTATAATTAGAGTTACTTATATTATTATAATAATATGCAGATCATGGGCAGATCTAGAATTTCACTTTAAAATTGTGAAGATTTTTATGTGACATCATGATATACACTGATTTGAAGTTTTAGGGTAGCCTTTTATAGAGAAATTATCACAAATGGTCCTGTATGTATTACTAAACCCACAAGTGGTCCTCTATGTTTTGATATTTTCAATTTTAGTCATTTTTAATCAAATTTTAGTCATGTTATCAATTTTAGTCCAATTTCTTTAAAATTCACCGGAACCCCATCGGTTTCTCAATTTTAGTCCATTTCTGGCTCACCCGATTCAGCACGGTCCTATGTGGATACACACATCACGGCTTTAATAAATTCAGCTGCCAACTTACCTGCCGCGTCACCCCCACCTCAATTTAAGTCGTGTTCCCAATTTAAATGAAAGAGAAAATTGGTTCTTCATAGCAGAGGAGAAAGTTCAGCTACGATGATTACCTCTCCTCTGGTTTTCGAAAAAAAAGCTAATTAATGTTCGCTTCTTTGCACGAAGTTATAGTTCGCTAGTGTGGGAAGAGAGCAAAGGGAAGAAGGACGACATATTTGAGGTATGAAGTTCTAAACCTGAGTTTCATTTCAAAAATTGGGGATTCGTGAGTGCAATTATTTGATTAGCAAAATGATTTGATGGTATGTGGATATACTTATTGGCATTAAGTGTTCAATTAAGAAAATTTATAATTATTTGTGTGGCTTGGAGTTTATGCAAGGGTTAGGGTTTACTATGAGCATATGATTTTGAGAAATTTTGATAATTTGTGAAAATGTTGTATTTTTAGGGTTCATGCAATTATATCCTCATTATTAGAAGAAATCTTGATTCCTTTGTTATGTGATTTCGCTTCCGAAGTGTTGAGGTATTGATTTGGTTGCTTTTACTTCAAACATGTTAAAAATGTCACAGAAGTCTGGTGTAAGCATTGGGCGACCAAGTAAACTCAAATACGAAGATAAGTTTTGTGGGCGTTATCGTTTGAAACTTGAAATCAGAGTATGTTCATCAAGAACACCAAATTATAAAAAAACTATTTTACTATTGTGTTGAGCACACGTTTCATTCTTGGTGTAATCCTATAAACGAAGATGAAATTCATGGAGAAGAGGTGTCTACTGGTGAAAGTAATGATGTCAAGAAGATCAACAAAGAGGAGAGGGTGATGATTGACTTATCTCTAGCATCCAAGATAGCTTTATTAAATGTCTCTCACACATTATTCAACAATATATCACACTTGGACACTTCACTAAAGTGAGATCTTGACCATTGCTTGGGATACTTATCAGTAAACCAATAAGCAGCAACTCCAGGTTTCATTTGTCCAACTTTCATTTCTCTCATTTTTTTCATACAATCCTCAAAAACAGCTTCAGCTCTATTTCCTTCAACTTCCAATGCCCAACCGCTATCATCATACACATCATCAGAATTTTCTTCCTCATTATCATCAACCACTGCACATAATTGCATAATCCAACTAGATCTAATACACTTTGTAGCCCATTCGAAAAGTGCTTTGTCATCACTTAGTAACTTATACCCATTACCAATCATTGCATAGTATCTAGCATGTCTAAACAAGCTTATCTGCTTCAAGCACATATCTAGAGTTTTGTAGTTGCAATGAACATGTAAATTAAAATAATCCAACATAATCCTATCTCCCCCCATGTAACCATCATAATTCTTATCAAATCCTCCTCCATAATTCAAAATGATTGTCATATCATTTGAATCAGGAGCTGCAAAAAATTTAAAAATAAATAAATTGGATAAGCCTATTATGGAACTTAGTGTAAGTAGTAAGTCAATCTGAATTTTTCTGAACCAATAATCAAGGAAAACACTAATTTTATAGCAAATGCTATAACAGAGTCAATGGTAAACATGATTTGTATTTTTTAAATATAAATACATATCATTATTCAAGACAATGGAGACAACAACTCTAAAACATAGATGTGGAATGTAGCTCCAGATTTTTTAAATAGTAAGGGACCACAAGTATAAACAATACAATACCTAAATAACAACAAACAAACCTACAACACTAATTTATTTAATAATGGGGACCACACAGTGAGATACAACTTGGAATTCCACACACATACAACTCCCAAATATTTATTACTCTAAACCAAACATCTATCTCATTCAACCAACACCAGTGAGTACAAAGAAAAATAGGAAGAAGGAACTGGCAGATTATATTCATTCATTCATCAAATGCAGAGGGTTAAAAATAATAAGAGAACTCACGATATGGTGGAGACATCTCATACTCCTTGTTCTTCGGTCGAATCAAGTATTCTGCTTCAGACATCGTGAATGTATGGAGGTATCGATATAAATTTTCAAGGTGGGTTTCTCATTCTAGATATGAATTCTGATTTCTTCATAAGAGGTTTAGTGTTCAGAAATCAGAATCTTCAGATGTTAACGGGATGTTTTAGGCTAAATTAATTGTAACCCTAATAGATGTATTATTTACCAATATACCTGTCATTTTCCCTCCAAGCTGACATGGGTGACGTGGCAGGTGAGTTGGCATATGAGTTTATTAAAACGGTGATATGTGTATCCACGTAGGATCGTGCTGAAACGGGTGCGCCGGAAATGAACCAAAATTGAGAAACCGATGGGGTTCCGGTGAATTTTAAAGAAATTGAACTAAAATTGATAACAAAAGACTAAAATTGGATTAAAAAGGACTAAAATTAGAAATGTTAAAACATATAGGACCATTTATGAGTTTAGTAATACATACATGACCATTTGTGATAATTTCTCGCCTTTTATATATGCAACTATTACGAAAGTTCATACTTAAACATTTGCCCGAGATCATATGCTAGATCACACCAAATTTTCTGCTTTATCTTTACACATCATTTTTTTGTGCTACATCATTTTCTAATTATTGCTCTTAGAGTTTAAACTTTTCTTTTTAGAATATAGTTTTTTTCTCTTTCATATGTGTCATTCAGAATATTACTAGAGAAAATAATGTATCAAAATAATATAGAGAATCCGAACCATATGCAAGATAAATGAAGAAATAATTTAAAATTGGGAGTCGAGCGTCCCTCACGTCTACCGTATCCATGATTGTTAATATCTCATATCACTTCGAACTATAGCTGACGACAAACCCATAAATCAAATTATGATGTAGGACTACTACTTTTTAATTAAAAGGCCCATGCAAAATTAATTAAAGATCTCTCATATTTCAATATTCTCTCTTCGTCCCACTAAATTTTTTACTCTTCTTTTATATTCCCTCTATTCCGTTAAAAGAGTTACATTTCCTTTATAAATTACAAAGAAAATATGACGCTTTTAGCAGGACCGAGGGAATAAATAAAAAGGAAGAGTAAAGAGTTTAACTGAACAGAGGAAATAATAGAATACTAATATTAGGGTAGTTGTATTTTATAAACACAATGAAATCTTAATACATATAATTGACAAGTAGTTGCCTTGTTTAAATTTTTGAAAAAGATACGTGTCGCAAGATTGAGAAATTTCATTACTAAAATTATAGGTGGTAGTATATTATTAGTTAAACATTGATTATATATATTAATTATTTTTCTTATTTACATTAATTAGTTTCCTTATTAACATCTTATTGTTTTGGCATTTTAATCTTTTTAGTTTCTATCATTTATAATATTCTTTAATATTATTTAAAGATTTAAAAATCATATTATTTCTTTCTTGATTAATTGTTATTCTATTTTGATATTTTTAATTAATTTAGTTTTTTTTATCACCCTTGAATTGAAAAAAGTTACAATAAAATCATAATTAATGTAGGGTTTTGATTATTTTTATTTTTATACATTATTTTAAATTCAATCAATTTTATAATTTATATACTAATCAAAACCTTTTTACAAAAGACTTTTAATGATTATTTTAATTTTATACATTATTTTAAAATCAATCAATTTTATAATATTATATAACTGATAAAAAAAATTTATTGTATTTTATTCAATTAAAATGTGTATTGCATACTATTATGAATGATAAAATATTATTTATATTGTGATTCTTCGAAAATTTGTGACATTATTTAAGAAAGTGCTCTGTAGTACTTTAATTTTATTAAATTGTATTGTAAGATAAATAGTTTTTTTTTGGATTTATTTATTTGTTTGTCATATAAGGGTAAATATTGCATGAGGCCGTCTCACGTGAGACTATTTTATATTACATTTTTAAAATAGTTATCACTTTCGTTGTAAAATCTTACCACTTTATTATAAAATGTTATCACTTTTCATTTACACTATATATTATTAATGAAATAACATCATCACTTTTCATTAATTGAGTATCACTTTTAATTATAAATAAAAGTTACTCCCTCCATCCCGTCCTTATAGTAACGTTTGCTTTTTGTACGGGGATTAATTAATATAGTATTTTAATGTATAATATTGAGGTGAGAGAAATAATAATTTAATGTAAAGTGGGTAGGTGTATTAGTGGGATGTGTGGACCCATGGAGAGAGAAATAATTAATTTGTGTGGGCCCATATGCTAAAAAGGGAAATATAACCATTAGGATGAGACGCCCAAAATGAAAATGTGTAACTATTAGGATGGGACGTAGAGAGTATCACTTTTTGTTTGTCTCATAAGGGCACACAAATCTTTACTCCAACATAATAGCAATATAATAAAATTATTATTTCAATTATATCAATACATTTAATATCCTTATAATTCATATACTTGAATCACATCATTGATACAAGAATAAAAGAAAATATAATAATAATTTGAATTATTCTTTAAAAAGACATAAACTATTAATTATAAGTTTTAATTTTGTATTTTTTAATCAATATATATAATATATGGGGTTTATATTAAACATAAATATATTTTTATATTATTAAAATAAAATTTTGTAAACCGCGTGACTATATATTAGTACTATAATAATACAAGATGTTAAATTAAATTATAAGTTAACCTACTATTTAATTACCCTCATTATTCACGGCATATTCTTTCGTTGTAATTATTATTCTATCTTTATTTCGTATTATTTTCCTTTAATAATACTACTTATTTAGAGATTTAATCGTTACTCACTCGTCCATAACAAAGATGATCATTTGTTTTTTTTTTATAATAAATTAAATAATATTATTATTTTATGTATAATGGATAATTGTATTAGTAATTAGTAATATACCATATATAAAACCCTTTTACTAAAAAGGGAAAAAAAATCACATTTGAATAAACGCTCAAAATGATAAAACAGAGACATTTAGAGTGGACGAAGGGAATAATATATGAAAACAATAAATCTGAATGTGAGAGAATTAACCTATATGTGTGTGGATGTCCTCGATCCATTCCCAATATGATAAAACAGAAAAAGAGAAAACGAGAAGAACATGAGGTCATGCAGAATGGACCAATCATAATTAAGCATGGATGGATGCTACCCTACCATTTTAATTCATAATAAACAATAGATTTTTAATCTAAATTAGGTCCCTTTGGGTCCAATTCCTATCCCATCATATTGTTTACATCGCTACTTCTACTGTAGTTGTATATATTTATATTACTCCCTCCTTCTATTTTTAATCTATCCATTTGCTTTTTGTGTGTGGATTAATGAATATTATTATTTAATTTGTAGTGGGTAGTTGTATTAGTGGTGTGTGTATGTCTTATATTTTAATTGTATTAGTGAGTGAGTAGGTCTCATATGTCTAAAAGTATAAATGAATAGATTAAGAGTGGACGACCCAAAATGATAAAATTGATAGATTTACAGTGGAAGGAGTATATATATATATGCTTACTTACAATTTCAGCGTTCACATGAGGATTATAAATACTCAAACAATTTATATTAAACAGGGAAAAAAAAGTATCAAATACAAGATCCTACTTCAATGCACATGATCATGTCAAATGGGTTTCACAAAAGAAATGATCAGTACCAGCTGGATATATAATTCTTAGCCAAAAAAAGCTTATTACAAGAAAATATCCATCTTTCTATATATAGAGGCCTTGGAAAATGTAAATTTAAAAATCCTTCCATCAGAAGGATTTACATTCTCTATGTTTTTATAAGAAAAAAAAAAAAAAAAAAAAGAAATTAAACGTTATGTGAGAGGGAAGAGTATTTAACTTTTTGTACTTATACGAAAATACTTGTATAGATCAATTATTATATAATGATTTCAAGCTAAGCTTTAGGGCAATGAATGCACAGAGGATAATATTACAAGTTGCAATTTTCATTGAGGCATAATTATATAAGTAACAACTTAAATTTCATTGAGTCATGTAAAATTATATACGTTCTAAAAAGTATCAATTATAAAGATGATCAGACCAAAGAAAGAATTAATTTTAAGGGTGATTGGTTCTTTTGAGGTAATACTTATAAGATAAAAATAAGAAATTTTACACGATAATTACACTTTTACATATATAGACATATTTTTCTTCTAAATTTGTTAATAAAAGAAATTGGGGCTTATGAAATAGTACAACTTATGGTTGGATGGGTAGATGGATTTCAACATTACATAAAACTAGTGAAAAATTAAGGGGTTTAATACTTATGTTCACACACCTTGTTAAATACAAGTAATTTTATTAACTCACATATTAAATTTATAAAATCAAACACACTCTAAAAAATATTAAACGATAGAAATAAAATAGTATATGCATCATTATGGTGTAAATTATAATACGTACATGATCGACCACAAATTGATAATACAGTTATATCATAAAAACTAACAATAAATTTTAATAGTGAAAATAAAATTTTGTTAATTCTAATATATCAACTTAAAAAAAAAGCACAAAAATATGTACGACGCGTTGAAAAATTATTTGCCAATTGTAAAGAATTAGAGTACGTAGTACTAGTTAGTAGCTATGTGAATATAAATTAAATTCGTGAATTCAATCAAGTAGCTAGTTTTCGACTTTTTTGAGTACCCATAGCACGAACACCTAAAGGTGATATGAATTAGCATTTGAAATGGGAGGGTGGTTCATGATTGAGTGTGACAATTAATTCATTATTTAAAAAGGTGGAGTTATATTATGTGCATCTATTAAATCAGGTCACGATAAAAAAAATTTAAAGAGAAAATGTATATCATGAATAAATAAAAATTAAATGCCGCATTTCCATACGTTTAAATTGAATCATTTATTAATATATGAATCCACAATAAAAACCATAAACATATAATGTAATAAACATTAAAAAGTTAAGGAAAAATCTAAAACTATAAAATTAAAATGTAAATATACGAATTAATATTTTTGTGATAGCTTTGTACATGATATTTTGTTAAAAAATATTACTCCCTTGATTTTATATTGAAATTCAAAGTTATTGTAAATATGAAATTTTAAAAAAATTGCCTTTTGATTTGCTTTTAAAATAATTTGATATTTTAGACAGTAAATTATAAATTAAGTTATGTGAGTTGTAAAAGGGTGATAATTTTTAAAATTAAAATGTGTTACAAGAACATTGTTGGCTTGTGTGTTATTCCTTATTTGAGAATGAAATGAAAAATTAAATAGTAAGTAATGTGAATTTATTTACGCGAGAAAGAGAGTAATATACAATTTAATTTAATTAATTAGAAGGTTTGGTGTATCATTCTATTTCCACATGAATTCCAGAAGAGAACATGGGCTCTCATGACCTGCTCCATGCCAGCTTAATTGCTCCATCACATCGTTCATAAAATTATTGATTAATGTTGTATCACTTTAATTCATTCCAACGAAACTTCCTATGTTTACACATATATATGACTTGCTTTTCAACTCCAATAGATCTTTTTAACTGGTTAGGATTCCCTATAACATATTTGATGTTACATCATTCTTATTACTCCTTCCTTCCCACAACAAGAGTAGCGGAACTTTTTTGCACGTAGATTAAGAGATATTATATTTAATGGGTTGTTGGGATAGTTGAGGTGAGAGAAATAATATTTTAATGTATATTGAGTAGGTGTATTAGTGTGAAGTGTGGGGCTATGGAGAGAGAAAAAGTTAATTTGTGTGAGTCTCTTTTACTAAAAAATGAAATGTACCTCTTGTGTTGGGACGGGTGAAAATGATAAAATGCACTCCTTGTTGTGGGACGGAGGGAGTACATCTTTAATGTTACATTTCCTATTGAATCGTTGGATAAATGACACGTAAGCTTAAATCAGACTAAAAAAATATACATCAACGAAAGATTGAGATACAGGCTTGAAATATTTAATTAAACGAACACTCATCGAATCATTTTGTTCCTTTATCTCTATATGAAGTACTCTAAATGGATGCATACTTTTTTGAACATTAGTTGATGAAAAAGAAGTGAAAAGGGTGGGTGCAGTGTTTAATTTTCATGAGGGAAACAGGACTTTTAGGCTTTTACAGTGATGGGTTTAAAAATTAGGGGAAAAGTCAATTTGGCTTTACATGTGCATTTAAGAATCCCAATTTGCAGTCCAGATTTTGTTATTGACTTCGTAGTCATTAATAATGACGAGTTTGATGGGTCTGAAAATCATGTGGAAAGGATTGGATCACCTGTGATGCTACTTCCTTTGACCCCTTCTCCTCTCAACTTGCCATTAAGATACTCCCAATTCCACATTATTAATTTTTTTATTTAAGAATATATACCACTATTATTAATATTAAAATGTTAAGAAATAGTGCTATTGATTGTGAGAATTTTATGGGTTTAAAATTAAAATCGTATGTAGTGTGTTTTGTAAATCTGTTCATATATTAATCTTGCTATTTAAAATTGGTAAAATAATTATACTCTTAAATATTCTAAATCCTAAAAGTAAGCATTAAATTCTACATAATTAAATATGTGAATCCAATTCACATAACGCTGGTTTGACATACAATTTTACTTTATTTAAAATAGTTCCAAGAAAATCAATTTTTCTAAAATGGTCCCACAAAAAATTCTCACAAAAATTGTCTTTTTACTTAAAAATATGTCTAATTTTTCTAATTTTATAGGACTAATCAGTGATTTTAGAAAAAAATATTGGACAAAATTGAAACAAAATTGAAAAATTTAGAATAAAAATGAATATTTTGAAATCTTTTCAAATAAAATAAAAATTATGGGGCGATTTATATTTTAAACTCAAATTTATAGTCTGGTCAATTTGTTGTGCATTATAGTTGTTTTTTTAATAAATATGTACGGTGTTACTCTTTATCATATCAAATTACTCTTTTGAGAAAGAATTATAATTTCTCATATACTGATTTGTATAGAGTAATCGCCCGTTATAATAATAATAATAATAATAATAATAATAATAATAATAAAAAAGTATGTTGAAGATAGAAAATAATTGCGCAAAATTTGAAATATAATGCTCTAAAATAGTCCATGGAAAATATATAGTGTTATAGTTAAAGTCCAACAACCACTACAAAAGAATATTTTTTAGCAACCGAATTTACCAACGAAATTCAATCCGTTGGTAATTACCAATGGATTAGCAACAAAATGACATTTTTATTTTAGCAATGGAATGCCAATAGATTTATTCTCTATTTTAGAGACGCAATTCAATCCGTTGCTAATTACCAACGGATTACCAAGAGAATCATCATATAAATTACCAACGGAATTGATTTTTCGTTGCTAAAAATTTACCAACCACCACTTTACCAACGGATTCCGTTGCTAATCCGTTGGTAAGCCAATTTAACAATAAAATTAAGACTTTTAGCAACGGAATGTTCAGTTGCTAAAAAATAATTTTTTTGTAGTGAACCCAATCGGTGTCTAAAAAATAATAATTTTCCTAGATAGGCAAATGATGACTCAGCAAAACAAGAATTGAATTATATTACAAAATGAAGAGAAATAAATGTTTCATTAACTCACAAAATGTATGCGATACTTTGGAGTGACAATTTTTGTAACATCTTCTTACAATATGATATGTAGTGGGGTTGCTAAGGTGGAGAAATACAAGCCTCTAAAATTTACTTGTAAACTTAGGGGTATAATTTTATCGAGTGGCTATGCCAGTATTACAATTGAGTCGGGTTGCTTTTGCCAGAATTAAGATTTTCCTACAATTTGTTCACTGCCTATTGGTCGCTAAAATTTACGTGAAATTTAAGAGGGGAGAAATTGTTTTCGGATTGATCATTAAATAGATTTCGTATATCCAATTCTCAAAATCTTTGATATTTGGAAATTTGAGATAGTGATTGTGTGAATTTATTATTTTTATTTATTTTTTAATATGAAATTGTTGGGTATATGTAGACCTGTGGTAGTTTTTACATACATCTTAGGGTGAACTTTATAAAATCGAATAAAGAGTTGACTCTTTTTTTTTTAAGGTGAAATTGCTCTGCATACTTACAGACCATATCAATTGCCTCCAAGATACAATGATTTTGAATTTCAAACTTGTCGCACTACAAGTCTAAAATATTGGTAAACAAACGAATATTTTAGAACTTCGAAACTTGATTGGGTAATTCTAGAACTTATGAACTAGAATGTTTGTTTTCTATGCATAATTGAAATGAATGCTGCAAATGATTCTGGGTCTAATTATAATAGTAGACGAGATTTGGTGCCCACTACTACAAAAAACTTGCCCGACAGTGACGGGAAAATGTCCGTCACCCGAACATGCGTCACAAAGTTTTTGTGACGGTTCCATCACAATTTTTGAGTTTTTGTGACTGACAACATTTTGTGATGGGTTCTTCTGACGGATTATTTTTATTGTTGTGATGGAATTTGTGACGGAAATTTCCATCAACATTAATAACCCTTCACACACATATATGCCGCGTCCACCGCCAAGGGGCTTCGAACTTGGCAGATGAAAGATGAGGAGCGCCTGTGGCATGTTTTTAGCCAATTTGGCTAGCTTAAGCTATCGTTAGCTTCTAATAAAAAATTTATATACTCAATTATTTTGTATTAAAATGACACCAATCAAATTTCAACATAAATATATTAGTAATATTCATTAATGTAAATATATTAATACGAGTATAGATTCCCGCGTAATATGCGGATGACTTATTAAAACCAATAAAAAAATATAATTAAAGATGGTATTTATTTAATTTATAGATATACATAATTTAAAAATATACATGAATAATAATAATAATAATAACAATAATAAATAAATATATAAAAGTAGCTAACTGATAAAAAATATGATTAAAGGTAATATTTAATTTGAAGATAAACATGAATAGTCCTAAAGAATTATATGTGTGATTTATGTATATTTATTAATATTTGCTCTACTTATATAATTTTTTAAAGATATATATGATTTTATTTATTGGTTTAATTATTTATTTGTAACCAAGAAAGAATAAAAATAAAAAATAAATTATTAGTTGGATATATTTTTATTGATTAACTTAATTATCTATTTCCAATAAGTAAAAAATGATTAAAGGTGATATTTAATTTGAAGATGTACATGAATAATTATATTAATAAGTATATATTTTATTTATAATTATCTATTCCTTAACCAATCAAAAAAATATGATTAAATGTGATTTTAATTTATAGATACACATGATTTAAAGATATATACATAATAATAATAATAATAAATATAAGTAAAAAAAATTATATATGTAATATTAAAACAAAAAATATATATATACGAAATTTAATCTCGTTGCGACACCTCATACTTTTAAAAAGTTATTTATAGCAGTGTATTCGTAATTAGTATATATAAGATGGTATCAATCAAAAAAAGTAAAAGTTGTTTGTTATATTATATTATAGTAAAATTTCATCTTATATATATTTGATACTATTATCTATATTATTTAATATATTATATTCATTCCATACCACACTTATCTTCACACTTATTAAGTATACATATATTTTTTT
The DNA here is from genome assembly GCA_023678885.1 of Pogostemon cablin. NCBI lineage: Eukaryota > Viridiplantae > Streptophyta > Magnoliopsida > Lamiales > Lamiaceae > Pogostemon > Pogostemon cablin. The sequence continues at coordinate 4,866,341 of CM042960.1, read as the reverse complement.
TTAATACTAATATAATACAATATACTATAATACTAGCATGTAACTTGCGTAGCATGCAGGATTATTTTATACATACATGTATATTTCATAGTTAAATTAGAATAGTTCTTATAATTTATAAGTATATTTCAATTATAATAATATTTAAGTGTATTAATATTTCAAGCCCATCTGCGCTCAAGCCCAACCGTACATTCCTTGCCTCATCTGCAAAGTCAGGGTATCTCTGATCCAGTCGCTTCCAAGCCGGGGAATCTGCAGGGTGACCTTGATCTCCAGTCTCATTTCCTCTGCAATTTGTATGTCATGTCATATCTTTTGCGGTGGCTGACGATGCATACAACCTTTGAAGCCTCGGAGTGAGAAGAGAGTATCACACCTTATTATGTGGTCGTTTTTTATTTTTTTTACCATTATGGTCTTTGTAGCGTGGGAATGAGCAAACTTTACATTCTTCCCGTATTGAGTCTTCACCCCAATAGATCATGCAACCACGAATGCAACAGTGAATATTCTCCACTGGAGTCCCATACTACTCATTAGTTTCTTGCTTTTGTAAAAAGTCTTCGGAACTTTATGGCCCGGTGGACATAACTCACTGCATAAACCTGCAATCTGATTGTATCCCCTCTCAGATATCATGTTCTCCACTTTAATACTCATTAAAAGAGCATTTATTGATAATTGTGTGAGAGAGCTTCCTGGATATAACTCCTGGTCTGCAGCGTTGAGCATGTCGTAGAACATTTTAGCATCTGGGTTGGGTTCCGTCTCACATCTTCCATAACACTTGGTCCGGCGGCATCCCTCACCATCTCGTGATAGGGATAATTATTGGATGATTCAACTCCATATCCCTCTTCAGAAATGGGAACTTCTTGCCTAGCCCCAACATGTGAATGGGAAGTTCCCTCACTTAAACCAGTGTTCCTAACAGTGTTATAATGCTCTGGACTCCATATCTCTTTGCCATGAAGATTCCAATTATAGTAGTGTTCGATAAACCCCTTCTGATACAAATGATCTCTAATCTCATTTGATGTAACAAAATTTTTATTACAACATTTTCTACCTTTGCACGGGCATCTAATTTTTTCATCTTGCATACATTCAGGATGACTACGCGCAAATTGAATGAATTGTTTGAGATCGTTGCAGAAGTCCAGGTTAAGTTCCCCACCAATTACACGAGGACAATACATCCACCCCCGATTGGTTAAATAGCTCATTCTCTGTTTAACTATATTGCTTTAGTATTCTACAATCGAATTAATATATATAGTCATGAATAAATATTAAACATTTCGATATAGTCACAAAAATACTTTTAATATATCATATAGTTGAAAGATAAATGTGAAAATATTTTAAGAACTAAAGGAGTTTTTTTTTTCTTTTGCACGGTGAAATTAATTTCAAGATTCATTTATAGTTTTGATTTCTTATTTCTCATGGTCGTACATAGACCTAGCAAAATAAATTATTAATTGTCCAAATAACAATAATGTACATGGTTTACACTTTATATATATATATATATATATATATATATATATATATATATATATATATATATATATATATATATTTAAAGTAGAGTATTCTCCAATATTTACACAATTAGAGATTGACCTAAATCCAATATTCTCTAATATTTAAAGTAGTGTATTTACAGAATTAGAGATTGGCCTAATATTTATATTTAAAGTAGTGTATTCTCTAATATTTACAGTATTCTCTAATATTCTATATATATATATATATATATATATATATATATATATATATATATATATATATATATATATATATATATTTAAAGTAGCGTATTCTCTAAATCAAATTAACCTAAATCTCAAGTTTCAAAGAAGATACAAGAGTGCAGCAAGTGGAAGGCGGACTATGACTAGTTAACATGACTATGCTCTCATCCTTAAGAATGTAAATAAACAATTGATGCACTGCACTTCAACAAACAAACTAATCATCAATTGTTCTCTGATTTCAAGTCAGATTATATGGCACTCAAAAACTACACACATGTCACAAAGCAATTGCAGAATGGTTGGCGACTGCTCATTTTGAAATTCTCCTTCAGAGTCAGAATTGGAAGGATGTATAATCACCCATTTAAGTAGGCCACTCCAGCAAAAAGCTTTAAAAAAATTATTCAATTTGGTCATCGGACAATGCACAAAAAGAAAGGAAAAATAAACATTTTGCGCTCAATGTGCAATGCACCCTCCCATATTTATATGCTTATCCCATTCACCAATTCATCGCTACTAAATTCAAAACAGTGCCATTTTGCTCCAAAATTTCTATTCAATGATATCTCAATACCACACAACTAAGTGTTCACATAAACTAATTTAAGAATCATGTAGTTTCCCTTCACAGGTTGAAGGTCATATAGAAGTGTGTAAAGAAAGCATAAGAAAGAGAAAAAATAGAGTAATGTGTACCTTTGACTACTTTGCGGATCGACGGATTCCGCCAACGGACGGCACGGGAAGGATTAGGGAAGGCAGTGAGAAAGTTGAGGGAAGATTAGGGTAGAAAAAGGGGAAACGAGAAAGAGGGCGGATTTTATTACATAATTTGTGACGGGCTTTTGTCCGTCACAAACCCATTAGCAGATTAAAAAAAATTTAAAAAATATATTTTATGACGGAATATGTCCGTCACAATAAACGCCATCACAAATGTCGTCACAAATACAAGCAGATGACGAAATTGTATAAGGTCACCTATTTTCCGTCACTATTATCGAAAAACCGTCAGAAAGTCCGTCAATTGTGACGGCACACTATCCGTCACAAAAGTCCGTCACTGTCGGGTAAGTTTTTTGTAGTATACAAAAAAATTATTTTTTAACAATGAAATATTTCGTTGCTAAAAACTTTAATTTCATTGTTAAATTGGCTTACCAACGGATTAACAAAGGAATCTGTTGGTAAAATTATATTGGTAAAAGTGGTGGTTGGTAAATTTTTAGCAACAAAAAATTAATTCCGTTGGTAATAATTCCGTTAGTAATTATATACAATGATTCCGTTGGCATTCCGTTGTTAAAACAAAAATGTCATTTTTGTTGCTAATCCATTGCTAATTATCAACGGATTGAATTCCATTGCTAAATTCGGTTAATGATAAATACTTTTTTTGTAGTGTGCCTTTCCAAAAATAAGTGCTTTCCAAAAATACACCATCCGATGCTCCAAATTGCACCTCCTAAACCTGTGCCGGACTATCACGTAGCCACTCAAACCATGCATTCGATGGTTTGAATTTGAAGCCCCGCGCGTCCACCCTCGACGCATTAAATTAATGATCATTAAATTTTGCACATATCGTGCTAATTTAGACATTCATTATAACTCATGACACTTATATAATAAGTGAAATAGGAGATTAATTAAATAAAAAATGGAATAGGTAATTTCATTTGAGTTAAAACTTAAATTTGTTTTATCAATATGTAAGGATAAGAATCTCGTTCTGGTTCCATATAAATAGTTTACGACAAGAGAATAAGATTTTGAAATTAAAAAAAAAAAGACTAAATTTGATAAAAGGATAAAGTTTAGAAAAAAAACTAAAATTAGACTAAAAAAAAAAAGACCAAAACTAAAATTGCAAATAAAAAATAACTACAATGAAAATCGATTATACTTACATTACCAATTATGAATTTTACCAACCTTATACATACATGAATTAGGGGGGAGTTCAATGTTGTATAAAAAGGATTATATCTTATTTGTAAAAGAGTAACAATTGATAAGAACTGTTCAATATGAAATCAGTTCCGTTTTATAGTACCTTCTCTTGGTATAAATATAAGAGCTATATTTTTTTTTTTATGTTTTATACAACCAAGGTATGTGATCCTAACAAGAATTGGATATTTTTGGGGAAAATCAATTTCAAATAACTAAAAAAATAAAACCAAATATTGGCAGCTTAGCTTTATCTTTATCTTCTATGGATGAGCTTCCAAATAAACAAAGCAATCAAAGTCAAACCCTAATTCCAATTTCTCATAAAAAAAAAGGCACAAGAAATGATGCACAATGTACACACACATAGTTCAAAGAAGATAAGATAATCAAGAAGAAATGTGAGATCATCATCTTATTCCTATTAAGCACATAATATTCATAGAGACTAAAACTAAATTTACAGTTTAAGTTTCTGATTGTCTTTTCTGTCCTCAGGCTATGAGTTTAATTCGAGCTGGCTAAAAACCCTCCAAAAAAGATTATTCTCCATCTTAATCTTAATCTTAATTAACCTAATTAATCGAAACTGCTGAGTTGTTTTGAAGAAATCCCATAATATTCTTCTTCAAAACAAATCAGCAGTTTCATCCAAGGCCATCTCCAGTAAATCCCCATCTTGCCCCTGCGCACCTGCATCATCAAGCAGCCACTTCTCCAGCAAACTCAGGGGCATTTCCGTCTCTGGTGTAAAATTCGCCGCCTCCAGCTTCGCTTCTTGTTCCGAGTTGACAAACGTTGTGCTGATCGCCCCCTCGCTCGGGCTGGAACTCAGCCCGACCGACGGGTTGTTCAACGAGCTGCTACAGTCTGACGACACCGTTTGATCCGACGAGTTGGGAGACTTCTTAGTCCAGTTTTGAAGCAAACGAGCTATGTTCTCCGTGCTGGATGCGTATGTGGTTGGTGACGATTGATCCGGATGGACAGACGGGATCATAGATGAACTATTACTCGTCTCAATTTTGTCGAGGGAGAGGGCCTCACATAGGGCTTGTTTGGCAGTGTTGATATCCGTCTGAAGCCTCCTCTCCCACTGGCCTTTCGACATCGCCTTCGCATCCAATGATACGCCATTTTCTTGCATCTTTCCCAGCTTCTTTTTCAGATGAGTGTTCCAGTAGTTCTTGATGTCGTTGTCGGTTCGTTGCGGAAGGTAAGAAGCTATGGCAGCCCATCTGCAAACAATTAGAAATCATTCAAAACCCTAATTCCATCACCAGATCTAACCCTAATTTAGATGAAAAGTCAGATCTAACCCTACCTGTTGCCAAGAAGAGCTTGAAGGTGGATGATCATCTTCTCCTCATGTTGGGTAAAGTTGCCACGCTTGATCCCCGGCCGGAGATAGTTAGTCCACCGGAGACGGCAGCTCTTGCTGCATCGGAGCAACCCTGAAACCCACCGGAGTTAGGATCATATGAGAGAGATGATGATTAAATTAATTGGAATTAATATGCATTCAATGAAGACGGTGGCGGAGCTGCACAATATTTATTACAAGCTTTAAATGATTGCAACTAACCCAAAATTCAAAACACCAAAGTAATTAAAACCCTAATTGTTTTTAATTGGATGTTAATTGTAATTAAATTACCAGTGTTAGTAGGCACAGCTCTCCAATTCCCAGGACCATGTTCTTGAATGTAAGAAACCAAGATTATGTCTTCTTCAGGCGTCCATGGCCCTTTCTTCACTCCAATTTTGTCACAGCAGGGTGGCCTTCCCATATCACTCACTCTCTCTCTCCCTCCCTCTCTCTCTCTCTATATATATATATATATGTAGAGTGATATAAATTGTTCAGGGGGTGGTAGTGTTGTGTTGTAGTGTGAAGAAGAACAGGAGTCACAGTGAAGAGGTGGGAAAGGTGGAAAGGAATATATAGAGAAAAGACCAAAGTTGTTGCTTAGGCTGACCATGAAATGGCTATTTTATCTTCGAAAGAGTCAAAACAGGACAGCAAAGAGCATTTACTCTTTTGCTTGCAAAAAGTCAGCTTCTCTCTCTCTCTTTCTCTTGTTTTTCAAGCACACTAAAACGCGTGGCAATCAATGTCAACATTTTAATGTAATTTATTGGGGAAAAATGGGATTCACCCTACCTATGTCATTATTTGTACTGCCTTAAGCCCTCACTATATTTATCTATGTTTGTATGCTAAATGGATTTATAATTAGTTGTAATCTATGTCTACACACAGACATATATACAGTATAATTATAATTGTGCCCATTTGACACATAATTATCTTTAATCTAAACCTCTGACTAGCTAAGGTTTAAAAAAAGAATATATACTAGCTAGCTAGTAATTAGGTTTTAGTTTGCCGTTAGGACCTTAACTTGGATCGTGTTAGACCTAAAGTTCGTTGGCTTCAAACTCCTTTATTTCGAGTTCGGCTTTTAGTTGGCCTCTTAGGGACCTCAACTTGTACATAAACATCTTGAGAGCCTTAGCTACGTTATGATTTTTTGTGCAAGAAAGCTCGACTTCGGTAATCATAGGTGAGTCTTGACTCTTTTCTATGAGTTTCATCTACTCTAATCATTAATCTTGGTACTGCATAGGTAAGCAAAGTAATTGCTCTCCGTCCCAAGAATATATTCATACTATAACTTTCATATATATAATATCAAAATACTATAAAATTTTCATACTTTTTACACTTTATTGAGTCAGAGTTAACAATATCATACACATTTTATTCTATATATAATACACTCAAAATACTTTTTTTGCATCATTATACTAAATAATTTATTCTTTTTAATCTGGTGTCCAAAAATATGTACATGCATGTAATATTCATGGAACATAAATTGAAATATAATTAAAATGTTTGTCATGAGTAGACTTCGAAAAGGCCATGCATAACTAATTCATGCGGGAAAATACGACTGATCGAGTGATCGGTTTATTGGTCAATTTTATGTTCCTCGATTTTCTAGACAATATTAACATGATATAACAATATGTCTTATTCATGAGCTAATTTATTTTTATCTTATTTTTCATTTGAAAGAACGCATACCCCATTATTAATTAGATTCTCGAACATCAATATTAATTAATTGTACGTAGAAATGTTTGAATCATGTTATAATTAATAGTTAAGTTTATAAAATGAGAAAGATCAGTACAGTTTGATAAACTCAAATTAACTCATCACACATATGACATATATAGCACCGTTTTTGCATAAGATTTTGTCTTGTATTACTAATTAAACTATTGAGTTGTAAACGTCATTTAAATCTTTAGGATCTAGAGATAAAACTATTTAAATTAAATTAGCTTGAATAAAAATTGAAGGGTCCAGTAATTAATATTGTCTAATTTTTGCGATACTTTTAATATTGTCTAATTGAAGGGTTATAATTTGGGACTTCTAATATTGTCCAGTAATTTAATTTTTTTAAGGGTTTAGTATCAATTTTTAAGCTATAATTGTAATTTCACCATTGTGATTCAAATTGTATTTTACCCTAGTAGTTCATAGTGAAATAAAATATATTTTTCAATTGTAGTTTATGACATATTTAAGGGTATAATTATTTTTTAACCAAAAGATAAAGGAGCAGTCTTAGGTGAGAGCCGTCTCACGATGAGACTATTTTACCCTTTTGTAATTAGTTATTAATTTTTAGTAAAAATATTATCACTTTTCTTTTAAATGTTATCACTCTATTTATTATACCCAATCTATTTATTACATACTAAAATAATAAACATTTTATTTTGTGCACCCATACCAAAAACACATACTAAAATCACACACTCTCACATGATGACAGAAATCCTGTCATTAATACTTTCGTTCTGTCATTATTGCTTCTCTAGTTAAAGGTCTTTAATGACAGGAAAGTGACCTATAATTATAGGTCCTGTCATTATAAGCCACTTTCCTGTCATTAAACACCTTTAACTAGAGAAGCAATAATGACAGGATCTCTGTCATTAAAGGTCATTTTTCTTGTAGTAACGTATATAAAAAACATACACTCAACCCACTCACACATAACACCAAAAATACTTACTCACTCGTATAATAAAGAAGAAAAATAGATTAAAAAGAAAAGAAACAAATCACTACAAAAAAGTATTTTTTAGCAATCGAATTTAGCAACGTAATTCAATCAGTTGGTAATTACCAATGGATTATCAACAAAAATGTCATTTTTGTTTTAGCAACGGAATGTCAACAGATTTATTCTCTATTTTAGCAACGGAATTCAATCAGTTGCTAATTACCAACGGATTACCAAGAGAATCATTATATAAATTACCAATGGAATTATTAGCTACGGATTACCAACGGGATTATTTACCAACGGAATTGATTTTTCGTTGCTAAAAATTTACCAACCACCACTTTACCAACGGATTCCGTTGTTAATTCGTTGGTAAGCCAATTTAACAATGGAATTAAGGCTTTTACCAACGGAATATTCCGTTGGTAAAAAATAGTTTGTTTTAGTGAATAAATCATCTCATTACTCTAAATATGAAGCAGCAAGATAATCACTTAATGGATAGTACTGTAATAAGTATTTCACTAATTTTTTTACCTTCTAACATGTGTATTGTAATTTTTTTTTTCCTTTTTTCGCTTAAATTCGTAGAATTTCAAAACTGGTTAGCCTGCACAAAAATCGGTGAGGGGCGGTTGGAAATTTGAGAAATTTCGGCCACCAATGGCCGAAAATTTAAAGATTTCTCAAAAGGGATGGGTTGATTAAAATGTCGAATTTTCAAAACTCAAACACATGAAATTTTAATTAATAGTTCTATCTTTTTTAAAATTTAAAATCCATTCTAAATATGGGGTAAGGAGAAATTTTGTTGATACTTTTTTAAATGGTGGACGGGGCAGCTTGTAGTCAGGGTAGTGGATGAATGTTTTTAGTCTTTCTTTGGGAGTAGATGGAGCATAGTTAAAATATAAATTAGTAAGGATGTTAGGTGATAGTAGGAATATATACTTTATGTTGATTATTGGAAGGGAGAGGGTTCATTAAAGGTGAAATTCCACATCTTTTTTAGCTATGTAGAAATAAAGAGAGTCGGATTGGGGATATGGGGAGGGTGAGAAGTGGAGATGGAGTTGGGAATAAAGAAGATCTTTATTTGATTTGGAACTTGATACTTTTAATTCTATGTTGTCTATTCTTAACATGTTTACCTTATGACAAGAGGTTGCAGATTTATGGAGATGGCTTGGAAACTCTAATCAACGGTGGATGAAAAGTATTCATGTATTCAAATTGATATGGGACACATGAATTTGCACTGCGAAAAGTAATAGCCCATAAATGGAGATCAGTTTGAAATAGGTTGCCAACAAGAACTAATTTGTTAAGAATAAATTCAAGATGTTCACTTTATGAAATCCTTATTAAAATTGGGAGACAAGTTCTGTTTGAATACTCAATTTCACATGAGATATAAATGACTTCCTTTTAAATAACTGGGAATTCCGACTATATTTTATCCTTATATTCTATCTAACCTATTTGTGGTTATATATAATTAACGTGTAGAGAATTTTGCACTTTTGGTCTCGTATGACACATAATCTCTTCAAAATTGGCTCAATACTTTCATTTTTAGTCTCAATGATTATTTATTTGCAAATTTGGTCTCATATGACTTCAATCTAGCATATTTAGTCTCATTCAATTACACTATTGGTCCCAATAAATTAAATTCATATTTTATGTTTATTTTATTTTATTTATGTTTATTTATTTAATACTTATTATTATAATTATAATAATAATAATAATTAATATTATTATTATTTTGAACATGTTTTAAAAAGTAATAAAAATGTAACATTAAATAAAACAATAAATGAGAAAATAAACAAATAAAATAAAATATGAATCTAAATTCTTATAACCAATAGTGTTACTTTATATCATATTTATTTATTTATTATTATTATTATCATTATTATTATTATTATTATTATTATTTGAACATGTCTTTTTAAAACAATAAAAATTTGGTTATATTAAAAAAAAAAGGTAAGTGAATAAATAAAATAAAATATGAATCTAAATTTTTTGGATCAATAATACATCTGTATAAGACTAAATATGTAACATTGAAGTTTTATCGCACCAAGTTTGTAAAGATTTAATTGTCAAATAAAAATAAATAAATAAATAAATAAAATAAAATAAAAAGAATTATAAGTATATATTCATGTTTTATTTTATTCTTTTTTTTTTCAACATGTCTTTTTTGAATTTATTAATAATTTGGTAACATTAAAAAAAATAATAAGTAAATAAATAAATAAAAAATAATAAAGAGTCACACTGCAGTGCACCGGTGCACCTAGATAATATGAACCATTAGATTAGATTCTTGTTTAATCCTAACCACTAAATAAAATAAAATAATTAATAAAAAATTTAATAACTACACACTGCTCCTTAACATTTACTCTTTAAACCCTCAGGTACACCGGTGCGGGTACACCCTAGAATAAACCTAAAATAAAATATGAATCTAAATTTTTGAAACTAATAATGGAGTTGTATGAGACTAAATATGCAAAGGTGAAGTTTTATGGGAGCAAGTCTGCAAATAAATAATTATTTGGGACTAAAAGTAAAAAGTATTTGAACCATTTTAAAGAGGTTATATATCCTACAGGACCAAAAGTGCAAAATTCTCTTAACATGTAGAATGAGAAATTGCGGTTTGTACGATACTCCAGGCTCCAACATTAGGGGAGGCCAATTTTCAGATTATTCAAGTTTATTATTCCAATATATAAATCTCTGTTTTTTTTTAAACAAAATTAAAACAACAATATTCGAAAGGGATTTAAAAAAGAAAAAAAAAGACGACATTGAGGAGTAAAATAGGGAAGAGGTGCTGAAGAGATTCCCTGCAATCTCCATGTATACTATAATTTTCATTATTTTGAACCTAGCTACCAGAATACTTAAATACTTTCATACTACGCGTACGATAAATATTATTAATACTATTTTTTTACACTCATTTTATTTTTTTTTATTATATACTTTATCTGTTCCATAATATGTTTAAAACTTTTCATTTTTCTCTATTTCATGGTAAATTTCACCATATAAACACACTAAGGTTTGCATTTATTTTATAACCTGAAAAATATATGCATTTATTGTAACATTTACTAATCATGTGTTAATAAGTTATATTTCTTCACATTTTATCGTGTGTTAAAAAATTTAAGTATGATATATATCATAATTTTTTACATTTTAAAGTGCAGTAACAGATATTGTTTACCCCAAAACAGAATGGAAGACACTAAAAACAAATGTTCTTAGACAAATTCTCTTGTGAGACGCTATTTACATGAGACGGTTTGTGAGAGGTGTTAAAGTATGTCTATTATTTAGATAAAATATGTTTAATGGTTGTTAAAATATGTTTTTTAAAATATATTGGATTATGCATTAAAATATGATTTCAGCGTATTATAATATAATTTATTATTGACATACTTTAACTACAAATAAGCATACTTTATTTCTACAATAAACATACTTTAGAGATGGGTCGACCCGTCTCGCACCCGTCTTCCAAATAACCCGTCTCACTATAGAGTTCCTCATGTTGTTAATGTATTAATATGGAGTATTACATATTACAACACTTTTAAATATTTTAAAATGCAGTTTTTTTTTCTTTTTTTAGTGCTCTAAGTGTCTTTTAAAAGAAAAATTCCACATCTTTAAATGAATACTAAAATTCTAACAACCGAGATTCTAGAAACTCAATTTTCAAAGCTTTGATATCTCTCTATGCGTTTTTATTTGAAGTTTAATTTATCACTCGCCCACTATTTTCTCTTATTTTCTTCACACTTATTGTAATCAGTAGTTACTTGTAGAATATTGAATCAATTTTCATTAAATTATGCTAACGCCTTAACTATGATGAAATATAACTTGTTGAATTGGTTAGTGTTGGTCCATGGTTAAACCTCAAATCATAAACTAGTATACTGAAATAATACACGAAAGTTGCATCGGAAATTCTGATGGTGTTTTTCATGTCTCGATATAAATTTTTGACAAAGTTCTTGTGAGAAGTTATTTACATGAGACGGTTTGTGAGACGTGTTAAAGTATTAAATAAAATATGTTTAATACTTGTTAAAGTATGTTTTCTAAAGTATAATGAATTATGCATTAAAGTATGATTTTAGAGTGTTATAACATAATTTATTATTGACATACTTTAAGTACAAATAAACATACTTTATCCATACAATAAATATACTTTAGTGATGGGTCGACCCGTTTCACGCCCGACTCACAAATAATCCGTCTCACAAGAGAGTGTCTCTAAATTTCTTTTTTCTTCATGCATGAAAATTGAATAATAAGTTCATAATTAAAATATACACTTATTATAGATCGTGTAATCTTGATCATCAATAGTCTCAATAACTCGTGCAAATTGAGATCCTTATGGTTAGTTATATTATAGAATATATTGAATCGATTTCCATGAAATCATGTCTCAATAGTCTCTTACAATCTTATTTGTCGAAATATTTCTCAAGTATGAAATAAAAATATTTATGAATGCGCAGCGTGATTGATTTTTCAACAATGGAGGAAAGGATAAAAATGAGGCCCACATGAACTCCGACGAGTTATGAATCAGCAATTAAAAAAATTACCTTTTTAGAAAGTGGGCCTCAAATTGACAGATCCAAGCCCAATTATTTGTCTTCTTGTCTACGTGTTAATGGACATTTAATGTGCCGCCACGTGGTGTACATCCCGCCTCACATGTGGTACGATTCAGCCCAATGGGCCTACACCTTGACATTAGGGTGCACCTCTGCCGCACTAATCCATTTCCCATTCTTTTTTTTGGTCACTCTAAAAAGAAAAATATGGCCCCACTTCACAAAAGATGAAGTGATTATAGATATATAGGTTTACATATATTCTTCCTTTTTATTTTTATCCTAGATGTTTGCCCCTTTTAAAAAAACGAAAAAACAAAAAAAGTCTAACAACTACTCTATACCCTCATAAAGAAAATTATTCATACATAACTAATCTTACATTATCACTTATTTATTTATAAGAAATACTATAATACCCGAAAAAAAACAAAATTTTCTTTATTCTTTGTGTCCAGTGAAAGGGAAAAATAAATAAAATATAGAAAGAGTATATAAATAAAACAAAATTACTTTTGACTAAATTTTATCATAAAAACAAATCCACCCCTAATTTAAGATGTGTTTGTTTTTTTTGAGCATGTTTATATAAAATTGTATGAGAGCATCCCACGGAAAAAATTCTGTAAAATTGATGAGAAGTGATAATATTTTAATAAAAGATACTATTTAAATTAATGAAAATTAATAATAGTATAGTGAATTTTCATGAATAATACATTGTATAAATAGAAAATGAAAATTTAAATAAAAAATGAAATACATAACCATATCTTATATTACTAATCAATTTATAGTATGCACCCGGGTGTACCTAAAGATAGGGTGTACCCATATACAAATATAAACAAAAACATATACAATTAAGAGTAAAAATGTATACAATTTAATTGTTAATTTTTTTAATAAAAATTTATATATAATATTCAATAAAAAGTTATACACATATGGATGTTAGTTTTTTTAATGAAAACTTAATGTGAAAAAAGTATACAATTATTACAAAATACGTATACAAAATAGAATAATATGTATACAAAATAAAATAAAAAGACATACACATATGGGTGCACCCTTGCACCCGGGTGCACCCAATATACACTCATATACTAATTACGAATAAGCTGCTATAAATAACTTTTTAAAAGTATGAGGTGTCGCGACGTGGTTAATTGTCGTATATTTTTTATTTTTTTGTTTTAATATTACATATATAATCTTTCTACTTTTAATTTTATTTTTATTATTATTATTATTCATGTATATCTTCAAATTAAATACAACCTTTAATCATATTTTTTGATTGGTTAGTAATACTACTTTTATTTTTATTTTTATTTTTATTGTTATCATTATTATTATTATTTATGTATATATTTAAATTATGTATATCTATAAATTAAATATCATTTTTAATTATATTTTTGATTGGTTATAATAATTCATTCGCGTATTATGCGGGGATATGTACTCGTATCAATTCATATATCAGGTCGCTGCAGTTTGTTCATAATAACAGTACAGGGTGCAAACAGCAACGGCAGGATCACTGAGTATTGTAATATGATGACAAAAATACCAAAGAATTGTCCAACAAAAGTAGTTGGTCGTTTTATGTTGTAAAATGATGGTTGTTAATTTTTACTATAATTAATAAATAATTTTTATTAGTAATTCATTGTTAATAATTACATTGACAATTTATATAATAATTTCTTTATTGAACCGTTAATAAATAATCAATATTTATTGGTATAAACATCATAATTTTTTTATTTTATTAATAAATATAAATGTAATTTTTATTGATACTCCATGTTATTTACTAACAAAAATCACAAAGTTCAAAAAATATAAAATAAAATAAAAAATGAGCTTCATTTATGGTTTCTAGAGGATAAGTTATACTCCCTCCATCTCGTAAGAGAGTCATTTGCTTTTTTGCATGTAGATTAAGGAGTATTATTATTTAATAGGTAGTGAGTAATTGTATTAGTGGGAGTGTAAGTCCCATATTTTAATTGTATTAGAGGGGTGTGTGGGTCTCATATGTATAAAAAAAAATAGAACTCTTTGGATAAGACGACCAAAATAGAAAAATAACTCTCTTAAGTTGGGACAGAGGGAGTATTTTTAGTTATATTTGCAAGCTACATGACAGAGGTTTATCCTTGACTCAGCACAGGTACGTATTGGATGACAATACGGTTGATGATTTCAGACATCCACTTCCTAAAAATCATTTATTAAGTTCTAAATTCTATTATTTCCAAGTATAAAATAATTAGAATCCAATTTACTTCAAAATTTACAAAATCCAAGTGAATTGGATTAACAACCTAATTTTGCCATTTATCTCCATAACAATATGTCATGTAAGAATTCTCAATCATAATATTTAAATATGACAAAGTTTCCTGTGAGACAAGTTATTTGTGAGATGAGTGTACCCATCATTAAAGTATATTTATTGTAGAGATAAAATATATTAAATAATTGTTAAAGTATGTTTTCTAAAGTATGCTGAATTATGCATTAAAGTATGATTTTAGTGTGTTATAATATGATTTATTATTAACATACTTTAACTACAAATAAGCATACTTTAACTATATGATAAACATACTTTAATGATAGGTTGACCCGTCTCATATCTGTCTCACAAATAACTCGTCTCATAAGAGAGTCTCTCTTTGAATATATATAATAATGTCTCAAAATCCTTGATTTTTTTATTTTTTAACGGACTTAAAATCCTTGATTTGATATCATTGGATTTGTTTGGTATCAAGTTGAATCAGTTGATCCATTTTAGACATAGTTACATAGGCCATGACCTCCTAGAAAATGGATTACATTTGTATAAAACTGTTACACCTGAGATAGTATATATTTCTTTTATTATTATTATTATTTTTTATTTAAGATGTTATCATATTTTAAAAAATATATATTATTATATTATTTTTTATTTATACTACAAATAATTTATAAAAAACTCAACGTACTATTATTATTTTTTATTAATTAAATATCACTTCTTATTTATCTCATAAAATGATTAATTTCGTAAAATAAAATATTTATCAATAGAAAATATGTGGTTTGTACTTCTTAGTAAATGTCTTGATTCATGGGGGCCAAAATGGTCAAATTTTATTTTGCTTCCCAAATTGAAAATATGTGGGACAACCTTCATATCTCAATTAATTAAGCTTGACTTTAAGCTCTAATAAATATATTCGCATTGGCTATTAATCTATTATGAATTTATGGTGCAGAGATAACAATTATAGATTAAAATAAAAAAATCTAAGGCTCACAATAATGTTCATATTTCTATTTATAGTTAATAAGTCGATCTCTCATACACAAAACTTATATACTATACACTATTTATCATAATTAATTCTAATTAAAATTATGGTTAAAAGGAAAAAATATAACTTAAAGAACTATATATTACTTAATTTCCTTAATTTTCTATATAACATGGGTGTTTAAAAAACTCTTTGATATTTAAGCACTACATATATTATTAAATTACAATGTTAATTTTAAAATTATTTCGTATTTTGAGGTTTATTTCGAATTCTTTATTTATTTATTTATATACTTTTATGTTTCATCTTTGTTACAATTAAGCTTTAATATTCATTTAATTTTAGGGTTTTATCCAATTATATTTCTACACACTATGCTAGCTCTTTCTCAAATCAGGACTATGAAGTATTATACCAAGTAAACTAATTTTTACGTACTATATTATTTAACATAAATTGAAAAAACTCCTTTACAAACGTCACAATCAATTTATCATGAAATAAAACTCCAAGTAATGATATATGAAATTATTTATTTTGTAATCATATTATTATAAAATTTGCCATTCATGGAGAAATCATGACACCTGGAGATATGTTAACGTGATCTGATATCACGACAATTATTTCTCTTCCAAAGCTATATCCCAATTAAACACTACATCCCTCCAATTCAGTTTTCACTATTAATGTTTTTTCTATTTAAGAAAGTTTATCAAATTTATTAATTTTTAAGGTTATACAGTACTTTCAAGTAATAAATATGAAGTAAATGATAGATTAAAAAAAATGTGAATTGATTGAGAATGCAATTTTTTTTTAAAAACAATATATAAAATGTATTTAGAGGTTATTTGTTTGAATCTTTTATAATTTAAAAATATAAAGAATATAATGAAAGAGATATAATAAGACTAAAATTTGTGTGTTCCGGGGATACCCTGCGCCCAAATACCTTTTAGTATTTGCATAATTTTTAGTATACTCTTTAGTATAAGGACGTATATCCTTTATTTTCAGAAGAAAAAAAATTAATGAAAGTGTATACCTTTTAGAATAAAAAATTGTATATCTTTTGTAGTTTTTTTTTTAATTTCACATCGAATAAGAAATCTTGATTTTCTAATTCGAACCGAATCGCAATAAGAAAATTATAAATTGTGGAGTCGTTTGGTTTAATTTTCAGTATGAGATTCATGAGATATTGAAAATGAAGTTGATCGAAATGAGTAGATTTATTATTTACATTCCTTCATACTTGATATGAGAAAATTAACCTACCTTAACATTAACAAGCACCCTGAATATAAAAAGAGCACAAACACTTGTATAAACTGGATTTAAGGTGTAAATTTTGTAGTCCCATTTTCAATCTTATATACTCTATGTAATTAAATTAATTAAGAGGACTATATAATTTACAAAGGCTTATTATGTAACCCAGTTTACAAGATACTAACTTTAAAAAATTACCGAAAGAAAAAGATTACTGAAAGATTTATACATAATGCTCAATTTGAATTATAAGTCTCAATAAACTTGTAATTTAATTTTTACTTTCTGTTTGCCATACACAACAAACTATTAGTCAAGATTTCTTGTATCATTTACAATTTATATGAGTGGTACTATGTAAATAGGAACAAATATAACCATAGTTCTAAGAATAATTAATTTTATTTTAAGATTTAATTTTTTTCTTTTCTATATCTGTGTACTATTCATTCAACATTATAATATACTACTGCACACTTTATTTTACTCACATCATCGAAATACAAGTTTCATATTTCTTCACTTATCCAATTCCGATACAATTAAAAATATAAATAATTATTTAAAAGCATCAACACAAATAACTTAGTTATCACTATATACTCCACACTTTATTTTAAAATATATTTTCTCCACCCAAAACACATGACTATTAATTTACTCTTTATTTATTACTTTTGTTTCATAATTCCTATTTTCATCCGTCTTAAACTTGTGCTCAAAAATTAAAAAAAAAAAAAAACCAAAAACAGCATCAGTTAACATTATAACCTTTAAATACATTTTTATTTTAAATTTTTTTATCCATTTCTAACTCATGTAATTACTCAAAATATTATTTATTACCTAATATGTCAACCTAAAAAACTATTTACTACCTTCTAATAAAAACTTAATATTCGTGAAAAAACAAGTGTATATAAGAGTACGATGGGGAGAGTATAAATCTATTCATTAAAAAAAACTATATTATTCTTATAAAATAAATAAAAACAAATCGGTTATAATACAGTGTATTATACATTCACCATAAAATTAATGTCAATAAAAAATATGAGCATTTAGCTTAACATTACCCAGTCAATATTCTAGATGGCATGGAGTAACATTTAAACACCATTATATATTGACAATAGAATAGAGTGATCTGTCATATTAATAAATACTCAGTACATTATTTTATTAAATATGTGTATAATAATAATAATGATAATATAATGAAGAACACATTTATTTGTTACCGTTGCACGGTAAGATCATTTTACATTTTCGTAACTGAATAAAAATTGTATGCCCCGGGCGCACTATATGCGCCCGCGGATCTGACAGTGTCAAAAAGTTATTCTCTTTAATAGTAAATGACATATTTTTTATATAAAAAAATTTTACCCTTTACATTTACAAATATATATCAAATAGAGTAAATAATAATATCATTCATATTTCAATCGATTCTTTCATTGAAAAATAATACTTTTATGAATCAAAATGTATACTCCCTCCGTCCGCATTCAAGGGAGTCATTTACTTTTGGACACGGATGTTAAGGAGTATTGTTATTTAATGTGTAGTGGGTAGTTGTATTAGTGGAGGTGTGTGTCCCATTTTTTAGTTGTATTAGTGGGTGTGTGTGGATAAAATAGGAAATGAGATCCTTGGGGGCAGATGCCCAAAATGAAAAAAATGATACCCTTGAAAGCGGTCGGAGGGAGTATTTTTTAGAACAAAATGTTACATCTTTGAATGCAATTGTATGTCCGGACACACAAAAGACGAAACTTTTCATAATTAGTTATCAATCTTTATTAAAAATGTTATAATTTTTTTTAAAATATTATCACTTTTTATTTATATTATAAAATAATAATTCAAAACATTGAGTAAGAGTTATCCCTTCTTATCTGAAGCTAGGATCTTGGGTGGATGATGCTTGGAAGTGAGATGTAAAATGGAGAAGACCATTGTTTGATAGAGAGCTAGGTTCTTTTAATGAGTTTAATTCTATTTTAAACAGGTTTACAACAAAAAGAGCATCCGAAGACGTTTGGAGATGGAGGAACTCAAGATCAGGGACTTATGTGACAAGGGAGGCTTACAAGAGCATCAAGGAAATATTTCAACCATCTCATCAAGCAACTTTCAACACTAAAGCTTTCAGGTATGTGTTGAAGACCTGCGTCCCATTCAAAGCAGCAACATGTGCTTAGGGCCTACTACACGACAGACTTCCAACAAAGATCAATTTGAGGAAAGGATTGCAACCCAGTGGACTGAAATCAACTGCAACCTTTGTGATAATGGGATGGAAGAGAGTGCCGACCACCTATTTTTCTCATACGCAGCGACTCGAAACTCCATTTTAAACTGGTTGGGTGTTAGTTGTGTCATGTACAAGGATAGTAAAGGTAACTTCTGCCATTTCTCGTCTATATTGGGAGGAAAAAAACGTAAAAAATTTGCATTGGGTTTGTGAATTTGTATTACTTGGGTGATATGAAAATGGAGAAACAAGATTATATTTGAGGCGTGGATTTGGAATGTTGATAGAGTTATTAGGGAAATTAAAAACAGGTTTTGGAGTTGATGTCATGTTAAATTTCCTAGTAATTTTGCGAGTAGTTATAGTTTTTGGTCTGTAACGCCTTTAGAGACATTCGTGAATGTTTATCCTTGAGGCAAATCCATGTTGTATGTTGGCACCTCTGGTGCCTGTATTTTATTTTTTTCTAATTTAATGAATTTTTTTATTGATACAAAAAAAATCACATCTTATCTGCATTGATTGGGAAGGTCTCGTATAAATTTTTATTATGAATATGTGCGTGGGGTGGCGGGTTGACTCAGTCACGTATATTAATGTTATGTGAGGTTTGAGGTTTAAGAATTTAATGTTAAAAAATAATAATAATAAATAAATGAAAAAGTCAGAACTCTCCGCCATTGTCGTCTTGTTTCAACGGATATATATATGCCTCACAGTTCTTTGCATTGAAGTAACACACACTCTAGCCAATTAACTGCCGACACGTCTACTTAAAATGTTCCATCATAATTAAATTGAGACTGCTTATGTGTACATAAACTCCCATCCCCTCCTAATGAATTAGTTATTAAAAAAAGAGACATGATTGGGACTGCATGCATCTATCCTTATTCTGCATTTTGATTAATTTCATCCAATAATATTTCAATAAATTAATTTGGTGGTGTCAATTGTCCAATACGATAAGATTGCACCATACTATTAAATTAATTAACAAATATCGTACACAAAAATTTCATGTCGACAAAATTAAAATTTATAGTATATTACCTCCTCTACAACGTTTGAATTTGCCTTTTCACATAAATAAATGAAGAATTATAATATTTCAATATATAATTATGAATTTAGAAATATAATATTTTAATATATATGTGAATCCTATGCAATAATAGAAAGATGAGAAAAGGAAAAAAAAAGCATATGAAAAATTATAATTGAAAATTTATACGTTTATAAATATAAGAATGGTTTTATTAAATCTTTTTAACTTTTGAAACAATTTTAAAAATCTAAAACAAACGTTATAGCATTAAATTAGTCTGAAAAAAAAAATCGTACTTAGCTAATTGAAATCGTTACAATAAGTAAATAAAATAGAAATAATTTAATTTGTATTCAAATTCAAATCACTTAGGGAATGTTTGGATAAAAGCATGGAATGAAAAGATCTAGAATTCCTTTGATAATAGGGTGTAATCACTTTGATTCCATCTCAATTTTGGGAGGTATATTGCCTATTCTCACACATTTGAGAATCACTTTTTCCATTTTTATTTCCTAACACTAAACAATACTTTTCACTTCGTTTTCATTCCTTCAATCTCCATAACCTTCAAACAAATATGCCTTTAGTTGTTTTGAAAATCACTCATATATAGCCATTAATTTTCAATTCACCTATTTTTCATATCTCTTTTTAAATCTTCTCACACGTTTTTAATTTTATTTTCTTGAAAAGTTGGAATAAGTAAATAGAATTCAAGTATAAGAGTACAAAGAAATCAATTAGATTTGGTTCATCAATCTTGCTTTTGAAAACTAGTTTTAAGTTTTGACAACCATCACTTGTTCGTATATATACACCTACAAATTCTCATTAGTCCTCAACTTACTCATATTTCATACTCCCCCATTCTATGATGTTTTTGCATATTTTTCATTTTCGTCGGTCCCACTATTTTTGCACGTTTTCAATAATAGTAATATTACGTAATATTAAAATCCTTAAAACATCACAATATTATAAAAATATCACATACTTTTTTACACTTTATTATTATTAATCACAACAATTTTACTTTTTTTTTTCTTTGAATTACCCAACTTACACCAAAATTTTCATATACACCTAAAAATAAAATTTTCTTAATCAATACGTGCAGATATGTATGTGCAAAAATATCAAGGACGGAAGGAAAACACTTCATCTCCTCAGTTACTTCTTCTCTAATTTTGTAACAATTAATATTCTCTTAAATATATCATTACTCTTCTCTTACACGTTAATTTAATATAAAATTAAAACATCCAATTAAAAACTAAAAAAAAACATATGTTATAACTGCATTATTTATATTTTTTTATACCAAAAATAAAGTTATTTCGATGTGTCAATTTGTGGCAGGTTTTCTAATCACTTTTTTTTATCAATATTATTATATTACATAAAAAATATTCACAAATGGGGATGTAGCTCAGATGGTAGAGCGCTCGCTTAGCATGCGAGAGGTACGGGGATCGATACCCCGCATCTCCAATTTGTTTTGTTTTATTTTTTATTTTGGGCTGGGCTGATTCAAATAGCGGTACCATGGGCCCAACATCCTGAATATTGTTTGCCAATTTGTTTTGTTTTATTTTTTATTTTGGGGTGGGCTGATTCAAATAGCGGTACCATGGGCCCAACATCTTGAATATTGCTTTTGAAGAATATACACTATTTAATTTTGATTAATTTCCCCCCTTTTTATTTGGATGATTTTTTATTTTATTTTAATTCTTTCCTCATTTGATTACTCATTGAAGAACACACACTACTTACTATTTAATTTTGATTAATTTTCCCTTTGGTACCATGGGCCCAACATCTTGAATATTGTTTTTGAAGAATACACACTATTTAATTTTGATTAATTTCCCCCTTTTTTATTTGGATGATTTTTTATTTTATTTTAATTCTTTCCTCATGTGATTACTCATTGAAGAACACACACTAGTTACTATTTAATTTTGATTAATTTCCCCCCTTTTTATTTGGATGATTTTTTATTTTATTTTAATTCTTTCCTCATTTGATTACTCATTGAAGAACACACACTACTTACTATTTAATTTTGATTAATTTTCCCTTTGGTACCATGGGCCCAACATCTTGAATATTGTTTTTGAAGAATACACACTATTTAATTTTGATTAATTTCCCCCTTTTTTATTTGGATGATTTTTTATTTTATTTTAATTCTTTCCTCATGTGATTACTCATTGAAGAACACACACTAGTTACTATTTAATTTTGATTAATTTTCCTTTTTTATTTGGATGATTTTTTTTTTAATTCTTTCCTCATGTGATTACTTATTTATTGAAGAATACACACTACTTAATAATTATTTTTTGGATTAATTAATAATAAGTATACACTTTGTACCCCTAATTACTACTAGATACATTGATTTAAAATAATTATTATTTAATACAAAATACTAAAGTAAAACACCAATTATAACCCTAAACTCATACATTTTTAAACCACAAACCCTAACCCCTACACCGCCGGACCACCACCGATACCGTCGGACCGCGGGGTCATCGGAAAACTGCCTCCGATGAAAATTCCGTACGGTCGCCGGAAAATCCCGTACCGCCGATGGCCGGTAGCCAGAAAATTCCGTACCACGGGCGGCCGATCGTTGGAAAATTCTGTACCGTCGCCGCCGAAGCTTCGCCGGACCACCACATTTTTTTTGCTGCACACACTTTTTTTACTACACGTACTTTTGTTACCGAACACACTTTGCTGCACACAATATTTATGTACAGCACATTGTAGGGGTAATATTAGAATATCACTATATATTTTGTAGTTAGTAGTAATAGTTTTGTATATTTGTATCTCATAGTAATTAAGAGTTTTTTTTGTGTACCTAATAGTAATTCTCTTTTTTTCAATATATAATAAAAAAAGAATTAAGTGTCAGATATTATGTTGTTAATTTTTATTTAAAGTTTTACCAATTCAAGACTAATATGAAATTGTTAGGAATACGAAATTAAATTTATATAAAAAATATCAAAGAATTTTTTGAATAATATTATTAATTGATCAAATTAAGTTTATATAAAAAAAAACTAAAGATTTATTTTGAAATTGTCGAGACCCAAAGTATGTATATGATTGAAAAATGGAGTTTTAATAGATCCTAATTCCTAAGGTTACGTTCGTTTTCGAATTTTAAATTCAGGTTTTGGTTTTCCAAAACTCACAACCAAATTTTAAAAACCTCCCTTATATATACCTACTACATTATCTCTTTTCAATTAATACATTTTCTCTCTTTATCTCTCCTCTCTCATTTAACTTTTAAATAAATTAATACATTGATTTGGCATAAAGTTAAAACCTACCCTACTCAAAACAAACATAGAACGCAATTTTCAAATCCCACATAATTTCAAACCAAATATCACCTAAAAGATCATGAGCCCAATGAACATGGATCGAATACTTCGATTCGGTCTAGAGCTTTTGTGGGTCATATTGACCCGACAAATTTTCGACGGCAAACGCTCTTTATTCTGCAATTTCCTGATGTAAAACCCTAGTTTAATCCCCAATTGCTGATACATTTAAATTTAGGTATTCTACAACGAGGGAATTAGCTCATATTTAAGCTAAAGGTTCAACGACGGAAGTTTCTCACGGGTACTTCGGTATAAATTTTGTCTTACACTTATTCAAGATTTCTTGTTGCTGTGGAAATTGATTGTTAGATTAGAACAATATAATTACCGCGGATCGAATGAATTGAGGCTTAGTTTGCATAAAAACTTGTACTTTCAGTTATAATAATCTGATGGATTTTGCTGGAAAAATCTGTTAGATTGTGAGTGGTATGAGTTCTCCTGTTCTGCCTAAACATGTAGCTGCAGTCATAAAACACCAGAAAGACCCGTTGAGGGCTCTGGAGATATTTAATTCTGTTAAGAAGGAGGATGGATATAAGCACACACTGTCAACTTATAGATGCATGGTTGAAAAGCTTGGTTATCATGGGGAGTTTGAGGCTATGGAGAATATTGTAGGAGAGATGAGGGAGAATATTGATAACAGTTTGTTGGAAGGAGTGTACGTTAGTGTCATGAGGATCTATGGGAAGAAAAAGAAGCTTCAAGAGGCTGTCAATGTATTTGAGAGGATGGATTTTTACAACTGTGAGCCAAAGGTTTATTCTTATAATGTCATGATGAATATTTTGGTAGAAAATGGGTATTTTAATCAAGCCCACAAAGTTTATATGAGATTGAAAGAGAAAGGGATTGCTCCTGATGTATATACATATACTATTCGAATTAAGTCGTTTTGTAAGACAAGTAGACCTCATGCTGCTCTTAGGCTTCTGAATAATATGGCACTTCAGGGATGCGAATTGAACTCTGTAGTGTACTGTACTGTGGTT
Organism: Pogostemon cablin; assembly: GCA_023678885.1. NCBI lineage: Eukaryota > Viridiplantae > Streptophyta > Magnoliopsida > Lamiales > Lamiaceae > Pogostemon > Pogostemon cablin. The sequence goes on along the minus strand of CM042960.1, from coordinate 4,841,529 downwards.
AGTGGATTTTATGAAGGGGATTGTAAATCAGAAGCTTATGAGCTGTTTGATCAGATGATTAGGCTTGGTATGGTCCCTGATGTTGCTACATTCAATAAGCTAATACATACACTTTGTAAGAAGGGGGATATCAAGGAGAGTGAAATATTACTCAATAAAGTTATCAAAAGGGGTGTCATCCCTAATTTGTTTACCTTTAATATCTTCATTCAAGGTCTTTGTAAAAAAGGCCTACTTGACACAGCTGCCAGGATGTTGGATTGTGTGACAGGAGAAGGTCTTTCTCCTGATGTTGTGACATATAATACACTCATTAGTGGCTTATGTAAGAACTCAAAAGTGGAGGAAGCAGAAACCTACATAAATAAGATGGTTAATAGTGGCTTGAAGCCTGATGCTCTCACCTATAATACAATAATCGATGGATACTGTAAGCTCTCTTTAGTGCAAAAGGCAGATAAGATTCTTCAAGATGCTGTATTCAGAGGGTTCATGCCTGATGAATTCACATACTGCTCCTTATTGTATGGATTGTGTGAGGATGGTGACGTAGATAGGGCCATCAGTATGTTCAATGAACTTACTGATAAAGGTGTAAAGCCTAGTGTTATTCTATACAACACTCTGATTAAAGGACTTTGTCGTCATGGTTTCATTTTGGATGCGTTGCAGCTGATGAACGAGATGGAGCAAATTTGTTGCAAACCTGATATATGGACCTATAATGTAATTATAAATGGCTTGTGCAAGATGTGCTGTTTAAATGATGCTACTGCTCTTATAAATAATGCTATGGCCAAAGGGATCCTTCCCGACATATTCACCTTTAACACTTTGATTGATGGCCACTGCAAACAACTGAAGCTGGGCGAGGCACTTGAAATTGTCAATACCATGTGGGACCATGGTATTGCTCCAGATATCATCTCGTATAACAGCATATTGGATGGGCTCTGCAAGACTTCGAAATGTGATGAAGTAATGCAAACTTTCAAAGCAATGGTAGAGAAGGGTTGTAAGCCAAATGTCATCACATATAATATACTCATAGAGAGCTTCTGCAAAGCTCGAAAGTTTGAGAAAGCTTTGGAGTTTCTTAATGAAATTCAGCAAAATGGTATGCATCCTGATATAGTAACTTTGGGCACATTAATGAGTGGATTTTGTGCAAGTGGAGATTTGGATGATGCTTGGATGTTGTTCACACGAATTAAAAAACACTACAGGCTTTCCCCTACGTTGCATACATATAATATCCTTATTAATGCATTTTCTGAGAGGTTGAATATGGATATGGCAATAAAACTATTTAAGGAAATGGGTGATTGTGGATGTCCACCAGATAATTACACTTTCCGCTGTATGATTGAAGGTTTTTGCAAGACTGGAAGCATTGATTCTGGATATACCTTTCTTCTTGATAGCATTAAAAGAGGTTTTATTCCATCCTTGACAACATTTGGACGGGTGCTAAATTGCCTATGCTTGAAGCATAGGCTACGTGAGGCAGTTGAAATCATATACCTCATGGTGAACAAGGGTATTGTTCCTGAAAAGGTGAACTTGATTTTTGAAGCAGATAAAAAGGAAGTTGCAGCACCTAAGATAATTGTGGAGAACTTGATGAAAAAGTCGCATATTACTTATTGTACATATGAACTCTTACATGATGCAGTTAGAGATAAGAAGTTGTTAAGGAAAAAGCTACGGAGAAAAAAATTACTTGGTGCTGCAGGTGCCCATTCGTAATTTATTTGGAGGTTTCTTGGACAACGGGGAGTAGTTCAGCACAAAAGCTTAAGGAGTAGGTCACATGAAATCTCGTGACACTCATTTTTCTGTAGGGTGAATCTGGAGCTTTGATGAAGTATACATATTCATGTCAGGTATTACACCTTACTGTTATTATTGTTATAGCAGTTGTTATGTTCTCCGGAAATGTAACACATTTTTATGGTGTTTTAGAGTTTTGCTGCATGCTAGAGTTACTCATGATCGTACCATACATTTCTATTACACTATATTTTTTGTCTAGAATATTCTGTGTATTTAATTGAAAACAGCTACGGAGTATTTTTTTTTTCTGATATTAATAACCCTTGCTGGGTAATCTTGATTTTGGAGGAACTTCAATGGAAATTTTGTATTTTTCAGTGCAGGAAGTTTAGATCTGATTGACCAATTAATTGGAGCATCTTGAATTTTTTGTGGCAATATCTTTCAATTGTGAAAGAAGGGCACAGCTCCACCTCGATTTTCTTGTGAGAGATCAAACTGTTCAATATTCTTGATCCCAACCTTGATTGTACATTATCAATGTCAGATGCTTTGTGCCCTTTGATTACCAAGTTTCAGTGACTTACACTTGCTGTCTTCTGTCGATAAAAGACATTAGTTCATCAGCAACTATTAAAATCACTTCATAGATGTTTATTTAGGAGCCACGTTTAGCTGTGTAGGTCCATATCTTCTAATATTTTATCCCCCTTCTTTAAAATGCCAGTAAGCCTAATATATCTTGATTTTTGCCTGGAAATGTGCTAGTAGATGTGCAAAACGAAAGTTAGGAATGAAACCTATTTGCGGCTCTTTCATTGGAGTTGCATAAACAAAATGCATACAGAACTGGGAACTAAGATATTCATGAGAAAGGCCAGTACATATTTGGATTTTTTTTTTCAATTCATTAACATAGAAATGGTTACATTTTAGTCACTTAAAATTCAATTCAGATGACATTAGCAAGAGAATGCTCATGTTTTGCTAGGTTTGGTCATTCATGTATACTAAGCTGTAAATTAAGCCTTTTAAACTCTAAGCTGATCTTTTAAGTACCTTTATCGCAATATAAGTGCCGTATTTATCTCTGCTGACTGTAATTTCAAAAATTCTCTTGCATGGGAAAAATTGCCAGTTCGTACTGAAACAAACAGAACATATCAGAAGGTGTTGACTATATACAAAGGCCTTTGCTGTCTCCAGAAGGCAAAATAAATCATCTGAAGGCCATCTTTCAAATTCTTTGGCAAATCTGGAGCTAGAAGAAGTTGCACGTATCGATCTTTTTTGTAATCAATCTCTGCTCATCCTTGTGGCACAAGGTTAGTTATGTTGTCAACTCCTTGTGATTTGATTCGATACAATTACTGATTCTTTTTTAACTGCTGACTTCAACTTCATGTTTCTGCCAGAAACTGCAGCTGCACACTATGATGGTCTTAATCTGTTTTGGAGAGGGTGTGATCGCACAACACACTCTGTAGTACGATTTTTGAAGGTTTCTAAAGTTGATTTACTTTGAAAATTAATGTGTAAATATGAATGTATGGAGCATTATATTTCATAACAATAAAATATTTAAAATCTCGGTACATAATTTTGTGTTATATACATTTTTGCAAAAAAAAAATACTTTTGTGATGCTATTTTATGTGATGGGGTGTCATGAGATAATAATAATATGATAACATTTTTAATTAAAAATGAATTTATTAAAATCGATAATTTTATGTTATTTATGCCTGCTTAAAATGTGTTGCCTACATAAAGGCAACAGAGAAATATATAATATAAGTTGTTAAGAATCCAACAAAGTCAAGATGGCCGAGTGGTCTAAGGCGCCAGTTTCAGGTACTGGTCCGAAAGGGCGTGGGTTCAAATCCCGCTCTTGACAATATTTTAATTATTTTTTTTTTGTATTCTTTTACATGTAAATTTAATTTGGTACTCTTGAGTACTTTCCTTTTACTGGATCCAGATAATACACAATTTCGGGCCACTCGGCCCAACAATAAACCCATATCCAGAAGAAAGTTCTGAATTATACAGAATACAAATTACACACAGGAGGTGCGAGAAAAGGAACTGCTTTAGCATTTGGCGTTGAGAGAGAGAGATGGAGATTGAATCGTCGGGACAGTGGTTAGAGAAGGCGTTAACGGAGCTCTCCAAGAGGATCGAAACGGGTATTGAATTAGATGGGGAAATCATATCCGGATTGGTCTCCTACTGTGAGATGGCCCCTCCGCTTGATGCCAAAGAGTATCTTGATGTAAGATTAACCTTTATTTTACAATTAATATCGGATTTGGGGGCTTTAATTTCATTCTTTGATGCATATTTTTTTCTTTTGAGTTCTGATGTTTTATTTAGGCATTTTTTCTTTCTCATTTTCTGTGGATTTAGTTGAATTTGGGGCCGTGTATGTATTCAAGAACTTACTTCATGATAACTCTCTGAATTTAAGATTTGTACTGTTTTACATACATAGGTGCTTGAGTAAGATTATGGAAATGAACTCTGTTGCCAGAGATAAAAGCATCTGTTCATGAAACTCTAGTGTTTTAGTGATGCCTAATACATTCAATTGATAACTTTAGTGTGTGCTTAATCTTAGTGTAATGAGGCTTTTATTGGTGTCTTTAGACAATCGAAATCACAAGTTTTCAAAGTATGAATATAGCTTTATCCTTTTGTGTGTATTTACATAGTGAGAGTAAAGGTTGAATTCTTGTAGAAATGTGTATTGTAGTTTCCTATTCTTAGACGCGTGCAATGCTGCAGTAATCGTGCAAGCGCAACGAGTTACATGCCTATATGTATGCTATTGACCATACATTTCTAGAGATTATTAGCAACATCTCAATTCGATGTTCATACTTTTTTGAAAGAGTGGAGATTTGAATCCTATCATCCAGTATACCTGCCTCTGGACCTCTGGTGCTGTATTTGTTATATCAAACATATACTCCATATTATTTCAAACTTGAAAATATGTTATTATGTTGCTCATCTTACTTCCTCACAACATGAGCTGCGTAAGTGACTGCCTTTCTTAAGTTAGTAATACCTGTTGAAGTTTTCTGATGTCGTATTATATTTATCGATTTCAATGACTCAATGTCTAAGCTCCTCATCCATTTGTAACATATTTTAAAATCTTTCCTTTGAATAGTAAAGTCAATGGCATGTTTGATAGAATTTGAGCTATATCATACAGTTGAAGATCTTGAATTTGAACTCCGTCCATGAATTTATTATTCTTATTGTGATTTTCGGAAAGTATGCATATCTTTCTTATGACTTTTACTATATTCTAATTTCTATGTTTTTATCTAAATATTTTCTCTAGAATATCGTTGGAGAGGAAGTTGGGAAGAGTGTAACCGAAGAGTACTTAAAACGGAGAGGCCACTCAAATGTCTACAACACTAGCAGAGATGCTTCAACTTCCAGTTTACATGCCTATGTGAAGCCACGCTCTGATGAAGGTTCGTCTGTCTCAACTAAGAAAGCGCAAAAAGTGCCAAAGGAGGTTACATCTTCCAGAAGTCAGGATACTCGAACAACAAATGAAAAAGCAGAGCCTAAAAGTGGACACATAAAAAATCAAAGTAATTCTAAAAAGAAAAAAACTGGAAAAGTTATTTCTCTTGCTGAGGCTGCAAAGGGATCAATTGTATTTCAACAGGGAAAGCCATGCTCATGCCAAGCGCGAAGACATAGGTTGGTGAGCAATTGTTTATCTTGTGGAAGGATAATCTGTGAGCAGGAGGGGGAAGGTCCTTGCAATTTTTGTGGGGCCCTTGTACTGAAAGAAGGAAGCACGTATGCTGGTTTGGATGAAGGTATTACGTTGGTAACAGACGCTGAGTCAGCTGCCGAAGCATATGCAAAGAGGCTTGTTGAATATGATCGTAATTCAGCAGCTCGTACAACAGTTATAGATGACCAAAGTGATTATTATGAGATGGAGGGGAATAGCTGGCTTTCGAACGAGGTAGGTTATCTAAACATGTATTGGCTGTTGAATATCAAGCTCCAAATAGAATGAAAATGAGTCACCGTGTGAGCATTGACTCGTAATATTTTCTTTAATGTTCTTTACCATGTTTCGCTTTTAGGAAAAAGAACTTTTGAGAAAGAAGAGGGAGGAGCTAGAGGAAGCTGAACGAGCCAAGCGAAATAAAGTAGTTATGACATTTGACATTCTTGGTCGCAAGGTTATGACTCGAAAACATTCCCTCCTTTACCATCTTCCTAAAATTACTGAAATAATTATAGAGAAGCCGAAAAGGGACCTTCTTTTCTATCCTTAACGAAACTTTGTTTAATTGCAGGTGCTTTTAAATGAAGACGAGGCTGCTGCAGAAATGCAAAACAGTATATTGCTCCGGCCACCGGAACAAAGAGAAGAAGTTCGTATCAAACCAAACCCAAACCTTAAAGTTCAACCGGTATTCGTCGATCCTGGTCCTAGAAAAACTCCAAAGGACAGGAACTTGAACAAAGGGCTAAACAGTGGCTTATGCTTGGAGATAAGTGGGAGGGTGCAGTATGCTACCAATGCACTAGATGTTTTGTGATGACGCATCATTCAATGTATTCTACATCAGATGTTATATGCATAATGGGCTATGTTGACAGTGAAATTTGGAAGAAATCATGAGTAATTTCTCTATGAAAATACAAGTTTTAGCTTTCATTACACACAATTATTGTTCTGTTATTCTTGTAAATCTATCTCGTTTGTAAGTCCAAAGGTTATGTCTTATGAACAATACTAATCTTGTTTGGAAGTCCAAAAGTTGTCTTATGAACAATACTAATCTTGTTTTTCTTTATCGGAGCACTTTCCTAGTTTTGTTATTCACTATCACTGTTCATAGTGTATCTTATTCTTACCTAGTGTTTTATGTTCCGTCTTAACTTTGTAGTTTATAGTGTATTTCATTATTATGGTTCGTAGCATTATTCAAAGGTATATTTATTTTACAAATTATAAATAAGAAGGGTCTACTTTTTCACAGGGACAAACTCTTCGTTACTTCGTTATTATGTTATGTCGGTATATGCGATGTTTGCAATAACAGTCCAGCGGGCCTATTCCACAAGTTCTTCAATTGGGCCTATTTCACAACTTATAACTGAGCCTTTCTAAAACAATAACCCGCCCAATGAAAATCGCGCATTATCCATTATCAATACGGGTCAAGCGGGGGCGGATCCTTATTGCCGATTGACTTTGGTCCTTGGGCCGTGGTTTTTCTTTAATACTACCTTCATCCTCTTAAAATGGTCATTTTTTTTTTTTTTCATTTTGGACGTTTCATTCAAATAATATTTTTTTATTTTTTACACACATGAGAACTAAATATATTTACTAATACAATTAAAATATGGGGCTCACACACCCACTAATACAACTACTTCCTCCGTCCGCTTTAAAGTGTATCATTTGTTTTTGGGCACCAAGATTAAAAAATATTGTTATTTAATGTGTAGTTGGTAGGTAATGTGTAAGTTTTACCTTTTTACCTCTCCACCTTATTAATATGAGGAGGGATAAATGAGTAATTTGCAAATACATTTAGGGTTAGTAAGAGTATTATTAGTCGGTCCCTCATTGTACATAAATGGAAATGAGACCCTTAGGTACTAACGTCATAAATGGTAAAATGGAACCCTTGAAAGTGGACGGAGTGAGTACTTACTGCACATTAAATAATAATACTTCTTAATCCACGTGCAAAAAGTAAATGCATCACTTTGCATGAAATAGAGGGAGTACTTTTTTCTCACTAATTACCATTTTAACATTTTAAATAAATTGATTGCTTTTATTTATAAAAATGACTTATGTGGAGACGGTCCTACTATAGGAGTCTTCTCTATAGAGAAATAAAGTTACTCTATAGAATAAATTGGATCACTCCATAAAAATAATTAGGTCACTCTGTATAGTTCTACTTATTTTGTGTATAATTGGTCATATTGTAGTCCTTTTGTACTTTTATTACTTAATGGAAGACTATCTCAGACGCATCGTGCACTCAAATCCGACGATCTTAGAAAATTGTCTCATTTAGTATTAAATTTCATATCCTTTAATATAAAAACTTATACCCATATATTTTCAAAAAAAAATATTTTCTTATTCTTCCTTTAGTGTTAAATGTCATATCCTTTAATATAAAAATTTATGGCTAAAACTTCTGTGCTCTCGGGGGCACCGTACATCCAGATACCCTTTAATATTAAATGATATACTCTTTAGTATAAGGACGTGTGCCTTTTATTTCCTAAAAAAATAAAAATAAAAATTAATGAAAGCGATACCCTTTAGAGCAAAATGTTGTACCTTTATTAATTAAAATGTATGCTCATTAAAATAAAATGTTGTACCCTTACACATCTCATGCACGTGGAAACACATGAGACCAACTCAAAATTTATACCCATATTTTTTCGGAAAAAAATATTTTTCATCAAACATTAATATTATTCATATTTTAATTTACTCTTTAATTAAAGAAATAATATCCTTGTAAATTAGGGTGCATACCTTTAAAACAACATATTATAACCTTTGGCCCCTGGTTGCACCCACAACAGACCAACTCTTGGTTAATTATTACTAAATGAATGTGCTCAAATACATTCATGAATCTGCTCAAATTAAATAAATGACCTCCAAATTTGGTTTTGCCCACTCAAATCCATTCATTCGTTCCTCATTAATAATTGCAGATTATAACAAATCAAACATTTGCAAGAAGCCTATAAAGAAGAACCTAAATCGAGAAAACTAATTCTATCACAGAATGAGGGAAAATGCATGCATTTGTGTCCCAGAAAGGACTCGTTTTTAAAAAAATGTCTTATACTGTATATAATTTCAGACGGTTCTAGAAAGTTACATTTTTTGCTCACTTATAGAATTTTGGATTGAAAAAAGTTGGATTTTTTTGTTTAGTCCTTATATATTTTGGGGAAAAAAAATTCACAACTAAGATGATCAATTTGAGACTAATATCTTCATTCATACGGGACCAAAAATGCATTTTTCCATCTAGCGGGATGTGAGATCTGTATTGTTATTACAAAGGCAGCCACATTTTTTAGCCAGTTTGAAGAGAATGATATTTTTCCAGTGACTAAAAGGATAACTACCAAACTCATTTAAGTATTTGGAGCTTTCAATATTTAATGAATGCGGTATGTGTGATTAAATTTGCAATCAATTTATTATTATGTCCCCACTGAATGTTGGAGGGTGGGTTGAGTTGATGGATCAATGAATGGATGCCAGTACATGGCATTTTTCAGCCACTTCTTCATCTGCAACCATTGTTAAAATTTCAGACCTTCCATTAAATTTATATTCCTAAAGTGAGGATGATGTATTTAATATATGCACATCAATTTTTGTGATTTATTGTATATAGTACCTAAAGTTTTCTTCTTTCATAAATGTCTACCGCTAGCTCACGGTACAATGGATATAATATACTATATGGGTAGTTTTTTAAAACGAAGGATTAAAAAATTGAAAACAAACAAAGCCTTAGTCTCTGCTCGACTCAATCCATTGACCCGAACTGCTACTCCACCCGTTGGTTCGAGATCCAAACGCATCTAACTTAGCAAAAATTAAAGATTATCATTAATTCGAAGTTGATTTCGAAAAACTTATTATTCATCAATTTCATTTACGTGAACGTTAACATAGTTTATAGCATGCCACTATTTTCTATTACGATAAATAAACATTATAAAAATATTGGTTAAAGATTCAAGCATCCAATTAACTAAGCAATTCCAAAAACACATATTGTTAATATATATTCCATCCAAATATTTCGCAATATCGTTTTTTATAATATAAATCTGTTGTGTTATATTGTTACATGAGAACGAGAATGAAATTAAACTTAAAAAAAAAATATATATAAACCCTAAAGAAAAAAAAGGGTTGAGATTTCTTAAATCCCCAACTTGTCAATTGTACTGATATATAAAAATAAAAAAGACCTGGTACATGATGATATATACTAAGTCTTCTGTGAGATGATGTTTATGTGAGACGGTTTGTGAGATATGTTAAAATATAATTGGTATATAAGTAAAGTATGTTTATTGATATTTAAAACATATTTTTATGAGGTTCGTTGAATGATTCATTAAAATATGATTTTATGATATTATAATATGCTTTACTACAAATATACTTTAATTATCAATAAATATATTTTAATAATTGTTCGAGCCCATATCATATATATTTATAGAACATAGTATAAGAAATTAAAAAAAAAAAAGAAAAAAACTACTTTCGTTTTACTGTCCATCCCATAGCATAGGCATGTTCTTGATCTTAAAATAAAGTTATGAAGTGTAAATTGTGTATAATGACTTCATTCAATATTTTAGTTTTTGCCACACTTTATTTAAATTTTTAGTATTTTTAATTTAGGTATATATATAAAATTTAATTTCAATGTATTGTTAGTGATGGCGACTGAGAATCTAAATTAAAAAGAATGTAACTTTTGAGGTTATTATAATATTTTTTTTATAGATAGAGAGTATGGGAGAGAGTTGTTGTATTGAATTTTTTACTCTTCTAAAAATTGAAAACTGGGAGATACCATTTTGGTGAAAAACAATACTAAATGAAGAGAGAATAATGTCCAAATCTATATAAAGGAGAGAGAGCCAAAAGATGTTAGGAGAAGAGAAAAACTAGAGTTGATCCACACCCTAATCCAAAGTCTTTTCTTGTTTATTTCCTTCTTTCAATTAGAAACACCTTCTTCAATCTTCTCCCATTAACTTGAGTTATGGATGGTGCTGGTGGTGGCGGCGGAGGAGGAGGAGACGACAACACGACCCTTCGTGTCGCCTCGTTTTCGTGTTACTTAGACTCAGCCAAAGATAACTTGTTGCACAAGATCTCAGCTCAACACTACCCACCTATCTCAAAGGACACTCTCACAAATCTCAGAGTGGATTCATTTTCCTACCTCAACCCCCCACACGACAAGTTCGTGTTCAACATCCCACCTCCTCACGAGGTCCCTCGCAAGAACGGCGAGATCAGCGTCTTTGGCGCTGATAAGTACTTCAGCATGAAGCTGGAGTACCCTGTAAAGCCCGTGAACCTGACACGTACTACGTCAGATCACGGGCTCAGCTCTCGGAGCCAGTGCTCCGAGACAAGCAGTTTGAAAACTCAAACTGCTTTCTTGCAGGCCCTCCAGCGGAACGGCTCGCAAACGAAGCCGAAGAGGGCCATATGTAGAAGGATCTTTTCAGGGTTTGGCTGCAAAGGGCCTTGTTTCGAAAGAAAAGACGTTCACGTCGAAGCGAATACTGGGTCGGATCCGGGTTCAAAGCGGGGCGATCATGTACCGGAAAAGCCCAAGGAGGAGGTGGTGACGAGTATGGAAGAATCTAGAACATCGATCGAAGTTTTTGGAGGTGGGAAAGAAGTAATAAAAGGAGATGTAGCTAAGGACATGGAAAGAAAGCTGTCCATGCTGACGTGGGATGCAATCCCTAAAGCCAAGGGCATCCCAACAGCTGGCAGTGCCACGGTGTTCGATGACATGGCGAGTGAGGCCAGCTCAGATCTCTTCGAGATCGAGAATATTTCAGCATCCATGATGCAGCTGGCAAATGATGACTTGTCCATGAGTCCCTCCTCACATTATGCTCCAAGTGAGGCCAGCATTCAGTGGAGTGTTGTCACGGCGAGTGCAGCGGATTACCCAGTTTTTGCTGACTATCACGATGACCCCGTGTCTGGTAAAGCTACCCGACACAGGGATGAAAAGGAGGTGCAAAAAAGCCGAAACGGCGGGCTCCTGGGATGCAGGAGCTTGAAAACAGTAGACGTTGCTGAGAACGTGAAAGTTTCACGTAAGACGAATGAAAAAGCAAAACATCATCATCGGCTCAAGGAATTCTCTTTCTCTATAACAAACGCTCAATGATCACGTTTGAAAATCTTCAATCTTGATTTTTTTTTTAATGATTATAAAGAAATCATTTGATTGTGCTTGTGTCATTTTGTTATCATATGCGTACTACAGCCTGTATTAAATAAATTTGTTTTTTTTATGCAATATGTACACAATTAGGGGGTGCATATTTGTTTCACTCGAATACGTGTTTCTATCGTGATTTGTTTATAAGGAGTATTTAATTTTATCAGAGTACGTATGAAGGTATGATATAAATAGATTTATACGGTACTTCCTCCATTAATAAGGGATAATGTACATGATTACTGTATATAAAACGTAGTAAGAAAAATGTTTTTCTATTGGCTTTATTAACCTTTTAGGAGTGAAAATAGTGCACCCATATGTGTATACTTTTTTTATTCTATTTTGTATACGTGTTTTGTAATAATTGTATACTTTTTTCACATTAATTTTTCATTAAAAAAATTAACATTCATATGTGTATAACATTTTATTGAATATTATATATAATTTTTCATTAAAAAAATTAACAATTAAATTGTATACATTTTTACTCTTAATTGTATATGTTTTTGTTTATATTTGTATGTGGGTACACCCGGGTGCACACCATAAATTGTCAATATGTTATATTCCATCATGTATTCGGTGATGGTGATATATTTTTCAAATTAAATTGTATTTTAAATTAGTTATAGGATTAAGGGGGTATTTTCTTTATTTTTTTCTGCAACCGATTTTGAGAACAACATTTTTTAATTAGGGTCAGATCGTTTCTCCATGAAATTATTTAAAGCTTTTTTTAATATTATATTATAAATTAATTTTTGTAGGGTAAAATAGACCGAGTAGATTTTTTTTGAACTGAAAATAGATTATTTGTGTTTTACTTTTACTAACGTGTGATATATTAATTGAAATATTATATTGGTATATTTAGTCTATGTATCTTTATACAGTGAACTATGTTGAAAGTTACCATCAAATCTCACAAAACAAAATTGAATACATTTACAAAATCAAAGCCCTAATAATATATTTTCACCATACATGGGAGGAGAACATATCCTTGTCTAAAAATTTATCTTACAATTGGATTAAGAAGTTGGAATTGTGTATATATAATGTAATCCCTCCGTCCCGGAGAAGTTGATATAATTTTTTTTTGGCACGGAAATTAAGGAGTATAATAATTTAATGTAAAGTGAAGTGAGAGAAATAATATTTAATGTGTAGTGGGTAGTTGTATTAGAGGTGATATGTGGGGTCCATGAGAATAAATTAATTATTTTTGTGTGGGTCACATGTACTAAAAAGGAAATGTGTCAATTTTAGTGGGACAAACCAAAAAGGAAAGTATGTCAACTTCTATGAGACGGAGGGAGTAATAATTAAAGTATGTTATTGTACAGTTGCTTCCACTTTATTTTGGATTCTTAATTATGATATTCTTGTTATAAAGTTTAATTTTTCTTTTCTAGCAAAGACAACGTTGCACTTTTCCATGCATATATGCCTAAAAAGCAGATAATTAATGCCCCCACTAATAACGAGGGTTTGATTCCAGGAGTATAGAAAATTAACAAATTTATAGACTTTCATGCGAATACTCACATTGTAAAATCATGTTACTCTTTCATAATTATTTATTATTTTTTATTATATATATTATTAGCTTTTTTTAAATGTAATCAATTTTCTTTTTACATTATCACTTTTTATTCATCTCATTTCTGAAAAATATAAGTTTTAACTATATAGAAAACATGTTAGTTAATTAAATTAATTTACATGAATTTGCTAAAATAATATGTAGTTCTTTTTCTTTTCTTTTTTTCACGAATGAAATTTTAGCATCAAATATAAAAATATTATTTTTTTCTCGTGTAGATGGAAAGAAAAAGTGCTTAATTGAGCTACAACACCGTTGGTAGTTGTTGCATTGAATTCATTATAGCTGTATTGACAAATGACCAACACCACAAGCTCCAACATTTTTTTTTCTTTTTTCTTTTTCAATATTTATAATTCGAATGACAATTGGAAGATAATGACATTTCCATGATCCAACTAAATTTATATAGAGAGAGGTGAGGAAGACTAGAAACAAATAAAATTTAAAAATTGAAATGACAGTATATATAAATTCTTAAAATAATTATTTAGATTTTTCCTATTCTTTTTTTAATTTTATACATATTTAATTTTTGCTATTTGATTTTTTTTTTCATTTTTGCTGATCTAGCAATCAGACTTAAAAAAAAAAATAGTGGTTTTTTTTAAGACACTTTTATTTTTTGAACTAGACAAGATCAAGTTCGATTACCACATCAGAAAAAATTGACCAAAATAGAATAAAAAAGTAAAAAGTTACATAATTTAATTTGTATCTAATAGAAAAAAAAGCGATATAATTGAATTAAAAAAAAAGATAAAATTTTAAGAAATGAACTAATCAAATCGAATTAGCAAATATTAAATAGAATATGTACCAAATTTTAAAAAATAGAAAGTGTGATGGTTAATTGAAGTTGAACCCAAAAGAATAGGGGTGAATTTTTAAAGGATTGGCCGTAGTGCATAAAATATTGGCATAAGTCCTATTTTTGTAAATGGCGAAGATGAATTCTTCCATTAATTAATATTTATTTAATAGAAAAAGACATTAAATAATTAATATTAATATTGCCTTTCCAATTTTTTTTTTTAATATTAATAATCTTTAATTAAAACAAGGGTTTGATAAATAAGAATAACAATACTCTTTCCGCCCGCCCGAAAGAGAATATTTTACTTTTATGTATATTGATTAAGGAGTACTATTATTTAATGTGTAGTGGGTAGTTGTATTAGTGAGAGTGTGAACCCTATATTTTAGTTGTATTTGTAGATGTGTGGGTTCTATATGTGTAAAAAGAAAAATGACTCTCTTTAAAGAGAACGACGAAAATGAAAAAAAATCATCTTTCGACGGAGGGAGTATTTTTTTCAAAGGTTATAAAAACTCAGTTGTTATTATATTATTAAATTAATTAATGGACGAATTGAGGTCCCCGGAATGAGAATGTTTGTGTGTAGGGTGGGTGGATGGGTGTGGGGGGTGGGGTTTTTATATCAATGTCATATCAATTTTTAAATTTTAATTTAAGGGTCGTTTTTAAAAAGTTTTTTATATTAAAAATCACTTATTACTAATTTTGAAAAATGTGAGACAGCTTCTGTGAAAAAAGTGACTACTATTAGTATAATTTTTTGAAAACACGTGGCACTTAATCCGTCATTGTGTCTTAAGAGAGAAACTTGAGAGAAAACTCGATTGTGGCCTCTTCAAATTCAAAATTGGGCTTATGTTGAATGGATCCTCGATTGATTACATTTTCTGGATACTTCTTCAATTGGGCTTCTTTACACATTTTTCAAGTAGCCCAAATTTATTGGATAGGCCCAATATAAATATAGCTCACAACTCACAAACATCTCAAATTTCACTTTTCTTGTTGAGTTCTTGCTTGATTGTTAACTCTTCAATTTATCCTGTTTTTCTTTTTTACTTTCTTATGTAACATTTCCCCAATTTGTGTGCACGTTGTCTAATATTTATTTCTATTATTTTATTTTATTTTATTTTTAATTTATATATATATATATATATATTATTTCACAAAGAGTTAAAATAATAACAAAAGTTGTACAGTACTTGGAATTTTGACTCGAAAAAATAGAATTTTCTGTAATTGAATATAAATCACTGCTTAAAGTATAAATACACAAGAAGTCATATTTTACAAATGACAATGACTACAGTGCGCCAGGCTTCTTTTTTTTTTTTTAATTCTTAGGACCAGATTATTTCAAGGAAATGGGCTTCACCACGCGGATCCTTTTTTAGGGAATGAGCTTCTTCAACCAGCAAACGACGACGTCTCCAAGTTATAGATCTGTCCTAAATCCAAAATTAGAATTTAAACTGGGCCCAGGTCACTGCCGCCACCAAGCTGTCGGCGCCCAGGTCGCAGCTGAAGTTCAGGAGAGGTCCGTGCCACCCACCACCAGAGATTGAGCGCTACCGCTAATTCACCGCTGTTGCAGATCTGTTCTCTCGCCGAAGTCGCGAATCCACCGCCACGGATTTCATCCCAGCCAAGACCTTCTGGTCAGCTCGTCGCTGCATTCCAACCATGTCGTCACAGATTCAGGTGTTTCTCTCTCTTTACATACATACATTTCTTGTTATTTTGAGGGTTGATATGAGTGAGAGCCGAGAACACTAATTTTTTTAATTTTCTTTATTACATTGACAAGTGTTTTTTCAACCCAATCTTTCCTAGGGTCACTTCGAAATGGATGTGTTATTCAACATATGTTAATGGATTAGTGCTTCTTATACTCTCATGGAAGTTCCATTGTGCGCCGGCTGGTGAAATCTGGTCAAAAAGGTGATGAAAATTGACATCAAATGTGTATAATAGGGAAATTGTCATTATCGATATAACTAAATTTCACTACTGTAAAAATGTTCTTTGCATCAAGGACTACTGAAGAAACTCAATTTGATTGATTAATCCCACAGTGAGAATAAATTGTAGGTTTTTATTGCTCTCTACGATCCTACATGGGTGGGACTCTTGTGAAGTTATCTTAGCTGTTCCTTTAAGAATTTTCACCTTTATACTCTCAATTTTTGGTGTACTAACTAATCCATTCCTTAGCAATTAGGAGATGCCTGTTAATAGACTGCATCAATTATAAATAAATTAGATTATTATACTTAATTAATTTAGTTTTGTGTTGAAATTTTTTATTATTGATCTAAAAGG
Source organism: Pogostemon cablin (assembly GCA_023678885.1). Classification (NCBI taxonomy): domain Eukaryota; kingdom Viridiplantae; phylum Streptophyta; class Magnoliopsida; order Lamiales; family Lamiaceae; genus Pogostemon; species Pogostemon cablin. Next base: position 4,824,941 of record CM042960.1, on the reverse strand, counting down.
TTACTATTTCCTATTAGTTGGATTACTCTTTTATAATAAATTGAATTATTACTATCAAAATTTTGAATATTCTTTATATTATTATTTTATAGTACATTATTTTGTTTTTCAACATCTTTTAAATTACTTTTTTCTATTAATTGAGTTACTCTTTGTAATGATTTGGGTTACTATGATTACTTTTTCTATTAATTGGGTTACTTTTTGTAATGAATGGGGATACTTTTTGATTTGATACTCTGATCTTCTGAAATAATTAGATCACTGTTTAGAATTAATTAGACCACTCTTTGAAATTTATTGAATAGCTCTTTGAAATTAATTAGATTACTCTTTTAACTTAATTGGGTCACTCTTTCGAATTAATTAGATTATTCTTTGGAATTAATTAGAATACTTTTTTTACTTAATTGGGTCACTCTTAACAGTTAATTAGACTACTCTCTTGATTTAATTAGGTTACTCTTTACAATTAATTAGATTACTTTTTTTAACTTAATTGCATCATTTTTTTGAATTAATTAGATAACTCCTAATAACATTGACAACCAAATGCCTATCACTAACGAGATTTGGTTTTTCAACAATTAAATTAAATGCGTATCATTTAGGTTTCAATAACTTGTATATACTCTACATTGACAAACTGGTTCTGCAAAGATTTAATCCAAGCTCCAACCAAGTTCTACTAAACTTGTTTTCCTAATTAACAAAATTTGAAAAGCCCATTTTACTAATTAACAAACTTTTATAAAATTAGATTCAACTATTCGCTAATTAAAATCTTTTGAAAACGTTGCTATGGATATTTAGCGCCATCAAACAAAATAATGAAAAGAAATAACAATTTTAATCCATCCTTAAAATTTGATAATGTAAAGAACTTTAAATGATGTAATAATAAATTAATTGAGCAACAACATAGTCGAGCATGCCAATCCAACATCTACTAGATGATTAGGCTTCCTTTTTCAAATGAACTCCTTTTCTCATATCTTTCTCTCTCTAAGGAATAACAAGAACAACCTCTCTCTCCCCAAAGCAAAAAATGAAAAATTCATTAACCCGTCGTTAATCATTCACTGCCGAACGCACACCACGAGTTTGTTAGAAAATGCAGCACAGTCGTTTCATCACTAAGTCGCGACCTCCGACCCCAGCTGTCGGACTCGCGAGCTGCTGTTGGGTTTAGCGCCAACAGCCGCGACCGGCTAGTCGACCGCAGGAAAACACGAACCCGCTGCTGGAGACCGCCGCAACAGCGATCCCGTCAATCAGGAATCACCGTTCGTCGTTCCGTGTTGAAAACAGCCCAATTAGCTCCACCGGCACGTTACCATCGCAAACTAGCTTGGTCAGATGCTTCGGTCGTGCCACCAGCCTTTGGCCGCTAATTCACCGACGCTGATCGCACTACATAGTGAAGGATTTCGTCAAATCGAACGAAGAAAGAGATTAGAAAGAAAGAGGGGGAGAAACGATAAAGGTGAGAAGAGAGGACTGATATGTATTGGAAAAAGGAATAAAGAAGTAAGAGATTAGGAAGAGAGAGAAAGAGGGGGAACGCGATAAAGGTTATAAGAGGACATATATCATATATGTATTGAAAAAAGGACCCATGCTAGTTGTTCTCTTTACAAATAAAAAGTAAAAAATGAAAAAAAGAAAAGAAAAGAAATTCTAATTAAAAGTGTAAGACCAAATAATAAATAAAGGAGTTCATTTGTTCCCATGTTCTGTTAATTTCTTAATGGCAATATATTTTCCATAATTGCATTTTCAACCCTCAAACCCTAAAAAGTAAAAGCCTATGTTATTCCCTCGTCTAAAAGCACACAGTTGAGGTGTGCCCACACTTACTCGTATTGCTGTGGACAGCGGCAAAGGGTTTATTTAGGGTTTAAGCAAAGCCCCTCGGCAGTCAACTGGAAATCCTAAAAGTTCCTAATCTTCCCCAAAATTTTGAGATTTTGAGCTGAAAATGGGAGCAGACAAAGGAAAGAAGCAGAGGTCGGGGGAAGTTGAGGAGGAAAAGAATGGGGTTGAGGTTGATGGAGAGCTCCTTGTTTCTATCGAAACGCTTCAGGGAATTCAAGATGATCTTGAAAAAGTAATTCTACTTTCTTTTCCTGTTTATGAAATTGCAAATTTCGGGTGCTCTACAAATTTCCCTTCTCCCTGAAAGTTCTGGGCCACCCTTCTGTAAAGTTTCTAGAATTTTCGCTCTTTTTTGCATCGTTTACTTTTTCTTCCTCATCGGTGAACATCTGAGGTATTGCGTTTACTGTCGTTTGCAATTATAAATTGCTATTCGAAATTGAATTAATACTATTAACCATGAACCTCCGTTGTCTCCAATCTCCATGTATATTTCTTTACATTGTTCATCAGTTTGCATGCATTTAGGTTCTAGAGCTAGTTGATTAGATTCGTGATTAGTTGTTGAGTTAGAATAGTTAGGTAAGTTTCCTGGGATATGATTTGTTGTACATTTAGATGTTGAGGGGCATTGGACGTTCTTTCCGATCCCTTATTAGTTACTCAAACCTCAACGAGAAATGGATCATGAGTTATTTCGTCCAGTTTTGCAAATTGTTTGCTAGAAAATGAACTTAGGAGGTAAAGTTGTCTGATGCCCTGAAGGGGTTCGAGCAATTGCAAGTCTAGGTGTAGTTCTCGATGCCCTTCTTATAGTATATAATTAGGACACATATTTGTGTAGTACTGTATCCATCCTTGTCACCACCAAGATTATCAAATACTGAAGCAGAGTCAGAGTCCTGAGCAAGGAAAAAGTGTTCCATCATCACTAACCTCAGGGTGTGGAAGAGATGGAAATGCAATACATGCATAATTTTGTACTGCAATTTATGCTGGTGAAACAAGTTAATCATTTCGTTGGTGCTTTCAGATCAATGAAGAAGCCAGTGAAAAAGTTTTGGAGCTGGAACAGAAGTACAATGAGATACGCAAGCCCATCTATGATAAGAGAAATGAGGTCATTAAATCCATTCCTGACTTCTGGTTGACTGCGGTGAGTGCTCGTAACAACTACCTTTCTTTAGAGCATTTCGATCTTGTATTAGGAAGCACTTGCAATTGTTTGGAAATATTAACTTTTATTGCTCTCTTTGTGCAGTTTATGAGCCATCCTGCCCTCAGCGAACTATTAACAGATGAAGACCAAATGGTTTCAGCTTCTTCCTTTTTTTAATTAAGAAAAAGAAAACATGATGTCCCGCTCCCCGCATGCAATTCTCTTATTTCTCGTTTTACTTTTAGACAAACGTCACAAACCTTTATAATCTTAAAATTTGTAAAATATGAATCTTCTTCTGTAAGTTAATAAGTTTCATATCACTTCAAGCAATTAACATAACAGTACATGTGGATGTTCATTATCAGTCTGATGACTAATAGTTATGATGCTTTAAAAAAAAATAAAAAAAATTATTCATTGAAAAAACTCCAAAGTATATGATTTTCTAAGCATTGATTACGATGCATATCAAATATCTGGTACAATCTTTCTCATAACCTTGTGACTTCTTTTTCCATGTATTAGATGTTCAAGTATTTAAATAGTATTCACGTGGAAGATTGCAAAGATGTGAAATCTGGTTACTCCATTTCATTTGTGAGTGTTCTCCTTCTCCTCTCACCCTGTGGAGAATTTTAATTTGAAAAATTACTGAATTTCAAATTGTTCTCTCAGAATTTCAACCCCAATCCATACTTTGAAGATGCTAAGCTCACAAAGACCTTCAGTTTCCTTGACGAGGGAATGACAAAAATCAGTGCAACAAAAATAAAATGGAAAGAAGGCATGGTAAGTATTATTCGCATAGTTTGAGAGCATAAGGATTCTCTATGGTCTGTTTAAAACTCATTTTGCATGTTTGTCTTTTGAAGGGCATTCCTAATGGTGTTTCTGATGAGAAGAAAGGAAAAAAGCGATCTCATGCTGAGGAAAGGTAGGTTCCCTCACCCCACACCACCCCAACTCATAGACACACACACTCTTGAATGGTGTAGGAATCTTCCTATACCTACCAGGGTGCAAGATAAAGCCTCGACACATTTCTCTTTTCAGCATTCCCCATGATTTTCTAAGTTTTTGTTAGAGATATTTATTTTGAGGGTGCTTAGACAATAGCCTCAGCACAAGGCCATGATGGTGTTGGCTTATTCTCTGTTTGGAAACAGATCTTCAATTATTGAGTTTCATGGAAGAAAAACATATACTGAATTTCAGTTTAGGCTGTTTTAAGTCCTGTTAACTGAAAGAAAATTCTATCGGATTATTATTTGACAATGGTTCTGCCTATATAATTTAGTCGAGTGGTGCAATATTCAAGTGTTCTGCGTTTTTGAAAGTTTGTGGATGCATGGTTATCTGGATTTGAGATAATATGGGTTGATAAACCATGTCTTGATCTGCCAGTGTGTGCTTCATGCATTTTAACAATTGTACTTGATGTTCTTTACCGTAGAAGGTGCGATTATAGTATGATATCATGTTTTTCTCTACTTTGCATTGCATGTGGAGAGGGATCTTTTTTCTTTTTTTTTTCTTTCGCCCATTTGCTTGAAGTCGATCTTACTTCTGTTCAAGGGTTCTTTAAAACCCTAGTTTGAATTATTACACTGTTTCTAAAATTGTGATATTACACTTTTCAATGAATAGATTGTGCTCCTTTCAATGAGTGCTTGTTATTCCATAGGCAGTAATAGGGTAAAGTTATGGATTATTATGTCTCTTGAATTATTGTTGTAAGTTCTCACTTAATTATTTGAATTGCAGCTTCTTTTCCTGGTTTTGCGAGTCAGAGCATAAAGGTGATGACTATGAAATTCATGATGAGGTACATTTCTGCCTCAAGCAGATTGGATGAGTTTGAATTTTGCTTTTCAAATTAATGTTTCACCTTGATGCATTTTTAACACTTTCTTGTATAACAGGTGGCCGATATAATCAAGGATGATTTGTGGCCAAATCCTCTTACGTATTTCAACAATGTACTTTTTACCTCTACCACTCATTTTTTTTAGTATTAATATTTTTTTATTTCTGGTTTTCTTTACTTACTGGAAGTTCAAATTGACATCAATTTTTGAATGTAGATTACATCTGCTTGATTTATATTAGCTTATGCCTGATTTATTTATTTGCTTATTTTGTTTTTGTAGGATGCTGAAGAGGATTTTGAAATGGTTGATGATGACGACGACGATGATGAGGTAAATGCAAAATTTTGTTTACATGTGCTTGCCTCCCACTTTCCCGCAATAAATATAGAATCATTATGACCTTGTAGTGCTTTTAATATTTATTTTCTCTTGACATGTATTGCTTTTATGAAATGCGGTTTGTATGATTATTGCTTTTCCTGATTTATTTCTTGTAGAATTTTTAGGCTTTATGTGCTAAATTTTAGACAATAAAAATTATTATTGCATGATCTTTTTTATTTGTTTAAGAGAATTTATTTTCATTGTTGCAGCCAACATCAATTCCTTTTTGTTTTTTCGAGGACTTTATATTCTGTAGTCAGTTTATAGTAGATCTTATAAAAACTAACTTACTAATACTATTGAAGTGCTAGACTTGAATGCAAGAGCATTCCTGTCACTCTCTTTATGTTATCTTTGTTGAGATTTCTATTGGAGTTTCTTAGACGAAAAAAAATTTGAGTCCAACTATGTAGAATTGTCACGAATCTAGAGAGCCCTCTCAAGTCATTTATCCATCTTAGATCAGCATTACTAGCAACTGCTTCTTTCACATTCTAGTAATTTTGTTATTTGAACTAAAATTAACATGCAACTAGATTCTAGTTACATTATGGCCTTGAAATTAGACAACTAAGGTAAAACTTTTAAGAGTATGTGATGGTTGAGAGACTAAGTTTATGTACGCCAAGTCGCCAACGCCTGCAGGCATGAGGCTGATGGTGAGGAAGCAATTTAGGTAGATTATGGGATTCACTTTTATGCAAATTTCGAGTTTAGATCACACCATGAAGTTAAAGAGGAATATGGCACCCATAATATCTTTACAGAATCTCTCTAGTTTTATATGCATCTTTTTGTTAAGTCCCTTCAATTTATTATCTTTCAACAAGTTAATGTATGTTTGAATGTAATATTGTTGTGTTAGTTCCAGAACAGTATCTAATTTGATGTCTGCAGGAAAAGGGCAGTGATGCTTCAGAAGACGAGGAGGAAGAAGATGACGATTGATACTTGAGGGGGCAGGTTCTTACAAGATCATAGGTGTAACTTATCTCTCAGTGATTTCTTCAAACAGAATTATACTTATCTAAGGTAGTTAGAAGACTCTTATTAACTCTGTAATTCGTCTCCCAGCACGTTAAAATGGATTTGTATCAGATCAATGTTAATTTTTCTTTATTTAATTGGGCATGTTGGCATTGCATGATGGTGGTGGATTTAGTTGCTGTTGTAATGTTGGGGAAAAATTATAGCTGATTTTCTTGTGTATTGTCTGCTTCTGCTATTTCTATCTATTCTGTCTTTCACTTGCCCTAAATTTATATACCAATAAAACAATTTAAAAAAAAAAAAAGGAACGAAGGGAATAAAATATAAATTTATAAATTTGTATTATTCGGTACAAAGGGATACAATTTGGTTGATACAATTCAAAGTATATACATATAAAGGTAAGTTTAAAAATACCTTATTAGATTTTAATATTCTCCATATATTATATTATATTAATTTAATTAAAAATCTGTCTGAGCGCACATTCTCAATAATTGATTCGATTTATTTAATCAAAATAGTATCTTGACTCCCTAATATGCCATGTCCAAAACGACAAAAGATAATATATACATGGTGGGTCTAAATTAAAGAACAAAGGGACAATACATTTGAAAACAAAGGGAGAAAATAGAAATGATACATTATTATATTTTAAATTAAAGAACAAAGGGACAATACATTTGAAAACAAAGGGAGAAAATAGAAATGATACATTATTATATTTTAAATTCTACTTTGAATTCAGAATAAGGGTATCAATACTCTCAAAAATCGAAACGGTTAAGAGTGCAAAGTTAAAAAAAAAAGGTTAATTAAAAAAAAATCACGAATTTTACTTTTATTGTAAATTAATTCTCACATTTAAGAAATTACAAAAAAAATCACATGGTGGCTAAATAAGGTAAAATCATTTAATATTTAATTAATTCACCCCAACAAATAATTACTAACATTTTCAAACATTTATCCGAAACACTCTAAACCGTGACAGGCCATAATGAATACTGCTCTGTTTCTTAATAAGGTAGTAACGTTTTCATTTCATGTAAATTAAATAATATAACATTTGGTAGGTAGTTGTAGTTTTTTTCAATGTATTTTACATTTTTGTTTTCAACTTTTATTTAGAGGGATAGCAAATTGCACCATATTAAAAAGAAGGTGTGTATTTATTTTTTAGGATGGACCCTTATTTACAAAAAAGGAGAAAATGTAAAAGTAGATGATTGAGGGAGTATATAAAGAGTGTAGACCAGAGAATGAATAGTAAGAAGCAATAATGAGTATTCCCACAATAGACCTTTCTCCTTTCTTCAGAGATGGCGATGAAGAAGGTGAGAAGAAGGCAAAAGACATCATCAAACAGGCCTGCTCTGAGTATGGCTTCTTCCAGATCCAAAACCATGGCATACCACTCCATCTCATGACCCGGGCCATGCAGCTTTCCAAGACATTCTTCGCCTTGCACGACCCGGACAAGCTCAAGTACAGCCCCGGGTCGGGCGCACCTCTTCCGGCTGGCTACAGCAGGCAGCCGGAACATTCGCCCGATAAAAACGAGTACTTGCTCATGTTCCAGCCTCAGTCAGGCTTCAATGTTCTGCCAACCAATAATCCTCTTGGTTTCAGGTAATGCTACATCTGGTGAAATACATTATGCCTTATCGGTTTTTCTGAGTTGGTTGTGAACAGGGATGTGCTGGAGGAGATATTTGGTCAATTCAGAAAAACTGGGGAGGTTATAGAGAAGATTGTGAATGAATGCTTGGGGCTTCCGCCTGGTTTCTTGAGAGAGTACAATCTTGATCGGAGCTGGGATTTCATGGTGGCGCTGCGGTATTTTCCGGCGACGGAAGAGGAAGACAATGGACTGAGTGAGCATGAAGATGGCAACATCATCACTTTTGTATTCCAGGATGAAGTTGGAGGATTGGAGGTAAAGAAAGATGGAGAATGGATTCCAGTTGCTCCATCTCAAGACAAAATTGTGGTCAACCTTGGTGATGTTATTCAGGTCACTAATTACTCTCTATCAATAATTGTTAACATTAAATAGATCAAATTTGACTATAATGTTCGTACTAATAAAATACTTGTAACCCTAGTAAATACTTTAGTTTTATTTTCAAGAGTAATTGAAATAAGGGGGGAAAAAATGGGGGTGAAAATTACAATTTCAATGACAAATAGTTGTGTTAATTTGTGTAAAAATATGTAACTATTGGGACGGAGAGTAACATCATTGAGATTATCTCCGGTCGTTAGATTTCATTTCTCAGCACATTTTTCTCTAAAATGCAGTTAACTCAATAGTTTATCTCCAACAATCAATGAAAATGAAATTTTGTTAGTGTTTAATAGGTATTGAGCAACAAGAAGTTCAAGAGTGCTACACATAGAGTTGTGAGACCTAAGGGTAGTCATCGCCATTCTTTTGCTTTTTTCTTTACGGTGGAGGGCGATCGGTGGGTTGAGCCGTTGGCGCAGTTTACCGGTGAAATTGGGGAGGCGCCAAAGTACAGAGGGTTTTTGTACAAGGATTATCAGGCCATGAGAATGAGGAACAAGAGCCATCCACCTGCTAGGCCTGAAGATGCCATCACCATTTCTCATTATGCAATTCCTACTGAATGAATTAATGAAATGTGGTATAAATAACTTCTTCATTCAACTCTTCAATAAAGTTTGAAATTGTGCTGTATACCACTGTTATACCAATATACACAATTATATCTTAAATATCTACTTTAAAATTTAAGAATAAAGATCAAATCATATAAATAATACAAGGCAAATTCTCCTATACTCTATAATTTTTATTCTAAGAGTATAAAATATAATCCAAAACATGATAACATTAAAATTATAAAGATTAAAAAAGTAATTAAAAAAGGAAAAAAGTCTGAAACCACCTAGCACTCTAGCTGGCTATCACAATGCATGTAAATGAAAACAGGAAGTAAAAAAAAGCGGAAATTTCAGAATTTGCAAAAACCAGCCATTTCTTTGTCATTATAGCAGCCAGTTGGATTAAACATGCAGGCCATCTTTCCAATGATATTGGGCCATTTTTCTTCCAAACAATGATAGGCCCAAATACGATTAACTGATAAAATAAACATCACCCCATTTTCTTGAACTAATTAGGACCCATGTCGGTGATTGTATACTAGTGTAGTCCCACGTGCCAATATTTGTTTGAAGATTTCAAACAGACCATGGAAATTAATCAATTACAAAAGCGACATGTAGACGAAATAATTATAAGAATTTCAAAAAGAAAGATGCAAAATATCTTTTACATGGGCACATTTAATAAATATTCCCTTGAGCGTATTTTGCTTTTTCATGTGGATTAACAAATATTACTGTTTCCTGGTGTGACGGGGTACGCCGGGGGACGCTCACGTCGGCTGCCGCGGCATGCTGGGAGACGCCCACTTCGAGTGCCGGGGGACGCCCATGTCGAAAAACTTTTCACTTTTATTGTTCCACGTTGTATAAGAAAAGTTGTACTTTTTGACCAACTTTATTGACTTTGAAGGGTATTGTAGTATTTTTAGGTAGTAAAAAAGTATAAAGTAATTATATGTGTGTGAAAAAGGAGTGACAAATTTGAAATTAAAGTAACTTTTGAGGTTGTTGGATAAATTGATATTTCCTTTTTTTGGGGGTGAAAGGTTTTGTGGGACAAACAAATGAGGAAAGTGAGAAAAGTATTATTGGACGGAGGAAGTATTATTTAATGTGTATTGGTAGTTGTATTAGTAAGAGTAAAAGCATATATTTTAATTTTATTAGTGGATGTGTGAGTTCCATCTATGTATAAAGAAATAATATTCATTGATGGGACGCCCAAAATGAATAAAAGATTATTTTTGAAAGGACGGAGAAAGCATATACTCCCTCCATCCCACCCAAAGAGTTCATTTTTGTTATTTTGGTCATCCCACCCAAATGATTCCCTTTCAAATTTTACACACATGAGACCCACGCTCCCCCTCGAATACAATTAAAATATGGGGTCCACACTCCCACTAATACAATTGTCCACTACACATTAAATAATAATACTCCTTAATTCACGTGCCAAAAAACAAAAACAATCATTTGGGCGAGACGGAGGGAGTAAATTACATAATATTAATAACGGATAACTAACAAAATTATTTACAAATGGAATTGAATTTTTGTTGGTAAAAATTTACCAACCACCACTTTTATCACCTAATATAGTTATTAATTAGTTAGTAAAATAATTTAATGAATTTTTTTTTTTGGGTATTGCGTGGCCGCAGAAATCAACTTACAAAAATCAGTATGCAATTAAAATACATGGCTGAAAATCATTTGGAAAAAATAAAAATAAAAAGATTCGGCGTTCAAGCGTTTAAGACAACATAATTAAAATCGAAGATCGACGACCATAAATCCAATATCTTTTCATTTTTCTGCAACCACCCATATCCTATCTCTAACTACTAAGTAAGTAGGACGAAATACGTGGTTGTATTAAAATCCTCTATCATTATAAACATTTTATAAATTGAGTCCACAAACAAACAAAGAAATTAGAGGTTGGTTTGGTTTAATCAAGAATGAAAGAACTTAGTATTCCGACCGTTGATCTTTCGGTGTTCTTCAAAGATGGTGCTGATGAAGAAGCCAAGGCGGCGACTAAAGAGCTTATAAGCCAAGCCTGCATGGAGTACGGCTTCTTCCAAGCCGTGAACCACGGCGTGCCCTTTGATCTTATGAGCCGAGCCATGGAGATAACCAAGTCGTTCTTCGCTGAGCCGGACGAGTTGAAGCGGAAATACCAACCGCCGCCCAACGCCCACACTGACGGGTATGGGAGGCGGGAGGCTCACGAGAAGAATGATGTTTGCTCCTCCCAAACAAGGCTTCGTTCCATCCTACCCTCCTAACTTTAGGTAAACCTTCATTTCTCCTATTATATTTTCCACACATTTAAATTACATCTACTTTTTTATATCTTAAATATATGTTACTATGTGTTACGATCATTGTCTACTTTTTTATATCTTAAATATATGTAATGTGTTACAATCATAGTCTCAATTACAGCGAAACTATGTACGAGGGTTTAATGACCATTTCTTAAGGTATAATATTTTAATAAAAAAACATATTATAAAATATGAAGTGCAACACCATTGTGGAATCCAGACCGTTAATTTATTTGTTTTAACAAAATTTGTTAAGTTAATAAGGTGTAGAGGTTGCAATTTTAGAAAACAGTGATACCAAAAAGGTTAATGTTTAGGGTTTATCTAATTCATGTCTTCTTTGTGCAATCCATTAAAAAAACATTGGATTTCTTGTGTTATTTTGATCTACCATCTCCTGCTGTTAAATTGATCAATTTTATTAACTTTTAAAGGATAGTGTATTCTTTTTATATAATAAATAAATTATAAAGTATGTTATATTGTATATGCAGGTATTTGCAAGAAGAATTATATGGAAATTTTCGGAAAACAGGGGAAGTGATGTTGAGCATAATAAACGATTGTTTGGGTCTCCCTCCCAATTTTCTAAAGGACGAATATTTACAAAACAAGATTTGGGATTTAGTAAGTGCCAAACACTACTTCCCAGCCACAGAAACCGACAACGTTGGAATACCAAAACACGAGGACGGAAACATCTTCACTTTTGTATACCAAGATGGGGTTGGAGGCCTCGAAGTTCTCAAGGACCAACAATGGATTTCAGTTGTCCCCACGCCCGGCACTCTCGTCGGCGACATAGTACAGGCAAGATCACTACAACATCAATCTCCTCAATCCTAGGATGCATCCATGCACAAAGATTTTCATCTCATATTTTCTTGCATATATGTAGGTACTTACAAACAAGAAGTTCAAGAGTGCTACTCACAGGGTGGTGAGATCGGAAGGGCGTAGTCGTTACTCGTTTTTGTACTTCCATGGGGTGGATGCAAAGAAATGGGTCGAACCATTGCCCCAGTTTACGACGGATGTTGGGGATGCACCCAAGTATAGAGGGTTTGTGTACCAGGATTATATGGAACTCAGGGTCAGAAACAAGACTCATCCACCTGCCAACCCTGATGATGAGATCAACATCGTCCATTATGAAATTTCCACTTAATCAACGTAAATTTGTGTGACACAACCAGTTAAGATAATCCATGCATGTTTTTTTTTTATATTTAATTTTAAATAAAAGAATTTGCAGCAGCTAGCTATCCACTGCAAGTTACAATTATTGGAATGAAATGTATAATGAAAGATGGGATTCTATTGATGATCGAATATATCATGATCTGTACTGGTATATATAATATAGGAATAATTAACACTACTTTATAGTTTCATAAAAGAATTTCTTGCTTCTTCATCTTTTCAATGTAATAGTTGTTGTAGTACTCCATTTCCTTTACAATTTCTTCGTTTATCTGTCCCACTTTATCATTGGTACCAAAAGATAAAAGAAAAAAAAAGGAACATTTTATCTTAAAAAGACATTTTAATTTTATATAGTTATCATTCTCATAATGCATATAACACACATTTATAAGTGACAAAAATATAATGCGAAGTAAATAAGACACATTTAAATCCAACGTTTGACGTTGCAAAATAATAATCACAATCTCATTGCAATGATCGCCCTCACCAACTAAAATACGACACAAGAAATTAAAATAAACCTCTTTCTATATATAGATTTCTTGTTTGAACTAATAATTAATTCGCCTACAAAAAATAATAGTACAATGCAATGATCAAATTAATTCGCCATTGCAATGATCTAGTATTTAATTCATCTACAAAAAATAAATAAAAATACAACTCGAATTAATTATAAAGTTGAAGAAAACAAGTATGAACAATTGATCGATCTCTACTATCTTTTGTTATTAGAAAAGAAACGTAACACGATATAAAAAAGAATCGTATACAACACAGCCCACCCTATCATATAGTACACCTTCTCCCACTACTCTTAATCCCAAGCGAATCCAGGATTACAGTCCCATTCATCCCACCAAACGCGTGTCCATCCGTCCTTCGGTATTCATTAATCAGCAAACCCTCGTACGGATAAGTCATAGTCGAAGCGTAGTACATCCACTTCCAGTACGGCGGGATCCCATGGCTGTCCAAAAAGTACCCACAGAACAGAAAGAACAACGCCGTGAAGGCAATGACGGCTGCGTAGCCGAGGATGTAGTTAGGCACGACAGAGCTGACAAACACGACGAAGGAGTTGGTAGACAGGAGGGACATGTAGAGGACGAGGAAGAAGTAGGGGAAGTTGCCGTCCAGGTCGAGGGGGAAGATGGCGGCGTAGACTCCGGCCTGGAGGGCGAGGAAGGGGAGGTAGGTGAGGAGGCCGGCGATGGTGTAGGTGGAGGCGCGGTAGGCGTTGTGGGAGGTCTCGCGGATGAAGATGAACCGCTCCTGGATGAAGGCGGGTACGGCGTCGTTTGAGGAGAAGAAGAAGAGGCAGACGGTGAAGATGAAGAAGCTGAGACGGTTGGTCACGCCCTGGAGGTCGTTTTCGGGCTTCCAGAACATGGTGGCCATCATGAATCCCATGACGGTGAGGACGAAGAGGCGGGAGAGGAAGAGCTCCGGCGTGCGGCGCATGAGGATCCAGGTTTCCGGGAGGAAGGTGTTGGCGAATTTGGGGCCGAGGTGGTAGTGGTGGTGGTGGTGGGGGACGGCGGAGGAGAGGATGGCGCTGTGGGTGATGTAGTCGTCTTCGTTGACGGTGCACTCGCTGCTTAGTGGACCTGAAACGATGTCGGTTGAGTCTGTGTAGTAGTCCCGCGGGGTTGAGCTGAAAATTAACCAACATTTTTTATTTAATTTTGATTTTAACTTCGGTACATGTAGATTGGTAATATAAACATGATGCAATATGTTTTTATGTTAGATTAATTGGAATGAAAAGGCATTGAGTCTCATTCGTACCCATTAATAAGAATACGGAATCCTCCATCTTCCCATTACTAGAACTTAATTTGAACCTCCTTAAATTCTCAAAATTAAATCAAGAGTTAACTAAGTTAATTAGATGTATGTGATTTATAAAAACTCCCGGTTCACATTTCTAAATTTGCTTGTTTTATTAAACTTTTCACATAAAAAATACTCCCCAAAGAACGTAGACATCGTTCTTAATTATTTCATTGTTAAATATTCATTTTTTATGATATAGGAAAGTGATCCTATCATTATTCTACTAACATATAATAAAATCTTTATCTAGTCATAGCATTTCTGTTGTTATAAATAAAATTTTTAGTAGTGTAACAAATGATCCGAATTTTCTATTATATTTTGGTGTTACATATTACACGTATTAAATGAATAATAAGTGTGTGGAGAGGAAAATATGAACTTTTCTTCTTAGAATTGGTTTTTTTCCCTTTTAAAATATAAATTTATTTTATGTGCAATCATTCAACAATTTATAATATAAAATGTAACACCAAAATATAACATGAGATTGTATATTTTGAAAAATTAATGTCACTTTCAAGTTTCAACTAACATGTTACTTATTTTACCGATGAGATTCCCTATTTCAGTTAAATGATTAGCAATCACTCTTTAATTGTTAATTATTTACTGTGGAGTGTGGAACACATGAAACACCCTTTTAAACAACATCAACAGTATTGATTGAGACGAATTAATCTGTAATTATAACGTACCTAGTTAAGGCCAGGGCTTTGCGATCAGCATACTTTCTAGTTGGTGTAAAGATCATTTGCACTCCAAGACTTAGATATCGAACTTATCTTCCAATGTCTCCAACTTCTGCCTCGACCGTTTTTTAGGCCCTGGTGGGCCCTGATCGATCATAAGGGGAAAGGGCAAACTCGGCCAGGGCTTCGACTCCATAGGCCGACTGATCATACTCCTGCACCACATCGATCAAGTACTCCATCGAGATGTAGGGCCACGTCCTTGGGTGGGCCCTGGTACATGAGCTGGCCTCGAGCCAGGATGATGAGGTGGTCCAATAGGAGCTGGATTCCAGATGAGGGCTGGTGGATTGTGAGAATCACGGTGCTGCCCGATCAAGCAATGTCGTGGACCTTTTCCATCACGCTGTGGGCGCTGGTCGAGTCTAGACCGGAGGTTGGCTCATCCAGGAACAGCAGGGAGGGGTCGTGGATGATGTCCACTCCGATTGAGACGCGCCGTCGCTCTCCTCCGGAGACTCCTCGGCATCCCTCGTCGCCTATGTACGTGTTCCGGCAAGACTGCATAAGTGAAAAAAAAAAAAAAAAAAAAAAAAAAAATATATATATATATATATATATATATATATATATATATATATATATATCATTCATTATTACATTAGTTTATCAACGAAATCTATTGTTAATTTTTTATTTGTAAAATGGTGGTTTGTAAATTTTTAGCCACGAAAATTCAATTCCATTGGTAATTTGCGGTTCGAATCTCTTGTTATATTTTGGTGTTACATCTCCTGTTACAAACTATTGGATGATTGACACGTAGGATAAACTAATCTACACTCTAACAATCTATCATAAGGGGAAAGGTTGAGATTTTCCTTTCTGCATACGTGTTACTCATCTAACACGTGTAATAAGAGATGTAATACCAAATTGTAACAGGACATTCAAGGGCGGTAATTTATGCTAATAATTTAATTGATAATTTATGAGAGTGACTACGGTACAATTGATCGGCGTGAAATTCATCTAGAATTTGGGCTTAAATTGCATGAATTTATGTGGATTTATTTGGCTTTAATTCAATAATTAAGTATGATTTTAATGAAAATATTATTAATTGCTTAATTAGTTTGAGAAAGGTATTTTTGTTCAATTTTGCAGAAAAATGGTGATTTTGAGGCAAAAATATATTCTTGATAAGAAGAAGAAGATGTGAGAGAAAACGACACTCAATTTGGAGTTAAAACGAGCAAGAATGGAGCAAAACAAAAATGAAATGGAGCAATTGGGCTTGTTGCAGACCTGGACAGCTGGAATGGGGCATTGGGCCTTTAATTGAAAGATTGGGCCGCCTAGTGCACTTGGGCCGGAGCTGGGCTACCATGAAGATGAGAGTGTGGAGGATGGGATTTGAATACATGACCTCCACCTCACTCAAGCATGCATCAACCGGCTGGACGACAGGCTTCAGTGTGATGAAATCCGCCCAGCTATCTACTAAAATCAATTTGCTGAGCGAATTAATTGAAGAAAAATGGAAAGAAGAGGATTCTAACCTAACACCCTTCCACGCAAGGCCGGTTCCTCCTCCAGCACTGAACCGTTTCGGCTGGGCAACATTTGTAACTGGTTCTCACCCGAGTTGTACTTATTCCCAATTGCTGGAATCGAATTTCTTCCTTAAAAATCCATAAATTTCATCCTTGTCTCATATCCTCAGGTATCCCACATTGGAAACTCTCTAAAAAATCCACTTACCCTACACCTATAAATATCACCATTTGAAAGCCCCCACAACACAATTCTCACCCATTAAATTCTATTAAATTGAATCATTAGATTCAATAGTTGAAGAGAGCTTTTTAAGATCTCCATAGTTGAGATCCCTCCCCCTTTTGGGATAAGGGATCCGTCCGTAGTTTAAATATTTTTTCTAGATTATGATTTTATTGTTTTCCAAGAAAGTGGGGACACCAAGGAAAGGATGATCCTCATGGATGTAAAATTTCATTAGGTGAAATCTAATCCTACTTATTATCTTAATTTGCTTTGGTGGGTGATTGATGCATGATTATGTTTCTTAATTGAATTTCCGACTATGATTAGGTTTTGTTTATGGAATATGTATGCATGCTTTAATTTGGGATTAATGCCCTTAATATTAGTGTATAATGATTAGGTTGTGTATTGTGTATCAACATGTCTTGTTGTTGCTTTCACCTCAGTTGCTTTACATGATTATCATATATGAGTTTTTTCCATTTATTGCATGAGGATTAATATGGGGGAATTTGGCCAAAACCTTCCCATGTTTAGAACTACATAAATGAACACTAGCGAGATTACTTGTGATTGAGTTAGTGAAGGGGACCAAGTCAATGTGAGCATAGTACCTAGAAAGGGAACACTAGGAAAACGTCCCTGCTTACTTGAGAAAATTCTTCGTGATAATATCTCTATATTGGTATATTAATATCCGTAAGTACCTATGGGAATTGTTAGCATTGGAGAAGATCTAATGAGCCATTTTTACTTGCATCATATTCATCTTGGTCAAGAGCTTAGGTATAGGTATGATTTAGTGATCGCCCTTACTTTGATTAGTTTAAAAATAGAATCAATTAATGATGTTTAATGATTGTTTGAGTGCATCGAGAAACTACCATTGCATCCAAAAATATTGTAATTAAATTTATTTTCCTTGCATTTTATTTCTTTTTATTTTTCTTATCCTCCTTTTCGATCGTCCCAAACTAATCACGATACTATACCTAAAGACCATAATCCTAAATTCCCCCTGTTCGATAATTCAACTTGGTTGCCCGTGCCTACACGACAAGAGTACGCTTGCTCTTTTACATTGAAAAATGCGATTAAGTTCAACAACCAGGGGTACCAATTGATTGGTACCCTTTTGATCCCCACTATTAATTAATTCCTGCTCTTTCATCAAAACATCAAAACACACACTAAAGGTGAAGGAAGGAGATTATACATTTCAAAATTGGTGCACTTTCCCACCCTTGTCATTGTCGATAATTTATATAATGATTAATAAATAGGAACGATTTTGATTCCATTGTTAAAATATAACATATTCTTTAGCACTCCGTTACTAAAAACAATATATAATTTTTTTTGTGGCAATCTATTATTAAAGATTAACTGATTAAATTTCATTTGTAAAAAAAGATTTATTTTATTTTATTTTTACTTTGGTAGTGAAACCTAATCACATACAAACATTTCATTTGTTACAATCACCACACATCATAATGCTTCTTTTCCCCCTCAATCATTTATCTCTTAGTAATGATCCATATTAAAAATATATTAATATAAATTTTAAAAAAATACTCCTTAATTTGAATTTTTGTTTGCATGAGGGGATACCTTTTAGGAATAAGATCTACTTTTTAATTTGATGTTATAATTTTATTTTCTTGTTAAATCTTCACTTAATCATAGTGATTTAACATGATTAAGTGATCATTCATATAACTGTTTGCATAAATGTAATTTCGATTTTAGAAAATATTCCTCCATTCCACATTTAAATTGTACCATTAGTGTAGGTATGGAAAATAAAAAAACTTACTTTTAATCAATTTTATTGATTTCTGGAATATAAAATATGTTAATATGGAGTATACTGGTAAATTTTTAATTAAGATGGAGAAAATTAATTTGGGAGTATTTTTATCTTACCAATAAACCAAGGGTTTCAATGAGCTTATCAACACGTAGTTTCTTATCCAGCTTTGAAATAGATCCCAACCTAAAATCAGCAGCAAACATGAGTGTCTCATAAACAGTGAGCATTGGAAACAGCCTATCCTCCTGCATGATATAAGCTGATCTCCTCTTGATCAAGCTAGGGTTCACATCCACCCCATCCAACGCCACCCGACCCATCAACCTTCCGCTCGCGATCCTACCCGCTAGCCCGTCCAGAAACGTCGACTTGCCGGCCCCACTGGGACCCATCACCGCCTTGATGCACCCCTTGGGAGCATACCCTGTGATGTCATGCAGCAGATCCGCCTCCTGCTTCACCCACACCCCATCACGTTCTTCAGTTTCTTCATCACTGTGTACGTCAGGCTCGAGAACTCCAGCCCTCCCGTGAGGTTCACCGGCTTCCCGACGTCGATCACCATGTCCGGACGCCGCCCGTCTCCGCTCCTCATCTCGGAATGTTCCGGGAGACGAGGGAGATATTTTTTGTTTTGTTTTGTTTTTTTAGGGTTTTTGTTTCTTGGGGGAAGAATGTGTGGGCTAGAGAGAGAGTTTAATTTAAAAAGGAGAGAGAAAATGTTTTGGAGGTAGTTTCTAGGTTGGAAATGAACTGTTCCTGCATTGGGTAATCCGTATTTCAAGAAATCTGTTCTTGTTTGATTTCATCGCTTTCTTCAGGTTTTTTTGTGCTTGTCAATCATGATTGAAACACATAGTTATCTCATGTCGTTTCAATCGAAAAAGTTAGCCAACTTCGTCAGTATTTTAATTGGCAGCATATTCTCAGGGTGAACGAAAATATTATAACATACAATTAAATATATATACTTCTTCAATTCCATAAAGAAGTTTGGAATTAGAGAAAATTTTGCTTTTTAATCAACTTTTAGCACAAGATCTTCTGCGCCATTTTGGTGCATCATCTTCTGTGTCACACATTAATTGACACGCAAGAAGGAGAAATAAATCCAACTATTGCCCCTAGGGTTTAAGGTTTAGGGTATAGTTTCTCTCTTCTACGTGTCGTTCATCTAACGATGTGGCACATGAGAATGAGATGATGTACTAAATGACATAGAGAATTTGAGCCGAACTTTTGGAGTAGCAATAGTTTTTTTTTTAATTTTGATTTTATTTTTATATATACACACAATTTAATGATAATTTTTTCATCGGCAGTCTCCAAAGTATCCAACTCTAGGAAAACATACACCAATAAAACAAAATTAGTATTTCAGCATTTCAATTAACTCACCTGTGTTAATTCATTGAAAATTTCCTCAACTTTTTCGAAATCCTAACAAGTGAAGACGAGAGAAGAGAATGAATTACTTATGAGAATAGGAGAAAGAGGGTAGCAAACCTTAAATAAGAGAGGGCAAGAGAAGAGAAAGGGGAACGATAGAGGAGCGACCATGCACCCAAAAATCAGAACCTATGGTTTAAACCATAATTATATGAAAAAAATTAAATAAGAATTACATTAATTTTTAGTATAAAAAGTAGTGCAATATTTTGGAGATGAGTTACTATTCCCATGCACTATTTTTATGCTGAATCAGTAAACTACATAGTACTCCATCCGTCCCCTTTCAAGAGTATTATTTTTTCATTTTGAGCGCCCGCGCCCCAAGGGTCTCATTTCCTTTTTTATCCACACACACCTACTAATACAACTAAAAACGGGACTCACACATCTACTAATACAACTACACACTACACATTAAATAATAATACTCCTTAATCCACGTGTAAAAAACAAATGACACCCTTAAAGGCGGATGGAGGGAGTATTTGATATATCCTTGGTTGGGGGTATATTACTCTCCTCATCCCAAATTAAATTTCACATTTTTCATTTTGGTATGTCTCACATTAAACTTTACCAAAAAAAAAAAATAAATAAAATATAACATCACTCCCCACCCCTAAAAGTACATACTCCCTCCGTCCCATTTTAAACTTTACGTTTACTTTTTGCACTTAAATTAAGGAATGTAGTATTTTAATATGTAGTGAGGTGAGAGAAATATAAGTATTTTAATGTGAAGTGAGTGTGATGTGTGGGCCATGAAAAGAGAAATAATTAATTTGTATGAATCTCATTTACTAAAAAGAGAAATTTAAAGATAAAATGAGACATCCAAATTAAAAATATTTAAAATTGAAATAGACGGAAGGAATATTAATTACAAATTTACCACTCCTATAGTCTCACCTAAGATGCATAATATGCTTTATCCTTTACTTATAACCTAAAAATATTAAATTTCCCTAAAAAAAAAAATTAATAAAGTTAATAAAAAATCAAATTTTTTTCTTAGACCCTGTATAAGTTAATAAAAAAATCAAAATTTTTTCTTAAGACTCTGTGTAAAGTTAACTCCTATTTAGGTATATGGGAGTATATTAGTAAATGCTTAAAATATTTATGAGGTCCAAATCCTTATTAAAATACATTTTGTTGGTGGACAGGTTAGCAATGTTTGCTTAGGTAAGAAAATTAGAGAAGTGCTTACTCACACTGGAAGACTCCTCTGTGAGAACTTCCGACAAACACTTGTCCTTCAACTTTTGTCCCTCTCTATTCACACTCTTTCCCTTATTTTATTATTCTCTCCACTCTCGATTCACTACACCACAAGCATCTCCCGCAAGCGTATTCGTAAAGAAACTCTCAATCTTTCGAATCTTCGACTCCTAATTTTCTTGACAAGGAACATTGATCTTGTGTGGCTCGTTTAGGATATGGGTGGATCTGGAGCTGCAACTTTCCTAAAATTGGTGGTCACGAATTTCGACGTTCTTGCTGGGTACGATTTTCTCTGTTTCTATTTATGTTTCCCCCCTCAACCATTGCTTGATTGTTGCTGTAAATTTGTGGTTTTTGAGCTTGGGTCCGAATTTTTGGTGGGTTCACTTGGTGGTTCTTAATTTAGTTCAGTGGATTGTTTTTCTTACAAATGGGTAGCAATTTCACAAATGGGATTTTATAGAAATAAGACGGTTTAATGTGCTTGAGTAATTGATTTTTTTTATTTTAATTTTTACTTTTAAATTTACAGGCCGGTGGTTACTCTGGTTTATCCTCTGTAAGTTGGCTACCCTCTGTTCCACTTTATTACTATTTTTTTGGTTTGTTATAATTTATTCCTCAAAGTGCTGATTTTTGCAATTCATTGAGTTGATGGAACTGGCTATTTGAGCTATTTGGCAGATATGCATCTATTAGGGCTATTGAGACAAAGTCACCTGTTGATGATCAGCAATGGCTTACTTATTGGGTTCTTTACTCTATGATTACCCTTTTTGAGCTTACTTTTGCCAAACTTATTGAATGGTAAGTTTTTTCTAGCTTCATTTCAGACACCAGGGCTTATAGCTGAACTTCATTGAGTTATTGTTGTCTAAATTCATGATTGATGTCTTATGAATTCGTTTCCTAATGTTGTGTGTTTAGGAGATTGAAAATTAAAGAACTCTCGAAAATAGTTTCAAGGCCAAGGTTTTACTTTTGAATTCTTTTATGCTAGTTTGGGATTTAGGGGTTCTTGATTCTGTAATGCTAGCTCTAGGGGGGTGGGCTGGGTGGGTAGAAGATTTCCCACAGAGAAAATCTTGGAGCATCCTCAGTGCAAGGATTTTCATTTGTCTTAACAAACAATGTAGATAATTGATGTTGCCTTAAATAAAGACTTACAAAGTTATGCATGGACTAGTCCCATCAATTTCGCAACTATGTCCAAGACTTGATGGAATTTGACTTGTGCATAGTTATTAGATTGTCAAAGTAGAAGCATCATCTTAAAGGTTCCACAATCACCTTAGAGTAATTTGTTTCTTAATCTTCAGACCAAGATGTAGCTCTGTATCTGAATGTCAAGAGTGTGCTGATGTGTGGCTTTTAACGTCCGAATTTCTTTGTTTGTATCGAAACTTTGAACTCTTAAGTCTTAAGTATTTCTTTGCATAGCTTAATGCTACCTCTTAGAAATTCAGAAGTTAGTCTTATCTGAAATTTGTATGTATGGTAGGTTACCTTTCTGGTCTTATGCAAAGCTAATCTTCACCTGTTGGTTAGTGATACCCTACTTCAGTGGCGCTGCTTATGTTTACGAACACTATGTGAGGCCTTATTTAGTTACTCGGCGGAAGTCTGTCAACATTTGGTATGTACCACGGAAGAAGGACATCTTCAGCAAGCCCGATGACATTCTCACTGCGGCTGAGAAATATATTGAAGAACATGGATCTGAAGCATTTGAGAATATGATCCGCAAGGTATGTGGTTTCAGTTCATTTCCAAAATTTTGTAATTGCTCTTATATTCAAAATCTTTTTACGATCCGATTCAAAAGTTTCTCCGTCTCATATGATGTTTGTTTTCACTCAGTCCAGAGACACAACAACCAGGAGTAACAATTACACCTTCTACAACGATAACTACAGCTATGAGGATGAACATAGGTACTAATTGTGGAGTATAATGTTTTTTTTGGTTGTACAATGGAACCCTAACCTGCCCTTGTAAAGAGGATATAGTAACTTGGTGTGTTATTGTATTATATTTTGTGTTCTAACTGTGATTTTTCAGGGTACTTGTGTTCCAAGAGTGATATGACTGAGCCCATGAAAAGCACATTTAAGTTTGACATTTTTTGGTATAGTTTGTATTTAGAGTATGAGGTTTAAGTTTTATCTATAACCATATTTTTATTTAGAGTCAAAGCACCAAGGGCATCTGCGTATGTGGATAATTTAATTAATTAGATTAAAATTTTTATTTAATCCTCACCAAACAATTCAATGACTACTCAATGGATTTTACATTATAGCCTATAAATCTTAAGGGGTAAAAGTGCTTCCTAAAATTACTGTTTATTTTTTAAATGAGTGTAAGGATGCGTAATCAAATTAATTTTATTTAATATAATATGATTAATGGGTGTAACTTGTAAGGATGAGTAATCGAATTTACTATTAAATAAATTATAATGCCAAAGATTAAAAATAAAAAAATAAATAAAACGCATTTGTTTAATAAGATAGTAGTGGGCACATCTTCAATTAGCAATCCATAGCTCTATCTGGGCCATGAAGCCCATAAGTTGAAAGGTCCATTGATCAAAATGGAGAGGCTTGACAAATGTTCCATCACTCACAATAGAGGCCTAAAAACATAAAAAAGAAAATGGGGCATTCCGAGAATTGAACTCGGGACCTCTCGCACCCTAAGCGAGAATCATGCCACTAGACCAAATGCCCATTTTTGATAACTTTCTATTTTAATAAATTATATATTTATATTATTACTGCAGTTTTATTAAATCAAAATTTTATATAATCCTTGCAACTATGTTAAACGAGCCGAGCGAGCTCGAGTAGTGCATACTCGAGCTCGGCTCGAATAGTCATCGAGCCGAGCTCGAGCTCGATTCGATTTGATAATGAGCTTACGAGCGAGCTCGACTCGAAAATTACTCATCCAAGCTTGAGCTCGAGCTCGGCTCGACTCGACTCATTTAAGGAAAATGAGTCGAGCTTTCTAGCCTAATCCAGCCGGATTTTTATAATATATTTAATATTAATATTATTATTATTATTATTATCGAGCCTTATTGAGCCGAGCTCGTACCGAGTATTTAGAAGAGCTCAAACTCGAGCTCGAATAGTCACGAGCTCGAACCGAGTCGAGCCGAGCTCTCGAACGGCTCATTTCGTGTAACAGCTCTACGTGAACTAATTAAAATAAAACAATTAAAAATAAATTAAAAAACTACCTATTATACATTTATTTTTACCCTTTAAATTCTAAGCTGTGCCTGTGTATCAAAATAAAATTTGTTTGTTAGATATGCATACATTTATATTGTTTACCCTCTACATTATACATGTGTTGTTGGTTAGTTAGTAGTTACAGAAGAGTTTCGATTATAAAATTCATAAATTCTTTCGATATTTAAACCTTAAATCTCAAAATTTTGATTTTAATTATCGGATTTTTAAATATCAAAGAAATATATTGAATTTTATTAGTTACCATTTTTTATTAATAATATTGTTACTTTTTATTTATATGGAAATTATTTAATTTTTAAATTACAGTGAAGAAACTGTTACCGATAATAAAATATTTATCTGACGATGGTGAACTATAAATAAGGATCTGTGTTCATTTCTCTCCAACCGGTTTCTCTCCTGTCTTCTGTAATCCCGCCGAAAACATCTCTCCAGTATTCTCTCTCTCCTCGCCGAGCAGAACTTTGGGGCTGAATATGTACGTTCGGTTCATGAAGGAATTACGCGCCATAAGCACTTCTGTCAGTATCTTATTCTGTAATTTTTGAAGATCGTCTTGAATTATAGTCATTTTTATTATTATTTTAAGTTGCATTGTGTAATTAATTGGCATTGGTTCATAATATTTAGGTCTCGAATCTGTTTTCGTTACTGGTTGATAGTGAACAATTCCATGAGGAATGATTTCGGAAAATTGATGTGTATGGTTAAATTCATTTTGATGCTGATGATTTTACTGAACTTAGTAGCTTTTTTGTTCATTTGATGTTTCAGTTTGTTTCTGTTACTTCCATGAACAGAAACAGAATTTTAATAAAGATAAATATTCCACCATTCTTAGTTCATTTGATGTTTATTGTGTGCTAGAAGTTGGATATGTAGTTGATTTTTGATTGTGAAATCTCGTGAATTCATGAGTTGAGCTGTTAATAGAGGATTCATTCACTGGTGATAAAGTTTTTCGCTAGCCATATGTGGTAACGCCTCGTTATTGTCGTTAAGGATATTTGGTTAAGGGTCATGTCGAGTTTAATCATAAAATCGACAAACTTTATTTGCAAATGGTTAAGAGCATTAACTTCTTTCATCCTTGGTTGTCAAAACACGAGGAAATTGCAAAAAGCAACTTACATGTGAAGGGTTGTTTTCCCATGATAGTCACTGCAATAGGGTGCCTGACATAGTTGAAGAATTTGATGATTTTTCCTCATTCTTATTAACAGGTCCTTTACATATCATTCTAGACATTTTCAGTTCTCCAAATGGACCTCGTCATCTTACGAGATTGAGTTAATTGATTTTGCAGCTTGATGAATTTTGTACAGATTGGCCCCAGCGATTGGAATACCGTTCAGGTACCTAATCTTATCAATCCTCTAGCTGTTTCCATTGTAATTTTTCAAAAGTGCTTGTAATCTTTTATGACAAAATACATTTTGTTTTTGTTTCTGTCATCTTCCTTTTTGGTTTTTTCTTTTAATTAAGCCTGAGAATCTGAACCTTTGGCTATAATTTAATTGCAAGTGAGAGTCTTAGGTTCTCTACATTGGAAGTTTCCTTATTATCTGTAGAAACCTTACAGTAGAGAAGATAATACAGGTTTACACATTTAAAGGGGCTCTGTTTTTTTTAAAGGGTATCTGTTGCTTTGTTGTTTTATAATTATGCATCATCCTGCTTTTGATTATCAACAACTGATAATGAAAATGGATACGCCTTCAGTAATTCATGAATAAGTTTCTTGTACTATTTAACTTTATGCTATTTTGTTCGTTCAAAGATAACTTTGTATACCCAATGGATAGTACCATGTAATGTTTTGGTTACTTGTAACTGCATTCATTAGTATTATTGGCTGTTTAAAATGCTCCACTACAGGCCATTAATGCCATAAAGATAGGTACATATCTTCTGAAGTATGGTCGATGGGGGAAACCGAAGTTCTGCCCGTTCCAACTTTCCAGTGTGAGTTCTGTTTCTTCTTATTAGTGACAGGGTCCCTACTCCTTTAATGGTATTTAGCATGATGAGTCCATTATATGGTATTTCTCTAGATCACGTTTTCTACACTTCATGCTAGTTGCATACATAAAATCAAGGGTGCAGCAGCCAGCAGACATAAGGGATTCTAGCCGTAGTTTGACTTATGTTTTTTTTAGATTTCCTACATTAAACTTGTGGAGTTTGATCTTTATAAAAAAACCTAGCTACTTACAGCTTTACCTCTTCATACTTTGAGACTGAAACAAAATGTCAGAGAATGTTTTGGGTTTTGATTTTTTAACTACAACTGTAGAAAACAAGTAATGCATGTGACCCTGTTAACTCCGATTTGATTAATCTAGTATCCGTGTTGATGTACTGGAATATTAAAAAAATATATGTACTAATAAAATCTAGTATCCGTGTTGATGAACTGGAATATTAAAAAAATATATGTACTAATAATGCTATTGAATACAATTTATGATAATTAATGGAGTTGATCACTGCTCCTCAATTCAGTTAATGATAATTTAAAATTAATTACTTACTTTAACATGAGTTGGTTTTCTCTACGCTACAATACTCCATTTGATTTAACACATTCATCTTGTGGCATTCTAGTACTCTTAATTTGACACCTATCTTTAATTACTGAAATTCCAGGATGAGACAACACTAATTTGGTATGCTGGGAAGGAGCAAAAACAGCTCCGACTAAGTCAAGTTTCAAGGATCATACCTGGACAACGTACTGTAAGTTCGTTTGCACCTGAAGAAATCATCTAGAAAATTCGAATTTTCTATTCTAATAATGGTTCATTATTCATAATGAAATCTATTCGGTTATTTTTAAAGCACTTCCCTCCTAGTAGGCCACAGTGTGTTGTACAGTAAATCAATTGAACATCTTAAATTAACTCTTAAGACAAATGTTTCAGAGCCACATTTTATGATTGTGCAGGCAGTATTTCAAAGGTATCCTCGACCTGAGAAGGAATATCAGTCGTTTTCACTTCTCTATGGCAAAAGGTCCTTAGATGTGGTAGGTATTAACTGGGTCAATTAACTTTTTTTTTTTTTTCCTGATATGTGCTCTTGAGTGTGTGTATTCTACATGTGACGTGGATTATCCTCCCTAGGTGCACATCACTCTATTTTGCATCCAAACACTTGTATATTTTTCAAAATAAATATTCAATGCTGTAAACATTCAAATTTGAAAGGTAAGTTGGGATATATGCTGAACCTACTACTTTCCTATCAATAGATGGCTACATGACTTACACAATTGTTTAGTTAAGCTTATAAAAAATTGAGTAGGAACTAGCAAGTGTTTAGAGGATGCTGCCAAGGAAAGAGTGGAAGTTGAATTGAGGATATTGCAGTATCAGAAGGGAAGATTTGGTAAGTAATAATTGACACAAAATGAGAATTATATAGTGATAGGGTTGTCTATAATCTGTCCTAATAAGAACTGAAGGCGAATGTATCTTATTTTGTAGTCTTTAGAATAAATGTGAACTATAATGCCAAATGTGAAGCATTAGTGCTATTCATTTCAGTTCTACTTTTTAACATGCCCAAGGTGAATTTTACACGGAATGAATCATGTCTAAGAGAATGGTACTAACATGTCAAAATAAGCTTTAGATGTTAACAACTGAAGCTTTCTGGAAAACTTTAATTTCAGATAAGGACACACATTGACATTAATCTTTGTTAGTCTTAATTCATAAAGAAAGAGTCTGTAAATCGGTTGCTTTGAATAAAATCTGACCTGGTACTTTGATCAATTTTAAATTGAACACTATGAACTTGATGACAAGCTTTAACAATTATTAGACCCCATACTGTTTCTTTCTTTAATAAGTTTGATTTTTGCTTTTAATTTGAATTTTAGTGCCAAATCATTATGAGCTTCTGCCTCTGCACAAAAATTTTCTCGAGTGTGTAGTAATAATATAGTCCTTGCTAATATGAAGACTGTCTCAATGTTAAGAAAGAGAGTTTTTGGTGACAAATTTTCAATTTTCCTAGGTATGTAAAGACAAGTATGAAGCAGAGACCTGGTTCGTTGCCCTGAAAGCATTAATATCACGGGGAAACATCCAGAAATGGAGAACTGAGATCAGGACAGATGGTGCCTTGTCAGACTGTTCAAGTGATCAAACAGAAAATAGTTCTCAGTTCGTCCAATCATATAGCAGCGATATCCCAAATCATGAGGTTCCTTTTTATTTACCTATGAGGATCTCAAATCTTCTACTGAATCTGATTGATGTTAATTACGTTCGCAGGATAACTCGAACAATGAGATGGTTGATGTTCCATTCGAGAGACTGCCTCAGAAAAGATTGGGAAGAGCATTTTCTGATGTTGTATTACATAGAGGAGCATTTCTATCCTCTCCATGGAGAGATTCTATTTTCTGTTCTAGCATCTCCCTACCAAATGAAAATGAACCCAGCAGAAACTCTGCGCGTTCTTCCCGATCGAGTTTTTCCAGTGCCATAAGCTCATCTAGCATGGAATCTTCTCCTGGAGATATTCCTTTAAGCAGGATTTTCATGTGGGGGGAAGGAATTGAGGACCGCATGCTTGATGGGGGCATGACTATTGATGGAGGATCCTTTCGTGGAAAGGATGCTTACTTGCCAAAAGTTCTGGAATCTGCTTCTGCACTTGATTCTCAAAAAATTGCTTGTGGCAAATCACATTCAGTATTAATCACAAGGCAGGGGCAAGTTTTTAGTTGGGGAGATGGCTCGGGTGGGAAGCTGGGGCATGGTTTAGAAGAAAACATCTCTACTCCAAAACTCATCGATGCACTTGGTGGATTGAACGTTGTATCAATAGGATGTGGAGACTTTCATACCTGTGCTGTAACACTAACTGGTGATTTGTACACATGGGGAGACGGTGTCCACAACTATGGCCTTCTTGGGCATGGAACTGAATTCAGTTACTGGACCCCAAGAAAAGTAAGGGGTCAGATGGAAGGTGTATGTGTAACATCTGTATCTTGTGGACCGTGGCATTCAGCTGCTATCACATCACAAGGTCAGGTGTTCACATTTGGAGATGGAACTTTTGGTGCTCTTGGTCATGGGGATCGATGTAGCACAAGTGTGCCAAGGGAAATTGAGGACTTGAAAGGACTGAAAGCTGTGAGGATATCATGCGGATTTTGGCATACTGCTGCTATAATAGAAGTTTGTTCTGAATCACCACATTGCAATAACTCTTTAACTGGGAAGCTGTTCACTTGGGGAAATGGGGATGAAGGCCAGCTTGGCCATGGCAATAAGCTATGTCAACTATCTCCCTATTGCATTAGTATGCCTAATGATAGAAGTTTCTGTCAGGTTGCCTGTGGGCATAGCATTACGGTTGCTCTTACCATATGTGGACGAGTATATACGATGGGGACCACTTATTATGATCATGAAAAAAGTCAAACATTGCCTGTACGTGTTGAGGGTGACTTGAAAAACTGTTTCGTTGAAGAAATATCCTGTGGTGCTCATCATGTTATTGCTATGACTTCAACATCAGAAATATTCACCTGGGGGAAGGGGACATATGGCCAGTTAGGCCATGGAGACAATGCTGACAGGGAGTCTCCTGCTCTAGTTAAAGCTTTAGAGAGGAAACAATTAAAGAGAGTCAGTTGTGGAAACAATTTCACTATGGCAATATGCCTTCATCGACTGTTATGTGCTGTGGATTACTCAGTTTGTTCTGGTTGTCGTAATCCATTTAGTTTCAAGCGTAAGCATCATAACTGCTACAACTGTGGGCTACATTTTTGCCAAGAATGTACTAGCAAGAAATCATTGAATGCTTCTTTGGCTCCTAAGTTGAACAAATTGTACCGCGTGTGTGAAGATTGTTATCCTAAACTGAACAAGGGCTTAAATAGCAGAGTGAATTCTCGACCTCCCATGTCAAGTAGCCCAAGTGTTCATGGGAACTCCAGTGATGAAAAGAAAAAAGTGTTAGCTCAGCAAGACATAATACTTTCTAGACTATCATCAGTTGGTTCTATCCTAAGGGCTAGACAAGTCTCTGGAAAATGCCAGAAGCCAGACTCTAGAAATGCTCGTAATTCTTCATTATATGGAGGAAATCTTCGATCTGATAGATCTCTTGAATCAAGTCCATCGACATCTGTTGTAAATTTCCGTGAGAGAATAAATGCTGCACTTCGAGGTTCTACATCTTCTCGTGTCTCCACAAAGTCAACTAATTCTCTGTTACTCCAGTCATCACTGACTCATCCTTGCTTAGAAGTTATGGGTAATGCAAAACGAACAAATGATCATCTTCTCGCAGAAATTTCATTACTCAGGGAACAGGTATTATATTTTCATGCAGTCTGTTTCTCTATAGTTTGATCATTACCTTCAAGAAATGTTTGCGCATCTTTAATCCTTAAAGAGAATAAAGAACCAAACTGCCATATCAAACTACTATCTAACCTATTTTTGGTGTGCTTAGAAGATTAAAACAGTAGAGAATAAAAAACTCTAATTAATTTCTTATCATGAGTTCAAACCTCTCCTTCACAGATATGCTCAAAATCAATGGACCATAGCAAATATAGCACCCGAAGTTACTGGGAATCAAGACTAGTATTTTGTGGAAAACCTGCGTTTTTCATGATGTGTTTCTTAATAGAGATGATTATTAATATATTTAGCTTTAACTGGTAAGAATTTACTCTCTTTTTTCTCAGAGAACTTATTTCCAAATTGGCTAACATTTGTGTAAACAAAAATCACAAAGTTGGGTGTATGATTGACTTATTGATTGAAATTCTTTACATAATTCATCCAGCTGTGACACAAATTGCTAGCCTCATTAATAAATATCGTTATTTAACTTTGTTTTATGCCTGATGCATACGTAGATTTCTTTAATTGTTTTTATTCCCCTCTGTTGGGAAATTGCATATGTTTATTAAGCCTTTGCAAATTATAAGATGCTAGTATTGCTAAAGCAAACTGACTTGCTTAACTCTGATTTTTTTTTTGGTCAAACGCAAATACTAACTTAATCAATATTGTAATTTGTGTATTTATTGTAGGTGGAAGTTCTCACCCACAAGTCTGAGTTACTAGCAGCAGAACTTGAAGGAACGTCAGTTCAATTAAATGAGAAGATTGCATGGGTTGAGCATGAATCCAAGAAAAATTATGCTGCAAAGAAGGAAATAAAATGCCTCATTAGTCAGGTCTGTTAACTCACTATTTCTTGAACATTATTGGCTTCATCAAAAGCTATTTTTATTACTTGCATCACCTGAAAATTTCTATTGACATATGAACTTAAGTCGTAAAATTATATAGAAAGAATTTTACTTCCCTGGGGACAATCGATAATCCTTTTTAAGTTGGTTTTCCTAAGCCGTGCTCAACAGGCACAAATCAGTATTCTTCCAGTTTTCATTTGTTTTCAATAATTTTGATTTTTTTTGCTTTCCCGATCTACTCTGGAAGAAAATGTCAATCTTCATGCACACTACAGTATCTACACTGGTAAATCTTCTCTTTCTTTTCTTGTTCAGTTAAAAGACATGGCTTCAGGAGCAGCTCATGGGGTTTCCTGCCGAGCACCTAATCCATTTTCTGATAACGCGTGCCATGTTCTCAGCATTGCTAAATGAAATAAGCCGATCAAAGTATGACTCGATACATGATAGATTTTGTTTCTCATTGGCACAAAGAGATCATTCTGGCAGGTTTGGTACCTCTAAATCTTCATTATTTGGATCTTCATTTTCTGCTAGTAAAATTCATCTGAACAATTTGTTATGTTGAATTGCATTGAGCTGCAGCTAATCAAAGAACCAGGTCATATTTTAACCTAGTTGTGACATGGATTTTATGTATATGGAGCTATGATATCAAATTCATGAACATGAATTCATTAAATATTTTTTTAAAATTATGTATTACATTTCAAAATAATATGGTCCCCTTGATCATTTCCGTTCTTGCCAGATTTATAAAACATTATTCTATGTAGTTATTCTGCAAATTCTCCTGTCAGAGATCATACTGAATTTAATAATTAATTATAGTTGATACTTCATAATTTCAACACATTTAGAGCATCTTCAATACCCTGTTGCATTAAAAAAAAAAAAAACTGTATTTTAAACAAAGATCTGTAATACAACTAATTGCCTTCAAAGTTGGTCAATTGGTACACGCACATCTCGTGTCCAAGATTCAAATATTCTATTAATCACATCACTTGCACACAATTTATTCATCCATCATTAATACCAACGCTACAAGTGTTAAATGAACACACACTTTCCATGATGCGAAACTGTGAAAATTTGTTAGACAACAGTTGATCGATCAAAGTTGAACTTGTCAGTAGTATGGGGGATTTCTTTAGTGTTATCTCAAGCAAGTATTCAGTGCTCATCGTCATCCAAAAACCGAGTTTCTTCTACATTGATCGACCTAGACACGATTTCTTGTGCTTCAGGAAGAGCGGAATCCTTATCGTCTGCTGCATATAGAATCTTCTTAACTGCCACAGCCATCTGCAAGAAACTTCAGTGAATGCTCATAGATGACAGAAAATAGAATGATCTCTAGCGTTGGTTAAAATATTAAAGTTCATTAAAACTCGACTACACGCCTCAAGTCTTTAGTCAAGAACATGTTAACTTTACTTACTGGGATATTATCCAACTTAGGTGTCTGACATAGTATTTCAATGTCCCTCAATTTGGCAAAGTAAAAATCTCTTTCCTTCTCCAAGAGATCAACAGATAGTTTGAGATCTGTAAGCTGGATTAAATATTGCAATTAGATACTAAATGTTAAATAAAAAACAAGGGGTGTATAGTGCACATTCTACATTTGATAATTCTTACCATTAATGCGACACGTGTGCATTTTACCAAGTGTAGCATCTATAGGACTTATCTTACCTCTGTCGTCATTGTCTGAATCTCTTCCAAAGATTCAACCACAGAAGGTACAGCACCTGATTTCACATGTTTGGATCCTGAAAACAAAGAAAAAATCGAAGTGAATATTCATTGTCAAAATGAATCTGTAATGACAAACATTGATGTTCTACTGTTTGGATGGATGAAAAATGTAATAACAAAACTTAGTAAACGGCACGTGATCATCACTAGAACACATGACGTCCATCCAGATAGTGAAACTGCTGCTGAATATACATCTGAAAGACTGTTGAGGCCATACCAGAAATTTTATTGCTACCCATTCCATTGCCAGTGGCAGAATTCAAGTTGTTCGTTTGCAATGACTTGGTGTGCTTTTGGGAGCCCTTATGAATTCTTTCCTTTCCACCTTTAGTTCTACGCTCCACTGGATCGTAATTCCTGGAGAAACCCCATGTCATACGATAATAGATAGATGAAAGTTCAAGCATGTATATTCACAGAGTAGTAATTACTCGTTCATTAGTCCACCATTAATGGAATCGCATGTATATTCACAAAACCATTGAAAAATAGAAATCTAATTGTCTTCTTGATTGAATTATTTCATTTTGTTGACTACCTGCTACACATCTTCATTCAAATGTTGGTTTTCATGTCATGAAGCTGTAAACACCATTGAATCTGTCCAATACGAATTTAGCACCATCAAAGCCGCAACAAATGAAT
Source organism: Pogostemon cablin (assembly GCA_023678885.1). Lineage (NCBI taxonomy): Eukaryota > Viridiplantae > Streptophyta > Magnoliopsida > Lamiales > Lamiaceae > Pogostemon > Pogostemon cablin. The sequence goes on along the minus strand of CM042960.1, from coordinate 4,790,745 downwards.
TCTCTGATAGCAACAAGTTAGGTCAAGGCGGATTTGGGGCTGTTTACAAGGTATTGAAACTTTATACTATAATGTAATTAGTTGCCTTTGATACTCCTATATACTGTAATTTGATGTGATGATGTTAGGGGGAACTTCCGAATGGCCAAGAGATTGCTGTGAAAAGGTTGTCTAGGGATTCAAGACAAGGTGATTTGGAATTTAAGAATGAGGTCATGTTATTGGCCAAGCTTCAACACAGGAATTTAGTTAGACTACCCTCGAAGGTCTATATTTGGTACTCAACTTTTTCATTTTCTTTACTTGCATTGCCACGTATATTTCGTTAACTTTGAGAGTGCTCTGCTTTATGATCTACCCTTGACGCACACACTCGTTCTTGTCGACCCCATCAACCGTCAATACTTAAATTGGGATATACGTTACAAGATCATAGTTGGTATTGCCAGGGGGAGTCTGTACTTGCATGAAGATTCTCGACTCAGGATCGTCCATCGTGATCTGAAAACAAGTAATATATTGTTGGATAAAGAAATGAACCCCAAAATTGCAGATTTTGGTATGGCAAGATTATTTGAGCTGAATGAAACACAAGGAAATACTAGCCAAGTTGTTGGAACATAGTAATACAATTTTTCAACATCTAGTGTTTTTAGTTTGCATTTGGCACTTGCTGCATGATTTACTGATTTACATATACCGTTGATATGTTTAGTGGATACATGTCGCCTGAATACTTGTTGCACGGCCAGTTCTCCAATAAGTCGGACGTCTTTAGCTTTGGAGTTCTAGTTCTTGAAATTGTTAGTGGGCGAAGAAATGTTAGTTTCCCAAGTGGGGGGAATGCAGAAGACCTCTTGAGTTTTGTAAGAAAGATTTTTTCAAAAGCCATTAATTTTGTTTGATAAAGACTAATCAATACAGAATGTTCACAGGCTTGGAGAAGTTGGCGTTCAGGATCTACTACAGGTGTGGTGGATCCCTTATTAATGTCCGATTCAGGAGCATTGGGTACAATGGGAGACGTGTTGAGATGCATTCATATCGGTTTGTTGTGTGTTCAAGATAACGCAGCTGATAGGCCGACAATGGCTTCTGTGGTTCTTATGCTCAGTAGCTCATCCATTACCATGCTGTACCTTCTGAGCCTGCATTTTATCTGGCCACCAAATATGGCTCAAATTCTTCACAGCTTTACGAGTATAACTCAAGACATCCTCACAACAGCAGTGCTTCTAGGCCGAATCTTTCAGGCAGTTCATCCCACAATGATGCCTCAAATACAATCATCCATCTGCAGCCACGGTAAATTTCACCACAATGATGTGTTGAACATGTAGAATGTACCAGTTTAACTGCCTATGCCATATTGGATTCACATGACTGCTTGAACAATTTTAATTTTAATTTTGGGCTTTTTTTATGGTTAAAATAAAAAGATTTTTCTTGCCAATGTTGAAGTGTTTGGAGAAGTGAAGCATCTGCCGTTGCTAGTGTGATTTTCGGGATTGATGAGTCCTTTATCATTCCGTCTTATATCAGTGTTGTGTGGGCCTCATAAAGATATTTTGTGTGGGTCTTATTTACCAAAAAAAAAAAGAAAACGTAATTATAAAAGTGGGACGTCCAAAATGATAATGCATAACTATTATTGTGGAATGAAAGAAGTATCAAGTTTAAATGTCTTAACACTTTGGCGTGCATCATTGTATTATGTTGGATACAAGTAGGAGAGATGTAAAAGAGGCAAGGTATTATATTTCTCCACGTGCCAATTTATAAAATAAATGTCACACCAAAATCACATGACATCCTTTGTTATCAATTTTGTCATTTTGAATATCTACTAATTTTCATGAGATGGTCTCACAAAATGAGTTACGTGAGATATATAAGAGACGACAAAATTTTATCTCTAATAAAAAGTGATAATTATTCTTGAAAAATGATACTCCCTCCATCAAGTTCTAAGGTATTCATTTTCTTTTTGCATGTGTCCGATTCTATGATATTCATTTGCTTTTTCCACGTGGATTAAGGAGTATTACTATTATTATATGTAAAGTGGGTAGTTGTATTAGAGAGAAATTGTGGATCATATTGTGTATATTTTTACTAAATAGGGGAAATAGATACCTTAAAAGCGGACAGAGGGAGTAATTAATTTTTTTTTAAAAAAATAAATAATTGTCTCATACCTTTTTTTTTTTTTTAAGTGGGGGATTTTACATCCATAATGTCATTCTTTAAAATTAAAGATAAAAGGATAACAAAGTAAACACACGCTATCCATTATTACTTACACATTTAATACTATGTTGGCAAAAATGTGTGAACCGAACATACCGTGCACCATGGAGCAAAACTCCCCCCTCAATATTCTATTTAAATATATGTATTGCTAGGGTTTTAAATTGCAAAGGGGCACAGTGTCCCGGGGCACAAGAGTCTCACCGTACTATGTTTCAATTAGTTTTTCACTCTTTCCCGTTAATTGTCTCCGGTGTGTATGCAAAATCCTGTTATTTAGTTGTATATTTTGAGTTTGACTTAGTTGGATTATACTACTATAATACAGTGTTGCTTAATTTCTGACCTCACATTAAAAGCTAGTTTTAAATAATTAGGATTAATGTATCCAAGCAATATCCTGATTCTGAAAATTCAGACAGCTGATCTATAATGAAAGTGAAACATGCATTTTAAAAGAGAATTAAGTGGAGCAACTTGTTAATTATTTTCTGAAAAACATGACTCAATCAAAGAGTTGTTAATTATGAAGGTGTAATGGAGGCAACTAATATTAGCAGCTGATGTGGTCTAAATGAAAGTAGAAGAGCATAGCAATGAAGTATAACACAACAATGAATGATGATAGATGGTTGTTTCTGTTCTTCACCTTGTTTATTCCTTGTTCAGCCCTTGGTCAATATGGTGCAACTCCAATTTGCCTAAACAAGGGGAATTACACATCTGATAGCACTTATAGCCTTAATCTCAACGCCGTTGTGTCTTCTCTGTCCATGAATATCGACGGCAGCGGTTTCTACAGCGCGTCGGTCGGGCAAGGCGAGGGCCGAGCCTACGCCGTCTCCTTGTGCAGGAGCAACGTCGAGCTGAACACGTGCAGACAGTGCGTAGAATTGGCAGGCATCAAGGTTATAAAAACATGTCCGAACCAAAAGCAGGCGATTCAATGGGAAGAAGAGTGCATGGTTAGATACTCCAACGAGACGATTAATGGAGTTTTGGAGATGTTCCCAGGATGGTTCGGGAGTTCCGGTGGGATGGTGCGCGACCAAGGGGCTAATGGTGGGTCTCTTCGAAAGATGGCAGCTGGAAGTGTAGTGGACCCTGGTTCTAGGGTGAATTTTGCGCAGCTTGAATGTACACCTGATTTATCTCCCCAGAATTGCACTATTTGCTTAGCTCAAGCAATGATGGACGTACGACGACGTTGTAATGGGTGGACAGCGTGTACCCTTCTCAGGCCTAGCTGCAATCTTCGCTTTCACACGGATCCCATTTTTAAAGAGACTAGCCTTCAGGTAACAATTTTACCGGTTCCGTCTCCGTCTCCGTCTCCGCCTTGGTATCTGCTTCCGCCTCTGCCTCCGACTCCGACTCCCTCTCCGTCTCCACCTTCAATTGCTGCACCCCCCATCCCGCCTCCTGGTAATCGTATTCACTCTTTTCTTCTCTTTTATATATTTCCTGTGCTTAGATCACTGTGCTGAAATTGGTTGAATCGTGGGATTAGTGTCGATTGTGATTCAAGTAATGGAATCTACAATTTGGACTTGTGCAGAAAAGGGAGGCGGTGGCAACCACGCAAAGTTAACTCTTATATTCGTTGTTGTCCCAATTTCTATTGTAATGATAATTATAGCTGTTTTAGCAATCGTATATTTTAAAAGGAAGAAAAACAAGAAACCAATGGAGTACCCTGACTCCCAGAGTAAGTTATTGCAGCCTACATAAAATCTTGTTGACAACTAGAAACACAAGTTCATTCAAATTTTGATTTTCATGTGATGAAGCTGCAAACGATATTTACAAAGGTGAATTAGTCCAATATGCATTTAGCACGATCAGAGCTGCAACAAATGAGTTCTCTGATAGCAACAAGTTGGGTCAAGGTGGATTTGGGACTGTTTACAAGGTATTGTAACTAGTCTTAAATTAAACATCAGTAATTTTTTATACTATATACATTATTTTGATGTGATGATGTTAGGGGGAACTTCCCAATGGTCAAGAAATTGCTGTGAAAAGGTTGTCTAGGGATTCAAGACAAGGTGATTCCGAATTTAAAAATGAGGTGATGTTATTGGCCAAGCTTCAACACAGGAACTTAGTTAGACTATTGGGTTTCGCCCTCGAAGGAATGGAGAGGCTTCTTATCTATGAATTCGTTCACAATGCAAGCCTTAATCTCTCTATATTTGGTAACTTTTTCTTTTTCAATACTTGCATTGGTTTGAAGTACTCTGGTTTAACCTCGATGCACACTTGTTCTTGTAGACCCAATCAACCGTCAATACTTGAATTGGGATAAACGTTACAAGATCATACTTGGTATCGCCAGGGGGATTCTGTACTTGCATGAAGATTCTCGACTCAGGATCGTCCATCGTGATCTGAAAACAAGTAATGTGTTGTTGGATAAAGAAATGAACCCCAAAATTGCAGATTTTGGTATGGCAAGATTATTTGAGTTGGATGAAACCCAAGGAAATACCAGTAAAGTTGTTGGAACATAGTAATATAAAACTTCTAACATCTAGTATTTTAAGTTTGCATTTGCCACTTGCTGCTTGATTTACTGACTTACATATATATGCTCTTAATCTGTCAGTGGATACATGTCGCCTGAATACTTGTTGCACGGCCAGTTCTCCAATAAGTCAGACGTGTTTAGCTTTGGAGTTGTACTTCTTGAAATTGTTAGTGGGCGAAGAAATGCTAGTTTCCCAAGTGGGGGGAATGCAGAAGGTCTCTTGAGCTTTGTAAGTAACATTTTCTTCAATTGTCAACTTAAAAAGAAACAAGAGAAGCTATTCATTTTGTTAGAAAAACACTGTAATCAATACAAAATGTGCACAGGCTTGGAGAAGTTGGCGTTCCGGATCTACTACAAATGTGGTGGATCCTTTGTTATTTTCCAATTCAGGAGCATCGGGTTCAATGGGAGACATGTTGAGATGCATTCATATCGGTTTGTTGTGTGTTCAAGACAACGCAGATGATAGGCCGACAATGGCTTCTGTTGTTCTTATGCTCAGTAGCTCGTCCATTACCATGGTTGTCCCTTCTGAGCCTGCATTTTATCTCACCACCAAATATGGTTCCAATTCTTCACAGCTTTACGAGTATAACTCAAGACATCCTCACAGCAGCAGTGCTTCTAGGCCAAATCTTTCAGGCAGTTCAACCCACAATGATGCCTCAAATACGATCACCCATCTGCACCCACGGGATTGATGAGTCCTTTTTCATTTACTCGCAATTACATGAATTTTTTTGGTAAATTAGTCTGTAAATAAATAAATATAGTGTAATAAATATATCTATCTTAATATATATTTGTGAAGTAATTTTCTTATTTAGGTTTTTTGAAAATACACAATTTTATCATTATGTAAACAAAAATCCATAGGTGTTCTATTTTTATTGGTGGAGCATTAAATGCTAATTATATATATATATATATATATATATATATATATATATATATATATACTAGTTTTTTTTTCTCTCGTCTACTACACTGATTAATTAAGTATATTTTATTTTAAATTAATAAAAAAATTAATTTAATATATTTTATTGTTATCATAAACAAAATATTTATGTTAAATAAGTATTTTAATTAAATTAATAATTTATATAATTATTTTTTTTGCCCGTGTATATTCATTATTTTTATTTTAGATATATTTATAAATCAAATATTTATGTTAAATAAATATTTTTATAAATATTAATTTTTTAGTTGAAACTCTATGGTAATTAAATAAAATTTTTTAGAGTAATTTATTTTTAAATATTGTCTTATAATAAAATAAAAGGAGTGTAATTTATTTTTTTTAAATGATGGATCTATTTTTATTTAATATATTATAATATTTAGATAATTATTATTTTGAAATAATTAATTGATTAAAGACTTATCAATATTTTGTAGATAAGAATAAATATTTTGGAAATATATAATAATAAAATATAAAAATAGAAAGATTATATATATAATATTAAATAAAAAATATAAAAAAATAAAACTATTAACCACGTCGCGACACATCATATTTTTAAAAATTTATTTTTAGCAGCGTATTCGCAATTAGTATATATAAGATATATATTAATAATTATTCATATAATTTCTAATGTGATCATTATTAAATATACATGGTTTTTATTATTTTATTTTACATTACATATTACATAAATAATCAATTAAATTTTAATTTTGATATATAGTAATGTTTAGTGAATTAATTTTTCATTAATAATTTAATACTATTATAATATATTTTTAAAACTATAATCGGCTCTTAACAAATATACATTATACTAATTTTATTCCACCATAAAATATAAAATTAAAAAAATAATTAATACAAATAATAAAATATAAACTAAAAGAATGATAATAATATTAATTATTTTTTTAAAAACCAATGTTCATTATAATTTTAATTTTTTATTTTTCAATCAATATATATTAATATGGACTGATGTATATCTTATAATATACATAATAATTGAGAAATAGTTTCTTTATATAATTTTTCTAAAAAACATTTGTGGCATCTTCTAATGAATTGTTGTCGTATAATTATTAAGCTTATTAATAATCTTAATATATGTATTTGTGAAGTAATTTCCTTATTTAGGTTTTTGGAAAACACACGTCTAGCAATTTTATGATTCTGTAAACAAAAATTCATAGGTGTTCTATTTTTATTGGTGGAGCATTAAATGCTAATTATATATATATATATATATATATATATATATATATATATATATATATATATATATATATATATATATATATATATATATATATATATATATTAATAATTATTCATATAATTTCTAATGGGATCATTATTAAATATACAAGGTTTTTATTATTTTATTTTACATACATTACATATTACTTAAATTAGATAGGTGTATTAATGTTGAGCTCAAATGTGAGCATTTGTTTTTTTCACATAAATTAAAAAAATATTATTTTAATTTCTTTTACATGAATTAAAAGATATAATATTTTAATATGTAGTGATGTGAAAAAATAATATTTTAATATAAATTAAATAGGTGTATTAATGTTGAGCTCAAGTGTGGGCTTTGTGAGACATATTAATTATTTTGTATATGTTCTATCTACTAAAAAATAAAATACACACTTTGTATCGTGACATACTAAATAATAAAATGCATACGTCAGTGGAATTGAGAGAATATTATAAATTAGAAGAACGTAGTAAATATATAAACAAAATCAAACAATTATATATATATATATATATATATATATTTGTATTAAAAATGTAAAGTTGACTTATAGTATATGAATACATTTTGTATTTATTGAATAATAAAATATTACAAATGTAAAATAAAATTTTTATAATTGCGTAACACGAGGTACTGTACTAATTACATACAAATGGAGTACATTTTACAGGAAAAATGAAATTTAAAAAATTAATAAACTACCAAATTCAACTCTTTAGTTTATAGAATCATCCAAAACTCGATTCTTTTTTTAGAATTGAAAAATCCTTTGTCAGGGCATCGTGAGGCCAAATTTCTTGGTAAGGGCTTGAATATTATTGAGAATTGCTAGGGTGTTACTCATGTACTCCTGCGATTTCTGCACCTTCATCTTGGTATCAATCAGGACCGTTGATTCCATCTCCGCCAATCCATCAACACACGTCTCCTGATCACTCATGGCGGCACTGATCCACGTCTTCAGGTCGCTGATCTTCATCTCCGTCAGCACCTTCTCCCCGGGCCCAACGCAGATCGACTTGGCGGCCATCTCGAGTTGACTCGCCGCGTCGTCGAAAAGCTCGGCGCAGTCCATTGCCGGTCCGACCTTCGACTCAGTGAGTAGATCTTTGAGTTTCGATGCTTCGTGAATACTGGCGTGGAGAGAAAGGTTGAAGAAGCGGAAAGGATTGGCGGATGGTGGCGAATTGAGAGGAGAAATGGAGGAGAAGCACGAGTCGGGGTACCGAGTTACTGCGCACACGGTTCTGAGCGAGTCAGCGGAGTTGGAGGCGAGTTCGGACGGCTCGGATTCCGATTCCTCAGACTCGGTGGCGGTGTTGTGGACGAGAGCGGCAACGAGAGAACCGATGATGAGGGTGGTAAAAACGGCGACGGAGATTGCTATTATTCTGAGGCGGCGATTTGGCGGAGATTTAGGGTGGTCTTCTGTGGGGTTAACTTTGTCGTAACCTTTGAAGAAATTGGAGGTTTCCATTGAAGAGGAGTGAGAAAGTGGGGGCAGTGGGTTTCTGCGTTGCGTTCTGTTTGGGAGATGGGCATAATCAGACACCGTCTTTCGAGAAATTTAGAGATAGAATTTGACAAATCACGTCGTGGGCCCGTGGAAATTATTTAATTATTATGTTAGATGTATACCATTTTCTTCGTGTTTAGCGACGTGTTCTATCACGGAAAAACATTACTTTCTCCGGACTTATGTATTTTTACCCACTTTTCATCGTATTTTTACCCACTTTTCATTTTGGAGTATCCCACATAATTTTACTCATTCTATTTTTGGCAAAAATACATAATATTTTATTATATACTTTTTACAATCTCAACAACTTTAATTATTTTTTTTACACTTTATTCATCATTCACAATAATTTTATTCACTTTTTCTTTTTAAATTACTAATTTATCCCTACTTTCTCTTACATTATATATTAAAAATATAAAACGTTTTAATCTCTGTGTCCGTAAAAATGAGTAAAATTTTATTTTAATATATATAATTTTGACAAGAAATATGTATTTTAATATAAAATTAGTAACTGTATTGATAAATCTCATATCAATAATTTTGTGTCGTTCTACCAAAAACAAAAACATAAAGATTTAAATAAGGCAGAATACAAAAATTAAAATGCTGTGGAGAAAGAGCGAATTTCTTTTTCATCAAATTTAAGAAATAGAGAATATAATATATTATATCTGAATCTTGAAAAGTTGTGGAAAAAATAAAAGGTGGAAGATGCTGTGATTAGTGTTAATGATATGATCAAGCATGAAGTAGGGATGTCAACGGGCCAATCGGGCCGGATACTTAACGACTCAGATCTGGCCCGTTCTCAAAATGCCCGCCCCAAACCTGCACGGGTCCTACACTACAGGCCTGTGCAACGCATCACCGGCAATTCATGTCCAACTGGCCACAGCCTAAATTACCTTTCCGACAACCCCACAACAGTCTCAAACTATTTCTATTATCTTATTCAACATCCTGATGCTCCCGGATCCCAACCCCCCTCCAAATCCACCTCTTAAACCTCTTCTCTTTTGGGGGGCATTGGTGGAAAAATCACACAAAGTGAAAACTTAAATTAATAATAGAAAATAAAATTAACATTACACAGTCATCACTTGTAGTCAGTTCGCGAGCGAGGACAATGACCGGAGCAGAATGGTTGGCCGAGCCAGGGACGGCGTCGTGGCTAGAATTCTACGTGAGCACCAACCAGATATGTGAGAGACGAGAGTGAGAAATGCGACTCCTATGATAATTTGTGGGGATGAAACGACTGGTCAACAGGTAAAGATTAAAAAGAAATTAGAGTTCTTCAACTTGAAGGAGATGAGGGAGGGTGAAATTGCGGCTGGTGTGTGGTGTGGTATTAAAAGAAAATTAGGGTTCAAATCTTATATAGTATATTAATATATCAAAATAAATAATTTAATATATATATATAGAATAACTATTATATTACCGGGCGGGGGTTAAAGTAGGATCCAGATCCGCCTCGAATATTTACGGGTCCGGGCCGGACCGCTCTGTTTCTGGCTCGGACGAGGTCTGGGCCGCCCCAAAATGTGCGGGGCGGGACGGGTACCCGCGGGCCTGGCCAAAGATGACACCCCTAGCAAGAGGAATGGCATGTTGTTTCGTCTGCTAAATGATGATAAATTTACATCGTCTTTAGCAAGAAAAGTGTTGATGTTCTTGTTCATCTCTTTTTTTGATTTTATTTTGGACGCCACTAACATTTGATGAGATTGGAGGTTTCAAAGGTAGACAGTTTTAATTGTTTACTTCGCACCTATAAGTGGATAAATTGATCTTCAATGATGAAATTATTGGTAAGTTTCCTTCTTATCTTCATCATTACTAGCTTGATCTCTCTCTACTCTATCTCTATCTCTATCTCTATCTCTATCTCTATCTCTATCATAAATGTCTATATATCCCACACCATCAATAAAGTTAACTATTTCATACTACTGTACTTGTTTAACATATTAATTTATTATTATTATTATTATTGATTAATTTTTAATTAAATAATTATATGGGATAGAGAAATAAAAAAAAGTGAATGATAAAAACTAGACTAAAAGGAAAAAGGTAAGGAGCAATATTTATATCAGACAAATTTTGTGTGAAATAGTGTTGGACTTGGACATGCGCAATCTCAGAGTCGTAACACCAAACGGCATCTCGCCGGAAAGTAGTTTCTCCGGCAAAGCATGACTGGAATGTCAACGGAATTTAATAAATGCCCAGAGTAAGAAACATACGTAGAAGAGCTGCAAGCAACCCAAAAACACAGAAAACACGTTCAACGGCCAAGCAGCAGCAACCGCAGTCGAGAATATTCGACGAATATTCTCATTGAGAGTCTCTACCCTGTCGCGCAGGTGCACCTTCACTCCAACAACCCTCGCTTTCACTTCACTTACAGCTGTCGGATCCACCTTCTCCAGATCATCAACACACGACTGGATAAACTCCTCAGCATTATTGAGGATCCGGTTCACCATCTCTTGATCACTCATCCGGTTCACCTTCAGAGCGTGCCGGATTAGACCCGACCCGAATTGCAGCGATTTCCGGCAGTTCTTAGCGCGAAACGTGTGCCGGCGTCGGAATTCTTGCCGGAGTAGTTTGAGAGGATGAACGAGGTGACATCATCGAGTTCTTCAGCTGATCTTTGGAGCGACAGAGTACTGGGATTTGCGAAGTAGGGATCACCTGAATAATTGAGAGTGGCTAATCTATCTGAATCTGAAACTATATCTTGCACAAGATAGACGATTAGGACACCTATGATTAGGGCCATTAGGAAGAAGAAGCATTTGAATAGGAAGATTAGTTTCTTGAATCTTGTTCGAGCTGCTGCAATGTTTACATCTCGTTGAACTGGGAGCACCTGCTTTTTCTTCTCTGATTCCATCGACAAGATAGTGGGGCGAAGAAAATTAAGTGATTGAGAAGTATTATGAATTATGAAATAAAACACTCCATTTGTAGAGATAATTGAAGTGAATTGGATGTAATAATAATATTGTATCTTTTTTCCGTTAAATGTAATTGACTTGGTCAGTCAACTCGCGAGTGACAATGTTGAGCGAACTCGGGGCATCGAGTTGGAACAGCTCAGACTTGGATGGTGTAAATGAGTTGAGTCGAACTGATTGAAAAGTTGTCTAATCTTGTTTGAAATATTATTGAGTTTTAAAATACTACCTCATTCTCGCCCAAATAGTACCATTTTACTATATTCCATCTAAATTATATCATTTTCCTCTTTTAGTAAAAAAAGTCCACCAATGGTCCACCACTATCTATTTCATTTCTCTAATACACCTACTCACTTTATATAAAATAATAACACTCCTTAATCTACGTGCAAAAAGTAAATGCATATCTTTGTTCGGGGAAGAGAGAGTATATATTTGAACTTATTTGATAAACAATCAAATCAAGTCCGAACGACCATCTATCGAGCCAAACTCGAGTCTAGCTCAAATCATTGGATAAATTTACATTATTTTACTTATTTTTATGAATCGAGCTCGAGTCGAGCTTTTACCAAACAATTTCTGAGTGTACCAACGAGTAGTTTGATTTAATTTTCATTAGCAAAATACATTAAGGAATGATAAAGAGAGAACAGAACATACCCAACATGAAAATTAACTGCAATCCACGCATTCCCATCCAAAACAGGTAGTCATAAATCAAACCTGGATTATCATTTGATGCTCTCACTTCATAACTAGAGGCTCTCACTTCTAAATTGCTACTCCAATCTCGCAAAACGCTGTCGTACTGCACCACAAAATCAAGGGCATGGTTCAGGTACACCTCCACCTCGCGCAGCTTCTCCGCCGTCGCATTGCCGGCGGCGGTCTGATCATCATTAATACACGATCTCACATCTTCCTTCATTTGGCTGATCTGCTTCATTATATTCTCTCTCATTTCCTCCTTACTCAGCCACAGCGAGTTGACCCGGATCGCCTCCAAAATGCGTCCGAGTGGACCGAACCCGTGTTTCAATTTTCCGGAGTCCGATGAATTTACGATACTCTGAACTTCATTAACAGCTGTTTGAAGTGAGATGGTGAAGATCTGATCGGGGTGAAATACAATTGAGTGGTTGAGGATGGGATTTAGGGCTGCAAAACACTGGATCGAAGAATTAGAAATGGAGCAATATGATTTGAGCGTAGACTCTCCGAGTTGCACGACAGCGTCATTGTGAGCAGTATTGGTTGTGTCATAAATCCACAGAAGCTTAAGGCCGATTAAAGCAACGATGATTAGTGCAGAAGAGATGATTAAGGGATGTAAACCAGAATTATGATGTTGTTTCTTCTGCGGAATTTTGATATGTTGACTTCTTCTTCAACGACTCTTTTCTTGATCTCACGATTCTGGTTTAACGATCCCATTATTTTCACAATTTAAGGATTATTTACTGGTTCTCCTACATGTTCTTATTTGACTTTGATCCAGTTTATTTTCACAACTTAAGATTAATTATGAGTTTATCGATTTCACAATTATTTTAAGGTTGTCTTAGTTCAATGATCACTTCAGATCACTTATTTAAAAACTTCAATTGAAAATTTAACACATTAAATTTAAAAAATAAATAACTAAAAACAGAAATGGATTAATCTATGCCCTATATTTCATCTCCTATTTTCAATTGTTCAAACTTAAAATTTGAAATAATATAAAGAGTGTTTGATTTATTAAAATTATTAATTTAATAAATAAATTTTAAAAATGTTTTAAATAAAGAATGAACATGTGGATTCCTTTAATTTTTTATTAGTTTAGTAGACAATTTGCTTTTAATTAACCGGTTTAATTAGTGTATAAATTCTTTTTTATTTTTAATAAATTCTTAAGATTTATAAAATATTAGTATAATGTAACCAAGTAATCCCTTACCTACAAAATATCCTAACTTAAATCACCATTGACACTTTAAGTTGCTAAATATAATCCCTAAAATTGATATATCGATCTCAACAAGAGTTGGTTTAATACGAATATTATTATATATATGGACAAGATACTGTGGCGCCAACTCCGTGTTGAGCAAACTCGGTGAGTTGGGACGACTCAGATTCTTCCAACTCGAGCGCGAGTGAAGACCCCAGTGGTGTGAGAAGAATCACACGGCCAGGGAGATGGAGAGAGAAGATACATTAACGAATTCTGAACAGAGCACAGAACATACCCAGCATGAAAATCAACTGCAATCCACACATTCCGATCGAAAACAAGTTGTCATAAATTAAACCTCGATGATAATACGAAGCTGTGATCACATAATTGCTATTCCATTTGTGCAAAACCTTCATGTAAAGCCTCACAAAAGTATAGGCATAGATCAGGTACTCCTCCACCACCCGCAGCTTCTCCGCCGCCGCAGCGCCGGTGGCGTCCGACTCCTCAATATTCGCCAGATCCTCATTACACGACCTCAAATCTTCCACCGCCGCGACGATCCGCTTCATAATCTCTCTCCTTTCCTCGCTACCCTGCGACAGAACGAACGGGTTGACCCGCATCGTCTCGAAAAGGCCTCCGAGTTGACTCAACCCGTGTCGCAATTTTCTGGAACAGTTGTTCAAGGCAAACTCAGATGAATTTACAATATTCTGAATTTCAATAACAGCTAGTTGGAGAGAGAATGTGAAGATCTGATCAGGATCAACGACTAATGAGTCGTTAATGATGGGATTAAGGGCTGCAAAACAGTCGATCGGAGAATCGGAGACGGAGCAAAATGATCTGATTGGAGACTTGGAGAATTGCACGACCTTTTCAGTGCCACCGGTTCTGTAGTTGTGAATCCGGGTAAGCTCAAGGATTAAAGCAGCGATAATTAGCGCAGAAGAGATGATTAAGAAGAAGAAAACGAGGATTATGATCTTGTTCCTCCTGCGGAATTTTGATATATTTCCATCTTCTTCAACGAGGTTTCTTCTGACCGCACAGCTCTTGTTCAACGATTCCATGAAATGAGGTTGAAAATTGAAACGAACTTCCAGAAAGACAGTCAGGCGTCAGCTATATATACACGAAATTTATAAAGTACAAGAAAATAATTACATCTACTAATTCAATGACTTTTTGTTATATCTAAAAATTAGAATTTAGTATTATGGATAATTGTACATTATTTTTTTTTTAAAAATATAGTATATTTTATTTAATAAATTAATTATAGTGTGTATTCATGTGCACTCTAAGATAAGGTGCACCATATACAAATACAAACAAGAATATATTACAATTTAATTGCTAATTTTTTTAATGAAAAATTGAGTGTAAAAAAAATATGTACACATTATTGAATAAAAAGTTATACACATATGGATGTTAGTTTTTTAATGAAAAACTTAATGTGAAAAAGAATATACAATTATTATAAAATAAGTATACAAAATAAAATAATATATATAAAATTATTACCTTTTGTCAGCGACGGGCATTATAGAGATTAGGGAGGAGAGAGGGACAGGAGATTTAGGCGTAGAAAAGAAGTTTGGGGTGAAATTGTGTTGCGTTAGATTTTAAGGAAGGGACAGGAGATTTAGGCGTACAGGAGAAGTTTGGGATGAAATTATGTTTTGGGTTTTTTCATAAAATTTGCAAATTAGTCCCTAAAATACATTAAAATAACTAAAGGGCACCGAATTCATTAACCACTGAGGAAAAAAATATTTCAAAATTCTAAAAAAATGACACCTCCTCTCTAAATTAACCTAATGGTGCCACGTGGATTAAAGAGTATAATAATTTAATGTATAGTAAGGTGAGAGAAATAATATTTTAATGTGTAGTGAGTAGTTGTATTAGTATTGAATGTGAGGTCATTAGCAGTGGTTTGTAATGGGGACGGATTAAAATGGAAAAATAGATACGTATGAAGGAGACAAAGTGAGTACATAAATACTTTGTAATTATTTATTATCTAAAATAATTATATTAATTAATCTCTAAAAAATAGTAAAGTTGATAAAAATTAATTTACCGCTAAATATAATAGGGAGTGAGTATACTCTAAATTAAAATATTAATCTTGGAAGAGTTAAGTATGCGAGATTGAACGATGGAATCAAAGTGAAGTTGTTGAGTTGAATAGTCCAATTAATGAGCCACATTATAATATGAATATTTCTTTTTCTTGATAGGTCACGCGAAGTTTCTTGCCACATTATAAAATATACTATATTAATTAATTATACAAAGACAGTAGAAGCTGCGAGGATTATTCCTATTGGGTGGGGCCATATGTCCTAATATTCAAAGGATGTTGAGAGCATTTATTGAGTGGGGTTGACTTCAAATTCTATTGACTTATAAAAAACAAAATTATCACCAAATCTCTAATAATGAACTGCAGTTTTATTTTATTTTTTTATTAAATTCTATTCCATCATAAAATTATATAGTTGGAAGTTATTATTCTTTTTTCTAATTTTTATTTATATGTTAATTATACTAAAAATTATTCTGCGCATAGATATTTTATATTCTTTGTATGTGCAAATACAACGAGTTAAGATATGATTTTCCTTGATCTCATTTATTGAAGAATTTACACAATCGTTAAATAATTAATACTTAAAAAAATTATACATGATGTATTATAAAAACCAAAAATTAATTATCTTAATGGCCACGCCAAAACATAAAGTAAAGTAAAGCCACGAACAAGTACATTAAAGAATACAAACAAATCAAAGACCTAATTTCAAAATACGTAAAAAAAGTGTAATCATAATATTCACCATTCTCATAATAAGGATTATAGAATTCAAATAGGATGGAGCTTCTTCTTCGAAACAACGAGATGCTGTTCATGATAAGCTTTTTTGCTTTCTCCACTCCCCGTTTCACTACCTCCACTCCCTTATCTCCTTCTTCTTCCAACGCCATTAAACATCGACCAGCATTTCTTCCAGATGCTCTAAGCCCAGCCCCATACTGGCCCATCTCCACCATGTACAGCTGTGACTCGGCATCCGAGTCATTGCCCAACATGGTCAACGATCCCTCGAGACGACTCAGTGAGTCGAGAATCAGTTCTTGGCATTGGGATAAGCTCGGCCCGAGCTGAGTGATGTTCTTGGTAATGGAAATGCTGGTCATGTTGCTGAGCTCGTTGATGGCGACTAGAATGGAGGTGGTGAAGATCGGGCCCGGGCCGGATTTGAGGGCCGTGGCGTTGATGATGGGGGACATGGATGCGTAGCAGAGGTCGGGGTGAGGAGTGAGGTGGCAGTAGAATCGAGACGAGCCGGAAACGTAAGCGTCGTGCTTTCCGGCTTTCTTGAATATGGCGGAGAGGGCGGTGGAACCGGCGATGATGATGAGTAGAATGGAGAAGAGAATTCTGGGTTTATTGGAGGGTAAGGGTTGGTTTTGATCTTCGTGAGAGAGAAGGGTTTCAGTCGCTGAATCCATTTTTGTGTCTGGTTTGATCATGAAAACTGGAATATTTCAAGTCAAGAGTTGACTTTTGTAGCACTAATAATATGCTACTTGCCCTCCTTTTTTCAATGTTACCATTTTCCTCCATCACTATTCATGTTTAATTGGTATCACTTAGTATGAGAAAAGGAGTATACTCCAATTGCTAGCTTGTTGTTTATTGTTTTATATTGATTAAGAAAATTTTCTTCTTTTAATTAATTTTATTGATTTTAGAAGGTATTGTAATACTTTATAATAAAAAATGTAAAGTAATGGTACATTAATATATGTATGAAAAAGAAGTGATAAATTTAAAATTAAAATAATTTTTCAATTATTGGGCTAAATATGTGAAAGTTTTGTGAAAAAAAAAGTGTAAAGAATGAATAGATGGATTACATTTGAAAATCAAATTGGGAAAAGGTATGCTAAATTTGATTAGCTCCTCTACAATCCAGAGGGTAAAAAGGAAAAAAAAAATCTTAAAAGCGAATTATTTATAAATGTTGTACTCCACCAATAGGGGCCCCCACCGCCCCTGCCCTGAATATTGATGTAGGAGATAAATCGCAGGACCCTTGAGTTATGCCGGGAGCAAAGCGAATTATTTATGTTTCAATGGAATGGAGTGCATGACTGCATGGTATAAGTATATATTGACTTTGATTGATTTAATAAAACATTTAAAAAAAATTATTGTGGGATTTTGAGATTAATATTATGAGTTATTAACATTAATTCAAAGGTGTGTTGAGAATCTAAGATGGATCAAAATCAAGAAAAATTTTCAGATGATCAAGTCAAAATCTAATTACATAAATACTAAATTAGTGTAATTGGTGAGCATAGATTTCAATAAATAATTTTAAATTACGCATATCCTTAAATTTAGGAAATAAGAAGTGGTTCGATGAATTTTTAATGAGACATTCAAGTTGAGAAGATAAGTACAAATTTGAAATTTTCCCTTCTGATTTATTGAAGTAAGAACTCGAACAATTGTTGGATAATTATTAATACAATAGTCAAGTATGGAGCATAAATCCATAATCATAATTAAAACAAAAAATTAATTATAATTAATTAATGGCCACGCCAAAACATGAAGTAGAGCAAAGCAATGAACAAGTATATCAATGAATACAAACAAATCAAAGACCTATATTCAAAATAACGATAAGAGTAGTAATCATAATAGTAATACTCACTAATATCATCATAAGGATTATAGAAATCAAACAGGATGCTCATTCTTTCTCTGAACAACCCACTGCTATTGAGTATAAGCATTTTTGCTTTCTCCACTGCCTTCTTCACTTCCTCCACTCCCATCTTCTCCTCTCCTTCTTCCAACGCCTTTAAACACCGACCAGCACTTTTTGCAGAAGCTTTAAGCCAAAGCCCTACGTTGCTCATCCCCACGTAATACACTGAGTCGATATACGAGTCGTTGTCAGTGGCCACCGCCAACGATTCGTTGAGACGACTCAGTGAGTTGTGGATGAGTTTCTGACACCGCGACAAGTTCGGCCCTAGCTGGGTGCCGTTGATGTTGGTTATGGAAAGGCTGGCGTTGTTGAGCTCGTTCATGGCGACTAGAATGGAGGAGGTGAAGATCGGGCCCGGGCCGGATTTGAGGGCCGTGGCGTTGATGATGGGGGACAAGGAGGAGTAGCAGAGATCGGGGTGAGGAGTGAGATGACAGTAGAGTCGAGACGAATGAAGAGCGTAACGGTTGGGCTTTCGGATTTTGTTGAATATGGAAGTGAGGGTGGTGGAACCTGCGATGATGATGACAAGGATTGTGAATAAGGCTATGAGAACTAAGGTTTTTCGACTCACAATTCTGGGTTTTATGGGGTTTTGATCGAGAAGTGGTGAATCCATTTTGATGGAAATTGGAAATGAAAGAAAGAAGATTTAGTGGAGAAAACAAGTATTGGATGAATGATGATAGGTATGGTCAATTAGGCAGCTCCACTAGTGCCAGGGAGTCTTTCTTTTTAATTTCGGGTCATGAATTTTTTCGCCTCGAATTCTCCGTGTCATTTTGATACATCATTTGCTGTGTCAAATCGTTGGATGGACAACACATAGGAGAGAGGAAACTATACCATAATCCTTAAACTTTAGGGGCAAATCGTTGGATGGACAACACATAGGAGAGAGGAAACTATACCATAATCCTTAAACTTTAGGGGCAATGGTTGGATTTAATTCCCGTGTTAATCACCATAACACATTAAATGATACACGAAAATGGTGCAGAAAATACGTTGTGAAATTTTTTGGATTGGATCGCAGTCCCCGAATAATCGGACAGTGGATGGGTGCCGGTTGGGACCGTGGGTGGTTCGTGATGGGCTGGCAATGAACCAAATTCAAAACTTTTTACTCCATCCCAATACAATTTATCATACTTCTTTTATTTTCCAAGAAATGAAAAATAGAACCCAAACGAGGATGGGTCAACACTTCAGCCCAAAATAGGAAAATGTCTACTAACATATACCACCCATGAGGCCCAACATACTTTCTAAAATTATTATAACTTCTACCTACATTTCATTTCCGTGATTTCAATATTTTGAGTGATAATTCTATAAAATCGATTTCACATGTAATCGGATTAGAATAAGATAATTATTATGGAGTGAAACATTTAGATAAATATTAAATTTTAAGATAAAATATTATTTGACCCAAAGAGATTGTATGATAAATGATTTTATTATGGTTCATATAATCATTTGTCCGCACACGCGTTATACCATATATGATATTAACACCACCTGGTGAGTACACTTTGCTACTCCTCTTCTGACTTCCTTTTGTCGACATTGATTCCAACTTTTTAATATATTTATTTTACTTTTTTTTTGAAAAAATACCTTATACAATTTATATCATCAAATTACTCCACATACAATTCCTTATCCTACGTTGAACACTTAAAAGAAATATTTTTTCATAATTTAAACATGCGCACAAAAATACACATTACAAAGAGCACTGGGTTATTCTTTAATTATATTTTATACGAGTATAGAAGGATGTGTTCCATATTA
This sequence comes from Pogostemon cablin, assembly GCA_023678885.1. NCBI lineage: Eukaryota > Viridiplantae > Streptophyta > Magnoliopsida > Lamiales > Lamiaceae > Pogostemon > Pogostemon cablin. The sequence goes on along the minus strand of CM042960.1, from coordinate 4,770,657 downwards.
TTTTAGAGATTTATCAAATTATTATTAAATTAGATTGTTATACATATAAAATATGTTTATTATTAATTATTTAAGTATTATGTTTTTTTAATAATAAATAAACTAAAATATGATTTGAATGTATTATAATATAAATTATTAGTTTATTTTAATTATTAATAAATATATTTTATTTATATAGTAATAATTATAATTATAATTTAATAATAAATCGATACATCTCACGTACTTACAGTCAATTCAACATATACTCGTCTCACGTGTGAGAGAGTGAGGAGAAGGTAATGTAACATGTTGATGCAAAGAAAGGTACGTGTAGCAGTTTAGGTGAAATTGAGAAATTGGCATCGTTTTAGGTTCTGACACTGCTCGACCCACCCCCCCACCCCCCCAATCGGCAATCGCCATTCGACTTTCTGCTATCAAAATGATTAACAGTGATCTTCAATCCATGGTAATTCACGTCAATCTCCTAATTTATCCCCAATTTCACTATTTCGACACTCGATAGATGTCTCTTTGCTGTGTTGTTGACAAGCAGGACAAGATGTATGATCATAGATTCCAACGCACCGACCAGTGGATGCCGGTGTACTCTTGGCTAGAATCTCTCGACACCGATGAGGTGATTAAGTCTAAAGACGTCGTCGATTGGCTCACTGCAAACCCTGAGATCAGGGATCACTTGTACGCCAGGCATTCGCGCTACCATTTGATGCACTACGTCAAGAAATGTCATCTCAAAATATTGAAGAGAAAGGAGAAACAGGTAATACTAGTATTTAGTTTTGGGTTCAAAATATTGGTGCTACTGGTTTTCTATTACAAGTGTTTGCAGTGAGATGATAGTCGTTTTAGTTAGCATACTATTGGGATGTATGGGTTCTCATTTAAGATTGTGATGGAGCATATTGTTGTGTATGATGCAATTGAAATGTGCAATATTGGGAGTATTATTCAAGCTAGGGGTTTTGGAACAGAGATGAAGTGCTATCACTTGTCTTGGATTTTTACATTCTTAATTCCGAGGAAGATTGGGGAAAAAGAAGAATTGGATGTTGTTTAAAGTCAATCAAGTAGCAAGTTACTTCATGATTTAGCTCTTAGTCCCTTCAAGAAAAAAAATATGTAGCAAGTTACTTCAGTATCTGGATAGTCTTGCAGACAATTTTATGACTTGCATACTCTTGATGTAAGAATCTTTATGTATGTTACAAATCTGATTAAGAGAGCATTCCTATACTATAATGCAGGCTCTCTTTGCTTGTTCCAAGGTTCAGTATTGAAATGTTGACTGCTATTGAAACTTTCTGAAATAATTGGCCATCTGATATTGGGGTTAGAATTTTACTGTTCCCTTTCCGGTTGTTTCTCCTAGGAGTTCCTGGATTGTATTTATGTTTCCTTATGATAATTGTGTTCAAGAAATTACAGTTTTAAGTGCTAGCAAGAAACTAAGCTCAAGCTTATTCACTTCCATACATTCTCATTTGTTTAATGTAGATCTTCATTGTTTAGATGTTATCACATATCTCTATGAATCTCCCTGTTATTTGTGGTTCTGGAGTTCTCCTTCTTCAAACACTATCAATAAATTCAATATGAAATTGAATTTGTTCTGGTTTGTGATGATTTGATGCATGTTCCATTTTTCTATCGTCGTAGCCAATGTCTTTCTCTGGCACTATATTTTTCTTTTTCACTGGTTTCAGGTCATTTTTCTTGTAAAGCCATATTGCTTCTTTATGTTCCTTCATTTAGACCATTTAGAAAATTAGAATACAGTTTAAATCTATATATAATGACACGACTTAGAAAAAAAAAGCTACTGAACAGAAGAGAGGCTTCATTCATTCTATCTGAACTGCCTATATCAAGATAGGGGTGTTATCTTTTTCCTGACAGTATCGACCACGCATAAATATTTAAGTGGCTCATATATTTTTATATCAATTGCTGACATGCTTAGTTCAGACAATCATATGGTATTTCTTCAATGCTTGAGATGTCAGCCATCTAGGTCTGTGTAGTTTTATGTATTTATTTGGTTTTGTTCATAAAGTGGCACTTTTCTGCATCTTTTAGCCTCGTCATTGCTTTAAAGTGTGAAAATAGATATTTAAGCTCACTTTGATTTTTTCTGAAAGCAGGGACTTATTGTTGCTAAAATACCTCCATCTAATGGTGGGCAGAATTTTGATTTAAAAGCTCCTGGATCTCCTCATTTTACTGGTAATTCCAATTTCTTTACAAGTAAATACTAAGAAAATGTGATGAACATATATAAAGAATGTGATATACAGTTGATGAACATATATTAAGCATGGGATATACAGTTCTTTCCCCCTGAGCTTTAGTTTAAAAAAGAAAAAAATGTAGTTGTTCCTTTTTTGTTCAAGAAATAGCTTAATGTCTCAAAACCACATATTAATAATAAGTTTTAGGAAATTGCACTACTTTCACGTTTCTTGTGGTCTTTTAACTTGTTGGGCTTCCATATTTATGTTGCTTGCTGTATTTTTTCTTGAAGTTGAACATTTTAAATAGTGCCGATCTGTTTTGTCACTTCAAATCCTAAAATTATCCATGCACTTGATCATTTTCCTTATTCTTGGATGAATTGACATGAAACTATTACAGGCAATAACTTGAGCAATATTCCCAAGGACAGTGAGCTATATAAAGCAAAACGGATCGAGGCTTTACGCAAATATGAGATGTAAGAAAGTTACTGAGTTCTTCTTTGTTGAATCAGGAAGATGATTTTGTCAATTCCACTAACTCCATGATTTTCTCCAGTTTAGTAGAACTGGAAAAACAGCTGGTGCCGCTCTTCGGTAAGCATGAAGCTGATAAACACATCGGAGCTATGAGTTTCTAATCCCATGTTGTAAGTGAATTAAATTGATCTATTTAACTGCAACATTGATTCTAATTATTTGGATTTAACTAATATGCAGTTTAGATGTTCAAAACTATAGAGGGAGTTGGTGTATTATGATGCTATGATCACTCTGTTTCTAGGTTGTAGCTATCCAGTACAATCCATGTTCATTCTCCTATATTCATTTTATTTTATTTGAGTGCTTCATTTCTTGTTGTAATTATTGTAAAAATCAACTTCATATTGACTTGAACGAGTGGCTGAGCTATTAGCCCTCCAACCTTCACTAGCCTGTCTATGCAAAATGAATTGATTACTTGATTTAGAGCAAATTTTACTGATACTGTGTTGTGTGTGTGTGTGTGTGTGTGAGAGAGAGAGAGAGAGAGAGAGACTTTGTGATGTGAAGATATGGTTCAGGTTTTTTTTTTTTTGGTCTTTCGTTAAATAATAGTAAAAAATGTGTCAGTTGAAATTTTAATGCTTTTAATAACCTCACAAATCCTCCAAGTTAAAAAAGGGGTATTATTCAGATACAAAAGTGGGTAGTATTGATTTTTTTACAATTAAATGGGCATAAATGATGTATCAACTTTGAAATAGGGTAACAGTAACTTTGTCCTATATGAAAACAAAGGATGAGATGACACATCATCAGCCAAAATCTCTTCTTTAACATGTAAGTAGACGTATAGAGAAGTGACATGGAACTCCGAATTATGTTTTTTTTTAGAAGCTAAACAATTCAAGTGTTTAGTTTTATTTTATTAATTTAGGGTGTAATTTTGATTGCATTAATCTCATCCAATGTCAAATTTAGCTCCATTATAAATTTATATTAGCTTTTTTTTTTATTTTTCATTTCACATATTAAAGAATATAATATTTTGATATATAAAGTGATAGATATATTTTTTTTAAAAATAAAAATTAATGTCTTTAATAAAAAATAACAACTAACTACAAACATAAACATGTAAAATAGTCTCAATCATAACACAATCTCAAAGAAAAGCACAAGAATGAATTAATCAGACAAGTTTGAGATGTACAATAAGCACGAGGATGAATTAGTCAAGGCGAATTTAATTGGGCGTTTTATTTAATGCAATACGACAAATCCTTAACTATGTAGAAAATGTTTGAAATAGATGTAATTTAGAAATAGGCAGGTAAAGTGTCGGTTATAATTACTACATTAATGACTGCTAACTAACTAATTACTCTAAGATTTGATTGATTTTTGTTTGTTTCTTTGTTTGCTTGTTAGTGTAACAGCACAGGTGAGGCCCTCCCAAATTCAAACACTATTTATCGTCTTTTAATTCTGAATAATAAACTCTCATTCAATTGTTTCTTTAAATCAACTCATCCTACATTTTGACATACCTCCAAATTATTATAACACTTAATTGATGAGAGAGTCTTGTGACCCTATTTTCCATAAATCCAAAGTACTAAAAAATTATAAAGATATATTGATATTTCCCACCAAGGTACTAGATTAGTGCCTTGATCAATTTAATCTTAAAACTATATTTGTTTAAGATTTTAAAGTTTAGGTTTAGTTTTCGAGGTGCAAATCTAAATTTTCAATTACTCAAACTTTGTTAACATGGATCGTACAATGGTGTGATATCGTTTCACAAACCCTTTTAATTTTTAATCATTAAGTATCATTTTTTATTAGAAATATATTTTTTATATTTTATCTATTCAATTAATTTAATGATTTTATCTTTTCTTTTTATTGATCAAATATTATTTTATTAAAAATATAAACATTTTTTATTCATCTAGACTCGTACTATTCATTCCGTAAACATTGTCACAAATCTTCGCCAATCATATATACGTCTATTTTTTAACGAAAGTTAAAATTAATTAAGCTTCACTTCACAAATTTTCGCCAATCATACACACGTCTTCATTGTATTTAATTTTTTGGAAATTGAGGGCATACAATTGTATTCTTTAATTACTAAATATATATTCCAGTTAAATTTGGCAAATCATTCTTTAGCACATAACCTAAATTAAATATATATTGATATCTAACCAGTTGGGCTAGCCCACTGAGTTTCTCACTTATTTGAGAGATCCAGATTCGATTTCCGTTGGGAACGGAGAGTTATAAGGAGGGCTTGAAGAAAGGGATTGTAAGGGTGTTTTTTGTCTCAACTTTAAGATAATTAATTGAAAATTTTTTACTATAAACATATTATTTATACACGTTAACGCATGTAATAAAAATATTGAACCCGATGATACATCAATATAATAATAATAACAAAATTAATATTATTATAACAACATACATATAACAAAATTAATATTATTATAACAACATACATATAACTCCCCCTCAGTCCACTAAAATAGAAGCTAGAATATACATAATATAAGAATTAACTGTGGCTAAACCCTAATAACCATCAAAGCCTTATTTAATTATTTATATTATATTACTCCATATTATACACATATATGTTTATATTTATTTATTTGGGGGTGGGTGGGTGGTTGGTTTACAGTTTTAAAAATCTAGTTATGATATCTGCATCAGTGTCACTGATGTGTCCAGAAGCCAGGAGTTGAGAGAGCCTTTCACTTAAACCATCCAACTCTTTATGCAGTTTCTTTATGTAATTGCATGTATCTTCCAGAACCTTCGACGCTGATCCCTACAAAATATTATTTAATTATTTTTGTAAATAATTAAGAATTAATTTCAAATTTCTGCTCACTATCAATGTTAATCCTGCATGCATAGAAATATTGCAAACAATTACTATTAATTTACACTTCTCATTACATTATCCTAGTTTTATCTTATATATATTCCCTTTATTTTAAACACACTTGTGTAAGTGTAATCAACTAATTAATTAGAGATGACATATATAATGTATGTTCTGTTCTTGTACCAGAAAGATATATAGATATATATACCCCATTTTAATAAAAAAAAAAAAAAAAAGAAGTTTATGAGAAGTATGGATAGCTCGTTCAAGTTCGACTCAATTTCATAAAAGGAAATTAACTCACCCTTGTATCACTCCTTGAGGTAGAATTATGAGGCAAGAATGCTTGTAGTTTCAAGATGAGATCATTAACCTCATTTTCTGCAAATCTTGCAGAATTCTCTCTTGCTCTTCTTGGCATTATTTCAGACAACAGATTCTCTCTCACACACAACACACTGTACTTTTCCTATCTAAGTCTCAGCAGGGAGAGGGAGAGCATAAAGGAGATCAAGTGTCCCTTAAAAAGGGAACCAAGGGAAGGGTGTTAGTTACAAATAGGCTATCAAGTATTTTTGGACCTTTGTCCTTTGGAACTAAAAATAAAAGAGCATAATTTAATCAATATTTCTGCACATCCCTTTCGGGGAATGAACGTGTGTGTGCATATGATTGGTCAATTAGGATTGCTAGAATGGAAGGCATGTTTAATTGTCACCAAAAAGATGCCATGTATATTATCATGCCAATGTTCTTTTACGTTTTGTTACATCTCTTAGTTGGGAATTAAATTTAGATATAATTTTATATATTTCATGTTTTTAATTGATAAAAAAACCCTCATCGTTTAAAAAGCTCCCGCGAATTTGTTTGCCACAAATATGTGTATGTAATGTGTTCTCAATTTTATAAAATAATTAAAAATAAGTGGCTGTCGTGAATTGTTGCTATCTGAGAACTGAAATTCTTTTGGAGCTACTTCAGACTAGACATGAGTGGCGGTTCCAAACCAGCGGTTCCTGTTCCGAAAAATGTGGAACCAGAACTGAATCGAGGGTAGGACGATTTCGGTTTCAGTTCCGGTTTTTTATTTTATTTTTTTTGTTTTTCAACCTAAAAATGTAAAAAAAATATATAAAAAAATTGAAAAACCGCCTGTTTTCGGTTCCGAACCAACGGTTCCGGTTAAAATATGTGTATCTACTTCAGACTGTCTCTTAATTAATAAATTTTTACATTATTTTATGGAGTAATAGAATATAATATTTAATTAAGATTGTCTACCAGAAATCTTATTAAATTTGGAGACAATATTAATTTATTTCAATAATCAAAAGGAATAATTTGCTCCCACCGTTCGTTTCTTTGGATTATTCTAGATAATCAATTAAGGCTAGCTAGCTAGAGGATAATATATAGTATAGAACAAATAAATGTAGCGAATAATATTTTTCCTATTTTCCACTATACTCCTTCCTTCAGTCCCGTAGAGTATTACGGAGATTAAGAAAATTTTATTTTTTAATGTATAAAGTAAGAGAGAATATTTCTATATTTTAATTAATTTAATAAAAAAAGTGAGTATTATATTGAAATGTGCATAAAAGTGAATATTATAATAATTTATTTTTTATCAATTTTAGTAAAAGTGAAGTGTGAAATACTTTGGGGACGGATAAAAAAGAAAAGTGTAAAATACTTTAGGGGACGGAGGGAGTATATTTTATAACTAACGAATTATTAATTCTTTACACTCGAGTTTACAAATACATGAATTTTACCATTAATATATGAAAAATTATTCTTCAAAATAATAAATTATTATAGTTCTAAATAAAAAATATTACTCCTATTTAAATATCAAATTCTTGGTAAGATGAAAATATTTTTCATAAAGAAGAATAATAATTTATTAGTGTTGAGTAATTTTCTTTGTAAAAATATTTCCTTCATCTCCTTGAAAGTTGTGTATTTGTCTTTATTTTTTCATGTAAATATACTCTCTCCATTCAGTTTTTAAGCGTTTGTTTGCTTTTTTCAAGCACGTAGATTAAGGAGTGTTATTATTATATGTAAAATATGTAGTTGTATTATAGGAAAGTGGTGGGTCATATTGTGTATTTTTTTACTAAATAGAGAAAATAGATACCTTTGAATCGGTTGCAAAAAATAGTAAAATGGACTTCTTAAAAGCGGACGGATGGATTATTAAATAAAGAGAGATATAACTCTTATAGATTAAAAATATTACTCCCGGATTAAGTCTTATGCTTTAAATTTTTTCAAATTATTGGTTAAATGAAAAATATTTTCATGAAAAAAATTATACTATCAAGAAATATTTTTTACTCCCTCCGTCCCGGAGGAGTTGGTATAATTTTTTTGGGTACGAAGATTAAGGAGTATAATAATTTAATGTAAAGTGAAGTAAAGTGAAGTGAAAGAAATAATATTTAATGTATAGTGGGTAGTGATATGTGAGGCCCATAAGAATAGATTAATTATTTTTATGTGGGTCACATGTATTAAAAAGGAAATATGTCAATTTTAGTGGGACAAATCAAAAAGAAAAGTGTGTCAACTTCTATGGGGAGTATATATTAATAATGCAATATACGTTGCTACGACACAAGTTTCTTTATATCTTACACTACCCCTAAGACCATTGTATGAAATAATTATTTGAGATTAGTACTTAAACCGTATCTTAAATTTTATTTATTACGTAAAGAATTATATAATTACTCTCATAAGTTAAATTAATAAAATTATAACTTTCAAATTAATATAATAATTTCTCTAGTAAATAAATATTATTATCTGGATCTTACTAAAACTTATGCGTTTTGCTTTGATCTACGACGTGTGAATTTTTATTTTTTATTTTTGGCTAAAGGGATCCAACAGACTAATTACTACTCTTTCCATGTTTCCACACATCACAATAAAACGTACACGTTTTGTCATTTTGGTTCATCTCTATACAAAGTGTGCATTTTTTTTGTTAAAGGGACCCACACAAACTAATTACTTCTCTTTCACGTGTTCACTTTATATTAAAATATTATTTTTCTCACTTCATTACATATTAAAACATTATATTCCTTAATCTACGTGTAAAAAGCAAACATACACGTTTCAATAGGACGAGGGAGCATGAAAATAATATCAAATTCACATAAAGTTGGATCCAATAAGGTATAATTGGGGAAGTTGTGATGAGCAGTAAATGAAGTGATGAAGAATGGTAACAGTATATTGAGTGATGTGTGTAGTCCCATCTATTGAAAATGGCTTCATCTTCATGTTCAGACAGAGACAGAGGGAGTGATTTCTGTAAATTTTACTCAGATTTTTGGTCCATTCTTCTTGTCAGAAACTTTGGCGCCACAATTCTTCAATAACATGCACTATAGAATTCACTTATGCCTATAACATTTCAATCAATTGTGGGACACCAATTTTTTCATACATATTAAATACCAGATTGAATTAATGATATGTAACAAAAAATTAATTGCACTTTTGGTTTTTCTAGAAAAGCTGTAATTTTAAAGATTTTTATTTATTTTTTCTGGTCCTATGGTGAGATTCCTCATATTCAAACCAATGGAAACTCACACGTGTGGATGGAGATGGTAGGCTATAGATCTTATCTGCTCAAAAAAAATTGTTGTCTATTGATCATATTGCAAGTGAACAAAGAATGTTGGAGATAAGCTCTAAATTTAAGAGAAGTTTTATCACCAATTAGCGATGTTGTTTGCTCACTTCCCCTTCGATTCCCCAATCATGTGTTATTGTAGTCGTTTTGAATGAATTATTCTGTCATATAATTAATACTCTTTTATGCATAAAATTATTTACATTTAACACATTGATTGCTCTCTGAACATAGCTCAAATGATAGAAGAAATAGTTAAAAAACTTTAATTAAACTAACAGCCATAAGATGGAGATTCGAAAACTAAATAATTAATTTTGCCTATCAAAAACCCAAAACAAACAAATATACTAATTATTTAGTGGTTTTCTAACCTCAGATAAACTCAGCGATTTAGTACCTCAATTTGTTTATCTAATCCCGAATAATACTAAGAACTCATTCTTAATTTAAGACCTGTTGCTTTAAACAATTCTTTCCAAGGTGTTCAAGAATGTGGTGTAATGGTCTAATACTAAGATCTTGTTTATTTGGAGACAAAGTCTAAAGCCTATATCTTCCCAAATTTTACTAGGAATTGCAAGGGTGAGAGAAGTGCAACAAGGGATCAAGTCTCACATTTACTCTTTGGGCACACATTTATCCCTAGCAACAAAGTGCATCACATGTTTCATCATTTCAAGTCAAAAATATTTTTTTTCTAATCCACAATATGTACAGAACGCACTCTAGTAGTCCTTGATAGAGAGAATGATCATTCTGTTATAGTTATTTCGTCAAATAATAGTATTAAAGAAGGATGTGTAAGAAAGGATACTCTGATATAAGAATAATTTCAAATTTAGTTTCGTAAGAATTGCTCAATGTCAAAAAGGTCAAAATAACTGGCATATTTAGTCTCATACGAATTTTTTTATCAAAAACTATTAATAGTTGACGAAATATTATGAATCATTAACAAGACCAAAATGGACTATGTCTATTTTGAAAGACAGAAAATAATATAAATCTGGTAGTTTATAATAATAAGTTAATTTGGAATGATTTTTTTTTTAAATTATGATTATAATGTTCTTATGAGACTAAAACCGCTAGCTATTGGATCAGTGTATTCTTACGGGACTATAATTGAATTGAATGAATTCTTATGGGACCGAATGTGATATTTTCACCTCTGATATAAGACGTGTAAATGTGAAATGAATAGTGAAACAGATAAAAGCATAGATACAAGATTTAATTCATACTTAAAGTTTGACTTTTAGATGGGTAAAGTTGAATTTTAAGGTAATTAAATTAGATTTTATTAAAGAGATTTATTAAAACATAGTTTTAATGTGGTAAAATAAAGTATGGTTCACTAATGATTCATTACAATATAGTTTTAAAATTATTAAAATATTATACTTTAGTAATATATACTTAAAATAACATTTGAAAATTGTACTTTATTTACCTAAAGTTATACTTTAATAATATATATTAACTCATGAATTCATATTTTTATCAGTCTTTCAATCTCAAATACTCCATATTCTAACTCTAACAATCTCAAATAATATACTTAAAATAACATTTAAAAATTGTACTTTATTTACCTAAAGTTATACTTTAATAATATATATTAACTCATGAATTCATATATTTATCAGTCTTGCAATCTCAAATACTCCATATTCTAACTCTAACAATCTCAAATAATTTTGGAGTATTTGGTTGCATGTTGTAGTAACTCTAATTACTAATAACTAACATGATAAAAATAAAAATAATAAACTTCATATTCTATCTCATAATAAACTTTATCTTACAAGAAATTTAACAAGTATATTGAAAATGAGACCTAAGATTGCAATTTTTATTTTATTTTTAATATATAATAATCGAGCTTGCGATTCATGTAGGGTACAAGCACAACTACCCAATCATCAATATATAAGTATGTAGTAATAATATATACTATATATATATATATATATATATATATATATATATAGGGCGGACGTTTGTAGGGCTTGGGGGCACTGGGCTCCCCTACAATTTTGAATTTTTTTACTATATATGTAATACTAATTTTTTTAATAATATATGGTAGCTCAGTGAAATTTCTTTTTTATGGAGGTTGAGAGGTTCAAGTTCGAATCCATCCCATCACACCGTATAGTTTTTTATTGTCCTTTTCACTATTTTTTACATTTGCCCATTCTTTCCAATATTATTTCACTATTTCTCCTTCTTCTCATTCTTTTACACTCTTACTATTTACTTCTGCCCATTCTTTCCAATATTATTTCACTATTTTTACTTCTTCCTATTCATTTACACTCTTCTTTTCATTATTTTTACTTCTTCCCATTTTTTTACTCTTTTCATTTACTTCTAGACGTATTAAACGCTATATTACTAAAATATTTTTGATTTTAAAACATGTATCAATAATACAAATTTGGTGTACAAACATTAACCCGAGTAGATAGAATATCAATTTATACATTATACTTCACATTATTTTTTAGGCCCCCTCGACATAAATCCTGCATACGCCAATGGTATGGAGTTGAATATTGGATGATTGTTTGAATGAGTTGTTAATGTGCACATGTCGTAATATAGAGCCCATGGAAATAAGTCAACCAGCAATTAATGGGGCAGATATACTAATCCATGCTATTAATTTTAATCATACTTTAATTATTTCTTCAAATAGTTCACCCAATTGTTAAAGTCATCCATGCTAATTGCAATTTATCACAACGGCAAAGAATTATGCGATACATTGTCACGTAATTATTTTCATAAAATGTTAAGAAGTGATACTATTTAAATAAAATGTAATATACAATTGATGAAAAATTATAATAATGAGTGAATTATTTCATAAATAATTTGTAGCATTAATTTTTTTTAAAAAATACTCCTTCCGTTTCGCTAAGCTCTTCACTCTTCGAGGTTGTTTGCTTGTGGGTATGAGATATAAATGTATTGTGTATAATGAGATTTGTTTGACTTGTGATTAATTGTATTGTTGTTTGGTATTATGAAAAAATGAGATTGTTGATAACTAGATATTAGTTATTTTATATTTGTTATTGAGTATTAACAAATGAGATAATAAGTAAAATGACATATTTACTCTTATTGTTTTTGTTGTTGTTGACATGTTGTTGTTGTTATTATTATTATTATTAAAATAATAAAGTATTATTTTTATTATTAATTATTAATATTATTAATTATTATTATTATTTATTAATAATTATTATTTTTAATATTATTATTTATTAATAATAATTATTATTAATATTTTTAATTATTATTATTATATTAATATTATTTATTATCAAGTATTATTATTTAATTATTATTATTAATATAATAATTATTAGTATTATTATTGGATAAGGGTATAATGGTAAAATTACATTTAATACCTAGGTGTTAAATGGTGGTATTGTGCATCCCACCTATTGAGGTGAGATACACAATACCAAAGGAATGATATTATTAATATGGGTTAAAATTAATACCTTTGACCAAATATTATTAATACATCGAGACAAACGTGGTATTACGAGATATTGTGAATTAATCCCCCTTAATACATGCAAGCAAACGAGCACTTCCTTTATAAATTACAAAGGAAGACTGAAGAATTTAACGGGACAAAGAGAGTAATATTAAAAAATAATAATAATATTTTCAATAAAAAATAATAACTAAATATGAAAACATAAAAAGATCCTACAATCTCACACAATAGGGAAATATCACATTTTTAGACTTGCAAGTCAGCATGCACTCTAAAACCGATTTAGACTTGATCCTAATTTCTATTCTCTTCTCCAACAAAAGAAGTGATCAACATAGAGTTGCTCTTTTCAATTTGAAACAACAATTAAAAAAAAAATCAGAATGATTAATGAAAATCAATATTTATATTCGATTATAAATTTAAAGAAGCAAAATTTTTACACTAGATGAAACATTTCTAAAATTGGGAACTAAATAGAAGTATCAACCTTAAATTTAAGCCTTATTCTAAAATTCTTTAATAAATTGATAATTAAAATTAGGCAGGACGAAGTTTATGCGTGAATCGAATTATTCTTATGCATGAAAGAGTAGATTACTATTATGCAGGATAATTATTAGTCCCTTTATTTTCTTACACTTTATATTATTTTTATTTATTTGTTCTATTACATTATTTACCCTATAAATATATAAAAAAATTTCAATAAATAACATTTCAATACATCATATTTGTTTAAAGTGTATTTTCATTAAATACATAGTATAATTTACTTAATCATTTACTGTATTTAGTATTTAAAAATGTCAATTTATCATAAAAAAAACAATAAATTTGACTAAAAATATTAATCCTAAATTCTGTATTTACAACTATAGAGAATTCAATGAATAGTATAAAATACATTCTACATGATAAAGCTGTCACGCTATTTAAAATACGAGTTAGTTTCTCTGTTATCAAGGATACATAGTTAGTGTATCGAGTATATTTAATATATTTCTGAAAAAAAAAATTAAGTATTCTACTCCCTCCGTCTCGAATATTTTTATCTGTAATGTTGTTTTTTAATATAGGCGTCGGCTATTCACACACACCATATTACTCTATACACCCAACTATATCTACATACACAAAAATTATATATATACACACCCACCTTTAAAAGACTAAATTATCCTTAATGTAATACACCCAAAATACTCAATCCCTCTTCTCCCACAATTTTTACATTTAACATAAAATTAAACATACACCCACCATCCCCAAACACCACTTATGTTTCAAACCAAAAAGAAAGAAAAGAGGAGAAGAATAATATGAGTATATAAGCCAAATATGTTGTTTTGTGTTATTAAAAATGAGATGGGCATCATTAACGATGGTTTCACGGGGAAATAGAATTGGACAATAATTGAAATGCAAAAAAAACAAAGGCATGTGTTTGATCCTAGTCCGACTCAAACTTCCTTCTTGTTCGACCAGCATCGGACGAAATTTTTCATTTTGTTCGACCGACACCTTTTGAAAATTTATATTCTGTTCGATCAGTCCCGGTTGAACAGAATGAGAAAATTCGTCCGGTGTTGGTCGAACATTTCTTAGTTCATCGATCCTGGTTGGTCGAACGACTTGGTGTTGGGACAAAAATAAAACGCAAACGATTACTTTTTATTCCATTGAAATACATAATATTACACATCTTAAAGATTTTGGGTATATCTTCTTCCGACATTATACTACATTTGGGCGTATGAGAGGATTTATAAGGTATGGAAAATTATATTTTTTTTTTTTTAAAAAAAAAAATTTAGTTCTTGAAGAAGACAGTTGATGCATGGGGTTGTTGTGTTTTGATTTGTGAAGATATATGTGAGGTGTGTGTATATATAATTTGTGGAGTTGATAGCGTGAAGATGTGAAGTGTGTGTATGTATGTATGATTTGTGGAGAAGGGTTGTAATTTAAGGGATTTAAGTTTTAGAGACATTTTAGTCATTTATTATATAGTTTTATAATTTCAAAAATCAAATGGGTGTATGTTAGTAAAATGGGGGGTGTTAATATATAGCCAAGACCTTTAAGATATAATAATGTAAAAAAAAAAGTATATATAAATTGATAATTTTAAGAGAAAAAGTAAATAAATTTATTGAAATGATAAATAAAATATAAAAATAAATAATAAAATTATTGGGATTGATGAATAAATTATAAAAAGTACTAGATAAAATGTATAATAATACTTTTACCATCAATAGTTTGGATAAAAGTTCATGGGAGCTCAAAATTGAAATTGAATAAAAATACATAGAATGGATGGAGGAGATGGAGCATTTAATTTTCTTTTAAGGATGAGTGAGATTAACATTGATGGCAAAAGCTTGTGTGTGCCAGGCACACGGGAGCACATTCCGTGTGTCTTTAGAATTTTGTACTAAATTGTATGCCTTTTAGCATAAAGATGTGTATCCTTTATTTTACAAGGCAAAAACTTGTGTGTATCCGGGCGCATAGAAGCACACTCCATGTGCCTTTAGAATTTTGTGTTAAATTGTATACCCTTTAGTATAAAGATGTGTACCCTTTATTTTCTGAAGAAAAATAAAAAATATAATGAAAAGTATACCCTTTATAACAAAATGGTGTACCCTTATTAATTAAAGTGTGTACACTTTAAAACAAAATAATATACCATAATCTATAATACTAAATTCTAAAGGCGCACGGCTTGCATTCGGGCGCACACGAGCCTCAGTCAACGCTGATTCGTGGCAAAAATTATTGGATCTTGGATTTATTCTCCAACAAGGCACTGATTCGTGGCAAAAATTATTGGATCTTGGATTTATTCTCCAACAAGGGAAACTTGGTCCCTAATTTCCGCGACTGGGTTTGTGGAATTCATATTCCGTATGTTGTTATTTCCCCATCATCCCTAAAATAAAATAGGAGTTTTTTCAATTCAATAATTAAAAAATAATAAGTTATTACTTTATGACTTGAATTATTTTTACTATTAATCAGGAACTTAAAATTTATTAAACTATCAATAGGTCTGAATTTAAATCCTATAAAATAAGAGACACTATGCAATATAACAAAATAAAAGGCATACATCCATCTTTTCGAACCGGCGGTTCCGGTTCCAAGATAAGGGAAAGCGGAACTGAATCGGGGTACGAAGCTTTCGGTTCCGGTTCCGATTTTATTATTTTTTTTTGATTTTAAGCGTAAAAAATAAAAAAAAATTAAAAAAACTGGCGGTTCCCCGGTTCGGAACCGAAACCGTCGGTTTTTTTCCAAATATGAGGAACCGGAACCGAACCTCCCTTAGCCGGTTCCGATTTTTTTTTGCCGGTTCCGGAACAGGCGGTTCCAGTTCCGGTTAAAACCGGAGGTTCCCCGGTTCGAACCGCCGGTTCCGGTTCATTTGTGCATGTCTACATAGATCCTTCAGCATTGTCACCGGTTCTGGAACCGGCAAAAAAAAAAATCGGAATCGGCTAAGGAAGGTTCGGTTCCGGTTCCTCATATTTGGAAAAAAACCGGCAGTTCCGGTTCCAAATCGACGGTTCCGGTTCATTTGTGCATGTCTACATAGATCCTTCGGTTTCGAACCGGCGGTTCCGGTTCATTTGTGCATGTCTACATAGATACTTCTGCATTGTCACATGCAGCGTAACTTCGTGTTGTTTACGTTGCAACTAATAGTTGGTTCAATTGGGATAATAAGTGCTCCAGTGAATATATTCAATTACATTTTTTTCTATCTAATTAATACTTTCATCTGTAAATTCTAAGTTCTTATGTTTTTATTTGATTCGAGTGCATTAAAATATTGACTTTCATTTCTAAAACACAAACTTTTACCCACCATTTTGCACTTATCCGTGTAATTGAATCGATATTTTTTTAATAGGATAAAACTTGCATGCTCTCAAACACACCACGTGACAGTGTCAAAAAGTTATACACTTTAATGTTAAAAATATTATAAAAACTTAACCCTTAATCTTTTAGGGAAAAAAAGGAGAAATTATAACTCAACATTAATATTATTCATATTTCAATCGAATCTTTCATTGAACAAATAATATCCTTATGAATTAAAGTATATGCCCTTTAAAAAAATATTATACTTTTAAATGTTTTGTGCGCCCAAGCACCCAAGAGACCAACTCTTTTTAATTTAATATGAAAGAAAAATTATTGATCAACCTAAGGTAATTCTAGAAGAACCTGGTGCATCCATGCAGCTAAAATTTATTTACAAAAGATAGAAACAACCCATACTATTAATATCCTCACAAAACCTTAATATTATAAAAATGTCACTTCTTAAATTTCATAAACCCAAACTTAAACAATTTTATTCAATTTTTCTTATTAAATTATCTAAAAATCGTGATATCTTACACCATATATATCTAAAATGTACTCCTCGTCTAATTTAAGATTATGCCTCTCCTTTATGCATCATCAATCATATGCATGCATATAAATAGGGGAATGGAAGAAGTATAATTAAAAAAAAAACTAACATGACTTTTCTGGAAAAACATATTTAAATTAAATACAACTAAAATTTGTTAAAAAGGTTTTGAAGTAGAATTCAAGAACGAATATTAATGCTCAGCATGAGGGGATTTGTTTGTGTCATTTTCTTGTAATATCATTTGTATTACTTATGATTAACAAATAAAAGAGGAAAAAAATTCATGCACTCCCTTTAAAGTTTATATTTTTATTTTAGAGTAGTTTTTCTTTCCCCTCTCTCCTATATATTATCCATGTGACACAAAAAATATATACATTTTAATGATACGGAACCAATAGCAAATTGAGTAGTTGAAATATCACTTTCGAATCATATACAAATTAACTAAACAATATGAATACAAATCTTTAAAAAAATTTATAAATTTGACAGCCAAAATGCAGTGTATTTGGGGCACATAATTTAAATAATTACATTAGATTTTCATTTAATCTCACCACTAAATAAAATAAAATAATACTAAAAAATAAATTTTGTAACTACCCACTAACCTTAAATTTTACCTTATACTATATTCTTGAGTGCACCACTGCAGTTGTGCACCCAGATTGACCCCGAAGCAAATTCTGGAAATATGCACAACCCTTGGATTTTATTTTCCTGTTTTACATCATTATCAAGGGTTGTAAGCATATCATATGTTTTTTTGCTTTTTTTTTTTTTTTTTTTTTTTTTTACAAGAAGTAAGCTTATCATATGGTTAGAGTTGCAATAGGTCGTAGATATCGTTATCGATTTTGGTCCCCCTTCTGGCTAGGGCTACTCCATCTTGGGCTAATTATGTTTCACGTGACACACAAATTGACCGCTTTGAATTATTGCATTATAGGGTACTTAACTTTTGGGCCCATCTGATTTTAAAAAAAAAATAAAAAAAGCTTTTGGTCCCATAATTCACTCTAAAGGGCCCACCTGCTTAGAGTATGTTCATTTGAGGTTGATGTATCGGTTTCAACCTACGTCCTAATTTTACAAAAATGACTCTCATTATTTCTATAAATAAATTCACATTGTATTTTTCTAGATTCAAAAATAAGTCCACACACCCCAACTATAAAAATGACATTCATTCCAATAATCCACAATATGCTTTAATTTCAAATTGCTATCACCTTTTCAATTCACATCATTTATTTTACAATTTATTTATTTATTATCTAAAAGTATCAAACTATCCTTAAAAATAAAATAAAAAGTAACATGGTTGAATTCTAAATCTACTAATTGTGAACTTAAATATGAGATAGAGGGTAGTACATAAAAAATTACTCCTTTATTATAAAGATAATCTATTACTCTTGTTAATGAAAAATATTACACTTCAAACTCTAATATGTTGAAATGAGTAATATTTTTTATTGCAATTTATTCTTAAAAAAAATAATCAAAAAGTGTAAGAATGAATTTTGGTAATGTAATTGTTAAAAGATAGGTTCATGATGGAGTGGTAATAATTTTTAAATAAAGAAATAATACCTTATTATGAAAAATGAAATCATTTTACAAAATCTTTGTGTGAATCAACCTCACAAATTTTACCTCAAGAAGAAAAAAAACAACCCATTTTCCTCCATCTTATTGTTTAAATTTGTTAGCATATTGATAATTATTAATTTCCTTCTTGTCTTTATCAGACAAGTGTTTGCCTAAATGAAATTAAACCAACGAATCAAATCCTTCATCTTCTATAGCAAATGTTCACAAACCCCATTAAGAGATTCTAACCACAGACAATGCAGATTACAACCATATTAATCTAGGGACTCGAATCTAGGAATTAAGCCTATGGTGAAATTTTTACATTATATACAATAAAATATAATTAAAGTTCACAAGAGCATATTCATAAGTTTAAATAGAAATATTCTACATACTATTTGTAAAATTTTAAAATTTTGCGTCCCTCCTAATTCATCCCTCTCACCACCCCCAAAAAGAACACATTTTTGAGAATCTGCAAACATAACACACACATAGGTAAAGTTCAGACAACCACTTAAACATACATTGCAACGCTGACAAGCTGTGAGTTTGGAGAGAAAAGACTTACCATCTACTGATGCCATTCGCTACAATTAGATCTCTGCAAGGCAAGCAAATGTCTCGATATCTCAATTATTGCTCTATCCCAATCCGTAGCCTTGCTGCAGCTAAGTGATGCTGCCATTGTTAGGAGCTGAATCATAGAGGGCTAATCAACCCAACTAAGGATAGGAATAATGCAACAGTTGTTCTGGCATAAATACTCACATTTGCTATACGAAGATAAAAGAATAGTAACAATCATTGAAGACAACATGTAAACAGACATTATAATAACTGAGAATTTAGGCATCATCACAACATAAATCATGCTAACATAATTAATTTCCATCCTAGCAAGGTGCAACTTCATAATCACAAAGTTAATATTGGTATTATTAGAATATATCATGAAGTTAATACATCATTGCAAATGACACGTCAGCAGTCAATATCTCCATCAATCTCCCAAACATAAGTTACCAAGATAAGGAAGTACTCATACCTGTAGTAAAATTGAAAGGCAATTTGCATGATTCTTGACCAAGAATAGCCAATGAACATCACGCAAATAATTGACCAAGAAGTGGTTTATCCTTCAAAGCAAGTTTTTACAATCTCAATTTCCTTTTATTCTACTCTAAAATTATTACCTGTTATATTAATCTTCTAAATGTAATTATTTCATAAATATTTGATCAATATTATAGGCAACCTATATGTTAAAAATCAGACGTTAAAGCCAATGTAGACCTCGAAAACCAAAAGATTAACGAACATAAAAAGTGATGTACAACTTTTTTTCTTTCCTTTTTTTTTGGATAGATAAACATCACTAGTAAAGATGGAAGTTAAATCGTATCATCCTCAAGAAATAGTTAGTTACAGGATTCTGCACCAGAACTGGGGAAAAAAAAGCTCAAGTTCAAAATTGTAAAATTGTAATAAATTTCGCAAAGTCCTGACCTAGGACAAACCTTAACTGTTAAATACTCTGTTCTTCATAATCTTTTCTACTTCAGCAGACGTTAAGTGCCTAATCCCATTTTCTCTTAACCATCTTTCATCGGCAATCAAAGTATTTTTCAACTGTTTTGTAGCAGTCCTCAACAACTTCAAGCCATCATTGGCCTTGGGGAAGAAACCTTCAGGTCTCAAACACCATGCTCCAAATAACCCAAATAAGGCCGTCAAGTCATTAGAAAGCCTCTGAACTCCCCCAACGTGAAACTTCACGTTGCCAACCAGTATACTACTTAAGATCAATCTATCTATCCCAGCAGCCAAACTTCTCCATAGTCTTGTAAAATCTCTTTTGTTCAACCCTTTTTCCAGAACAGACAGTTTTCCCTGCAAATAATCCATAGCTTCTCTGAAAGATTGGGACAGTGTCACGGCCTCTTCACTCTTTTCCTGCCATTGCTTTTTGTTCTTTATATAATCTCGACAAAGTGCATCAAATCCCCGGAAGACAACTCTGGATAACTTTTCAATCCATTCAGTTCTGAATTCCTCCAGCTTGTTGATTTCTTCATGAAAAATACTTTTCTCAGGTGTTCCTAAGGAACCTTTGCTTGTAGCATCACAATCACCTGCGTTTTCAACACCTCCAGATTGGTTTGATCCCATTTCCAGAAAGAAGACATCCTCACACAATTCTTTCAAAGAAAACTCAAAGAAACTACAAGCATTAACAGATTTAGCGACTTTAGTCAAAGCATTGTCATCTGTTAGTGCTGTTAGACCCTCATCTTCTTGACACCTATGCTTTAAGCAATCCAAGAACTTGTTTATTATAGGTGAACCTGTTGATATGACAAACCGTGATCTCAATGACAGGCTGGGCAGTGATCGACAACGATCAACGACAGAAGAGAGACGCCGAAGAACAATACTAGATATCAGAGGAGACCTGCTATCTTCCTGGCCCAAAATAAGAGAGATGTTTTCACGTTCATTCATCCAATTTCTTTCGTCTTCTATTTGAGAGTTTAATTTATGAAGCGAATCAGAAAACTCAATTTGGGCCCATAAATCAAGCCAATCGGGTCTATCAAAAAACACAACCAATGAAGACATCTTTTGCATATTACTATCTTCTTGGAGGGATAGAAGCATTCCTGAATGAGCTGCCAGAGTTTGAACCCTCTTATCAAATTCAATCATCAAATCTACAAGATGCAGCCATGACACCCTAGCTTGCGTTTGGATAGCAGTATCACTCTCTTCTTCAAGCTGAGTGATATATCTAGGAAATATTTCTTTTGCCAAGTAGGTTGATAGGGAAGATACCATTGCGGAGATCCATTCTTCTCTGCAACTGTAACCAGATAGCATAGCTTCATCAACAAGAGGTTGCAATAAATCATCCATAGAGTCAACATAATCTCGGGTTATCTTATATACTAGTGCAAATATGTACTCTGGCTTCTCAATCCACTTCGAGAAGTGGCGCTGAGATGCAATAGATAGAGGATTCACAAGTTCTTCGATTACCCAAAGTGGTTGGTAAAGGGAAACATCCTTGTAATTCCCCTCAAGTTGGCGAGATTTTCTTTTTCTCTGTAGTTCCTGAAGACCACACAAAGCAAGGAAACTTTACAGTATTGGAGCTTCAAGTCTCCTTGCATAGTCAAAAGTGGATTTTGCACATCAGACGATCCTTTCATATCTGGATTTGATGAACTAAAGGTTGAAAGAGGTGGCGGCCACCCAAGAGAAGCAAGAAGGGACCGGTGATCAGCAATAGCCTGGGGTCTTATAATGGCCAAGGCTCTATCAATTCTATGATCAACAGCCGAAACAAGCCGAGCCCACTGAGGATGCATTTTTATAACTGAACTCAGAACATCTTCTGTTGGTTTAAGACTTTTAAGAGCAACTGAGCGCATATCCTTCAAAGTAAAGGAGAGCAAACAATAAAAATAAATAACGAAATAAAGGAAAATTTGCCACTGTTAAGAGGGTTATAATTAATTTCATCCTTTACCCACTGAAATATCATTTTATATTAAGGAATATTACTGTGAGTCCAGATCTTAGCATCTTTATGTTAATTATTGCACAAAGAATTAAGGAAATTGAAAAAGGCATCTTTATGTAACATTCGCACAGTTGTTCTAAAAATCAGTTAAATTCTATTTATTAAAATATCATATAGTAATCCATATCAAAGATTTTTAGATGTGTGAATTCATAGTTATACAATATTAGTGAATACCTCAAAGAAAAATACAGAATTTTTCATGGAGAGACCTAGTATTGGGTCAGGAATAAACAATTACCATTCAGTAATGTTTTGAGTAACACAGAAACAGAAGAAATAAAGAATTACACACCTCTTAGAGCCATGTATGATTGGCCACGAAATACTACTTTCATCAATTTTATACTTAACAATCAGCTTGTTATTCAGTTTCCTTATCACTTTTGCAAGACATATGTCACTGTATGAATTTATACATAAAGAAGATTTCTTTTTCAGAAAAAACTAAAAGGACAAAGAAATCTACGCTGATATTTGACTTCAAATCTAATGTGTTATAATCAGATTTGACAGTTAAACCATTCAAAGCAACTTTAAATTAAAACAAGCATTCCTTCAAAGAGTACTTACTTCTAGATCTTTTACTGATGGATGACTTCTTGATCTTCGATTCAAAGTGGAAGATACAGCATCTTCAATGTCACCAACCAATGTATCAAGCTTCAATGCTGTCCCTGATAGAAAGAAGAGAATGTTTTATTAAATGTTGGAACAATAGGACTAAAAGAAAAACATCAATCCTCCGGATAGGTATTTTGACAAGACTTTTTATCCTTTGCATACACATTTATCGAGCAACCAATTATCTACTTTCAAACAGGAAATTCAGTCATGGCTATATCACACCCATTGATAAAACCTCAATTTTCACATTATATATACAATATATTCCCCTAAAGTCAACAGATAACTCTTTTTTCACTTGCCTTGTTCTGTGCATTTACTTGTTCTGTATTATTAACACACACACTCCACAATTTAAGAACTCAATAGATGCTTAAGATGACCTAGGAACAACTCTTTCACCAACAACATTTTCATATTTTCAAACCAAATAACCAATACCCTAGCGTGCAACTAAGAACAGAGTTGAATGCTAAAATCCTTATTTTTCTGGTTAAATTAAAAATAAGTGCCACAAAATCTCCAGAGTGATCAGCTCACAATACTGAATTAAATATTTGCAGAAAAAAAAAAAGATTTCGGAGATTTAGACTCATTAGTTAATAGTATGTTATAAATGAGTGTACATACATTAGTGTAAGTTCAATTTCTTAAATTTGCAAGATTTCAATGCTTATATATACGTTTGCAACTTTAATATGATATCGAACTTATTCAGAAAACAAAAGTCAAATTTTGAGTTAAAATACACTAGAGTTCAAACTCCCACAATGACTACATTTTTTTTTTTTTGGAGGCATCGATTTTCTTTGATCAAATTGTACCATATTTCCCAGTTCCATCTCCCAAAACACAACAAACTATCCATTTTCAATGCATTAGATGCCTAACAATACATTCTCCATTACTCACATTTTTCAAATTCTTCTCCTAGATCATTGGTACATCCACAACAACCAACATTGTCAATCTACCAAATTTGCATTGCTTAAACAAAAGAGATGCTCTAAATACATAATAATTACACAATTATCAATATCAAAAGATCTCTTTCTTCACAAATTAAATGTAATAAAATTAACCCATCAAACAAAATCGAAAATTAGCACAGAATAAGAGAACTAATTAAAGAAATAACAGACCAGCATAATTTCTCACAGTTTCTACTCTGGCGACTTCCTTAGTCAATGCCTGCAACTCCACCCCCATCCCTCTCCTTGATTCTCCATCTATACATAATCATACAGACACGAATGAAATTAATAGCATCGCAGCAATTACAATCCGCAACCCGAAGCCAGAAATACCTGAGGGAGTGTGAGTGGAAGAGCGACGAAGGTCATCCAACTGAGCATTGACGTCGGTAAATAGTGATCTGACCTGATCCGAATGCGAGGCATGTCGGGTGAAGTGCGATTGGAGCTCCTTGTTAAGTTGTAAAAGATTTCGATCGAGGGCATCGGACTGAATTTGGAGCTCCGAGAGCAAAGCCGGGGCTCCGTCTAGGTCTTCTCTGGAGCTCAGTTTTGAGTTGAGGAAATAGAGGGCATTCGAGGAGATAGACGCCAGCGGTGGTAAGGGCCGGAGGATTGGGACCTCCGTGAATCGGGCCATCCGTTTAACCTAATTCGAGAGGCCGCAGAGCAACACCCAATAATTTAGGGGAAAAAAAACCAAAGTGAAATGAAATGAAGGAGCAGGATCAAAATAGGCATACTTACACTTACAGCGACAAACGGAGGCCGAAGCGAACAAAATACGAGGACAAAGGAAACTGAGTTTACTCTGAATTTTTAAAAACAGCCGAATCAAAGAGTGATGCGAGGTCAGAATTTGTTGGGAGAGGCAGAGAGAGATGGATGAAGGTTGGTTAATTGCTGAAATGAAGATGAACTGTTTTCTATATCTGAAATTAAATATTTTTAAGAAATATAAAAATAAATAAATAAATAAATAATAAAAAATCTTAGAGTTTCTGTTAAATGAGAATGAGAATTCGGATCGGACCAACTTGATGGATTGGGCTATTATTTTATGGGCTGGCCCATATAGTCCCAACACTTTACTTTACTGGGCTATCAGCAACTAACATTATTTAGTATACTATATACTCATGCATTTTATAATACTGGGCTAAACCTAAACGGCAAATTCTATGGCGCGCATTAATGTCGAATTATATATAGCAAATGAATGCCCATCTCAAATTTGCAAATTTTCCACTTTTTGCCAATATATTTTTAATTGTTGAAATTCACTCTTCACTATTTAATTTGATTATGTGTGACCGTGGCCGGGTCCACAAAATGTGGGATGGACCCCTCGATCCAATAAGATAATATTGTGACGGTATGTTTTGGGTCACCAAAAATCCATACCATTTTACTTTTGAGCTTATCCTAAAAATCTTATACTAGGAAGAGTTTAGTCCTAACTTATAAATACATAGTTATTCCTACTTCTAATCGATGTAAGATTTTGGTTCCAACTCAACCAACATAATTAAACATGAGAGATGTTGCCTCCATAATATTACCTCCATCCCGCCCAAATAGCAATATCATGAAAGTCTACCAAGTAAACTATGATCTTATGGAGACTAGATGGATATAAAGTTTACTAAATGATTTTCATTCGTTGCCTAAGCCAACTACTCCAATCTCTCTACTTTGTGATAGTTAAGTGGCAACTGCTAAAACTAAAAGCAAAATTATATTAATATTAAGACATTTGACTGCTAGACTTAAAACAATAAGACGGTTAATTTCCCATGGTGTTAATTAATCTTTGGATTTTGTTAGGTCTAAAAATAATACAGCGGATCCACTGACACGTCAACGAGTTTTATATATAATCATCGAGGGGAATATGATTGGAGCCTATTAATTAAATCACCACAATAGAAATTCGTCTTTGGAGGTATGACGATCCCATGAACGAAGTTCAACAGGTAAAAATGAAATTGTTAATGGTGACTTAGAAGAGCACATGTGATAAATAAAATACTTTTGCGGAAATATTTCTGGATCACATTCCTATGGTGGTAAGTGCTCTTCATGTGACGTTTGAGGTTGAGTCTAACTCTTGATGAATCAAAAGACATATTTCTTTGCGGGGTAATTGGTCACAAATTACTCTTGGAGGATTCACCTAAGTGAACATAGTGGTGGGGTCGCTACTGTGGGGTGTGGGCTACTCCCTAAAAATGTTCATGATACAAGATTTCGTGCATGACTGTAAAACACCACTAATAGAACCACAATGTTTACTCATATCATGTGTGTGATGGATTGCCATATTTTTTTCAAAGACATAATTCAAGACATTCATGTCACTATGTACTTAATGTGGTAATTCATTTACACTAAGTGGAGGTTCAAACCCAGAAGATACTTACACCTATTTCAAGGTATTATATGTTCTTCTTATATATATTATTTATTTTAAATTATGTGGGGGGTTGTTGGATATTTTATAATTTAAAATAATATTTTTCATTATAATTATTATGACACTTATTTCATGTTTTTAAAACTCTTAGGTAATGTTTGTTAAGGAATGCAATTGAGATTTTGAGGTTGAAAATCTAATGAATATTGATTTATGTTTGTTTTGAATTTTTGATAGGGTAAGTTTTAACTTTATGTCAAATCAATGTGTAAGAAGATATTAATTTATATTAAAAAAGAGAGGAGAGATAAAGAGATAATGAATATTAAATGAGGAGAGGGAATATAGGTTGAGAATTATAGAGTTTGTAGGTGTATATAGAGGTGATTTTGTATGGATTTTGAAGTCCATTCCTGATTTTAAAATTCGAAAACAAACATCGTCTTAACGATTATGTAACCGTCTCTAGTTTATGACCCCATTAATTCTCATGAATGTGCATTTATCTTTGTTGGTGAATGAGAAGACTATAAAAGTTCTATAACTCTCATATAATATGTGACACATTGATATATGCTACACTAATACACATGCTTCCTACGTAAAATATATATCTACATACTACAATTTATATAGTTTTATAAATACAAATATATACTTTGGAGCATTGAGTATTGTGTGATTCGAGGTTCTCATCGTTGCACATGAGAAAACTATTGGGTTGTTGAATTTTGGAAGAAGAACGTGTAAATAAAGAATATCATACCAGTGCATTTGGGCGTTTCTTCTCTAAAAATAGCGTTACGGCGTGCTTCGACCCAGACTACTCTTAATCCCTCATTTTATCTTTAATTGAATGACTGTAATTGTATTTGTTATATTCTAAATTAAGATCCTTACTATCTGTTGATTTGGTTTATTTACTTGAAATTTTCCAACAGTTTGACCCTTACTGGTCATCACCATAGTTCATGATCTATGATGTAGTATCAAATAATTTTACTTAAGTTATGTTGCTAATGTAAAAATTGTTCAATTTTAGTTCTATTTTCATTGGAAATAGCGTGAATTTAATTTTCACTTGAAATGTCTAATTCATAGCACATTCATGCCTATCCCAAATTTGAGATTTTTCACTTTTTGGGAATATATATAATTTACATTTTTTTAAATTCACATTTCACTCTTTGATGATTTGATTATGAATAAGGTTTAAAATATTAATATCGGTAAAAAATAACGATACCTCAAATCTAAGGATACTTCGATGGATATATCGAATATTGATATCGATATCGGTAAATTTTTAAAAAATTGCAAAAACTTGAAGAAAAAAAAGAAATTTAATTATTTAACTTTACAATATATCATAACTAATGTTAATATATAAATATAATTTAAAATCACAATAAAACTCATAATTTATGATAAGTAGATCAATAACAACATATTTAAATTGTCTGAAATCATACAATAATTATCATTAATTATTTGAGTACATAATAACTAATACTATAATGATTATATATGAGGCTCAAATATAAAACATATCATGCCGTCTTGATCTAAACAATATTGGTCCTAGCTCATCAAATTAGTAAAATTTTGAATATAGTTTTGAATGTGTCAGTAGTATGTCGTTCTATCTTGTCCAATTATGTCAAAATAATTGTATTCTTAATCAAAGTGTATTATGTATGTGAATCCTTTTTATTTACTAGTTATAATATTTTTAAAGAAAAGTAATAACAATTTTGATAAAAAAATAATTAATTAAGAAAACAATCTCATTATGAGATGATTTCATACAAGTATTGCTTCTTTTTTTTTTTAAATTGAACACATTAATGACAAAAAAATGTATTAAGTTGATAAAAGTAACAGAAAAAATCATTAAATTTTTCTTTTAAAAATTATGGATAATTTATCGATATTTTTAATATATCTTCGATATTTCATAGATATATCTCGACATTTGGAAATTTTGAACGGTGACAAAACGATATCGATATTGATACTGATATTTTTCAATATTTCCTCGATATCAGAAAAGAAATTTTTTTCCCCAATATTGATATCGGTACTTTTCAGAAATAGATATATTGTGGAAATATCAAGGATATTTCGGGACATTTTAAACATTGGTTGTATACACCTACACTACATGCTATCCTCTTAACTTTTAAAGTCTTAACTTGCATTCATCATATCTTCCCTCTCATTCCCATCTTCTTGCAAACCCTAAATTCCTAGTCCCACCCTTCATCTCACTTCTTCAACAGTGTTTCATTTCAGGTATTCTATGTTTCCGCTTTCATAATTAATCAAGGAACAACTTCCAAGCTTGTCAACTTCCACTTTTTACTCCTTTAATTTCAGTTAGTTGTTTGCTTTAGTTTTGTTAAACCACTCTCATGATTTTGTGTGATCTATATGCCATGTTGAATGATGAACAACTTTGTTTACCTTCATTTTCTACACATTTATTCTTTCTTGTTTATTATGTGTTACAATATCTAACCCTCTATATATATATATATATATATATATATATATATATATATATATATATATATATATATATATATATATATATATAAATTTCCTCCCCATTACTTTTTCCTCAAATTAAGCACTAAAATGAGGAGTTATTACATTAGTTGGGTAGGACTCTGTTTACTCTTTTTATTGGCTCAAGTTGGTAGCCAGGCAGAGGCTCCTGATATCGATCTTTACTCTATAACACTCTTAACCGACCTTGCTGCAAGTATTTTACTTGTGTACATACAATATATAATTCTTCTTTCTCTTTTTTATACTAATATACATCATCTTGTTTTATTACCCTGTGTATTAATGAAGCATCTTTTTTACTTGTATTAATAAATATCATCTTTTTTCGTCTCATATTTCACATATTAGAGTGGACCAAGGATGTGGCTATATTAATAGGGGAGCCATAGGGAAATTAGCTACTTTGCAAAACTCTCTCCACTCTTCATTTTACTCTCCAATATCTACACCTTTTCCATTTTCCATCAACATGAGGACTTATTATCGTATACTGCTTTTTGTGTTGTTATTGACTCAAGATCACATCCAGTGTCTCCACAATGTTTACCCATTAACACTACTGGGTGACACAGATGCAACTACCAGTATAACTCATTTTAATTAATTTACTCATTATATTCATAAATTATCATAATTAATTCAGTTATACTGTAAAATAGTATATGTAATTCCACTTCAGTTTGTATTGATACGCACCAGGCTCTGAATTTGGAGCCAACATCTGAATTTTCAATCTCCAAAGAGGTAGGTGGTGTAGTAGGAGTGAAGATTGTTTCGAGCGTAGAAAAAATAGTCTTGGGAGTAAGGTTTAAAATATCGATATCGATAAAAATATCAGTATCTCAAATTTACAGATATATTGATGGATATATCGAATATCGACATCGATATCAGTAAAATTTTAAAAAATTGCAAAAACTTGAAAAAAAAAAAAGAAATTAATTATTTAATTTTACAATATATCATAACTAATTTTAATATATAAATACAGATTAAAATCACAATGAAACTCATAATACTTATATGATAAGTAAATCAATAACAACATATTTAAATAATTATTTTCTTAATCAAAGTGTATTATGTATGTGAGCCATCTTTATTTACTTAGTAATAATATTTTTAAAGCAAAGTAATAACAATTTTAATAAAAAAAGATAATAATTAAATAAGATAACAGTCTCACTATGAGATGTTTTCATGCAAGTATGCTCCATTTTTTATTTAATTTAATTTTTTAATTGAACAAATTAATGACAAAAAATGTATTTAGATGATAAAAGTAACATAAAAATCATTAAAAAAATCTTTTAAATTATGAATAATTTTTTGATATTTTTTATATATCCTCGATATTTCATCGATATTTCCTTAATATATCTCGACATTCAGAAAATTTTGAACGGTGACAAAGTGACATCGATATTGATACCGATATTTTCTCGATATCAGAAAATAAATATTTTTTCCCAATATTGATACCGGTACTCTGCAAAAATTGATATATCGTGGAAATATTGAGGATATTTCAGGATATTTTAAACCTTGTCTGGGAGTAGCAGTGCCCTTCATGTTCAAAATAATGGTTACATATTTTCAATTTTGAGCATCCTACTTTAATACTAGTTACACTAGCAAAACTTACCCGTAACGCACGGGAATGTATTTTAAAAATTAAAACATATAAATATTAATTCGTAAGATGATCAAATTTATTATAAACATCTTTTATATCCGTATTTGATTTTCACGGACGATTAAGCATCATTAATAAATAAAATAAAATGTATTTTTCTCATTATTTTTTTTCGGTTTTTTTGTACCCTTCATTTTTTAGGTTTCTATTATATATATAAAAGATATAATTTTGCGGAACAATATATTTAATTTTTTTTCAAATTTAGACCATCCTTCATTTTTTTCTATTTTGGTTGTCCTCTCATTTTTTTTTTAAACACATGAGACTCATACACCCTCTCTAATACAATTAAATGTTGGGACCCACACTCCTAGTAATACAACTATCCATTACACATTAAATAATTATACTCCTTAATCTACGTACCAAAAAGCAAATAGCCCTCTTAAAGAGGGACGGAGAGAGTATATATTAGTAATTTAAAGTAAAACATTTTTTTAATTAAACTTACCACTAAAATAGAAATATATAGAATATTAATGAAATAATTCCATATTCATATTAGACTATGTTTGACAATATTTAATTAAGATACAATAATGAAAATAAATGTAATTGATATTATTTGATTAATGGGATGTTATAATACTTAATTTTAATTAGATTAAATATGTTAGATGAGAACGGTGAGAAAATATGTGATAGCATATGATAAATTGAAGAAAATATGATAAATTTGGAGATATCAGAATGTAACGCGATAAATGATAATATGTGATAAATTGAAGAAAAGATGAGAAATTGGAGAGATATATGATAAATGATGACATGTGATAAATTGAAGAAAAGATGAGAAATTGAAGAGATATATGATAAATTGAAAAAAATATGAGAAATTTGGGAGATATCGAAATGAAATTGTTATATATATATATATATATATATATATATATATATATATATATATATATATATATATATATATATATATATATATATATATATATAGATTCTCCTGGTAGCTAGATAGACAACATGAGGAATGAGAATTAATACTCTTTTATTTTCGTTATCCTACCTCATTACCCCTTATCAAGTGGTCCCTTAATATATTTTCATGCACCCAAACACAATACTAATACAAATTCTCACTATACATTAAATATTATATCTTTCAATTTATTATATATTAAATACTATATTCAATAATCTCCGTGTAAATAGTAAATGTAACAATAATTACATGACAATGTATATACTCCCTTTGTCCCCCATAATACGTATTCATTTTACCATTTTTGCCCGTCCCAATAAAAAGTATCAATTTTCTTTTTGAATTGATGTGATCCATAAAAAAATATTATTATACTCAACTCACTTCATATGGGCTCACACTCAACGTTAATACACAATTACCTACTAACATTAAATATATATTATTATATTCCTCAATCTACTACATATTAAATTATTATACTATTTAATCACGTAAATTAATCCACGTAAAAAAAGTTACTTTTTCAAGAGTATGGAGGGGTATTAACATCACAAATGGTAAAAGCTGATAAAAAATGCATATCTCAGTTAATGTGATTCAACGTTACGCAAGATTCAAACTGAAATTTTAATTCGATCAAAATGAATTTGAATAAAATTTTAAACCTTTCTACATAACCATTCAAGTTTGGTTTGTTAAAAAATACTACTCCAAGTATAAAGCCAAAATAATGAAATTTGTGTCTAGCTCTTGAATTATTATGCCAATAAGTTCCTTTCTCACTCCTGCAATTTCAAGAACCTAATTGTGGGCCCAGTGGGTGTGGATATATAAATAGGAGAATTAGTTACCCTGCAAAATTAACTCTCTCCAATGTCTACACCTTTTTCATTTCCCATCAACACGAGGACTTATTATCCTTTGCTGCTGTTTGCAGGGCCTGCCCGAAGGGGCGATGCCGCCTGCCCCCAATTTTGAGGGGCCCACAAAAAAATATATAATGTATTTTAATAATTAGTTTATAGATTTTAACAAATTTATTATAAAATAAAATGTATTTAAAAAAAACTTTTATAATACTCTCTAGTTCTAATATTACGTAAATATTTTTGCATGTGGAAATTAAGAAAAAAAAAGTGTTTAAAGTAAGATAATGAAGGGTATTTTGTTGAGAAAAGTAAGTAAAATTATAATTAGTGTAAAATAAAAGTGATTTATTATAATATTGCAAGAGTATTGGTATTATAAGGATTGCTACTTTAGAAGTATAGTGTTTTTCATTGGTATTAAGAAAATTGAATTTTTTTTTCTACTTATATTTTTAAAAAAAAAAAAAATTAAGGTAATTTGATATTTTTAGATAATAAATATTTTTAAAATAAATTATATTTGTTAGGAATGTTTGCTAATTCTTAAACTAAAGAATATTTTTAAGATTGTGATATTGAGTGACATTTTATTTTGAGTTGATATCTGGTGCACTCATATGTGTATAATTTTTTATTTTTTATTGTATACATGTTTCTTAATAATTGTATATTTTTTTCACACACAGTTTTTCATTAAAAAAAACTAGTATTCATATGTGTATAACTTTTTATTCAATAATGTATACATATTTTTTAATAATTATATATTTTTTACACTTAATTTTTCATTAAATAAACTAACAAAAAAATCACTAACAAAGTGTATACATTTTTGTTCATAATTGTATATGTTTTTGTTCATATTTGTATATATTTTGAAGGTGGGTGCACTGTATCCTATGGTGCACCTAGGTTCACAATACTATTAGCCTTTTATTTTTGTAGTATGAACATAAATATGAAATTGGCGAAAAATAAAGAAAAGAATAATTGTATGAAAGAGTGGAAGTATATAAATAAAAAAATTTTAAGGATAGTTCAGGGCCTCAATTTATTTGTTCGCCAGGACCCGAAAGGTCAGGTCTGGCCTGGCTGTTTGTGTTGTTATTAGCTCAAGATCACATCCAGAGTCTCGACGACGTCTACCCATTAACACTATTGGGCAGGTATAACTTTTCCTTTTTTTTCTTTTCCTAAATCGATAGTTTTATAAATAACATTCAAAATATTAGAAGAAAAAAAAAGCCTATTACTATAATAATTTTAATATATTTTTTATAAAATGTATTTACAACTATTCTATCAATACATCAAACTATAACTACACTATTTAAATATCTATTAATACTCTATTTAATAAATAAATGTATTAATATAAGTCTATACTAATATGTAGTTTATTTTTAAAAAAATTAAATAATAAATTCTATTACTTCATATTTAATTAAAATAAAAATATAGCATTTTGTTTATAAAATTCAATTCAGTGTCGTACATAAATAATAAATTTAAAGTATAAATAAAGAAATAAATAAATAATAAAATTAAAATATATATATATAAAAAATTAAATAATAATTAAAAGACAATATATTACGAAAATTAATATAAATTTATAATTAATTAACTAAGATAATGCTCCTAAAAATTAGTATAATTGTTTTATATATAATCATACTACTATAAATTAATTTATATGGTACATATTAATAAATAATAATTTAAATTATGTACAAGATATTTAAAAATATATAAATTTATTGCTATATATAAATTATAATAATAAATTTTAATAGAAATAATAAAATTTATGTAATATAAATTAATTCTAGTTATTATGAATTAATAAATTTATTAAATATTAAAAAAATCAAGAGATTATATGTATATAATATATATGCAAAAATTCTTACTAAAATTACCTTTGGTTCATTTGTTAACTCTTGATTCATTTATGCTATTCAAAATTCAAAAATCAGCGGGTTCGAATCCTGATGGTGTCATGAAATTATTTAGTTTTTGAAATTTTAGAATTTCTTAATTTTTTAATTAAAAAATTAATGATTAACTAATGTAGTCTAAATTACTTTAGGGTTAATTGCTAAAAAAGTTTCCACCTTTATTTCAATTGCAAATTAGTCTTCACCTTTAGAATTTTGCACAAAAGTCTACAACTTTAGTAAGTAATTGCAAATAGAGTCACCGATCAGATTTGACCCGTCTTTGACTGCCCAAGCGACGATGTGGAAAATAAATTAAAATTTTATTTTATTTTTGTTAATATACTTTCTCTCCCCCGTTCTCTTCTCTGTTCTCTCTCCCAGTAATTGAGTTCTGTTGCAGAGTGAAGCGGAAGAAGAAGAAAGATCGTTTAGGCAAAATTTCTCTACGGCCGCTGTTCATATCTTATCTAGGCAAAATTTCTCTACGGTCGAATCAATCGACTCACCATCTCCTTTGTACGGCCACCTCTCCGGCGATCTTCCAGGTCGTCGCCATCACCAAGTCCCTTCGATAATCTCGAATTGGGATTCTCGCTGACCCTCTCCATGGTCGTGTGATTGGAGGCCCTATCTAAGGCATCTTCCAATATCCCTGTGATTCTCATGCCAAATTTTGTCAATGGCTTCGCTATTTTAAGTCTCTCCCTTTCTAGGGCAGACTTCTCCTTGCCGCCGATCCCTCGGTGCACGCTGATTCAGTGCCTCGCTAAGGCACCTCTGTTTCTGCAATGAATTCTTCACGCCCAGCATCTTTCAGGGCTGACTGTCTTCCCATATGGCCAAGATGGACAATCCCTTGTCGCCGCCGATCGTTCTAATGATGAATCTTTCTCCAGCGTGCATTCTGAATTTCAATTTCTTCTCTATTCTGAAGTATCATCGCCGTCGCTTTATTGGACAGAAGCGTCTCCCGCTTAATTTACCGATGCGGCTCTCTTCCGATGCGCTTCTCAACCATCGTCTTTCTTGCCGTCCCATTAGCCTTGTCCGTAACCCTATCTTTTACCACCGATCCAATCGCCGTAATCCTAAATTCCTGAAATCTCCGCCACTGGAAATCGAGGATGACGACGATGATGAAAGGAATGAGAAGAACGTTAAGCTCGTTGTTCGTTTGCTTGAATCCAAAGAGACCAATAAAGTTAATTAGAAGTAGCAGAAGAAAATGCAGCATTCTCGAGACGACGATTCATGTGGCTGTTTTTCCACCATGAACTCTAAGGATCGAGAAACGCATGCAAAGAAATGCAAGATCAATGTCGTTTTGTTCGCGGCATTGACAGCGCCATTTCCATTCAAGCACAAAAATTGGTAATCCAATGAGAATTAGGTTTGGGTTCTTTGAATTTTTGGTTGAGAAATTGAATTTTGTTACAGTAGCTGATTTTGAAAAATTGATTTTTGAGAAATTTCGTTTCCATCTTCCAGCGGCTTCTATTTGGTGTGGTGGCTGAGGCTTTGTTGGACTTGTGATCTGGCATTAAGTTTGACACATCAGCATCGGGCAGCAGATGGTTCAAATTGTCAAAACACATTAAAGTAATGTCTTTATTTGCCAAATTTCATATGTTTGGACTTATTTGCAATCCAATCAAAGGTGATGACTTTTAAAACAATTAGCCCATTATTTTATCATGACACTATAAATGTCTTAATAAGATTAGATGGTAGATCTATTGCTACTTAGATGACACTCCTTTAAAATGTCATGATAGTGTATGATAAACATTCTAATATGATAATTATCATTGTCATGAAAGGTCATTTTTTCTAGTAGTAAGTATAACAATGTGGCAAACGAGCCTAGAGCACCTTCTAAACTAAATCGACCGAACCCTATTTACTCATTCAATTTCAGTGACGTTTGTTTCATGCATTTACATCATTGGAATTGGAATGAAATAAAAGTGTGGTGTTTGTTTGAAGACTTTCATTCCATGGTGTATTAAAATGATGCCCAAAAAGTAAGGAATGGTGATTCCTCTACTTTTTTGGTACTATGACATTCATTCCAACAAAAAATAATTGTAAAATATTTATATATATGTTTTTTCTTTCTTTTTTTCTTTTAAATATTATTTAAGAATAATAAAAAAATAATTATTAAAATAATTTTATTTATTAAAAAATTAAAAAATAAATACAATTGGATGGTTAATCTCCAGGATTAAAAAAAAACTTGTAATTTTAAAGAAAATAATTAACCTAATCATAATTTATGTGTAAAAACCTAGGGAGGTGGGTGGTGTAACAGTGGAAAAGATTGCAGTAGCAGAGAAAGAAGTAATCTTGGGAACAGTAGTGACCCTAAAGCTCAAAACGTTACTTTCAGTGGCATGTTCAGCTCAGACCAGAGTGTAAATCCAGGTATTTATATATTTCATGGTGTATATGTATATAATTTTTTTTTTAATGATTAATAAACATGCATGTGTATATATGATTAATGGGATCTACTGTGTTAATTATCTATTGCACATGTAGCTTTAATTATTTTCTGGATTTGATGTGTTGTGTATACAGATTTCTATAATTGGAATAGGGTCTATCTTCTCTACTGTGATGGGGCATATTTTCTGGGAGACACCGCGTTTCTTTATTTAGTAAGTCTTTAACTTATGAATTATCATTATTTTTTTTCTTAAAAAAGGTGTTATGACGTATATTTAATTTTAAAAAAATAATTAAATTTTCATTAGTTTAATTATATAAACAGGATGACTCCCTTCAATATAGGGGATCAAGGATATTCACTGCAGTAATTAATGAGCTCTTAGCAATGGGAATGGGAAAAGCAGAAAATGTACTAATGGGATGGTGTTAATTATCTATTGCACATGTACAAAATAGAATAATAAGTTATACACATATGAGTGCACCCAATATATGGCACGAGATATTCTGTGACACATTGGTGTGACATCTCGTGTAACATCTGCTTATGGAATGACATGTGTCGAGGTGGAGAAATTTAATCCCTTGCCCAAATGGTTGACTTAAGGTATAGTTTCCCTTCTCTCTCTTAAGCGTCACTCATCCAACGGAGTGACACATTAGGGTGGCACAGAAGATCCAGATCGCCAATATACACTCATTACATAATGCACTAACAATATCACAATATATAGGTAATAATATTACTTTATTGAAAGTGAAAAAAAAATTATATATAAAAAGACTTACCCTAATATTAATGAATAATTGTACGTGTTAGCACCTCTTGTATTGAAATAAATTAAAACAATAAAATACACATTTTTAGAGGAATGAAGTGAGCATTATATGATGACTTTGTCACAATATTTCGGGAGAGTAATTAATATGTCAATGAATTCTACCGCGACATCTTTTGGTTTGAAAGCAGTTAAATCAAACCTAGCCATATAGTCATCTTTGAAAAGTATCACTTTTGACTGACATCTTAATTACATACTACCTCTTAATCGTATTTTTATTCAAAAGAATTATATTTCATCAATTATTCCCACATATTAATTAATGTACATGAAATCATTTGTATTCTAAAATAATATACTCATATTGATTTTTAATCTAAATAGCAGGTGTAAAGTACTACTGACTTTTCTAAACTTGGCAACAACCCAACAATTAAAACACAAAATTAATACAAAATTAAACGATGTTAGTCTAATTAATTTTTCTTTGGTCAATATTCAAACGCCACCATAGTAATCAAATCTTGACTAGGTCAGCACTCTTAAGTGATAATAAGTTGCTTAATTACACCACTTGATCAACACCAAAATTCAAACAAAGGCTGATATTAATATTAATTAATAGCTATCAAACTAATAAATTAAAAGTGTTGGCTGGGACCGTTTCAATTTTTTTTACTCGTTATTATTTTTTATTAATAATATTATCAATTTTTATGTACTATACAGTTTTTTTTTCTCAATTGAACATTTATCTATTTATAAAAAGTATTATAAACATTTCTTATCGTGAAAATATCAATTTCAGTCATTTAGAATAAGTCAAATCCAATTTTAGTCATCAAGTTTGATAATTTTTCAAAAGTAATTCTCTAGTGTTCGAATTTAATCATTTTTTTCACTTTTGGTTCTTTTTTCCGCAATTTTAAGGACGAAAAGTAGACAAAAAAGACTAAATTCGGACATCGGAGGACCACTTTTAAAAAATTATCAAACTTAAGGACTGAACTTGAAATTGGTCTATCCTAAATGACAAAATTGATATTTTCCATTTCTTATCCATCTCAAGAAATATTAAGGAATGAGTTATTTCTATAAAATAGTTTCACACAATTTTTGTCTTAGCACTTAATTATAACACTTTCATCATATCTCAATCATATATATTGTGACAATTTTGTGGATGAATGGCATGTCCTATCCCTAAAATTCGCTCTAGCTTATACGAAATGAGGACGGGGAGGAGGAGACGAAATGAAATCAAGACCATAATGATCATAGATTTCATTCCGTCTACGTCGATCCTAGGTTTTGGAGGGTGTTTAGTTTCTTAACATGGGAAATTGCCTTAAAAGGACTAAATTAGTCGGGTTGACGATTGGTAATGTTAGAAGGTACTCTCACAGTCGAGGCCAAAAAAACGACATCGTTGGACGTGATAGTAATCAAGGCACGTCCAATGAGTTGCAAAACCAAAACAATGTGGAATCTATGAACGTTAGGCCAGACGCTAAG
The DNA here is from genome assembly GCA_023678885.1 of Pogostemon cablin. Taxonomy (NCBI): domain Eukaryota; kingdom Viridiplantae; phylum Streptophyta; class Magnoliopsida; order Lamiales; family Lamiaceae; genus Pogostemon; species Pogostemon cablin. The sequence continues at coordinate 4,731,417 of CM042960.1, read as the reverse complement.
AAAGCTCCGAATCGCCCTCAGCCTTCGGGTGAATCTTCGTCTCCTTCGTTAATTTCTTGATTGATCCACGCACACACACATATATGCAAGAGCAATCGCCTTTTCATGCAATGTATTTATTGATTATGAGTTTTTTTTTAATTTCTAAATTTGGTTGAGAATTTGTTCCTTTAACTTCTCATTCTTCCTAGTTTTTAAATTTAATTATGTTCCTAGATTCTTTTATAGGAAAAATCCACAAGGAATAAGATCCATATTCTTCTAACTAGGGTTGATCATGTTTAACAAGATTATTTAAAGTATGTGTACATGATATAATCATGAGGATGATCCTATTACAAGAAAACCCTATTTCGATTGTTTCATTTATAACATCCAATCTACACACACACATACATGTGTATTCGTGTTTGATTCTTACATGATAAACATAATATATATTTATTAATTTCAACTTTCAGCTACGATGGAACAAAGTCACCAGAGGCAAATAAGTCATCCTTTGCCAACTCCAAATTTCTCAACGCAAACATGCAGCAGTAGTAGTAGTGATCAGACCAACAAGGCAAGTTTGTTGCCATTACCGGAGCCAGAAACGGGCATGAAGTTGAACGAGTCGAGATCGTTTTCGGAGGCAGGTTTTGCATTTGCGCTGCCTATGCAGATCTCAGAGAGTGAGATCCTGTCTTCTCCGTATCTAAAAGCGTTCTCGTTCGAGCAGCTGAGAATGGCGACGTCAAACTTTCGAGAGGAGAGCCTTCTTGGAGAGGGTGGGTTTGGGTGCGTGTATAAGGGGTGGTTGGATGTGGAAACCCTAACTGCTACAAAACCAGGATATGGAACACCTGTTGCTATTAAAAAGCTCATACATGATGGCTTCCAAGGTCACAATGAGTGGTTGGTCAGTTACTCTTTGTGTTTTGCTTTTTGCATGTGAATTAAGAAATATTATTATTTAATGTGAGGTTGTCAGTTGTACTAAAAAAATAGAGAATCTTTCAAGCAGACGAATGAGAGTATTAATATTACCTGTTTCAAATTGAATGAACGACATGTAGCTAGGCAATAAAGAAAAAATGATCATACATATAGTTGTAAGTAATTTAAGTGTAAAAATTGGATTATATGTGTGTTACAGTGCGAAGTAAACTATTTAGGTCGACTTCATCATCCAAACCTTGTCAGACTCATTGGTTATTACTTAGATGGCCAAGATCGGATTTTAGTTTACGAATACATGCCTGGAGGCTGCGTCTAGGATCTCTTATTCGACACACCAGGTATAAATATTATTAATTTATTAATTAACATATTCTCCAATAATTATTTAATTAATACAGGAAGTTGTACAACACTTACGTGGGCAACAAGGATAAGAATAGCTGCTTTGCTTCTTGCACCAGCTGGAATCCCCTGTCATTTATCGCGATTTTAAGACTTTCAATATTTTGTTAGATTTGGTAAGCCTTTCTTTTTTTTTTTTTTTAAATAAAATTCTAGTAAAATTATTAATTGATCAGGAGTTTAACTTCGGATTGGCAAAAGCGGGCCCCACTGATATGCAGACTCATGTGACTACAAGAGTAATGGGCACCGAAGGTTACTGTGATCCACGTTATCTCACCACAGGTGCCCCCCTTTACTTATCTATATACAAGATTTATACATAAAAGGGAAGAAAATTCAACTTCTTTTAAGAAATTGTTTTTAATTTCCTACATACCATTCATATTACACTAAAATAATACAGAAATTGAATAAACAAGTGGTATAATGTTATTTGAAAAATTATAGGGAAATTAACGGTAAAGTGCGACGTGTATAGCTTTGGAGTGGTGTTACTGGAGCTTCTAACGGGTCGTCCAAGTTTGAAGAGGAGAAAAACCTTGTGAACTGGGTAAGGCTTCACGTAAAGGACAACGGCAAAGTGTTCAGAATAATGGACACTAAATTACAGGGGCAGTATTGTAAAAGAAGTGCTTACATTGCTGCAAATATTGCACTCCGATGCGTTCATCACGAGCCCAAATACCGACCACCTATGACTTATATGTTAGACATTCTTGAAAATCTACCCTCCTTCAAGAACCAACATATTGCCTAGCTTTTTTTTTTTTTTTTCTTTTATGTCAACCATATTCTATATATAAATTATTCAAACTATGTTGAGCGTTGGTTGTATCTTGAAAATAGTTACTCTACTTAATAAAGTTCATACATAATAGTAATATAGAAGAGTAATTGTCTCTTATACTGAAAAATGACCCTCTATTGGGTTGAAAAGTAACCCTGATAACACAGTGTAACCGGTTTTCATGCTAGCATTTGCCTTCAAAGTTTTGCCTGCACTTCTTTTGCTTAATGTTACGATGCTCTATGTGAATTGTGATTTTATTTTTTAAATGTAGAAATTCTCTTTTATTGTGTATTTCATTTATGCTAGAGTCTAGAGATGCTAATTTTGAACACTCTTATGTATTGTTTCCACCTTCCATTGCCGAAATCACAGAAAATGATCCTGCATTATTGATTGAACTTACAGTCAATTACATACAATGTCTGAATCTAAAATGATCTTGTGTTGGCAATTTTTTTTATTTTTTTAAATACAATTTATACTAAAGGCTATTTTTAGTCTTCCAATTAAAGAGTAGAGGATACGAGTTAATTTTCTAATTTCTCTTTTCTAATTTTAGAGGTCACAAACAGCTGAGAGTTACAAGTGGAGCTTTATGTGTGAAAATTTTGTTTTTATTTTCTTCTCACGTGTGCCGAGAAGAGTTTGCACATCTACAATCCAAGTAGATACATGGTAACGGAGGACTTGTGATTGACTTTAAATATGCAAATAGGAGATTTTGTTAGCAAGAGCATGCCATGGGATGGGTATAGTTGTAACATAAAATCTTGAGCCCAGCCATATCATACAGATATCGACGATAACTGAAGGCCTTATAATCATATTGTGCAGTAGTTGTTGTTGTGTTAGCCTGTGAATTGATGGTTGGGATCACTAATATTATTGTCAATTTTTTATAATTTTTATTTTTTTTGTTTTCCTTTTAGTTTTACCCTCTTTTTCCTCTGCCAGCTCTTTGGAAACCACCATATTGTCTTTGATAGCTACTGTCCTTGAGGAGCGACTACGACAACTATCCTACTATTTCTTCTTATCGTGTAGTTCGAATTAAGTATTCATCTTTAAAATATTGCCCTTTTGATGAATGTGCTTCTGAAACCAAAAGTAATAAACCAAACTAGTTATTGTACTAACGCAGGTTATGGAATTTAGAACGCCAGATGAAACAGATGATTGGCTTGCCAGCAATCCTATGCATTGCTCTGGTGCTCTCCATTTTGTAGATAGAAATGCTACTGTTATTAGCTATGGGATACAGACTAATTCTACTCCACTTGCTAAACGTGGAAGTTTTGAAGACCCGACATTCAAATTTCAAATTCCACTCCAACTTGCAGCAGAGCGTGAAATTGCAAGATCTCTTATTGGAGGTATAGCATCGGCTATGTTTATTTAACTCATTGGATGAAGAATGTTAGAAGTTTCTCTAATCTCTTGCAATGTTATTTATTATCTTTAATGTGGGTGCGTACAGATGCCAACTTCAGCTGGGTAGTCAGACCCAGCAATTGAGATTTTTTCTGCTATGGAGAATGCAGGACCAACCTTTTTCCTAGCTAGTGCCATGTTTTCTTTTGTCTTCCAAATCAGCTCTTTGATAACTGAAAAAGAACTTAAACTCCGCCAGGTATTATCTAGTTCACATTTTGAACGGAAAAAAGAAATTGAATCATGCACTCTGCCTTTCACTGAATTTATCATCTGTTTTATCCATGCTCTTTCTGTGAACAGGCCATGACTGTGATGGGTCTTTATGATACTTCGTATTGGTTCTCATGGTTCATATGGGAGGGACTAGTGACGCTTCTTTCGTCACTTCTAACAGTTCTTTTTGGGATGATGTTCCAATTTGATTTCTTTTTGCACAACAATTTTACGGTTGTATTCCTCTTGTTTTTCCTTTTTCAATTGAATATGGTACGTTTGCTTCTCCAAATGATTTATCTACATTTTTTTTTAACTTGTTCTCAAATTTATGGGCTGATGCACGCATATATAGATTTTGATAGCTTGAATTGTTATGCTGTTTCATTTGCCAGACCGGGTTCGCTTTTATGTTGTCTGCATTCATTAGCAAGTCGTCCTCATCTACAATAGTTGGCTACTTCATCTTCATAATTGGTTTCTTGACTCAGGTTTCTTTTCATTGTCAGAAGTTTTTAGTTGGATATCACTGACAGTTCTTTCATACTTGAAGGCATATCTCTATCCTTTCTTTTACAGCTTGTCACAGCATTTGGATTTCCTTACAGTCAAGACATTTCCAAGACATACCGCACTGTGTGGTCATTCTTTCCACCCAATCTTCTTGCACAAGGTTTAATTTTGCTTTCCGATGCAACTGAAACTCCTCAAGATCCTGGTCTCAGCTGGAAAGGAAGGTCGAAATGTACACCAAATGATACAGAGTGTGTCATAACTATGGTATGTCTACCATGTCTAATATTTTTTGAACATGCGCAAAAATTATTGTTGACATTCAAATAAGAAAACATGCTATCTACACGTTTAATTTGTTATGTTTAATATCAGAATGATATCTACACGTGGCTTGTCTCGACATCTTTTCTTTGGTTCATTCTGGCCATCTATTTAGACAACATAATTCCGAATTCATCTGGTTTAAGAAAATCAGTATTCTACTTATTGAATCCTGGTTACTGGACTGGTAAAGGGGGAAACAAATGGAAAGGTACTCAATATGATGATTTTATATCACCTATTCTTGTGCCTAAGTCGTTTTTGGTGGCTGTTCAGACTTCATGAATGCCTTTCAATTACAGAGGGAGACATTTGCAGTTGTACGAGTTCAATTCCATCAGTTGAAAATATTCTTCCAGATGATGAGGACGTACAAGAAGAGGAAAACATAGTGAAACGGCAAGCCACGGAAGGAAATCTTGACTCAAGCATTGCAGTCCAAATACGTGGTCTTGTGAAAATTTATGCTGGGCCAACAAAGATGGGTTGCTTCAAGTGCAAGAGGACCTCGCCCTACCATGCTCTCAAGGTAAAGTTCATCATTTGTAATCTTTAATGATAGGCCAGCTTGATTGGGAATAGAATGATCAATTTGTGGAGGTCAGTGGCTGAAACATCCAACATATTAGAGTGCGAGCTTGTGTCAAATTCTTTCATATAGTTTTGACAAGTCAGCGGTAGATAAGATAAGCAGCTTTTATATGTGAATTTGATTAGTATTTTGGTATTGAATGACACTTTTCTACTCAGCACAATTGGATGTAAACAGAAGATATATATAGGAGCTAAATTTTATCATGGAGGGTTCTCGCAGGTGTTTATTCATCTGTTGAATAATATGTAATTTTCAATCTGTGTTTCCAAAAGGATAACAAATTAGTGAAGCATTAATTGAAGTTGACATTAAGGAAAGGCATGAAGGCTTTGGTTTCAATGGTTTTATCTAGTACACTTTTCCATTTGATTATCCTGAAATGATGTTTTCTTAGTATATCAGGTTGTGTTTCATCCTCTTAAGTTTCACTTTTATGGAAATTTCGATTCTTAATCACAGTGAGTACCTCACCTGCAGGGCATATGGCTGAACTTTCCCAAGGATCAGCTATTCTGCCTTCTTGGACCTAATGGAGCTGGGAAAACTACTGCTATTACCTGTTTGACTGGGATTACACCTGTCACTGGTGGAGATGGTGAGATCATATGTTTTGGTATCAATATTTTTTTGTATCTCTGTGGATGACTATTTGGACTCATCTGTCATGAAATATATGTTGGCAGCATTAATTTATGGAAATTCAATACGAAGCTCAACTGGGATGTCAAGCATTCGTAAGATGATAGGAGTTTGTCCTCAGGTTCTTCCCATTGAAATTTCTCATTTCATCTTTCAAATAATTATACTTCCCAACATGTTAAATATGGAGTTCATCGGAAGGATCTCATCTTATAGTTATCCACGACTGTTTATGTCTCTAGCGTGACCACTTGATGAAATAAATTGGAGGAACACGGAGTAAATGGCCGATACTACTGGAAGGATTCCTCTTTGGATAATAGGCTTTTTATTGATATATAGAGAAAGAGAATGTGTGTGATATAAAAGCAGTGTCAAGTCGTGTTATATCATATTTGGCTCCATAATAAGCTCACTAAAATATCACGACTCCTCTCTTTTTAAATTAGGGATCTATCAATTGATTTAGGGTGATTGATTTCACTTAGATTAATTTCATCCGACACATGTATAATCAGGTCTCATAAACTACACACACACACACACATTTAGATCCATATTCATTTTTCTTTTTCTGGGTTCATCTTGTTTTCATTTACTAGAAATAATAAATGTTACTAAAAATATAGATGCATTACTGTAGTTTCGAACAAAGAGAAGATAAAATGCTGAATTCTCGAGATGCCATGCATTCTTGAAGGGCGAGGGCGAGGAACCTTTTGTAGTCCTGTTAAATTACCTTGTTAGTAAATTATCAACAAAATTAACTGACCTTGCATATTCTGATATCACAGTTTGATATCCTGTGGGATGCTTTGTCTGGTAAAGAGCACCTTTACCTGTTTGCTAGTATCAAGGGTCTACCTCCTGCTTCGGTTTCATCTGTACGTACTCTCCATATCTGTTTGCTACTATAAAAATACAATGCTGTTATATATGCTGATACCCTGCCCATTATTAATGCTGGAGAGCTAATTTCTATTTATCAGTTAAACATATATTTCACCTTTAAAAGTATAAAAATTGTTCTTTCCCCACAACAGGTTGCAGAGAAATTATTAGCAGAGGTGAGACTTACTGAGGCAGCCAAGGTCAGAGCCGGTAGCTTTAGTGGGGGAATGAGACGACGGCTTAGTGTGGCTATTGCCCTAATTGGCGAACCAAAATTGCTTATTTTGGATGAGCCGGTGGGTTGACATAACATATTGTGTTTGGATCGAGAGATTTAAATTTAATGGATTTCAAATAAACTCAATTCCCTCCTAAATTCATTCAAATGAAATGTGTTGATTTCAAGATCATATCAATCCAAACAACTTCTAATCTATTAGCTACGATGGGTTTCAAATCTTTCCAAATCCTTCAAGTCCAAACACAACCTATTTCTTCTGCTTGATTCATTGATTTATGGTTGCATATTTGACAGTATTTATGTACCCACAGACCACAGGTATGGATCCAATAACTAGGAGGCATGTCTGGGATGTCATCGAGGGGGCTAAAAAGGGGCGTGCAATCATACTAACGACCCATTCTATGGAATAGGCTGACATTTTAAGTGACAGGATAGGAATTATGGCAAAAGGCAGGCTTCGTTGCATAGGAACTTCAATTAGGTTGAAGTCAAGGTTCGGAACAGGTTTTATTGCAAACATAAGCTTTGCAGGGGATGTTAGTAGCACTCCGGCTCAAACAGATACTTCAAGTACAGTAAATCATACAGCTGTGAAAGAGTTCTTTAAATCTGTAAGTTAAATTCCAGCTAGTTGATGTGTTCTGCTGAAAGAACACAAAATAAGATCTAATTTGTTATTAATTGCAGCACCTGGATGTCGTACCTAAGGAGGAGAACAAATCATTTCTGACTTTCGTCATCCCCCACGGACAGGAAAAGCTACTGAAGGTAAACAAGAACCACAATTGTTAAAAAACAACACTCAAATAGTCTATACTGCATCACTACAGGGATTGACACATATGTAACACAAGTTATTACCATCCTAATTCTTACATCTGATTCATTTTCAACACACAAAAAGGTGTATAGATACACTGGCAAGTCCCTAACATGACTCATTTTGATTCTCCTAAATCAGAACTTTTTTGCTGAGCTCCAAGACAGCATAGCGGATATCCAACTTGGCCTAACAACTTTGGAAGAAGGCAGAGTTGGAAAGTGCTGCAGCTGAAGGAACCTTCGCATCTCTTAATCTGAACACAGGAACGTCACTTCAAGTACGTGCTTTTATCCTTCTCTCTCCATTTCGTCGCATTTCTGTAGTATTCAGAATCCATCACTAGATTCATTATTCATTTCCATCTAAAAAGAGTTCTGATATAAAGCCAACAATACGCATACACGCTCTCTTAAAATACATATATGCATGCAGATTAACCTCCATATATATTCTACTTCAACATATGTAGGTTCCTATAGGGGCAAGATTTATTGGAATTCCAGGGACAGAATCTACTGAAAATCCTCGAGGAATAATGGTGGAATTATATTGGCAGCAAGATGATTCTGGAGCACTCTGCATATCTGGCTTCTCGCAGGAGATCCCGATTCCACCTCATGTACAGCTTGAAACCGGTTCTTCCACGGCTCGCAGAAACACTTCAGGCGGAAGAGGGCGGGTCTATGGAATTGTGATTGATCCATCCCAGATTCATGATTCTGATTTACGGTGATTTCGACTGACAAGCAACCATTACTCGGTGTAAATATTGTAGTTATGTACTATGATCAGGATATATATTTGCTGCCGTTTATGTACAAATAAAGATGGTTTTGCATGCTTCTTTTTTCTTATCGAGTCATTGTAATAGTTGGGAATTCTGGTTTTGAAATTCTTTTGTAACTCATAAAGGGAAAGAAATGCATTTCAGTATACATATTAGTAAATTCCAAAAAGTGTCACGCTTGTTTGTGACCAGTTTCATTCGTGATGGGATCATTTACGTTTTTTTTTTTAATTACTATTTATCACTTTTTATAAGAATGTTGTTAGTTTTTTTTATACTATAAATTGTTTATAAAAAAACTTACTTTACAATTATCACTTCACATCAATTATATCATTTTTCATTAAAATATTGTCACTGTGAAACATTTTTATTTATTTTTTACACTAGTCTTTATTTTCCAAAAAAAAAAATTCAATATTTATAATTCGTTTCAAATATTCATAAATATTCTTATTCTACACATAAATTTTCTGGTTTTGACGAAAAAACATCACCCGAATGTCCAATCCACCAATTCTTTCATTTAACGGAGTAATTATTTTCATTTTTACTCATGAAAATTATGTAAACTAAAAAATGGAGTAGTATTAATAGAATTACATGCGTGCGCATCTGTGATTTATTTCACAGCAAATAAAAAGTAATACTCTACGTATAAAAATAGTATGTACCAATTGTAAAGTTACAATTTTAAAAAATATAATTCAAGTTTAATTTAACTATTTATTCAAATTTTGAAAAAAATATAATTCAAATTTAATATAACTATTTATTCAATTATAATCTATTTTCCAAAATTTGTTATGATTATTGTTGCAAATTAAATCAATAAAAAAATATATGTAAATTTAATCATTGAAATTTTTTTTATAATAAGTTATATTAATAGAAATTAATTTTTTAGAAAAAAAAATTTAAAAAAATTAAAATATTAACCATGAAAAAATTTAATAACATAAAGAAATCAAAAGATTAAAATATAATAAAACTATTTAAAAGAAAATTAAAATTAAAATAATTTTAAAAAATAATTAAAAGAAAAAATTTGAAAAATATAAAAGAATCTGTATGAAATTAATCAATAAAAAAATTTAAATAATAATAACGTAAAAAATAAAAAAATTACTAATAAAAAAATAAATAATCGAATTAAAACAAAAAAAAATTAAAAATAGAAAAAATTTAGAAATAATTACTAATAGGTACACACTTTGTACCCCTAATTATTACTAGATACATTGATTTAAAATAATTACTATCACATACAAATATTTAAGTAAAATACCAAATATAACCCTAAACACATACACTTTTAAACCACAAGCCCTAAACCCGCACCCACAGCCGGACCGCCGCCGCCGTTGGCGGCCGGTCGCGGGAAAATTATCGCCGACTGCCGGAAATCTGACCTCGCTGAAGCGCCGTCGGAGTTTCGCCGGACCACCACACTTTTTTGCTGCACACAACATTTATGTGCAGCACATTGTAGGGTAATATTGAAATATCACTATATATTTTTGTAGTTAGTAGTAATATTTTTATATGTTTGTATCTCATAGTAATTTAGGATTTTTTTGTGTACCTAATAGTAATCCTCCCAAAAATCTAAAGAGAAATCATAAAAAATTTTATTAGAAAATAATAAAATTAACCATGAAAAAAAAATATATTAACTTAAAAAAAATAAAAGATCAAAAAATACATACTAATAAAAAATTAAACACAAAACTATAAAATTAAAACAAAATAAATTAATAAAAATAAAAGTTAATCATAAGAAAAGTTAAAAAATATAAACAGCAAATATTGATCAATAAAAATAAAAAAATATCATAGAGGTCTTTAAAAACAAAAACTTATTTATGAATCATCAAATTTTAGTGTTGGTGAAAATGTATTTTTAAAAAAATAAAAAAATAAAATTAAAAGAAAAATAACGAAAAAAAAGTTATTACAATACAAAAATAAAGAAATATAAAATTTCACACTAACACTAAAAAAACTAAAAATTCGACGATACTTCATCAAAATTAAACTCTTCTTTAATATATTAAAGATTTAATAATTAATACTAGTACCATTTATTAAACTCCAATTGAGAAAAAAATAAAATCTAGATTTAATGAGATGACCAAAATACAGAAAATTTCATTTAAAATAAGACAAGACACATTACTAAATATTAATGAGGTTGTAAAACGACATAGAGAAATTATGTATTTTTTTCCTCGCACATTTTTAAAAAACGACCTGTAGAGTAAGTAATGCAGAAACCGATAAAATAAAACTGGTAATTTATTTCCTTTTTGGATAAGTTTGAATTGAGTTGGCAGCAAATCTCCTTTTCTTTTGATTGATTTATTATTCTACGAAAATAATCTAATTATTTGAAATTTGAAATTCGAAAATGGGTGTTGGGTCCCACAGAAGCCGTTCTTCCCATAATTCACCTTTTGTCTTTTAAATTAATTAATTAATTTTTTAAAATATTTGCAATCCCTAATTTTCCCGCTCATCAGTGTTTCATAGTTACTCCAATATATATATATATATATGCAAACGCTCTTTCAATTATTAAATTCGCCATCTCCATCACCATATTCTCGCAACGATCTCTCTCTATCTCTATCAGTTTTACAGTAGAAATGTCGGTTGCTATGGAGGATTCTGCCAACAAGTACCAGTCTTCTGTCTCCGGTAAGACGATCTCTTGAAATTTCCTATCAAATTCGTATTCTTGATAGAGGCGCTGTGAAACTATGTAGCGGTTTTGGTGATTAACTTAAAGGTTTTGTATGATTCTAGTGTTGTTTGTTTGTGCTGTTTCCTTAATTTTTTGTTTGATTTCTAAAATAGAGAAATCAAACTCCTCAAGGCTTCTCCGATACCCGCTCCGGTCTGCATCGAGAGATAAGGAAGAGAAACCACCGCTCGCTGATCCTGTTAATTCTCAGTCTTCCTCTAAGAGGTGCGTGCTTGTTTTAGACTTTTTTGGTAGCCTGTATGTTTCCATAACTGTTGTGATCAAATCGCTTGGCTGCCTTGGTATGTTAAAAAAAAGATTTTGAATTGCGGATTAAGGTACTTTTAGTAAAGGCTCAATGGATTTGTTAGACAGATTGAATTAAATTACATAGTACTTTAATGTTCTGTTTAGGGCAGTTGTCCATTAATTCTGATTTCTTAACAAGGATTCACTTTTAAAACTGTGTACCATTTGTAAGCTCTATTTCATGAGTTTCATGAGATTATTGACATAAGATATTTGGAGGATGAGCATATGCACAATTCAAATGGTATAATGTGGTAAATTCATTTGATATCAGCAGATCAATGAAATAAACTGAATGGAAAGTCATTATCATCGATTTCTCTGAGCGCAATGTATATGTGTGCCTAATTGTAGATGGCTTGTTTTTTTAATACATTATTATGTTCAGGGGAAGAGTTGGATCCAGTGTGGCTAAGAGTGTGAGTGTTCTTGATCTCTCTGGCAAAGAGAAATCTGCAAAGCCTCCTAGGCGACTCTCAGTTCCACATAATGCAAATGCTAGCCCTGCTCAGAAATCTTTTGGGAATATAACTCCCATCTCTGAGGCTAGATCAAAGAGGTCTTCTAGTAGCCAGGGAAAAAGCTCCACACCTGTTTCTGATGTGTCAAAGTCATCCATTAGAAAGAAATTCAGCACTTTGTCGTCAGCATCTTACTGGCTCTCTCAGATCAAGCTCTCTGAATCTGCTGCTAAGCACTCGATTTCTCTTGGTTTCTTTAAGCTTGCTTTGGAGGCTGGATGTGAGGTATGGAGATGATGTTTTGCTAAATTCCCTTCTCAATCTTGTGGCATTTTATGTAGTTGAATTTCGTAGGTAGATTAATAATGATCTTAAAAAATGTGCAGCCTATTCAGAAAATGAGAGACGAGCTAAAGTCATATGTACGTCGTCACAACCTTTCTGAATTTGGAGAAACCATCAAAGAGCTGTTTGAGAGCTATAAAATGCCTGACAACTACGAGCCTTCTGAAGCATCAAGAGCCTGTTCTGAAGCAACTCCTGAACCAAATCAGGCATCTGATGATGATGTTGGAAGCACCACATCATCAATCACCGATGCTGAGAAGCTGAAACCAAAGGCACTGGTTATAATTTCTGATGAGATCAACCAAGTCCAGAAACCTAAGAATGAAAGTAATGTGAAGGATGATTCAGTGAAGAAGACCAAAAAATCGGTGTCCAAGAATGTTGCGAACTCAAAGCCTGCATCTGAAGTTAGGGGGCACAGCATGCAGAGAAGATTTCAAAAACCAAACAAGCAAGAATCTGCTCAAGATAACAATGACAAGGTGAAGAAGCTGGGAAAGAAATCTGTTCAAGGGGAAGGTGATTCCATTGACTCTTTTTCTTTTTTGTGTTAATCCAATATATTTTGTATTCATAGTCTACTTTTCTGTTACAGTTGCTGGGCCTCTGAACTATCCACTGAAGGAAGAAGCTGTTCAAGATAACAAAGAAAATTTGGTGAGTTGTTGTTGTTGGTTTTTTTTTTCCCTTCTAATTTTATTATCTTAAATAAAAACCTTGACTACTATGCATTTTTAATAATACATGCTACTTGCTATTTTCTTGGCTGAACCAGGTGGAGGAGATTACTACAGAGAACTAGACAAATGATGTCTGCTGATGTAATAACTAGTGTTTGGATTGGTACTCAGATTTTAGTAGTAGTTATGAAATTGTATAGGCTACATAAGTAAGGTTGGCATATACACAAATTTGGTGCGCTGTGTGAATTTTTATTCATTTTTTATTTTGCTGCTCTTGATCAGTTGCTTGCAAGTTATGTTGCTTGATTCCAACTGTCTTTGTGATTCTAACTATCCTTTCAAGTCTAGGACACACCTTCTGGTTTATGTGGCCCAAAGATTACTTGAATCATAGCTAGATTACACTCAAAGATCACTCAGCCCAACAGACTGTTAACTCAAAACCCTGATCTACTCGAAGATTGTTAGGATTGACCCTAATCAATTTGGACCAACCTGCAGAGAGTTTGGTTTTAAAATGTGGAAAATAGTACTATAGGGCCTTGTTTGATAGATGCCATAAGATAAGGGAGTATATATTAGAATTGAGATTTAAATAAAGATAAGTCGTATCATGAAAGATGGAGATTATTTGATAGGTTATATTAGAATTGATATAATATAAAGTTGGGGTGTTTGATATGAAATAAAAGAATTAAGACAAATGCAAATTAAGTAAGAAATTACCTCTACACCCTTTCAATACATTTTTTTATTCCTTTAAAAATTAATTTATAAAAACTTACGACCCACTATCTCAATTCTCACATTATCTATTCCATCTTCTCTCACATAACCTCTTCTCTCTCATTTCTTCTTCCATCGGCCATTATCTACCTTTTTCCTTTCATCTCTTTCCCTTCCCATGTTCTCTCTCATCTGTGAGTACGCCCACCCACAACATCACCCTAATTCATAGATCAAAACTTCACATCATCTACAATAATATCTTTTCTATTCTCCCCTATTTTCTGATTTAAAAAAAACTATGAAATTTAGAATGACACCAAGCACTCCTGTATGATGGACGTCTACGCCGGTGTCCCCGTCGCTGGATATATCCAATTGAAGAAATGAACCTTCGCCGACAAGCCTCATCTCACTAATTAAACCAGGTCCCTCTTTCCCCGATGAACTGAAAGCCGAATCCACCTTAAGCAACAACAAGAAAAATTGGATATGTCACCATCTCCATGGACGACCTTTGTAAATGTGGGAATTGAAAGAGGAAGATTGGAGATGATATGGACAATACAAGTAATTTTGCATCTTTATACGGATTTACTGTTCCTTCGGTAATATTAATACCACGCCTCAACCCCGATTTTTGTTTACGAAGAAACAGTAAATTGTAACGGGCCGTAAGTGTATTACCGGGCCCCCAACAAAAACAATATTTCCTATCAAACTGTAAAGCCATACAATATATCTCATTACCCCCTAATATGGGGTATCAAACGAGGCCTAGTAGAATAATAACTTGTATTCCCTCTTCAACTATAATCCATTCTTACAAAATTACATATCTTTATATTTATAGTTCCATTCAAATAACCTTTAAACTAGGTATCATCCTCAAAGATATACATTCATATTTATCCAGACAATAATACTCCATTCCAAAATTTGTTTTCACTCTTTTCTAATTGAGACAATAAGAGTGTAAAATAAATTCATAAATCATCAAGTATTGCACATTTTATTAGCCACACAAGTTTTTGCCAGGTTAGTTAAGGAAGCCAATCAATGTCTTTCCCAGCAATAAGTCATTATAACTTTAAACCAAATGAAAACAGATCAAATTCTATCTTACATGACACAAAGTAACAACCTTAAGGCACAGCAACCTCAAAACTCAATACCAACTGAAACATAATTACTGGAATCCACAGGATAGTGCGTGGATAAGGCATACGGCTTGACTTTTAGTGAGACCGGCCTTCCAGCGCGAGTGATGATCTACCCAGCAACTACGCTTTTAGAGTTAATCGGCCGTCCAGCTTTGCTCCACAATCTCCCTCACTTTACGATTGTATTCTCGCTTATTCTCACTGAACATTCGAGCTGCTTCAGAATTCGCAGGAGAATTTGGATTCGGGTCACACAACAATGACTGTATACGCAACAATAAATATTGTTAATTTCCTTTTTCACTCATGTCCTAGCATGTTAAGAATAGAGGTATCATGATCAGTAAACTAATAGACACAATATGGAATTGGATGACCTATTCTCAAGTTATAATCTTACGTATTCTTTATTTTGGTACTCCATGTGCTTGTAAAAAAATGACTCCATAATACCACACACACACGGGCTAAGCTAATCAATATAAAGGAAAAATCTGAGTGTATATTTGGAAACCTGTCATCAAGTATATAGATAATTTTTCACTTTTGTTGATTTAATTTGATTCAGAAGTTGTGAAATAATTTCTGAAACAGTAATGTAATCTATTCCAAATTCAAGCAAAAATAAATGTCATTCAACAGGTCAATAGCCTACTTTTGTTAGCATACAGTAAGAAATTAGAGATAAGTGACAAGCTTAACTTAATAAGTAACAGTTTACCTGGATAGATGTAAGAATGGCTGCAACGTCATATATGGGACTCCATTGATTTTGAAGGATGTCCAAACATATACTGCCATCAGCATATACTGATTAACAAGGTAAAGTTAGAGGTCTGCTCTAGAATAAGCTAATAAATGTTATGAATTATGTTTACACCCATCACAATTACTTACTATTTGGATGGAACATTCGCGACACAAATCGAACGGTAGGGGGCTTGTTTGGGTAATCTTCTGAGAACTGAAGAGTTAATTTGAACGTGCCTGCCATACGTATAACCTCAAGATATAAGGGGTTGTCTGAAAAAATGGGAAAGAGACTGCAACGAGTATGGTTTTGATAATGAAAGGAATCAAACCCATACATCTCATATTATGGAGGAATGATTGATTCCCCACTTTTGGGGTTTCATTCCATTAATTAAACAATATCAAACATATAATTTAACCCCCCCTAAATTCAAATCAGCAAACCACACACTATACTAAGAACTCTCAATTGCTGTGAATACACCTTTTCCTTTCCTTGTCTCAATCCAATGTTTTTTGGAGGTTCACATTTTGGCAAAATTGTCTAGAATCATAAGATTGCATCATCCTTACTAAAAATGGTGGGCATCTTATTATTTGGCATCTGTGTCATTTTACAAATTCAAAGATATCAAAGCTACACATGATAACATGTACTTCTAAAAATTTAAAGGAAGCAGAAAAGATCTCTCCTTGAGCCACGTTTAATGTTGAAACTCTATTAAAGTAAGCAGAAAAATATATTTTTCTAAAAGCGAATTCAAGTATCTAGCAGCCATGCTGCAGTTCCCTTCATAAATTCAACAAAAAATAAAAAATTCAAATAAAATATGTCAATGTTGTTTTGCCATGGATTATTTTCAAACCCTAGGAAAATCTATCAATATCATACAGTTCTATCTTTAAGTTGGCTCAAATGTATAAACACGGGCCAGAAGAAAACATAAGAAGTTATAGTGGCATCATGCAGCCAAATCAAGATAAATTTTAGTCTGTCAAGTAGAATTAACAGGCTCACTCAAATAATAAATGTCCCTTTCCTCCACAATGATCAATTATCTTTAGATAATCAACACCATGCAACACAATGCTGGCCCTATAAACAAAAAATCAAATCTCTTTTTGTACAAGAGCCACACCAAGCTCATATAAAATTGGAACAGACATTAGATGACAAAGATTATATTCCTGTGTGAGCAAGTAAATTGTTTTTGATCCCAAAAATCATGCAGTTAATTGTCCATACAAAAAGATTACAACTAGCAAGGGGTTCAAGAAACCAGACAAGCAAAATACACTTGTATCCCTCAATCAAGAAAACAAACATCTAAGAGCATTTAAGTGGCATATGATGCAAATTATCACCTGAAAAGAACAACGCAAGCAAAATTAATATACAAATTCCTGGACAAGAGAAAACTGAGAAGTACTAATAAAAGTATGACTCACACTAGATCAACTCACCTCCATCCCAGGGTGTATCGTCCGGACTGCAACCCACAGAAGCAAAGTATTATTACATTTCTTAATACGATTATAGGTGACCGAGAAATGAAATAGTAAAAGAGTTCGCTTTGTCTTGATGAGCTTATACTCACCCGAATATTACTGCATTCCAGAGCATGATATTATTATCTTGAGGAGCGCCACTAATGCCTGCAGGTGGGTCCTGCTGCAACCTCTTGAAGTCCCTCATCAGCCTCTTCCGAGCCGGAGTTGACATCTTAAATTCCTACACTTAAGAATCATTTACCACATAAATTAAGCATGGAGATTAACAATTAAATCACTAAATCTTACAAAAGGGGGAAAAAAAAGCATTTTGCTGTATTATCTTTCGGGTGCAGGACCTAACCAACAACTAAAATAAACTTAATTCAAGAAAGTAGCTAAACTTATCAGCAATCCACTACTGGAAACCACCCTGATCCATTAAGAATTAAAATATTTACAGAAATACTAAGAAAATAAAACTAGGGTTATCCAAGGAATTGAGCTCCAGTTTCACGTAGCTATAGATTATAAACCGCCATTTCCAAATCAAGAAAATATGAATAATCAGGTAAATCTACAGTTCAACCACTGTAAAACGAACCCATAATTAATCATGTACTAGAGAGAAATCCCAATAGCTGTAGAACATAATTTAGCATTATTTCCTTCCTCTGACGATCCACATATTTATATATCAAGTAATACTCAGGAAACAAATCAACATATGGTAGCTAAACTAGCTGATTCATACACTAGTGCTCAATTTACCTGGAAGGGAACTTCGGCTCCTGTGGAGAGGAGATTGGGCCTTCAAGTGGAAAGTATTAGGAAAGGTATTTCTTGAGTATATATTTGTATTATCATCGCCCTAATAATAAATAATTTTATTATATAGTATATTGTTTTTATTGCTTAGATTAGATTGGAATTTGGAAAATTGGCTTCTTATGCAGCGGTGGGGTCCTCCTACCTTTCGATTAGATTCTAATCTGTGTTTTAATAAAATTTGTTGTGCTACGAACTCATGTGAAAACTTTTAAAGTATAATCGATGTACACATAAATTATGTTTATTGATTAATTTTTGGATATTATAATATAATTTAAAATATATTTAAATATTAATATGTATATTCAAATAATATATATATATATATAGCGACTGAGACGGCACGGAATGAGTATATAAAAATGGATCAAAACTCTTGGAATATCATTCTAAAAATCTTAATTTTAAAATTACAGTATTAATAATCTGGAAATAAAATTCAAAATTATTTAGAAAATGTAAAAATCGTATAAGTATATAACAACCAAAATATTTAAATATTTTACTTAAACAATTATTAGTAATACTTAATTATTTTAAATTTAAATATTAAAATGTTAGAAACAATCTACTATAAATAGGCCTAAACATTTTGGACCTAGCAGTGTGGCCCATGAATTATCAGACTTGACGTTGAGGCCCAATATACTACAAACTGAAGTACGCAAAATTCAGTTCCACTTCAAAATTAGAAAATTATTTACTATGTAATTTGAGTAAATTACATATTGACATTTATCTAAAATATTTTCTCTCAAATCTAGAGTTTATTATCATAATCCAGAGGTTTCCAAATGATTAAGTAAACATATGGTTGATAAACGAATTGTTATTAATATCCATCATTTAGTTAAAATTTTAAAATAATAATAATAATAATAATAAACTGACACTGAAATGAACTTATAAAATAGGATTTGTGCACCCTAAAATGGCCCAACAATATTATTGAGCATTTATCCGAAATTGAAATGTATCTTAATTATAGGTGGTCTCACAAAATAATGTGGCAAATTACAAATATTATATAGTTAACTCATTTAATTTTATTAATATCATTTACATGAAAAATCATATTCAAACATTTAATACATGATGCGTAAGTGAAACACACATTAATTTGAAATGAAAATCGAAAAAATTCTACGATATTATTTTCTACTAGAGAAATAATGTCATAAAAAAATAATGGTCCAGCTTATGTTTATTACGTGTTGGTTATTATATATATATATATATATATATATATATATATATATATATATATATATATATATATATATATATATATATATATATATATAATGCTCTATTTTTTTAAATGTAAAATTGATTATTTAGGGTGATATGTATTTTAACTTGATTTATAATTATATATATCAGCATGTGTACATATCTAAACTAAAGTATAAAAAATTTATTGTTTTTATTGATCAATATACTATATAAGAATTGATAAGAAATTAAAAGTGGGTTTCTTACAAAGTCGAACAAATCTTGATTTAGCTTTATTTATTTTCTTAATAAATTTGATCCTTTCCATACCTCTTTAATTAGAACTGTATAGGAATATATGTAATAATAGTGATTGACCAATTTACATTGACTTATACAAAATTTAGTGTGGCACATTTTGCTCTAGTGGGATGGAAGTGGGCTCAACATTTGAAACCCCAAAATAGTACATAATTGCATGTGTTCAATATATAGTAGTTTATTGTGTTGACCTAACCAATTTGGTGTTTTTAGTTGGCTTCCAACTAAATGGATAATTAGCTAGGAATTAAACGACTCATTAAAAAATAATTAAAAAACACGAGACGTTTATATCCATTTTAGATTTAATTTAATGCATAACTTTAAAGTTTAATTTTAGTGCTTATCATTAAATCGTTTACATAATTGTTTCTTGAGGTGGGTATCTTTTTTATTTTTTTATTTTTTTATAAAATGTCAAATTATTTATATAAAAAAAAATTGTAATCTGCATGGCCAAATAAGGGTGCAAAAGTATGAAAAATGTAGGGAGTAATATCACTCTTTCACATTTAATGCTGGTCAAATATTTACTTTAATAGCAACCCCAAATTAATGGCACGTTGAAAATCAAACCTCAAGCTATTTGATAGCTGATTCTATATCTTTTGGTAGAAATTTATGTGAGATTGATTTGTTAAAGATATCACAGAATTGGAGTGGCGTTTGTATTAAGAGTTAGAATCGAACTCGGGCTCAATACATATGTTAAAAACTGTAATAGAAAATTACTCCTTCCATCCCAGAATTGATTGTACACTTTCCACATTTATCCGTCCCAAAATAGATTGCACATTCCAAAAAAGAAAATATCACATCAATCTTCACCCCTAAAAGTTCATCTTAATTAAAACTTTATCACACTCACCTAACACACATAACATACTTTATAATTTATTTATTACCTAAAAATACCACAATACCCCTAAAAAGTCAATATTTCTTAAACTCCGTATCTACAGTAACAATGCAATCAATTTTGGGACGGAGGGAGTACTTGAGTTTGGTTCATATTTGATTTGTTTAAAGCTCGTACAAGCTTGTCTCAATTCCTTATCAAACAATCTCACACATGTATTTCAAAGATCGACAAAATTTCAAAATTATCTTGAACACCTTTGCGTTTAGCTCCATTCGCTTCATTTACAATTTGAGTGACATGTGATGTAAATTCTGACATTTTAGTTAGACAAATATCACATGCTCTATTTTATTTTTTTACCAACTTAATTTGGTTTACCAATCAGGATAAGATATGAATACTGAAACTCTTTATCGTACATTCACGAAATTTGGGGTTTGAAGTTGAAAAAAAATGAAATTAATATTTTTTTTATTATTATAAATTTTTTTTTTGCAGAACCAATACTAACATTTTAGTTATATAACAATTATGAATTTTTAGGTTCTATTTTTTCTATTTTCCTCATAAATTTTGTTATAAAAATGACACGTATGAGGATTTTTTTAGTTACTAAGAGCTTATACATTTACTTATTAGCTAAATTTTTTTTTTTTGAAAAAATATATTCCCTACGTATCATTAGACCAAACTTAAAGTCCCATAATTTCTACATAAAAATGATTATTTTATGGTCTTGTTATTGATTTCATTTTACATTACATATATATCTATTTATATCTACGTAGAAATATAACTTTTCAACTCTTGTAGTTAATTATTTGATAAAACTTTTTCCCCACAGACCAAATAATAAAGCAAGAACACTTGTCTTAGATTGTCTTGCTTGAAGAGATATATATGCGAGAGAAACAAAAAGAGATGCTTAATATTTTTATAAAGAGAAACTCTAGACGGGTTATTTGGGAGACGGGTCGATCCATCTCTAAAGTATGCTTATTGTAGAAATAAAGTATACTTATTTGTAGTTAAAGTATGTCAATAATAAATTATATTATAACACGTTGAAATCATACTTTAATGCATAATTCAGCATATTTTAGAAAACATATTTTATCTAAATAATAGACATACTTTAACATGTCTCACAAACCGCCTCATTTAAATAACATCTCACAAGAGAATTTGTCTTTTATAAAAAATTAAAACTATCTAAGAAAATATAAAATGGTGTCAGTATGAGATAGTCTCACGCAAGTATTGCTCGATAATGAAATAAATGAACAAATAATATCACAATATGAATTTCAACTTCAACGGTAGACGCGTTTCTATCAAAGCTTTCGCTATACAGAAAAAAATTATTTACAGACAAAGACCTACCTAGCTACTTGATGACACTGACATTATCCAATTGCACATTCATTATCCACATTTATTAACAGAATTAGTCATACATAAAACAATTTCAAAAAAAAAAAAAAACTAGTGATCATTATTCAGACTTTCATCACCAGCAGTCACAATCTATATCCACATTTTTCTTCAACTTACATCATATGATCCTACCCAAAAATACAGTTGATCAAAGAAAAAAAATCTAAATTAAAAAAAAAAATCCATGCACATGCAATTCGCATTATATATGATAATGATCCATCTAAGACAAAGAAAACATCAAGATATGAAACAAATGATGGATGATCAAAGATTGTGATCCCTGTGGTCACTAGGAGAGTTAGAATTACTCTTGTTGTTCGAAAACGGAAACGGAGGCGAAAGAAGCATCAATCCAGCAGGTTGGGAGGTGTTTGAGGATGATGACTTATTCATGAAACTTGGGGCACATTTAGTTGGATTTGAAGTTGATGGGAAGCTTGATAGAATAGGGAAATGGTTGGTGGCATTAGTACTTGTTGTGATATGGCTCGATTTTTCGTTCGAGTTTTGGTTGGATAAAGTGCTGGAAGATGAGCCAATGATGGATGAAAGAGCAGCTGCTAATGCAGATTGGAAACTAGGGTCTGATGTGATGGCCTTCGTGGCAGCTGCAATGGTGTCTGGTGGAAGAGATTGTTGGCTAGGGTTTGTGGTGGTTTTTTGCAAGTAGGATTGGTATAGGGTTTCATAGGGTGATTGTGATGATCCAAAGGTTAGAGAATTTGGTGTTTGGTTCTTGTTGAATGATCCGTAGCTTAGCATGCCGTTGTTCCAAGAAATCGGGGGCGTGTTCGAATCCAACGAGCTGAAGTTGAGGTTTGTGGACGAGTATTGTGGTGGGAAGCTTCCTAGTCGGTTTAAGTGGGAGGAAGAGGAGGAGGTGAGATCGAGAGTGATGGTTGGAAATGAGGGTGAAGATGAGATTGATGAATTTGGTAGGTAGAAGGGCTTTGATCTTGAGTTGTCCGAAAGGTAGAAGTTTAGGCCGTTTAGGGTTCCGGTGGTGGTGGAGGATGATGAGCCGGATGTTAGCATGGAGGCGGCTGCCGAGGTGGTGGAAGCCATGGCTGTGGCGGAGATTGGGAGCGGGTGGTTGTGTGTGCCTTCGTACGTTGTAATTAGAATTGACATGTCCTCCGCGCATCTTTGTACCTTAATAATCAAAATTCAAGCTTCAAATTTGTTGAATTAATGTACAAAAATGTAACGTTTGCTTAAAATTAAAATGTACATACTTGTTTTCGTACGGGGCAGGATGGGGCGACCGTGCAACGATAGTATGCTCGAGGGCATGGATTTCCCTTAGCAATCTTTTGTCCATATTTCCTCCATTGGCATCCATCATTCATCTACATTCATATTATAAGTACATTTAGCAATATATAATAAAGTTCTAATTAAAATACCAAAATTAATTAAAAATGTTACCGTTGGTGTGTCACATCTAACTCTCACAGAAACCCTAGCTCGTTTAGCAGGGTTTTGTTGTGAAATCTCATCATCCCCACCATCTCTAGCATTCTTTCCGCCGGTTTTAGCCGGCCACGTCTCTCCGGCTTCCTCCTTCACCTCGTCTACGCTGTTCTCAGGGCTAGCGTTTGGGGAAGACTTCTTAGCCAAATCGAATCTACAATCAAGCCCTAATGACAACTCTTTCTTGTGATGAGCATCTCCTCCTTCAACATTATCAACATTCTTAGCAGTTTTTATCGTGTCGACTTTCGTTCTATTGCTTGAACTGATTCCCAGGCTGAGATCAATAAGTTCATCAGGTTCTTGATGATCATCATCGTGATCAGTGGACTTCTTAGCCTCTTGTTGAATGACATCACGGTATTGCATTTGTAGGGTTCTATAATCCTTGAGAATTCGATCTAAGTACATTTTAAGCCTTTGATTTTCTTCCATAACTTCATCCATTTCTGCTTTTGTTGATCCAAGCTGCTCATCCACCTGCAAATTATTTAATTAATACATGTTAATTAACATGAGATTAATATATACACACTTCAAATGGGAAGGGATTCCGGATGTCCTGTTAGATTTTGATGTTTTGTATCCTATTACACACGTTAAATGGGTGATACGTGCTCGGGGAGGAAAATCTCCACCTTTTCCTCTTGGGGTTGATATTTTTATTTTATCATACGTGTCACTAACATCAAAATGTAACAGAAGATCCAAATCGGAGAGAAGGGGTTGAGAGATCAAGAGAGAGAAAGAAAGGTGTTCTAACATGTTCTCTTTTGGTAGATGAAGATGATCTGGATTCAGATTCAGGTGAAGATCTCTCCATCTTTGTTGCAGCCAATCCCTGACAAGATCATTAACTTTAATTATGTTAATTAACTAATATTCTTGCAGATGACTAATTTCAAGACTTTTTACCAATTATAAAAAGTCTGCAGTGAAAGATAGTTTTAAAATTAGGTTGTAAGAAATCGAACTGGCTACTCAAGAATAAAAAATAACAAAAAAAAGGGGTTACTAACTAACGTTGAATTATCCTATATAATAATGAAACTGGTATGCAGAAATATAGTCTGCTTATATTAATTAGAGAACCAAATTGAATTAATTGTTGTCATCAGACTTTCCCTGGTCTAAAAGAAATGAACAACTTGCATCTATCTTTATTACACGGTCAATGGTTTACATGGATGGCTGCTAACCATGTTGCCCCTTCACCCACCGTCCCTTCCAACTTTCTTTGAACATCACATTACACATATACTCCCTCCATCCCGGAAATCGTTAGCCTTCCCTTCTGTACATAACTACAGAGGAAAGGTGAACGATCTGCTGGGACGGAGGGAGTATTTTTTTCTGAATCCACTAATAAAAATTAATCTAATATATTATTACCTTTTTGGTGAAATCTAAGTTGTTGTGATTAGGAGAAGGTGGCTTCATCCTATCATCATCTTGGATCCTTTTTCCAGCTCCCACCTGTAATTATAACATGAATTCATACATACATACATACATACATATAAGTGTGTGTGTGGGGGGGGGGGGGGGGGGGGATATGTACCTGTAGGGCTATCTCATCCACACAACTGCCATCATCACCATTAGAAGAATCAGAGGGTTTGCTAACCTCCTCCTTGATTGGCTCTCTGAGAATATTAGCAGATTTATGAAGAGAAGTCTTCATTTTCTCTCTCTTGATCTCTCTCTCTCACTTTCTCTCTCTTGATTGATTATATGTAAAAACAGCAATAGTCTTGTTGTATATAAAGGATTAATGGTGCAGTATTTGACTTGTTTAAAGAAATTCAAAGAAAATGGCTTCATCCAGCACACTCATACAAAATGTCAATGGCCCAATTGGAGTACTCAAATTATACCTGTATTATACAAATGTGAATACCTATAATATTAAACTATGCGTTTCACTGTCATACTCATAAATACATAGAAAATACAACTTGAAGAATTCAACTTCAACGTTTAAGTCTTTGAGACAACATGTATGTATATATCATATATATTTGTGAGTGTATTACATTCATTATATAGGAGTATATATTAATACACTAGTATAGACCTAGACAGAAGGTGGGTGGGGTGGGGTGGGTGGGTTCAGCCTTAAAAATCGGTCCTTGGAAGGCAATTATACATTTACATATATACGTACATTTTATTAATTATATGTATTGACAAACCCTATATATATTGAGGATGTATGTACATGTATATTCAAGTTTAGGAGAGTGTGTAGTATATTTCAAAAAAGGAAACGTAAACATTGAAATGAGACGTTTAAAATAGAAATATGTAAACATTGAAATGGGACGGATGGAGTATTTTAGATCGTATGCGGGTTATCATGCAAAAGATAATGTGAATAATTGTCGAATTAAATCTAAATCTAAAAAGAGTAATAGTATAAAAGAAAAGTAACACTAATTGTTAAATAAATTGATAATTAATTATAAAAGCGTAAAATAGATTTATTATGAGAATTTTATACCAGTGTCCCTGTTAAACCACCTCATTCAATATGAGCAATACTCATATGATTTATAGCATTTACAAGAAACCGTTTTACAATTTATTTATTTTTATTATAAGTGATCATTAATTTTTTAGTTAAAGATGTCAGTTTTTATTTGTACTACGAATAGTTCATAAAATAATTTATTAAACGATTATAATTACATTTTTCAATCATGTATCTCTTTATATTAAAATATTACTCCTCATTTATTGTTCTTCTTACGTAACTCATGAGATATTCTCGTACGAGTGTTTGTCATTTAACATTATACGGATTAGTGTGGCAAAATGTAACTTTCGAGGTTTCTACATTATTATCCCATAAATAACATGCAATGGTAATATCACCATCGTAAAATCGTAATCGAAGTTAAAACAAAATGATTTACTATTTTTTTTTTATAAATAATGCATAATAATTGTGTAAAATGATTCAACTCCTATGTGATGACGTCAAAACAGAGAAGGCAGGTAATTTCTCTTTTCTCTTCTTTTAGGGTCCATGCTACAGTATCTCTACAAAAAATCTATTTACAAAAATGCCCAATTCATTTTAAAAAAATGCAAAAATGCCTATTTTTTAGACAATTTGACCAAACTACCCCTTGAAAGTGGATTGAGTGTTCGTTGACTGATCTTTGAGTCAGTTTGACCCGATATTTGCTCCCTTTTACTCGGTCATTCTGGATATTTGAATTTTACATTTTATTTAAAATCTTTTTTACTCTCTCTCTCTCTCCTGCCTCTTTCTTCTACTCGGTCCCCAAATTCGCAGTGATACTAATTTTTTCAAATTTTTTTAAATTTCCGGCGATAAATTGATTACAGATTCAGATCCCAGAAAGATAGAGCAACAGGTGAGTTTTCGTTCTAATACTGCCTCGTTTTGATGTAGAATACAGAATTTTGAATATGCACTGCCGTAAAAAAATTTTGTAATGGTGAATTAGTGAGCATACGTTGTTTATGATTTTAGTATTAGGATTTAGGGTTGTAATGATTTTGTATCTCTATATTAATCGGAAATTGGAATGATATTCTATTGAAATTGAACTCGCATTGTGAAAAATTAGACCGAGTGGCAAATTTTTGAGAAATTAGGTTTTCTGGACTGAGTTTATTTAAGACCGAGTGCTATTACAAGATCGAGTGCTCTTACAAGACCGAGTAGTCTTGTAATTTCACAAACCTCAGCAGCCAAAGTCAAAGACCGAGTGGTCTTGAAGTCAAAGACCGAGTTGAATTGAAGTCAAAGACCGAGCATAATTCAAATAATAAAGACTGAAAACGGCAAGTGAGATCCTCATTTAATATATTAAATTAAAGATCGAGTGAATTGGCTAATTGAATAAAAACTGAAAGACCGAGTTGATTTGTATTAAAAAATAATGATTTGTATTTGAAAACGACAGACCTAGTAAAATCAATAATAATTGGGTACACTTTAATTAAATAATGCATAACATTACTAATACAAGAACTCAGTGTTTCAATTAATATTTTCAACAGATTGTATTAATCCTTTTTTATTTAACTGAATGAAAATTAAATAATGGATAACACTACTAATACAAGTCACACCCAAATTATTTTATAAACCATATTCAAATTCTACATAATTTTATATATTTGATAATTATATATGTAACATTATTAACAGATTGAGTTGTATATTTTTTATGCAAATTAAAATATATTTATTAATGAAAATTAAATAATCCATCAAAATATTGACTAATTTCAGTAATAATCAATACACAGTAAATATGTATAATATTAAAATTTTATAATAATAACAAATATGCAGTAAATATTTGTAATATAATGCATAATTAATTTTTCATATGAAAATTTGAATAAACTAATTTATAAATGAAAAATTGAATAAACTAATTCATAAACTAAATGTAATCACTATTTATTGATAATATAGACTATAAATAACAATCATGACTAATAAACGCTAATATACAACAGATGTATGAAAAAGTTGCGCAATCATAACTCCGCGAGGTTGATGGATGTCATCGATGAACTTGGTCTTGATAGGTGGACGAGAGTGTACTGTCCAGTGAGCTGGTTCGAGTTCATGACATCAAATGCAGCTGAATCCTATAACTCAGCACTCTTATGCGCACGAAAATTATCACTATGCATGATGCTTGAGGTGGCCCGCACAACCACCGAGAAATGGTTTTATGAGCACAAGACAGAGGCTCGCAGGGTCACCTCGGTTTTATGTAGCAGACTGCATAAGGATCTAGTTGACAAAATGCGCGAAGCCAAAAAATTGGACATGAAAGGCTTAACAGAAACCATGTTTAAGGTTTACAAAGGTAAAAATAATTGGGTTGTCGACTTTCAAGTAAGAGAATGCTCCTCTAGGGAGTTTCAGTTTGTAAAAATCCCATGTTTGCATGCTTTAAAGGTCATCGAGTGAGTACTCCGCCTTTTCTTATTCGATTACATTACACTTTCATTTCCTCTATTTAATTTTCATTTTTTCCCTTTATTATAGTAAATTGGGTTTGCCCACCAGTTCTTTTGTTTCGCGTTCTTATCATCATGACAACATCGTCGGTATGTGGTCTGAGGTTGTCATGCCCGTTCTCCATCCAGAAAAGTGGGTCACGCCAGACAAGGTTACTGTTTTGCGTGTCATTAAGCCCCTTCCACATTCACAGGCAAGGCGTCCAAGAATGTCGCGAATGCGTTCAGGAATTGAGCGACGGAGACGACAGCCTAAGAAATGTCTAATTTATGACGAGGTAGGCCACTCACGTCGTATGTGCCCCCAGAATGGTAATCAACCAGGAATAAATTAACAAATGTTATCTTCAAATTTATGGCACTGTTTATTATAAATTATTATTGTATGCTTTATATTTTGTGAAGCCTCACTTTATAATGTTCATTAAACTAATTTTAAAGATAATAGGCATTATAGTTCGATTTTTCCCAGCATTAATACTTAATAAATATTATTAAGATACACTCGGTCTACAATAAATCACTCAACAATTTAACACCCACTAGATCTCAGATGGGAGTTTTGAGGTTTGCATTTAATTAAATAATAATTTAAATTAATATTCAATTATCATTATAATTCAAATTACACACCCCATTACTCACTCGGTAATACTTTGATTTTTATTTCCCATGTATATGTGCATGCACTCGGTCACTCGGTCTCTCCTTATAAAGTGTGCATGCACTCGGCCTTATACTTTATACTTAAAAATACTCAGTCACTCGGTCACTAATACTTTGATTAAAAACCACTCGGTCACTAATACTTTGATTATTATTTCCCATATATGTGCATGTACTCGGTCTCTTCTTATATATTGTGCATGTACTTGGTCTTATACTCTTATTATATAGCATTAAAATTCAAATTAAACAAGCACTCGGTCAGTCGGTCAATAATACTTTATTTTTTATTTCCCATATATGTGCATGTACTCTTCTTCTTTACTTCATATTTAAAAAATATTTCAAGTCTATTGTTTAATTAGAAATGAATATCTCGGTCACTAATATTTTGATTATTATTTCTCATATATGTGCATGCACTCGGCTTCTTCTTATAAACTGTGCATGTACTTGGTCTTATACTCTTATTATATAGCATTAAAATTCAAATTAAACAAGCACTATATCAGTCGGTCAATATTTCATATTTAAAAAATATTTCAAGTCTATTGTTTAATTAGAAATGAATATCACTCGATCAGTGATGGTCATTTTCATCTTGTTTTATAGGCTGACATTATCTGACACTAACCCAGATAACATGGTAAAGTTAACTTAAAATGAACATTTTTGTTAAATTTTAATTAAACTATGCATTTTTGCAAATCACGTGATCAGAGTGGGTAACCAACCACATTTCTCTTTCTTTTACGTGATTTCGTACTTAACACAATAAAAATTCAAAAATTGACATTCAACTCATAGCTAGGTGTGTGTATATGATATTCCGCGTAATTAATTAAACGTAATTATTAATATGTAATTAATTAGTTGAAGTTTAGTAGTAAACATTAGTAAAAGTCGTATAGTCAGACGGGCAACCGGTCAAAATTGTCCTACCTCGATTGATTCTAATGACCGGAGGTACAAGCCTTCGCAGCGTAGCAGGTCAAAATTTGGATCACAAATTACCGGCTACTGGTTTGTCCTGTTTGGCGAACCCCGTCTTTATTGAGCGTTGACCGTAAACACACAATTTGGATTATTTTCTATATTTTATAAATGATTAAATTTTTTCAAATTTGACATTTAAAGTTATAAAATTGACATTTTTTTACATGTACTTTGTTATATAAGTTCTACGAATAATAGCATTTCGTCGTCTTGGATTATAATGTCTAATGTGTGTAGATTCTCAAAATATTTAAAATTGAAAATTGTCTTTATGCGAATGTGAAAGTCAAAATTACTCATTAATTTAAAGTTCAAATTAATTATAATAAGTATGAATCTTAGATAATGTTGAAAAATATATTCGGAAATAATTTAACAATGGAAATTAAATTTTAGTTTCGTTGATTTTTTATTTATTATTACTATTTTGTAAATATAGCAATAGCTAATAGAACAATTAATACATTTTTCCATGTTATAGAGGGGAGTATGTGTGTATCAGATTCACGTATGAATTCTAGTTTTGCAAAATTACTTTCTAATATATAAAAATTTACTTTTTAAAAAGTAATATTTTTTATTTAAAAAAGTCATTTAATTTATTTAAAGAGAGTAATTTTTCATATACTAAAAAATAATATTTGAAATATAGTTCATGAGTAAATTCAGTTCACATTGTATTAAATAAAACACTTAATTATCCATGCACTAATTTTAAAAAGTAATTAAATGAACTTTAAAATTATTAATTATTAAAATAAAATAAGTTTGCCACACGAATTAATAGATACTATTATGAAGTGAATTAACAGATATTTAGAGATGTTAATACGGGCCGGTCCGGCCCGTTTAATCCGAAAAAATGTAGGCTTAGGTTTGTATAAGTAGTGGCCCATTTAAATCAGGTCCTTTTTGGCCCGGACCGATTAGTCATCGGCTCTATAGGGCTAGCCCATAGATTAATAGGGCTGGCCCGATTAGCCCGATTAAATTTTTATAATAAAAATTAATTAATAATATAATCAAATTATTAAAAAAAATTATGTTAACAAATCATTTCTGTTGATAATTATATCTAATAGTAATAGTAATTTAATACCCTCTAACTTACTATAATTTTTTTGATTTGTTATTTTAAAATAAAATAATTTAATTATAAAGTATGTGAGATATTTTAAAAGTAATATTGAAAATAAACTATTTTAATTCATAAATAATATTAACGTATTTGTAATGGCTAATTATAGTGTGCACCCGGGTGCACCCATATATAAGTATAAACAAAAACATATACAATTATGAGCACAAATGTATACAGTTTAATTGTTAGTTTTTTAATGAATAATTGAGTGTAAAAAAATATACAATTATTAAAAAAATATGTATACACTATTGAATAAAAAGTTATACACATATGGATGTTAGTTTTTTTAATAAAAAACTTATTATAAAAAAAATATGCAACTACTACAAAACACGTATACAAAATAAAATAACATGTATGCAAAATAGAATAAAAAGTCATGCACAGGTACACCCTTGCACCCGGGTGCACCCAATATACAATCTTTTTTTTATATATAAACTTATAATTTTTATTAATGTGAATAACATTTGATGTATTTTGAATGTTTAATTATGTTTCAAAATAAATTAATTTTTTTTATTCACCGACCCGTTAGTGGTCCGTTTAGCCCGAGGCCCGCTAGGATTAGGGTTAGGTTCGCATAAATGACGGCTCGTTTAACATGGACCGCTTAACCCATGGCCCGTTTAGCCCGTAGACCTATAGGTCTGGCCCTGTAGGTTCAGGTCCAGCCCGTTTAATATTCCTATATATTATGATAGTGAAGTTATATTATAAAAGTATTAATAGATATTATGATAGTGTGTTATAGGTTTTTTATAACTTCATCGACTTTAAAAAAACAAAGTATATGTATCAAAATTGAGTATTTTTTCTAGTAGTGAGTAAACATATGTACATGTTATAATTTAGTTAACACTACAACATAAATGGTTTTACGTAACACGTAAAAAATTTTATTTAATGGCTTAAATGTGTTATTATAGACGATAGATAACACTTTTAGGGGTGTCGCTGTTGTCTCTGTTACTTAATAAAATAAAATTGTAATTCCATGGATTTGATCCTATGACTTATGTGTTAGGATGCATTTCCATTACCAGCTTTACTAGTCCATCAATCTTAACATATATTTGATATTTATTTTATTATATATTTCTAGTTTTTTTTTTCTTTTTAAATAAAATTTTTGCAATTTAATATTTTAACCATTAACATAAAAGGTAAGTAAATATATTTTAAAATATTTTTTCGTGAATAATAGTATTCTTTTTAATTTTGTAATTCAATTTTAAATAATTATATTAAAATAAAATATATTTTATGTAACGAACTATATATATATTTTGTACTATATAATTACATTAAACTAATTTATTTCTTTTTTTAAATATGGCTAATATATATATATATATATATATATATATATATATATATATATATATATATATATATATATATATATATATATATGTGTGTGTGTGTGTGTGTGACTTTTCAATTAATATTCATCTTATAAATATGGAGTATTAAAAATACCACTCCATTTTAAATGTTTAAATAATTTATGTATGTAGAAGTGTTACTTAAAAATGTTTCTGATGTATAAGTGTTATATTATAGAGTTACCTTTATAAAAGTGTTACATAAAATATGATATATATATATATATATATATATATATATATATATATATATATATATAAGTGTTATATGCATGTGTTACATATTAAAAAAGTGTTACATGCATGTGTTACATATATAGAAAGTGTTAAAAAAAATATTACATATCATAATAATTTTAAAATGTTACCATTTTGTATTAAAAAAATTTTAAGTGTTACTATGATGTATTATTTAATGCTACTTATGTTGTAGTGTAAAAATATACTATAAGTAGCTAGTGGCAAACTGAATTGTTATTCTTCTTTAAATTCATTAGGAAAAAAATGTGTTTGATTTTGTATTCTTCACACACACACACATATATATATATATATATATATATATATATATATATATATATATATATATATATATATATATATATAAAACTAAAAAAATATTTTTTACCAACGGAATATTTTGTTGGTAAAAATTTTAATTCCATTGTTAAATTAATCTACCAATGAATTATCAATAAATTGATAAAGTGGTGGTTGGTAAATTTTTAGCACTGAAAATTCAATTATATTGGTAAATAATTTCGTTGTCAGTTGGTAATCTATTGTTAATAATTCTGTTGGTAATTTATAGTATAATGATTCTCGTAAATCCTTGATAATTACCAATGGATTGAATTCTATTGGTGAAATAGAGAATAAATCTGTTGGTATTCCGTTGCTAAAATAAAAATGTCATTTTTATTACTAATTCATTAGTAATTACTAACGGATTGAATTCTGTTGGTAAATTTCATTGTTAAAAAATATTTTTTGTAGTATAGATATAATTTTTTAATTCTAATTTTAATCCATTTTTTTTATGAAAACTTTGCAATTGAATGTGTCAAAATAGAGGCAAATATGATATAGTCCAAACTTTAAATAACCTTAAATGTTAGTATTTGCACAAGTAATTGTTTCTCAAGTCCAAATCCGTGAATTGCTAGATAGTAGATACTATTCTAATTCCATTTTAATTCATTTTCATTTTGGAAGACTACGTACATTTAATTTAATTATATAAATACAAAATGTTTTTGTTTGTGACTATGTATACAAAATGTCATTCATACATGACGTGAAACGAGGGTAAAGTGCAATCACGAATTTAATTTAATTAATTAAAGAGTTGTTTATTTATTATATATAGAAATTCAAACTAAACAAAAGAAGAAAGATTTATACATTAAAGAACTTCAATTAATTAAATAGAGTGTATTAAATTAATATGCATCTATTTTCGTCATGAAAAAATATACATAGTTTTATGTTCTACACTAGATTTAAGGACTAAAAATGTTAAGAGACTAATTAAAAAAATTAAGATGAGAAAGTATAATAATGTAAAATTAAGGGGAAAGTAATGCATTTTCCCTTTTATTTATACATATTTTCAAGTAGCAATAATTTTTAATAACTAAACAACAAAAAAATTTTTAATAGCGACCGGCTATATGACTCGTAAATCAGTTTCAAATAATTTTGCGTTTAAATATATGCAACCAATAATTGTATATAATTATTAACATTAGGCAAAATTTTATATCGATTTTACGCTTTCTCACCTTTTATATAATATATTATTAAATTTTTAATTAAAATATTATCAAATTTAATTTATAATATAAATTGTTTATGAATAATTTACTGCAAAACT
Organism: Pogostemon cablin; assembly: GCA_023678885.1. Lineage (NCBI taxonomy): Eukaryota > Viridiplantae > Streptophyta > Magnoliopsida > Lamiales > Lamiaceae > Pogostemon > Pogostemon cablin. The sequence continues at coordinate 4,696,906 of CM042960.1, read as the reverse complement.
ATCATTTTTATTATAAATTCAAGTATCATATTTTGTTAAAATATTATCACTCCTTATCTATCCCATGCAATCTTTTCCCTAACACGATATATTAATATATAATTAGAATAACTTATACTAATTAATTAAAGCAGAATTCAAATAGATAACGTCTTTTATATATATATATATATATATATATATATATATATATATATATATATATATATATATATATATATATATATATATATATACTTTTCAAGTAGGGTATGTCTTGCGTGAGACCGTCTCACGTGAGACAATTTTTCACTTTTTAAAATAGTTATCACTTTAATTATAAAACATTATCACTTTCGCTATGAAATATTATCACTTTTTATTTATACTATAAATTGTTTATGAAATAACATTATCACTTTTCATTAATTTATTACCACTTTCTTATATAAAAGTTATCACTTTCTGACCGTCTCACATAAACCCTTATGTGAGACGGTCTCACACAAGTCTTTGCCTTACAAGCAACTCCAACTCTGATAAAATAATTAATCCTCTAATCCCATACTTTTAAAAGTTTGAAATTGTAAACAATATAAAATATTTAAATACTAATACCGAAATCAACCCTAATATCAATGAGTTAATTCACATTATTAAATCAATTCTTTAAATAATTTCAACTTGTAAACGTGTGATATCAACGCAGCAGACCTTTAAATATATAATTACTTCAAAAAAACGTTGACATGCTAATAATTGGTCTTAAATTTCTCCAACAAAACGTTAGGGCAAACTCAAGAGAACTCTAAAAATTGGCAAAGGTTGAGTGTGTGTATTTAATTTTTTTTTTATATATTTTTAAAGTTAAGTAATTAATTACATCCAAATGTATAGGTCAGATTCAAGGAGTACTTTAGGAATTATGTTTAACTCAATTAATTAATACTATATAATTAACGTAGTCCAAAATACGTGGATTTAACGGTTTTGGGGCTATGCATACATATTATATACCGTGCGATTTTCCAACCCACTCTTTTTTTTTCTTTAATCCTAAACGATTTTTTTTTTCTTTCTTTCAATTGTTATAAGTTCCAAATGGTAATCTAATTATTGAGTCATTATGGGGTGCACCTAGTATATCGATATATGTACCCATGTTAATATGTTAAAAATTAAAATAGGAGTAGTGGATAGTTTTTTTTAAAAATAAAATTAATTATATTATTTTATTTAATAATTAAGATTAAATTAAAAAGTTATCTAACGATTAAGATCGTTCCGTGCACATGTGCACCGGTAAGGCTCCTAATTTCTTTGCACTTTTATTGCAGAAAAGGCCCCAAAACTAAAAGTGCAATGAATCTTTTGAGCCCATTTCTACCATAAAACAGTGAAAAATTAGTTCATATGAAACCGTTTTTTTACACTTTTTTCCGTCTTTTTCTCATTTTGCCCTTTTTATGGTTTATAACTTAATATTTATTTTTAGAGTTTAATATTAATTATAAGAATATAATTGTAATTAATAATAAAAAAATGGAAGAGAACCACAAATATTTCATTTACACATAGACTAATAAAGTTTTATGATATACTCCCTCAAACATAAAAATATAATAGTTTGAGATCGAAAGTGGGAAGAATAAATAATTTGAAACAAGAAATAAAAATATTAGCTAGACTAATTGCTGAAAAGGTATGTCCTATGATATCAAAACGGCTAAATCTTTATGAGCATGTATAGAGTTGGTTAAGACATTGTTATCATAACTTTTAATTAATCATAAAAAATAAAAAATAAATAAAAAACTACTTTTTTTTCTCCTTTATGGAGATAAAATTTACACTTTGTGTACGATTTGATAAAAAAAAAACTAGCACCATAAACTTGTATAAATCATTAGCCACATGCATGCATTAATTTAATTTTATGGAGATATGTACATTTGGATATGTATTTGCACATTTGGATTGATCCATTTAATTTAACTGAATCCACAGTAAAACTCTTAAATTTATAATGCAATAAACTAGCATAAAATTAGAGACAAAATGATATAAATAATAATTGTACTTGGATAATATATTCTAAACTACAAGAATAACATCATTTTTTTATATGTAAAAAATTTATTTATTATGGGTATAAGAGATACCCAAAAGAGCACAAATTTAAAATGTAACATTCTAATACAATCGTCGGATTAACTAGTCAATCACAAAATGAAAAATTAAAGCACTCTATCTTATTTGCACAAAACCAACTCTAAAGCATAAACTTAACATCCTCAATAATTTTCTCAACAATAAAATTCCACGCAATTAAATATCAAATCATTCATACATTTCCACAATCTACAAATCAAACATAACCATATTGTTACCGCCTTCTCCCTTATTTTGCCTCTCAAAATTCAACTACGTGCAATGAGATTTGGTAAAATACAAGAATGGAAGTAATTAATCCTAATCATTTGAAGTAAGCCATTCATAGCTCATGTGAAGTTGAGCACTCGAACATAATATGTCTTCCAATTTTAATATAATTTTCACAAAGTATACATGTTGAATCATCGCTAGGAAGTAATAAATTCCTTATTAGCAAATTACATCATAATGTGTAAAGAAGAAAAATATAGAGATAAATTAAACTCCAAGTAATTGCAGTGGAAGAATATGCTCTAAATCATAAGGCATCCTAAACTACTAAGATTTTATTTGTTAATAAATAATAGTATAAATTATTACTCTGTTTTACTTTTCTAGAAATAAAAATTTCAGATATAAAATTCGGGTGTAATACGTCTATAAGAGTAATAAGAAATAATCTTTCTTGGTTCATTATATATATAACGGGAAAATGTGGGTCAAAAGTCGAACACACGTATTATGGATCTATATATAGAATTGATTCTTTCTTGGAAAATCTATATAGACATGGTGTTTTGGTTTTCTTGAAATTCCTATGTGTCAGATATTATTTGAAAATAGCATTAGTCATATGTATAAATAAAATATTTAATTAATTAGAATTGACTTTGCATATTCTTACTACCCAAGAATTTAATTTATTTTAAAACAAACTTTGGATCAATTAGTTCTGCAACCTTTGATTAATACACAGTTTCTTATTGCAAAATCTCTTTAATTTGAACTTACTAATTAATCCATCTAAAGGGATTAATTAGCAACTTGCATGATTGAATTGACTTTATAAAGGAGAGATTAATTTCAATTAAACATAATGCATGTGCCATAAATTTCATGATATTAGTCAACAATATAAGCTTGCAGCTGAAAAACACCTCTCTTCTTCCTCTTTGTCCTTTCTTCTTCCTTTTCAAAATTCTATCTCAAATTTCAGATTTTGATCCTTCATTATTTATTTATTTAATGTATTTAGACTTTTTTTTTGTGTGTGATGGGTTATACTTATTGGATAACAATTTAATTAATTAATTTGTATATATCCAAAATGAATGGTAGATGAAGTTGTAGCGTGGCGAGTATTAATGAAGATGAAGATTAAGTTGAAAAAGTGAAGGATGAAATAGTCTTAATTAAGGTCTTCATACTAAAATATTATGTCTATTTAATATTTATCTATTAAATACTTAGATCCATGTGAAAGATGGAGCTGCCAAATTTCAACTTTCATGTCAAAATATAATAAAACAAGTTGAATATTAAAAGGGCCACCCAGATACCCCCACCCCCACAGTAATAAATAGTTAGACAATGACTTGTATACCACCCATTTTATTTTAGTACAACCTCGATACAACATTCTTCCTTTATTTTCAGCGTGTGTTTTTTTTAACTATTATTGTTACTATTTTTTATTATTTAATTTTAGGGATATAATTGCGATTTTACTATTGTGGTTTAGATATAATTTATCCTTAGGATTTAGGGTATAATTGTAAATTTACCTATGTGGTTTAGGATATAATTTATCCCCTAGGGTTTAGGGTATAATTGTAATTTTACCATTGTAGTTTAGAGTTTAGGGTATAATTGTAATTTTACCATTGTGGTTTAGGGTATAATTTATCCCTAGGGTTTAGGGTATAATTTATCCCCTAGGGTTTAGGGTATAATAGTCATTTAAACAAAATAAATTTAAAAAAAAAATAAAAAACAACATTAATAAGGGGGGGAATTAATTAAAAAGGGTGAGGACCAAGAGTGCACCAATTTAATTGGTACACCAATTCAATTGGTACACCCGATTGTACCCTAGTCCCTTCCCAATAATTAAATCCAGGAAGCGGTACAACACAAACATACTACATCGTACTACAGTATTATCAAATCTCAAAATGAAAAAAGAAAAATAAAATTGGTAAAACCCGTCGAGTTTATGTAATTAGTTATATAAATTTGGAGTAATTCTAGGGTAACACCTGGATCACCAGGTGATCTCGTAAAATTTTAATAGTTATGTTTATACTTTTTGATTTGATGTTTATATAAATTTATAATATTTAAAAATATAATAATTATCTTTACAATTTCAAATAAAAAGAATTATACATGTTAAAAAGGCTCACATGAAATTCTCTCATCTCACAAAATTAATAAAAACGAACAACATTTTAATAAAAGTAATTTAATTAATGAAAAATTAATATTCCTCAAATTAAATTACTTCATGAATTTCAATAATCATCCAACTTATGAAAGAAAAATATAGAGTATTAAAAAAAAAACTAACGTGAATCTTTGATTTTTTTTTTTCCCAATTACGTGTAAACATATAATGAGTAACAAAAAATCATATAAGAAAATGGCATGGGAAATTAAACCCGCAATGAAGGGTACTATAAATACTTTTTACCATTATATATAAAGTCCTAATATCTCAAATTTAAAAAAAAAAATTTGCTAATTGTGAAATATATCCACACAGTATATTGTCAGTAGTGATTAATTTTCTACTACACTACACTACACTACTGAACAATGATAAGTTTAATTGTCTTAATTCTGTATTTGCTCTTTTTCCTTAATTTAGTCTTGTGATTAATTAATTGTCATGTACCAACCCAACATGGAAGCACATATTGCATAATCTAGTAATGGATATCCAGCCACTTATCGTTTTCAATATATTAATTATAATAATAATTAGTTAATTTTGGTCATCTAAACAACCCATTGTATATTCGAAAAAATTATATTAAATACACTAACTAAGAAAAAAAAAGGAGGAGGAGGAGGAGGAATTAAAGTAAAATAAACCTGACGACATTTATTAAATAATTCGACAGTTAAGATCTGTAATTTGGTTTCCAAAGTCATACATTAATAAATTCCTTAATGGTAGCAACGAAGTACTTAAATTAATTAATCTTTAATCATGCTAGCTAATAGTAGTACTTTAGTACATATGAAGAGTCATAAACTTTAGACTTTGCTAGATTCTTTGTAAATCTAGCTAGTGGTGTTACTTTATTCAATTCAGTCAATCCCTTTTTTGTACAATATATATATATATATATATATATATATATATATATATATATATATATATATATATATATTGGGTGTATGCTCCTTAATTAGATTATAGAATTAAATCTTGGTTTTATTTTTTTCTTTCCAATGCTTTTCTTCTTTTCAATGTTGATTACTACTTTATAAAGGAAATAGAATTAAATTAGGATAAATCCATTACTTCTTTAACTCAATCCATATAAGGAAAATATGATTTTTTTAAAATTATAATTTGAAAAATAAATAGTAAATATTATTTATTCTCTTCATTCCATAATAAAGTTCACATTTTTTTTATAAAATATATTTCACTCTTTAGCAATAGAAATACGTATATAATACCTTAACTAATAACCCGATCAAAATACATTTAGAATTTAAAATTCGAGAAAATTGAAAATAAAAATAAAAATATAGATGTGTTTTTATATATGTATAGATAGATAGATAGATATAAAAGTAAAATATTTTGCTAACAGTATAATATTGTAAATCACAAATATTAAAACTGAAATTTTTAGGATGATTTTTAAAAAAGTCATTTTCAGGATTTCACAAAGCACTATCAGTCTATCACGATTTTTAAGTATTTTTCTAATTTGATTTTTCCCCCTCATTTTCAATTGGGCTATTTTTCTTAGATAAGTTATAAAGCCCAACAAGTAGGCCCACTGAATCACACTTGATGCTTCTTAAACCTTCTCCTCCAAACGTTAAACCCTCAACGGCCTACCCCGCAACCACCGCCTCCGCATCAAGCGTTCTCCGCCGGCGAATCGATCGCCTTAACTAACGAGGCAAGAATTATCTTGAACTTTATCGTTTTTACATAGCGGATTTTTTCTTTTTCTCTTCGCAATGTCTTTGCTGGAATTAATTACAAAAGCTTCATCGGGTATCCCGACCGTACCCGACCAATTGTCCGATTACCCGATTGTGCTCAATCCGGAAGCTATTTTTCTCAAGCTGAAGCCCGAAACTGATGGCGCCCAAGCTCAAGACCCTGTTCAAAAGGTTACCGGATGGGAAATATCGGGAACGGATCTTGACCTTATAGAATTAGGGCAAAAGTTCTTCAAAAAACTGAAGAGGAATCTGAAAAATACGAATACCTTTGGTAAAGCTGAGTTTATGGAAATGTTTACTTCACATTTGGAGAAAATTGCGAGTAAACTTGTAATTTCTCTTAATTTTAGCAAGACTGAAGAAGGATATTGTTGCAAGTTGGTAGAGAAATTGGGGGGTTTGATGGGTAGGGACGTTAAAGTCTTGATTTTAGAAAGTTGTATCAGTTTGGAGGTTTGGGATGTGTTGAAGAGTTTGATAGTTAATGGGCTTGTAGAACATGGCTTTACTTCGAATTTGGTTCATAAGTTGATTGAAAAACTGAAGTCGGATTTGGTTATGTTGTGCGTGAAACATTTGGCGGATTTGCAGACGTACGAGGTTATGTGCATTTTGAAATACTTTTTGATGCTTCCTGTTGAAGGGTATGAGAGCTTGATTGGTGTGAGGGAGGATTGGGAGAGCCAAGGATCGTTAGCCATTGATAAAGCAAGTGAAAATGGAGTTGGTGGGAAAGAAAAGAGTTTGGCGAAGGAAGCTGCACTTCTGGTTATGATAGGACACGATGGATTTTCAGTGTCCGAATTGTGCTTGCATTATCTGCTTGCATCTTCACATCTTGATGAAGTGATATTTTCAGCATGTGTTAGTAAGTTGAATGGTGAGGAGATAAAGGCTTTGATTCAATATTTGGGGAAATGGCTTAGGAATTATGAAAGGTTTCCTCAAGTGGGGCCTTGCTCCAAGGCATACTCTGCATTCGGATTGAAGGTTTGCGATTGGATCCCAACTCTTGAAATTGTAGTGAAATATCTTGGTGTGGTTGTGGATGAGCATTTCTCTTCTTTGGTTAATGCTGGATTTGATGAGCTGATATCTTTAGAAGTAGTAGTTAGTTCCTTATCTGCTGAGGCAAGGCTTTGTGGTACTTTGGCAAATCTGTCTGAGAGGCTGAGAACTGAACGACAGGGTACGGATTCGATTCAATTTTATCTTTAATTTAAATTCCGTGATTGCTGCTTTAGTTTTAAGCATGTACAATATGTTCAGTTGGCTGTTTATTTGCCTGCAAAAGAAGGGTTACTTGCTGTGCACATTTTTGTGGTTTGAGTGCAATTCAGTATTCTGTTACTAAAAGCTCACCAATTTTTTATGTTTGAAATTGCTGCAATTAATTTTTCTTTTATATATTTTCCTGGAAGATTTGTTGCTTTTTATACTAAACAGTTACTAGGTTTAGGTTTTTTGTAGTGATGGCTATTGATCAATTAATGTCTGCCCTGTTCAAAATGTCTGCCCTGTTCAAATATATTTGGATCTTCATGTTGCCACTTAGGAATCTATATCTTGCTTAATTTTCTTTTTCCTAAGGCTATATAAACTAAGCAAGAATCCACATGCTGAGTTATGGAGTTGCCAATGAACACCATCTATGACCCAACTGCCAACCATGTAAAGTGGCCATGTATAAACATCAGATTCAAATGTTAATGTTAAATGAAGTCGAGATGAAATGAGAATTGAAGTTGGTAATTGGAGGAATCTGTGGATAAAGATATGATAATTCAGATCTAGGTCTCAGGATATTCTTCTCATAATTAGGTCCAACTGTTGATATTGATATATGCTACAGGCCATTCAGTAATCAGCTCTGTATGATATGTTTAGCATGAGATGTACGTTATTTATAGTTTTTAATATGAGAAGCTAGTTGTAGAACTTAAGGATGAAGTAGGTTAATCGATTTCTGCAATAAGAAAATTATAATTCACTTGCTTAGGTTAACTCATTAGAGGAAATTAGACCTACCTAATGCATATACCACTGTAATCCTGCTTCAAACGACCCCTCCCACCCATCAGTCATGACGTTTCCGTATGCTCCAAGTGATGCATTTTAACGACCTTACTCCACTTTCTAGCATACTGCTACATATTCATCTATGAATTTTATTAACTATTCTAGTAATAATAGAAATTTCTATAGTTAACTACTCTAAGATCTGTCTTTAGTTTTTTCTTAATAATGGATGTATTTCTTCTTTTACTTATATTTTGAGTTGATTCATCACTTCTTTTTGTTCCTATTCTACACTGCAAATCTCTTTTTCCTTTCAGTTTCTTTACAAGCTATGCTGTCCTGTAACCATGACTGATTCGTGCACTGCATCAAGTTTCTTATGTCGTATTGAATCGAGTTTATTTACTAAACGATGATATGTATCATTATTTTGTAGCCTACCACCACGATTCGTTGGGAAATTTTGCGTTTTGACATCCTCAAGCAGCGACGCTATTACCTTTTGTCTGTGCCCATTTTCTTTTGGGTGGAAAAGAAAATTATTTTCTTGAACGTTTACAAGTTATGTTCACTATTTTGCTGTAATCTAATTATGATCAACTGGCAAACATTAGTTGTTTACCCTAGAAAATCCAATTTTTGCAGAAACTTGTGCTATATATGTATAATTAGAAATATGTTTTGAAGAAACATGTGCAAGGTTTCACTTGTTTTTGGTTGTTCTTGGATGTCTTCGGTATTTCTTTATCCGAATCCTATTGGAAAGTGTACCACTAGTTCTAAATGGACTTGAGACGCCCAAGAGTCATTTAAAAATGATCCATTAGAATTTGAGATGAATACAGTTATATGCCTCGGATATTCGTTTATGTAATTATGCAAAATTTTTAGGAGTACTATATACTATTACTTCTTCCATCCTATAAGAAATGTCGCGCTTTCCGTTTTTGTCCATTTCACAATAAATTTTACACTCAAGAATAAAATTATCACATTAAATTTATTTATGAATATATGCTCCCTCCGTCTCACACTAACATTTACGCATTTCCATTTTGAGTGGCCCATAAAAAGGATTTTTTTAAAATTAAAATGTTTGATGGAATGAGGATATTTGGTATTTTTAAAAATTCATTAAACTAGTACTTTTCTTATGAGAAAGGGTTGTTTCAGACTTTGCCCAAAATAAAGGGGCAGACTTGCAATTAACATAATCTTTTTCAAAACGCAAATCCATCCATCTCCTTTGTTATTTGCTGAAGACTGAAGAGAAGACCCAAATTCCTTGAAAATTTTCTGAAGAAAAGGTGTTTTAGCTCGAAATAATATGGCGTCGAGCAATGAAGATGCTCACAAGTCGATGGATTCGAAAACCGAGAAGCAGAAAAAGAAGAAGATAGCTGCGGAGGAAGAGCTGCGGATAGAAGGCTACTCAATCGACGGATTGTCGATTGCAGGCCACGAGACTTGCGTGATTGTGCCCACTCTCAACTTGGCATTCGACATTGGCAAGTGCCCTCAACGCGCCGTCTCCCAGCAGTTCCTCTTCATCTCCCATGGCCACATGGACTATATTGTAATTCCATCTCTCCTCTCTTGTTGGCATTTTAACTGAATGTGTATTGAGAACTGAGAATTATGTAGGCTCGCTCAGAAATGTGATGTGATGTTATGTTTACCATTAGGGAGGATTACCCATGTATGTAGCTACTCGTGGATTGTACCGAATGGCGCCTCCTACAATTTTTGTGCCAAAAATTATCAAGGAAACGGTGGAGAAAAATTTTGAAGCACATAGAGCAATGGATCAATCCGAGCTTAATCATACTCTTGTTGGTCTTGATGTGGGTAATAAAGATGAACTTTGTTGTTTACTTGTTCAGTAGCAAGCTCTTCACCACAGGTTTTTGACTTAAAAGTGTATAATTTTTAGGTGAAGAGTTTGATTTAAAAAGAGATCTTAAAGTGAGAGCATTCAAAACTTATCATGTCATTCCAAGCCAGGTCATTATCAGGACTCATTAGATGCTTTCATTGCATTTTATTCAAACACAGTCGGGGTTATGGAGCTTACTTTGGTTTATTATAGGGATATGTAGTTTATTCAGTGAGACAGAAACTTAAGCAGGAATATGTTGGGTTACCTGGAGCTGAAATAAAAAGCTTGAAGGTTGAAGCTATCAGGTGTGGAGGTATGCCCCCATATTCTTGTATTTAATTTTATGAAAATTCTTATAAATTGTGAAGGCAGTAGTTTTATGTGCTGTAATTTAGTCTTATCTTTTTTCATCACATTTTACTAGGTCTGTGGTATGCTTGATCAATGCTTGACGAGAGAATTGTTGTATAGTGATAATTGTAATGTGAAAACCTTTTCGCATGCGATAGCTTGACTGTTTGGAATTGGCAACTTTAATTCTTACATTGAGAAATGATAAGAACTGCAGAAGTTAGGGACTCTCTTACCCTATGGTATTTTAAGTGTTGCATTTTACTGTCATATATTTTTTTATCAATTTTTTTTAGATTCGACCAAGTCGTGCTTGATTCATTCAATTAAGATGGATGTTTAAACCATTTGGTTACTTTTTCCCAATTAGTGTATTTAGGGTGGATTACTATAATATCTTCTTTTAGCTTGATATTTTAGGTTCAACTGATATTTCTCGAACATCCAAGTATAATAATGCAAGAGACTTTTTTTACCATCCAAAAGTCTTTGGATTAATTTAATTGATCTGAACTTGCCATCGAGTACTGTAATCGTCATTCTGCTTTCAATTTCTCAAATACCCTGTTTTTTTTTTATCCAAGAAGACTGAATTAGTTATAACTAGTGGTGTTTCTGGTGAAATTTATTTTAATCATTGTGTTTCTTGTTCAACTAGCTGGGACTGGTGAATTACTTTTGGTGATTATTAAAGTATTTACATTTATGCTGCAAATTATAATATTCGCAGATTACAGATACGTACACATCACCTGAAATTGCATTCACAGGAGATACTATTTCAGACTTCATTGTAGATGCAGAATGTTGATGTTTTGAAAGCAAAGATTCTTATTATGGAGGTATCGGTTGTTTACACCAACCATATTGGTTAGTTGCTTCATGCTTACACAAGGACCCCACAGTAAATCTTGTCTACCATGTTGTTACTTTTGTATTTGTGAATGCTCATGTCGAATAGTTCATTTTGTTGCGTTCAGATTCTACTCAAATTGTCATAATACATATTTTATAAATTTACATATCACATATTTAGATAGAGTTCATGTTGGTTTATTGCTGGTGATTGAAGATGACTAAATAATGTTTTTACTTCTTAATCATTCCAGATAATAGGTTGTCCTCAAATTCATTGATGTAGTTGCTCATACAATTCTCTTTTTGTTTTTTAAATTAAAGCACATTTGTTGAAAATTCGAGCACTGTGGAGAATGCAAGGGAGTACGGACACACTCATTTGTCTGAGGTTTATGATCTAATCCCATCGTATTTTCCATCCTTTCCCATTCTTCATACATAATCTACAAAGAGATACTGATTGCGTTTCAATTCTGATTTATTGCGACATCAGATCATAAATTATGCGGATAGGTTTCAGAACAAAGCAATTCTCCTAATTCACTTTTCAGCGCGGTACCAATTGGATGTAAGTCAGTTTCTCCTCCCACACTATATCTTTATGTGCTTGTTCATCATGGAAATCACAAATGGCTTGGGGTGGTGGAGATTTCATGTAGTATGGAGCTCAATCCCCCCTCTACATTTATTGTTTACAATGAACTCAATTCTCTTTTACCACAACACATCATGTTGTAGATGGGCTGTGCATGTGTAGACTACTAATGATCTCTTCATTTACTCTCGACCTTTGAATTAAAATTCCATAGATTTCTTTCCTGAGAAGCTAACAACATACACATCAAGATGACGCGACTTTAGCAGCAGATTGTTCAATATAATTAATCCTACTCTTTCAACTTTTTGTGCATGATTTCAGGTCATAGAAACTGCTGTTTCTGCACTGCCACCTCCTTTGGCTGGTCGAGTTTTTGCCCTCACTAAAGGTTTTTAGGGCCGGAATTCAAGACAAATGTGAGTATATGAATCTTATCTGAAATCCAATTGCGGACAAAAGGCACTCAGGGTACACCAGTTTACACAGGAAACTTGGATTCTTTTGATAAGTCTTTCAGATGTTTGATTAACAGGAATGAAGTTGATAGCATTGTTGCTCCTCACCTAGTCGCCACGAAAGTGCTTCTTTCTCCACAATGCTTCAGCTTTGGGTCTTTATCGGTACATGGAAACGGGAGTAGCATCGTAGGTACAATTGTCATTCCCCAACCTTGTTTTGATGCTTGAAATCCCATATGTAGTGAGTAGCAGTAGTCTGATGATCATGTGATAAACCATACTAAGAGATTGATTCTTTTCTGTCTCTTTTTCTTTTCTTAAATTATGGAGTAATTATAATCTTAGTACGTAGTAATCTTTTTTATTATATCTATGATATGTAATGTGGGCGTGCAGAATTTGCTTGTATGATTATTGATACTCGATATTATAACACCCAATGAAGACCTATTTCCGTAAAATCAATTTATAAAGGACAAAACTTATTTTCTATTAAAAATGGATTCTTTTATATTAATTTAATATTACACTTATAATCAAATATTTTTTCCTCCAACTCTAAATCATTAATATATGGTATAAACTGATTTACATTTATTATCATATAATTTTCCCTCTAACTCTACATCAAATCACAATCTGACTGAAGAGAAAATGTAACTAAATGGATCAAAAATATTATTACAAAGAGAACAATCATGTAAATATTTGAACATTTCTGACTGATTAAATCTATTTACGAAACATTTTTTATTTTTTTTATTTTTAGTTCCCTCGCACGATTTATAAGGTATGGGGTCGCGCGTGTATTTTCGGGTGTAGTTACATATTTGTGTTAATTACTAAATTTTATTTTTCTATAAATGATTATAATTGATGGCATTAATCCAAAAGAAATTATTAAAAGTGATATTTTTGCTAATGTGTTTTTTTTTAAAGTTTACCTGGGTGATTCTGGGGTGAACCCCATAATTTAGGCAAATTCTTACGTGACTTTTGGTCATATATGACCCAAGATCATAATCACCTTTATATGTGAGTAAAGATAAAGATCACCGTCCGATAAATTAACTTAAAAAGAATAATAATTAGTGGAATACTTAAACAACTGGTTACCTTTCTTTTGTTAATTTTTAACTTTTTTTAATTTTTTTAAATCTTTGATTAACTCTTTTAATGAAAAATAATAACATTAAAAATAATACTTATGAAAAAATAATATTAATTTAATTAAAATAATTTCGTACAGTTCATTCATGACTTATAATGAACATTTTTAATAAAATAATTTTTAATAAATAAGTAAACGAAAAAGCGAGATTATCTCCATATAATTTTCACCTTTAAGTTTTAAAATAATACTTTTATATTTCTAATTAATCATATAAATATAAAATTTTCATTTAAAATGATATGCTGTGTAAGAAACTTATTTTTTAAATAAATTATCTAATCATTTTACAATTAATGCATTTAAAAAAAACTTTCATATTTTGAAAGAATATTAATCAGATATATTTTTGTATAGATATTTTTCTATAGCTACATTTACGTCTTTATTCATTAAAAAAAATAATAAATTATAACCTTACTTAAAAATTAAATTTGTCATTTTTTTCCAATCTACTAACTTAATATATTATTTATTTATTATAAAAATAATACTGAATTATTTAAAAAATACTAATACAATGTACAATAAATATAATATGAGAAACTTTGTTGTGATGGATTTTTTGTGAGACGGTTGTGAGACGGGTCAACCCATTACTAAAGTATGCTTATTATATAAGTAAAGTATGTTTATTTGTAGTTAAAGTATGTCAATAATAAATAATATTATAACACTCTAAAATAATAATTTAATTCATCATTATCATACTTTAACAATTATTAAGTATACTTAATCTATATAAAAGACATACTTAACACGGCTCACAACCGTCTCATGTATATAATGTCTCACAAGAGAAATTGTCATATACTAATATAATAGAGTCAATGCGGGAGTGGTTGAGCGACGTGAATTAGAGGGAATACTACCCGATAACAAGCGGTGAAAAATGGGTAATATATAACACGAGTTACACAAGTAATCCCCCATAATTTATAGGCTAATAGTTGGGTAGTGGGATAGTTTTTATATTAAAATTTGATGTAACAATTGAAGTTGTTCAAAGTATACCGGTGTCACAGGTGCCCTGAAGTTGAATTCTAAATTATCATTACTAATTTGATGATTATATTTAAATATTTATTTATACTCCAATGTAATTTAACAAAACTTTTTGTAACGATACTTATCTCATAATTCGTAATTAAAATAATAATAATAATAATTAATGAATTAATTAATTAATTCAATAAAAGCAATCCATTATGGAATAGTATATGGAGTAGTAATTCTTAAGTCGTGTTTGGACAATAAAATTTCCCAAATATTTTCCGAGTCTTGACAGAATCACCAATCCGTGAAGGACTACTTAAATCCCCCAAATTTGTCTTCCTCGAATCAAGCCCTAGCTACCTCTCTGCACAATTTCCCAAAATTCCAGCGTCGATAATGGAGTATCCATGGCGTTCCAGGCCTCGGGTCATTACTGTCCAGTTTGCTCGCATTCTCACTTTCCTTTTTGCCCTTCCCCTCCTCCACAATACTCTAGACCCTCACCGCCGCCTCCGGATCAATTCTTCCCCGTTCAACCGCCGTCCCCGCCTCTTCCGGAACACTCATATGATCCGTTTGTCGACCACCAAGGCCCTCCCATGGTCAATAATTTTCCACCACTACCTCCGGCCCAGATTCGACCTGGGCCGTGGAATGCAAACCATAGTGTCAGCAAGGATTACTATGGTTACTCGAATCCTGGATTGGATTACGACGATAATGGTCAAATTGGTGTCAAGAGAATGCGGCTCGATAATGTGAATGACGGTTTCATGGGTCCACTGGCTGAAGATGAGAAGAGATTAAAACTGATTCGTGATCATGGAGCTTCTAGTCATGGTTTAGATAGGAGTTATGGCGGAAGAAACGGGGCGTTTAACCATTCAGACATGAAGCGAAATTATGGAGAGCCTCAAGTTCCGTATCAACATATTGAAAACAACAAGAATGTACAGTTGGGGAGATCGTTTCATAATCTAAACGAGAGCAATGTGGTTCGCGATCAAAGTTATGGAAATAGTTTATCCGTAGCTGATGGGCACAATAACATCAAACGGCCCAGAGGGTATTATGAAACTTTGCCATGCGATGATGCACGAAGAAACTTTTCAACGGAGAGCCGGGAGTTCAACAATCAGTTTTTGCACTCTCGAGCAACACAACCGCATAGGGTGGAGCATAAAACAGCTTATTTTGGTCTCCACAATCAGGGTGAAAATGTGCGTCTTTTGCAGGATCCCAGGGGTTTAAGGCTCAGCCTCCACTTCCCACTTCCCCTCCACCGTCATTTCCTGTGGAACCACCACGGTTTCGTTTCTCAGAATCTGTTGTTTCATCTTCTGCATCCTTGTTTCCGGTGGCTGTTGATTCTACATCCTCATTCCCAACTCCTTATACTATGAATTCCGACGCTGTGACATCAATGTCTTCGCACTATACAAGTAAAGTTAATCCAAATTCAAGTGGTTATAACCCAGAGGTTCGCTATTGATCTTTTCTATTTTTATTTTATATGTTTAGAAGCATGATCTAAGTTAATAGGATGGTTAAAGTTGATTGGATAGAGTCAACTGTTTGTGCATGGATCTTTTGTAGTCAAAGGGGCTAAAGATTAGTAATTTTTTAGTGCCATGGTGACGAAGCTAAATGCTTTGTTAAATGGGATTGGTGAGGAATGAACTCACTAATAAAACCACAAAATAAGGTATATGTTGTTGTTAGAATGACATTGAAATTTCTGATAGGCTCCACACTCGTTTCTGCTGCGCTTATTTAATAATTGGGATTTACTGATTTGATGGGGATACTATTGCATGTAATTGATTTAGGTTCTTGTGTTAGCAGTTGCAATTTGTAGATTAGAATGTCATTATCCTTGAGGTATTGAAAGTATATTTCACATGTTTGTGCATTTGACACGAAGATCTACTTCAACCTGGATGGTATATTTATTTTAAAAGTACACAATAATTTTAATAGTTTGATTTTCAGGAAATTCAAGCTGGTAAGATGGCTTTGACCAAGTCATTTAATGGATATAGTGAAGATTTCCGCCCAAGGATGCACTCGTTAGACGCACGAAAAGTTGTTGATGCCTCTCACATTCTTAAGCATCCACACCGTGCAAACCGTCCAGATCATATAGTTATAATTATGCGCGGACTTCCAGGTTCTTGTTTATATATAGAAATTTATTGTTTTAAACACATTGCTGTTTCATTATTATGTGACCTCTTTTCTTTTGTAAAATGTTAATGAGAACATGTGTCTTTTTGACACAATTGCAAGATATAATAGTTGGAAAAGCCTAAGCTTCTTTTATATGGTTATTTTATTTTTATTTACTGCATATGTTATTTGAGAGTACTCTAATTTTTTAACCATGCATTGGAGATTGCATGATTTTCAAGTTTATCCTTTAGGATAGACAGCTTAAAGTTCATGGTAATTGCAAATGCATATGAGTTGGTGCAGTGTTATAACAGACTTTAGAAAGTACAATGTCAGAATTGATTTATGTTTCAGGTTAGATATATCTGATTGAAGTGTCTGCACAGAAATATCTTTTCTGTTATCTGTGTTTAAGTTTCAGAGATGTGATTGAGCACAAGGTATTATTAAAGTTGGTGTTATCTGTATGACTGACATGCATCTATGCTGATTGGTTCATTTGATTGGGCACATGATGTTGTGGAGTACTTAGAGCTATTCAAACTCATTATGCAAAAGTCATGGCTGCCATTTATGCATAGCTTATTTAGTGTGAAACTACTGTTTCTTGAGCTAGTCTCGACTTGTACTGGACATTTTAAAAAATATCTGCTTGCTTCTGCTAGTTATGTTATATGGGTATATTTTTTGTACTTTTATTTTATGCAAGGATCTTGAAGATGAAACATGTTTCACAACAAATTTCTCTATGAATAAGACAGTTGTCTTGCAATCATTAGTCTATCCCCAAGCTTATTTTTATATGACTATATGTAGACAATTTCACCCATGCACTTTCAGGGAGCGGTAAGAGCTACTTGGCAAAAATTTTGCGTGACCTTGAGGTTGAAAATGGGGGCACTGCACCTCGGATTCATTCCATGGATGAATATTTCATGACCGAGGTTGAAAAGGTGGTTTTTGATGTTTTTGTATCTATCATAGCTTATGTTTTAAATGAAAATTTTGTTGTTTCTTAGAATGAAATTTTCTTAACAATCTACATGGCATTATTCAATTTTGACTTGCTTTATGCAGGGTGGAAATTTAAATGATTCAAATATAAATATTTGTTTACTGTATATAGGTGGAGGAGAATGAAGGCTCAAGGTCCTCGGGATCAGTTAGAGGGAGAAAACCAGTTATGAAGAAGGTCATGGAATACTGTTTTGAAGCTGAGATGGAAGAGGTGAACCAATTAGTGGATTTCTATTGAATATTGTGTTTTAAGTATCTGTGGTTCATGATTTAGCAATCTGAGCTGACGTAAGGATGTTGACCTTTTGTTATGCTGTGTGTTAGAAGAATCAAAGTTGTGAGAGCAGTTTTACAATATTGCTTGAATTGAGATGAGCCAATATCAGAAACTTACTAAGAAATCTTATTAGGCCACTTCTTCTGTGACCTTTAGCTGGAGCAGTTGATAGTCTGCAAATGCAATTGAGAAATCCATTTGTAGTTCTGGAATCATTCTTTAGTCTAAATATATTTATTAATCTGTTATGCACATTTGACCAATAGGTTATAATTATATTTTCCATTCCTAAGCAACCTGGACCCTAAATGAAACAACGCTCAAAATTTCATTCATAGCTTCATAAATATTGATTTCTTTCCAGTTCCTACCATAAACACTCTTAAGCCATAACTTCTATATTTATGTCTGGCTTGTTTTGTTTGTCTAGTTGCATTCACTTTTAATGATGTTTCTCTAATATTTGTTTCTCTCTTTCAGGCTTACCGAGCAACTATGTTTATATATATAATTTGTGAAGCTATAAAATTAAGAAATACTAATAGAGATTCCAAAAATGTGACATGATTCATTCCTTGGCTAAAATCAGACCTCGGATCAACTTGTGATTTTTATATGTTGATTACATTAGCATGACAACAATAATTTTCAGGAATTAATGCCAATTAAGCTTTGGATTCTTGCCTCTTAACTTGTATAATCACCAAATTGCAGCAATTTAATTTTATATAAAACTTTAATTACATTGGCTTGACTAAACGATAGTGGCTGAGCATACTTATCATTTTCAATTAGAGCCAATTTATCGTTAAGATTGCTTTATCTGTTTTTTAATTGTATTATTTTTCATTGGCGAAATATCATATCGAATCGAATAATTCGTCCGTCCACATCCAATTTATATATATTTGTCAATAAAAAAAATATATAATAAGTATATATATAATGTGTTAATAAATTTCAATTAATTTTTAATGAATAATTAAATATAAAAAAACAATACATTTATTAAGGACAAAAACTTATGTGATCCAGATTCACACATGCATGATGATTTACCGATTACTATTTAACACATAAAAAATTACTCTCTTTAAAGAGATAAGTTATTACTCTTCGAAATGAAAAATATTACTCTTCAAATTTTTTCATCATGATTTACCAATTAATTAACTGTTTAGTATATGAAAATTTACTATTAAATTTTTTTTTTTTTTTAGAATAGAAATATTACTCTTTAAATATTGATATGTTAGTGATTTTTTATACTTCATTCTTGTAGAGTAGAATTTAGGGAATAATATTTTTTTTTATTTAGAGGAGTAGTAATTCTATCTCTTTAAAGAATTATCTTTTATATACTAAAGAGTAATTTTACAAAAAATTAGGTTCACATGAGACTCTCTTTATTAAGAATTACATATTACTTCTGTCCTCTTGAAAAATATCCATTCCGTTATTATGGTCTTTCCCATTATAAGGTATTAATTTCATTTCTTTGGTAGAGAGACTCGTACAAAACAATTACTTCCTTCGTCCAATCGTCCTTGAAGATTGTTCACATTTTTCTCATTAGTTCAATTCGTCCCACATCATTATTCACCCAAAAAATAGGAAATATCATTCTAATATAAAACTTCAAAATGCATATTAATTTTAAAAATATCATCCTTTCTTTCTCCATGTAATATATTTTTTATTTTATTTAATATATAAAAATACCAAATTACCCCTAAAAGTCAATTTCGCCCGAACGTTGACAGTTACTTTTTGCACGAATTAAGGAGAGGTAGAATATATTATTGTATAATGGGTAATTGTATTAGTGTTGTTACTGATGTACGTGGGTACCATAAATATATATTAATTATTTTGTATGAGTCTAATTTATTATAAAGAAAAATATAAATTTTAATTATGATGGGACGTTCAAAATAAAAAAATACATAAACATTATGGTGGAACGGACAAAAACGGTGTAAGATACTTCATCTGTCCCATAGTTAAGTTCACCGACACTGTAGATACAGAGTTTAAGAAAAGTTGTTTTTTGACCAATTTTATTGACTTTTTAGGGGTATTGTGGTATTTTTAGGTAATAAATAAATTATAAAGTATGTTATGTGTGTTAGGTGGGAGTGATATTTTTGAAATTAAGATAACTTTTGAGATTGTTGGTTAATGTAAAATTTCCTTTTTGGATGGTGAAGATAAGTATGAGACGAAAGAAAATAAAAAGTGTGAACATAAGTATGAGATGGAAGGAGTATCATTTATTTTGCGTTACGAATAGCAAATCCCAAAGTGAGATGGTACAGTGCTTGTCACTGAGGTCATACAACAACCGAACATGTGTGCATGTTTCATCGCTCAATTATTATTGTTTGAGATGTTATGTCATTCCTTTTATATCAAATTAATGCTTTGAAATTAAGTTGGTGAATACTTCATTAATTTCACAGCTGAACCAATTAAATGCCATATTATTTGAGGCTCTCTTTTTATGGATTAAATTATATTTTAGAGTATTAGTTTGATAGAGAGATTTTTCTATGAATCATATGAGAATTATGTACTAATATTGCAATAACATCAAATCCTCACTGCATTATTTCTAGACCATTGAAATAAACCCATTAATTAGATCTGATATTTAACGCAAAACTACACATAATTATTACTTATAATTAATGTTAATTGAATCATGAACTAGACCATCTTTGTTTTCGATCTGCATGGGGTTTGGAAACATAGGTTTATGATGTGAAAAAGATGGGAAAGATTAAAATCTAGTTTAAAATCGAAACAAGATTAAATTTTCAAAGTCAAAATCTGAACTTGAAAATTGAAAACAAACATAGTTTTGTATAAGATCTCTCTACCATTTTAGTGTATTACTTTAGATCTGTAACACTAATTAAATGATTTATAAATAAGCGGGAAATAATATCCAATCATTATTGCAAAGATTTATGATTTTTTTAGGGTATATTTTTTTTTTTATATCCTACATATAATTCATGTGCATCAGGAGATGTTATATGAAAACTACACGTAAAATTCGGATCGAGAGTAATGAGCAGTATAAGTTTGGAGTATGAATTTAAACTTGGATTTTTGTAGGGCATGTTCTTAATTGTGTCTGTACCTTCAATAATAGCGACTATAGTGTCCCCCATAATTCAATTTATTGCTATACAACAACAACAAAGCTAATTATTTAATTAAATTAATGTATGAAAAATGAACGAACTAAAAATTAAGTTTGAATCTCTCTCTTCAATTCTTAGAATTTCTGACACCTGCAACAAATAAATATTGAAACTTATACTTTATTTTTATATATATATATATATATATATATATATATATATATATATATATATATATATATATATATATATATATATATATATATTATGCACAAATTAGATAGTAAACTGATTAAATTAGGAGATATCAGAATTCATTGTTCACTAACGAGGACCCATATCATCTAGAGTTAATATTCAAAAATATTCCATTACTTCTCAAAAGAGTTGTATAACACGACGTATTGGGGTGTAAATGAGTCGAGTTGAATGCATGACTATTCAAATTTATTAATTTGAAATATTATGGAGTTTCAAAATATATATTTAAACTTGTTTGATAAGCTAACGAATCGAGTATTAATCGAGTCAAACACGAGTTGAACTCGAATAATTTGATAAGTTTAAATTTATTTTACCAATTTTCACGTATTATATTTGTGTTCGAACCGAGTATTTAATGTTATCAAACACAAAAGAATATTCAAACTTGTTTGATATTTTTATTCATCCAAACTCAAACCTTTTTCCAAAGGATTTCAAATCGGGTATCTTATAGTAGTAAATTTTTTATTTTTACATAATTATTTTACTAAAAATGGAGTTTAAATCAGGTCCTAAAATATATTTCTAAAAAAATACCACGTCCCAGGATGGAACGATGTCACTGGTTCATTTAAAGTGTACTACTCATGGTATATTGAAATATAAATTATAATAATGAATAACAAGGCCCCTTGTTTTTTTATTTTTCTTTATTATCCTATTTTTATTTTTAATGATATTTTTAAAAATGCCTAATTTTGTAAAAATACTATTAATTTAGTTGTTGATTCGATTAAAATATATAACTAAATTATATATTTTTTATAATTTAGTTGTACATATTCATGATTCGATTAATGTTCTAAATCAAGTTACCAATTGAGTTAGTGATATTTTTGTTATTTTAGGCCTTTAATTTTATCACTAAAATTTGAGTATTTAAAAAATTTATTAGATTCATATGGGCATATAAAAATTTAACTATATTGAAATTACTGCTACAATAAATATAGTATATATACTATATATGACAAAGTCTATTGTGATACGATGTTGAAGCGTGTTATGAGATAAATCAATATAATTATTATATAAATAAAATATAATTTTAGAATGACATAAGTATATAATATGATTCACTGATAAGGCCTCTGCTAATTATAAGGTATATGTCTGCTTTTTGATGTAGTTTTAGGAGAATAATATATTTAATTTATAATGAGTAATTTTTTAAGTGTATTATACTCTTCACATAATTTTGTAAGTATAAAGAGGTGACAAATTGTTAGATAAACCAAATTTTTAGGGGAATTTTTTTTGTTGGATTCCTCATTTACAAAAGGGGAAGTGTATATCTTTTGAGTGGATATGTATGTTGGAAATAAATCCGTAATTCCTAAAATCTTAATCATATTATGATAAACTGAGATCAAATTGTAAAGCGGAAGCATACCTTGGATTTATTGAGTCTTCTAGGCCGAACACGAATTCGGGATCAGTAGTTTTATGACCTTTCTCAACTAAGTCTCTTTATTCCTTATGGGACCGCAGTAATCCCTCCAGATGGGAGAAGGGAAAATCATGTGCGACTTAGTATATTGGGGACCATTACCGGGAAACCTTATATACTACTTTAATCAGGCCACCCATTATCACCTAATTACATAGTATTGAGTATCTACTCAATTTGTGCATATCAATATTATTATAGCCCATGAACTTTTAACTTGAATTGGATCACTTAATTAAGTTCATAAAATAATTGAATAGCTAATATAATTGCATAATAATATATTGATCCAATTAGATTATATAGGAAATTAAAATTTCCTAACAATGTAAACTAACAAAGTGAACTAACAAAATGGATACAATTGTAAATGAAAATACTTGCAAAAGTCTAGTAAAAATTGTGCATATATTTTTACATTAAAATTGTTTGAAAAATTGCTCGCAAAAAAGACACTGCAATTATTGAATGATCGTAAATATTTGATTAATTTCATAAAAATAATAAATTTATTTCACAAGGTTTTACACTATATCGAATCTTATAATTACCCACCTGAATAATAATGGAATAATTCAAGAATCTACTTCTACCTTATCACTGCTTTTCTTTCTAGAATAAGAAACACTCTATCCGTCCCATAAATGTTTACACCCCTCATTCGACACGGATATTAAGAAAGAGTGAGGCTTGCATGCTCCCAGGCGCACGCCGTGCACCTTTAGAATTTAGTATTATGGATAAGGGTACATCATTTTATTTTAAAGGATATACACTTTAATTAATAAGGATACACCGTTTTGTTCTAAAAGGTATACACTTTTCATTAATATTTTTTATTTTTCATCAGAAAATAAAGGGTACACATCTTTATACTAAAGGGTATACAATTTAACACAAATTCTAAAGGCACACGGAGTGTGATTCCGTGCGCCTGGGTACACACAAGTTTTTGTCTTGTAAAATAAATGGTATACATCTTTATACTAAAGAGTATACAATTGAACACAAAATTTTAAAGGCACACGGGATGTGCTTCCGTGTGCTCGAGCGCACACAAGTTTTTGCCTTAAGAAAATTAAAGTAATTTTTAGGGGTATAATGATATTTTTTTTGGTAATAAAGTAAATAATAAAGTATGTTAGGTGTGTTAGGTATGAATAATTTTTTTAAAATTAAAGTGTATGTAAAAGGATAATTGTATTTGACTTTTTATTTTTTAGTTTAATGAAAAATTATGTGAAACAATCCAAAATAAAAAGTCTGTTATCTGAAATGAAGGGGGTATATTCGTTGGAATAACTCATGAAAACACATACTCCATAATTCTAAGATCTGCCAATAATTAGATCTATAAATAAATAATAATTAGCAGGAGAATTCATTATAATTCTAATTATTAATCCATGTATAATTAAGTTTTCAATTAAAAAAACTGAATTAAACGAAACCTATACTCGTATACTCCCTCGGAGAACGTTTCTTTCTTACACATAGAATAAAAGATAATTTAATATTTAATATGTAGATGAGGAAAGAAATAATATTTTAATGTATAGTGGGTAGGTGTATTAGTGTGGTGTGCGAGTTCATGAAGATATATTAATTATTTTGTGTGATTCCATTTACTGTAAAAGAGAAATGCACCTTTTATATTGGGACAGATGAAAATTACAAAGTATACTCCTTGCCGTGGGAGGGGAAGTAGTATATATATATATATATATATATATATATATATATATATATATATATATATATATATATATATATATATATATATATATCAGTGGTAATTAAATAAATATTATCCTCTAAATTCAGAAATAAATAAAGAAATGACAAATGAAATGATGTATCAACATTAATGGGATTGTTAGTGCAGGTGACATATAACCTATGGTTCCAATCTTGCCTTAATGTGATGATGATGCATAACAATATTGTATCCAATCATATTAAATTAAATAATATGTCCCATCTAATTAAGAGTAAAATTCAATAGTGCTACAAAAATTAAAACGTTACATGTTTATAATCGTAAAATAATTTAAATATATATATTCCTTAATATCATAAAGAATTACATTATTTGGTTGTTCATAAAGTTTAAAGGATAGTTTGATCTATTTTTAAGATTTTATTATTAAATTTGATGACTGTTACAATATTTTTCTCTCTCCATCCCATATATTTTTATCCTTTTTTCATTTTGAGGTCCCAAATATTTTTATATATTTTTATAATTGAAAAAATACACTATACATCTTACTTACTTTTTACACTTTATTCATCAATTCCAACAACTTTATTTATTTTTTTACACCTTATTCATCATTTCCAACTATTTTACTTACTTTTTCACTCAAAATTACTAATTTATTCCTATTTTTTCTTACATTATACTCCATATAAAAAAAAAACACTTCTTAATCTTCGTGCTCGTACAAATTGGTAAAATACTTAGGACGAAGGGAGTATTTATAAAGACAAATTATACTTTAAACTAAGCATGTATATATATATATATATATATATATATATATATATATATATATATATATATATATATTATTTAATGTATAATTTGTAGTTGTATTAGTAAGGGTGTATGAGTCCATATATGTAAAAAAGAAAATGAACTATTTGAATGGAACGTCCAAAATAGAAAAAAATGTAGTCTCTAAAGGAGACGGAGAAAGTATTATTTTTGTTTAAACCATCAAATTGCTTGATAAAAAAAATGGTCTAAAATTGTATGATAAATTTTACTCAATAAATCTCTAGTTAAAACTAATGGCCAAACTACTCTGGTTGTCTGGTTACTCACCCTGACTGAATGGACCGATTTTTTTATTTTTTTTAAATTTTTTTGGGTTTTGAGTCCGGTTATGAAAAAATATTTTTTATTCAAAATTTATTACACAGCATAGACAAATTCTGTTACAAGATTTTATAAGATAAGTCTTCATAATTTAAGGCCCATTAGGGTTTATATTTAAAAAGAAAAAAAAATCCTTGAACTTCACAAGAGTAGTGCCACTTGTTTAGGAAAATTGTTCTCCTATTTCATTATTTTTATTTTGTGATGATCACCTATATTTTTTTATTTACATTTGGAAGTTCACATTAATAGATTTTATTTTGATCTTTCGAATAATATTAAATTGACTGCTCTCTTACTAATCATAAAATTGGTCAATAACATCATTAAACAAGGTCGTTGCATTAAGTTGGATTCCCTAAAAACAGGGAATTGTCCAAAATGTTAAATAAAAATTAATAAGATTAAATCAATATTAATAATAATCAATTATCAATTAATTATTAAAAGAGTTCATGTTTTGTTTTGTCAAAACTAAGTTAAGCTCATTTTTCCAACTAGAAGCTTGAGTTTAAACTATTTTAATTGGATAGGGATGTGTGAATCAGGTTATACTATCAAACAGATATTCCCCAACTACTTCATCACTCGATTTTTACAAAATGCATAAAAATCAAGGTTAAAAAAAATGCGATTATTATTGCCTTGCGATGTAATCAATTTTTTTTTTTTAGATATTAATTTGTAATGAGTAATAAAACATGATATTAAAATTGTTCTAATGCAAAGCATGCGTAATTCTAATAATAAAATTGATTTCATAATGAAATTTATCTTCCTTGTAAGCTAATGTTTTTTCAAATGGTACATAGACAATTCAGTGATAGAATTTAGAGTATACTTGCAAAATATATATGCATCAACCATGACATGCCAATTTACATACTATTATCAACACTTGCAAATCTGAAATGTAAATATTAGTGTTAAAAAAATTATAAAGTTCTCTATCAAGTAATAACGTGCTTTAAAACTTTTTTACTTCGATTCGCTTTAGGAAAGACTTTTCTCCAACCCTTCTGTGCAATCCTTAGTTTGATGCAATATTTAACTTCATAAGATAACAATTCTTTAATTACATACCTTATCTTTCATGTAAATTTGAATCTAATTATTAGAATAAAAGTATTAGTTATGCGCAAGATAAATTGAAATTAATTAGTATATGAATTAATTGAATCATCATTCTAATTACTTGAAAATATATACATCCTATTAGTTTTGAAATGATTGCAATGTTACAAATAAAAAGATTGTTGGATGTTGAATGAGTGAATGAGTTTAAGAGAAGAGTACAAGATCCATAAATTTATCATGACATTAATAAAATAAAAATTTATTGTTTTTGTTTTGGATTCATTGCATCACTATTATTTTTTTTATTTGAGTATCATATTTTATTAAAATATTATTACTTTTTATTTGTCATAAATAAAAATATTTATCCAAAAATTATACTAGTTAAACTACGTGGAAAACAAATATATAGTTTGCTGAGCATATATTACCTCTACATATGAAATAGAAAGGTATAAATACAATAATTTAACTATATATGCTACATGTAAATAAACTATTGAAATATCAGAGAAGGCTGCTATGTATTGATCCCTATTACTCTATAATTAATTAATTAATTAAATTAATATTTAGTTTCCAAGTTTGTATATAAATACAAGGCTTCATTCCATGCTTATTTCCCCATAAAGGTACAACCTCTCCAAAGCCCACAAAACACACACTAGAATTTAAAAAAATGGCCGTGGGTACAACTCGACAATGCATAGCTCGTTTCATGGACATTGATCAATATTCCATCAAATGCACTTTCTCCCCAATTGCAAGACAATCTGTCCACCTCCCCAATGTTGTAAGAATTCACTCATCTCTTCAATACAATTTTGCAAGGTACAACCCATTAAAGCCATGTATGCTGACGTGGCTATTTTCTCCATAGAAATATCAAGAACTCAGCTCTCTGGCCATGAACGGCTGCGCCGGACCTCGAGCCCCGGTCGGCGTCAACGAGACGCATACGTTCCCCGCCGCCCCAACGCCGGCCCTGGCGGCCGACCGCCTCAACTCCGCCATCTACGACCTCAAGTTGCATTGTCCACCGTCGGATTCAGGGATCATTAGAATTGAGGTACGTAAACATGTTCATCTTACTTGATCATGTGTAACAAAATTTTGTTTAATTTAATTTAAATTTTAAAAAAAATATTGGGATTGAATTTTGGCATGAACATGGGCATGCAAAAAAATAATAAGAAGAGTTGATAATTATGTGGGCTTGCGCCACGTGGTTGGCATAGAGAGGATAGATGATGATTTTATCCAATCTTGAATCTTATCCTGCATTTCTCTCTTCTCTATGATAATTAATGGTAAAATATTTTCTGATTATTTAGTGTAATTAATTAAACAGTGTTCTTAATTTAAAGAAAGATGTCACATTCTTATATAATTCAAGGGATAATGTCATTTGAGGTATAATATTATGGGATTTTTTTATAATGCATGTTGAGTACTAGATATAATCTTTATAAATTAATTGACGTAAAAAAAATAAAAAATTCAAAGTTTTTTTATTTTTATTTTTATTTTTGAGCGGTTAATGATTATACAAAAATATCTAAATTTTCTCCATGCAATGGTTTTGATAATATATATATTTTTTAAATTTTTTACATTTAAATTATTTTTTTCTTTTTCCTCATAATTGAGGTAAAAAAAATATACATATATATTCCCCTCGTTAACTCTTTGTAAATTATAAGAGAGAGCTGCATGAAAATATCTCTGTAAAAAAGGGATTATTATTATTATTATATATTTATTTAAGTTGATAAGTTATGAAATGCTATTTGCACCTAATCTTTTATTAATTTTTGTGTTATTGATGTTTTTTTTTACTTGTTATATTTTAGCAAGAGAAGAAATTTTAGAACTTACTTCTAGGTTTATCATTTCTTTTTAAAAAAATTTAAACTTTATCTTTCCTCTATGTCTTATCATCTAATGAAATGACATGCAAAATATATTAAATACTCCATCCTTCTCATATTTATCTTCACACTTCTTTGATCTTCACATTTCCTTTACAAAGAAAGTGTGAAGATAAGTATGGGATAGATGGAGTATAATATAATAAAAGATACAAATTTAATAACCTAATACCTATATATATTCACCATACAAATTGTGGCATTAATTGTAGTTGTTAAGAAAAAAAATGTGTGGTTCTACGGGGGTTGAATTTAGTGATATGATGGGAAAAAATTAACTAAAGTACAAATAGATAGTGTTTTGTAAAATTTGAAAAAATAACAGTTTAGTATTTGGTGAAATATATTTTGTAGCTAAATTATTAATCTACTCGAAAAATTAACTAAAAAAGTACTTTTTCCCATTTTTAAGATTTTAAATTATAAATAATTATTTTAAGCAGATCAATCAACTCATTCAAAACACTCCAATCTTTTTTGTGACGGAAAATATTTTACATTTTTTATTTTTTATTTTTAAGATCATGTTATCACTATTATTTAAAAATATTGTCACTTTTTATTTATATTATAAATTGTTTATACAATAGTTTACTGTACTATTTTATCTTTTCATTAATTAAATAATGCTTTTAATTAAATTATTATCACCTCTTATCTGTCTCACATAAATCATTCCATAAAACGATCTCACCTGTCATTTTTTTAATTATTAGTGAAAATTTAACTTATAATCACTTATAAATCTCCAAAAAGTATCCCTTGATGATGTATATATGTTGATTAATAGTTTCAAATAAAATAAAAATACAAGAAGT
The DNA here is from genome assembly GCA_023678885.1 of Pogostemon cablin. Lineage (NCBI taxonomy): Eukaryota > Viridiplantae > Streptophyta > Magnoliopsida > Lamiales > Lamiaceae > Pogostemon > Pogostemon cablin. The sequence continues at coordinate 4,667,204 of CM042960.1, read as the reverse complement.
TATAGTCTACTCTTGAAAATGTATATCTTTTATTATAAGAATACTAAGCAAAGCATTTCTCATGCATGCATATATTTAATAAAATATAATTATAACTGAATTTGTATCTCTTATTGACCTCCAGAGATTTTCACACACACACATAGCTAGCTCTTTTTTGAACTATATAAATTACTTATATAGTATTATTTAGTGAGAAGTTCTGAGTTAAAATGACAAGGAATTAATTTTTTTTTCAAAAGAAAAATTATGTTAAATAATATATAGGGTGTTTCAACCCAACTACATTATAAGAACTTCGGATATTTAGAAAATAATAACTACATTATAAAAATAGGCATTCTAACTATTCTTTTCTTTAGCTATAAGTCATGACCATATCCTTAATTATTTTAATATCGTACGACTGTCTTACACGGTTAGGAATTTGGACTTTCCTGCACAAAATTTCTAAGTCGTGCATTATATGCATAATAAATAATTAATTTTATTAATTAATATATACGTGCTGTGGTGTATACATGAAGTTTATATTTTGCATCATGCAATTTAAATACTATTATAAAAATGTTAATTATTGCATTGAATTATTATAAATCATTTCTTTAAAAAAAATATCACTTCAACAAATTAGTACGTACAACAAATTTCAGCACATATGATAATTAGTTAAATTACATATTTTTCTAAGAAATTGATGCTATTATTTTTCCTTACAAATAGTTATGAATGGCAGTTTGGTAACTCTTATTCTGATGAGAAAGGTGTGTTGTACTAAAAAGATAATTAAGAAACAAAATATTCAGTTGCAGTCATACAAAATTAATAGCTAAAAAAAAAAGTGAATACCACATATATTTTCCTAGATTAATCTAGCTAGCTATATGATTTAGTCTTTCCTACTGTTTGAACTTTGAATTAGTTAATTTCTGTATTATTATGAGTATATATTTTGAGCCATCTATATTAATTCCTAGAGACTAGCTAGCTAGAATATTCTAGTAAAAATATATTATTATTATTATTATTAGATATCACAATCATTTATTTATATATATATATATATATATATATATATATATATATATATATATATATATATATATATATATTATTTTGAGCATATTATAAATTAATTAATTCTCTGATTTGCTCGTTAATAAATGAAATAAAAATAAATTTACAATACATTGCGTATGTAAATATTCGAATTAATTAAATTATCCTTAAAAGTTAATTGAAATCTCAAATGTGAAATATATGAAGAGTTGGTCTTGCCCCGAAACAAACCGTGCGCCTTTAAAATTTAGTATTATGGGTAAGGGTACATTGATTTGTTTTAAAGGGTATACACTTTAATTAATAAGGATACACCATTTTGTTCTAAAAGGTATACAATTTTCATTAATATTTTTTTTCTTCAGAAAATAAAGGGTACACATTTTTATACTAAAGGATATACAATTTAACACAAAATTTTAAAGGCGCACGGAGTGTGCAATTTAACACAAAATTTTAAAGGCGCACGGGCACACCGTGCGCCCAGGCACACAAGTTTTTGCCATATAATGAAACTTAATTAAGACTTGATAACTTACAAATATATTAATCAAACGGTTGACTAATTAACTAGAATTTTATAAATAATCAGGTAGGTAGACTAAAAAAATTTTGGATTATTAATTTATTCAGGAATATTTTTTTTTTTTCTTTTTGCCCTTTGCATTACCATAATTTTCAATTTTTTTTACGTACCCCCTTAAAAATAAAATTTCAGATTATGTAGTAACTTTTAAACATTTGTTTTTCTAAACTTTTATCATTTTTTCTTATGCATGTTTTCAAATCTTTTTTTTCTAGTTATCTTTTGCCTCAACACAATTTTAATATAAATACTTTGATACATAGTAGTACATTTTTTCTAAACTAAATTTTTCCAACATTTATGTAAATCGGGTTCACGGCGTAAATCTTGTGATTCTTCTTTAAACTAAACCCTAACAAAATATAAAGCATAATAAAATTAAAATACGAATCACATGATTTATACTGTGAATCCGATTTACACAAATGTTTCTCTTTAGTACAGAAAAAGCACACATGTAGTATAATTCTTGTTTACATCAATGAATCATTACCAATTAAATTGAATGAGTTAGTAAAAAGGAGTTTCTTTAGTGACTCGTTATCCGTATGATCACTCAGGAAAATAAATTTGAGATGAATATTATTGAAAATACCATAATATATTCTAATTCGATCCAACATAATTGTTGAAGAAATTAAGGGTAACTTTGCTCGTGATTTTTTTGTTTTTAGTTATTTTTCTTTTCTCGTATATATTATTTTTCTTTTTAATATACAATTTATAAATAGAAAAATCAACCTTATTATTATTATTTAAAAAATATTAGATTTATTTATAAATTTAGGGTCTATTGTTATAGAGATTGGGAAGAATTTCATAGAAAGACTTAACTTTTAGTTTAGGTCTCAAATTAAGACCTGATTTTATAAGTGTTTCAAATTAAGGTCTAAATTTAGATATTTTTCTCAAATTAGGACCTGATTTTTATATTTTTCAATTTGTTCTCATTTTAAGACTTACAATAGAATTTATTTTCTCATTTTTAATCATACAACATAGTTTTAAAATATTATTATACACCTTCAAAATAAATTATAAAATTAAAATATGTTATTTTTATTAATATTTTATATTTTTCTATAATTTATATTGAATACGTAAAAAAAATAAAATTAAGACAAATCTTAATTTGAGAAAAAAATTAAAATTAAACTTTCAAATGAAACAATTCTAAAATGAAGTTCAAAAGTGAGACATAAAGTAAAATTTGAATTTTATATGAAAATTTTACTTATAGATTGTACAAAGTCCATGAATCTATGGGCTTGGAAAGACTTACTCCATATAACATCGTCTCATAAGTTGGTGATGGATAAAATATGATAGGAGTAATATTTTAAAAAATGATAGTCAACTAATAAATAATAATAATATGGTAAATTATTTCAGTAATTTTAATATAAATAAAATATTATAACATTTAAAAAAAAATGACAATATTTTTAATAAAAATTGATAATTAATTACGTAAAATGGTTTCACCTATTATATATCAATGTAAATAAAATAAGGCAAAAATTTCTGTGCACCCGGCGTACGAACCACATTCGGTGCGCTTTTAGAATTTTATGTTAAATTGTATACCATTTAGTATAAAGATGTGTACCCTTTATTTTCTAAAGAAAATTATTGTGTGTATCTGGGCGCATGGACAACACTCCGTGAGCATTTAGAATTTTGTGTTAAATTGTATACTCTTTAGTATAAAAATGAGTACCCTTTATTTTGTAAAGAAAAAAAAATTAATGAAAAGTGTATATATACCCCTTAGAACAAAATGATATATCTTTTATTAATTAAAATGGAGTGTATATTGGGTGCACCCATATGTGTATGACTTTTTATTTTATTTTGTATACATATTATTCTATTTTGTATACGTGTTTTGTAATAATTGTATACTTTTTCACACTAAGTTTTTCATTAAAAAAACTAACATCCATATGTGTATAACTTTTTATTTAATAGTGTATACATTTTTTTTAATAATTGTATATTTTTACACTCAATTTTTCATTAAAAAAACTAACAATTAAATTATATACATAATAACTCATAATTGTATATATTTTTGGTTATATTTGTATATGGAGGGTGCACCCGGGTGCACACTATAATTAACCATTAAAGTGTATACCCTTTAGACAAAAGTAATATACCCTTACCCATAATACTAAATTCTAAAGGCGAACGTAATGTGTTTTCGTGCGTCCGGCGTACGCAAGCCTCACTCATAAAATACTAATACTCACCTTATTTTAAACCACATGCATCCAAAATGAACTCAAAATTTACTTAAAGGTGCGATTTTTAAGATTCTTTCCAAGATCATCATTTTTCAATAAATATTTTAATAATTAAAATGTGGGAGTACCAATTTATCACCTTATGATCGTATTGTGTAGTTATTAGTTATTACTTTTTCAATTCTCAGGAAAAGAAAAAATACAAAGTTATTTAATGTATAAGTAAATAATAATAAAAAAATAAAATAATAATAATAATAACATTATGTTTTTTTAAGAAGAAAAAAATTACAGTGTGTTTAGAAATTATAATCACTCAGAGAAAGAAATCTAAGATGAAAAAAAAAAGGAATGCATCTTGAAAGTAATGGAAGTATGTATATGTGAAGGTGCCAATCGAGCAGCAGATTGAAGCCCTAGATTGGCTTCGATCGCAGAGCCAAGCCCTTCTGCCCCGGTGTTATTTCTCCGGCAGGGATTCCGGCAGCAACCCCCTTATCAAATACACCAACGGCAACGCCGATGACTACACTTCGGAAAATGATTCTCGTCAGAATAAATTGGTCAGTGTTGCTGGCTTGGGTTCTGCAGTCTCCTTCCGCCATCTCCATCCATTCTCTTTGGACGATTGGCATGCCATTAAAAGGTGACACATTTGCCCATTATCAATTTCTCTTTTTTATCGGAAGTTTATTGCAATTTTATTGGGATTTAAATGGAGTATTTACTTTGTGTTAGTTTAATTTGTCGATGCAATTAAATTATTTGAAAGATTAGGGAAAGGCTTTCATTGTAGGTGGATTCTCAGTTCCGGAAACTATCTAGCGTTGTTGTTGTATAGTTGAATTACATAAGTTCAAATAGATTAGTGAAGCTCCCTTTATATGTTCATTGTTCAAGAAGCCAGCTCTACCCTTAATATATTCATTGATCACACTACCTTATTTATAGAATACTTATCCTTTCACCTTAAGTGTTATATTGAAATGGGCAACATTTATTGCACTACATACTTCTGGAATATAACTGTTTCTGAATTTCTACTTAGGTTCTTATCCAAAAAGTGTCCGCTGATTCGTGCTTATGGCGCAATACGGTTTGATGCGAGGTCAAATATAGCTCCAGAGTGGAAGGGTTTTGGTTCCTTTTATTTTATGGTCCCTCAGGTAAATATGCATGTGCCTTCTTTTTGAAATAATTGTGAGGAAGTTGCATGGTATATACTCTGCGTATGAGTGTTGGCATTCTGGTTTTAAAAAGTGACATATTGCGACACTAATTGCAGGTGGAATTTGATGAGCTTGAAGGAAGTTCAATGATTGCTGCAACTGTTGCATGGGACAATCGCTTGTCACGGACGTATAGCGAAGCAATTGCTGCACTTGAGGCTACAATGTGGCAGGTCTGACTGACTACAAATTTGACCTTTAATAGATTTGAATCTCTCTCACTCAACATATAAGTTTATGTAACAGGTTTCATCAAATGTCCGGAGACTAAATGGTAGCACTCATCGTGCAGTTATGCTCCACCAGACTCATCTTCCTGACAAAGAATCGTGGGACTCGGCCGTTAAGAGAGCTTTGGACTCGATAAATAGTAATTCATCGCTTGTTAAGGTTGCAGATTAATACAATTTTTCTTTTTTACCAAAAAGCTTCTTAACTCTCCATTTTCAGTCACTATGACAACAAAGCCACTGTATAACAATTATAATTTAAATATGAAATAGTTTCCGTTGTTATCAAATTTATTTCCCTGTATGGCAGTGATGTCGTGTGACTCAGGTCTAAGAGCTTGCATTTGGTCTCTGAAATATAGGTTGTCCTTGCACGAAGCAGTAGAGTACAAACCGCAGTAGAGATTGACCCTTTGGACTGGCTGTCAAGCTTGCAGGTTCATTTTTGATTTAGGTTGATATTTTAGTAACCAAGGTGACAGGAAGATCTGCAGGATTGTGTGTTATTTAATATGCAATTCTGAAACCTTACAGATTGAAGGGGATAACGCTTACCAATTTTGTCTCCAGCCTCCAGAATCACCAGCATTTATAGGGAACACTGTAAGTGAATGTTCTTTTGGTTATACCTATGTGAAAATGTCAATGTTTAGCTCTTTATGAAAATTATGACTAATATTTGGAGATGAATCAAACAGCCTGCAAGAGAGTATAAAGAATCAATTCAGGTGTTCATTATGGTTAATACATCAACATATTCATTTATTAATACTTGACAAACATTAGTGCTATGTAGTTTCCATGTCAGAAGTATTTCTAAATACTAAATAAAGCATATTATTATCCCTAATGAAGCATATTTTTTTCCTACTTACTCTTTGTTCTCCTGTACCTGGGGCAAGTATAAGCAGAATAGTACCTTTTCCAAGCTCATCCACACTACTATATCAATCTAGTATGAGTTTCAAGTTCGAAGATGAAACTTATATGAAGTAGGTATGGCTGCATTACCACCTTCTAGATTTACTGGTAGTGCATGCTAATCAGCTAATGTAGTTCCCTCAATAGATATGAGTGTGTGGAACAATTATGTTGCCATATGACCTCATTTTATTTCAGTCGATTGCTTGCTAAGTTACTTGTAGTTAGAAAATTCAATATTCAAATCATTTCTTTCACATTTACATGTTTTGAGGACATTCTTAGCCATTATATATTTGTCCTCCTGAAAATTTGGACATTTTAGTTGCTAAGCCAAAATGCAGTCCTCATTTTTCAGAGTAAGTGATGTTAGACAAGGGTTTGATATGCACCTTTCTTGAGCCATTGTATGATTTTATTTATTTATTTATTATTTTCTTATCTTATCATAGAGTATAATATAATGGTTGAACATTTTTTTATAGCCGGAGCGACTTTTTTATCGACACCAGCTTAGCGTTTGCAGCGAGGCTTTGGCCGCAACACGAGCAAGAGGTGAAACGGCATCTCTAGATTTGCAGATAGGAAATGATTTACTCTCCAGGTTACTCCCTATTCTACTATTCTGGTCACAGTGAACCATATAGTGATAATGCTTTTGAGCGTCTTTATCTTAGACTACTCCATAGTTGTCACTGATGTATTTTTCTAATTTCATTTGCAGTGCTAAAGACCACAATGAGTTTGCTATAGTAAGAGAAAGTATAAGAAGAAAAATGGAGGCAAGTGAAGCTGTGATTTGCAGATCTTAACTTTATATCATTACTTATGACATCTTAAATAAGGTGTTATGCTTCAGTGAAGCTAATTCATTTGGCCTCTTGGATTTTATTTCTTGATTGACCTCAATTGTTTCCTTTCGCAATATTGTATCTCAGAGTATATGTTCCAGAACAGTTGTTGAACCAAGCAAAGTTCTTCGAAAACTTCCACGAGTTCAACATCTTTATGCTAAACTGACCGGCACACTGCGGAAAGAAGATGATGAGGTATCTCTAATCAGGCTCCACGTTAATTGTGTAACCACTTACATTACTTTGATGACTAGTAAAAATTACCTTAGAGATTGTCACAAAAAACAGAAGGTTATAGAACCTAGCTGCTCTTAAATCATAATAACATATGGTAATTATGCTATGGACAAAGCCTTCTGTTCGACTCATAAATTGACTCGGGTATGCTCTTAAATTTACCTTTTTCAGTTTAAGATTTTGTCTTCCCTTCATCCAACTCCTGCCGTTTGTGGGCTTCCTATGGAAGAGGCACGAATGTTAATATCAGAAACTGGTGAGTGTACTTCATTCTATTTTAGTAGTTGAACATTTTCTTTCACTGTTTTTTGTTTTTTGTCCTTTTTTCCACATTATTTGATGTTCGTTTGCGACATTGTCCTATGGAAGAGCTTTAGGACCATAACATATTTAGATATTAATAGCTTATATCATGCAGAAATGTTTGACCGAGGAATGTATGCTGGCCCTGTTGGGTGGTTTGGTGGTGCAGAGAGCGAGTTTGCTGTGGGAATAAGGTCTGCATTGGTTGGAAAGGTGAGTTTATTAGCATCTCTTATTCTGTAAGTATCGTATAGTAATTCCAGAGGTCTGTTTGATGTTCTTTTAGTAATTGGAAACGGCTTTTTTAAAAATTAAACTAGAGAGGGAAATAAATTACGTTTCAGCTAAAGAGGTGCATATAATCCTTTTATTTGGAATCATCTTAGATTCTTAGGTAACTTATTGATAAAATATATTGATTTGAATCACAAGGGTTCTGGTGCATTACTTTATGCTGGAACTGGGATCGTAGACGGAAGCAATTCATCCCTGGAATGGCAAGAGTTGGAGCTGAAGACGTCACAGGTTTGCACTTTCCTCGTGTGATCAATCCTCAACTTCACTTGCAGTCACTTTAATGGAACTTTACTTTTTCATTGCCTCTGCTATAGTTCACCAAATTGATGAAACCTGAGGTGCAACTTATGGAGGTGAGAGAGAAAGTCGAGCTGTAGCTCAAAAAGGTCAGTGGCTCTCATCACTCACTGCAGTCAAATAGCTTATAGCAAGTGTATTTATTTTTCTAATCTCCTGAATATCATGTGTTCATTTCTTACTTTTTGAAAGCTTCTCGAATGGCACTTGTGTTTGTCTTCGTTCTGAATGCATTTCTTTTTCCGGAACGTTTGACAGATTGCCAGAGAAAAAGAATCAAGGGACCATTAGGAAAAGAATCAAGGGATCACCTAATGGTCCCCTGAATGGTAATTTATTAAATTTATTTACTTCAATTTTTTTCCCTGTATATAGCTGTTTTGCTATCAGCCATTGTATGTTCAACTGTATATATGCACGTACCGAGGCGAACAAACACAATCTCTTGAGATGGAATGCCATGTATATATCATTTGATTCCATTTAACTATAGTCTATATACAATGTAGCAGTAACAAAAGAACAGATTATTATAGATCAAGCTCCTCTCTTCTATAATTTTTGCAATTCTTTGTTGATATTTAATATGTAACTTGAAACCAGTGCAGGAAATGTGTTGGTGAGTGTGTTTCTGCTGACATGAGTTTTGGTTTTTTGTTGCTAATTTAAAGGGCCTTCAAGGTTATGAGTTTGATCATATCAGGGGGGACTTCAGCAATCATATTGTTAGATAAATGTTTCATTCTCTCTTTCATTCTCTCCGATCACCGTGCTTCGTTCCTAGGCTCCTTCTGCGGTGTGAAGTCTGTCCATGATCTTTAGAGAAAATAAGTGTCTCTTCTGATGATCTCTTGCATGTATGTAAGCTGCTCAGCATAAATATGAAGTTGCCCAGTGTGTTTCTACGTCCATTTCAATATAAATATATATACAATCAATATACATTATGTGTTTTTATATCAAGTCAATTTGGTTCGATGGAGTTTCTCTCGAGCAGCAGCAGTAAATATGAGACGGAAATAGTATAATTGATCTTGGTTTTAAAAACTAAAATTAGAATAGGTTTAAATTTTTAAAATCTATTTTCTTTTTTCTTTTTTTTTTTAATGCATCCTCCGTAAAACGACTAATCAAGGTAATGCTAGAACCTATTGTTCACTACGGGACTCTCATTTCAAGTAAATTTCAAGTTAAGAGTGTTCTATTGACTGGAAGAAAAAAAAATCCATAATTTTTTTCTTTTTATTGGAAAATCTATATCTTTTAAATAAATCAATTGTATGATTTTATACTAAACAATCTCACTATTTTATTTAACTTTTCTGTGGGGGCTCAACAACCATGTTAAATAAAAATAGAGGGTAAAATTTAAAAAATTTTAAGGGTTAAAATTTAAATAAAATAAAAGCACCTGAGAATGAAATATAAAAACTATAATAAATAAATCAAAATAATAAAGGTTGGTTTTGTAATTGTGGTCTTATTAAATTAATTAGTAATCTTTTGCTTAGCAAGCAAAGCAAAGCAAAGAATAAGTTGGCCAAAAACTAAAAGAAAAGTTAGGAACATTAATTTATGAATTGTTTACTATGTAAAGGTACCTATTGCATTTATTTTATTATTTTAAATTTTCTTGCTTTGTAAACATATAAAATTAAATTCTTCATGTAATCAGCGATCACTATTCCAGTTTGGAATGTGATAATGGAGTATGATGAGAGAAGAAACCCAAGAAATTTGATTTTTGAATATATTATTCCATCTTCATCTTGGACTCAAAATGTTGATTCTCATTCTTTGCTAATTGATCTTCCAGGTAATTTCTTTTTTCTTTTATCCCATGATTATATATTTTTACTTTTATAGTAAAACATGGGCTAACCGTATAAATTAACATTTTTACGATTCATTTAATTTGATTTCATCGAATTAAAAAAAAAAGTGAAATAGGAGAACGGTCGGTTTTTTCAAATCATGGGCTACGTATCTTATAGTCTAATAACATCTTCAATCCATTCTTGAAATTTTAAGAGTTTTTTTTAATTATTTTTTTATTTTTAATAAGAGCACCTTTTCTCTTTTAAATTTTGTATATATTGTTAACGGTTACCAACGAACTTTTCATATGTAGCTCTTTATTTTCAAAATTTCTCATAATTATTTACTAATTATCCATATCCATAGTTCATTATTTGTAGCCGTAAAAGTCTTAAAACACTTTATAACAATTGTAATAAACTAGCATGAGGCTACATATTGTTAAATATTATAAATATTTTATTAAAAATTTATTATTTTTCTATTATGATTAAAATATTTTTTAGAAAAATAATTATTATATTAAGAATACAGTCATGTCACATTGTAATACTCCTATATTTCATTAAAAATAATTGTCTCCATCCCCAAACAAGAATAGGTTTTGTTATTTTGTTCAGTCATATAACAAAAAATATATGCTTTTTTTTTTGGATGGAATCCAAATAAAATAATTAATATTTTTTTATGGGATCCATATAACATCAACTTTGACCCACCACACAATATATCTCTTAATTTACATGCAAAATGTAACTGTAAACGTATATCTTATTTTGGAATGGGTGGAGTTCAAATTAATGATTGAATGGGTGGGTCTACCCACCTTCATCTTCAAGACTCAAGCCATAATAATTTTAACAATTTTCAATCCTTCATCCTAATTTTGCAACAAATAGTGAAACATGTATAAGGACTAAAGATAGGTTTATGGATAATTTTTTCATTAGGTGAGAGCGATGGCCTGGATTTTCGTTAATTATCATTGCTAATGACAAATGGATTTATCTTAATTACTTACCTATATTAATAATTAAGAAGTTTAAATATACACCTGCTTCAATTTTACTTACTTTTATTATGAAACACAAATATAAGTAAGTAGAATGTTTATTCGGAGATTAATATTTATGACTCTTAACTTAGAATGCACCCTGAAAATCTAAACATTAAATTAGATTTTTATTTAATTCTAATCATAAAATTTAATTAAATTAAATACTCCAATTAAAAATAAATTAAGTAATTACTCATACTCTAATTTTTAATTTATAGATCATATGGTATGCCGGTGTATCGGATGCATTTCAGAATTACCTATAAATATTTTGTGGATTATAAAATGTAAATATATATAAAAAAAAAAGAAAGAAAAGAATAATCATGTTGTTAACGGATATGAATCGTATAATTAAGGGAATCAACCCATTATAAAGGTTTAGAATTAGTTAAAAAGAGCTTTTCATTCATAGATGATAGATTTGGTATGGTCTCACTTAATTGATTCTTAGATATATTCCATCTCTCCTATTAATACACACATTTTATAAAAAAATAAAAAATTTAAAAAAAATCTCACGTAATAATTTAATAAAAATGATTTTGTAGCTAGGATGATGTAAAGGAGAGAGATTTTGAGTGAATTAGAAACGGTACTTTATATTAAAATTTAGAGTCCAATAAGATTGCATCTATGAATTATGTATCTGACGATTTTAATAGTTAAATTTATAAATTTTAATTTAATATTCATTATTAAATAAGATAAAGTTATTTTAAAATTTTTAAAAATAACTACGTAACCGCACCCCATTATAAACATAAAAATCCTTGAAATGCAATTATTTATATATTAAAAAAATAATTTTACAAAATAGAGTAGATGATGAATCGAGACTCCCTCATAAAACATAATATTTTTTAATTACGTATTTACGTTTATAATTAATCCTTTCCTTAATTTAATTAAGGGTTCGAGAAGGAAGAAGTGAAGATTCGAGCAGGTAATAATGGGCAGTTAATAGCAAGTGGAGAAAGGCAAACGAGTGACAACAAAATAATTTATTTCCACCAATCTTTCGACGTGCCACCTGGATGCCACGTGGATGACACGAGTGCTATCTTAGAGGATGGCATTTTTAACATCACTTTTCCCATACAACATCATCACATCCCACAATTTCAGACAGATCCAACATCTGTTTTGGACAAAAATGAAATCCAAAACATCAACAATCAAAACGAAGACGACGAAGACGACTCTAAAAGAAGCCTATTAGAGAAAATATCGAGAAATATAAAGAAAAATAAATGTATTATTGTGATGGCTTTCTTAGCATTTTCATTCGGTGTTGTTGTATCTCATCGTCGTTGCAAGCAAAGAGTAAAAGATCCGAATAAAGGATGATTTTTTTTCTTGCATTTTATGATGATGTATTTAAATTAAATCAAGTTATAGAATTATTGGAGTATTTAAATTAAGTTCTGTGGATAGTATATGTGTACATTAATCTTGGTAGAATTTATCTTTGTGGATGAGGGGCCAAAAAGAATATCTCATAAATGAAATTAAATAAACTTTATATCTTCCAAGGATCAGATTCCGAAACAAGTCCACTAACTTAGGAAGAATCTTCTTGTTTGCATGAAATTAATTTAATTATTCAATTTAAAAAAAAAAATGCAAACATGTAGTATAGTTGAAGCCACAAAAGAATCAAAGAATAATAGTCATGAATTGTGATGTGAAATTATGAAAAATAAAATAAAATTATAGGATAAGTATTGCCATATAATTCCTCTAATGAATTAGAGAAAAGTTATTGATGTTGTTACAAATAAATACTCCAAAAGAAAAATGATTGTGTTGCAAACTCACATCCTATAAATATAGGTTGGATTGGAATTTAATAATTATTTTTATGCCTTTATTTTTAGTAAAAAATAAGTTATAATTATTCATGAGAATTACAAAATTAGTTGAAATCCAATCATAAAGTTTGATTGAGTTTAAGATGTGAATGTAGTTAGTGATTATAATGAGCAAACTAAGTCCTAAACTGTAAATTTAGAATAATTCAATATATATATTTTTTTTAAAATTAAGAAAATTAATACTTAAGAGTTAAATCATGTAGCAAAGGTGCAATGTTGGCAAATGGGGTTTGAGGTGAATCAATAAATTAAAGAAGATGCCTTTTTTTCAAAAATGTTGCAGCAAACTTTTGACAAAAAGGAGGTGCCGAGTGGATATAAATCTGTGAAGAATATATCCCCTCCTTTCACCTCAAATCTGTCTGTTAAATAAAAATAAATAAATAAATAAAAATGCTTGTTGAAACTTCATTTGCTCAAATATATATGTAGTGGCATTTGCATTAGTAAGCTATAATTGTTTTGAATTTGAAAAAAAATTTAAGTTTTAATTTGATTTGATCAGTAAATTATGGTTGATTTGAGTTTTCAAATTAAGTTTTGGTTTACAAAACTATTGTTTAGATTATAAAAAAAAAGCGTTACATATATCTACAGACACTATTAATCATCAACACCCTTATACATTTTCTGTTCAAATAATAATCTTACTTTTTTTTCTCATTTTAATTAAAATTTTTATATATTATTATACATCTCTTACATTCTCTAACTTACTACATCAAAACTAAAAACAGACAAAGATTAATGCTGATTTTCAAAACTCTTTTACTTCTAAGAAACATAACATAAATGAGTTGTAAAGAAAATAAAATATAAATTGAAACGAGAGTATTTAAAAACCAGTTCAATTTGAATCTTTTGTGGTCCGTACGCTTTTTGTATGACAATAATACATGGAACCAATTTCATATGAAACTTTTTGGTCCGTGTTTTTTTATAACTAATTATAATTATAATTTTAAATACTAAATGTTTGATTTAATTTAAATTTATTTTATAAATTAATGAATAATGTTAATTTATGGAGATAGAATTTTTTTCATTATTTCAAATGCAATAACATATGATTAATTTTCAATAACAAGAGAAACGTTGACGCAAACATTCATAGATTGCACTCGGTTTAATCAAAGAATTTATCTTTTGGCTGTTTGAAGATTATAATAATCCAACAATTAATCTTAAACCATAGTTAAATTAAAAATTGCAGTTAAAAGTACAATTATTAGCATAACTTCAGACAAAATCCAAGTCTACATCTGCACCCTTTCCAAACCAACAAACTTGATGTATACTTCTATTATGTAAATTTTAATTAATTAATAGAATCCACACAAGGATTTATTATTAACATGACAAATTATTACTCATTTAGAATACACAAAGATTCACTTACCTTTTTTTTTTTTTAACATTTTATTCATTAATTTAACATTTTTTTTTAAATTATCCAATTTATCCTATATTTTCTTGCATTATAAACCTAACTTTTTTTAATCCACATATCTAGGAATGACAACGGAATGAATATTATAGATACTTGGTCTACCTTACTTGAATCTTAATAGAGCGTGTATGAGTAATTCTAAACAGGTTTTGCGATGAGTACGAGTAGTTAAATAAATTAGGGTTTATGACAGATACAAGTAATTTCTCATTACGAATAATCTACTGGTGTTAGATAAATGGGTATGGATGGTAGGGGTATCATAATAAAAAAAAGTTTAATCGGGATGAGTGCAAATACGAATAGTTGATATTTAAACATAAGTGGGTACCCTGTCCGTTTTCATCCCAACTTGTCCAATTACAATAAAATAAAAAATAAAAACGTGTAAACATTGTGGTTGTGATTCTCCTTCGTCCTATTATACTCTATGTTTACTTGGAATTTAATTAAGGATGTACTACAATATTTGTATAGTAAACTTAATTCACAAGAGACTAATACTGATAACATAGAAAACACTTATGTAAATATTGTGAGACTAATCATGCTAACATAAAAAATATTTATGTAAATCGGGTCTTAACTCTTGTTGTTTTTTACAATTGGCCGATTCAACAGTTAAACATGAATAATGCATTTCTTCATGGTGACATTGTGGATGATTTATATATGAAGCAACCCCCGGGTTTGAAAATGGATCTGATCTTGTTTGTAAGCTTTCCAAAGC
Organism: Pogostemon cablin; assembly: GCA_023678885.1. Taxonomy (NCBI): domain Eukaryota; kingdom Viridiplantae; phylum Streptophyta; class Magnoliopsida; order Lamiales; family Lamiaceae; genus Pogostemon; species Pogostemon cablin. Next base: position 4,652,010 of record CM042960.1, on the reverse strand, counting down.
CATTTATGGGCTCAAACAAGCTTCGAGGGCTTGGTTTTTCGAAGTGTTCCTCTTTTCAATCTTATTATACGGATAGAATTCAAATTAAATGATAGTTTACAATGTAAATTCATGAACCCGATGCTAATTCAATAAAGATAGCCAGAGTTATGAAATTGTGGTGTAAACTGTAAACACGAAGTCGTGACCAAGAACCTCAATTGAGGACCCCAAATCCTAAGAGGTGGTACAAAACCAAAAGTGGGAGAGATAGAGAGATAAAATACTCCATCAAAAAAGCCACTTAGCTTCATCAGAGAGAATGGAATCCAATCTCTCTCTCTCTCTCTCTCTCTCTCTCTCTCTCATCACAGTGCACCAACAAAAAACTAACATTCACTCCTCACACTATTTTATGGAGTACTACTATACTACACAAATTGTTTATATTATTATAATTATTGAAATTTAATACTAATGTATATATTGGGTTTATTTTAATGATTATGAAGTGTGAGTACAGGCAGGACATTCCCACCATTTCTACTCACAGCTAAAAGGGGCTGTAGAAAATCAAGAAAATAGATTATAGCAGTAGAATTTCATCAAAGAATATTGGAAGAAATTAAAGCATCTCACAATTCCAACTGTATAACAAAGACTCACCACTATGAACCAATGACGATGTCTTCCGACCACCCTCCGCCGCCCTCCGACCAGCCAAAGCCTCCCACCACCGTGCGGAAGCTCATTGTGGAGGTGATCGAGGCGCGTGACCTCTTACCCAAGGATGGGCAAGGGAGCTCCAGCCATTATGTTGTTGCGGATTTCGATGGGCAAAAACGTCGAACATCTACTGTGTAGAGGAATCTTAATCCCGAATGGAATGAGGCGTTGGAGTTCGTCGTTTCCGATCCGAAAACTATGGAGTTCGAGGAGCTCAATGTGGAGGTTTTCAATGATAAGAAGCTTAGCAATGGAAATGCGAGGAAGAATCATTTTCTGGGGAGAGTGAAGCTGTATGGATCGCAGTTTGTGAAGAGGAGTTGGTTTATTTTACGCTGGAGAAGAAGAGCGTGTTCAGTTGGATTAGAGGAGAATTGGGTTTGAAGATTTATTACTATGATGAGATTGTGGAGGTGGTCCGGAACATGTTGGATGCGGACTCACATAGTTGGAGCATGAGGAAGAGCAAGGCGTATTGGTTCCGAATCGTGGCTGTCCTAGCTTGGGCGGTCGGGTTGGCGAAATGGTTGGATCATATCCGGAGGTGGAGGAATTCGGTTACTACGGTATTAGTCCATGTTCTATACTTGGTCCTAGTATGGTTCCCGGACTTGATCGTTCCAACCGGATTCCTCTACGTGTTTCTAATAGGTGTTTGGTATTATCGGTTCAAGCCAAAAATACCCGCGGGTATGGATATCAAACTCTCTCAAGCAGATATGGTCGATCCGGACGAGTTAGACGAGGAATTCGACACATTCCCAAGTTCAAGACCGCCCGAAGTCATCCGACTTGGGTACGATAGGTTAAGAATCTTGGCAGCTAGGGTCCAAACAGTGTTGGGTGATTTTGCAACTCAGGGTGAAAGAATTCAAGCCCTAGTGAGTTGGGAGGGACCCTAGGGCCACAAAATTGTTCATTGGATTGTGTCTTGCAATAACTATAATTTTATACGCCGTGCCGCCCAAAATGGTGGCGGTGGCCCTCGGATTCTACTTCCTCCGCCACCGATGTTCCGGGACCCAATGCCTCCAGCCAGTTTGAGTTTTTTCAGAAGGCTTCCAGGGCTGTCTGATAGGTTACTATAGTGTAGTTGAAAAATGATTGTAAAATTTGCAGAAATTGTGGAGTGGTGGGGAAGAATTTTGAGGCACCTTTTTAGGAAAAGGGCATTCATTCATGTAATAACCTTGGAGCAAGTGAAAAAGTGGAGATAATTGGGACTTTTTTTTTTTTTTGTGGCAATTCAGTTCATTGACTAATTATTGGTCTTGGGATTAAAGTAGAAGATATTTGGAGCATTGGTTTTTATTGATGGAGATTTTTATGTAATTTTGTCCCCAAAAGTATAGACAACTATTAGTTTTCATTTCTATAAATAAATAATTTATGGAGATATGTGATCTTGATCTTGATTTTTACGTCATATTGAAGAGGGATCAGAACAAGAAATGGTGAAATCAAACCATTGGTAATGAATGAATGCCAAAATTTTGTTGAGAATGCAGAAAAGTAGGGAATTAGGCATATCCATCAAGCCATCAGTTTCCAATGTATTTTTGTCCACTGTTTTATTTCAGCAAAGTATAAAATAATCACTAATTTTGGAGCTTATTTCAATTTTCTTCATCACCTGATCAGAAATATCCCTCAAGGGCCAAAGATTGACAAAATTTTTTGTCAGGTTACTTCATGTTTTGATGTTCATCGTCGTAGACGATAACATTCATCATTTTCCTCTCAAATTCAGGTGAATATGAACCAATGGCAATGCAGCAGAAACCAAAGAGACGAAGAAGCCTAAAACGAAAGAGGAAGATAAACTCACGACTGAGGATGAGGGCGACGAGGAGACGAGTAATGACAAGGAAACCAAAGTTCAGTATACAAATGAGACGAAGAAGAAGAAGAATACGAATCCTGAAAATAAGAAGGATTTCCTGCAAAAATGAAGATTTTGCAACTTGAGAATGAACATATTCTATAGTAGATTAACAAATAAGCTGAAAACATGCTATACTCTTATGTAGAATACGAGCAATTACACTTAGAAACTTCATATGTATATATATGTAAATATAGTATATAAAAACATCCCATGTACAATCCAAGCTTTTGATTGATATATCCACAAAACAAAGTACGAAAAACCAACATTTAACACCACCATGAAATGTAGATAAGTTTTATGCAGACATTCACTCTTTTAAGACAACCGAAAGACGTTAAACTGGATGCGTTGAAGCCTGAAGAAGTCCGTCTCAAATCTGGGAGGCCACATCACGAACAGCACCTGGTCCATGTGGAATGAATACGGCAGAAGACTTGGACGTGGCGCCAATTTCCTTCATAGTGTCGAAATATTGAGTGACTAGGACCATGTCCATAACATCCTTGGCAGTGGTTCCCGGCACATTGACTGAGAAGCCCAGGACGCTGTCCCTTAATCCATCCACAATCGCCTGACGTTGACGAGCAATACCCAAACCTGATAGGTACTTGGCCTCGGCTTCACCTTCAGCTCTCTTGATCTGCAGAATTTTTTCTGCTTCTGCTTTTTCATTAGCAGCCACCCTCAGCCTAGCAGCTGCAATGTTGAAAACGATTTATGGATAATGATACGATGTTTTCATTAGATGGTCGTTAATTGATACTCCAACACACTTTACCTGCATTGATCTCGTTCATAGCTCTCTTGACATGCTCGTCTGGTTCTATGTCGACAATTAGTGTCTGAACAATTTCATACCCGTAAGCAGACATTGCCTGCATAAAAGGACGAAACGAATCAACTCCACATGATATACGGTTAGCATCACTAAGATGTGTCCATTACCTTCTCCAGTTCATCTTCGACAGCCTTTGCAATTTCATTCTTCTGCTCAAAAGCATCATCCAGATTGAGTTTTGGAACACTAGCTCTTATAACTGCATTAAGGAAAATCAGAAACTTAGTTAAACATCAACTAAAATTTCGTTTTTCGCAAGTGAAAGAACATAAACATAATTACCATCAAAGACGTAGGCCTGAATTTGACTTCTTGTGTTGCTGAGTTTGTAAAAAGCATCGTTCGCCTTATCTGCAAGGGCTCGGTACTGAATTGATGCCACAACGTTTACGAATACATTGTCCTGAACAAACCAGTTTTGAATACGTTGGTCAGTATACATTAAACTATTCATAACAACCAAGTAACATTCAAGGCCAAACTCCATATCTTCATAATATCAAAGGCACACCAACGAGTTAGCTAGCACGTTCTACGCATAAAAATTGCAAACAGAGATGAACATCCACACAATTTTTGGAAGTCATTCAAAAGAAGACTAGTTAGGACAGACAAACCTTCGTCTTGGTTTCACATTTGACATCCAACTGCTGCAACCGAAGCGAGAGATGGCCAGCCAGTTGGCTTCCAAGAAACCAAGGCAAACAGTGGCACCCTGGCTGCAACACATCATCAAATTTACCAAATCGCTCCTTTATAGCAACTGTAGATTGATCCACTTGTACACAGCATAACAAGTTCCCCATTTCCTACACAAATTCCTGGAAAACTTTAGTCAAAAGGAACTCTCCATAAGAACCTAAACACACACACACACCCCCCCTCCACCCACCCACCCCTCAAGAGTTTTCCATTCATCAAGAACACACTGTTAGAGTAAATCCATGAATCGAACACAAAACGAAAGATTTCGAACACAAAGACATGTAATAGAGATGAAATCCTTCTTCATGTACAATTTCAAGAAAAGGGTTTCCTCAAGAGTTTTCCATTCATCAAGAACATACTGTTAGGGTATGTACATGAATCGAACACAAAACGAAAGATTTCGAACACTAAGACGCGTAATAGAGATGATATCCTTCATCATGTACAATTTCAAGAAAAGGGTTTATCAAAACCAAATATTTTTCCATAACCCACCTCCAAAATCTCTCAAATTCACAACACTGTCAACACACATACCAAAATATGTTATATAATGATACTGAATTTGAAGAGCGTAAAAACAACCACAATCCAGAAATTAAAATAAAACCCATAGAATTGTTCAAGAAGAACCCCAATTCTCACCAACCCAGAATCATTACAAACACAAAATCAAATTCAAACCACTCAACAGTAAGATTCATCCAGCGATATAAGAAAAAACCCAGAGAGGGTAGACTTACAGTATGCAGTGTGATTCTTGGCAAACGAATATGAGTTGGCTGAGTGAAGATCACCCGCCCCTAGAGTTCATGAGTCGTGCTAATTAATTAATTAAATAAAATTAAATTAAAACTTGGTAAAGATCACCCGCCCCTAGTATTTGCGGAATCGATCTGTATTTAGATATTTACGAGTTTTTCGGATTAACTTAGACGTTCGTTGAAACACTGGATTAGTTGTAATAAAAATTAATCTGCCAATGATTAAGGAATAAACAGTTTTTAATTATTAAACTAAGTATTTATTGACAGTTACTTATATATTATTGCACCTGATGCATCACCATTCGGCTGGTTTATTTGTATTTTATAATAGAGTATAGTTATATATTTATAATTATGATTCTTGATAAATTTTATCTTAATGAGTTATAACCTATTTTATTTTGGGTAGGTCTTGCATGATCGTCTCACGTGAGACCATTTTTTACTTTTTAAAATAGTTACTCCCTTCGTCCCACAACAAGGAGTGCATTTTACTATTTTCGTTCGTATCAACACAAGATGTGCATTTCTATTTTTAGTAAAAGGGACCCACATAAATTAATTTTTTCTCTCTCCATAACCTCACATTTCACACTAATACACCTACTTAAAATATTATTTCTCTCACCTCAACTACCCCCAACTACCCATTAAATATTATATCCCTTAATCTACGTGCAAAAAAGTTCCGCCACTCTTGTTGTGGGACGGAGGGAGTATTACTTTCGTTATAAAACATTATCACTTTCGCTATTAAATGTCATTACTTTTTATTTATAAAATAAATTGTTCATGAAATAACATTATCATTTTTCATTAATTTATTATTATTTTCCTTAATAAAAATTATCACTTTATGATCATCTCACGTAAGGACTTATATAAGACGGTCTCACACAAGCCTTTGTCTTTTATTTTTTATGAGTTATCTATTTTATTTTAGAGTATAATTATATATTTATAATTATAATTCTTGATATATTTTATTTTAATAAGTTATAGCCTATTTTATTTTGGCAAAAACTTATGTGCACCCGGGTGCATGGACCACACTCTGTGCGCATTTAGAATTTTTTGTTAAATTGTGTATCCTTTAGTATAAAGATATGTACCTTTTATTTTCTAAAAAAAATATATTAATGAAAAATGTATACATTTACAGCAAAATAATATATCCTTGTTAATTAAAGTGTATATCATTTAAAACAAAATAATATACTCTTACTTATAATACTAAATTCTAAAGGCACACGGTGTGCCACAGGAACACAGTAGCCTCACTTTTTTTTTATGAGTTATAGCCTATTTTATTTTCATGGTGTATTCCACAATAATTAAATCTTTAAGAAGGTTATATGTATTAATGGAGTTCAACTTTCTATTATTAGAAAGTAAGATGAAAAATAAGGAAAAGATTTTTTTTAATTATATCGCTATGTATAATGACTTTCCTGAGATGAAATTGATAATATTTGGATTGAAAAGTAATAATAATTTATAAATTATTTTATAAATAATTTATAATATAAATAAAAAATATAATAATTTTATAGAAAAATAATAATACTTTACTTTCTTTTTTATTTTCACCTTTAGTTAGACAAGGAGATTAAGAAAAGATTGATTTTAGAAGGTGTTATAATATGTTTTTAAAATAAATAAATGATAAAATTTATTAAGTGTTTGGAGTAATTTTTTAAAAAAAAAATAAAACGTACGGAAGAGGGTAATTCCTACAATCTTTTTACTTTTTTATAAGGTAAAAACTTGTGTATAACAAACAAGACGTAATTAGTGAAAATAAATGAAGCAAAGAGTGTAATCTATCTATCTATACATATGTAAAAGCAAAAATCTAAAATCTATTTTTATTTGCAATATTTTTAATACTTTTGATCTCAACCATTAACTAAATGATATACTATTTTTTTAATTCTTTAATCAATAATATAAGTTTGGTAAATATTGGAGATATTTTTGGCATATTTGACTAATTATAAATGAATATACTTAATTTTCAATCAATATATAAATCAATATTTAATTGATTTATTTTAATCTACATAATTTTTATTTTTTGATGATTTAATTTTCAAAGAATAATTATTTATATAACAAAGAATAATTTTAAAAAATAAAATTTAAATATAAACATAATTTACACAAGACTCACTCATAATTTTAAGTTATATTTTTTTTGACAATTCTCTTTACGGAAAAAATATTATAAAATTATTTTTACTATGAAATTAGGACTACTTTTTTAAGTATAACGTAAGGTTATATTATAATATAAGTGAAGGTTATTTTTTTTAAATTAATATTTAAATTGATGCTTTCAATTGGAGTAATTCTGTGTAGTTTAAATATTAAACCTCCGAACGTTAAAATTAACTTTTTTCAAAAATTACACTATAATATATCCGATTGAATACAAGCAACTCTATGGTGTAATACTCCACCTCGTAGTGGATTGAAGAAAATGTAACGTTATAATTAATAAAATGTAATAATATTTCGCGTAAGGTGAGATAGTATATGCAAATGTTTATACACATTCATGCGTGTTGTGCTCCATTTGGAATGACGTGGTAACGTCACAAGGACGAAGATTTCCTTGTTCATTCTTACATTATTAATTTGACATTATTAATAATATATTTAATCGGTCACAATCAACGCGTTTTTGCCATCTTTGGAATTACTATTAACTTATTTATTTATTTTTCTTTTATGTACAACTCAATTATCAGATTTAATTCTCGTAATTAATCATTCCGACTGAGCACATTTAATCAAATGTTATATGACAATAAAACATATTAATCAATTAATATTTTGTGTAAAATAATTTTATTCTGATTTTTAATAGTATATAAATGTATTAAATATTTGTTTAATTCGCTAAATAGAATGTAAATAGAATGGAATGTGCTACTGAGTCAACTTAGCAAAGTCAATTAGAAAAGGAAAAAAAATGTCATTTAATTTTTCATTTTAATCAAATTTCTTAACTTTTTGAAATGGTTTTTTTTTTAAGTATAATAAAGTAGAATGCATGTGATTTGTTAAAAAAGTGGATATTAATTTTTAAAATTAATGAGTAATTTTAAAGGTTGGGATTAAAATCCTATACTATTTTTTGGGAGATGAAATATTTTATATAAAAAAAAGAAATTCATGGAAAGAATAATAAATTTCATAAATAATTATATTTATCAGTCAAATTGAATATTTCTTGAATAATTGATCATGTTACGGATAAAAAATATATATCTTTTTTATTTAAAAAAAAACTTTACCATGAAATAGATAAGACTTACTACTTACATGTAACCGGTTCAATAGCGGCTTCCACATCGTCGGCAGTGACCAGCCCCGACACGGTTGTGAGCGGCGTCGCCACCACCGACGGCGACAGGCAGTTGACCCTTATCCCATGCACTCCCAGCTGCAAACTCGCCGTCTTCATCAATCCCAACACCGCATAACGTACTCCGTGTGCGTCACCCCAATCGCCGTCGTGATCCCGCTCCCCGTGCACACTATTGACCCCTTAATTTTCAACTCAATCATGTTTCGCGCCGCGTGCTTCAGGCACGCCGCCGTCCCCCGGCCGTTCACGCGCATGGTGCGGTCGAACTCCGAGAAGTCGAGGTCCGGGATGGAGAGCCTGAGGCCGCTGCAGGTGCCGGCGTTGGCGAACATGATGTCCAATCCGCCGTAGGTTTTGGCGGTCCATTCCACCAGACACTTCAGTTGCTCCTCGTCGATGATGTCGCAGTGGACGTAGCTCCAGCGCTGTGACCCGATGGATTCCACCACGGAGCGGCCCCTTTTCTCTTGGATGTCGGCGATGACCACCGCACGTGCGCCGAGAGCGGCGAAGTGGTGCGCGGTGGCCTCGCCGAAACCACTGACGCCGCCGGTTATTATAGCTACTTTGCCGGCGAGCTTTTTCTTATCACTCATTGTGATTATATTTTTTTGAGATATATTAAATGCTTAAAGAGACGGATATATATACTTTTTTTTTTTTACTATTGAAATAGAAAGAAGACTTTTTTTCATTGTTAATTTGTTTATATTATTATACTTTTCATAACTAATTCTCATATAACTTTTTCTAAATATTCATTTCACTATTTCTGTTCGCTTCAAAGATATCAATTTTCTTTATTTAGTAAAAAAGTACATAATATGACCCACAACTTCCCTCTAATACAACTATCCACTTTACCTATAATAATAATACTCCTTAATCCACGTGCAAAAAGCAAATAAAGACCTTAGAATTGTCCACGTGCAAAAAGCAAATGAATATTTTAAAATCGGACAGAGGGAGTACATTTTCAAAATAATTTATTCTTCACAATAATAACATTCATACAATATTTCAATCGCAAAAACTTGTGTATCCTGGACAAAAATTTTTACTAAAAATTCTTGTGTTCTCATGGGAACACTGGAGACCAACTCTATTTCAATATTATAAGAATAACACCTTTTACTATTTTATTATGACAAAGGTTCATGTGAGACTATCTTGTATACACTTTCGTAAACAGATAAAAAGTGATATCATATTAATAAAAGTATAATAATGCATTAAACTATTTAATAAATAATATATAAATTATAACATACTAGTATTTAAATAGAAGTACTTCACTCGTCATTCTTATTACATTTATTTATTATGTAAAATTGATAGAAAAGTTATTGATTTGTTGGTAAATTTTTTTAATAGTAAAATTTGTTTTTTTTTCTTTTTTTAAAACAAGTGAGGATTCATTTATTAGGTGGAACACTAACAAAAGTCATTGAGAATGTCATCTACAAAAATAGTAGTGGGCTCAACCTAATAATAGGGATTAACACTTGCGAAATTTGAGCAATACAATGTGTGAGCAATACAATGTGTGAATGTATTACATCATGAGGAATAAGTGAACCAAAAAAGATAAGTTCGGTGAGAGAAAAACTATTTGATATGTAGTACTATCATCTTATAAAAATAAATTTACACTTTTTATTTTTGTCCTTTCCATAAACAAATTTGTAGCCCCAAGTAAGAAAATACACACAAATAATTAACTCCACAACACACTTTAATTTCAAATTTGTCATCTCTTTACAATTCACATAATTTACTTTATTACTCAATTACCTAAAAATATCAAACTACCCCTAAAACTATAGCAAAAAAACTTTTTTTTAAACTTCGTATTTATAATAACCATGAATTTCTCTTTGGAACTGATGTAATAGTATTGAACACCAAATTTTATTTATTTTTTATTAATTTTAAATTCCCCCTTAGTATGGATGTAGAGTGTGGTGAAATTAATGGAAGATTGCAAGTTGCAGCTACCAACTTGTACAACAGTACTTCAAAATTTTCAATTTTAACATTCCTAACGTGTACTCTTTAATTAAAAAAGATGGCAAATTCCCAATATAATTTAATTTATCGTAGAGTAAAGTTTACCAAAGAAAAAATCGTCGAATTTAATCAGTGAATAAATCCGTTGACTGTCGTTATTAACAATGAATGCTACCTCGTGAGTTGAATGTGCAACATCTATTCATTGAATGCCCCAAAGCACAAGAAATTTGGGCAGATATTCTAGCATGGATAGGTTTTTATGGACCGCTACCTCGTGAGTTGAATAGGAACATGATGGTATTCACTAATCTCCATTAGAACAACAACAAGGTATGATGATTTGGTCATGCACAATTTGGACAATATGGAAAAACAGAAACAGGTAGATCTTTCAGAATGTTGAGCCGAATACTCGAGACACAATCGAGGAAGTAAAAATCCGATCTTGGAATTGGTTATGCATGAAAAATAATAGTATCAAATATGTAAGCTTCTCAATGCGGATGAGAGAGAGTATTTCTATTATATGTTATAATTGTGATTTGTCAAGATTTTTATTTCCAATTTTGTACAAGATAAATCTCTTAGCTTTATATTTATTTTAATAAAATGCATTTACCTGATAAAAAAAAAAACAATGAGTTACCTAAAAAATAAAAATAAAAATCTAGTTATTTATTGATGGCATTCGAAAAACATAAAAAATGTGTGTTTGTGCACTGATTTTTTTTTATAAAAACGTAAAAACATAAATTTTAAGAGAGAAATTTCAGCAGAATATTTTAAAGCACACGAAATATAGATAGGTGTTAGGTACATTCTTATCCCACATAACTCTTTCATAAAAATTATATTAAATATTTCAATTCAATTCTTTTTATTGATTTACAATTTTTATTCTACACTAATTTACAATATTTACATCTTCTAATTATTTATCTGGTCACAACATGAATTTAAAAATGATAACAAATAACAAACTCTCTCCAAATTATTACGAAATCTTCCAAACTCGCTGATCAAACTTTACCTCGAGATCATATTACAAAAATATATTCTTTCAGAAGTAGCACAAGTATAACAAAACTAATAAAACCCTATCATTTTTTTAACAAAACTCTCAACAAGCTTTCAAGTGTATAAAATGAGGTAGAAAGAATAATGATCTATAACCATATACTTATGAATTATCGAATCTTAAATCAATGTATCTTCAATCAAACTTAAACCATACTCCATCAATCCAAAATAAAATTAAACCTTTACTTATCATTTTGTTTGTAGATTAAAAAGTTAGTTATTTTTAGAGTTATTTTTTTTTAAGTAAATAAAAAATAAATATATTAATTAGTATTAATATTTTTAAATAAAGAGCTTATTTTGACGTATTTACCATACCAATTGAAGAATACGAAGAAAAATAAATATAAAAAAGGATGAAAGTGAAAAATGTGAAAACTTCTAGATTGGTATACTCATGTTTTTTAAAATCCTTTATTTACTCATTTCTTAAAAGAATTAAACTTTATCCTTAATTTAATATTCACCCGTCTCACACTTATGTTCACACTTTCTGTTTTTGTCCGTCCCACATTTATCTTCACCACTCAAAAAATGAAACTTCACATTAATAAACAACCTCAAAGGTTATCTTAATTTCAAAAATATCACTCTCACCTAACACACATAACATACTTTATAATTTATTTATTACCTAAAAATACCACAATACCCCTCAAAAGTCAATAAAATTGGTCAAAAAGCAACTTTTCTTAAACTCCGTATCTACAGTGTCGGCAAACATAAGTCCAGGACGGAGGGAGTATTAAAATACTGAAAATAAATAAGTGAGAGACCCAGGTTCGATTTCTATTAGAAACGAATTAGGAGGGGAGATGTAAAGAACATTGGAAAAGGGAAAGTAAGGGTGTTTGATGTATATTAACTATTAACTATACTAACCATTAATATTTACCGATAAAAAAAAATTAAAATACTGAATAAACAAGAACACAAACATGTTAGGCAGACATACATACACACATTCTCAGTGAATCAAAAATATTACATTCACACTCCAGTGAATGAAATTTACAGTTCTACATAGAGAATAATCATGTCAAATCCATGGATTAAACACATCCCAAAAATTAATTAATTAATTAAAAATAAAAAAGAAACACTACATAAGTACACAGGATTCATCAGCACTTATCCGAGTGAGACTCGTAGAACTCACTGATGCAAGGAGACATGACTTCTTGTTCCAAGAACTGCAGTACCTGCTGCATCGTCGGCCGCTCGTCCGGCACCGCATCCGTGCAACGCCCCGCGATGTCCACGAGCACCTCTACCGTCTCCGCCTCTGCGTCGCTGCACCTTCGATCGACTATGTCCTCGAGTCGATCCTCCCGTAAAAGGGTGTTCATCTGATCACAACATAATACATTTTAGGATACACTACTTAAAGCGGCTCATGTGGTATGAATAAATGAAGCTGGAGAAGACATGCACTCCGCTTTGGAACTGAAATTAGGAACCGGAACCGAACCAGTGCTAAGGCGGTTCCAAACCGGCAGTTCCCGGTTACTTTAAAACAATTTAAAAAAAAGAAGGGAAAACCGCCGGTTCCGGTTCCATAAATTAGGAATCAGAACCAAATCGGAGAATGTCCGGTTTCAGTTCCATTTTGGCCGGTTTTGGTTAAAATGTGCATGTTGGATGGAGTGGTTAATATAAACTTACCCAACCAACAACGTTTAATCCCCTCTTAACAAACGTTGGATCAGTTGGCCTTTTACCAGTCACAAGTTCTAACAGCAACACTCCAAAGCTGTACACATCGGATTTCTCAGTAGCCCTACCACTCTGCAAGTACTCTGCATGGACAAGTGAACCGTGCATGAATGCATGCAAGTGTAAGATGAGCTCGGTCGTCGAAGAAAAACGGAGACGAACCTGGAGCAAGATAGCCGAACGTGCCAGCTACGACAGTTGTGACATGAGCATCCTCATCGACCAGGAGTTTAGCAAGACCGAAGTCTGAAACATGAGGCTCGAGGTTCTCATCGAGGAGTATGTTGCTCGACTTTATGTCACGATGAATGATCTTCGGAGAGCAGTCGTGGTGCAGGTAAGCTAGGCCTCGAGCTGAGCCAATTGCTATTCTTAAACGAGCATTCCAGTTCAGCAACCGTTCTTCGGACAAATTATCTGTAGACTTCGTAAAACTACGTAAATAAATAGCGAACGAATCATTTTCACATCATATTGGAGTTCTTTAGAAAAGAAACATACCATGCAATAGATAATCTAAGCTTCCCTTTGCTAAGTAATCATATATGAGAAGTTTTGCTGTAGGAAGCCTGCAGTAACCTCTTAGGTTTACTAGGTTTATATGTTTGATGCTGCCTAAGATTTCGAGCTCCCTCTCGAACACTTGATCTGAACCTTCCCTTGTTCGATCAATCTTCTTAACAGCAAAAGTTCCACAATCATTCATAACCATTCTGTAAACAGTACCAAATCCCCCAGCTCCAACAATGTCTTCTCCATCAAGAGACTCGATTTTTTCCACGAGCTCGCAAGAAGGATAAGGAAGATCACCATGGAACGTGATCAGTTTTGCTCCTAAACATTCAAGAATAATGTAGGTAATAGAAAGAAGAACACAAGGAGATCATTTGAAGAAAATCGAAAGAGGTTTAAGTTCTAACTTGGTTCCTGATGGGTTGGTTTTTTCAATTCAGTGTATCGTTTAACAGCACTTTCCTTCTTCGCCAGCAACCAAATCAAAAGGGCAAGTACAAGTATTATTCCAAAGCCTAATGCAGATACCGCACCGATCACAATGCCTTTGATAGTATGGGAGGATCGTTTATGCACTGTTGACAACAGAAATTTCAAGTTACTTTGAGTGATATAACATTCGAGTAGCATTTTGTACTTCTCTTACAAGCAATACCTGTAGCTTCATCGCTTTCAGCATGAGGAAGGACAGCAGGAAAACCAAGTGAGGTTCGACAAGGCTTGTTCACTTGTTGGCCACAAAGATCTAAATTACCAATAAACCTACACATACGCGATGAAGTTCAGACTGGTCTCTATATATTTGACACAACTAAGTGAAAGGTCAGACAATCGAGATTCTAATCACAATGTAAACCATCAAACGAAATGCTAAACACTTGAAACAGTCACAACTGATTTGTTTATATAATGATCTCAGAAATACTAAAATCAAAATATATTAACAAATGGATGCTGTCATGTTGAAATTTCAAAATAGGGAGATTTTCAAAGTTGAGAGAAAGGAACTTACGACTTGTCCTCAAACTTGCTTAACACACCGACATCCGGTATTTCACCAGACAAGAAGTTTGCAGACAGATTTCTGAATCAATTTGATCAATGCAAATATTAAAAGAGTTATCAATGAAGCAAAAGAATGCAAATCCAACAACAAAATTGTGTGACTTACAGATATGCTAGGCGTGTTAGTCGACCTAGAGAAGAAGGTATAGCACCTTTCAATGTGTTGCTTGACAAATCCCTACGCATGATCACATAGTTTTCAATAATCAATAAACCACTTGCAAAATGAAACAGACATTATGATTGGAAGACGAAAACGATCATAAATCTTACAATATAGTTAGCATGGAAAGGTTTGCAATAGTTGAGGGTATGCCACCTTGAAAATAGTTAGCTCGAAGATACCTAAGCATACAAATTATGTATACAAATTACATGTTGAAAATCAGCAAAAGAAAGCTTTATGTAAACCACAGAAAAAGGGTTTTCTCCATTTCCACTTACAGGGCTCTGAGATCAGAACATCTTCCAATCTCATTAGGAATGAAGCCATGAAGACTATTCTGATGAAGTGCCCTAAATTCAGAAAATAGAAAATACTTAGCATAATACACCAAGTATTAAACTTGAAAATTTCAACATTTAAGCATACTAATGAAAAAATATCTTACAATCTTTGCAATTTATCCAGTTTACAAATGCTAGGGGGTATAATTCCTCCAAGCTGCATATATGGCAGGTTTCTGAATCCACACAATAGAAAGTTTGTAACAATTGCAGATTAGATAAGCACAAAATTTATTAAAAATAACAGAAAAAATGTTACAAAAAGGTCATACTTACACAGATATCACTCTTTGGTCCTGTTGGCTGCAAGAAATACCAGTCCACTTACATGGAGTAACATCAGTATCTTTCCAATTACTCAGAAAGTTTTTACTGTCATTTAAACTGGTTTTCACTTCCAACAAAGTAATCCCTAAATATAATTCAAACACCAAAATTAAAGAACACATTAGAGCTGAAAGGCTGAATCTTTCAATGATAAAACATACATACCATCTGGAGTGAGAGCAAGTGAGCATTCCTTCAAAAGGGTTGTTGTGAAAGCTGCTAATAACACCAAACCTAAAACACCCATTTTCATTTCTAGATTAAAATGTGAAGTCAGTTGTCAAGAATATTCAAGATATCCCTAATCTTCCAGAAAAGGAGCTTCTCTCTCTCTCTCTCTTGTCTATCAAGTTCATGGAAGAATTTGAACCAAAAGAGGAAAAGTATTTCTTATGATTAAAAGTTGAAATCTTGGAAAGAAACAATGGTGGGGTTTTGAGTGTGGTTGCTGCTATAATTACAAATGTGCTTCCTTCAAAAATTCATAATTACTGCTCACAAGAACTGAACCAACAACCAAAATCAAACTCAGTCACCAATCTTCTCTCTCTCTCTGTAGTTAATTTCCCCTTTTGTTTCTTTTTCTTTAAACTCTGTTGTTGAAGTATGGTGCAAGATTCACTTTGAAACCGTGTAGGAATCCGTGCAGGGAAGCATAGCCGTTGTTAGTGTTCAAAAAATGGGAGATGTCAAGCGCGTGATGCCAATCGAGGGAGCAAGAGCGACCACGTGGAAGTGGATGAAGGGTGGGTGGTGGGTTTGTTGGTAAGGTTAGCGCGTGAGGTTGAGTCGCTTTGAAATGTGAAAAAGTCCACAGATGTTGCACTGCCCGAGTCTGATAGTACGCAGAAATTTTAAAGAAAATGTTGATATTGCTTATTATATCACGCGCGCAAATTTTAAAGAAAATGTTGATATTGCTTATTATATCACGCGCGCATCTAATGGCGTTTAAATTTTTTGATTCATGGAGCATTTTAAATTGTAAAAATAAACAGTATTTTCTTTTATTTGGCCCACCATCAAGGGTTCAATAGTGGAGCGGTTTGGATCACTTGATATATTTGGATGAAATCTTGTCCAGGATAAAAAATTCTCCACTAAGTAAGAAAATTTTTTCATCCTCCCCTCTGCCACTTAAGTTGTCAGTGACTTGTCCCCTTAAAATAAATATAGATTTAGATTTATTAAATTCACTTAATCCTACGTGGAGTATTCATTACTCCTAACACTCAAGACAAACATCACTCATTTTCATGGGGTCTTCTTGAGCCTTCGTTGGATTGGGGTGCATATTTCATTATATACTTGCGAAAATAATGATCAAATGAAAAAAATAAAATACATGAAAGTAACATCAAGAAATCACGTCTTGGATCGGATGCAACATGCTAAGAAATGCCGAACGTGAATGTTCGTTTGACAAGCTTGCATGCATGTGTTTTCCACTAGCTTTCACAGATATCAATCTCAACATCATCTGCTGGTTTTGGATGTGGAAGATACACCATTCCTGCATCAGGGTTTACTAATTTCCATCTGAAATTGAATGAAAAACTGATCATGTTCAATTTGTGCTCATTAATCTATAAATGGATATGATGTTTCTCAATAAAACTAGCATGAGACATGTAATGTTGTTTATTACCTGTATCCTACAACCATATGATGGAGCAAAAGAGCAACCTGTAATCGAGCCAGCATGTTTCCCGCACAGATTCTTGAACCTCCTCCGAACACTAGATATGATCCTGCCTTTGGTGGAACCTGAGGAATTTATATTTGAGTTTCGGTATAATATCGACAAGAACAGACTCGTGTTTTTCTTGACTTACATCCCATCTCTCCGGATTAAAGCACATAGGGTCTTCAAAATTTTCTGCACTCGTGTGAAGGTATCGAATCCAGCACACCACCTTCCAACCTTTAGGGATTCTACAGCCTGCTTAGCAATTCTCTGTCAGATGCATTGGAAACAAATTGAGATATCAATGCTTTCTACCTTTGTAATCAGCATCTTTGTTAGCAGTTCGGAAGATGAATGCTGCTATGTTGCCCAATCTAATTATTTCTTCCACCACCTAACGATACAGAGATAAAACAGCCGGTGAGATTAAACAGTACCGTTGTCCAGAAACTAAGACTGTATCTTAGCTTCAAGAACATGCAGAGTGTACCTTTTTCGTATACTTGCATGACTCAATATCTTCATATGTGATGAAGTCTCCTTTACGGGTCTTGCTTATCGCCATATGCTCTTCCTGCAAATAATAGTGTTGGTTAAATCTGATCTAACACAAAATGTCATAACGCAAAATCATGGAATTTACCCGGAGTTTCTTCAGAACATCTGGGTACTTAGCAAGGTAATAGATTGCCCACATGATGGCAAGAGAAGTGGATGTGTATCCTGCTACAAGAAGTGAGACAATATTATCAAGAATCTCAACGTCGCTTAACTGGTTACCCTCTTCATCCTTCATTTGCATTAGTCCTTCCATTAGATCATTTTTGGGCATAGCAGACTCACAATTCTTCCTCTTTTCCAACTCCTCTCTGAATATAGCCTCTGCTTTCTTACGACACTGCCAAATGTTATCCATTAATGTTCCATCATTTAGATGTTCATAACACGAAGCAATGATAATGTACTATTGATCACGTTCATTCAAATGTTTGTACTGAACGTGTCTCTGGATTAGCAATTACAAACCTTGAGGGCATAATTAAGAGCAGTTCCGGGAAAGTTAAGAGGATAAGCTCTAAATCCCTTGACCACACCCTTGTATAGCTCGTCAAGGGTATCCAAGACAAAGCCTGGCTCAAAGCTTGCAAAATACTTACCGATGTTTTCAAAAGTGACCTGCAATAAGAGACACCTTATTTCAACTCATGCCAACATATGTAATCCTCTAATCCTAACTTAATTACTTCTTATTATCTCATAATGAATTCTTAGTTCCTCAAGTGAGCTTGTTTTACCTTGTGGGCTTCTCCGAATGCTTTGATTCTACCTTTTTCAGACCATAATTTGAGGGCAGTGGTTATCCGAGGTTGCACCATGAGTGTGATCTTACGGAGTGCATCCGGCTGATTGATGGCCCTTACAACATAGCTCCTAACTCGGTCATGCGGCGCACCTTCTACAGCAACCAAAGATGTGCTTCCTACAAGGTCCACACTCGGCCATTTGAGTCGAAAACTAGACTCCGATTGCAACACAAATTTATTGGTAGAGGGGGTGCAAGCTATGATGGTTGGTGAACCAAAGAGGTGTGTTCTATACAGCCCATCTCCACCACCATACCTGATCAAATCACACCAGCATACCATAATGTGCAACCAGTTCTACCATAACTACAATTTATTCTAGATCAATCTATTCTGATCAAAAGCTACACAATTAATGGAGTTTCAAGTGACAATGTAAGATAAGAAAGAGATCGTACTTGTGGCGTTTAGCATTGATGAAGTCGTCAGGGCGGCGAAGAACCTTGAAGTACCAAAGAAACGACACCGTCTCCCCAAGAAACGGTAATCCCATGTACCCCGGGGGAAGCTTTGCTCCGTCACGCCGGAGATGAAACGGAAGAGCATACCAGAAGTCATTCCACCACCAGAGCAACGCTGCGAGTGCCAAACTCACCAACCCCAACAAACTTGTGGATTCCATTTCGATCATCTTGTTAGAAACTAGTAATACACCACAAACGTAAATCTTTTCTCGATAATTTGAACATTCAGGTGAAGCCCACCTGTAAATACGCTGCAGAAAATGATACCTGAGTGAATATTCTCTCGCCTTGAGGGAGCATAAAGACAAAGCTTGCACTAACTATGCATCGTTTGTTAAAGGTTTTTTTTCTTATTGGCATTTCGTCGAATAGGAAGGGGTGGGGTCGATCCAAAGGTGACGCAAAAAGGAAGGCTTCTTCGTTGTAATAATCAATGAGAATGACCATGGCAGAAAATGACAAAAAGCTCTAATTCAAAACTAATACTCTCCCCCCATCCCGCCCAAATGAAGTATTACTATTTTATATATAGTGGGTAGTTGTATTAGTAGTAAGTGGTGGACTATATCTGGGCCTTTTTTTGTAAATGTGGAAAATAAAGACTTTTGAATAAAATGTCTAATAGTAAAATGAGGACCTTTCGGTGGGTGGATGGAGTATATTCTTCAATTTTAAAAAAAGCAATAAATTATTATTTATATATTATTTTAGAGTAATAAAGTATTTTACAAATGACAAATTATAGTGTGCACCTGGGTGCACCTAAAGATATGGTGCACCCACATACAAATATAAACAAAAACATATACAATTAAGAGTAAAAATGTATACAATTTAATTGCTAATTTTTTTAATGAAAAATTGTATATAATATTTAATAAAATGTTATACACATATATATGTTAATTTTTTTAATGAAAAATTAATTTGAAAAAAATATACAATTATTACAAAACACATATACAAAATAGAATAATATGTATACAAAATAGAATAAAAAAGTATACATATGAGTGCATTCTTGCACCGAGTGCACCCAATATACACTTTTTACAAATTGCAAAAACGTTGTACAAGAAGATACACCCAACTAGTGGACGGATTTAATTATACCAAACATTACTTTATTTAAAATCTTAATTAAATATTATGAACAAAGTTTACGGTATTAAAGTATCATTCTTACACAGTAGATATGATTATTGATGTTAAATTATATTTTTTAAAATATAATACATTGTATTAAAATATAATTTTATAATGTCATAATATAATTCATAATAAGTATATATATTTTAACTATTAATAAATATATATTTAAAAAATTATCAATAAATATATTTTACCTATAAATATATTTTCGATAATTTATTTCATAATGAGCTCGGGATCGAACTTGATTATTATTTCTTAACAAACGAAACTAGTCTCCATTACACCCCCACTGTCCCACTCCCTCCTATGACACAATCCAATTTAATGCTGTAATATACTCCACTTGTTAATCCAATATAGCAACACATTAATCAAATAAAAAGGAGAGGAATACAAATTAAGAAATACGAAAGAAACAAGAAATTAGGACAAATTGCATATGTTCCCTATTCAAATTAATTCAGCTTTCACAATTCACATGTATTATTCAAGTTGTTAAAGAAAAAATTTTTAAAAGAAAGACTTTCTTTTTTTAATGTTATACTTTTGAAAATAGTGTAATCTTTATAGGTATTAAATAAAAATATATTAGTAAATTATGTGGTTAAGGGTTGTATTATTTTCTGAATGAAGCGAATCAAAAAATTATTTTTATTGACTGCTTTTCTATTGTTAGGGTGTGACTAGTACTGCTCATGACAAACAAATGAAGAAATGTGGGAATATAATTTAGGATAAGACTTGCTCTTATACAATTACTAGAAAAGCAACAAACAATGGGTAAAAATCTAACCAACCTTGCAGAACTGTACATGCAAAGATTTTATGTTTTCGTGCGTTTTACAACCAAGGTGAGAAAGTCGAACCAGAAACTTAGCTCAAATCAAGAACACACACCTACCGACTAATCGAGTCTTCGATCGAATGCAGAATGCTAAGAAATGTCTAACATGAACCGTGAACGCTCGATGAACATGCATGCATGCATGTTTTCTACTAGATTCCACATATATCAATCTCAACATCATCTACTGGCTTTGGAACAGGGAGATGCACCATTCCTGCATTAGGGTTTACCAGTTTCCATCTGAAATCGAATGATAAGCAGATCATGCTACAATCCAATCCATGTATAGGTTTGACGTATGTCAATATAACTAACATGTAGGAGATCCTAATAGTTGAATGAGGTGTTGTTTATTACCTGTATCCTATGACCAAATGATGGAGCAAAAGGGAAACCTGTAATCGAGCGAGCATGTTTCCAGCACAGATTCTTGGACCTCCTCCAAACACTAGATATGATCCTGGCTTTGGTGGTTCCTGAGGAATTTATATTTGAGTTTCAGTATAATATATATAATCGAGCGGGCGTTCCTATGTGAACAGACTCGTGCTTTCTTCACTTACATCCCATCTCTCTGGATTGAAGAACGTTGGGTCTTCAAAATTTTCTGCATTCGTGTGAAGGTATCGAAGCCAGCACACCACCTTCCAACCTTTAGGGATTCTATAGCCTGTTTTAAACAACTCTGCTAGAATCACTAAAAACAAATTTGAGTTATGATATTAATTACATTAATACTTTCTACCTTTGTAATCAGTATCTTTGGTAGCAGTTCGGAAGACAAATGCTGATATGTTGGCCAATCTAATTATTTCTTCCACCACCTAACGATGAAGAGATGAAACAGCTGGTAAGATAAACTGAATTGTCTATCCCGAAGCTAAGATGCAGTTACTAAGATTTTAATTGTCAAAAGACTGCTTCTTAGCTTCAAGATCATGCATAGTGGTGTACCTTTTTAGTGTACTTGCACGACTCAATCTCTTCAAATGTAATGAAGCCTCCTGCATGGGTCTTGCTTATCGCCATATGCTCTTCCTGCAAATAACAAGTGTTGCTTAAATCTGATTAAACTAGCCAGATGATACACAAAATGTCATTACACAAGTTAATGGGATTTACCTGGAGTTTCTTCAAAACCTCCGGGTACTTGGCAATGTAATAGATTGCCCACATGATAGCAAGAGAAGTGGATATGTATCCTGCTATAACAAGTGTGACAATATTATCAAGAATCTCAGTGTCACTTAACTTGTTACCCTCTTCATCCTTCATTCGCATTAGTCCTTCCATAAGATCATTTTTGGGCATAGCAGATTCACAATTCTTCCTCTTTCCCAACTCCTCTGTGAATATAGCCTCTGCTTTCTTTCGACACTGCCAAATGTTATCCAATTAACCAAGGAAATAATCTCTTTTTCACTTCATGTTTCATCATTTAGATGTTCATAACACGAAGCAATGATAATGTGCTATTGATCACGTTCGTTCAAATGCTTGTACGTGAACGTCTCTAGACTAGCAGTTACAAACCTTGAGGGCATGATGAAGAGCAGTTCCGGGAAAGTTAAGAGGATAAGCTCTAAATCCCTCAACAACACCCTTGAATAGCTCATCAAGAGTATCCAAGACAAGGCCTGGCTCAAAGCTTGCAAAAAACATGCCCATGTTTTCAAATGTGACCTGTAATATGAGACACTAATCACTGCAAAGCATATTTCATCCCATGACAACATATGTTATCCTTTGATCATAACCTAATGTGGTTCTAAATTCTTTATATCATCTCATATTGAATGCTCAGTTCCTCAAGTGAGGTTGTTTTACCTTTTGGGCTTCCCCAAATGCTTTGATTCTACCTTTCTCAGACCATAATTTAAGGGCAGAGGTTATCCGAGGCTGCACCATGAGTGTGATCTCACGGAGTGCATTCGGCTGGTTGATGGCGTGCACGACATAGCTCCTAACTCTGTCGTGTGACGCACCTTCGACAGCAACCAACGACGTGCTTCCTATAAGCTCCACACGTGGCCATCCCATGTGAAAACCAGAATCTGATTGCAACACAAACTTGTTGGTAGAGGGGGTGCAAGCAATTATGGTTGGTGAACCAAATAGATGTGTTCTATACAGCCCAACTCCATCACCATACCTGATCAAATCACACCAGCATACCATAATGTTCAACCAGTACTACAAACTACAACTACTTCTAGATCAATCTATTCTGATCAAAAGCTACACAATCAATGTAGTTTCAAGTGACATGTAAGATAAGAAAGAGTTCGTACTTTTGGCGTTTAGCATTGATGAAGTCATCAGGACGGCGAAGAACCTTGAAGTACCAAAGAAACGCCACCATCTCCCCAAGAATCGGCAATCCCATGTATCCCGGAGGAAGCTTTGCGCCGCCACGACTACGGCGGAGATGAAACGGCAGAGCAAACCAGTAGTCATTCCACCACCAGAGCAACGCTGCGAATGCCAAACCTACCAACAACAAACCTGCGGTTTCCATTTCGAGCATCTTGTTAGATCCTATGCGACAAATGGAAATCTTTTATTGATAATTTTAACATTAAGTGAAGCCCACCTGCATATATGCCGCAGAAAATGATGCCCCAGTGATGATTCTCACGCCTTGGGAGAGAATAAAGACAAAAGTTGACCTAATTACATAAAGGTTTTTTGTTTTTCTAATTGGCATTTCGTCGAATAGTAAGTGGTCGACCCGACAATAATAAGGGTAAATGATATAGGTAATGTGACAAATCCCTTCTTCATTCTCACATCTCTCTGCCATTTTTTCTCAATCTCCTGCCTGTCAATCTCCCAATACAAAATCTCACAATTCTTAAATACATCTTTCTATCTTTGTCAATGCAAATTGAACAAAAAAAAAAATCTGATTTAAATTTGAGAAGATATCCAAATTATGTGTTCTCTCTCCATTTTTGCTGCAAATTGAACTAAAACCCCTCCTCTCTCCATCACTTTGATTTATTTGTTTAGTTTGTGGAGATAATTTGGAAGAAGTTCAAGTTAGATACACCATTCCTGCATCTTCTAACATTCAACATCATCTGCTAAGAAATGTCTAACATGAACATTCAACAAGCATGCATGTGTTTTTTACTAGATTCCACAGATATCAATCTCAACATCATCTGTTGGTTTTGGATGTGGAAGATACACCATTCCTGCATTAGGATTTACCAGTTTCCATCTGAAATCGAAAAAAAAGCCGATCATGCTCAATTTTGTAGCAACCACAATTTAATCCATGTACAGATTTGATGTCTCTCAATATAACAAACATGTAAGAGATCCTAATGGTTGACTGAGGTGTTGTTTATCATTACCTGTATCCTACGACCAAATGATGAAGCAAAAGAGCAACCTGCAATCGAGCGAGCATGTTTCCAACACAGATTCTTTGACCTCCTCCAAACACTAGATATGATCCTGGCTTTGGTGGTTCCTGAGGAATTTA
Source organism: Pogostemon cablin (assembly GCA_023678885.1). Lineage (NCBI taxonomy): Eukaryota > Viridiplantae > Streptophyta > Magnoliopsida > Lamiales > Lamiaceae > Pogostemon > Pogostemon cablin. The sequence goes on along the minus strand of CM042960.1, from coordinate 4,627,494 downwards.
CGTTTGAGTTTCAGTATAATATATATAAACGTACGGGCGTTTTGATATGAACACACTCGTGTTTTCTTGACTTACATCCCATCTCTCTGGATTAAAGCATGTTGGGCCTTCAAAATTTTCTACGTTCGTGTGAAGGTATCGAACCCAAAACACCACCTTCCAACCTTTAGGGATTCTATAGCCTGTTTAAAACAACTCTGTTAGATATGCACTAGAAACAAGTTTGAGATATGAATCGTTTATCCCGAAGCTAAGATGTAGTCACTAAGATCCTAGTAGACAAAAGACTGCTTCTTAGGTCAAGATCATGCATAGTGGTGTACCTTTTAGTATACTTGCAAGATTCGATTTGTTCAAATGTAATGAAGCCTTCATCATGGGTCTTGCTTATCGCCATATGCTCTTCCTGAAAATAACAGTGTTGATTAAATCTGATTAAACTAGCTTGATGATACACGAAATGTCATAACACAAGTTAATGGGATTTACCTGGAGTTTCTTCAGAACGTCCGGGTACTTGGCAACGTAATAGATTGCCCACATGATAGCTAGAGAAGTGGATATGTATCCTCCTAAAACAAGTGAGACAATATTATCAAGAATCTCAGTGTCACTTAACTGGTTACCCTCTTCATCCTTCATTTGCATTAGTCCTTCCATTAGATCATTTTTGGGCATAGCAGATTCACAATTCTTCCTCTTTTCCATCTCCTCTCTAAATATAGCCTCAGCTTTCTCACGACACTGCCGAATGTACACCCACTTTAATCAATAATAATCACATAAACCTCCTAAGAACTAGGAACTGATGTCTTTTTCAGGTCATGTTTCATAATTTAGATGTTCATATTTGATCACATTCGTTTAAATGTGAACTTTTCTCTGTACTAGCAATTACGAACCTGGAGGGCATATTCGACAGCAGTTCCTGGAAAGTTAAGAGGATTAGCTCTAATTCCTCTGATGATACCCTCGAATAACTTGACAAGGGTGTCCAAAACAGGACCTGGCTCAAAACTTGCAAAAAACTTGCCGATGTTTTCAAATGTGACCTGTAATATGAAACACAAATCACTAACTATTGCAAACCATATTTCATCTCATGCCAACATATGTAATCCTTTGATCCTAACTTAATGTGGTTTTATTCTAATTTCATTATATCATCTCATAGTGAATGCTTAGTTCCTCAAGTGAGGTTGTTTTACCTTCTGAGCTTCCCCAAATGCTTTAATTCTACCTTTTTCAGACCATAATTTAAGGGCAGTTGTTATCCGAGGCTGCACCATGAGTGTGATCTCATGGAGTGCATTCGGCTGGTTGATGGCGCGCACAACATAGCTCCTAACTCTGTCATGCGACTCGCCTTCGACAGCAACCAACGATGTGCTTCCTATAAGTTCCACACGTGGCCATCCCATGTGAAAACCAGAATCTGATTGCAACACAAACTTATTGGTAGAGGGGGTGAAGCAATTATGGATGGTGAACCAAAGAGGTGTGTTCTATACAGCCCTACTCCATCACCATACCTGATCAAATCACACCAGCATACCATAATGTTCAACCAGTTCTACCATAACTACAATCACTTCTAGAACAATCTATTCTGATCAAAAGCTACACAATTAATGGAGTTTCAAGTGACATGTAAGATAAGAATTACAGAGATCATACTTATGGCGTTTAGCATTGATGAAGTCATCAGGGCGGCGAAGAACCTTGAAGTACCAAAGAAACGATACCATCTCCCTAAGAATCGGCAATCCCATGTACCCCGGAGGAAGCTTTGCGCCTCCACGACTACGGCGGAGATGAAGCGGCAGAGCATACCAGTAGTCATTCCACCACCAGAGCAACGCTGCGAATGCCAAACCAACCAACGCCAACAAACCTGTGCTTTCCATTTCGAGCATCTCGTTAGATCCTAGTAGTATGCCACAAATGGAAATCTTTTAGCGATAATTTAACATTAAGGTGAAGCCCACCTGCATATATGCCGCAGAAAATGATACCCTAGTGATGATTCTCACGCCATGGGAGAGCATAAAGACAAAACTTTCCCTGATTTCGCATCGTTAGATAAAGGGTTTTTCTTTTTCTAATTGGCATTGCATCGAATAGGAAGCGGTCGACCAGACATTGACGCAAAAAGTAAGGCATCTTCTTTGCTGAGAACCACTGAGAATGACCAGAGTTGGCAGAAAAAACTATATTATCTGTTAAACGTTTAAAATAAAATAAACTAGAAAAACAAAAGCAAAGTCTTAATTAAGAGTGGTTTTTAGGCCATATCCACCAGTTTTCACCTCCATGATGCATAATTCAACAAATCATCTCTAGCAATTGATTACATCTTGCAGCACATTCATTTTATTAATAATATTTTTAAAGAGATTTTTAAATGACTCAGGCTCACACATTACCTAGTAACAATAGGTAACAAGTTTAATAGGACTCACACTTTTATTCCTTATATGCACCACTTTTCTTGTATGCATCATTCCTTCCTTGCATCATTATTTCTCTACATTAATTACTCTATTAATTTTTTTTACATTCTTATATGTATCATTACTTTTGTGCATTAATTATTCTCTAATATCGTTCATATTTTATCTTCTACCTCTAAAATAATAATCCCTCCATTCCATATTAGGATTTACGTTGGGTTGAGAAATATAATATTTAATATATAGTGGGTAGTTATATTAATGTTGTGAATGATCTCATGTAAATAAAATTGTAAACGTAAATTCTACTGGACAAAATATGAAATATAATCTTAATTTGAAATATATAAAAATAAAAAAATGTAAAGTAAATAGATAGTAGTATATGTTAGGTCATTATACACTTTTTTTTTCACCGGAGAGTAAACCAACTCCTGAATTTAATTGAGTATTTTAGAATAGTGCAGTATATTTTGCAAATGGCACCAATGTCTTAATAATCCCTTCGTCTGCTTCTAAGGTATTCATTTTACTATTTTTCACCACTTCCCTCTAATACAACTACCCACTTTACATATAATAATAATATTCTTTAATCCATGTGCAAAAAATAAATGAATACATTAGAATCGGATGGAGAAAGGAGGGAGTATTATATTGAGTATTATATTGTACAACAGTATTGGTGAGAAGATACACCAAATCATGTCATTTAAAATAATCCGATAAAAAAATAACATTATCCTTTATTTAAATTCTTGATTAATTATAATATGTCACACTCCATCCACCTTTACTAATTAAAAAAAAAAGCAAAAACTCATATGGCTCGGGACACACCGTTCTTCTATGGATAGGATGTCAATGGGACGGATATTTTTGGGTACACGGTTTATCCGAATCCTAATGGGTAGGGTACGGATAGTTGTAAATGGATTTGAGACGGGTACGGGTAGTTATGAAAAATATCATTAGGGTTTGGGACGGGTATGGGTAATGCCTCAAATACCCGCGGGTAATCCGATTATATATATATATTTTTATAAAATTTAATATATATTATATAATTTATATATGATAAGATATTTTATATATTTAAATTAATAGTTATAAGTTTTATTTAATCATATTTATTAAATATTTATTTAAAATAATACAATTTATATTATATTTATTTTATAATTAATTAATAATAATGTAATTTTTATTATTATGCTTATTTAGATAATAAAGAATATAAATATATAAAAAAAAATTAATATTAAACGGGTATGGGCACCCGCAGGTATTGATAAGCGGTAATGGGACGGGTACGGGTACCATAATAAATTTTTTAAACGGGACGGATACAGATACGAATAGTTTTTTTTTTAATTGGATACGAATACGGGTACCCCAAAATAAGCTGGTACCCTACCCATTGTCATCCCTATCCATAGGAACACAAGAGTATGGGGCACGGTGTATCCCCGGGAGCAAAGGAGATCAACTCAATAAAAAAATCTCACTCTATCATAAAAATCATTTTATTTCTATTGATCCACATTATTTAAAAAAATACTCCCTCCGCCCGCTTCTTTTAAGGTGTCAATTTTACTATTTTTGGCGTCCGGTTCAAAGGTATCAATTTTTCCTATTTAATAAAAAAGTACATAATATAGTCCACCACTTCCCTCTAATACAATTACTCACTTTACATATAATAATAATACTCCTTAATCCACGTGCAAAAAGCAAACGTACACCTTAGAACCGGACGGTGGGAGTATATTTTTTTATTAATAAATTTTTTTAAATTTTAGTATTTTTGGTAATAAATAAAATGTAAAGTATTATGAGCTGATTTCTTATGTGTCCAAGGTTTCAGGAGTATAACATTTTGTTCTAAATAATATACACTTTTATTTATAAGTTATTATATTTTCAATGAAAATATCAGTTAAAATATGAACAATAAGAAAATTTTTTTAACACTAAAGGGTGCAACATTCGAAATTAAAATAAACAAATCAATAAAAAAAATAATAAAAATAAATTTTTCTTAAACAACGGTAAATAATAAACTAATGTTTTTGTCCCGGAATGGAGGGGGAATAATAATGCAGCCTCCACTAGTAAGTGTTAGGTTTAGATATATTGCCCCCAGGACATAGCTCAAGTGGTAGAGGAGATGGTGGAAATGCTTTTCAACTGAGCTTGGTTGTTGCAGGTGATGGTTCAAATCCTGCCTTTGGCATGGATTTGGCCCCTTGCAAGTTTAACAATGAGCCATCTCTATAAGCCATGGTTGTGATGACTGAGTGTGAAATGAGTGAGACGCCCACCTCATCCAAACTTTATTGGAGTATTAAATAAGTACTGTATAGTATTTTTCTAATTTATCGTTGGAATTAAATCCATTAATTAATTCCGACATTAATCTTTATACAACATACAATTGCATCATTTCAAAAGTTTTACATTGCATTCATAGTATAATTTCTTCTTATTTTCAAAAGATTAAAAAAAATATGAGTTTATATTTAATGGCAGCATTATAAAAAATGTCACTTTTTAATTTTTATTTTGAAAAAAATGATACTATCATAATTTTTCAGAAAATTGCCTTTAAAAAAAATTGAACATAATTAACTTTAACTCGTTACCTACCTTCCTGCAACTACACTTGTGACTCAACCCACAATTTTCATGCTAACATTTCATGCAATTATATCTACAGCTATGCTTTGGAGTTGGGACTAAGCCTGCGACTCGATCCATGTACAATTTTTTATGCGGCATTTTGTACGACTATGTCTGCAATTATGCATAAATGCATAATTTTTTCAATGCGAATTTTCACGCGACTATACGTGGAATCATACATTTTTTTTTATTAATATGTGCTATGCTGCACACGATTATATATGTTACGTTACATGTAAATATATATTGATTATATAAAGAAGAATGATAAAAAAAATAACAAAAAAATGGTGAATGACAATTTTCAAAATTAATTATTAAATGTACATTTTTCACAATTTATCTGTTTATATGTAAAGGACAAAGGACATTTCACATGTTTGGGTTGGTCCTAATGTTTACTCATTAATTATTAGTGTGTTTGGGTAGATCATATGTTCCTACTGTGTGAACTAATTAATTTTAAAAGGGAGCTTAAATAAGATAAGAATATAACAATAAAAAAATAAAGCCACACCTTTTTCCTTTTTTTTTAAGTCGCGACCATTTACATCCTCAATTTTACTACACTTTGCACCCTCAATTTTACTACACATACATCAATTACTAAACATATCTCATAAAAATTAAGAAATATTTATATAAATTACTAAATATACCTTTTTACCCTTTCAATTAAAAATGTTATTTACATTCTCAAATTACTTGACATATCTCGTCTACTAAATACACCCGATTTATTTTAATAATTGATATGATATTAATAAATATACCCCAATTAAAATACTTTTGTCCATTTATAATTAAATTAAAAGCTCCATTCATATAAATCAACAATTTTAAATTTTATATTTGAGAACTCACTTGAAAAAGAAGAAAGAGCGATTGAACGAACACCTCCAAACTTTTGTCAGTTGTTGAAGGGAAATGTTTAATTAATCGTTTCTATACTTGGAATTGAGTAATAATTTTGATGATGTTTCTTCCAATGTGCAAATCGTCATCAGAAAGGCTAAAGCTCCTGCGCTCCCGGGACACGGGAACATGGTCCGTATCCCATGTAAACACAACTCTTCTCCTCTCTATTCTATTTAAACCTAAGTATTGATAGAGGGTTTAAATTATAAAGGGGCACGGAATTTGCAAAGGAGCACGGATCTAAATCCGTGTGCTCGGGGGCACAAGAGACTAACTCCACAATGAATTTGATTATTGTTTCTAGGCAACACCACTGGAACTCATATATACCTTGTTCAAACTACTAATACCTTGGCAACAGGAACAACGACTGCTGCCAAGGATTTCTACTCCTACTCCCTACCAAAGTAACTTTCCCAAAAAATATATACTTGCACTTCAACAAAAAAATCCAGTTCTTGCATTCAACATAATTGTTCACATCATTAAATCAATCGTAATCGTGTGAAAATAAAAAAAATAAGATATCGTGTTTTTGAACTAATTAGTACAAGAAGTTTTATTGAGCTTCATATGGGCTTCGGCAGAAGAAGAAGTCGACAACGATTAGGAGACAAAGCGTGAAGATTGAGATGAGAAAGACAATAAGAACGAAGATAGATGAAATTTTCCTATTTGGAGAGGAAATAAAATATATTCCCTCCGTTCCATTTTAGATGACACATTTTCATTTTGGATTGTCCCACAAAAGTTCGCATCTTCCTAAATAAGCAAAAAGTCAAATACAATCACCCTTCCTCATACACTTTATTCACAAAAAAAACTACTCTTACCTAACACACCTAACACACTTTATTATTTATTTATTATAAAAAAATATCATAATACTCCTCAAAAGTTAGCACTTTTCTTAATTTCCGTGCCAGAGGAGGGGTGCAAATATTTGTGGAACAGAGGGAGTACCATAAAATGTGATAAACATACTACTCCCTCCGTCCCACGTATTTTTACTCACTTTCCATTTTGGGGTGTCCCGTGTATTTTTTTCCATTCCATTTTTTGCAAAAATACATAGTAATATTTTATTACCTACTTTTTACAATCCCAACAACTTTAATTACTTTTTTACACTTTATTCATCATTCTCAATAACTTTATTCACTTTTTCTTTTTAAATTATTAATTTATCCCTACTTTTTCTTACATTATATATTAAAAAAAACATGTTAATTTCCGTGCCCGTACAAACAGGTAAAAATACCCGGGACGGAAGGAGTATATAATATTAGAGATATTTAACTAAAGGATATTTTAATCCAATTAATTAAGAATATTTTAATCTAAATTTTTTGTGGGGTATATTTAGTATTTTTGAGGATGTAACAAAAAAATTAATATAGGCATAATTTGGTACATGCATTTGTCTACGTATACGCACTTTATTTATTGAGTGAGGCTCTTTGGTACATGCATTTGTCTACGTATACCCACTTTATTTATTGAGTGAGGCTCTTATCCCAGAGTACACCGTGCGCCTTTAGAATTTAGTATTTTGAGTAAGAGTATATTATTTTATTCTAAAGGGTATAAACTTTAATTAATAAAGACACACTATTTTGTTATAAAGGGTATACACATTTTATTAATATTTTTTATTTTTCTTTAAAAATAAAGGGTACACATCTTTATACCTAAGGTATATAATTTAATACAAAATTTTAAAGACGCACGGAGTGCGCCAGGGTGCACACAAGTTTTTGCCTTATTTATTAGTAAATAAATTCTTGCGTGCAATTAAATTTAATTTTGTAACTTTAGTATTAATTGAAACTAATATTATAATATTTTTTAGTATAAGAATTTATATTCTTGATATTTTGCGAAAAAAATTATAATTTTTTAGATAATTATTTATATTTCAACGAACATTTTAATATAAAAAATTATATTTTATTAATTAAAGCATATACTTTTTAAAATAAAATATTATACACTTGTACATTTTATTGTACAAAATATAGTATTTGTTATGCAAGTCATGCAAGTGATCCACGTTTTAGGTGAAACCTCTTTACTTTTTTTCAATTAATTATTATATTATTATCTTTAAATGTTTTTTATTTATTATATGAATTGTTTATGAGATAATTTAATTAGACGGTTATAATTTTTTATCGATCAAATGTTACTTTTATTAAAAATAATATTATTTTTTATATATCTCATAAACTCATTTCGTGAAAATTTCACATAATATTTATTATTATTATTATTCCCATGCTTTAGATATTTTGTTTGTTTTGAGCTGATTATTGGGTCAGATTTTACTTGCTCCAAAGTCTGTTTGTTTGATTGAAATATAAAATTAGTTTTCAAATCTTAAAATACTTGCACATATAATACTAACTATTAAACGACAAGTTAAACTCAAATCAAACACTATTAACTTTATTTCTTATGATTTTGCTATCTTTTTTATGTGTATACTCTTTTCGATGCTTTATTTATTTCTTTACCTTTCAGAGTTTAAGATTTTCAATTTTTAAATTCTTCAATTTTATATTTAATTTCAAATTAATAGATAGTTAATTTGATAGATGATTTTATCAAATCACGCGATTATCAAGACACCTCTTCATATTGAATATACCAGTGTCTAGCTTGAGATTTGATTTCAATTATATTCTAAAAACAAAAAGATACCACCTACAACAAAATGAAAATAATTTTATGAAATAATTCCATAAAATGATATCACAAAATTTTTCGTAAAATAACTATGTCATGAAAATTTTTTCACCATGTATACATGATAAAATCTATGCTTATGTGCAGCGGGTCGATTTATTATTAAAGTAGGTTTTATAATATTTCCTCCGTCCGCTTGAAAGAGAGTATTTTTTTCAATTTGGTCGTCCGTTCCAAAGAGGGTCATTTCCTTTTTTACACACATGGGACTCATACACACCCACTAATATAACTAAAATATGGGGTCTACACTCCAACTAATACAACTACAAACTACACATTATATAATAATACTCCTTAATCAACGTGCACAAAAGTAAAAAACTCTCTTTCGGACGGACGGAGTATATATATACTTTCTCCGTCCCACCCAAAGAGTCAATTTTTTTTAATTTGGTTGTCCTATCCAAAGAGTTCTTTTTTATTTTTTACACACATAGGACATACCACACCCACTAATAAAATTACAATTAAAATATGGATTCATACTCCCATTAATATAATTATCCACTTCACATTAAATAATAGGAGCAATACTCGTTAATCTACGTGCAAAAAGCAAAAACCATTCTTTCGGTGTTAACGTTTCTATTTTGTGCGTCTCATTTCAATGTTTACGTTTTTCTTTATGGAATATGGGATCCACCTAAAACAATTAATATATCATCCAACACTAATACATCTATCTACTTTACATAAAATATCATATATTTCCACCCACTATCTATTAAAATATTATACTCCTTCATTAATGTGCAAAAAATAAACGTAAACATTGAAACGGGACGAAGGGAGTATATATATATATATGTAAATAAATTAATTTCTTTATTTCTTACAACAAATTTAATTAATGAGTGATGTTTGTCGCGTTTACATGTGTGGATGATAATTCTTCTTAAATTCTTAACTAGTTTCACACCAAACGACGTCATATCTCATTTTCTTCATGGACCATCTCTTCTTCACATAATATCATGTCATGTGCTCCACCCAAATTTTGTGTCCCACTTAAAGCGCTCACTACCACCTTATTTCATATTTTCAATTTTCGAATTAATTACTACGTACCATTTTTATTATTTTCATTGTAATAAAGTTAATCTTTTTAAAATTTTTAATTAATAAATTAGACACAATTTTAATATATATCACATTGCGTATACTTTTTTTATACTTCAAGACTCGTTGAGGTGGTTTGAAGAAATGATTTTTAGGATACGGATAAAAATTAATAATCTTTATAATAAAAAGTGATACTTAATTAATGAAAAATATTAATGATGTTGTAAATTATTTAATAATTTAAAAATTATAAATAAAAAGTAATAATATTTTAAAAGAAAAAAAGTAATATAATATTTTTAATAGGAAGTAATTACTATTAATTATGAATACATAAAGGTTGTAATACAGTTTTACACAATTCTTTCTATTTTCGGCAAACGAGTTAACTACTCTCATAAACCTCAATTTTTATTAACGGATTTAGAAAAGAAAAAAGATACGTGAATAGGTGAAATTGATGTAATAAATTAACTCTTTTGTGATTAATAAATTCTAAGACATGACATACTGCATAGTTACTTTTATGGGACGGAGAGTATATATATTGTAAATAAATAAATAAATACTCCATATATATATATATAACCTTTGGTTGGGATAATTTAGAGAAGACCATAGTAGAAGGTGGAGATAAGAAAAATGGAAGCAAAGGAGAACAAAAAAGCAGAAAATGAAGAGGATCATGAGATTGAGAAGATCAACTACAGAGGAATCAAAGCCATGCCATTTATCATAGGTCAATCTTTATTCCATTTCAATTTTATTCCAATAACTTTCATAATTCTTTTTTCTTATTATTAATTTTCAAAATAAAATACAGGAAATGAGACATTTGAAAAGCTTGGAGCCATAGGTACACTGTCGAATCTTCAAGTGTACTTAACCACCGTTTTCAACATGAAACGCATCTCCGCCACCACCCTCCTCAGCGTCTTCAACGGCACCACCAACTTCGCCACCCTCCTCGGCGCCTACTTCTGCGACACTTACTTCGGCCGCTACAAAACCCTCGCCTTCGCCTCCATCCTCTCCTTCCTCGTATTCCTTTTTATTTTTTTTTTACTATTATTTCATCTCGTATTCCACTCTTTAATTATTAATTTTTTTTTATTATTTTCTTCTGGTACTTCATTGACGTAATTTGTTTTATTATATTAAGGGGCTGCTGGTGATAACGCTGACAGCAGTATTTAAGAGCCTGCACCCGCCTCAATGCGGGGCGCAGGACAGCCACTGCGTGGGCCCGACCCCGGGTTCGGGCTCATGATCAGTGGCGCGGCCGCTATACAGCCGTGCAACCTGGCGTTCGGCGCCGATCAGTTCAATCCGAAGACGGAGTCCGGGAAGAGGGGGATCGATAGCTTCTTCAATTGGTATTTTTTCACGCTTACGTTCGCACCGATGGTGTCGGTGACGCTGGTGGTTTACGTGCAGTCCGACGTCAGCTGGCCGATCGGACTGAGCATTCCGACCATCTTCATGCTTATTTCGTGCTTTCTGTTCTTCTTCGGGACTAAGATTTATGTGATTGTGAAGCCGGAGGGGAGTCCGTTGAGCAGCGCAGCTAGGGTGGTGGCGGTGGCGGTGAAGAAGCGGCAGCTGAAGCCGCCGCAGCAGCCGTGGCTCAGCTTGTTTAGCTACGCGCCGCCGAAGTCTATCAACTCCAAGCTTCCCTACACAGATCAGTTCAGGTAATAATATTTACTTACTCCCTCTCACACTTATGTTCACACTTTCCATTTCCATTCGTCTCACATTTATCTTCACCGCTCAAAAAATGAAACTTCACATTAACCAACAACCTCAAAAGCTATCTTAATCACTCATACCTAACACACATAAAATACTTTATAATTTATTTATTACTTAAAAATACTACAATACTCCTAAAAAGTCAATAAAATTAATCAAAAATAACTTTTCTTAAACTCCATATCTATATTATCAATGAACTTAAATATTGGACGGAGGGAGTATTTAATTGTTTTAACTTTTTAATTAATACTCAATTTTAAATGGTAAATATTGTGGTATCATGATTACTGAAATATTTTAGAGAATATTACAAGAGAATACTAATAAATGAAAATTTATATTTGAGTTAACATCCTATTAATCGAGTTTATTACGTAAACCTTGTGATTCTCCATTAATTTAAGTAGCCGGTTGGTTCTAATTCCAGAATGACAATGATAATGGGAATCATTGATGAGGATAATGGGAATGAGAATAAAAATGATTGAAGAAGTGGGGGTATACATTGAATCAATGGGAATGATTGAGGAATTTGAATTTCTATTACCTCTAACCAAGCATGAGGAAATGAGAATTCAATTCTATTTCATTCTCGTTACCCTCCCCTAATACCCTAACCAAGCGCCCTTAAATATAATAAGATTGGAATATGGATTACATGATTTACACACTGAACAACATAAGTGTTTGTCTTTATATTTTGGTGTACCCCACCATTAGGGGCCCCCATCGTCCCTGTCCTGGGGATTGGTGGAGGAGGTAAATCGCACGATGTGCTCAAGTGACTTATAGAGAAGGTCAAGCTCAGTTGGAAGACTTTTCCACCATCCCCTCTACCACTTGAGCTATATCACGTGGCCTTATATTTTGGTATTAGGAAAATCTTAAATAGTGTTAGATTAAGAATTTGGAATTGTATGAAAAGACAAGAAATTAGTGGGAGGAGGTGTCCCATGTTGAGTGCATGGACCACCTAAAAACGACGTGGTGATTTCTATAATGCCACCGGTCTATAATCATTTATTGATTCTATTTAATAGGTGGTGGATTGATTGTATAATATGAATAATATTTTATAAATATTTGTCTTTGTTTTTAAATCAAAACTCTTTCATTTATTTATTTAAAAGAGAAACAGGTAACTTAATATTTAATGTAAAAAATGGTACGTACTGTAATAAAGAATAGAGGAGGGAGTGTACGATGATATAAACTATTGGCTAGATATAAACTTTAATTTAAATCAAATATATAATTGTCTTCTCATTAGGATAGTTAAGAAAATATTAATTATAGTTAAATATTAAGTATAACCGAGATTAAAACATAAACCTTTTACCTTGTTCGATCCCAAAATAATTAAAATATTTATTTTCTTTTCAAAACTTTTACTTATATTCTGATTTAGTCTAATAACTTTGTAAAATTACTGATTCAGTCTCGTAACATGAAATTTAAAAAGTTGAATATTTTTTAAGTAAAAATAATGATACCATGCATGCATTTAAAAAAAGAAAAATTAGGGAATCTGTGTTTTTATCAGAAATTTACTTAAATGATATACTCCTATATCATAATTTCTTTATACTCCTTAATTTTTTATTTTTTTTTAGGTTATGTTGGGGTTATAAAAAAATTCTGAACTTATTTTATTTTAGGTTTTATTAACATATTGTATGCAACCCTATCGACGTGGATGTAGTAGGTTTCTGGACAAGGCCGCGATCGTAACGCCGGACGACGAAATCAACCCGGACGGGTCGCCGGGCGACCCGTGGAAACTGTGCAGTTTGCAGCAGGTGGAAGAAGTAAAATGCATACTACGAGTGATTCTGATATGGGCGACGGCGATCCTCCACCACGTCGGAGAAAAACAACAATACATCGTCTTCCAAGCCACGCAGTCCAACCGCCACCTCCTTCCAGATCCCACCCGCCACCTACTCCATCTTCTCCATGCTAACCCTCACCCTATGGCTCCCCGTCTACGACCGCATCCTCGTCCCCTTCCTCCGCCGCCTCACCGGAAAAACCGCCGGGAAAACCGTGCTCCAGAGGATCGGCATCGGCATCTTCCTCACCATTCTGGAGTCCCTGGTGTCGGCGTTCGTGGAGCAGAGGAGGAGATCGTTGGCGATCTCCGACCCGATGGAGGGCGTCGGTCGAATAGGGGAGCTGTGTCGTCGATGTCCGCGATGTGGCTGGTTCCGCAGCTGTCGCTGGCGGGGTTGGCGGAGGCGTTTTCGGCGGTGGGACAGGTGGAGTTTTTTTACAAGCAGTTCCCGGAGAGAACATGAGGAGTATTGCAGGGTCGTTTTTCTTTTTGGGGATGGCGGCGGCGAACTACCTGAACGGGTTTTGATATCGGTGGTGCACCGAACGACGGAGAAGTCGGCCGCGGGGAACTGGTTGCCGGAGGATCTGAACAAGGGTAGATTGGACTACTTCTATTACATGGTGGCAGGGCTGTGTACTTTGAATTTCTGTTATTTTGTGGTTTGTGCTCAGTGGTACAGTTACAAGGGCAATGGAGGGGCTGTTGATTCCCATATTCAAATGGGGAACAAAACTGACAACCAATTAGGATCCATCCATTAAGGATTTCTAGCTTACTACCTTACATATAAATTGATTTTAACTTAATAAAAGTAGTTGGAATTTATTATTTAGGTTGCCCTGATCAAGTAATGTTGAGACGTACTAAATGAAAATTGTGCAAGCATTCATGGGGCGGACTGATACTTGCTAGTCATTGAAAGTCTCGACTCTAAAGTTGGCAGGATTATGCATACATTGCTCTAACCCTTATTTAGGGTTTCATCGGCCCCTCGGCTCGAGAGGACACGAGGAGCTTCGCAGCCTCGTTTATCTACAGTAGCAGTGCAACTTGTTAAATCGTACAAAGGTGCGTAGATGAAACATGAAGGATGAGAGTATTGCAGCAGGATTCAAGATGTTGGAAAGAGGCTTATATGCTTTATAAACATGGGATTTGTAAGGCAATAATTGAAAATATTATTTCGACATTACAACGCAGATTCTAATTGTGAAAGAAATTACGCTAGCGCAATCCATCCTGAGCTTAACATCATAAATACATCGTTGATAATACATACCTCTAGTTAAATAGCAGCATCCATCACCAATGTAAGTTATCCTCTCCTCTCATACAGTGTAAGCCTGTTGGATGGTGTCGATGTCGAGCCCCTTGAGCCTCACCACTGATTCGACATGCCCTTTCAGCGTGTGCAGCTCCCTCAATCTGTGCATCAAATCAAATCATTCGTTCAAACGACTTAGATCAGACCTCATATTGTGGCAATGATGGTTATCGAAACAAACATAGTGGGAAAGAATCAGCTGTACCTGGCAATCTCAGCTCTTCTCTTTGCTTCCTCTGCTAACTGATTGAGTTCCGAGAAATTGTTAGTTTCGTTGAACAGTTTGGTGTCGGGGACTTGAAGCCCGTGAAGGGTTCTCTGTGCATGTGCCCACTTGAGCTCACGTTGCTCTTTTCCGAAATCCTTTTTCCGGGTGAAGGCAATCTGCAAAGACAACCTCGTCAAGAGAAAGCAATATCAAGAAAAAATGAGATTTAGTATGATTGCAGTGTTTATTTCACCCTTTGCTCAAGAACAAGATCCCATGCTCTTCCACTGAGAGCGTAACGAGTCAAGAATTTGATGACATCAAGTGGGATGTAAAATATTATATTGTAAAGCCAGATCACGCCGGCCCAACCCCAACCGATTCCTTCGATTGCTGCAAAGCTCCAATTTGCATATACCGCAATCAAAGTGGCAACCTACTTCCAAAGAAAGTATTCAAGATCAAGCTTCTTTCCAACATGACATGTTCAGATAAAAGGAAAGAAGAGCTGCTAACCAGTTGGGCAATCACAAATGCTACTACGAGTAATAAACCAGGACGCTCAACGTACGACCAGCTTCGAGACCTTGTAACAAATATCAGGGCCTGACTGATAGTGCTCACTTGAAGATATATTGCTGAAGCAAGCTTTCTGAAGTCATCGTGTGCAGTCTTCTCAAGTGTCGACACCCCAAATACTCGCTGGCGATGTAACACAAAACATTGAATCAATCAACCACAAATAAAGATTTCTGTGTCAAGCAAGTGGAGTTTAGTTCTATATCTAGCTCAAGTGGGAGGATTAACCTACCGGGAAGAAGTCCGTTTTGTATGCTGCCCAAAAGAATATGACTGTCATCATTGCCAAGTAACCGCCAAGAATGACACCGGTTGCGAAAATCTCAGCAAGCTTCCAGCTGTCTGGGAGAGGAGAGGGTCTCACTCTATCCTTTGATATGGTCATGATGGTACCTTTCATCATAACATTCATAAATTGCATTAGTTGAAATCATTGCGTAATTCAGAATATCAATAGGAGGTGGTGGATCGGGGTGGGGTGGAGTGGAGGGAGGGAAGGGCTAACCATCATTGAGTATTGCAATGATAAGCACCATAAAGGGTGGAAAGTCAAATTCCCAAATCAGGGCTAACAACATGAAACCAAGCTGATACAAGAAAAAAACAGACAAGGGGGAAGATCTAATCATTCAGATTTATACTACTAAATTCAAAAGGAGTCAGAAACTAACAAAGAGGCGGATAAAATAACATACCACAATACGAATTGTAATAGAAACAGCATAAATCTGTCAAAATTGAGGAGCATGTATGAGTTAAAGTATTATGTATTCAGAGCAGAGCTAAAGCATCGATGAACAGATGTTGTTGCTTTACTACAAAAGTGAGAACTTTTGAGTTCAAACGAGAATATCAGACAGAGAAAATACATAGTACCGTGTAGTTCTTCATCCTTTGGAAGATTGCTCGGCTAGTTAAAACTGCACTGATTATGACACTGAGGCCAGGTTCTGTAAGAACAATGTCGGAAGCACTACGAGCTGCATCAGTAGCATCAGCAACAGCAATCCCGATATCAGCCTTTTTCAGAGCAGGTGCGTCGTTCACTCCATCACCTGTCATCCCACAAATATGCTTCCTAGCTTGGAGACGCTTTACAATTTCATATTTGTGCTCTGCCAATATCCAAGATGTAACAAATATATAAATTTGAAATTTCTAGTGCCATCTTTAATGCAAATATTCACAATCAAGAATGATTGGCAATGTTGGAATCAATTTGAGAGGAAGAAAAGCAAAAAATTACCAGGGAAGACACCGGCAAAGCCGTCTGCTTTCTCAATGAGTTCATCGACTGGTAGAGCAGCAATTGATTCATCCTTGTTCTGTCCCAGCAAAGCAGACGAAGGATACATGTTAGTTCCCATTCCTAATCTTCGACCCGTTTCTTTTCCTATTGCAAGTTGATCCCCTGCCATAACCACCTCGTTCAGCAATTAAATTTCAAGAAAACATCATAGTGCCGAACTTGATTAAACAAAGAAAACTTGTATTCAAAGTTGCAATATGAGCTTTACCAGTTATCATCTTGACATTTACTCCAAGATTCAGTGCTCTTCTTATGGTTTCGGCACTGTCATGCCTGGGTGGATCGAACAGGGGCATAAGACCAATGAACTGCCACGGGCCTCCATGGCTATCTTTTGTTCCTTCAGGAACTTCCTGCAAGACAAAGCAAAGGGCACAACTCAAGCTACATTTATAGAGTGGAGATTCGAAAGACAATTCAATGCAATCATCAAGAAAATAAGACCATCTTACCTGGTATGCCACGGCAAGCGACCTCAAACCTCGTTCAGCAAACTTGTCTATCACAGCATGAACCCTTCGTTCTATCTCTGACTTATTGTGTGCAAGGTTCAGAATCTAAATGCAGGTAGATATCAGATTATGCGTCACCATGACGAGACAATATAAACCACAGAAAGAAGGATACAGATAGATAGTACCTGCTCCGGTGCACCTTTACTGACCCTGTGCATTTTTCCTTCACCATCAATATACGTCAATGCAGTTCTCTTGTCAGTGGGGTTAAAAGGAAGGAAGTGTATTTCTCGAATTCCAGCACGAGCCTGCTCACAGTATTTTGTTAGTCAAACAGGATAATCGCAGTAATGTGGAACCTAGTGGTTTGCAATACAAGACATATAAGTACCTCTTTTGGATCAGCCAACATTCCAACTATAGCAGCATCTATGGCATCTTGGTTTTCAGTCCGAGATGCCCGAGCTGCCATCAGAACGACAGTATCCGCATCAACGCCTTTGGCAAAAACCTATGGTCAAGAGTTGACAGAAGCTGCTCAGTATCACAATGCACACAAAATAGCCAAAAAAGCAAGAATCACTAACCTCAATGAGATTTTTGTCAACAGTAAGCTTATTCAGTGTTAAAGTCCCAGTCTTATCACTACAAAGAACATCCATACCAGCCATTTCCTCTATAGCAGTCATTCTCTTCGTAATAGCTCCCTATGCATATTATATCCCATTACATACTGCACTCGTCTTAGAAACAAAATTAATCATCAGAGCAAAGCAAACCTGCTGTGACAATCGGTGAGAACCAATAGCCATTGTAACTGAAAGAACAGTAGGCATGGCAATAGGGATTCCTCCAATGAGAAGGACAAGAAGATTGTCGATCCCAGGACGATATTTCCTATGTTGTATAGGATACATCACAATAATCTCTATGACCATACCCACTGCTATAGAGCAAATGCAGAAGTTTCCAATTGCAGTCAAAACCTGATCAGAACAAAAGGCAACATTGAGAAATTCATGTTTCCAAGATATATAATGATGATCCATAACAAAAGCTAAATCCTAAAGAACATGCCTTTTGGAAGTGCCCCACTTGATTAGTAGAATCAACAAGGTGTGCAGCCTTCCCAAAGAAGGTGTGAACCCCAGTGGCAATGACAACAGCTTCGAGCTCTCCCTGTTTGCAGGTGGAACCAGAGTAGACTCCATCACCCGGCCCCTTTGTCACAGGTAGGGACTCACCCGTCAAAGCAGACTGTAATTCATATCATTTTCCAATAAATAAACTAAACTAAACTACTTAGCCTGAAAGCCTACCATGAAATGATCTAAACCTGATCGATTTTTAGTGGATCACCCTCGAGCAAACGAGAATCAGCAGGAATTATATCTCCTAGTTTAATACTGATTATATCACCAGGCACTAATATGGATGCCTCCTCCTCATTCCACCTACCATCTCTAAGAACCTTCACACAACCAACATTGATCGGATAGTCGGATAGTCGAAACGAATACATAAACATTTCATCAGAAACTCAATCATGAGATAACATAACTAACCTTAGCTTTTGGAGCAAGCCGGGCCATGAGAGCAGCAGCTGCATTTCCGGCATTATTTTCTTCGATGAAACTAATCGTCGAGTTGATCACTAGTAATGTTATGATACCCACAAAATCCTGCCAATCTGGAGGCTTACCCTGCCAAAATGAAATCAAGAATCAAATTATTTCTCCAAAAATGAACACTTGAAGAAAATTTAGGTGATAAACCAAGTCCTTACTCCTCCATTAGCAAGAGCAATTGCCATAATAGCAGCAGCTTCCATCACCCAAGAAAGAGGGTTCCACATAAACCCTAAAAACTTTAGGAATTTGCTTTCCTGAAACCAACCAAAAGTGATGATAAATTCATCATTTATGAGAATCAACAGCGCTTTAAGACATACCCTTGAAAAGTATCATTTTTTTTCAAAATAATAACACATTTGGAGCTAAGGCATCTACACATTAAAGAGTCATCCAACAACATCAAAACTGAAACTCATAACAAACAATCAATAAAAAAAAGTAAGAAATGTTTCAGCAAACAATCAACACCTTCTTCTCCTCAAGCTTATTGTGCCCAAAAATGGCTAATCTCTCCTGAGCAGCTTCACTAGTGAGACCTTCTTTGGTGCATCGCAGATTCTCGAACACTTCCTCAATTGGAATGTTCTCCTGAAATCACACACATAGAGAGACAAAGAGGGAGTCAGCAAACAACTTGAACAAAATTAGAGCCACCCCACAATCAAGAAAATCATCCATTAGATCCATTACCAAATCCACAGTTTCTTTCAACACAGCATCAAGAACTTCAGGCTTGTCCCCCATCTTTAAGAAAAACAGCAACTTCTCTCTCTTCACAGATCAAAAATTATTCAAGAATCACCACCATTCATGAAGGGCTGTGGATTCAAAGCAAATAGTGAAGCTCACAAGAAACCAAAGGGATTTGAAGAGAAACAAATGAGGGCTACCCACCCACACCAAATGCAAAAAAGAGTGAAACTGCTGATAAGGGCAGCAGTTACAGCAGCGCACAACCTTTTGTATTTCCCATTATTTATATCTAAAGTTTATTATAGAACTGATTTTTTATTTTTTTCTAAAAAACAGAGAGAGAGAGAGAGAGAGATTGAGTGAGGGATAAAATAATTCGCACCCTCTTTTTTTCTTGAGGGTACTTTTAACCATGAAGCATCAATATCTGTATCTTTATCAGATTAATAGAGAGCATTTGCAGTGAACAAAGATAATTTCTTTTTACTATGTTCTGCCATTTTTATATCTTTTGGTTAAATTTTTACTGCTTTTCTTGTGAAAGATAGTTTTGGACTTTAAAGATTGAATCTTTCTTGAAGCCATAAAATGTTGGCTGATGATAAACCAAGAACCACAAATCTGCACATGGCCTCTCTCACCCATACTCCTTTAATTTCCTTTTTATTTATTTAAAATTAAAATATCATACTCCCATTCTTAAAATTTTAAAAAACTGTTCATTTTTTAAGAAAATTTGGAAATATGTTATTTTTAGGAGTACTTTTTATATATATTTTAATAATTGTAAAAAATATTAAAAATGGAAAGACAAAAATCATTGTCACCCATTAAATAATTTATATAACATTCATACTCAATTGTTCATTTTTTGACCTAAATACCCCCACCATGTCGGAATGCTATGGCGGAATTTCGACACCGATTCCGACATCATAGGTTGTCTGATTCGGTGTCGGAACTTCAACATAGCATTCTGACAAGGTGAGGTTATTTCATCGGATGTCGGAATCGACGTCAGAACCCTAACATAACATTCTGATAGGATGGGGTACTTTGATTAAAAAATATATGGATGTTACAAGAATTATTTAATGATTGATAATGATTTCCAACATTAAATTATTTACAAAAATGATTTGGGCTTGCCTCCTATATTTTTAATAAATGTTATAGGGTGATATTTTTCTAAATAAAATGTAATGGAGGTTTTTTTTTTTTTTTACTTTTTTAAGAATATAATTTTTTTTTTAAATAACATTAAATTTGGGGTGCATCTTTATCCATTCTACCCCCACTCCGCCCCTGATTCAGCGGAGTATTTAATTTAACATTATAAAAACATAAAAAATCAAATTAACACAAAAAAATTCTTACAATGTAGCTATCATTATGATCACTCTTTGATTGAGTTACCATATTTAATTTCAAATTGTCAGCAATACATATATACTATATATATATATATATATATATATATATATATATATATATATATACACATGTGTCTGTTGTTGTCTGCCATATTTGTAGCATAATCCTCTATGTTTATTATAATAAAATCTGATGAGTTTTTCTGCAGCAGAAGAAATGGTGATGCACATTTTCCTACACTTACACCCATAAGTCTTTGACTAGAAACTTCCCTAAATATTTTTTTATATTATTTTATCCAATATTATAATGGTTCAATTTCCTAGTGAAACTGATGTCAGGTTTGATTCTAGGGTTTGATAATTATTGGTAATCACGACGATTATTTATTTGTTAATACAGTTTAACATCTTAGAAATAACTTAGAAATATGTAGTATTTAGAATTTATAAGTACTATTTAATTATCGAAAAACTAAGATAAAGCTGATTTGCATGTAAGCAAACCACAGTACAAAATAAGGAAATTATTACTATATTACTCTTATATTTTATAATTTATTCTTTATATTTTAAATTTATTCTTTGTCTGCCTTAATTAATTAAAATAAATTCAATTAAAATTATAAGTCAATCCAAATATACAGGCGTATAAAAAAAAGACGTATAAAAAATTAAATATTATTCGACTCATTTCGCACTTATATACACAAATTTCTTTCTTGTTTCTCCTATGCTTTTATTCACACCTCAAAACATAGAATTTCACTCAATGTTATAGTTAACCTAAAAATAGATTTTAATTTTAAAATTGAATTTTTTTTTGTCACACGTTACTTAATTTACTATAATTTATTTATCACTAACGTATCAAATTATTTTCAGAAAATCAATAAATAAATAAATAATCAGAAAATTAATTTTATTGACTGGGCATCCACATACATTCTACTCTCTAATAATATGTCATTTAAATTTTGTTTGTTTATGGACATATATCTTCAAAATAATAAATAAAATAATATTTTTTTTTAAAAAAAATTATTTTGTTTCGGAAAATCGCTAACCCTTAATTTCATTGCATTAAAATATTTGAATATTAATTCTTATGTACGATTATATTTTATTTTATATTTTTTTAATTTAAATGTTGTTCGTGAAATCGTTTCAAAATACCCCCAAATTAAATTGTCATACTGTATCTTTGCGTTATATTTGTACACGCTAATTTGCAATTATTAAGTGCCTAATGTAATTCCACGTGGACCGGAGTGCGTGCTCACCATTTCATAAATTCTATTTATAGATTATAATATACTCTCACCCTCCTATAATACTTTTCAAATTTACTATTCCACTATAAAAAAATTACTTCAACAGATTGACTTTGGAGGGTATTATAGTAATAAAAAAGTATAAAGTAATTATATGTGTGTCAAAATGAGTGACAAATTTGAAATTAAAATAACTTTTAATTTATTAGATAAATTAATGTTTCTTTTTTTTGGAGAGTGAAAGGTTTTGTGGGACAAATAAATGAGGAAAATATAAAATGTATTATGGAACGAAGGGTAGTAAGTACTCCATCAGTTCGCTTTCAAGGGTATCATTTTTTCATTTTGGGCTTCCTCCCCCAAATGTCTCATTTCTTTTTTTATTCACACACACCCACTAATATAACTAAAAAATAGAAATCACACCTCCACTAATACAACTACTCACTACACATTAAATAATAGTACTTCTTAATCTCCTTGGCTAAAAGCAAATGATATCCTGGAATCTGGAGGTAGTATTTATTTTCCATAATAATAATTAATTGAAAGGGGCCTTGATCATTAATAATAGTTGAGGATTATTTAATAATTGAAGGCATCATTGAAAAGTAATAAAGTGCCATCTATACTAGGATGTGTATAATATTCATGATGTCATTTTCCTTTAAATATCAATATTAATTTGGCATATTATACATAATTATATTTATTTTCCAAATCTGACTTCTTTAGGACATAAGATCCCAATACTCTTCTTTGTTTAACGAAGGGACCGATGAAGTATAATTTTTTTAAGTATTTTAATAAGATTAATTAACGGTTAGATTGGTATAATTGAATTGAATTGAATAATGATGGAATGAACTGAACTTGTGAATGGAATAGAGATGAGAAATGAATAATTAAAAATGATAATTATTGTAATTGGTATAATTTATAAATAACTCAAGTAATAGAAAATGTATTACTTAACTGGATCTAGTCTCATTAATAATATTTTATAGTGTTAAATTTAAAATTTATATATATAATATTTAATTAATTAAAATCTCAATGAAAATTTTATATATTTAAAAAAAATCCAATGAAGATTTTATATTTAAGTTTTAAATTAAAAATGAAATAAAACCTTAATATTATTAATATATAAAAAAAATTATATATTAAAAAATATTAAATTATATATAAAAAATAAGAGTTAAAGTAGGATGCACCTGGTGCATCGGTGCACATTAGATCAAAAAATACCAAATAACCACCATTAAATCAAACAAAATAATTAAAATTTTAAAAAATAAAAATAACTATACCCTATAAAACTACCCATTAACCCTAAGTGTACTGATGTACCCGGTGTATTATAGAATAACCAAAAAAATAATTATATATTTAATTTTATCAATAATATTACTTTTTATTTATAACTTATTAATTTTTATTTAGAATAAATATTAAATTAATTATATAATTTTTATAAAAAATTAAAGAATAAAATTTAACATAATATATTTATTGGGTATATAAAAGTGTATGATTTTTTTAATTTATAAATTATTTAATATTTTATTTTTTATTAAATAATCTAATAACAAAGTTTTTTAATTAATATTATTATACGTTAAACATAACAATATTAATTTACTTATTATACATATATATATATATATAATATTTTTTTATTTTTTTATAGTATATATTATGCTACATAAATAAAAACAAAAGTTGATTCCTTCATATGTGGGAATGGGGAAAACCATGGGGGTGGGATGAATCATCATTCCTTTATTTAAGGGAATGGTGATTCGAAAAAGAATGATGATTCACATTCTAAATTTATACTAATCATGATATTAGGAATCAAATTATGAATGTTGATTCTATTCCTAATCGTTTATCACGTACCAATCATGCTGTAAGTATTTGTGAGACGTTATTTATATGAAACGGTTTGTGAGATGTATTAAGGTGAATGTTTAATAGTTGTTAAAATATGTTTTTAAAAGTATGATTTTAGAGTGTTATGATATGATTTATTATTGATCTACTTTAATTACAAATAAACATACACTACCAATATAATAAACATATTTTAGATATAAGTCGATCCATTTCACAACCCGTCTCACAAGAAAATATTAATGGATGATTACTACTATGTACAAAAAAAATTCTTAATTACTATGAGATACAAACATACAAAAATATTATTACTAACTACAAAAATATAGTGATATTACAATATTACCCCTACAATGTGCTGCACATAAATGTTGTGTGCAGCAAAAGTGTGTGCAGTAAAAAAATTGTGTGCAGCAAAAAAATGGGGTGGTTCGACGAAGCTCCGGCGGCAGAATTCAGGCGAACGACCGGCAGCGTCAGCGGCGGTTCTGCAGATTTTCGACCAGTGGAGCTCTGGAGACTGACCGACGGTGGTCCGGCAGAATTCCAGCGATCGGCAGGCGACGGTCTGGTGGTGGTCCGGCTGTGGGTGAGGATTTAGGGTTTGGGGTTATATTTGGTATTTTACTTTAATATTTTGTATGTGAGAGTAATTATTTTAAATCAATGTATCTAGTATTAATTAGGGGTACAAAGTGTGTAACTATCAATAATTATTCTAAATATTAATAATGCAATTTTTAATTTTTTTCTTATCCCATTATAAATTAACAATTAATTTATGAATAATTCTAATAGTATATATATTTATATACCTATTTTTATTTTTATTTTAAAATAATAATTATAATTATATACCTATTAATCTCTTATAAATTATATATGGGGCGGATATTTGCACCTCCAAAATTGTTAAATGAACCCCGATTACTAAGCGTACCCCACTGAAATTAAAAATTACACATTTAAATTACTTAATACACTATCAT
The DNA here is from genome assembly GCA_023678885.1 of Pogostemon cablin. NCBI lineage: Eukaryota > Viridiplantae > Streptophyta > Magnoliopsida > Lamiales > Lamiaceae > Pogostemon > Pogostemon cablin. The sequence continues at coordinate 4,602,290 of CM042960.1, read as the reverse complement.
GCAAGGACAACTTTACCCTTTTAATTAACTATACCTAAATTTTAAATAACTAATTAATCACGACATTAAAAACAAAAAAAAAAAGAAAGAAAAGAAAACGTTGGTGAGTTTTGAAAAAGAAAAGGAATGGCGTTGTGTCTTCCTTGCTGTGACTATTCAGGAGGGAAAGGGGAGGAAAGAACGTCCATACCTTCTATCCATCTTCAAGGCTTTGTCAATTTCGCTTCTTCATTCTGCAATTGACATGAATTCTAGTGTTTGGATTGGTTTCAAAATTTGAAAATTAAGCTTGGATAATTTGAATTTGTGTTTCTGTAGTGTGGGGTTATATTTCTCTTGCAATTTTGGGTTGAATTTTACATAAATTAGAAGCAATTAGATGAGTTTCTGAGCAGTAGGTACGTGAATTCCAAAATCCGCTGCACTATGTTGTGTTCGACCGCTGCAGTCGAACACCTTAGGTTGTTCGATTGTTGGTACCGAACAACCTGTTTCTGTTTTTTTTTTTCACATCCTAAGTTCATTGATACCCCGTGGAACCAACAGCCTCCCACATGAAACACCCGCACTCCACCACCATATAAGATGAGCCCACCAATGGATTTTCATCAAGCATGTTGGACCAATTAATTTGGATCTTAGTAAGCAGTATTAGTTTGACACAATTGTTTTAGTGCAGAGAAAGAGCTATGTTGTGTTCGACCACTGCAGTCGATAGGTTGTTCGATTGTTACTATCGAACAACCTGTATCTGTTCTTTTTTTTTCACATCCTAAGTTCATCGATACCCCGTGGAACCAACAGCCTCCCACAGGAAACACCCGCACCCCACCACTATACAAGATGAGCCCACCAATGAATTTTCGTCAAGCATGCTGGACCAACTAATTTGGATCTTAGTAAGCAGTATTAGTTTGGCACAATTGTTTTAGTGCAGAGAAAGAGTTATGTTGTGTTCGACCGCTACAGTCGAATACCTTAGGTTGTTCAATTGTTGCTACCGAACAACCTGTTTCTGTTCCTTTTTTTTCACATCCTAAATTCATCGATATGATGGCAAGGGACAATTTTAATATGGCGTGAACAAATGGATTAGTGGGATTATAGGAAGAAATACGTAGCCAATGTGAATGCACGACCTACTCAACTCTTAATTAGGGTTCCAGATGATCATTATTCACATTTTTTGTTCGTTCCGTGATATTACGTTGATGCAGAAGGATTTAGGGTTGATCGTGGTTTAGTAATTATAACAATGGGGTGCATTTAAAAATTTGATTGTGGTGCATTTAGAAATTTAATTATGATTAATTTTATTTTATTATTTATAAAAGGGTATTTAAATTTTTTCATATTATCATATTTTAATTCTATAAATTATTGGGGTTCATTTAACAATTTTGGGAGTGCAAATAGCCGCTCCCATTATATATAGAAGATTATTTGGGTGACCATGATCAATGGATCACTCAAAATTTCTATAATTTTAGTTTGTATTTTAAATCATATTTAAAGTTAATAAGGACTATTTCCTAATTAGAATATTGTAATTTAATTTTTTAATTAAAAATCTAGAATATAATTTTGTATCAATTGAGATTCTTAAAAATATTACAGTTAACATTATTATGAATTGAAAGGCGGATTAAGGGATGAAACTATAAGAATGAAATAAATAATTAGAGTGTGATCCAAGTTGTTACTTCTTAATAGTAAATAAATAAATAACAATTAAAAAACCCATTTAATTATCTTAAAATGATTAAAATTATTTTATATAACTAAATCACCCACAAATTTGCCGAAATGATATCATTATACAATTAAAGATTCTGTATGCTTTTTAACAAAACAAATGCGTTCTTTAAATTAAAAAAAAAATGATCTACCTTTTCTTAAGATTCCATTCCATTTGTTACCTAATCTATGAACATTAAGCCAACTTTTGAAATTATCTTTGTCACAGGGGAAAAAAGTTCCAATTTTATTGAATAGTTAGATACACTTTATTTAAAATATACTGTATAGTTTGAATAAAATATATTCACCTGCCACTGACTTTTAAATTTGTTTCGAAAATAAAAATTCACTTTTTTTTAAATAATAAAAATAATGAGAGAGAACCCCTCACACTAAATCACTATAAACTATGAATATTTAAAAAAATTATTCAAGTATAATTCATCATTTAAATTGTTGATGCGTGTTCTTGGCTCGTTAATAAGTGTTTAAGAGATAAAATTATTTAGAAATGGAACCAATAACGAACACAATCAAACATAATATCACCACAAATAAATGGATCAAAACCAATAAAATACTCAATTTCCCCCAAAGAACTATATTCAATTTTATTACTCTTCCTTAGAACAACACTCATCAATCACCAAATCTTACAAGTGTAATGTCTAAAGTGATTGCTCCTAAAGAACCTGTCTCTTTCCTGCGAGAGAGACTATTTATATTATCTTAAATGCCCTAGCCTCAGACCAATCATCTTGTGCCAACTGGATGAAGACAATTCGGCTTTAATGAAACTGTCTAGTACCCCGACCAGTTGCAAGGGTGGTCTGAGCGCCGTTTGTTGCACTGCAAGAGTTTGCAGGGTGTCTCCGCCCTTTGCTGGCTTCCCATTGGTTGTTGGAGTCAGGCTCGCCAGTCAACTGTTGTCTTCTAGTTATGATTGCCGCCCAAAATATCTCTTCTTCCCGTTAGTGCTGTCTTCTAGCCTGCGGTACTTGTACTTCTTCATTATGATGTCTGTCCTGCTTTCGCCGTCCTTCTTTGGTCTTCGGACAGGTTGGCGTTCGGTGCTGGGGAGTCCGTCCGAGGTCTCGATCAGGGGGAAGGTGGATGCTGAGGTGGCTTCCCGCCGAGGGTGTTTCCTGGGCTTCCGAACTGTTGCGGTTCTTATTGGGCTGCCTTAATTCTCTTCTCATCTAAATACTTCGGCTGGGCCGGCGAGAGGTTGGACCTCGCCTTTCAAGTATCACAAACCTATTGAGCCTCTTGGGCCTAACAAACATGGGGATATAATACTCATAACATGAATCATAAATAAATAAATGAAATTTAAGATGGGATTTGAATTTGAAACAGAATGAGTTTCATAACCTTTTGATATATTCCACAAAACAATTTACATAACTTGCTAGACACTGAAAATCACAATAAATTTTGAGATGTGTTTTACTTTTATACTACAACCTTATGATATAATCCCACATTTTTTAACCTATATATAATTATATACAAAATTTATTTGTATTATTGCATTACAATTTGTGAATAATTCGTACATTCCAGAAATGTTTTCCAAGTTGAATGTTACACAGTTTAAAACTTTTCTTCACTACTCTTAATATATCTCCTGAAATAGTTTCATAATTATAATAAAACATTAAATGAAATATACGTCCTCCGTCCCACGTATTTTTACGCACTTTTCATTTTGAGGTGTCCCGTGTCCTAAGTATTTTTATTCATTCCATAAATGGAAAAAATACACCTCACATCTCACCTACTTTATACACTTTATACATCAATTTCAATAATTTTATTTACTTTTTATTCATTATTGTCAACAACTTTATTTACTTTTTATCTTAAAATTACCAATTTATTTTATACTTTTTCTTACATTATAGTATATTAAAAAAATAAGCTCAAGTGGTAGAAGAGAATGTGAAAAGACTTTCAAACTGAGTTTGGTTGCTGCAGGGTGGGGTTCGAATCATGTCTTTGACATGAATTTGACCCCTTACAAGTACAATTTAAACAATGAGCCCTATTTATAAGTCACTTGAGATACATCTATTTACCTCCTCCACCGGAAGTCGCAGTTACATCCGTACTTAATAATAATAATTAATACTAATGAATTTCACAAAAATAGGGAGTTTATGGATAATTTATTATTTTTAGTAATAAAAGAATAATTAAATTTACAAGAAAATTGAATATAAAAAAGTTGTACACCTATTATTTTCATAAAAAAGACCAATTTTTAATTTAAAATGTACTATAATACAGAGTTAGGTAAATTTTGATGCGTACAAATTCTGAGTACATTAAAATAACATTTTTTAATATCCAAGTAAAAAACTGATGTAAACGTTTTTTTTTTTCTTTTTATGGTATTCAAGCAGTATAATTTGTGTTGGCCAAATATAAGAATTAGTTGATAGCATTAATTATATCAACAAACATTAATTGTGATGCTCTATTATTAATATAGGTCTAAAATTTTTATATTTACCTTATTTGGGAGCCAATACTGCATGTGATCCTCTTGCTATGTATTACTCAAAAAAAAAAAAAAATTGATATATTATTATCTAGGCAAACACTCGAGACTACATAGTATTAAAAATGATAAATTTTATAAGAAAAAGTAATATTCAATTAATAAAAAATAACAATATTGTCATGAGTTATTTTATAAATAATTTATAGTATAAATGAAAAGTGAATATTATTTAAAAGAAAAGCGATAACAAGTAATTTTATTTTCTTACAGTATCACACAAATGTGCCTCTTATTTATTTAATTTGGCAGCCTAGCAATTGGCTAATGAGAAATGCAAAAATATTGGTAAAGAATATGACATACATTTATCCTGTTATGGCCACACATGTACATGATATATGTAATGACTTGATAAGCTCTTTATAATTTGTTTACCTAATTCACCTTCTATCCATCTAAGTCATGTCTCCCACTAATTCTTCTATTAACACTTTTTTCTTTTTTCTTTTTATAAATAAAAAAGTTTGTGTGGGATTGTTTTGCAAGTGAAGAATAAAATAAAGATTAAGTAATAATCAATATTTCATATATGATTTTAAAAAAAAATCTACCTTATGTATAATTTGAACCAAGTTTGAGCTCTGATTAGCTATTAACTTTATAATAATGTGGGAATATTAAAAAATTGATTTGAATTTTAAAGTATGTTTAATTATAAAGGGTGTTTTCAACTTTTTGTAGTGATCATGAAATTTCTTTTTTCATGCCAAAATCTATGAAAGGGATCATGCTTATATGGAAAAGGATTATTATACACTAAAAACATATCTTGCAAATACTTTGATGTTGAAAATTAATGATATTGTGGATGTTATATTGTTTCGTTTTATTTTGGAGATGATTGCCATCGAACTGTAAGCACCAGAGCGAGGCAATTTCGTCTCAAGGAGAAAAAGTGTAACTCTTGATTCGACTCAAATTTCGTTCTTATTATTTTTGTCATATTTTTCTAGTCAACATATTATACCGAAAACCAAATATACCAATCATATATTGTACAATAATGATTGAAAAATATGAAACATAAACTATTGATTTATTTGAATATAAAATAGTTATAAACTATGTTAGGCACATGGATGTGTATTTTCATCTGCCAAATTAGAATGTTAATAGCAGTACAACCACAACCTCAAGTACTTATAGTAACAAATTTGGGGTTCAGCATTTAGTCTAGTTTATTTAAAATTACTCTAATATTTGCACATTCAATGTTCCATGTGATACAAACAATCAATCCATGTTCAGACTGAGTTAATTAATGAATTTTAAAAATTATTAAAAATAAAGAAATTTTGTTCTAAATTTATCAATAAAAAATAGAGTTCTATGGAACACGAACTCATGGAGAGATAGGTTACAATATCTTGTAAAATTAATAAGAAGTTAAAGAAAATTATAATAGGTATATTTTATTTATAATATTTACAAACCATTAAGTTTTGACCAACATGTTAATTTTAGTTTAGTGAAGCAAAATACTCCCTCATATTTATACGACAAAATTTGGTAGCGTGGATGTGATGGATTTTATGATTAAATTCAAATTAAATTATTTTACTTTTCAATACCAGCCAATTTTTTATTATTTTTTTTCCGTTTCTTCAAATATATAAATGAATTTTTTATTTATTTCAAGAAAGCATTTATAGTTTGACGTAAATTAAGAGCATGTTGTTTGGGGTTCTCAAAGATAGGGGTGGATAATTCAAAACATATCCTTATTTATTTAATTAATGGATAGATATTACGGCGCATTTATCTCACAAATTTTCATTTTTCATTCATTCAAAAATATAGTTTTTTTTTTTTACAGAAAAATATGGAGTAGGTTTGTTTATTACTTCCTTAGCTTAAAAAATTCGCATAGTCACAACTCACACACATTTTAAATTCACTTTAAATTCAATTACTATTATTAATAGCGCTTACGCAGAATAAAATTATAGAGTAATATTATAATCAACATTTTTTTCCAACCTACTATGTTGCTTCTAATATCAAAACACACACACACACACACAAAATCACTTTAGACTGTTCACATTCTTCACACCAATTTGTTGCACATTTCTATGAACAAAACAAACCTACCTGGCTAAAGTGATTTTGAGCAAATGTTAGCATTGAACACATGTTTTTTAACTCGATGAAAAGAATACTTTAAGGCAACTACTACTTTTTATTTAAAGTGTATTCTTAAAAAAAAAAATCAATTACAATACATATTTATTTTTAAATTTATCCTCTCATTTAATATACATAAAATAATTGAAATTTTAATTTTTATTTTAAAAAAGTCAAATTACCTTTAAAAAGTAAATTAAAAAGTATATTACTACCTCCGTCCACTTGAAAGAGATTATTTTTCCCATTTTGATCGTCCGGTTTAAAAAGGGTCATTTCCTTTTTACACACATGAAACTCACATACATTCACTAATACAACTAAAATATAGGGTTCACATTCCCACTAATACAACTACTCACTACACATTAAATAATAATACTCCTTAATCAACTTTAAAAAAAAAATCCTCTTTTGGGGAGGGAGTACTTTTTTTTCTCAATATTTTTCCTATAATAACAAGTCTTGAGATGGAGGTTATAATTTTTCAGTTAAAATTATAATATTACCATAATCCTCGTGTGTCATAAAATGATCCAACAATTTTTGCCAAAGCATCTAATTAAATAAAACAAATATTTACATAAAGCTCAACAAACGCGCATCTAAAAACTTAATTGTATTTTACTTCTGGTTCACCTACTTTCTTTTTTAATCTTTCATTGCCTACTCAATTGAAAATTTTGTTTTGCCTATTAATTTGGCAATTTTTAGGAAAGAGTTTATGTAGTTGATATATATATATATATATATATATATATATATATATATATATATATATATAAATATTCAGAGTACCCAGTAGACAAAGAAACGCAATAATCATGATTAAAAATGAGTTGAGTTCCTATCAGACATTCAGTCCATCTTTACCTTGTGCCACTGCAAGAAATCAGCCTCCAAATTTGGTAAAATTTCCCTGCTTTTATCAACAGACGATTCAAACTTTGCACAACTCAACTCGACGAGCCAGAGATTTGAGAGCAAGCTCGTTTACAATCACACGAGCTTGAGCTCAACTCGTCTAATAGACTTGCATGCTCAGATATTGATTCAGATGCAATTATCAACCACAACATTACCAAGCACAAGCTCGCTTATCATCCAATTTCAAATAGAGGCAGTCGGACATCATTTACAAACTAAGCTTAACAACTTTAGCATAATCGAACTAAACTTGAACCTAAACAACATCCCTATAACCGAAAAAATGTCATGACAACAAGGTACTTCACAAAAAAGGGTACAAGGCAAAAAAAAAAAAAAAAAAAAAAAAAAGTCAACAACAGAAGCATGACAATAATGTGGATCAAGTTTTCATTAACTGGATGATCCCCCCATCAAAGAAACTTAATTTTGTTCAACAATAAATTAATCAAATAATTATGCTGAACATAATTACTAAAACTAGTCTACTACAATGATGATGCTCAATGCAAACAATAATAAATGTTCTGTAGAAAAAATTGTTTTGCCTGCATCCCAGAAACCTATCATCCGTCGGAGACAAAAACATAAGGTCATTCCAACGAACACTTTCTGTAATATTCACATACCTTAATTGCAGTCGATGTTTAGTATGTACACTTGATAGATGCATTATCTGCCTGTACTAATACTGTGACCACTAAAATTCAACAAGATGTTATCATGAACTTCCTCCCAAAACCCTTCGGAGTTCGTATTTTTGGGATTCAGTTAGCTTTTCAGGGTACCTAACATCTATTTGGATCCTAAGAGTTCCCTTCTTCCGAGGATTTTTAGAAACAGGCATTCCTTCGTTCGGGACAGAAACCTCTTGTCCAGGTTTTACAATCTCTGTCAATGGGAATGTTATATTCCGGCCATCCAGGGTGGTGAACTCAAATGTCTTTCCAGTGAGGGATTCCAAGAGGGTTATCTCCTTCTTCACCACCAAATCATTCCCTTCCCTAACATAAACCGAATGAGGTCTTTCGTCAACCACAAAAATGACATCTGCAGGAATGACACCAGGTTCTTCGTTGCCTTTCTCCGGGAAAGTAATTTTTGTGCCTTTCTTCCACCCAGGTTTTATGTCAATAGTTAGGATCTCATCCAACGTTCTGATCCTGCTGCAAGATAGAAAAGTATACCCCAAGCTAAAATACAGTAGATCAAAATTGATGTTACTTGAGAAGTTTAATTTTTCTTTTCTTTTCTCTTCTATTTTTTAAAGAGAAAACTTAAAGAAATTAATATAAAAATGTCAACAAGTACATAAATTTTCACAAAGCAATGAAGCATAACACATTAGAATAGGTACTCAGGATTTCTGCAAACACACGGGTTTCTGCAAACACACGGGTTTCTGCAAATAGGCCAAAATCGAAAGGAATCTAATTAGAATGTGTGAGACAAACACCAGTTTATTTAAAGTGGAACATGTGTCAGCATGATAGCATTTCTTTCTAGATTAAACAGAACTCATTAAGAGTGCAGTAGTTTGGCAAAGGGGATGCTAGCAGGCAATTGGTTTAATGCTCCTATTAAAGAAATTGAACCATTGGACAAGACAACCACTCATGTACACTACTGATGTTTTACATGACCAGTCCCTCATGACTGATATGTCATGTAAAGTGTAAGCATATTATGATATTAAAGTAATCAAAATATTGGTATATTATTTCTGAAAAATCATGCACAGTTGTTGCAGACGTGTCCTCCTAGGAGAGGATGAGATCTGCGCTTCTTTGTGGAGAGCTGAATCAAAGGCGAGTGCCTCTTTTTGTTACATTTTTAAGATGTTTTTTTTTTTAAAAAAAAAAAAAAAAAGAGCTTCTATTACTACCCACAGCCTCTTCCACCTGGAGTTCTATTAATCTCATAAACGTGAGAGAAAAAGAGATTGTACCTCTATTCTTCCACAAAAGATGCCATTTGATCATGATGAGAATATTTGTTAGTGAATTGATACATTGCTAGCCTTTTGATTCTACTATAGTTTTTTTTTTTTTTTGTGTGTATTTGTTTGTAATTATGATTTAAACTATATGTTCATGTTTAAAGTGTTATTCACGAATTTCAACTATATTTTATTAGGCAATTATGTGGCAAACATGTTACATTCAAGTGTAGGATATGTAGATAATATTTTTTCCACAATGCACAAGAGACTGCATCTCGGCGCTAAAGTACCCTTGTGCCTCTGTGCACCTCTAGCCCCATAATACTATGGAATCAAGTTCCTAAGGCTCTAATACAGGGAGAAGCATAATCGAAAATTATATGTACACAGTCGGATCTAATAGGCAGGATCTCTACCGAAGCCAACATTCTAGTTTTAGACAATTCAACTGCAGCAGTTAATCAACGTTCACATCATGAAATAGTAAAAGATAGATCATTTCAACTCCAGATGAATGATAGATGAAATGAAACAAACAATATGTATAACAATAATTGATGAGTGAAGTTAGTTCAATCACAAAACCAACCCACATTGGCAAATTGATTATTCTATAAAGGTAATCATCCATTTTGTAAGTTGTAACAAATACATTCTGACAACTGTATATTTGACACCAAACTTAATGTAAACAGCATATAATTTTGACAGCCGACTTCAGAGTAATCAGAATCGAGCAGTTTGATTTCCCATACATCATTAAATCACAAACAATTTCGACAGCACCATAATTTACCAATCTAAATCAACAAGGTAAAGGTCAATATTGTAATGTTAAATTCCACAACATATTGTTCCACCCTAATGTACAAAATTAAAGCATATTATTCAACATATAAAACGTAGTTCAAAAGAAGAGATCAAATGCAAATACATTATTCCACTTAATCCACAAACTTAAGTCAGACAGTTCAACAACTCAAAACATAACCACATAAAAAAGTTAAATACCAAAGACAATTTCATAGAAAGTGACATCACAAGATAAACAGGGTGGGTAATGACCAGTGGAAGAAACTAAAACCCAACCATGTGAGAGACAAAACCTTCATTCTAATTCATGCCAAAAATCTGATAACAGAAACATTTGCCACACAAACAGATATTCTACTAAAACAATATTTCACCCCAAAAAAATAATAAGAAGAAGAAGAAAAGCAATGAAACAGCAAGCAGAAAACAATGATCCCAAAAACTAACAGAAATAAATAGAAAAGCACATACCCATGAGAATCAATAACATTCCTTGAAATTTTCATCTTTCGTGTAGAACCAGTATACAATTCCTCCAAGCTACACATCAGAATATTCTCCATTGGCGCGTCCTTCCTCGTTCCTCCAGCACCTCCGCCATTCATTGTTGTACTCCTAAAAAACCCATCTCTCCTACTCCCACCGCTTCCACTACCACCAGCACCAACATTACCATTACTATTTTCTCCAAAAATCTCCGCATAAATATCTTCCGCATTCCTAGGATTAAACCGGAAATTAGGGTTCGGATGCTGCTGATTGTTGTAGTAAAACCCCTGATTCGGAGCACTACGTGGAGGGGGAGGGTATTGACCCGATTTCAAACCCTCCTCACCATAAAGATCGTAGATCTGGCGCTTCTGCGCATCGCTTAAAACATCATACGCTTCGGAAATCTGTTTGAATTTGGCTTCAGCTTCTTGTTTGTTCGCGTTCTTGTCGGGATGCCAAATCATCGCCAATCGGCGGTACGCTCGCTTCAAGTCTTCGACACTGGCGTTGCGGTTCACTTTCAGAATGTTGTAGTAATCCACCCCCATATTAGGGTTCAAAATTGTGTTTACCCCCTTATCTCTTCCTTTTATATTGTGGTCGTGGATGCGTATCTGACCGTCGGAGGAATTGGAAAGGATATAAAGGATTGCGTAACTCTCCGGCCGTCGGCGGCGGTTAGGAGAAGAAGAAGCAGTGGCGGAATTGTGAGTAGAATTTGGTTGCAGTTCTGATTTTAGGTGAGAGAGGCGGAAGGTGACGACGTGAGAGATTTGGGAAGGTGGGACGTGGAAGATTTGGTTGGGGCCATACCCTTTTGGAAATTGAGGATTTGACCAGGGGCATTTATGTCATATCATTATTCTCAGACTTTAATTTAATATTAAAATATGGTTTTTCAGTAAATTCCCTTATAAAGAAAAGTGAGTAAATTTGTTAAATTTTAGTTAAAAAATGGGTACTTTTAATTATAGAAATTTGATTTTGGGCATGGGGGTATTTAAGTAAATTTAAAGGAAAAGTGGATAAAATTGTTAATTTTATTTTGGGCAAAAGAGACAATTCCTCTTGATTAGTTGAGTGAATTTGTAAGAGGTTATTTTCCTTCCATGATATTGGCATAAATCGAATCCTACCCATTAAAGCTTACTGACTAAATTTGCATTAGGTCCATTTTAATGCTATTGACAATTTGACAATAATGATCTAACTCTATTCTATAGATTCTAGTTTAGTCCATTTACTTGAGTTATGTTTTGAAATATGCATGAACTAGATGAAGATTGAAGAAGGATAAAATAGTCAAGATGTGGCATTCTTTCAAAATATCAATTATTTATTGTCATTTTAGATATCCAAATTTGAACTTCAATTTATGTATGAAGTAAATGATGAATAATTTCAAAGATACAAAACTCAATTGTTGTTTAGTTTGTAAACACAGACCAAGGGAGAGAACACAAGATGGGGAATGCACATATCACAAAAATATACAATACCACTCTTAATATATATCCCTATCAACACCACACCACCAAGAAACGCATGATCGTCTCATAGATCTCATTCCTCGGTTGGACCAATCATAATCCTGAAATTCGCCCGAGAATGACACCGTATTCGAAGCTCGTTCCTGAGAGCTCCTTCGCTTCATTTTGCAAGAGAAACCAGTTAAAGTAGATATGGGCGGAGTAAGATTGCCATGAAAGCCTTCAAACTACGACTGTTTGACCAGTGAAACCATCGTGGAGTTGAAGAGACCCATCTCTCATCAGATTAAGGCTCAAGCTCTTGAACCTCTCTCTTGAGTACTGTCTCGAAGCCTTTCTCCAGTCGGTTCCGGTTTTCATCATCGCTACAAACTCTTCGTAACTTATTCTACCATCCTGAAATGTGGCAGTGTCCAAGGTTAAAGTTGTGGTGTTTCTAAAGTGTCGAGAAATGGGATGTGGTCATACCTTGTCAGTGTCGACCTCCTGCATGATGTTGTTAACTGCATCGAGATCAGTTTCTCCCGATTCATCTACTAAACCTTCTCGTAGTTCATCAAATTCGATATAGCCACTTCCATCTTTGTCAAAGAACATGAATGCTCTGCGGAAATGCTCATCGTTCTCCATCCTCTGTAAGTGGATAGTCACTGCAACGAACTCCCCATAGTCCAAGACTCCATTTCCATCTACATCAGCCTGTGTCAATATCAATCTATTAGAGCTTGCTAATAATTTATGAACGGACCACATATACTAGACGAAATTACATAATATTGGTTCGAGTATCAAGCAGAATATGACGTGACTTGAAGGCTTTTAAGTTTTAAGAATGGAGAACAGATATTTACCACGTCCATCATTAACTTGATCTCAGGCTCGGCTAGCTGAGAACCCACTTTCCGTAAGCCAGCTTTTAGTTCCTCGTATGTAACTTTTCCATCATTGTTAGTATCCATCAATGCAAACATATCTCTGATCACTTCTACCTCTTCAACGGATAAATGTTCTGCTATCACCTATCAGGAATTTAAAGAAAGATAAACAACATGATACAAAATAGAAACATGAATATTTTTGTATAATGAAAGAGGGGCATAAAGAAGGTTATTCACATGCATTCGTTGTCAAACAATCCTTCAATACCTGTAATAGCTTTGTACCCTCTAATATTCCCCATTAGAATTTTGTTTTGCATCGTGTGTAGCAAGTACAAAGTTATGATTACAGCAAACTAGCGATGCTATATGCTTACCCGCAGTACTTTCTTCTTGAATTTATTCATGACAGAGAATTGTTTTAGTCTTGCCCTCACTATATCTCCCAGTGGAACATTTGGAGCTTTCTTCGCATTTTGTATCCATGGATGATCTAACAAAGGCAAGAAAGGGGGAAAATCATAAGTCACAGCTGTTGCACAAACCAACATTAATAGAATGCATCCCATACTCATTTCCATTTCATGATAGGTCCTCAACTATCCTTTATACAGCCGAATCAGAAAAAACCTAGCACATCCCTTTGAACTTGAATCTTTGTTTTAAAATTTCTATATCTAAAAACGTAACAGAAACCAACTCTACATAACCAAAGTGGAGTACTTCATATCATCCACATGCCAGATTGGATCATTCTTTTTTTCTATAATCCCTATACAATTGTATAAAAAGTTTAATCCACTGATTTTGGGATTATGGTTTTAGCAAATTAATTAAATGATAACCATCATATGACAGAAACATTGTGAATATCAATAAGAATCTTTGAATGGAATAGAGTTGCTTTAATTCGTGTACTATAATAACGAACACTAAGGAATCTTAAGTAATTAACAAGTACTAATATAAACTCAACATCTGATCGTGAGATAAGTAAATCCGCCATTTAGAATGAAATGTAACAAGTGAAATATAGCTTTCTTTAGATTACACAAATAAATAAGATAGTAGTATAGGACAAACATAAGTTACCTAACGCTACATAGATAAGACGTATCTCCTTCTAGAATCTACAAAGTCCGAGAGTTGACGAATGAAAAACAATGAGGTACAAAAAAGAAGTAAAAACAGTATGGTTAGGATCTAGATATTAATTAAGAGCATTGCTTTTAAGTTCTCCAAAGTCCCAAGGCTCTTATTTGGGTTAAGCAAATCGAGGTTTAGGATTTGACCTCATAAATTCACGCAATTTAAAACTCATTTCAGTTGGAAAACAATATTTGCATTGCCAATGTCCTTTGCTAAACATCACCCCCTACAGAAAAAACAATTTTCCTGGCCACAATGGTTTCACATACATAGACAGATTCTTCAAAATTATCAAGTCACTCCAATCTATAAAATTAAAACACTTGCACTCTGTCCTAAAAATATCGATCATCAGCAAATACACTAGAAAGAAGAAAACTTATGTTATTTCTTTATCCACAACACCTGCCTTTTTAATAGGATAAATCTAAAAATTAAAAATAGAGTTCAGAACTCTGCATGCATCTACGCTTTTTCTAGCATGTTTTCCATCATCATTTGCTAGGAAAGATAATCACATGCACCGCACTATTAACTTTATCAAATACTTTTCCCAATTGTTTATGGGAGTGAAAAAGTGGTATAAACTTACCAAGAACTTGCTGGGCTGTCAAACGCTTTTTGGGGTCAGGCTCTAACATCTGCCTAACAAGACTCTTTGCACTTTCAGAAACTTGAGGCCATGGTTCCCTCTTGAAATCAAGGACTCCTCTTAAAATTGCTAGTGCAACACCTTGTTCAGTTTCTGAAACAGATGTGATAAAAGAAGATGATAAACTCTGTTGAGTTGTTGTAATCAGTGTTCTGTTGATGCTACACCTGATCTATTATGATTATCAACTAGCTATGGATCTATAGACCACAATAGCACCATTTAGATAGTATCTAAGAGCTAACTGTTATGATTGAAAAGGTGAAAGAGAAACAATACCTGCCCAAAAGGGGGGAACACCACATAGCAAAATATAAAGAATTACACCTGCACTCCAGATATCAACTTCTTGTCCATAATTTCTCTTCAAAACTTCAGGTGCCATATAGTATGGGCTTCCCACAATCTCAGAGAACTTTTCACCTGATTAACAAGTATTTCTTGATTAGTCAACATCCAAAGAAAAATAGTACTGAAATAAATATCCAGAAGAACACTAATTAGAAGCTTTCCGAGATCCCATAAATGGATTCGAATTGCTTGTAAATTGAAGGTAATCTATTCCAATACAAATAGAAAAAGAGTATAAGAAGCAAAATAGCAAACCGATACCCACATAAACTGAAGTTGATTCACAGAGAAAGAGAGAAAAGGTAGAAGACGACCTAAAAAGGGGAAAGCACTTACCAGGCTTAAAAAACACAGACAGCCCAAAATCAATAGCCTTGAGAGCAGAATTCTCCTTCTTATTTGCAAACAAGAAATTCTCCGGCTTCAAATCCCGATGCATAACCCCATGGTGATGACACATCCTCACCACCTCCGCCACCGTCCTCGCCACGGCTGCCGCCGCCCTCTCGCTGTAATGCCCACGCGCCACAATTCTGTCAAACAATTCCCCTCCCTCGCACAACTCCATCACCAAATGAACCGCCTCGTTGTCTTCGTACGTGGCGCGCAGCTTCACGATGTTCGGGTGCTCCGGCAACCTCGACATAATCGCCACCTCGCGGCGGACGTCCTCAATATCCACCGCCGTCCGGAGCTTCTTCTTCGAGATTGATTTGCACGCGAGGGCTTCCCGCGTCTCCCGGTCGGTGCAGAGGTAGGTGATGCCGAATTCGCCGCGACCGAGCTCACGGCCGAGGATATACTTGTCAGAGATTCTGGTCCGCGGGATGAAATCCTTGAGAACTCGGATCGGAGTCGTAGATTGAGCGTAGGGGTTGGGGTAGCGTTCGCGGTTCTTCTTTGCCTGTTTAGGGGTTTGTGGTCTGGGAGTTGAGGGCTCACTCTCCGAAGGTCTTATACATGCGTTGCAATTCCCCATGTTAGATAGCTAGCGAATTATTGTGAGAAAAGTTAAAGATGAAGAAATTCCAGTAGCGCCGCCGTCAGTGGTGGTGGTGATGGTGGTGGTGGTGGTGGGTGGTGACGGAGGAAGATAGCATGATGTTGAAGAAGCACATTGTGAAAGAGAATACGCGGGTCAAAATTGGAGAAATTTTTGCCATTTGAAAAAAAGTCTTTCATTTTTATTTTTATTATTATTATATTATTATATATGACGTCATTAATATATATTTTACATTCACAAAGATTATTTTTTTACTCCTGTGATATTAATTATTTTTACGCCGCTTACTTAAAATTATTAACATATGCATTTTTTCAAAAAATAAAAATAAAAAAAATAAGTGACTTTATTTAAAATTTAAATGATTTTAACTCGAATTTATATACGTACAATATTAGTATTATAACCTTATAATTTAAAACTTAATAATTATAGCTTGTGTAAATAATTGTCATTTCATTTAATTTTTAATAGGTCAACTCGATTTGGATTTTACACAGTAATACTTGTATAATTAAATGCTAACAAATAAAAAATAAAATATTAAACTTTTCCAGAGATAAAAAAATCAATTACACTAATATTAAATTTGTGTAACTGGTGTACAGTCTCTCTCCAATTCTTAAATTAATTTTTAAATACAATCTACTTTTTTTTTTTTTGGAAAAATAGATTTTTTTATCCGCTAACTTTGCCCAATTTTAAATTTAGTCCATAAGTTTTTCACTTTTTAAAAATCGTCCATTATATTTGTAGAATTTTGAAAATCATCCATTATATTTGAAAATTTTGAAAATCGTCCATCATGTTTACCAATTTCAACAAAATCGTTCGTTTCAACAGGTCATTAGCAGGTTATTCTAAAAAAAAATGTAATATATATATATATATACTATTTTAAAAAAATAGTCTCCACTAAAAATTTATATTATACTCTCTCCGTCCGCCCGAAAGAGGCCATTTTGCTTTTGTGCACGTTGATTAATAAGTATTGTTATTTAATATGTAGTGGATAGTTATATTAGTGGGAGTGTGGATCCCATATTTTTATGTACCCCACCATTAGGGGCCCCACCGAGGGCTTACTGTTAAACTTGTGCTTGCAAGAGGCCAAATTCATACCAAAGGCAGGATTCGAACCCCACCCCCCACCCTGCAGCAACCAAGCTCAGTTGGAAGGTCTTTCCACCCTCCCCTCTACCACTTGAGCTATGCTCTGGGAGTGTGGATCTCATATTTTAATTGTATTAATGGGTGTGTGTAGATCTCATGTGTGTAAAAAAGGAATTGACCCTCTTTGGAATGGACGACCAAAATGGAAAAAATACCCTCTTTCGAGCGGACGGATGAAGTATCAATATTTAGTCAAATTTGCTCCACTTTAGTAATGAGATTAATATTGTTTGTTTGGTATATGGAAGTGAAAAATGAAAAATGAGATAAAATTGGTTAAATAAAAATATGATATAGATTAATTGGAGTGAAAATATTCAAATGACCTGTCATAGCAGGTCAAATGACCAAAATGTTGAATTTTATGAAGTTAATGGACTAATTTTAAAATTGTTATAGAATTAACGGTCTAATTTCAAAATTAAAAAAGTTAATGGACTAATTTCAAAATGAATGAAAGTTAGCAAACGAAAAAACTATTTTCCCTTCTTTTTTCTTTAAGTACAGTTGTGAAACGAGTTATTTATGAGACGGGTGTAAAATGAGTTAACTCATCACTAAAGTATATTTATTGTATAGATAAAGTATGTTTATTTGCTGTTAAGGTATGTCAATAATAAATCAAATTATAATACATTAAAATTATACTTTAATGCATAATTCAGCATACCTTAGAAAACATACTTTAACAACCATCGGACATACTTTATTTAAATAATAGACATACTTTAATACGTCTCACAAATCGTCTCACATAAATAGTGTCTCACAAGAGACTTTGTTATATATATATATATATATATATATATATATATATATATATATATATATATATATATAGTATTTGATTGAGTAAATAAAAATGGAGCATTATATTTTATTTCAATCTATAAACTATGGCAAAATATGTAAACTTATAAATACGCCGAATGAAAAGAAAAACAAATATGTTAATAATTATTGATGGTCTTTATTTCTTGCATTGGAAGATGATTAGTATGGTGTCAAAAGTCAACATTTATTTTTTTTATTTTTTATTTCACAAACGAATAAAAGTAATTGAAAAGTGTAATAATTAAATTAAGACCAAGAGATTTACATAATAAACAATCATCTTTGCTTGTTGGCTTTGATTTACCAAGTCATCCCAATAATGACACCTACCAACCACTTACTCATCACTTATGAAATTCATTTTTTTTAATATATTAGGGAAAATTTTATCATCTTTCAAAACCATAACAAAAAAACAAAACTAGAAATGTCATATTTCATTTTATACTTGTAATGCATATAAAAGTAGAATTTGTTTTAGAAAAAAAAACTATTTTCTTCAATTATTAAAATAATAATAATTTAAAAAAAAAACTATGTAACATAATCACAATTTTTACGTGTATTAGAAATTGCTATATTAACTTTTTCTGTAGTGGGATTAGGAAAATAATCTTGTCATCACATGGATTAACAAATTTTTCCAAATTATTTTTTATGTTAAAATTTAGGGTTTTTTTTAATGAGTTTTTTACACATCATCCATCTAATATCTTTTACATGTCACGTGTGATTTCCAAGTTACTATATTAGTCAGTGCATTTTTAAAGAGCAATTATTAATTATCTTCTTAGTAAAATAATTTAAAAAATAAAAATAATGCATGAAGTGGTCTAATGAGAACTTGGTCCTAATTATTTTATAATCAAAAGTAGTGTAAAATTAGGAATCAATTTAGGGGGAAAAAAAGAAAAGACGATAGTTGTTGAATGAGGTTGTTAACCAATTACACTCTCTTTGGTGACTATGTGGTCTTTAAGTACCTAACTTTTGAAAATTCATTTTTTTTATTAATAATTTCTTTTTGTTTATTTGAATTGGAATATCACATAGTATATAAAATATTCATACATGTTTAGAGAGACAACAAATCCAAAATTTTACATCTAGAAGCTAAATATAAATTTGTGAAAGTGTGTTCTTATTATTATTATTATTATTATTATTATTATTATTATTATTATTATTATTATTATTGCTATTGCTATTTATTAGAAAACAACTATGAACTGAAATTTTTTATTGTAATAAAAGACAGTAAAATTCTGCTATATTTCGATCATATTCAACTGTCCAACTTGAAAAACATAAGGGAGTTGTCTGAGTCAGTCTTCTTCTTCTTTTTTTTTATTTTTTTTATTTTAAGTCTTTCACGACTACACAATATATACAATTAAAACTTGTAAATTTCCACAATATTTACAAACAGTAATAAAGTAGAGAAAACTTAGATATTAAGATCAACTAATTCTCAGGAATTGCTCCTTAGCAAAAACAAATAATTTGTTGGATGAGTCTTGGGATCTGTCTGATTTTTTCTTAGATTTTCTTTAACATGTTTGGAAATTACTTGATATTCTTTATTCTTTAGCATTGAGACCATTTTACTACTGCTTGATTAGGTATTATATAAAAAGGTGTTGCCATTTTCCATCTATCTTACTAGTTGTTCATGAATTAATCTAATTGGAGCATTATCATTTTTTATCGATCAAGTATGTTATCACAATATCACTTATTATTTGTTTCACGTAATTTGTTCAGTAAACTATCTAACACAGAATTGGTGGCCTTTTTTCTATTGGGATTTTTACACTCGGCTCTATGTCCTAAATTACTATCTTTATAAATTGTACTTATTTAAATTTCAAGGCGGGTACTAATTAATATTTCTTTCGTCCATTCAAAGGTTTTTTTTTTCATATGGACTAGATAGTGTATGTTTAGTAGGTATTTATGTTCGGATCATTTCTTTCCAAATAAAAATTGATATTTTAGAGCGAACGTCTAAAATAATAAAATGAGTAAATTTGGAGATAATCGGGGTGAGTACTAAAATTGAAAATAGAAGATCTAATTTGTTGTGAATCAAAAGTTGTGATTGCAAAGAAAATGGGAGATGAGAAAGAATAGTAAAAAAGAATGGATTGATTGATAAACAGGAAGCAATCATGGAATCAAAATTCTTCACCTACACTCTTTCTTTATCCCTGGCAATGTGCCATAATAAATTTTATTAAAACACGACTTAAAAAGTTTATTTTAGGGGAAACACTCATCATTGTTGCTTATGGCTGTTTGCCTTTCAAAAAATTATGATTATGTTATTTATATTAGCTTATTAGTTAGAAAGAATGAAAGAAATTTTTTTTTGTTTTCTTAATATTGGGACAATTTTTAATAAACTTGTGATGGGGAAAAGTAGTGACTCCTTTTTAAGTCAATGGGGAGGAATGAGGTAGGGGATCTGTTTTTTCTCACTACTGACTAGGATCTATACACATTTCAGGTTGCAGTTAAGCATAAGAGACGCAGACGAGCTGCGTTGGTCATCTACATTGTTC
Organism: Pogostemon cablin; assembly: GCA_023678885.1. Classification (NCBI taxonomy): domain Eukaryota; kingdom Viridiplantae; phylum Streptophyta; class Magnoliopsida; order Lamiales; family Lamiaceae; genus Pogostemon; species Pogostemon cablin. The sequence goes on along the minus strand of CM042960.1, from coordinate 4,581,583 downwards.
AAACGACCGTTATTGTGGCGCACAATACAAGGATTTTGATATTGTTAACTTCATGATGAGCCACAGCCTTGGGAGAAATCGGAGGATGATTAAGAGCAGACCACAATTGCAGATCAACTTCCCTGTTCCACGCCATGTTTCATCTGATGTTCCAAATGAAGTTGGGGAGACGATACATTATCCATTTCTCAATCTCAAGATGGAAATTGGTGATGTGTCATCTCCCCACCCCACTTGGAACACCAGACGAAACATGATGTGGAGTAGGGATCCCAAATCGTACTATTGAGAGTGTTATTGCATTGATACATATATGTCATTGAAATCTAATATTGTTAAGTTTTGTAGTTTGGAATATGGCATTGATTTTGAACATTATGATTAATGTTGATGCTTGCAACAAATTGATGCACTAAACAAGAGCAACTTTATAACTTAGATTATGGACAATGTTTGAAACCAACAATCATCATTGCACATTGTCAAACTCATTCCCTTGAAACAAGCCACATTATACAGATGATTTCACAACCAAAATGTTTAACCAATTCCATCTAACACTTATTGATCAGATCGTACAAGATAATTCCAAGTTTTGCAACTCATCTACTTTCATGTCTCACCATCACTCAAAAAGAGGGAAGCAGTTTCCAAGATTTTTCTTCGAACAAAAACATGAATCATGCAGCGAGCAACAAAGAAAAGATGGATGGATAGGTGTATTGACTGACAGAACAAGATTAGAAACTCTAGGTTAATTGTACTGTATTGCCTGCCACCTTTGTACATCCATATCAATCAATCCTCTTGTTGCCCAACTCTCAGTCATCGACGATCATGAAGGGAAATCCCCTGGTAAGAACGAGAAAATATTCGACTAATCAGCACTTATCCAGGTTGGTGGGTTCTTGTAAAAAAGAATTGCAAAATAACTAATCAAGTCAATTCCAGGCCACTTGCGACTCATTTAACATGTTTGAAAATTATAAAACCTATAAAGGCTACCGTCGGTTGAGGGGGGAACACAACAAAATGTGCATTTTGAAAGATGAGCATTCAACTGACAGATAAGATTCTTATTATGGAGGCTATATATCAGATAATAGTCCAGCTGAAAAAATGATCGGTGTATGTAGATTTAATTTTCAGAATGATATTCACCTATGTAGCCTCTATGAATTGGTGGGGGGTTATTCATGTCAATATGATGAGACAAAATACAGGATTGGCTACACGTGAATAAACAGATTTTTAGGAGAATAATAAATGATTGGAGTACGCGGTTTTTTTTTTTTTTTGTAGGTGCATATATATTACGACTCGACCTAAACTGCGAGTCAAGGAATGATTTCCCACCATAACAATTACAGATGATGTAAGCATTAACAATAAGGTTCATATATTTTATTGCTTGATGATCGACATATAGAGGCATATGAAAACTATGATCTCACCAGCCTCCATGTCTGGAGAAATAGTCATTATCTAGTGAAACAGCGAGTGCAACAGCTACTGCTCTCTCAGACAGAGTCAATGAACGAGATACGTTTAAATCTTGAACCTATAAAACATGGAAAAATAGTTGAGAATTTTCCATAACCTATTAAACGACTCAGTGATTAATGAAGTGAATTACCCCTGGAGCAGGTTCAACACCAGAGTTGGCACTCCCAAACCGAATCACATACTGACCTGCATCAGTGAAAATCTGCACCAGATAAATATGGAACTTTGATCATTACCTGGTTTTCTAATCAGAGGATAGATCTCAGCAATCACTTGCAGCATCACCAATTGTTTTGTCAACATAACTTATTAGGGTCTGTTTGTTAGAATCTACACCCTTGTTTGTTTCAAATGATCTTACAGCAGATATCAAAATTCACAATCACTCTTACCTATTATTTTACCTAACACTACATCTATATTTTTTTTTCATAACATACATCCACTTACACATCTAAAGCCACTTTTCTCTCTCCCCATTCCTTTCTCTTTCTCCAATCATTAACACAACTTCTCAGTATAAAACTACACATCTACTATCAAAACATAATTTTGATTATTAATCTAGTATCCACGGCAGGATTTGCCACACACACCTAAGGACACAAACAAATACTTCGTAACAGACATGGATAATATAGATTCCATTCTCTAGACTAGCAAAATTAGTTAATGAAAATTATGAAATTATTTAAGGAAAATCTTATTTTTCCAATTCAAATATCTTAAACAGACCTTTGTATCTATTCTGGATATCTTGTCCGCATGGGAGGTCAGGTCAACCCCTTAACTCAACTTGAAAAAAAAAATATTTCAAAGATTCAAACCTCAAAACCGAAACCCCTCCAGTCCCGGTCTACTTCAGCCAACACATTTCCATCAATGTCCTTCAAAGTGAAAGTCCAGTTCCAGAAGCCAGGGTTCTCAACAACTGCAAACTGCTTATTCCTAAGACCCAAAAAAAGAAAGAAAGAAAGAAACCCAGGACATGTTGTGTCAGAATAAATTTAAAAAAAAAAAAAGCAACAGTTAGGGATACTCCAAAAATATTTTAAATTGGGTCCAATGATTAAGGCTTGAAACATGAGTTGAACTATAATGGACTGAGCAAGAAATAACCAACTGCTCAAACGAAGAACAAAAGACTCTAAAATGCAGGGACTATAAATTCTAAAAAATAAGATTACATCATGCGATGAAGAAAAATGCATATAAAAAACAAGAAAGGAAACATATTGGCAGCATACATTGTCCAGTAAACTTACGAGCCCAGACATATACTTTCATTTGAAAAAAAACCTACCACTACGTCAACATCAATGAACATCATAATGCAGTAAAATTGCTAAACAGGAAATATTACCCTAAGTACAAATCATAAATGCGCCTCCAGAGGTGCCATCTTCTATGAACAACACCAATTTCCTAACATAAAATATAATCAAAATAATAATTAAAATTCAGTCCACAGCTGTTCAAGAATTGAGAACAAATATTTTAGATGACACCAAAGCCAATAAATGTGGAGTATATTTTAGAACCATACTGTTCCATTTATCTCTGCATAGATTGAACTGGTGATCCACCAAAAGGGCCTTCGAACCTACTTGGAGGTATAAAAGTCGCATTAACAGTACACCCAAAAAAGGCTTGCAGCGATAAAATATAAGCAGGTTAGTAGTTCTTACCCTAAAGAGTTCATTTCCTAATCCATCAGTTATGTATGCAATAAAGGGGCGTCTTAGTCGAAGCAACTGCAGAAAAGCACAACTGTATCATTCATCTCTGAAAAGAACCTTAATGCACAAACAGAAAAGGGGAAAAGATAAAACCAACATAATTCCCCTAACCAGTAAACCCACAGGTCAAAACTAAACTCATTTGACATATTCTTCATATTAAAAACAATTATTTCAAGAGTCCAAAAACCCAAAAAAACCTTTTCTATGTATAATCCATAACAGGAATTACAACATTGATCTTCACACAATACAAACTGAGAAAGTTATGCTAATAGAATATTGGACCAAACTCCTAAACATGACATGAATTACGGGTGTATCTAATCAAATCATTGTGGCAACTGAACTAAATTAAGCAAACTATGATTTCAATCATTCCATTGAACATTGAATGCAACACAGTCAAGTATGTTTCAATGAAGCAGAGGCATAACCAAGAAAATACTGATTCAGGTTGAAAAGAGAAGAATCAATCGGGACTATGTTAAAAAGTAAAAACACGATACTGTTTGAATAACAAGAGTTATTTATACCTGTCTTGCAATCACATTACTCTGCTCTCGTATAAACCCTACAGGCTAGAAAACAATGTTAAAATTTTAGTTGATGCCACTGACTGCAATGTTACTACTTAAACAAGCATTGCATGAATGGTAAAACGGCAAAGGAATAAAAGGGACATACAGTTTGAGGGTAGCAGACATCTACTATTGCATATCGATTTTCCTGCAATTTAAAATCATCACAAAAAGTATGTGCAGCAATGAGTTTATGAGGTGAAAATTATACCTAAGGAAATTGTTAAAGAGCCATGTAGTTTAACAAGCCGTGGATTTTTCAAATAACATTTTTGTCCGATCAATTTCAGAAGTGATTTAGTAAAACTGTGCATTACCCTACATGGGAACGAGCCAAACTTTTGATGAATTTTTAGGCACATGATAATTTATAACACCCTAATAGCTGTCACAAAAAAACATGATGAAGAAATGAAACCCCAAACCATAAAAAAAAATTATTGCAAGATATCTGTTCTTTTGGTATTTGTGACAGTGAAACTAACTTAAATAGTTTCATTTTTCTGCAGCCTATGACATCTATTTAGACCGCCAACACCAATGAGACAGTTTTTAAAAATCAATGGCTGCAAATTGTTCAGTGTCACCAGAAGAGTTGAGGCACTGGGGCAGATATAGGGCTTACGCCATAATGGAGTTTTGGGGTTTAGGAAGAAAAATAAAAAGAAAAGCAATTTTTACTAAACGCAATCTGGTGAAATTGGTAAACCTTAAACCTTACCTGCTCGAAACCAAGAACCAGGTTGGCCCATTCGATATCCCTGGTTATCAACAGATTGGATCTTGCAAGAAGAGGTGCAACCTTGGTCTGAAATTAAGTTTCGCATGTCAAATTTACATTTGAACATCAGCATATAAAACAACTGAAAACTACAAATAAATTACAAAATGCTACATTGCGAAGCTTTCTACTGAGCCAGATTCTTATTTTTCCGTATGGCAGAAGTTATATATCATTACTTTTATGTCAGCTTAATTTCCAATGGTCAAAATGCATATGTAATTATGGAGCACGCATCAGACTCCACTCTACTTGACTTGGTGCATAATTTTGACAGGAGAATAGAGTAGTCAAGCTAGAAAAATAGCAAGGAAAAAATACACTTTCTTATTGGATTGTAATTTGTAAATACAAATTGTGAATAATTAAGTAACATAACAAATTGCATATGGGTGTAAGAAACAGCCTTAGTTTAGATTGAGGGGACTGATGCTGCTAACAAAAGTAAAGATAGGCAAACAAGTTATATCCCAAAATATTGACGGCAACCAAAGATGAGTGAGAATTCATAGTTCCAAGACTCAGTTTTCCAAAGTGAAATAGCAAAAGCAACTAATTGATATACCAAGCAAAACAGAAGCTTTTTAGGATTTTGTATTTTTTAATACAGGAACAACCTTATTTATAAATGAATAAACAATTTCCGTTACACTGATGTTCCACTTAAAGCAATTTTAAGATTATGGTAGAGTGCGAAGTGCATAGTTGATAGTATTCAAGGGCCAAGAAAAGTTGGCACTATATAAGTATTAATCAACTTCATAATTCATAGTAATAGATTAACAAACTCATATACCTCTTAAATAAGCAAATAAATTGATACTGATACAGAGCCAGACATTGTTACCAGGATTGTCATTATCACCTTCTGAATTATATTTCATACATGTTTAATGACGTTCTATACGATGCTGGCATAAAAGAGACAAATATGTTCTAAGCCTCTAATGGTAGCCATTTGATGATACGAAAAAAATGATATTATTACTCCATGATTTTGATTCTTTTGTGACTATCACACAGGATACACTTAACGCAGAAGACTATAATGAGGGAACAGATATATGAAAAAACGATACAAGCAGATAATTAATGGATATTAGTTATGCAAATTATTCTTCGGGAACTAGATAATGTAAGCTGTTATAATAGAAATAACTAACTCTAAATTTTGCAAGTGAGCCAGTATCATGAACACCACATGAGATCAGAAACCTTACCTCTTCTACAGACATTGGTTTCAGTGTACCAGTGATAGATTGGCTGGTAGGTGGTTGTCTCAAAGCTGACTTCCTGTTGAAGGACTTCTCCAAATCAGATGCTAAAGAACGATATCTTTCAAGAGCTCCAGTTAAAGTTCTTCCATCAACCAATTCTTTGCCACTTGAGCTTGATTTAAAAAAATTATGCCTTTGATTCCTGTAAGACTTTGACTTCTTTTGATCAGCCCTCCAGAGTTGTACAAAAAAATCTCTACTCAAATCCGGATCACTTCGCCCCACATGCACACATCTAGAGAATGACATTTTACACCCCAATATAGTTTCTCTCGAAAGATGTGGCAACTTAGCCCTCCATGATGTCTTTCTATCCCAAGGGTACCCTCCTGGTTGCTGCAAAGAGAACCTCGTACCAACATATAGAACCCCATTCTGATTCCTGCTCTTCATTATATAACATGGTGGTATGCTCAATTTGGATTGCTTTTTAACACAATCCAAAACTGTTCGCCAGCTCATCTAACCAAATTCAAAGTTTAAGTTATTTGTTGGGTTAGACTGGCCCCAGTAAATACAATAAATTTCATTTTTTGATTCAGAGAATAAATAGTTAGTTTATGCACTCTAATTAGTTTATGCACTCTAATCTGTCTACCTTCACACACAATTCCGTCCGCCTAAAATCTTGAAAATATACGTGAAATATTACAATACATGAGAAAAATAACAAGTAAAAAATATATTTATAAATTTTAGAAAATTTCCCTTAAATATCCCAACTTCACACTTTCCGTTTTTGTCCTTCTCAAATTCAACTTCACACTTACATAAAAGGAAAAGGCAACTAATTAATATCCCTCCATACTTTAATTTCAAATTTGTCATCACCTTTATAACACACATTACATACTTTATCATTTATTCATTACCAAAAAATACCATATTACCCCCAAAAGTAAGTCAAAAATTGACTTTTCTTAAATTCCGTATCTACAGTAAACGTGAAGATGAATTTGGGACAGAGGGATTATTTATTATATTTATGATATCAATTTATTTTTTTTAATAAGATCTCATCTTCAAAATATCCTGCCTATAAATTATGAATATCTCGAAATCTCATACTAAAAGATTTGTCATACAAGACTTACATAAATCTTTCAACCCAATCCCTAATCCTAATCAAACTCATACTCATACTCATCGTCAAACAGATTTATTCGTAGAAGATCAGAATCTGAACTAGCTAGAACCAGTGACACACAAATTGGAGTTGCAATACTACAAAAGTTATGACTACTTAAAGCACGGGTGACAAAATAAGATTTGATAAAGAGCTAAGTGCATTAGGAAGTGAATACCTAGTTATAAACTGAAACAAAAAAGTATTTTACCTTGTCCAATTTGCAACAAGTTAGAGCTTCCAAAAAAATATACACTCGTCTGGAAAGTAGAGATACTGATTACCTGCACATTTCAACAACTTGAACCATACTCTGGTGGGTTACCTACAACATTAGTAGATAATAAAAATATATCCAAATTCATCAGAAATTAAAATTACACATCCAAGGAATGAGAGAACGTATGTCAATTTCTCAAAATCATTCAAATGCCAAATAATGGATCTGCAACACACAATACAAATTCAACACCAACCTCTAGAAAAAGGAGTTCTCAAGATCAGTTTATAATCACTCAAAGATGCATACAAAAAGTAGACCAGCATACAAATTATGGAAGTGGATTGAGGCTTCATGTCCGTTTGAGAACAGATGCAAAATATGCGAGTTTCTGAATACTGCCAGGATTGTACCAGATCATTGTATCTTTCGCTCGGAAAAAAAATAATTTCACTGTGGACAGAAAATATTATATCGTGATACAAAATTTTGCACCGATTTGAAAGAAAGAGATCGCCAAGAGACATCATAAAACAGACATCCTAAAATCCCCCCACCTAGAAATCAAAACATAAACAATAATCTGTAAATCAGATATAATGCTTAGATAACATTCATTAAAGGTATTCAGAGTTCAAATTTTGATATCTTGGAAATAATTCAAATCCTATAAGCAGCCAAGAACTTTCTGGCAACATTATTGCTGAACGGAAATCTCTCCCTTACCGCATTATAAGATAAATGCAACTGGACAATCCAGCTTAGTTGACGAGAATTAGTCGACGAAATTTTCCTGACATACAAATTTCATGATCAGCATTCTATCTTTTCCTACGTAAGAACTTGCAAACATAATCAACAAAGGTACCTTATTTCCAAAACCCCTGATTAGATTTAAATAAAGAAAACATTAGTAAATCCTAAACATTCTACACTAAAAGATAACGAGAAACTTGAGCCAGTTAACTTGGGCAACCGACTCACATAGACGAATGTAAAAACCAAAAATTCCAGGTCAGGAAGGAGCAACCCGGCGATCGTCGAGTTCAAGGTAATTAGGATTTGAGATGGTTTGGCGGGGGAAGATTTCGATTAAATTTGAATTTATAAATTTAGGGCAAAAGATTTGTGAGTGGGAGCAGAAATGTAGTATCCAGATGGATCAGCAAATTCCATTTCAGAAAAAGGAGGAATTAGCAGTCTGATTTCCAGAATTCCCAAAATTGGAGTTGAGGTTGAGCGAAGTGAGAGAATTCATCCCTAGGTGGAATGCGCAGAAGATGCGAGAGATTTCTGCTGCTGTCTACGTTTAAGTTTAACACATCATTTTAATTTTTTAAAATTTAATTTAATAATGATCCAGCAAAAACGATAGTCCAGTAAATTATTTCATGAATAATTTATTTATATTATAAATAAAAAATAATATTTCATGCTTAAAAGAAAAATAATCTAATAAAATTTTTAATAAAAATAATAATTAATTATAAAAGTGTAAAATAATTGGCTATAGTAATACAATTATGAATAAATATATATACAATTGTGAACAAAAATGTATATATTTTATTTGTTAGTTTTTTAATGAAAATTTGAGTGTAAAAAAATATATAATTTTGAAAAAATATGTATTATACAATATTGGATAAAAAATTATACATGTATGGATGCTATTTTTTTAATGAAAAATTGAGTGTCAAAAATTATACAATTATTAAAAAATATATATATACAATATAAAATAAAAAAATAATACACATATGGGTGCACCATTACACGCGGATATACCAGATATCAACTCAAAATATTTTAATCAGAAGATGATTTTGTACAAGTCTAACCCTTTATATCTTGGAATCAACTAAGTACTTCATTACATGTTTTTGTTTAAATAAAACATACTATCTCAGGAAAGATGACACACTTTTCATTTTGGGTTGTCCCACAAATTTGCACATTTCTAAAAAAGTAAAAAGTCAAATACAATCACTATTCTCCATACACTGTATTTACAAAAAAATCATTCTTATATAACACACTTAACATACTTTATCATTTATTTATTATAAAAAAAATATCATAATACCCCTTAAAGTCATCACTTTATTAATCTTCGTGTTAGGAAATAGGGTGCAATCTAGGAGGAGGGAGTAATAGCATGGACTTGCACTCTGCCACCGGGTATTTATGTATATTATAGCATGATTTCAAGTAAGATTTAATTTTATTGAAAACAAAATATCGTGCATGAGATTTGATACCGTTGACCTTTGTTAAAAGTTAGATTCAAATTCCATTCTATCGTGATATGATAATTTGCGGCGAATAATTTTTCTTTTGTTACAAAGAATAAGAACATACCATGGCATAATCTTTGTAATCAATGGAATAAAATACATAATCTTTGTAATCAATGGAATAAAATCCATCCTCTTTTACTTCTGAGTTCAAACTTAGTTTGATTTTATACACCACAGAATAAACATTTATACTTAGTAAATTTTGTTTTATGTGAATTTTTTTATTTTTATACAAATATTGGTACCTTGTTCATGAAAATTTAATGGTACAATTAAATATAAAAAAATAGAGTAATATTATATTATAGATTAAGAAACACATATTCCCTCTACCTAGCTAATAATATTGTGTTTATATTGATAATGGTGTAATTAATAATTTTATGAATAATTTATATTATAAATAAAAAATAATGTTTTTTAAGTGATAATATTTTTAAAACTAACGTGCTCCACTAATGATGATCTCACATCAAACCGTCCTTTTAACGTGTAGTATTAAATAATCGTATTAGCATTATGTATATCCATAAAGATATATTTATTAGTTTTTTGTTGATATCATATAAAATAAAAAAGAGATGTAACAACATTAGTGGCACGCCCAATATGGATAAGAAAAAATTCGTGTGACACCTTTCACGGAATGATTTACGTAAAAAGAATAAAAAAGTTATACTCCCTCTCATTGAAACATATGCTTTTTTTTTTTATTTTGATCCGTCTCAGTATAAAGTGTGTATTTTCTTTTTTTGATAAAATTGATCCACACAAATTAATTAAGTGTGTATTTCCTTTTTTTTGATAAAAATGATCCACACAAATTAATTATTTCTCTTACGCCGACACATCATACTAATACACCTATCAACTTTACATTAAAATATTATTTCTCTCACTTCAATACACATTAAAATATTATATACCTTAATTTACGTGCAAAAAACAAACGCCCACTTTCAATTGATGGAGGGAGTAATAATTTCAATCAAAAGTAATACTCAATTAATGAAAAATAATATTGTGTGTGAATTATTTCATAAACAATTGATATTATAAATAAAATAGAGTTGATGTGCAAGGTGCACCCATATGTGTATAACTTTTTATTTTATTTTGTATACATGCTATTTTATTTTGTATACGTGTTCCTTAATAATTGTATACTTTTTTCACACTAAATTTTTCATTAAAAACATTAGCATTAATTTTTTATTCAATAGTATATACATGTCTTTTTATAATTGTATATTTTTTTACACTCAATTTTTCATTAAAAAAACTAACAATTAAACTGTATACATTTTTGTTCATAACTGTATATGTTTTTGTTTATATTTGTATACGTTTTTAAAGTGTGTGCACCCTATCTTATGGTGCACTTTGTTGCACAGTATAAATAAAAAATGATAAGCATTAAAAAAAAAAAGTACTATGCATATAATTGTTTCACAAAAAACTTCTCATGTGGAACAACATCAACGGCACGAATGAGTGTATATTATTGAAATAAAACAAATTTAAATTTTTATGGAAAAAATAAAAGCAGGATGCTAGGGTAGGTCTTGCGTGCGTGAGACATTTTTCACTTTTTAAAATAGTTATCACTTTCGCTATAAAACGTTATTACTTTTCGATATAAAATGTTATTATTTTTTATTTATATTATAAATTGATCATGAAATAGCATTACATATACAAAATATAATAACATATATACAAAATATAATTAAAAGTTATACACATATAGGTGCACCCTTGCACCCGAATGCACTAATATCAACTCTTATAAAAATTATCACTTTCTACCCATCTTATATAAGCCCTTACGTAAGACAGTCTCACACAAGTTTTTGCCGGATTCATAAAGTTATATCCATATTCTTGGGTATAAGGCATACCAACTTTTAAATTTAAAATAAATACTCTTAAAAAATTAAAATAAAAAACATATTTTATGCTAGCTTCTTATTATTATTAATAACAATAATAAATATATGTATAATAAAAAATCATTTTTAATACTATTAATTTACAAGTGCATGCAAAAAATAAAATTTTTAAAATTGTGAGATAGCGGCGCCACGTTGCTCATTGAAATTTTTTTTGTCCACATTCGTTTTTTGAAAAATTGTGTACATGCCGCTCTCACATTAATTTTGCAATTAATATTTTATTTTAAGTAATTTAATATTTTACATATTGTTTTATTTAATCTTTCTCATTAATAATCTTAAAATTTACAATGACAATTTCTCATGTGAGACGCTACATATATGAGACGATTTGTGAGACGTGTTAAAGTATGTCTTTAATATAAATACATTATGTTTAATTATTGTTAAAGTATGTTTTCTAAAGTATGATAAATGATGAATTAAATTATGATTTTATGGCGTTATAATATAATTCATTATCGACATACTTTAACTACAAACAAACATATTTTACTTATATAATAAGCATACTTTAGTAATGAGTTGACCGGTCTCACAATCGTCTCAGAAACAACCCGTCTCACAAGAGAGTATCTCAATTACAATTAATATTTTATTCTAAGTAATTTATTATTTAAAGTAATTAATATTTTATAATCTTGCAATTAATATTTTATTTTAGTAATTTTTATGAAAATTTAATTTAATCTAATTGCACATTGAAAATTTTTGTGTACATGGCGTCGCCATGTACACATCTCTCTTGGAAAAATTGTGTACGTGACACACTTATATTAATTTTGTAATTAATACTTTATTCTAAGTAATTTAATATTTTAAATATTGTTTTATTTAATCTTTCTCATTAATAATCTTAAAATTACAATTAATATTTTATTCTAAGTAATTTATTATTTAAAGTAATTAATATTTTATAATCTTGCAATTAATTTTTCATTTTAGTAATTTTTATGAAATTTTAATTTAATCTAATAAGAATATTTCTATTATGCCACATTGTTTTTTATATATTTTTATGGAGTAAATTTTAAGGCTTATAATAGAAAAATTAATTTAGGCCCCAAATTGATAGTTTAACAATTTTTTAAGTTTTGAATTGAAAATATTTATATTATGGCACATTGAGTTTTAATATATTTTTACCTTTAAATGTTTTGGTTGGGTTATTTAATAAATAACAAATATATATTATGAAAGTAAAAGAAAAAGAGAGAGATGTTCCATTATTAATAAAAATTACAACTAATAATAAGCTTAATATTTTTGTCATATAATTGTGATTAAAAAAATCATATTATTGCATATCCTTTCCTTTTTAATTGTTTTATAGTATATTTTAAGGCCTAATTGATAGAAAAAATAATTAAGACCCAAAATTGATAATTCATTCATTTTCAGGTTTTGAATTTAAAATATTTTATTATGACATATTGCTTCCTCTTAAATTAATTGATGTTCATCTTTTTTTAATACGAATGTAAAAACTACATTTAATAGTAAAGTAGAATGAAAAAAATAAACAAACAAATATTAATAATCTTAAAATTACAATTAATATTTTATTCTAAGTAATTTATTATTTAAAGTAATTAATATTTTATAATCTTGCAATTAATATTTTATTTTAAGTAATTTTTATGAAGATTTAATTTAAACTAATAGGAATATTTATATTATGGCACACTGTTTTATTTTTTATATAGTTTTATGGAGTATATTTTAAGGTCCATACCTTATAGAAAAATTAATTTAGATCACAAATTGATAGTTTACCAATTTTTTATGTTTTGAATTAAAAATATTCTTATATGGCACATTGAGTTTTAATATATTTTTACATTTAAATATTTTGGTTGGTTATTTAATAAAAGAAAATATATATTATGAAATTAAAAGGTATAGAGAGAGATGTTCGACTATTAATAAAATTTACAACTAATAATAAGCTTAATATTTTTGTTATATAATTGTGATTAAAAAAATCATATTATTGCATATCGTTTCCTGATTAATTGTTTTATAGTATATTTTAAGGCCCTTATTGATAGAAAACATGATTAAGACCCCAAATTTATAAGTAATTCATTTTTAGGTTTTAAATTGTAAATATTCTATTATGACATATTGCTCATTTTAAATTAATTGAATGTTCATCTTTTTAATACGAAGGTAAAAACTACATTTAATAGTAAAGTAAGATGAAAAAATAAATGAACAAATATATATATATATAATAAAATATAAAATTTTAAAAAATATATTTTAAAATAAAAACATTACACATAATAGAACCGCGTGGAACGCGGGAGACAAAACTAGTATCGTAGTATATAAATCTAAAGTAATAGTAACATTTTTTTATTATAAGTAGTAATTTATTTATTATTATATGAAAAAAGAGTTTTTTCAATATATGGCCTGAAAGATAGGTAAACTATCAATTAGGAATCCGAAAGATTTTTGCTATCAATTCATGACCCGAAAGATATGAAACTATCAATACAGGACCTAAAATCATAGAATTTCAGGTCCTGAATTGATAAAAATGCATTAAAATTTTATGGTTTAAGATCATGTATTGATAGTTTCATATCTTTCGGGTCCTGAATTGATAGCAAAAATATTTCAGGTCCTTTATTGATAGTTTACCTTAATGTTTTCATAACCGGACCGGAGATCGAACCGGTGGCCTCAAAGGTTCACGATCGGACAGGTCGGATCGATTACTACCTCAATCACAAATAAATAAATTTGAAAGAAATATATTAATAATTATTCTTTTAATCCGCTTTAATAATAAATATCCCTATGAATTTAGAGGTAAAATTTGATTGAATATTGAATTGAAACAAAAAAAATTTGAAATAAACAAAAAATCTAAAAAAAAAATCAAAACCGGCGATTTCCGGTTCGGCCGGTCCAACAAGTTTTTCCGGTTCAAACCGATTCTTCCCGGTTTTAAGCTAAAAACGGTTCTTAATGGGTTATCGGACCTGTCACCGGACGGGTTCCCAGTCCAACCGGTTGAATCGACCGATCCAGTTCTGACAATAGTGGTTTATCTATCATTTAGGTCCTGACAATAGTGGTTTACCTATCTTTTAGGTCACGTAATGAAAATATTTAAAAAAAAGATACACATTGAAGTAACATTATTTCCTTAAATAATTAATTTAAAAAATGGCGGTGCTCTAAATTAGATTTTGATAGTGCGACCACGAGTCCAACTCCAGTCGGCCCCATTCTCAGACCCACAACCCTAGATTCTCTATTCGATTCGGGTCGGGTCACGCGATCGACTCATTCTCACTAACGGCGGTGCCGGAGATTCACATTCTGAGGATTTCTTTTGGGGGGAGTGAAGAGAAATTAGGGATTCGAGCTTCGTATTGAAGAAGAGAAGAGAAGAGATAGCAGAGTGGCGTAAGATAGACCGGTGGGGGAGAATCTTCGAATCGCACAACTTGTTTTGATTGCTCCTTCTCTCTTCGCGTGTTTTGTACGGTCTATTTAACGCTTGTCTGCTCTCTCCACTCTGTCTCTCCCTCTCTACCGCTATTTCTCTCTCTCTCTCCTTCTACCTCGCCTCGCCCATCCATTTGATTCATCTGGGAGTTTTTACTGCGATCGTTTAAATTAAGTTGTTTATTCTGTTTATTGCTGTGTTGTTTAGTATAGAGCAGAGGATAGTGTGTTATTTGTTTTCAGAATGTGTGATTTTAGTGTTAAAGATTACTTTCAATTTTATCACCTGCATACATGTGCGTGCTAGTAGTTCTTTACTGGTTGTAGTTATTCATTCAATAAATTATCAGCATTATATTGGAACAAATGGATAAAGAGGGAGCTGGGGATCCAGTTGATACTGGTGTTCTTGCTGCTGATGGCAGACCATCGTATTGGTTAGATGCTTGTGAAGATGTGTCATGTGATGATTATTTTGTTAATTTTGGGTCTGCCACCACCGCTCCAATTGCCGAACCTGAACCGCATTCTCAGGGTGGCTGCAATGATCAGTCTTTCTTTGGCGGAATTCATCAGATTCTTAACAACATAAAAAATGGTGGTGCTGATTTCCCTTGTAATAATTCCACTAATGGCAGCAGGAATGGGAATGGCAATTCCTCTGCTCATGACACTTGCGTAAAGGATCAACGCCCAGTTTGTATAAATGTATTACCTAATAGAAACGGTAAAAGGTCTAGTAATGGATTCAAGAATGATGAAACTAATCTCGGCAAGAGGCATCATGAATTTGACTCTGAGCAAAGGCCCCACACAAAAATTCGTGGTAGGGAACCAAAGAAAGAGAGGAAAGCTTGGGATAGGGCATTTGGAAGGAAGAGACAACGTGTTTGGGATGATGTGGAGATGGATGGGCAGCTAAGAGACCATCAAAGGAGAAGAGAACGTTATAGTACTGGTAATCGGAAGGACAGAGACTTGAGGGAAGCTAGGGGTTATTGGGAGCGGGAAAAAGAGACAAATGAACTGGTTTACCGTGTTGGTTCTTGGGAATCTTCTAAAAACAGAGATGAAAAGGCGAATGCCCAGAGAATCAACAAATGTACTGGATGTCCAGAAGAGAAAAAACTAGGGCAGCTGAAAGAGAAGCTCCCCGAGGAGCAGGCTCGCCAGTATCAGTTAGATGTTCTTGAGCAGGCGAAGATGAGAAACACCATTGCTTTTCTTGAAACGGGTGCTGGAAAAACTCTAATTGCTGTCCTCCTCATGAAAAGTATCAGCACTGAATTGCAAAAACTGAATAAAAAAATGTTAGCTGTTTTTTTGGTTCCTAAAGTTCCTCTTGTTTATCAGGTAGTATCTTATGGTTGATCAGTTAAGAGTTTGATTTGTCAACTTCTATGTTAATGGCTTCTGTTTTTGGTAATACTGTAGCAAGCCGAGGTAATCCGAGAGCGCACGGGCTATCAAGTTGGCCATTACTGTGGTGAAATGGGTCAAGATTTCTGGGATGCAAGAAGATGGCAGCGTGAGTTTGAAAGCAAGCAGGTATTTCTCAATAAAAAGCACATTCCTAAGCTTCAATTTCATAGAATTTAACTTTAAGTCTCTTCCATCTATACGTGTCTTCAAATAACAATGATTTTGCAAATAAATGGACATATGGCAATAGGCGCATGTACTTTTTGGAGCGCACATAATGGTGTTTGCTCAGTTAAGTGTTCAAATTAAATGAAGATAGTTGGTGATGAGAATAATATTTTCTATCTGGTGTGAAACGCTGTTCCTTATTTGTGTTTATTTGTCATGTTAAACTGAATTAACAAATGAGATTTTTTCTGCCTTTTTCGAAATCACCTTGTTTTTCGGAGTGTGATTGCATTGCCAAATGCTAAAATTTTTGCGTAAGGAATATTTTAGAGAAGAAAGGAAATGTTGGTAGATGTAATAGAAAGATGCACTTGATCATTTTTGAGATTCTTTTAGGGGAAGTGGAATATGAAGGAGAAGAACCTATAATGCTCGATGTTATTAATATATGTTGTTACAATTGATAAAGCCCCGGGGCATAAAAATGAAAATTCCTAATTTTTCTTCATATTTTCTGTGGCCTGTAGTTTTACGCGTAACTTCTGGTTCAGTAAACATAAAATTTGATATTATCTTCCCACTTTACTCGCTTAATTTTATGTGGGAAAGTCAGTTGTGCAGCTAATAACTGTTGTTCATCCACGAAATTCAGTCCTATTTCCCCAACCCAATTTCTTTTAAAATGAATAAGTGAGTGTAATAGATGGTGCGTGAAATTTATTTTTGTATTGTATGTTCTGAAAACGTCTATTAAATAACAGCTTTCTGAAGTTATTCTATTCAAACACAGGAACTTACTGTGATTAGGCAGACCTACTTAACTTTTCCGTCTGTTGCTTGACCAGGTCCTAGTGATGACAGCTCAAATTCTTCTTAACATTCTCAGACACAGTATAATAAAAATGGAATCCATCAATCTCCTAATACTGGATGAGTGCCATCATGCTGTGAAGAAACATCCCTATTCTTTAGTTATGTCTGAGTTCTATCATACAACGCAAATGGAGAAGAGGCCATCTGTGTTTGGGATGACTGCTTCCCCTGTAAACTTGAAGGGTATATACCTGATGTTTCTGTTGAAGTTAAATGTTGTCCACTACACTGATGAAGTTATAGATCAACTGGTTTCTTGTCTACTACCCTGTTGAAGTTATATGCACTTTGACTCTGGCGTTTCGAGAATTTTCTGTTCTATTATAAGTTTCTCTCGCACTAAGCAATGTATTTACTTCATATTAGATATCTTTTGTTGTCTTTTTTATGTTACTTAAACTTTTGGCACATAAATCAGGTGTTTCTAGCCAAGTTGATTGTGCTGTAAAGATTAGAAATCTGGAAAGTAAACTAGATGCAGTAGTTTGTACTATAAAGGACCGTGCTGAGCTGGAGAAGCATGTACCAATGCCTTCAGAAGTGGTTGTGGAGTACGATAAGGCTGCCAGTTTATGGTCCCTCCATGAACAGATAAAACAAATGGAACAGACTGTTGAAGAAGCTGCTCGGTCAAGCTCCAGAAGAAGTAAGTGGCAGTTTATGGGAGCCAGAGATGCTGGAGCTAAGGAAGAGCTGCGCCAAATTTATGGTGTGTCTGAGCGGTCTGAGAGTGATGGTGCTGCTAATTTAATACAAAAATTGAGGGCCATCAACTATGCACTGGGTGAACTAGGACAGTGGTGTGCTTACAAGGTTATATGACGTATTTATTGAAGGATTTTTCCATTCCCTTTTTATGTAGTTACATTTCTTCATTTGACATGTGCAAAATTTGGATGATTTTTGTTCCAATGGTTCTTTAATTATCCTTCTGTTGAAATGACTTTTTAGTTCTAAATATTTGCGAGTCTCCTTTTGATTAATCTTGATTTTACCTTGTACTTTGCATGATCCTTGTGTAGTACCTAATGGCTGGAATTATTTATTTATTTTTATTTTTTATGGTCATAGTGTCAATTCTGAGTTGGATATATAACCGACGCTGTATTCTTGTCCAGGTTGCACAAGCATTTTTAACTGCTTTGCAGAATGATGAGAGGGCAAACTATCAGCTTGATATCAAGTTCCAAGAATCATATTTACAAAAAGTTGTCTCTCTTTTGCAATGTCATTTGTCTGAAGGTGCCATCTTGGAGAGTGATACCGTAGGCACTGACACAAACATTAGTGCTGTACAGGAGAATGGGTCTGACGAGCTAGAGGAAGGTGAACTTTCCAACAGCTGTGGTAAGTAGCTCTCCTTTGTGATCATACAGTAGCACATTACTGGTAAGTTGTTGATTAATGATTACCTTATGACTAAATGGGGATGCTAGATCTGAGATAATTGATCAACGGGTCTCTGCTAGGTCCATGATCTTAGTGGAAGACTTTTTAAGTTATTACTTATCCAACCATTTCCTCTATTTTTCATAATTTTATCAGGGAGTCAGGTGCATGCTAACTAGTGATCACGGGCCTACCTTCCTAAGAATGCAAACATCTTCCCTGTTGTTCGATCCTGTTTATTAGTTGGTAGAGATGTTTTGAATTAATCAATGGTCATGAGTAAAGATTTAGTAATCATGAATCATACTGCTATTTCTTTAGGACTTTGTTTTTCAAATCTAGTAAGTTGAGTTAAATCTTCTTATCTTTCTCATTTAGTATCACTGAATGATTTGGAAAGTTCGAATTGCAAGTTAATGGAGTTTTCAAATTTAAGGGGATGGAAAGTCAAATAAAGATGGTATTGCTCCTTGTTAAGATTATTATGTTGGAAGATGAATGTATTACATTTTCATTGACTTCAAAGTTTGATATTAAGTTTATTATCTGTAAAATTAACAGAACTCTCACTTTGAAGCTTGTTGCATGTTCATAGTGCTTTTCTGAAGCTGGGATATTTTCTCCAACATTGTCATAAATTTTAGTAATCATTGGTTATTTATTGATTTATTCTTATCATGTGTCGTGTATGCCCTCTTACGTGAATTTAGTAATGCATAAAGTACTGGTATTTGTATTTGATAGTTGTCTCTGGTGGAGAGCATGTTGATGTAATTATTGGAGCTGCTGTTGCTGATGGAAAAGTGACTCCTAAGGTGCAGTCATTGATCAAAGTGCTTCTGAAGTATCAGCATACAGAGGATTTTCGTGCTATAATCTTCGTGGAACGAGTTGTGACTGCATTGGTTCTTCCTAAGGTCAACTGAGAACACAATACGCATGATGTTGATTTCTCTTTACTTTCATCCTCATTTAACATGTAATCTGGTTTTTATCTGTTCAGGTTTTTGCCGAACTTCCATCATTAAGTTTTGTCAAATCTGCAAGTTTGATTGGGCATAACAATAGTCAAGAAATGCGAACCAGCCAAATGCAAGATACAATTGCCAGATTCCGGGATGGTCGTGTATGTTGGACTTTTATCTGATTAACTTAAATGCAACACCCTTTATCTCGTCAACTTACTTGTAATTAATTTATTCAAATTGTTCGTTTCAGGTCACTGTTTTAGTTGCCACTAGTGTTGCGGAGGAGGGACTTGACATTCGGCAGTGTAATGTTGTCATTCGCTTTGATCTTGCCAAAACTGTATTGGCGTACATTCAGTCTAGAGGTCGTGCCAGGAAACCTGGATCAGATTACATACTTATGGTTGAGAGGTAGCTTGAAGCCTCATTGTCTGCTGGTTTGTCTATTAAGAAATTATTAGCATTTTACTTTACCAATATTGATTCATTTGTAGAGGAAACTTGTCCCACGTAGCCTTCTTAAAGAATGCTAGGAATAGTGAAGAAACTCTGCGTAAAGAAGCCATTGAGAGGACTGATATCAGTCATCTCAAGGATAGCTGCAGCATAAATTCTGGAGAGGATATGGCTGGTGCATTCTACAAAGTGGAGTCCACTGGTGCTGTTGTGAGTTTGAATTCTGCTGTCGGACTCATCCACTTTTACTGCTCACAGCTGCCAAGTGACAGGTATCTCTAGTCCTCTCTCCCTATCCATTTTTTGGTGCGTATTTTTTTTTCTCTCTCTCTCCTCTGTTCTATACCTTATTCTTCACTTATACATACTTATAGATATTCAATTCTTCATCCGGAGTTCATCATGGAGCGCCATGAGCAGCCTGGAAGTCCTACTGAGTATTCTTGCAAGCTTCAGCTTCCCTGTAATGCACCATTTCAAAAACTGGAGGGACCTCCATGCAGGTCGATGCGCCTTGCACAACAGGCATGCTTCATGTGTCCCAATCTACATTCTACAGAAACTTCTGCTAAAGTTTACTAGAAGCATGCAGCTAATGGTTCATGCAATTTGCAGGCTGTTTGTTTGGCTGCTTGCAAGAAGCTACATGAGATGGGAGCATTTACAGACATGCTATTGCCAGACAAGGGAATTGAGGGGGAAACTGATAAAGTTGAACAAAATGATGATGGAGATCCTCTCCCTGGAACTGCTAGGCATAGAGAGTTTTATCCTGAAGGAGTAGCTGACATTCTCCAGGTTAGTTCTTCTGTCTTTCCTTCTTTAATGTGCAATTGCATTATGCTGAAAGATTGTGCATTTCATTTGGCTTTTTTCCAACATTCGTATAAAAAATTTATATTCTATGACTTTAGTGGTGTTTCAAGATTTAATGACTTCACCTAAATTTAATTTTCTTCTGTCATTATGAAATTACCCGTGAAATATACTTCTGAGGCAAACCTATGAATTATGGTTTTTTATAGTCTTTCTCCATTTGAAATATTAATAAAGATGTTTGTATGGTAAATTCTAAAAAAGAATTGGTTTTAATATATTTGAACAAATAATTCTGAAAATCAGAATTTTGCTCTTCATTCAGGTGCCACTTTAAAAGCTTGATCCATATGCTGTTGATGGATACATATTTTGTAACTAGTACAGACACTTCCAGTAACCATTTTTTATAGACAAAAATGTGTATATGTATGAGTTTGTATGTATCTGCATTTGCCTATTCACAGCCTGGTGTATTTGTTTCTTATCATTAAAGTGTGCAGTGCTTAAATTAATAAGCAGGAGGCAAGCAGAGGTTAGCGGAGACAGTGAGATAGTGCTCTGCATTCTTGAATGCTAAGAAAAAAATATTCATGTATATTTTTCTGGAGGCTGTGAATAGGCAAGTGTGTGTGCATACAAATACACATATATGCATGAATCAGAATTACAATTAAAAGGTGTCATGGTTATTAGAAATGTCTGTGTAAGAAATGCATCCATCAGCATCATATGATTCAAGTTTCTAAGCTGAATCTCTAATACCTTGTTGGAGAGAATTTGGACATTTTCACTCAGTGAGAAGTTGATTTTGATCTTGTTGCTGTACTTGTGTTAAATGTTCAAGGAAAATTTCCCTACGAGACATATGAGCTAGATTTGTTCATGCTGTTATTTAGTTGATCTTAGAGCATCCCACATATCTGTTGGCATAAAGTTTTCCTTTGCATTAACATTTTGTGTTTCCCTATGAGTAATTGTTAAGAATATTAAAGTTGTGCACATCAGATTTGAAAAAACTAGGCCAAGTTATACACATATGCAGCTTCCACTAAATATACTTAGAATAGAAGTCAGGACAAATGAATGAGATGCCTTTTAACTTTATCAGTTACTTGTACTTAAGTAGCGTCTCTCAAAGATAGCAACATGATACAGCTAAATACAGTTTTCTCTTCTTTTCTATACTGTGTATATACAGATCACGCTACCTTGCTTCCTAGACCTTCTTCTTTAGAGCTCATTTCTCCGTTGAATATGTTATGCTTGTCTATTTGGATTAGGATCAGACATGAAAACTACTTTTAAGAAGATTGGAAGGCCCTTTGAGCAATGGCTAATGTCCTAATCCCTGAAACACATTTTGAACTCCAAAAGCCCATGTTTATTAACAGTGATACTCTCTGGGTCTGTCTACCCTATGACTTATAATGGGGAAAAGTTTACCTTTGAGAAGAATGATTGTACTCGTCGGACAGAATAATTATTGGAATAGATCAATTCCTATCACACGACATGAAATAAAATTGTGGCTTCAGTAGTGTTGGCTCGATGTCATGTCCAAATAACTCATTGGCTACTTGTTTTTTTTAATGAATGGGCCTGTTTTTGCTATTTTATGTTTATATTGGATGCTTTTAATTTTATCTCAATAGCTCACATTTGCTTTGTCTTTGTAGGGAGAATGGATTTTATCTGGAAAAAGCTGTGATGACTCTAAGCTGTTTAAGCTTTACATGTATTCTGTTATGTGTGAGAATATTGGCTTCTCTAAAGATCCCTTATTAACTCATGTCTCAGAGTTTGCAATTTTGTTTGGCAATGAATTGGATTCAGAGGTATCATGATTTCCTTGTATGCAATGTTGAATTGCAAGTATAAGGTTCTAAATGTGCTGCCCTATAATTAACAGGTATTATCAATGTCAATGGATTTATTTGTTGCTCGCTCTTTAATAACAAAGGCTTCAGTTATCTCTAAAGGGCCCATAGAAATTAGAGAAAGTCAGGTGCATTGATCATTTCCTTGGCTAATTGAAGTATTGCTTTTCTTTTTTCCTAATTAAATAATAACATTTTTGTTCATTTTTTATGTACAGTTGTCTTTAATTAAGAGCTTTCATGTAAGATTGATGAGCATTGTATTGGATGTGGATGTCGACCCATCCACCACTCCTTGGGATACTGCAAAAGCATATTTGTTTGTTCCCTTGGCTGGAAATAAATCTGCAGATCCAATCAATGATATTGACTGGGATCTGGTTGAAAATGTTACTAAGACAGATGCATGGAGCAATCCCCTCCAGAGAGCTAGGCCAGATGTTTATCTTGGGACCAATGAACGAACTCTTGGTGGAGACCGAAGAGAATATGGATTTGGAAAATTACGACATGGCCTGGCCTTTGAACAGAAATACCACCCTACCTATGGAATTAGAGGAGCAATTGCGCAGTTTGATGTGGTAAAAGCATCTGGATTAGCACCTAAACGAGATGCTACTGATTTGCCTAGTCAAGTTGATTTCACTGAAGGCAAATTGGTAATGGCTGATTCCTGTATGAAAGTGGGTGATCTAGTAGGAAAAATTGTTACTGCTGCTCATTCTGGAAAGAGGTTCTATGTAGATTCTGTGCGCTTTGAAATGACAGCAGATAACTCGTTCCCTAGGAAAGAAGGCTACCTTGGTCCTCTGGAGTACAGCTCCTATGCCGATTATTATAAACAAAAGTATGTCCTTTTCATGCTGTTTGAATAATTTTTGGTAGTCATTGTGGCTTCCTCCTCTCCCTATACTTGCATGTGTGGATATGTTCGTGCATTTGGTTCTTATATTCATGGTCCATTCCAACGCGCACAACTTTGAAAAGACTGGGCTGTAGGATGAAGGCATCATAGTTTGAGAGATAAAATTAAGTTGTTTTATTTTAGTTATTCAAGATTCTTAAATTGACGAGTTAATATAACTAATGGTGGATGCACTCTATGGATATGCATTAGGTAGTCTTTGCAGTCTCCACTGCTTTAACATTGTTTATGAGTTTTAGTTTTCCTTTGCAGTTATTAGAAGACCTTGATAGTTGAGCTGACTTCTGTTTGCACCTCCAATATGGCATATGTGACTATTATTATAACATTCACTGCAGGTATGGGGTCGAATTGATGTATAAACAGCAACCGCTAATAAGAGCTCGTGGTGTTTCATATTGCAAGAATCTTTTGTCTCCACGATTTGAACACTCAGAAGGTCTGCTCTTCACAGATTTTTTATTATTTTCTTTTCCAGATCATTTTGTTACCGTATCTGTTTAATTGTGGAAAGTCTTTATTGTAGGTCATGATGGTCAATCTGAAGATATACATGAGAAAATATATTATGTTTTTCTCCCTCCTGAACTATGTTTTGTGCATCCACTTCCTGGATCACTAGTTAGGGGTGCTCAAAGATTGCCATCAATTATGAGGCGGATTGAAAGCATGCTACTCGCTGTACAGCTTAAGGATGTCATTAATTTTCCCGTTACAGCTACAAAGGTTAACATACTCTATCTTGAGTGACTTCACATTGTTATATATTTTTACACCATACCTGATACATAAGCTTTGTTCTTGCAGATCTTGGAGGCCTTGACTGCAGCTTCATGCCAGGAGACTTTCTGTTATGAAAGAGCAGAGCTCTTAGGAGATGCTTATCTGAAATGGGTTGTCAGTAGATTTCTATTTCTAAAGTATCCTCAGAAGCATGAAGGTCAGCTAACTAGGATGAGGCAACAAATGGTGAGCAACATTGTATTGTACCAATATGCGTTGGACAAGGGGTTACAGTCATATATCCAGGCTGATCGCTTTGCTCCCTCTAGATGGGCTGCACCAGGAGTGCTTCCTGTTTTTGATGAAGATACCAAGGAAGAAGAATTATCGTTTGTTGACGATGAAGTAGATACTGATTTGATAGAGAGAAAAAAGCACGAGGTTCATGAATATGAAGAATATGAAATGGAAGATGGTGAACTTGAAAGTGACTCTGGTTCGTATCGTGTGCTTTCTGGCAAAACGCTGGCAGATGTCGTGGAAGCACTGATAGGTGTATATTATGTTGAAGGTGGAAAGAATGCTGCAAATCACCTTATGAAATGGATTGGAATTGAGATTGATTTTGATTTGAAAGAGCTAAATTATACAGTAAAACAGAGTTCTGTTCCAGACAATATACTAAAAACTGTAGATTTCGATGCATTAGAGAGTTCACTGATGGTCAAGTTTAATGACAAGGGTTTGTTGGTAGAAGCTATTACCCATGCATCACGCCCATCTTCTGGAGTGTCCTGTTACCAACGATTGGAATTTGTTGGTGATGCAGTGTTGGATCATCTCATCACAAAGCATCTTTTCTTTACATATACAGATTTGCCTCCAGGGCGCTTGACTGACCTAAGGGCAGCTGCTGTGAATAATGAGAATTTTGCACGTGTAGCTGTCAAACATAAACTTCATTTGCACCTTCGTCATGGATCAACTGCTCTTGAAAAACAGGTGAGTGGAATAATCTTTTCTTGGTCCATTTACTGCTTTGTTTATACATCCTCTAACTTTTGTTCCTTTTACTTTCAGATTCGAGATTTTGTGAAGGAGGTTCATAATGAACTTTCAAAACCTGGGTTCAATTCTTTCGGGTTAGGGGATTGCAAAGCCCCTAAAGTTCTTGGAGATATTGTAGAATCAATTGCTGGGGCTATCTTCCTTGACACTGGATGTAATACTGCAGTTGTGTGGAAGGTAAGAATCTTTATGCCCCCCCTCTCTCCCTGATAAATTATCTTTATAAGCTTCTTCATATAAGATGAGTGCAAATTATATGATGACCGCAAACGTGTATGATGTATCAATTATTTAGGAATGGGTGCCTTGTTTTCATTGGGTATTTCTGATACTAGCCAACTCTTTGGATTTAATTAAGAAAGGCAGATAGTGTCGCATGAACTCTAAGATCGTTTATATCATCTGAGAACTTGTACATAAGTCACTAAACTTAGATTCAACTATAGGTGATTTTAAATATCATCTGAGAACTTGTACATAAGTCACTAAACTTAGATTCAACTATAGGTGATTTTAAATAAGTCCATCCAAATAACCCGTGTGTGTTATCATTACCGTGGTCTTTAATCACACAATTTGGTGATAGATTGGGATGGGCGACTTGAAATTCTTTTAACTGCTGTATATATTACAGGTCTTTCAACCGCTGTTGCACCCAATGGTTACCCCGGAAACACTCCCTATGCATCCTGTTCGAGAATTACAAGAAAGATGCCAGCAACAAGCTGAAGGTCTAGAATATAAAGCCACCCGAAATGGAAACTTGGCCACTGTGGAAGTATTCGTTGATGGTGTTCAGGTTGGAGTTGCTCATAATCCCCAGAAGAAGATGGCCCAAAAATTAGCCGCGCGAAATGCTCTCGATGCGCTGAAAGAGAAGGAGATAGCTGAAGCTAAACAGAATGAGGAGGATAATGAGAAAGAGAAGAAAAATGGAAGCCAGAGTTTTACCAGACAAACCTTGAACGATATATGCCTACGTAGAAATTGGCCAATGCCCCTATACAAGTATGACACACCTCATTTTACTCCGGAAGAAGGTTTTTGTTTGATTGACATGATGTATATTCACATTCAGGTGTGTACACGAGGGGGGCCCTGCACACGCAAAAAGATTTACATTCGCTGTCCGTGTTAATACTTCTGATCGAGGGTTGACAGATGAATGCATCGGTGAACCAATGCCGAGTGTGAAGAAGGCGAAGGATTCCGCCGCGGTTCTCCTTTTGGAACTTTTGAATGATTGGTATTCATAACGATTCTTTTACACAAAACAACGGTAGATTCTGAAGCTCGCGTGGAGGTAATGTTAACCTCTCTACTCCTAACATTATTATTCATCACTCTAATTATGATTATTTATTCTAGGTAGCACCTATTCATGCTAATTATTATTGGTCCATTTCTTATTATTTCCTTTGATTATTAAAGATTAGAAAAGCTCTGGCTAGTTGTCGATATGATGAGGAAGGACGAAACGAACATGGAATTTTCATTTTTCTTTTTGTTGATTTTCCATCGATTTATTGGGGAAATTTATTTATTTAGAAACCTTTTTTTATTTTAATATATTGCTCTATGTTGCTTGAAATTAAGTTAAAAGTATTCTGCTTCATTCTTTTTTTGAGTTTTGATGCTATTGACCTTTATTTTACCATGAGTATTTTGCAATAGTCTAATGAGTCATCTTTGAATTTATCTAATGGGACTCACTTGATGTAGATACTGAATAGTACTCCTAAGAAGGCATTCGCACTTTCCATTTTGGTGTGTCCCAAGAATACATTCACCCCTTAAAAATGGAAATAATACACAATATCAATAACTTTACAATATTACAAAAATGTCACCTTCTTTTTACACACAATCTAGTTAAAGTCAACTATATCATACACTTTATTCTACTCTATTATCCAAAATACCCTTTCTCTTTCATACATCACACCATCAAAAAGTTACTTTTCTTAAACTTCGTGCCAGAGAATATGCGAATGTATAGTAATATTTTTTAGCACTTTTTATTTTGAGCCTCACCAATTATTTTTGCAATTTTATTTTCTTTTTCTTTTTAATTTGCTCAACTTATACCTATTCTTTCTTATATTATTAGCCTAAAATGTAAATTTTGTTTTTAGTCCATGTGTCCGCGTACATGTGCGTTTTGCACGGTTGGAGTATCAAAGTATAGGTACTGAATGGCGAAATTCAAATAAAATTAATTACTAGAAGGCAAAAACTTGTGTTCCCGACACACCGTGCGCTCATACAATTTAATATTTTTAATACTAAATTGTATGGGCGCACGTGTGCCCGGAGCACAGGAAACCAACTCATCCTAAAATTGAGTGCTTGGTTGATGTGTGTGGATGGGAGGAATAGGAATGGAATGATACAAGGCCGTTTATTTATATGGAATGAAAGTAGCATAGTGATTTTGATTTCCCAAAATGTGGTGAAATGGGAATGGGTCATTCCACCCCATTTTGGGGTCTATGACTTTCATACCACACCCATATTTGTTGATCAAAATTTTAATGATATAAAAATTTTATTATAAATTATAAATATTAAAATAATAATTTTTTTATAAATAGAAAAATATTATTTAAATAAAAAAATAATATATAAAAATTATGAATCAATTCCTATAGAATTTGATCATACCAAATAGTAATGAAAGTTATTCCTTACTACTATCAATGAAACAACATAATTTTATATAACAAACTCATTACCATTCCTTAATATTATTACTATTATTCTAATTTAAATTTCTTCCAATAAATCAAACGCCCCCCAAATTAAATTTTAACCTTTTCATTCTAGATACTAAGGTAGCTGAGATCATGAAAGTGGGCTTCAAAGTTATGGTAGTGTGAAATCACTCCACAAAATATATTACTACTATTTATTTATTTTTAATAAACCATTTTGCATAATAATGAGCACCTATGACAAAAAATAAGATTTTCACCTTTACGGTAAATATGATGTTTAAGTTTTTTTTATTAATTTATTTTATTAATTTTTGAGGGTTTCGTTTTAAGCCTAATAAAATAAATTCAAAGTGCTTTTGTGATTCGCATTTGGGTAAATTTGAAATCAGAGTTGATATTGTGTATTTTAAGTGAAATAAAAAAAAATTATAAAAAAAAATAAAAAGCATAAAAGGGCAAGTACATAGAGAAACGTGTCAAGATAAAAGATTGGAAATCAATGGTTAATAAGGCGACATGTAATAACTGCATTGATTAAAATTATGAAATTACGATAATAAATAGTTTCTTGATGATCAAGAAACTCTGCTGTTGCGCGGCAATTTCTAGAGCAGTCCACGTGGGCCCATCTTGTCCTTTGGAAATTTAAAGAATTTACGTATACATTCTAGAATTCCAAGGCCTTGTTTGGGAAAGAGTCTTATTTTCACAATATTATTATTATTTTTTTACTCATATCTATTTAATTATTAACTATTCCTATTCGTATATTAAAAAGCTTATTATGGTACACGTATTCATTCTAAATTTATTTATTAATATCCCAAGTTACTATTACTCATTTAATATTTATTTATTTTATATATATTTGTATTTTTTAGTATTTATATATATAAAAGTATAAAAGTTCATATACTCATGGATACTAAGACATTTATATTTTTACTCATAAAAATCTTAATAATTTTTTTTAAAACTATTCATACTCGTCACAAATTCATTAAAACTATTTGTATCTCAAATTCATTAAAAGTATTCGTATCTGTCTATTAATATTTGAGTAGACCAAATATTTGGAAATATTCATCTCATGGTAAGCCCTGACGACACCCTTATAAATATTTTTTTAGTAAATATGAATGTTGTATTTGTTCGGTACTTCTAAAATTATATGACGTCTGATAATTTTTTTAATTTTTTATTTTTGTTCGTGAATAAATAAATGAATTAGTGAAGAAGTTAGGATTGCACAACACAGTATAAAACCCGCTTAAAGAATCCAAGTCAAAATCCCCAAAAGGAAACATATCACAGGGCTAATGCTAAAACACACCGTCTGTGATTGAAAGACACGTGAAGGGATGACGTGTCACCATTCCATATCAGAGAACCCCTTCCCCACTGCAGAAAATATCAACCAAATCAAAAAGAGAAACCTCAAAAAATATTCAACCAAAATAAACAATTAAATTGTAAAAAGACAAAAAATATTAGTCTAAATGGGGGGTGGGGGGTGGTCTACGGCACTAACCCAAGTTGCTTGGAGAGAGACTGTAGGTCATGAAACCCAATGAAAAAACAATTCTTGCACAGCCGCCTCCTTTAACCCTTCCTCTGTTTCATACTTCTGTAATCTTTTCTTAAAGAAAAAAAAAAAATCTAATCTTGAAACCTTCGTTTGATTCTTGTGGGTTCGTAAAGAACACCATTGCTAGGTAGGTACTTATTCTCATTCATTGACTTTATTGCTTCTTATAAAATGTAAAACTTTCGCGCCTTTGAGGCCCTGCTTCTTGTTCTTGAGTTTTAATGGTGAGTTACACTTGCTCTGAGGTTTTTCATGGTGTTCTTTTTTGTTTTGTAATGTGGGGTTACGTTTTCTTTATTTTTTTATTTTTTATTTGAATGATTGGTTTTGTTTTCTTTTTGGTTTCTCATGCATTAATGTTGTGATGTATGACTTAATGAGATAGTTCTTTGGTGGTTTTTTGTGTTTATTATGGGATGATGGTTGCTTTGTTAGATTTGGTAAAGATAGCTACTTTTTGTAATGAATGTTGAATTCTCTTTGAGGTTTGGATATAGTTAGTTCAAATCATGATGTCTTTTAAGGTTTTCCTGTCTAATGAAAGCTAAATTTACTTCAACCTGAACTCCTGAACAAATAAGTAATTTTGAAGGTTCGTGCTCAGAAGTTGTCTTTTGACAGTATCTTGAAATTTTCAACGAGTTTTCTAAGTAATTTGTAGAGCAAATGATATGGTGTACTTTGATAGGAACTAGTTTCTGGGTTGGTCAGAAGATTAAATTATTCACAATATTTTTGGCCTTTGTGACATATTTGTATCTATGCTTTACTGACGAAATTTGCAAATGCTTGGGAATAATTGTTCTTGCTACTCTTATCCACTCTTGTATATGTTCTTGCTGAGTGAAAGTCTGGATCAAATTCAAGCACAAGGACATAAGATGGAATACGTGAGATTAATCCTGCTTTGTAGTGTTACACATGAGAATATATTTTGAACATTAACTAAATCTTTGTTAAATATTTTATCTTTAAGTTACTTTGGCCTTTGATTCTGCTATTGTCATGCACATGGCGATTCTGCCTTTGGTTCCATGGCCATAAAGTATCTTTTGCATAATGGGTCATCTTTAAAGCAGTCTTCAGTAACTACTTTGCCTTTTGAAACTGGTTTTATTTTCTTTCTTTTCATTTTAGTATTGATTTAAACATTGAGCAGACATGAGTAAACACTATTAGCATATATTGTAGCTCCTGAATAATTTCCTCTCGTGTGTGTAAAGTACCATTTGGATATGTTTCTTTAGTTTCTCCTTTTCATCTTAGTCTTCCTATCGTGGACGGTATGCCACAAGTGCAGTTCTTTAGTTCTTTTCTTGGTTATAATCTTCTTCCCTTCCTATTGTTAGAAGATGCTTGAGTTGTGTTAGGCAACTGCTCATCTCAGTTTAGTACTTTTGGTGAGTTCCTTTTCTTTTCCCTTGATCTTCAGAAGTCTGTGGATGCTTATTAAATTTACTTGGTCTATTTTTCATGGATTAAGATGCATCTATTATATTATTTCTGTCGCAGGATAGATTGAACCGATTTCTTATGCATTTGTCAACAGAATCCATAGTTGTATCACTTCCCTGCTGCATACCACCACATTCTTACTCATATGATATCTCTGTCGATAAATTATTTACGTATTATAATGCTGTATTACTCCCCCTTTACTAGGTTTATATGTTTTAGTTGTGTTATCGAGAATGCTGCTCTTCTTGCTTAATTGCTTTCTCTTAACTTTTCTTCCCGTAATTGCCTGCAATATATATGTTTTTAGTTGAAATTTGAATTTTTATTAATATTTGATTCTTGGTAGGATAAATTTCTGCTAATACTTGACTGTGTTCCTTTTTACTGACTTCGCTTTATACTGGTTGAGAGTAATGTATTTGAGAACAGATTCTACAGACAATGTTACGGGCAAAGCATCTCGGTTCCCTCTCCCATTCTGCCAGATCCTTCTTCCTAAATGGATCAAGATGCAGTGCAGGTGATGGAAGTTCATGCACTTGCTCCTCTGAAGATGACACTTGTGTTTCTAGAAGATCCCTGAGAGCAAATGTGCAACAACTGCAATTGCAAGCACCCTCATCCTCATTATTGTCGAAAGGTACAGTAGGAGTAGTTTCATTGTCTTCAGTTGATTCAGTAAAAGAATCGAACGCTAAAGAAACGGAGAATGGGCATTTGTCGCAAAGAATACCTGCATCACACACACCAAACAGAGGAGACTCCGTTACTTATGGAGATCACATTGATGCGACTCCTCATATAGCGGACCATTTTGTTAAGGCTGGTATGGCAGCTGTTGGTCTGTTATCAGATATAATGAACTATAGAATCCCAATGACAGAGGGCAGTGCTCTGCTTTCCTCACCCTCGAACTCTATGATTGATCGTACAAGGCCAGTTTCCAGCATCAGATCTGCAGATATTAAATCCTCTAGAAAAGAGAGAGTATCTGTAAAACCCTCCTCCGAACCAATATCTGGATCGAACTTCAAAAGCGTGTCTGGTAACTCAAAAGGCAAAGCTGAAAGATCAGGTTCTTTAAAAGGGGAAAATGAGTCCAATAATGTATCAAGAAACGTTGTAGATACTTGTGGCCTCTCATCAGAGCCCCGTGATAGGAAAAGGTCTATTCCTCAAAGATCAAAAGGTTACTCAAATCGCTACATTCCAAACTCACACCAGTCGGAAGGAAAGTTAAGTGATAAGAATTCAGATGGGTTTATGAGGGTCACAAGACAGACAAAAGTAATTGCAGGAACAGCTCCATTTGGTAGGCAATTTGTAAGCTCTAGTTCTGTAGTTGAAAGCGTCACTCGTATACTGTACCAGTTGAAGTGGAGCGTTGCTACAGAAGAGGCTCTTGGGAAGCTGAACTGCTCACTGGATGCTTACCAGGCTAACCAAATCCTTAAGCAGCTTCAAGATTATACTGTGGCTCTTAAGTTCTTCTACTGGTTGAAATGTAAACCAGGATACAAGCATGATGGGCATACATATACCACTATGGTTGGAATCCTTGGCCGTGCAAGACAGTTTGAGGCCATCAACAGACTGCTCGATCAGATGGTCAGTGATGGATGTGAGCCAAATATTGTAACCTATAATCGTCTCATTCACAGTTATGGCAGAGCTAATTATTTGAATGAAGCCATTGGTGTTTTCAATCAAATGCAAAAGATAGGCTGTGAACCTGATCGTGTAACTTATTGTACACTTATTGACATCCATGCAAAATCAGGGTATCTTGACGTTGCGCTTGATCTGTATCAGAAGATGCAAGAAGCAGGGTTGTCACCGGATACCTTCACTTACAGTGTAATCATTAATTGTCTAGGGAAAGCCGGCCACTTAGCTGCGGCCCACAAGCTGTTCTGCAAGATGGTTAATCAGGGCTGTGTGCCTAATTTGGTAACTTATAATATCATGATAGCTTTACATGCAAAGGCTAGGAATTACCAGAGTTCGTTGCAGCTGTACCGGGATATGCAGAGTGCTGGATTTGAGCCGGATAAAGTGACTTATAGTATTGTCATGGAGGTTCTTGGCCACTGTGGCTATCTGGAGGAAACTGAGGCTGTGTTCAGAGAGATGAAACGAAAGAATTGGATCCCCGATGAGCCCGTTTACGGTCTTCTTGTTGACCTGTGGGGAAAGGCTGGCAATGTGGAGAAAGCTTGGGAGTGGTATCAAGAAATGCTTAGTGCAGGTTTACGCCCTAATGTTCCCACTTGCAATTCGTTGCTCAGTGCTTTCCTCAGGGTACACAATCTCCGTGATGCGTACGACTTGCTTCAAAGCATGTTGAGTTTAGGTCTACATCCCTCTCTTCAGACCTACACCCTGCTCCTCAGTTGTTGTACGGATGCAAAAACTTCGTTCGACATGTCATTCTGTTGTCAGCTCATGACAGTCACTGGCCACCCAGCGCATTCATTCTTGCTCTCAATGCCTGCTCCGGGTCCAGATGGGCAGAACGTAAAGAATCACGTGAGCACCTTTCTTGATATGATGCATAGCGAAGATAGGGAAAGTAAACGAGGACTTGTGGATGCGGTGATCGATTTCTTCCACAAAACAGGCCTAAAGGAGGAAGCTGGATCAGTGTGGGAAGTGGCTGCAGAGAAGAACGTCTATCCGGATGCAGTGAGGCAGAAAAGCTCGTGTTATTGGCTTATAAACCTCCATGTAATGTCAGAAGGAACTGCTGTGACTGCTCTATCAAGAACCCTAGCCTGGTTCCGCAGGGAAATGCTCACCTCAGGGATCTACCCTACCCGTATTGACATCATAACGGGTTGGGGCAGAAGGAGCCGGGTCACTGGAGCTTCTATGGTGAGACAAGCCGTGGGCGATCTGCTCAACATGTTCCGGTCTCCATTCTTCACCGAAAATGGCAACTCGGGTTGCTTTGTTGGGTGCGGAGAGCCTCTCAACCGATGGTTGCTCCAATCTTACGTCGAACGAATGCATCTGCTGTAGCTTCGTTCGCGTGTCGTAGCGCAGTTTTGAATCGGGAGAGTGAAGAGGGTGAAACGTTGAGGAGCAAGTAGCAATGTATTTATGCTTCATTTTGTATACTTTTGGTCTCTACTAAACCTCACTCTTTTGCCAGCTTATGATTATTTATAGCTTTTCATTTGCTCCTTTCTTTGCTTTCTCCTGTTTAATTGTTCACTGAAATTTCTTTAACTGGTGTTTAGATTTGCTAAGCTAGATATATTCAAGCTCATCAATCTCTTTCACTTGCCATTTCGATAAGACGGTCTCATACAAGACGTACGTCATTTTGTATTGCTGTGAAAAACTGAGAAAAATAAGGACAAAACTGATTAGTGTTTGCCTTAATCTTTATATTCTTTTCACATGGTAAACATTATTTATTTCATTAATAAGTTGGATTAAGAAAACAGGCCATTGAACCCAGTTGACCTTCATATGGTTTCAGCTTACCCTCTTAATAACTGAAGTGGACTGGGGCTATTTTAAAAGTTGGATTAAGAAAACAGACCATTCTAAGCCTTAAGGTAGGCCTTGGCCCATATATATTATGTATTTCCTGACTTTCATATTAAATTTCATAGTCCACCCAAACATATAACATCATATCCATTCTCAATTTTAAAAATATATTTTAATTTCAATTTTTCACTCACACCTAATACACATTACATAATTTATACTAATTTATTTATTATTTAGAAATCCTTTCTTACACTCCAAAAATAAATAAATTTGATTAAATGTGATATTTGACTTTTTTTTTGGGTTCATTTATTAGTTAATTATTTGTTGTACTAAAGCCAAACTTTTCCATTTTGCAATTACTTGTAATGTAATGATTACACAAATATTTTATTTTATAAATTCTATAGCCATTATGAAAGAAAATATACTTATTATACTTATAATTATAATTATAATTGGTAACTACAAAACTAATTTATTTCGGGAACAAGCTTAAATTAGAAATAATCATATTATTACAAGAAACTCACTTTTTTTTTCTTTCTAAATTTACATTAAAAAAACGTTTGATATGAATTTATTTTTGACCAACAATATATTATAGAGTACAGACCACATTGTTCAATCCTACTAATGATAATTAATACACGTGCTGAAATTATGAATAAGATGTATGGTTTTTTTCAAAGCAATTTCTCTCGTTTATTAAATTTTGTTACCTCATTATTCTCATTTTTGTAAGGGAAAAAAAAGTTGACTACAAGTGCAATTTTTTTTTTCAAAAATTACTCCAATATTCATTAATTTTTTTCTCTATATTTACATTAGACATATTTTTCTTAACATTCTAGAGATATTTGTATCTAGCTATTTTGTATTTCCAAAACTAGAATGATTCATGCACGTGTAAATTTTATTTCAAAAGGAAAAAATTTCATGTGAGATGAGTTATTTATGAAACACCACAAGAATTTGTGTTGGTGTGGGGATCCAATACTGGGGTTGAGCAATGTAATACCCCAAACATTTATAATTATTTTTATACTATTTTCATAATGTTACTAATATAATTTGTTTTGCTTCTAAAAAAAACTTTACAGGAAGAAGTGACGAAGACATTCAAATTTAACCGCACTCCTAGTACCGATAAAATAAAAAGAACACTATTTTGAATTTATATAAAGAATAATAAAATACTAACTATAAATAATATATAATAATAATAATAATAATAATAATAATAATAATAATAATAATAATGGATAAACTGGGCATAGACAGTAAAATTTTCCAAGGCTAGCAGCAACTTGACTGTACGATTGGAAAATTTTTAAAGACTTAAATGAAGTCACCCCCCCTGCAGTAATTACTAAGTTAGATTTTCATCTATAAATACCATATGTTTGAAAGATTTCATTCACTCCAACTTTTTGTAAAAACCTCATGCTCCCAATTAGCCTTTAATTCTACAAATATCATTATTAGCATTATCATTATTAAGTTTTGTATTATGAAATTTTTATTATGTCATAAGTATTATGCATTTACAAATATCATTTTATGATTTAAAAGGAAGACTTAGTCTCTGACCTAATTATAAAATGATAACACATATTTTTATTATTACTATTATACCTTAATATATTATTATTATCGTCATTTTATGATTTAAAAGGAAGGATAAGCCTCTGACCTAATCATAAAATGATTATATAAATTTTTATTGTTATACTATTATCACTATCATACTTTTATATTATTATCATTATTATTAAATTTTATATTACGAAAATTCTTATAATTTCAATCACTATTATATTATTATTATCATTATTATCATCATTTTATGATTTAAAAGGAAGGCCAAGTCTATGACCTAATCATAAAATAATGGTACAAATTATACTAATATTATTATTATTACTATCATTACACTATTTTTATCACACTATTATTAAGAATAATGTTTAGGATATAAAAGAAAAAAATGATAAATTTTCGTCCCTACTTAATTATATATGAGTAAAAGTTTTTAATAAATCAATTGTGCTAGGTGAAGAGCTGTGAACAGGACGTCAGATCACTATTCCACTCAAGTTGTAACACAGTATTTTAAGTAAATCAAAGGTGGGTAAAATATTTGAAAATTGTTGGATGTTATTGTTGGTTTGCATATAAAGTATGCTTATTTATTCTCTTATGGTAGTGGTCGTATGGGTCATGAATTTTATGGTTGCGATTGACGAGTCGTGACAATGATAGTAGTCAACGGACTATGAAACATGGTAGTGATTAACTTTCGGGTTGTCATGAAAAAGAGTAATCATATCATTATGTATTTACTGATTAACATTCTGCCAAAATTACTCACTGGGATTTTAATCTCACATTTTCAAACATCAAATTTTCAGGTCAATGAAAAAGGACCCCCATTTCCACATAATTACGGTTTTCAGACACAACAACAGTTGCAGGTGGGTCAATGTTGAGAGCAGTGACACCATTTTGATCATCATTATTAGGGTGTGGGCCAATATGGAGAGCCGCATGGCCAGAGGACCCACTATTAAAGTATATTTATTGTATATATAAAGTATGTTTAATGGTTATTAAAGTATGTTTGCTAAAATATGTTTGATTATACATTAAAGTATGATTTTAGCATATTATAATATGATTTATTATTAACATACTTTAACTATAAATAAGTGATGAATGAGTAAATTCACGTGTTTTGAGGCAGGATTTCATGGAATAATGGAGTGTTAGATGGTTGAAATTCTATATGAATTGTTATAGTTAGTGAAAAGCCATGAATCGGTTGTTGTGAGGGCTATTTGAGTTGATTTTCGAAGGAAAACGAGTTAGAAGTGATCGGATCCGGAAAGAGAAAGAAGTAGACATGCGATTCGACCAAGCAGGTGTCGGATTCGACCAAGAAGCTGGTCGAACTGAGCGCGGAAAGATGTCTGGAGTGCTGTTCGACCACGACATTCGAGTTTGACCAAACCACTTGGTCGAACTGAGCGCGGAAAGATGTCTGGAGTGCTGTTCGACCACGACATTCGAGTTTGACCAAACCACTTGGTCGAACTCGAAGCCTGAAGAGAAGCAGTACCGGTTCGACTAGGACTCTGGTCGAATCCGGGATTCGAGACCGATTTACAGGCGGATTCGACCTGGAGTTCGACCTGCCTGGGAGAGTTCGACCAACCTCTTTAGTCGAACTGATGTACAGAAACGTGTCAAATTTGTATTTTTACACCTTCAGTGCGTCTGTTCGCTCAAAAAGCCCATCCAAAGCCCGTAAGGAGAGTATACCAGTATAAAAGAAGAGCTTTCGCAGGAGAAGAAAATAATTCATCATCCATCCATCACCAAACCCTACCATTATTCGAAGAAGTCGTGAGGAGAGGTTCATCTGGCGAGTCATGTAAGATCATACCAACTAGCCATGATTGTTCCTAGATCAATCATGGGATAGAACCACTCTGGTAGTTCTAGGTTATAAAAGCTTTATGAGTTAATTGAATTTCCATGTGTAGACTCTGTACAACACTACTTGTGGTTTATTCTATATAAGATTGTATTTTTTAATTCATACTCACGGTCGTTTTGTGCATCATTAAATGTTATGTAGAGTCTGAATACATCTCTTGGTTATTGATTGAGAACGTTCACCGCTGAGCAGGATTACATGTTATAATTCTAAGTGAAGGGATTCCGAAGTCTTATTATAATTATCTTATATATATACTTGTTAATTGAATCTTATTCGGGTTAATAAGTAGGATAAAGAGTATAACTTCATAGTACCTATAAAAGGGATCATATCAGATTAGAGTACTAAATGCACGAGAAATAATTGATACTGATAGTACCTAGAAAGGGGGGTGAATTATATCTCTTACTTCGAGAATATTCACACATGTCATACGCACGTTTACTTGTGTCTATAGGGTGAACTTGCATGGTTTAGTGATGCGTCCATGAACCACAAGGCAGAGTCGGACAAAAACGCATGAAAATGAAATTAATAAGTAAAACTGGATGCCCGAAGAACTACCTAATCTCTAACTTGATCACAACCATTTTCTTTATTGCTTATCTATTTAATTTGCTATTCAAAATTATATGTTATTTTCGTAACTATTACAAACCGATTTGCCAATATAGTCTTAGTTAATTAGAATATAATTGAATTGATAATAATTCGTCTCTTGAGTTCGATAATCACTTGGTCGCCTATCGAGATTACAATTGATATCCTTATACTTGAGAATTAATTTTGTGTGTTGAGAAAACGCTCATTAATAAGCATATTTTATTTATATAATAATAAGCATATTGTGATGGGTCGACTCGTTTCACACCTATCTCACAATAATTCGTCTCACATGAGGGTGTGTCTTTCAAAAAAATCATTTTTAAATGAATAAATAAAAATTAGAGGTGTTATCCATCAATTTCTTTTTTTTTTTTTAAGAATTGATATTTCTCTATTAATTTGAATTTTCCTTTAATCTTTGAGAGTCTCCTTTACACCGATACATCATGCATCCTAATTTTACAAAATATGTACCTTTTAATATATGAAAAAAAATTATAAAAAAATTTTATAAGAAAGATAATTGTTATTCTTCTAAATAAAAAAAATCACACCTTTAAATATTGTTACAAAATGTATTCAATTTGTAATTAAAATTTATTTTTTTTAGAAATTAGGTGCGTTTTGATGAAATACTTAAAAATGATTTTTTTTTTACAATTTTAAAAGTTCAGGATTTTTTTTTTTATAATTTTAAAAGTTGAGGATTAATTTGAATCCTAGTAAAGCGCGTTTGTTTTTTTCTTCAAATTTACCCTAAAATCTAACGACAAAACTGATTCGTGTTTGCCTTAATCTTTATTCTTTTCACGCGATCAACATCATTTCATTAAAAAAAAACTTCTAACCATTAGAGGATATACTACATTGTAATTTTTCATTTCATAAATTGAAAAAAAAAAAACAAAAAAAAAATCCCTTTAAGAAAGTTGGTAGATGATTATTTAAATTCAATTAAAGTCGCACTCAGTCCTTTAATTTTTTTTTAAATAATTATAAAGAGTTTATATTAGGTGTATCCGGGGTGAAAGGGTGCACCCATATATGTATAACCTTTATTCTATTTTATATACATGTTATTCTATTTTGTATACATATTTCTTAATAATTGTATATCTTTTTCACATTAAATTTTTCATTAAAAAAACTAGCATTCATGTATGTATAACTTTTTATTCAATAGTGTATACATGTTTTTTAATAATTTTATTTTATTTACACTTAATTTTTCATTAAAAAAACTAACAATTAAATTGTATACATTTTTGTTCATAATTGTATATCTTTTTCTTATATTTGTATACGTTTTTGAAAGTGTGTGGACAATATAAATAGCCAATTATAAATGATCACAGTCAATTACGTATTTTAACCTAGTTTTAAATAATTAAATCTAAAATTTATATCAAATAATACTATGATCATTTAATTAAATTAAATTTAGAAAAAAGTAAGAAGTATTCTTTTCTATTTCACTAAATAAACGGATTTCTTACATAATTTGCTCTTGAGTTTATTTAAGATAAATTATTACTGTATGATTGCGAATTCAATTTTTTTATCATTAAATGTGTATTTAATGTAATTTACAGAGGGTTTGAAGACGTGTGACAAATAAGCAAACTTTAAATAAGTTAGTTACTTATTTTATGATTGAGAATGTTATAAAGAAATTGACAAACTCGTATAATAGTATAAAATGAAAAAGAGAAGAGATGTGAGAATAGCAGAGATCGAAGAGAGAAAGATAGAGCAGAGAATGAAACCACTTTTATTCCTGTATTTATCCCTCTCCATACAAACTGATCGTCTCCACTTATATATAGGAGAGTTGGTAGTTCTAATACATAAGAAATGTCCACGTACATAATAATATTATTATAACACTCCCCCTTGGACATTTCGACGTATGCATGTCTTGTTAAAAACCTCACTAGAAAACCCTGTGGGAAAAATCAGTAGAGGAAAAGTGTACATGTCTTATGATTTCCATGAGTTATAATAGCTACCTCGTTAAAAACCTTCAACTAAGAAAACCCAGTAGGAAAAAACTTAATTAAGGAAAAAAGAGTATAGCTTGATTTTCAGAACTCAATCTTCAGGATTGTTAAAAGTTATCGTTCTTCTTGAACATGATAATTTAGTCTACCTCATTAAAAATTTAACTAAGAAAACCTCGTGGGAAAAACTTAGTTAAGGAAAAGAGAGTGCAACATTTATTTTCAGGATTTAATCTTCAAGATTGTTTAGAAGTTGTCGCTCTCCATGAAACAATAATTTAATTTGTCTCATTAAAAACCTTGTAACTAAGAAGATCTCGTGGGAAAAACTTAGTTAAAGAAAAAAGAGTGCAGCATTGGTCTTCAAGACTCAATCTTCAGGATTGTTTAAAAGTTTATTGCTCCCCTGATCGCAATAATCTAGGCTGTCTCATTAAAAACCTTTAATTAAGAAAACCTCGTGGGAAAAAGCTTAGTTAAGGAAAAAAGAGTACAGACCTTATGATTTTGACGTGTTAGCATCAGTTGCATCATTTAAAACCTTAAAGCTAAGAAAACTCAGTGGGAAAAAAATTTAGTTAAGGAAAAAGAGTACAACCATTGGTTTTCAGGACCTAATCTTCTAGATTGTTTGAAATTACTACTCCCCCTGAAAACAACGTTATTTTGAAACATAACTACTGATCTTCAGGATCTAAGACTTGTGAATTTATTTGAACTCATCATTCTCCCTAAAGACATCAGTCTTATGGGTCTACATAATTGATATTTCGAGTAAAATTTTCAAACATATAAGTTGGGGGTAAGTAAATAAATAATAAATCATCTGAATTGTTACATGAGTAAACTCTTTTTGTAATATTCCATTACTCTTCAGGAGCTCATATGAATAAAATAAATTTATTATATTTATATATATATATATATAAATTGCTTATATTTTATACAACGCATAATTTATTATCTCATAAAAGATTACAAGGGGTATATACAAATCATTATGCGATATAGACTACAAATACTTTATATCATCCATCATAACAATACACCAGTCTTAATTTTAACATAATGGGGATCGAATCATAATTAATATTCGATTAATATGCATGTCAATGTCTCATTGATTTCTTATAATTAAACCAATATATTTTGTATCAAAGTGATATATGATGATATATTCAAGTCTAACTAAATGTCTCCTTGTCAGAGAATCATAAAAATATTGCTAGCATGATCATCATAAATGCATATTAGGCCTGATACAATTATGAAGAAAAACAAGTGCTTTAAAAATCACTAAATGTGAGACTTCTGGTCCAAAATATCCTCATTATATACTTTAAGTATATAAACGTTTATTTTCCACTCCAGGGGACTAAACAATAATTGACTTATAAAATTGAATGAGATTAATAAAAATTATATATAAAATCATCATCAAGTAGATTAACTGGTGTTT
Organism: Pogostemon cablin; assembly: GCA_023678885.1. Lineage (NCBI taxonomy): Eukaryota > Viridiplantae > Streptophyta > Magnoliopsida > Lamiales > Lamiaceae > Pogostemon > Pogostemon cablin. The sequence goes on along the minus strand of CM042960.1, from coordinate 4,539,105 downwards.
AAAATTTGTTCCTTTTGAATTCTCAATCTACTGGTTGAGATGATACTTTGGTTATCAAAGTCTTTCATTCTGAAAAATCCATCATTCGGCATGAGTAAACTTTTACTCCTACAAATTTCTTATGTGTTGCAATCTTGAACCACAAATATAAATATAGGTAGTGTTCATTCTTCAAGAGGAAACCATCCAATTAAAATATAGTACATTCACATAGTTTGTAATAGGTTCGTAATGATTTATATCCATCAGGAATTTCATATATCCATCACGAGTTTAACGTCTTGTGACGCGTATTAACTGCATATCTAAATTTATTGTAACTGTCACATAATTAAGTAGTGAAACATTATATAATGACTTTATAATGGGAAGATGTTCATCATCAAATAATTTTGAGTCTCTGCAAGAACTTTTTCACTTTAATCTCGCTTTATTTTCACCACTTCACTCTTTGCACGTCCTTCTGGGACAAATATTTACATTCATTGACATATATTTCTAGTATTTAAGGATAAATTCTTCGCGAGTAAAGCTCTATTTCAATTGTCCCTTTCTGTCTTACTCATTTTGAGTGCTTCTGGCACTTTGTCATTTCTTATAGACACTGGATCCAGATTTTTAAGATAGTAAGAACAATTAAATAGATAAATGTGTTGTCGACAACTTCGATAATACAATAAATGTATTTTTTCCAATGATTATAATAATTCTATATTTATTTAACTAGATCCTCGTCATTTTCCAAACGTTTGGATCTAGCCGTTTCGCATGCCAGTATTTTGATTATTTGGTGCAAGTACAATTTACTGGGTATTTATTTTCTTGATAAATTTATTTGAGAGTGTTCTTATTTTCAAACAAACTCTCTAACTTATTTTGGAGGTGACTATTTATGAATTTTATTTTCCATGGATTTTTATTTTTTCACATTTATTAAACCTTTCACGCTTCTGGCGTTGAAAATTATTAGTGAAATGATGTCCCTGGGGAACTCCACTTCTAGTGGTGAATCAGTAATAAGTATTTGGGACTTAGTCACTTTTTATGATAATTTGACAGTTTATTTTCTAAGTAAATTAATTATCTACTGAACTTCTGGTTCAATTTGTCTAGTGCAAGATAATGAAGATGCTTTTATATTATGAAATTTCTAGGCATGTCTTTGAATAGTGGGCTTTTATCTCTCCCTAATGCCGTAAAATAATCTTCATTTAAAGTGCAATTAGCGTACTTAAATATATATTGATCCTCTATTTGGGCTTTATTATTTGTTTAAGAATAGACAGATTTATCATTAAATGCCCATCAAGGTACGCTGTTGTGGTGATATATTTACAAAATGTAAATTGCACACTTTAATGTATAGTTGCAAATGGAAATTGTGAAGGCTTCTGGCCTTGATTAAACACTAGTTATAAGGGAGTATTATAGGATAATGATATGCAGGAGCCAGATTTGAATTAAATAATTTTATGTTCCCCAATAAGCAAAATAATTGTTGAAATTTTATACTACCTTCGACCACTTATAAGGTACTCATTTTACTATTCATGGCGTCCGCTTCAAAGGTGTTAATTTCATCTATTTAGTAAAAAAAGTACACAATATAACACACCACTTCCCTCTAATACAACTACCCACTTTACCTATAATAATAATACTCCTTAATCCATGTGCAAAAAGCAAATAAAGACCTTAGAATTGTCCACGTGCAAACAGTAAACAGTTACCTTTCAAGTGGCCGGAGGGAGTAATAAATTATTCACTGAGTGTGAACATAAAAAATCTGATGTTCCACTTATATGATGTATGTATTTCAAGATATTTTCAATTGAACAATTGAGTAGTCAAAATTTGAGCTCTCATAATTTTCAGTGAAATGATTGTAAAAGGACTTATTCTTAGTCCAATTTGTGGATGCATCAATAAAATTTAACTTTGGTCATAACAATTAGAAAATTCGACCAATATTTATCTTTAAATCTATTAAACGTATTAGGAGATTTAATTCCAACTTTAGGGTATGAATGTCATAAAAATTTCGTTCAAACAAGTTTCACAAATTTATCCATGTGAAATAAAGAGGGAAAAATATCAATTCGTATTCCATGATTAAAAATGAACATCTGGCTCATCTATGTAGCCCAAATAACCCAATTTCTCATGCCATAATTTATACTCCCTCTGTCCGGTTCTAAGGTATCCATTTGCTTTTTGCACGTGTCCGGTTCTATGGTATTCATTTGCTTTTTGCACGTGGATTAAGGAGTATTATTATTATATGTAAAGTGAGCAGTTGTATTAGAGGGAAGTTGTAGGTCGTATTGTGTATTTTTTCACTAAATATGGAAAATAGATACTTTTGAAGCGGACGCCAGAAATAGTAAATGGATACCTTAGAAGCGGACATATGGAGTATATTTTTGGGCGTAATAACATTAAAGTCATTGTAACATGTAAATAATTTAACAAATACAACACTGTATTACATAAGACACTGTTTCATGAAAGGAGAAAAAATTATCACTTTAAGATATCTTATAAATTAAGATCACACTTGATCATCTTCATAATTTACGAGCCCAAACTCCAAAAGATCTTGCACCATGACCCAGTGGTTATGCCATGTGATCTTGCATATAAAGTCGTGGGTTCAAACCCTTATAACTCATATTAGTCATAGTTAAAAAAAATTCTTTGCTTCAGACAAATTCATATGATCATATGACTCACCATTGATACATTTTCTTTTTTAATATTACAACAGAGAATTCATTTTTAAATTTTTTTATTAGAGGTGATATGTAGGACCCATGAGAATAAATTAATTGTTTTTATGTGGGTCTCATGTATTAAAAATGAAATGTGTCAACTTTAGTGGGATAAACCAAAAAGGAAAGTGTGTCAATTTCTATGGGACGGAGGGAGTAGAGAGAAGAGAGAGTGAGGGTGTGTATGTATATGTATGTATACATTTCCATGTAGCTCTGTATACTCGCTTCACTGTCGATCGTTCGTCTTCAGATTTCTATAACTCTCTCTCTGTATTTCTCTCTCTTTCTGTATATGAATTTTGTGCAGAATAACTGAACCAATCAATTTGATGATTCTAGAGATTCAGTAGGTGTAGCTATGAATCGATGCATGCAATTCAGTAGCTAACGGAAAATCTGATATGGGGCATAAGAAGCGGACCATCGCTCCTCGCTCCAAACCTGCCCAGTCGACGGTTGCGGCGGCGGGTGATGCCGCTTCTATTACCGCCGCCGACGTTGATGGCGGCGCTTCAAACCTCGACCATTCCCCAGAATCGGAGACGAAAAATCCTGCAAAACCCGAGGCTACGAATGCGGAGGGCAATAATAACGCGCCGGATCCTGTATCCACTGCTTCGATAAGGCTTGAATGTGAAAGGGCGCTCACGGCGTTGCGCCGAGGCAACCACACCAAAGCCCTAAGATTGATGAAGGATTTGTGCTGGAAACATGTGAATTCCACACACTCGGCCTTGATTCACCGTGTTCAGGGGACTGTTTGTATGAAGGTTGCATCAATTATCGATGATTCAAATTCGAAACAGCGGCATTTGAAGAATGCAATTGAGAGTGCCAGGAGAGCGGTTAGCCTATCTCCTAATTCTATTGAGTTTGCACATTTTTATGCAAATTTGTTGTATGAAGCCGCGAATGAGGCTAAAGATTACGACGAAGTGGTGCAAGAGTGTGAGCGGGCTTTGGCAATAGAAAATCCCGTGGACCCTGCCAAGGAGAGTTTACAAGACGAGAAAGAGCAGAAGATTTCTACACCCGATACTCGGGTTTGCCATGTTCAAAATGAGCTCCGTGCGTTAATCCAGAAGTCAAATATCGCATCTATTTCGACTTGGATGAAAAACCTGGGCAATGGGGAAGAGAAGTTTCGGTTGATTCCAATCAGAAGGGCTCCTGAAGATCCGATGGAGTTGAGATTAGTTCAGGCAAAAAGGCCGAATGAGATTAAGAAGGCTACTAAGACACCTGAGGAGCGAAGGAAGGAGATTGAGGTGAGGGTAGCTGCTGCTCGGCTTTTGCAGCAGAAATCAGACTCTCCTCCTGTAGGAAATGATGGGGACAATAATATCAGCAAGGATTCAAGTCCAGGATTAGGCCAAAGAGTAGGGGAGAGGAGGAAAACTGGGAATGTGAGGAAAATGGGGTCTTCAGATGAGAAGAAGGATTGGGTGAAAACATATTGGAACTCTATAAGTTCAGATGAGAAGAAATGTTTGTTAAAAATTGAGATTTTGGATATAAGAGGGCATTTTAGTTCATCAAAGGACGGGTCACTGGCTGAAGTGCTTGATGATGCTCTATCTTATGGTGAAGCAAATAGAATGTGGGGTTTCTGGGCTTGCTGTCGCTGCAATGAGAAATTTGCTGATGCTGGTTCATCAATGCAGCATGTTATACAGGAGCACATGGGAAGTTTGTTGCCCAAACTGCAATCAGTTATACCAGAAAATGTGGAGAATGAATGGGCTGAAATGATTCTCAACTGTTCTTGGAAACCTTTAGACTTGAATGCAGCAATTAAAATGCTTGAAAAAAAGTCACAATCTGATACTCCTTATGTACTTGATGAATCATTCCATAGGCATAATGCAGATGATTTAAAAGAATGCTTTGTTGAAACTTGCTGCAACGAATATGAGTGGGATTCATCACTTGAAGACAAGAAATCTGGTACTAATTGTAATGCTATTGTGCAGGATAGCAGGGAATTCGAAGATATTGAGTGGATGGGATGGGATGGAGATCAAAGTAGTAAGAAAAGTTCACTTCATGAAAACTGGCCTTTGTCTGATGACCCCGAGCGCGCAAAGCTTCTAGGAAAAATTCATACAATTTTCCAGGCACTTATTGAACACAAGTGTCTGGCCTCAAATCACCTTAGCAAGGTTATACACTTTGCAGTGGAGGAGTTGCAGGGTATAACCTGTGGGTCTCAACTTAACTCCAACATGGGCCGATCACCATTGTGCATCCTTTTTCTGGGTGCTCCTGAGCTTGAGAAAATTCTGAACTTTTTGCATGAAATTTCTCACTCTTGCGGATTAAGTAGATATTCTGGTAAAAGTTATATAGAAGATGATTTGAATGGTGTGAGGTGTGATGCTGAAATCATGGAGAAGGTAATTTTAAGCGATGATGCTTCGTTTTTGATGCTTGATGAGCATTTACTTCCCTGCAAGATCCCTTGGTTATCATGTGATAACGATTCCAGTGCACCTATTGAATCCCATGTCAGCTATGAGAATGATGTTATACTTGATTCCGATGCATTACTCTCCTGGATATACGCAGGTGCCACCATTGGTGAACAATTGGCATCATGGAAACGTGCTAGAGCAGAAAAGGCTCAGGAAGGTGTGGAAATTCTGCAGTTGCTTGAGAAGGAATCTTACCATCTGCAGGGCTTGTGTGAGAGAAAATGTGAGCATTTGAGTTATGAAGACGCATTGCAGGCTGTGGAAGATCTGTGTTTGGAAGAGGGAAAGAAGAGAGAGGATGTAATTGTTCGTCAAAGTTATGAATATGTCCTCAAGAAAAGGCGGGAGGAGCTAATAGAAATAGACAGCGAAATTTCAATTATCAGCAACAGATTTGAGTTAGATGCTATAACTAATGTTCTCAAGGATGCAGAGTCCCTAAATATTAACCAATTTGGTTTTGAGGAAACCTATAATGGCATTACTTCCTATCCCTGCAACCTGGAATCTGGTGAAGACAGTGACTGGAGAACAAAGGACTACCTGCATCAGGTGGACTCTTGCATAGAAGCTGCAATACAGAGGCAGAAAGAACATGTCTCTACTGAGGTTTGGGGCCTTTTTTGCTTTATAGTATCTTTTTATTGCTTATTTTCTTACAAAATTATCTCACTATTATGAATGGTTCAGATCAGCAAAATAGACGCAAGAATCATGAAAATAGTTTCAGGAATGCAGCAATTGGAATTTAAGCTTGAGTCTGCATCTTCGCATGATTTTAGATCAATCTTAATCCCTCTAGTGAAATCATTTCTCCGGGTCAGTAACTTTTATAGCTCCTTTTGATGGATAGCCTCTGAACTATTATAGTGGCTTTTGGTGATGACTCGGAGGTTTATTGTTTTTGCAGGGACGCTTGGAGGACCTGGCAGAGAAAGATGCTACGAGAAAATCTGATGCTGCAAGGGAGGCATTTTTAGCTGAACTTGCTCGGGATCCCCAAAAGGGTGGTGTAGGAGTTGATACATTAAAGCATGTGCATGAGAGGACAAAGGACAGGAAAAGGAGCAAGGAGATCCGGAAAAGCAAGGATCCCAAGGTTTGAACAGTGTCAGTTTAATAGTCTTTATTCAGCTCAAAACAGGAACTATCAATTTTGAATTATCCTCTTATTGCTTAAGCAGGCTACTAACAGTGATGAATTTCAAGATCCGACTAATAAAGAGATGTATGTCTCTCTTTTGTTCGTAATTAATGCAATGCTCCATGTATTTTCTTTAATTTACATTTGAGAAATTCATCACTCGATACCATTAGTAACGTGTATCTTGTTTTAGAATGCTTTCTAGTGCTCACAAAGAGGAGGATCCAGGTATTGAAGTATCTGTTCATTTGCTTGATGATGCCTTCCAACTAGAGAAAGAAGAGTATCAACGCCGAATTGAACTTGAAGCTGAAGAGAAAAAGCTTGAAGAAACTTTGGAATATCAAAGACGCATAGAAAATGAGGCCAAACAGAAGCATCTAGCAGAGCAGCATAAAAGATTTTTGAATACTAGTGAGAAGACAGAAACAACTGAGACGCTGGATGCTTATCGGAGTCACAGTGATCATGAAAAGTATGCCAATGAGCAATCAACAAATAGGAAGGTGAGCTTTCCATCTGAACATTCCCCTTGTCTGAAATCACATGAACATCCTAGTTTAGGATGATTACTGGAAGAAGCCTACCATGTTTAAGTTTAGAAGATAGCTCTGTTTCTAGAAATGAATTAATTAGAAGTTATTTTATAGATTTCTAATGTCATTAATTGATGGGATCCTTATTCATTAGATTCCTTACTTTTTCACAGGATCCTATGATGCATAAGGATGGATTGGCTAACAGCTTGGAGGGTGTGCTGAATAATAACACCGGAAATACAGATATGCTCAGAATTGGTATAAATTTAGTATTAGGGAAAATACAGCTTCATTTATCTAGTGTACTTTTTTCCTCCACATTTTATATCTGTTGGCTGACTTAATATTATGCATGGTATCACTTCATTCTTTTCTCCAGGCTTACCAAATGAAGATATTCCACAGGAGGGTGGCATTTTTACTGAACAACGCTCAGGAAGGAGAGGAAGACGACACAAGGCTTCACTCAAGTTGGTAGATGGAAACTATGTCGCAGCGAGGCCTGACATGGGAAATAGTGATATTGGTCAACCTAGCTCTTGGAAATTTTCCCATGGGAATGGCGGTATGTAGATTTAGTAAAATAGTGTTGTCTATGGCATGATTAATTTATTGTTTGTCTTCAGTGGTGTTGCTTTAACCATTTCTTTTCTGTGGGGTTATGCAATTTTTTTATGAGTTCATTAATTGGTTACTTTAATATGTGTAACGCTATGTACAATATCACGTTACCTAAATTGGTTAAGGTAAGTAGTTTGATGTGTTAAGAACTAGATATATAATAATATATATTGCAAGTATGTGTATTTTATTTATAATATATATATGTAATATGAGTTTTGCTTATGTTAAATTTATTCATATCATCTTTCTATTATGGGTGATAATCTGTATTTTTATCTGCTACAGTATGGTATATATAAAAATTTAAACATAACTTCACATGTGCATTTATATATATAATTAATTAATTATATATATATATATCATTGTGTTTATAATAATTTTGTTACTACATAATTAATGATATGTATGTGTGTGTGTGTGTGTGTGTGTGTGTGTGTGTGTTTAGACACTGTATATTTCTAAATTATGTCAATTACTTTGCCTCTATTTTATTTTATTTCTGTTGTGCGTTATAAGAAGACATGGTGTATGTTTTTCGACCTTTCTACGCCCTCAACATTGTAATTGCAAGAATTTTGACCTTGCTGACTAATTCACCAGGATATGCTTTGCGACTTTTCGCATCTTGTATGAAGAAAGACTTGCTTCTTTGTCTATTGACTGTTGTTGGCACATTAATCATTTATTTATGAGTATGTCTTAAAAGGCACATTAATTCACCAGGATATTTATGCTTTATGACTGTTGTTGGCACATTAATCATATTTATGAGTATGCACAATAATCACTTTCCCTTAATAATAATCAAGCAACATATTTTGAAATGAAAGAATTGAATATGGCAGTTTGGACTTTTTACTGATATTTATTATGTGATCTTGAATATCTAAATGATGCGAAAGCAATGTTATAACATATCTATTTTAAAATGCCTTCAAGGGAAAGGCGTCCATGTCAGTGAGTCAAATTTTGCTGTTTAAATTGCATGATTTCATGTCTGTCTTGGTCTAGCTTTAATTGGCTCTATTATTGATGCATTATGGGGCTGCTGTTTTATTTATTATTCAAAATTTATAAAATTAATATGACCCCTTATGCTTTCTGGTTGATTTTCTTTTATTTATCCAATATATAATCATTCTAATAAGTGATGTTTCAGTTACCTGTGACCTATTATCTACACTGTTATTGATCTATTGCCGTGGCTTGTGTCGTTTTTAGTAAGATGTTACTAATGATTTATGCTTATGGAGAAGTGGTCATCTCTTACTGTGGTTGCAATTTTGTAGATAAAGGGGACATGACATTTAGAGAGCGTCAGGCAGAGGATGATGATGAAGAAAGGTTTCAAGCTGACCTGAAGAAAGCCGTAAGCCAAAGCATTGGTATCTTTCTTATACCCTTTTCTGTTTATCTTATTTATTTATATTTGTTCTTTAGGGACAGGGTAATTCAAATGTATATACACCTTCAGTCCCAGTATATAGCTCCTATTTCCTTTTTTGAGATGCTTCCATACCCTTAAATGAAAACACTACATCTTGTGGTGACTTGCCACCACTAAAATGTTCCCTGTATTTAATTAAGACCAACTGATCACATTCTCTTCCCGTTGAGCCTCAGAATTGAATCTGGAAATGTAGGTATAGTGGGCCATAACCATTTCCTACCTCAAGATCTCCTACTCTACAGATATAAGTTTGTCTTCTTATTTCAGAGAAAATTAGTATTTTTGTTAATCTATTTATTTCCACAAAATTGCTCATAAAGAACGTCCGATAGGCATTGCATTTGATATTTAACCAGCCATGCCAATTATTTTATCTCAAACCCTAGTGACTCGTATATTTCGTGTGGGACAGATGGTGAAAATCGAAAGGATCCATATGGAACAGGGCTAATAAATGAAGTTGGCGAATATAATTGTTTTCTCAATGTCATAATACAGGTTGGTGTTAAAAGCATGTGTTCTTTAAATTATAGTTCCACTTGTTCATTCGTTATTAGTCTTTATCCTTTGGCTGAGATTTTTTTTTGTTCATTTAGTCCTTATGGCACCTAAGACGGTTTCGAGATGAATTTTTGGGGAAATCGTCATCAGAACATGTTCACGTTGGCAATCCTTGTGTTATATGTGCATTGTATGACATCTTTCTTGCTCTGAGTGTGGCAGCTACAAATAACAAGAGAGAAGCTGTTGCTCCTACCACTTTGAGAGTTGCTCTAAGCAACTTGTATCCTGATAGTAATTTTTTCCAGAAGGTAACTCCAAAAACTGCTATGATGGTGGTTTATTCTGATTGTTTTCGTACAGTCTACAATGTATATTTAACAGTTCTATTTTAACATTATGAGATTTTGAATATCCAAATATTTAACAAATTGTGATAACCTGCAGGGTCAGATGAATGATGCTTCTGAGGTGTTGGGGGTAATATTTAATTGTCTTCACCAATCATTTACTCCTGCATCTGTTGTGTCAGATATGGAATCAGTTGATGGCAACTGCACAGGGCCTTGTATTGCACATTCCATTTTTGGGATGGACATGTTTGAGAGAATGAACTGCTATAACTGTGGCTTGGAGTCCAGATACCTGAAATACGCATCTTTCTTTCATAATATAAATGCCAGTGCTCTCAGAACAATGAAGGCATGCTTTCTTTTTTAAAGTCTCATTCATGCATTATTTCTATATTGCTATTGGTTTCTAAAATTGGAAATATAGAAAAATTTGTCTTTTAACTAAATAATTCATTTATGCAATGCCATATAGGTCATCTACCCGGAGAACTCCTTTGACGAGCTTTTGAACCTGGTTGAAATGAATTATCAATTAGCTTGTGATCCAGAGGCTGGTGGCTGTGGAAAGCTTAACTATATCCACCATTTTCTCTCCACTCCGCCACATGTTTTTACAACAGGTGGCTTTTTCATAGTTATTTGAAATTTTGAATGTTAATCTTCTTTTTTTTCCTTCAAATTGTTTATATTCTATGCTTGCCTATGGTGAATTACTCTTTATAGATGTTAATACATTTATGGTGCCTTGTAGTGTTGGGATGGCAGAATACCAGTGAGAGTGTTGAAGATATAAAAGCAACGTTATCAGCTTTATCTACTGAGATTGATATCAGTGTCCTTTATCACGGTCTTGATCCAAAAAATAGACATCGCTTGGTTTCAGTGGTATGTGTGAATTGCTAGATCTTAATCAATTTAACAACTTTTCCAACTAATGTCTTGAACTAATATTACTAATGTTTTTTTTTTTTTTGAGAAAAAATATTAAATTGGGTTTATTACTAAACCTGAATGAAAAGAGTTTCCTTCAATTAAAAGATTGTTAAATATTTTTCCACTTACAAGACTGCATGTAGTGTTGTATTCTTTTAGGCGGATAACCTATACTAAAACTTCTAGAATTTTTTCAATTATCTTTCTCAAGTCATTGATACTGTGCTTTTCTTTTATTAGAACCCCAAATTCAGCCACTTGTGGAAGACAAGTTGCTGTAGCCATAGATTAAATTTCATGCTTTTTTATGGGTTTCTTTTTTTTTTTTTTTGGTCAAATTATGCGCTAACAAGTATTTATGGTATGCCCTTGTTGTATGATATGAGCTTAAGTGGATGGAACAATCTGGTTCCATGGGAGGGTAAAACAGGCAGAGTTTTGATGATATGAACTAGTGGTGCAGGTAATATCGGAAAAAAGGATAAAATTTTAAAATTCCTCTTTGCCTTGCTCTGCCAATCGGTAATATAATTGGATAGCAATTACCCTATACAAGTTTTTACTCTCTATCTGAACTCATATTTGAGACATTTGTTAGTCAAGTTTCTATCTTCTAAAACATTTAATATTTACTCTTTTGGAGCATGTATGTATGCACAGTCACTTCTCCTTGCTGAGATGAATAATGCATTGAATACCTTACAGTTTAGTTTTGAGCATTTGTTGACCCCCTTTTTTTCGTCTTTTTTCAATCTGTCATTGTTAGGTTTGCTACTATGGGCAGCACTATCACTGTTTTGCATACAGTTGTCATCGTGAACAGTGGATTATGTATGATGACCAAACTGTGAAGGTACATTTCCTAACCATTGCCTGGATATTTTGTGTTTCTTTTACTTAATTCGTGATTAATCGTGTGTTTGTATCTTTTTTCTTTAGTCCGCAGTTCATCCTGTATCTTGTTTCTTGACTAGGTAATTGGTAGCTGGAATGATGTTCTTACAATGTGTGTAAAAGGTCATTTGCAACCACAAGTCCTGTTATTTGAAGCTGTAAACTAGCACTACATGGCGTTTCACTGTGACAATGAAAAGCAAGGCTATCTGTCATTCACTCGTGGATCTGGTGATGCATTCTGATCTCTGTTTTATGGTCCCTAGCCTTGCGTCAACCTGGACTTGTGGAGTTGCAATGTTCATATTAAGCCTGAACTGTATTATAAGGTGAAGAGATCTGTTATAAGGTGGAGAAAAGCGGGGGTCAATTTTGATAAACGACGATGTCTCAGAAAAATGTTAAACAATTTTGGAGAACTTACTGATATCTTTCCTTCTCTATGGTTTGAAAATGGAGCATTAAGAATCTCTTGGTCTAGTGGACTTTACTTGAGCTCGTGGTTGGTTCTGAATGGAAACTATCATCATCATTCGATGTACAAAACTGTGCACATGAGGTACCCGTACGTAGATTCGCTTATCAAATTGTCAATACGAAAAAAGCAATGTATAGATCAGATCCCCGATCCTTTAGGAAACTGGTATTTGGTGAACAAGAATTCCCCGTCGTGTACTCATTTGAGAAAAATTTTGGAGTTAGTCACACTGTCAGTAATTCTTCTATTCCAAGATGAGTAAAGATTTAGCCTGAAAGTAATCTTACAAATAACATGTTTTGAAATATTTGTACCTTGTTCACATTTTATAGCCATGCAGATGCAAAGGTTCTAAATGGCCGGTAATTTCGTGCGTTTTGATTCACGTCTGCCTCGGTTGTCAATTTAGATGTGCATCTTTGTTTCTGATGGTGGCTCTTTAGAGATGTTGTGTTGTTTTGGTGGCTTAAATTGTGTGTGGTTTCTGCTCATTCTTTGTTGATTGCTATTGCTGAAGATGCTTATTTCATAGATGGTTTGGATTCAATTTTGGGACACTTTTAAGCTCTTGCAAACACCCCAATGACAAACCCTAAACATAATCTACTCTCCCATTTAATGCTCAATTTTTTTATTTATTTTGTCAAAATTCTGTATCTTGACTCCTGAGACCATCATGAATAAGAACTAGACTATTCACAGATACAACTGAAGTACAAATAGAATCAGCATCCCACCTTCCCAAAAATCTCTCTCCACTGTAGAGAGGAAAAAATGATAGGAAAACTGCAACTGTTTCATGATATCAGTTGCATGAATTATGGAGTAATCTAGCTTGGAGAAAAAAAATACAGACTTGTCAATCATTCTTATATTACAAAAGCCTAGTATTATATGAGCCACAATTTGGGCACTTGTGGTAAAGCCAGTGGAATGAGGCAGATCCTCTTTTCTCACAGTCATTGCATAGTATAACCTGCACATTCATTGTATGATCATTTTTAATATAATTTGATTTTTTTTTAATGTATTTAAGAACAACTAGAAATTAATGCATGAAGAACATGATCTACCTGAGCCTGGCCTGAGTACTCTTCTGGAATTTTTTCTTCAGCTAACAAAGCGTCTAACATTCCGAAATAGACCTGAACATAGGAGCTGTTTAGTATTTCTGAATGGCCAATAATTGCTATATTACTGCACTTAATGAGTTCAACTTGCAAACACGAACTGAGTTCGTATGAACTTTGTTTGTTTGGTTTTTGAATCATCATCAAAAAATTAATGCATTTTTCAGACACCGTAAGCATTCCACAGAGCAAAATCGGTTTATTTATACACCGATTTTTAATGCAAAGTTCTGTAGTTGAAGTTAATCATATTTTTGCAGATAGAAATTAAGCTGCTGGCAGATCATAGTAACATAATGGAGAACTTGATGATGTAGTTTATTCTTTTTTCAATAAAGACTTTGTACATTTTTATAAGTATTAGATAGAAGTGCTTCTAAAGCCTCTTTGTTAGATTGTGTTAGGGATATTAAATGGTCAATCAGCAACTACAAACTTGCAAGCAAAAAAATACGGGCGTACCTTCATGTCACCAAGTGACTTGCTACAAATTGGGCAGATATAGCTAGAACAAGTGTAGTCCTGGCACAAGAATAAAGGATAACATAAATTGTGAGTATGCAAAGTACTTGTGAAGTTCATGTAATTCGAAACCTAAAGACACGAGATACCTGGAAACAAGATGAATGCATCATATGACCACATGGAAGTTGCTTGACAGGAGAATTTGACGTGAAGATGTACTCCCGGCAAATTGGGCAGTTATCCTCGAGGCACTTCTCTTTACATACATGTACAAAGAGAGACCTTGACATACAAGCATTGCATTTCATGCAATGGAAATAGTCCATGCCCAGTCCCTTCCCAACTCGACACAAGTTGCAGTATGGGCAGTGATATATTTGCCTGTCCAAGTTCTTGATGATCAGAAATATTCAGAAGGGTAAAAATTATACTAGAATTAGTTGCCAAAGTGAATTTCATTGCAATGGTGATTAGTATCCTTTTTCTCTATTATTGTACTAAATAAGTGTTGGAATTTCAAATTTGTGACCTTCTAAAATTATATTAAATCTTAAGACTACTTATCAGGTAGATCAATATGCACAGCTTTAGTTAGTGAGAAAGTGAGGTTGCATGGAGTGCCAGTTTCTATTGTGTCAGATAGGGATCCTTGATTTACTTCGGAATTTTGGAAAAGCTTACAGAAAGCTCTGGGGCACTAAGTTGAGTTTCAATACAGCTTATCATCCTCAAACAGATGGGCAGTCAGGAAGGACTATTCGAACTCTTGAAGACATGTTGAGAGCTTCCAACTTAAATGAAATTTCATCCCAAAAATAACCTTTTCCCTGAAAGTGCTAAATAGGCTCTACAACTTGATGGCCAGAAGATGTCTAATGGCAAACAGTCGCATTGAAAATTTCATTTACTTTCCCTAGGTCCCAAGTTGCTCTTAACCTCAGCAGTTTCTAAGAGATTCTGTATGAACATAGTAATTCGACGTGAGGTTAGAGGTATTAAGATTTCTGCCAATTTGTAAGCTTATACATATGCAAAGTTTAATACTCTTACATTCTCTCGTACCTAACCTACTAGAAATTGAAATCTCGGTTTAGCTTAAGTTTTGCTATTTTTTTCTTTCAAAATTTTGACATACAATTACGTAAACTGGTCTCTGCGCCAGATTCCGTACAATATATTCAACAATTTGTACTGTCTGTTTGAAGCATAAAGTTGATAAAAATAAGGCCAGCATAACTAACTCACCGTTCATCATCAAATAGTTTGCAAATCCTGCAGTAGTACTTTCCCATGGAGAAGCCATCGCAAGATTGACTCATGCATTTGGGACCAATAGGCTGAATTACCAGACACTTCATGCACATCATTTTTGTTATAGCTTTTCTGCAGCAAGAAATACCAATATGAGTATCCATGTCAAATTCTTGAGTATCCAATTATTTATATTACTCTAACCTGTCCACAGAATGATCAGCTAGATCATCATGGCAACGTAGGCACGTGTAAAGCTTATTGCAACATGGAGCAAAAAGCTTACAATTCCTCTTGTAGTGATTGCAACCAAAAGTTAACTCAAGGTCGTCCCGGTAAGATGGACTTTGACCAGGAATTTCTTCTTCGTCATCTGCCTTAGAAGCCTCCTGATGTAATGTCTTTTGCGTCAAAATCCAAGGGCTGTAATTAAAGAAAAAAACTTTAACCAAATAAAAGAGTAAACAACAAATTACTCTTACGAGAGACTAAAATGTGTTAATTTATCTAGGTCGTAATTTTTCAAAACCAAGTAATAATGTTTGGCTGAGAACAAATGTATCAGCAGAATCGTTCGAAATCAATCAAAAAATACATTACCCATTGAATTATCAACTCACTGATAACAGCGGCATATGAACTTTCTGACATTTTATCTTAAGGAACCCACCCATATAACAATTAACATAATAACAAAGTGTTGTGTGTTCATTACCTCATAAGAAGATTCTGGATAACAAGGGATTTTTCTTTTGAATCCAGAGCTGAGTCACGAGATACTCTTCTTATTGCAGCTTCCAGCTCTTCCTGACTTATGCTTAGAGGGTGCTCCTGATGGCTCAATTTCTGATTTTCTTTAATCTGTAGCTCTGATTCATCATGGCATCTGTCATTCACTTTATTGTATCTCTTCTTATCCACGTCAGTCTGGTATTGGCTTGAATCTTGAGACTGACATACATCATGACCTCCAGAAGCAAAAGTTGCTTTATCAACGGAAGAGCCAGTATCCTTAAAGTCATCCACAGAAAATTCCTCATGTGTCCCTTTGTCATCACCAACTTTTAGAATTTGAGCACCATCTTTCAGAAGATACATTGAAACAACTTCAAGAGGGTCAGCAGCCAATGAGGGAAGATATGATCCCTCTTCCACTGTGGATATGTTATACTCCGTTACACCTTCCCACCACTCTCTTAACCATTCATCGAACTTTGTATATCTAGCAATCCTGAGCCATAATGACATCACCGCATGCTGCTCAGCGGATGTAAGATATGCCAATAGCCAGGGAATCATTTCTTGTAAAGTGTCTGCTCTCATCCTTCCTAGCATACGTCCTAAAATCTTTTCTTCTTCTTCGGTGGAGAAGCACCCTATAAACAAAGGAAAAATCTCAACTTCTTCGCGATAAATATGGTCCGATAATACTTTATGCATAGACATGCATGTCTCATGAAGCTTTAAACACAACTTGTAGAGCTGTAGCCTAGGTTCGCTGCTGCCTTCATGACCACACAAGCCACAGATCTCTTCCAGGAGTATGGAAGTTTTCCTGAAGTATATGTCTTCCAATTTATGGTCAATGCAGTAGGAGCTGCTTATGTTTTGAAGCGCTCCCTTTGATTCCAGAGCTGGGAAAACAATTTCATCTTCGGATGTACTATGAATCTGGTAGATGTTACGGAGAAGCTTAAAACAGGTTTTCAACTCAGAAAGAAATCCAATATTTGCAGTCAACTTAGCTGACAAGCTGACAAGATAGTCCAGGTCTTTCAAGAGACCCTTATGGATATAAATGATGAGATCCATTGGCCTAGACTCAAGACTCAGTGAAGGAGCAAGATCAGTTTCTGAAAGATTCTTCTGAAGGGTTGACGTCCTTTTAAACATCTGAGAAAAAAATACGTGAAGATTCATCCCACTGGAACTACGAGAAATTGTATTACACTCCTCGGTTGTGGTAGAGACAGAAGACGAGGGAATTGCCAAGCTTCCGTTCATCTTTGCTGTTAAGTTTGCTTCGAACACCTGAACAGATAAAACAGTTTCCTGCCCATTTTGCTTGGACAAGTAAAAGCTTCTACCATTGAACATTTCTTCCAGATTTTGTCTAAATCTGTCAATGGATATCTTCCCTGAACAACCAACGCGAACCCATTCGTAAAGTAGGGATGTGAAAGAATTACTAACTGACGGACATCCAGGTTTAATGTTCTTTAGAACAGAAATGGACTGGTTCTCAGTTAAGTGTGCAGAGAACCAACTTACTGTGCACCTTAGCAGCCCGAGAGGCATCATATGAAGGAATGTGAACAGTAACCATAGCTGCATTTCGCTGGTGCAGCTTTCACTAATGGATAAGAAAACCTGGAAGAAGCTGAAGAATAAAGTTACTGAGGTAACAAAATTAAGTTCTCGTAAGATCATTCAAACTGTACAGCACGTAAAGATCATTCAAAATAAGTTGCAGGTAATTATAGTTAAATTCAAATCTGAAAGAATCTTGTCTATTTTAGTCAAGGGAAGATAACAATTAGAATTTTGAACTTTATAAAAAAGAATCTATTACACAAATCTGAATGGAGATAGGAAAATGCTTATTCCGCAAGAAATTAAACAGGATAGTATCATGTAACTGATTCTTTACTTTGAAAATCACCACAACAGCACAATGAATCAAATCATCATACATTGTTTACTTGATATATGTAAGCTGCTTGAGAGTTGGGTGGAATTTAGGTTCTAGGCTTTTATGGTTCATGAACTCCAAGAAATGTGCGTGTAATATATCTTTTGCTTTGTAAATATAATTTGATCAGTTCTACGATATCTGGCTTTGATTTCCATAAACTAAGAACTATGAACGTATTATTGTTTAGTGTAGATGCATCACAGAACATTGTCCTTTTTATTAATAATTTAATTCACATAATGCAGGGCAAGAGTTACAAATTATCTGTACATTCCATAATAACAATCTTGACATAATAATTAGACCGTATAAAACCTAAGGATAGTTTTGGTGAATTTGCAGTCAAATTCCAGTGTCTTGAATCTAGATTGGCCTTATCTTCTAAATTAATGAACAATAACTAAGGACATGAACTGTAGAGAAAAAAAACCATTGACTATGAAAAATAAAATGCAGCTTCAGTTCCTAGATTTATTCAACAAGATATGCCCTCTATAAGGGATAAACAAATCAATGCGAATAGTACCTCAGTTTCGAGAAATGTTAGGTTCTTTTCCAATCCCCTTACAAGTGATTCTAGTTCTTGACAGAGCATCTCTACGAAGCTTGTTAGTTGTGCTGAACCTTGATGTTCATGGAACAAAAATCTCTGAAGACCTTTAATCTGGAATTCATCAATGAGTGGACCGGAAGGACATAAGCTATTCTTGCATAGAAGATTTAACAATGGATAAAAGATTTTGTCCAAAGAATTGCTGCAATCAAATGAGGGAGGAACATTTGTCATGTGCATGCAAATATACAAAAATATAAAATACGATGCTGCATTAATGAGTTTGCAGTAGCAGCATCTCTGTTAATATCTGCACGAACATGAAAAAATCAAGATGCTTTCACCATAGCTTGATATGTGGTTGATCAAAATTTTTATTATATTGCTCCAAGCTTGTTAAGGGATAGCCATAATTGAGATGACGTGCATGATTCTATAATATGCAATGTATCAATTTTAATGATGTAATACTTCCAGATGGCTTTCAAACCCTGTTGTAAAGATAACAGATGTCTAATTTGACAGTTTAGTGATAAGAGACTTTAAACATGTCTCAGCCTCAACTGAGTTGGAGGGTTGTAATGAAAAATGTTATTTAAACATCATTTTGGTTACCTATAGAAGACCAAAACATCTGCAATAAATTTTAGCTGAACAACGACAGAAGACAAGCTTGTAAAACTCTTTGAGCTTCTTGTTTGATATAATTCCTCTATGATTTGATAGAGCTCTCTTCTCAACGCAGTATGCCAGAAGTAAATACCCTTGATGGGGACCTCAACATCATTAGTTTGCACTGAACATGATTCATTGACTTGTAGTGGGAATAGCTTATGTATGTCCTTGGAATTGGACAATCCATTTAAAAGCCGATACCCTTTTCCATACATGTTTGCATCAGAAGAAGATATCTCCTCATGCTGAATCCAGGAAATAACAACCTGTGGAGGGAAGTTTAATTACAAAACTTAAGCAAACAGCTTCAGAAGTGTAGCTTTAGGATCTACCTCTTGAAGTAGTCCCTCTTTAGGTATGATAAGCATTATGCAGTTTAGAACATCTAATCTTTCATCTGAAGTAAGACGATGAGTCATCCATGGTAAAAATTCCTCCAGAATCATGCTGGGAACACTGCACATGTATTGCCAGACTAGCTGAGACTGTTCTTCATCATTGAATTTTTCCATCAGCAAAGGGAAAACCTGCATCCACTTGAGCATGTAAGATAATCTTGTGAAAGAAATCTGGTTGGAATGTAGTTGTAATTAAGATAATAATAGATATGATAAATATTTAAAAAAATAATAATAAAAAAAAAGGTTGAATAATCTGATTCTATCAGCAAGAGCAAGTTTCAAAAGAGTTTCCAGCTTATATGACCTGTTTAACCAAACTTGTTCAACTAAAGTTTGGACTCTAGGGGAAAAACAGAAATAAGAAATTGCTGCGACGAAAAGTTAAGTTATTTGATAGCTACCTGCTCCTCTTCTTTATGCATATGATGGCAAAACAGGGTCTGCACGGTACTTATGGAAGAAATAAGCTCTTGAAACATCTCAAGATTATCTTCATCTTTCTTCATTAAGAGATCCAAGTGATGGAATGTACAACTGAAATTTACATCAATAGAACTATGTTCCAGGGAATATGTCGGAACCACATTCTTTACTTTGGCATCTAATGCCCGAAAGATAACCTGTTGAATTTAAGAATTAAATTTAGTATTTTCAGTTATTGACACACTTCAAAACTGCATAAAATAAGCAGAAATAAGAGGATTAAAGCTGAAAATAGCAAGAAAACCCATTTGAGGAACAGAGCACTCATGAATATTAGACAAATATACTCTTATAATCCAATAGCTCATGAAACTTCTTGAGTATGTTAAGTTTCAGGTCAAACTAAACGGTTCTAGTCGTCCTTTTGATTGGTAAGTTCTTCACCTCAAACATGAAAGGAGGAGAGAGAAGGTTTTCATTTAATCAAGATCGTCAATTAAATGATTTTTTCAAAATCAAACAATTATTATAATCCACTGTGGTTCAAATATAATTGGGTTCACAAGAAACACTAATGTTCATCTGATTCTTCTTGTAAATCAACATGTGATGAAATGTTTATCATTAGAAAGCAACCATAATTTAAACTTCATATCAGACAGCAGAAACATAAAGTTTCACAGAATAATGATAAAATAACGTCAAAGAGAGTAGATACAAAGCTACAAGCCTACAATACTATTACATTATTATGAGATGGGCAAATTCCTGCTACAAATTATTTTCCACACTTTAGATGAACGTGAAAAGCCCAAGTCAACTCACTCCATTCTTGTGCATCAGTGAGAAATAAAACATTTTCTCTAGAACTAATTCTGCAGCCATGAATTTGTTACTCGTAGTTTCATAACCACCTTATCTTTCAAAAATCACAATTTACAAATCCCATTACTCCATCGTAGAATACCTCATCAATCACAGCAACGATTCTAAAAACAACAAATAAACACACAAGCAAGTCGTGAATTAGAAAATTATATCTAACCTCATCTTCAGCAGCAGTGTGGTAGTTAGATACAAGCTTCAAAAACTCCAACCTACGGGCTAGGTCAACTAGAAGTTCACGGGGGAAATCCCCAGTCTCGGCGGCCTCCGCCGCCACATGGTGAAGCGCAGCGAGCTCCGCGCGAAAAGCCTTATGAGTCGTTACAAAGAAAAGAATGGGAGCATCGATGATTTTTACACCAGAAATCGACGGCGCCGGCCAATCCTCCTCCTCGGATTCTCCGCCGCCCATTAGGTGACGCGCCACCACCGCCACCACCACCTTTCATCAAAATCGAGAGGGGAGCAAAAGGGGAAGCTCCAGCATTGGAATTCAGCAGCAATTTAATGGCCTCTCTTCTTCTCTCTCTGCAGGCGAGATGCTTCTTCATAGATTCAAACATGATTATTCAAATCGAATTTTAAATTATTTTGCCCAAAAAATTAATTGATTTTGACGTTTTAACTGCCGTTGTCTCTCAGTGGCGCGAGGCATCTTCTAATTTGTTTGATTCCGTACAGATATATTTGGCGGGGTTATGGGCCAATGGGCCACTGCCACGTGTTGTGGAGCGTGCACATGTCGCACCGGATTCTTCGCCTTGAGGTGCTGATCGCTCCAGGTGGAAGAGCGTGGATATCACGCTCAATATTATTGGTCAAATCTTTAACTTAGCTCACTTAATCTTTACTTCATATGTTCCACTTATTTAATCCCTAATTGTAACGTGTCATCCCAGTATTCATTTGCATGAACTGCAATTAGAGTATTAAATGCGTGTGTTCTATAAAATAATTTAACAAAAAATATTAATTAATGCAATTTCCTGGAATCTTAAAATAAAAAATTTGGATCTATTTAACTCCAACTGATATAAACTGGGCTATACATTTATGCTTAACATATTCCACTCCCGCAGCAAATTCTACCAATATTATACTCCATTTTCACTTATTTATACATGGTTTTTATTTTAAGGTGTACCAAATATTTATTCACTAAAAATACACTATACATTTTACTCATTTTTACCATTTATTTATCAATCAATTCTATTAAGTAATAATTATATCTACTTTTTTACACTTTATTCATTATTCTCAACAATTTTATTTATTTTTCTTCTTGAATTACTAATTTACTCTTACTTTCTCTTACATTACATATTTAAAAACAACATTTCTTAATCTATGTACCTGTACAAACGGGCATAAATACCTATAATGATTCTTATAAATACCTAGAATGATTCTTAATCTATGTACCTATACAAACAAGCATAAATACCTAGAATGGAGGGAGTAGTATACTTAAGTTTAATAAAAGTTGTATTTGGAGTAATTCTATTGATTTTGGAAGTGGTTCGAAATTGTGAGATCGTATCATTTATATTAAAGATGTTATTGTTGTTCTTTAAAATTAAAACAAACATAGCCTTAAAAGAATTTGGAGTATTAGGAATAAGGGTGTAACCAAGCTAATCCGAGCTTTGGCTTGTTTAAGTCTTGTGCGTTATAAATAATTGAATTTGATCTCGAATCGATATGAATATAATTAGCGAGTTTGAGCTTGCTCGAACAGAGACTGTTTATTAAGGGCATTTGATTACATGTTCGTGAATACTTCTTCACATATTTATAAATATATATTTTTTCATAAACAATAAAAGAATATTTCGTTCATGAACACATAATATTATTCATAAATATTAAAAGTATTAGGAATAAAGGTGTTACCGAGCCGACTTGAAATTTGGCCTGTTTAAGTATAGTGAGTTATAAATAACCGAGTTTAATTTCGAATCGATATGAAAATAATTAGCAAGTTTGAGCTCACTCAAAAAGAGTCTGTTTATTAAGGACGTTTGATTACATGTTCGTGAACACGTCTTCACGTATATATAAATATTTTTGTTCATAAACAATAAAAGAACATTTATCTAGTAAACACATAATATTATTCATAAATATTAAACAATTAAGAAAAAAATTAATAACTTATATTATTATCATGTACATTAATATAAAATACTTTAAATACGAATAATACTAAAATAATATTCTCTCTCCCACCACAAGGTGACGTTCCTTTTTTTCACCACAAGGTGACGTTCCTTTTTTTCATGCAAATTAAGTGATATAATATTTAATGTGTAGATGAGGAGAGATAAATAATATTATAATGTATAGTGGGGAGGTGTATTAGTGTGGTGTGTGGATCCCTTGAAAATATATTAATTATTTTATGTGGGTCTCATATACTAAAAAGAAAAATGCATCTTTTATAACGAAACGAACAAAAATGACAAAATGCACTCCTTGTGGTGGGACGGAGGAAATAAAATACTCTATCCGGCCACTTGAAAGATAATCATTTATTTTTTACACGTGGATTAAGAAATAGAGCGCGTAGACATTCATTCCATAGTCGCGAGTAGGAATGAGTTTAGTTGGCAGGGCCCAACAGAAAAGAACAATCGAGGGGAGGTTAAATCCATGCCGTGCCTAGATTTCGTCGTCACGCGAACGGTAATCGCGCGTGTGCCGTTTCCAGCTTGGCACGTGCCATCCTCATGCTACCACACTCCCCTCTATCGTTTGACTTTGGGCCAATCGGGCCATTTGTTATTTCTTAATAATGTTTTTTCAGTTTTAATATTACAATTTTGCAAATTTAATTCACTCCTTTAATATATCTTGTAGATACGACAGCCAGCAAGTACACGAGATGATGCGGTGGAAATAATTTATGTTCTCTTGAAATATAAAAATCCAATATCCAATATTTATCTTAACAAATCAAATGTAGAATGAATTTTATATGAGATCGTTGCCACAACAGTTAGAGGCATTAATAATTATCAATTTATCATCTAGAATAAATTAAATATTACAAGTACTCATTTTAAGTGTAAAAAAACAATTTGGGGGGAATGCGATTTTTGCGTTAATTGTAATAACTTCGTCATTTAATTATGCATGTATAATATTAAAGGGATTATACAAGTTAAAAATATGGGATAGCTAGTAGCTTTTTTTATTTAATTTTTTATTATTTAGTTTAATTAATGGTAGAGATTAAATTAAAGTTTTAAGTATTGTTTAAAATCGTTTGGATGCAACGTAATTGAACTTATAATATTATGATACATCATGCGTTTTACTTTTTAATAATAATAATTTAATTTTTTGAGTTTTATTTAAGTGGTAAACACATTTTATATTTTGGGCTTATTTGCAGTTTCGGGTTCAAAACCTTATTTTGGGTCATTCGCCTCTTATCTGGCCCATTGGGTTGCCATGGGCCTCTCGTGTTGTATTTTGGCGTTAGTTAATAACGGTAAAAGAAATCCATATTCACAACCCAACCGACTATTAGGACCCGATCCAATAGCCCGGCTGCAAGTTCCCCAAACTGCCAAATATTATTAAAAAAACCTCAATAATTCTCCATCTCCGTTCTTCTCCAGAAAAATCAAATACCGATTCTCAGCGAGGTGTTACCGGTATCTGACGCCGCCGGAACTTCTTATTGAAGTAAACGAAGGATTTGCAGCAATCTATATAGAAGCCATCAAAATGGTGAAGACGACCAAGGGGGGGAAAACAATGAACCCTACCGATGCATACAGGAAAGAGCTACGCAAAAAGGAATTGAAGCGGGTAATGTTTAATTCATTGTTTCTGAGTGTTTCTGTTGCTCTTTTATGATTTCGTGCTTGCTATTTTGTGAATTTTCTTTACCCTGGTTATCTGTGCAATGTGAAAATTTCCATATACTAGAGCTGTTGGGTTTTGTAATTTTTTTAGGGTTCTAGCTCATTAGGAGAATTTTGTGTGGTCTCTGGAACATTTTGACAATTTTATGAGCATCTTCAGTTGCTAATTGTTAAGGATGATTTTGTTTTGAGCGTGGTTTGTAGTTAAGTTAGATTTCTGATGGACAGCATGAAAACAGTTAATCCCTTCGATTGCTGGTATCTTTATAAGTTCCCAAATAATTGAGTTATACTATGAAGCATAGCTTTGCATTTTAGAGCCTCTAATATTTGTGTTGATGCTATTGCCTATTCTGCAGAACAAAAAGGAGAGAAAGAAGGTAAGGGAGGTTGGAATCTTGAAAAAGGATCCAGAGACTCTGAAAGATCAGATTCAGAAGCTGGAAGCAATGAGTGAGTAAATAGGATTCAATTGATGAATTATCTAATGTGTTTGTTGTGTGGTAGTTTTATTGGTACATGTATGAAACCTTACACCATTCCTTTGTGACTTATTAGTTCTTCTTTATTTATGGATGTGCCTAGTAATATTTTCTAATGTTGGAGCTTTAGAAACACTATGGTAATGCAGGATGCTGACCATGCTATAAATCATGGATCGTCATACTGCATATTACCCTTGATTAACTCAAAGAAGAACAAAGAACAACTTAGTTCCTTTAATCCTCTATAATATTCTGAAGGAAAGTGCTACATAACTCTTGACTAGTGAAAGTGCTGGAGATATTTAGATTGTTATATTTTTTTTTCCTCCACCATCTTTGTCCATTTGTTCAACTTGTTTATCCCAGTATGCTGTTGGTGACTAAAAATCATTATTTTATCACTTATAGTTTCTGTATCTTGTTGCAATTTGTCATTTCCTTTCCTTCTATTTGCAGAGTTGAGTTACATTGTTGACTTATAATTTAAGTCAGAATATTTTTGCATGCTTGATTAGTTTAAGTTGATATATATTTCATTTCAGTTTCTCTTGAAACCCTTGATAGATGTTATATTTGACTGTCAGTTCACATGCTGTTTCTACACATATTACTCATTAATCCTCATTGTGTTTGACATCTCTTTGACCGCATTATGCATGACATTTCTCTTTGACTGAAATCTGATATAGTCATATATTCAGTTTCTTTTGTGAGAAAATGAAAATTCTCATTGTTTACCTGTAATCACAATCTATCTTGTATTGATTCTTGCAGAAGCGGATGGTGCTTTGGATAAAGCTAGAAAACACAAAAAGAGACAACTAGAAGATACCCTCAATCTCGTAATCAAGAAGAGAAAGGTACTCCCTTATTTAAAACTCATGATGTACCGCATTAATATATCATCTTAATTTCAGGATAGATAATAATATAGTCTAGTATAAGTCTAATAATTCAGTCAGTTGAAAAGAAATTTAAATTTGTGATTGAAATGCCTTATAGAAAATGCCTCGCGTATAATATATCTGATGTCCAAAGAAAAGGCTGTAGCCTGCTTATGCATTTCTACATGTATGCAAAGAGATAAAAAAAAAAAAAACAATATAGATTGATAGTTATTGAAAGAAAAGTGAAGCAATTGAGGTATCACAGTTTTAGTTGTTTATCTAATATTTGATCCTGTTCTACTTCAGAGCACAAAGTTACGCCTACTCTTACCCATGATTTGCCAGTTGCAATAAGGGTATTGTGCTAGAACTTTATGAAATTAACCAACTGATGCATCTTTTTACAACTTCTCATTATGACTTATAAGTCTTTTACCAGACCTACTTTGAATGTGTAATATCCAGGATAAGTTCAGCTTTATATCTCAACAGTTTGAGCATGGTGCATCTCATCTTATCTACTCTTCTCACCTGTAGTGATAAAATCATCAAGCATGGTGAATAATATATCAGCATGATTAGAATTTAATATTTTGACATCAATGGCCTGCAGTAAGCGACTTGAAATATATCAAATCCCAAGAAAATGCTGGCTAGGATTGTGCATTTTGGCCTGAAATCAAAGTAACTAGAAGTGGTGTAAGATGGATACTTTCTAAATGAAAAGGAAAGTCTGAGCAAATCTGAAATGTTTTCCATTTCAAAGAACTAAAGTTCTGAAGCCTACTCATTCTCAAGATACTCAATCATGACTTTATGCACTAGAACTTTTAAAACCAACAAATGCATCTGAGCATCTCAATATGCTGAGTCTAAATTTTTTCTCTTCTAATTTATCTTTGGCTATATTATTCCACTTTCCGTTTTACAACTATGTCATATAAACTACATAATACACACGAAATTTTAACCTTATTTAAATCATCATCCAATGTACTTGGGTCCTCCATCATCCATGTATACTTTTATTTTGGTTTTACATAATTCTGAAAACGAACTCATAGATGTGTGTGTGGGGGGGGGGGGGGGGGGGGGACATGGGGAGTTATAAATCCTTGTAAAAGATATTGCAAAATATAGATTTACATCCTTTTATGCACTTCGCCTTTTATTTCTAAGTAGAATGTAATTTGCATCTATTTTGTTTGCTGTGTAGGAATATGAAGACAAAATGGTGGAAAAAGGTGAAGCACCAGTCATGTTCAGGTGAAGTAGCAAACCTATTTTTAATTAACTAATTAAAATTTCTTTATTAGTGATGACTGTTTAAATCAAGTTCTAAGTTTTAAGTTTAGTAGTTGATTTTTGTGCAGTCATCTGGCACCTGTGAGAAGGCGAGCAACTGCAGAAGAGGAGGAAAGGGTTAAGCATCCCAAAGCTGAAGTAAGTTACTCTAATTTTGATCTAATATTTTTATTGAACTTTTCTTCTGATCCATCAGCACACATTTAGCAATTTGTTGATGCAGGACTCAGTCTATTATCACCCGACTCTGAATCCTTCTGGAGCTCCTCCTCCTGGGAAACCTCCTATGTTCAAGTCATCAATTGGTATATCATGTTCTTTCTTTCGTGTTTCCAAAAGTGTGATGTTGAATTTGTCCCCTTACTTTCTTACTTCCTGCATTTCTCCTTTTATACCTGACGATTTTGCTGTTTACTCTGGGATGCAGGGCCGAGAATACCCCTACCAGAAGTTTCAGGAAGTAATGGAGCATCATCATCAAAATCAGAAACTGATGACGCCACTTTAATTGTTCCCCCTTTACCACCTCCGCCACCTCCCTTGCCTAGTGCAGGCTTGGATTCTGGAGATGACACTATTTTACCTGTATCTTTACCTTTGCCTCCCCCTCCTCCCATGCCTCCAAAGCCTGCAAATGCAGATATTGCATCATCATTACCTCCACCACCTCCTCCTCCTGGCCCACCACCTAAAGAACTGCTTGCTGTTCGTCCCCCTCTTCCTCCACCCCCACCTATTCATCAATCTTCTCAACCACCTCCACCTGGTACTGCTGGTAGTGAGAATGCAAAATCTGATGATCCAGCATCCAGGGATTCAATTCAGGTAATTCTTGCTTTCAAATAATTGCATGAGGCATTTATAATCTGTGATATTGATATATTCAGCTCATCTTAATTAATTGTGTAAGCTTTACATAATTTTAGCTGATGGCTCTTGCATGCTGATTTTAAATTAGATACCAACTAGTCTTCCTCCGCCGCCACCACCTATTGGGCTGCCCCCAAAGATGGGAGACACAAAGACTGAAGGCTCATCTTCTGAATTTGATGCAAAAACTCTTGATGCCAAAGAACTTCTGAAAATGGCTCCTCCACCACCGCCATTAAGGCAACAGCCTCAGGTGCCTGGCACTGCCGTGGGCCCTAATATGCAGCCTGAGTTGCTTCCTCCCGGCATTTCACATTTTCTACCTCCACCACCACCCCCATCTGATATGCACCCTCCAATGACCACTCCTGGAATGGCTGGGCAACCTATTCACCCTGGACTCATGGTCCCGCTTTTGCCAAGACCACCCTTTGGACCTCCTCTTGCTCCTCCGATGATGAGACCGCCTCTTCCACCTGGACCACCTCCCATCCCACATGATGATAGACCAACTGTTCCTCAGAAGCCATCCTACATTAAATCAGCTGCATCCACTGTGGTGAAGAGGCCTCTGGCACAGCATACGCCTGAGTTGACGGCCATGGTAATATTTATCCTTTTGCGTTTTTACTTTTTATTTTAAACCAAAAGATCTAGCAACATTGTTAATAACTGGGTGCTGTTATTCGTGTTCTGCTTTATTGCCTGTGCTTTCAAGTTTTTTTTTTTTTTTTTTTTTTTTGTATGCCCCTCTACTCTGATGTGTAATATTGTATACCTACACTTTGTCCATGTAACTTAGCCTTGCTCCTTCTCAGATTCCTGCATCAGTTCGAGTTAGGAGAGAGTCTGCGGTCCCAAAATCAAAGCCAAAGGCATCGACTCCCTTGACTTCCAATCATCCCAGTATAGCTCCACCCGTTGCAAAGCAAGAAATCAACAGCTCTTCCTCCGCACCAAAACCACCAAGTATTGATGATTCATACATGGCATTCCTCGAGGACATGAAAGCGCTCGGTGCTCTTGATAGTTGAGCTCAAGAAACGACTTCTTGCAATGGCTGGGAAAGTGCTGAAACGGGCGATGAGAGGAATCAACGCGAACAAGACTTGGTATAGATGCGGGCTTCATGTTAGCAAAATGTAATATCATGTTTCGTAGTGCTCGATTTTGGCAACTTGCTGTAGCCCACCCGTTCAGTGACAAGGTATTCATTGAAATGGGGGTGACATTTTTAGCCTCGCTGCTTTATCCTCTTCATCTGCCATCTCATTTATTTCCAACTGCTAACAAAGAAGGAATTGCAACTATAAGACTCATTTTGGTCAATTCATTCATCTCTCTCTCTTTGCTCTAGTGGAACTACAACTTGACTAAATAATTACATCCAATCTTCAATTGTTATTGTTGTCGGATAACTGAACAGTTGATCTTGTCTACAGATGCTACTCTTTGAAATCTAATGCGTTAAAGTTATTTGTGAAATTGGGAATTATATCAATGTGATTTAATTTTCTACTGTTTGGTTGTGGAATTAGGGAACTCTTATGATTTTAGGATCATGACACCATGTGTAGCAGATTAAATTTATGTTGAAATGTAAGGAAGGTCAAAGACAGATACATTATTTGATTAATACTCGTAAATAAGTATCAAGATTCTGTTTGTGCATAATGTGATATATATACATAGACTCTTGGAGAGAGAAAACTAATAAATACGGAGTAGTATATTACATATACGTCACTTAGCATGTACACAATACAAATTTGGAGAATGATAGTATTTGACAATTGCTACGTTGAAATCAGAGTGAGAATTTTTTTCAACTCGCCCCTCAATTTACTACATAGAAAATTGAAATACATTAATAATGAATTGAGAAGTAAGAAACTATATACAAAGTTTTTATAAAGCTTTAAGCAATCTCCAATAGTTGATTAATCCTTAAATTCGGTTTACATGAAACTAATTTTGAAAAATTAAACTATGGATTTATTTTTTCAACTCATTTAAAATCAGGCCATTTTATTCCAGGGTCATTACTTGGTTATGATGGGATGATTCCTTAATTTTTACTCCCACGGTAATTCATATTTCTTCCTTTACTCCCACGTTAATTGATATTTCTACATTGAATTTTTTTAATTGGCTTGAATAACTGAAAACAGGTCAATAGACTACTTAATCGATAGTCTATATATAAACTATAAAGTATAGTAGCATGTAGGGAAATGCCAACTTTTGCTCTATTTTGAATGTACTCCATCTAAATTGACTTAATTTTTACATTACATCTAATTTGCCCACTTTTTACTTGTAATGCTATCAATGCCCTTAAGGGTGGCCCACAAGTTGGTAATAGGAATGAGAGGAAACATTGGAAGCTTTTATGTGTCAGAATATATTTATTTGCTACAGAATTAATTAATCAAATATGACATGGAATAATAAAATAATGATTAAATTAATGGACAATTTAAATTGGCGGACATGCAACATTTTTTTTCATGCAACATTTTTTTTATGAACATGAGTTTTTTTTACATGCAACATTTTTTTTCATTTGTTGTCAGCGGACATGCAGCAGTTTTGAATGAATCAACGATATATATAGTCCTTTGCAATTTTGATATCCGTTGTCCGCTGCAATTTTGTTATACCCATATTAAAAAATATATATTATATCTCTATCAATTACAATAATATTGTTGTAATCTTATAAAATTAATTAATGTAAATTAAGAAATTTTTAGGATTATGTTTCCAAAATTAAGTGCATTAATTTAAAACTCAGCGGACATTACAATAATATTGTTCTAATCTTATAAAATTAATTAATATAAATTAAGAAATTTTTAGGATTATGTTTCCAAAATTAAGTGCATTAATTTAAAACTCAGTGGACATATGTCCGCCGATCTCTTATAAAATTAATTAATGTAAATTAAGAAAATTTTTGAATTATTTCAAAATTAAGTGCATTACTTAAAATATTATTTTTCTAATCTTATAAATTTAATTAATGTAAATTAAGAAATTTTTAAAATTATTTTTTCAAAAGTAAATGTATTTAAGACTCATCGGACCTGTGTCCGATGAGTATAAATTACAATATCATTGTTTTAATCTTAAAAAATTAATTAAGGTAAAGTTAAGATATTTTTAAGATCATGTTTCTAAATTAAATGTATTTAAGACTAGTGGACATGTGTCCGGCGACCTTTATCAATTACATTATTATTGTTTTAACCTTAAAAAATTATCTAAGGTAAATTAAGATATTTTTAAGATCATATTTCCAAAATTAAATGTATTTAAAACTCAAAGGACATGTGTCCGCCGATCTCTATTCATTAAAATATTATTATTTTAATCTTATAAAATTAATTAATGTAAATTAAGATATTTTTATGATCATGTTTCCAAAATTAAATGTATTTAAGACTAGTGGACATGTGTCCGCCAACCTTTATCAATTACATTATTATTGTTTTAATCTTAAAAAATTAACTAAGGTAAATTAAGATATTTTTAAGATCATATTTTCAAAATTAAATATATTTAACACTCAAAAGAACATGTGTCCGTCGATCTATATTCATTAGAATATTATTGTTTTAATCTTATAAAATTAATTAATGTAAATTAAGAAATTTTTAAGATCATGTTTCCAAAATTAAATGTATTCAATACTAGTGAACATGTGTCCGACGATCTTTATCAATTACGATATTATTGTTTTAATCTTAAAAAATTAATTAAGGTAAATTAAGATAGTTTTAAAATCATGTTTTCAAAATTAAATATATTTAAGACTCAAAGGACATGTGTCCGCCGATGTCTATTCATTAGAATATTATTGTTTAAATATTATAAAATTAATTAATGTAAATTAAGAAAATTTTAAGATCATATTTCCAAAATTAAATGTATTCAATACTAGTGTCCGCCAATTTTTATCAATTACAATATTATTGTTTTAACCTTAAAAAATTAATTAAGGTAAATTAAGATATTTTTAAGATAATGTTTCTAGAATTAAATGTATTTAAGACTCAAATGACATATGTCCGCCGATCTCTATTCATTAGAATATTATTGTTTTAATCTTATAAAATTAATTAATGTAAATTAAGAAATTTTTAAGATCATATTTTCAAAATTAAATGTATCCAATACTAGTGGACATGTGTCCGCCAATCTTTATTTAATCTTAAAAAATTAATTAAGGTACATTAAATATTTTTAAGATCATGTTTCCAAAATCAAATGTATTTAAAACTCAAATCAAATCACATGTGTCCGCCGATCTCTATTCATTAGAATATTATTGTTTTAATCTTATAAAATTAATTTATATCAAGTCCTGTCAAAATACATCTAAATTAATCATGTCCGCCCACGATTTTATGATGTCCGCCACAATTTTTTTGGGCGGACATGTATTCAAATGGACCAAATAAATTCTTCTTATTTTTTCTATCATAGGACATGAGTAAAGGTGACTATTTTTATTATTTTTGTATGAGTAGACAAGATGAAAGAGATTGATTTTATTGGCGGACATGAATATTTAAAGCATTTTCATTGAGCTCAAAATACTCACTTCCATTGTCAATATAGATTTCAGAAGTAATATAAATGTAGAGAGTTTCTGATGATATACATAGTGTGTTTTTACAATATATAGACTCCATTGGCATCCAAGAGATCATTGCATGGTGTGAGTTGTAATCTGAAACACAAGTTGCTTTAATTCAACAGGATCGATATGAAGAGGTGGACTTGATCTCCAATCCTTCCAGTCATGGGGTATAACTTGAACACACAAGGCGGCTCATCAGCCTCGATAACTGGTGGCAGGTCCATGACCGATCCTTGTATGTACGGAATGTAAGAAATGCATCATCAAACGCCGTACGAATACAGGTCAAGTTCATCTGCATTGTTTCCAAGTTACATCAACTTAACTTGTGACTGAATCATGGAAGCATCTTCTATATTGGCAGGTACTGAAAACCCATGTCAACTGTCACCTTCTGGAGCAAGTGTTTTGAGAGGTCCATCTCATGTTTTATTCATCTTGATTTCATTATTGTACTTGGTTTTGTTGTTTTAGCTTAGGCATTGAGTTAATGTTAATATATTTTCAGATTATTCCACTTTTGTTCTTGATATCTTTTGTGATGTGATTTGAATTTCCGATGTTATTATTGCGTGTAGTCTTCTGTACCACACACACACTAGTCCCGCCACAAAGATATAATATTTTACTAATATAGTAGGTGCGTTGCGTGAATTTGATAAATTAATTGTTTTGGGTAAACTCTATTTACTGAAAATTGATAGGAGGCTTTAATTAATAAAATTAATGGTGGGAAGGAGAGATTACATGATATTCACATATGAAAAAAAAAAATCTCCTTATATATTAAAACAAAATAACATTCTAAAATTAGATTTTGAAAATACTAGGTGTCAAGCGATTATTTATGATTTTTTTAATTTTGTGAGGTAATGACATATTACTGATAAATTTATTATGAGTAGCTCATGTGTTCGAACTTCAATTCACGCATTGTTAAAAAATTTATTTACCTTTTTATTCAATTTTAATTAAAAAGTCTTAATGGGTTGAATCACAATTTAAAAAGTACATTGATTTTCATTTTGTTTTTAAATTACACACATATTTTCAAATTTTAAAATTAAGTAGTGGTTCATTACTCATTTCACTTTCAATCAGTAATTTTTAAATTAGTCATATGATATGGGAACACGGCGTGTCCCCGAGGGCGCATGAGTTTTTTCCAATATTGTAACTTCTCAACATAGAAGCTATATAAAGTTTTAAATATTTAAATTTTAACCTCTAATTGCAGAAGATCACGTAGAACCGATTCATACCATTTGGATAATCAATTATTATTTATTATTTTTGTTATTATTTTTTTATATATAAAATAAAATATAGCAATTTAAAAATAAAGGGTAAGAGAGTTACCCTTAATACATGGAAAAGAGAAACACAAATTGTTCAATTTTCATTTATACTATAAAATTTATAAAATACAAGTTCACTATATTATTATTACTTTTTATTAATTATATATAATTTTTATATTAAAAATATTAGTACTATTTTTTATCCATCTCATAGAATAACTTTTGTGATTTGTTCATGTAGAAGCCTTTTGTCATTCCGGTATTATTTTATCTAAGTAATATACATAAATAATAATAATAATAATAATATTTACTAGATATATGACCTTTTTCACATTCTATATATATTAGCATATTAATTTATCACTAAGTAGTTAGAGTTTAAGGTTATTCACACAAAATTTTATGTTTTCGTACCACTGTATATTCTTGGTACGGTAGCATTTTTACCTAATATACTACTTAAAAAAAAGAAAAAAAATCTAAGTAATATACTTGAAAAAAAATAAGAAAATACTAATATTTATTATTTATTACACGACCTATTTTACATTTTATAGAATATTAATTTATCACTAAGCATAACGTATAAACCTTACAAAGTTATTAAATAACCTGAAATAATATATGAGTCTTATAATAAAAAAACATAGTAGTAAAAATGTCTAATATTTTATTTTATATAGATTTATTTCAAATTAAATTTAAACTTAAACTAGTACTAAATCCAGGCGTGGTGAATTATAATAATAATTTGAAAAATATAACTGTAAATGTTTTTAAAAAAGAATATTAAAAAATACTTTAAAAAATATATCTCTCTTTTATTGAAAATTGAAATAATATTAATTGTTTAGAATTTAGGACTTGATAATTTAGAAAAATCTTTTATTTCATTTTTAAAACTTAAAAGAAATATGTTCAATTCTCTAGAACTTAAAATTTTTAACCTAATAATTCATATTTTAGTATTTTATTTTTTAAAAGAAAAGGAAAGTTTATGTTTAATATAACATCATAATTCATAGTATTGATGGAAGACCACTTAAATAATTAATGTAGGGAGAGTTATAGAGTGCTTTCAAAATGGCAAAAGCTTATGTGTGTCCGGGCACACGGAGCACATCTCGTGTGCCTTTAGAATTTTGTGCTAAATTGTATACTCTTTAGTATAAAGATGTGTACCTTTATTTTACAAGTCAAAAACTTGTGTGTGTCCGGAAATACGGAAGCACACTCCGTGTGCTTTTAGAATTTTGTGTTAAATTATATACCCTTTAGTATAAAGATGTGTACCCTTTATTTTTTGAAGAAAAATAAAAAATATAATGAAAAAATGTACCCTTTAGAATAAAATGGTGTACCCTTATTAATTAAAGTGTATACCCTTTAGGACAAAATAATGTATCCTTATCCATAATACTAAATTCTAAAGGCGCATGGCGTGAGCCTCACTCTTTCAAAATTATTCAAATTATTTACGCGATCAATAATAATAAAAAAAACTATAAAAGTTAAAAAGTTCATCACATAAAATTAAACTACAAGCAAATTAAGATATAAATACACATGATTTAAAAAAATAAAATTAAAAAATTGACATCATATAAAATTTAGCTACAAAAGACATAGGTACCAACGAAATTTTATATAGTTTTATAAAATGAATAAGTAAAAAAATCTTATTTATAAGTGAGAGTGAGATTAATGCTACAAACAATTAAATGAGTACACACGTGATTTAAAATAAAATAAGGAATTATTATTATTTAATACAAAATATATTAATATTACTAGGAGATACAAAGTATATATTTTATTACTATCAAGTACAAAAATAGGTATAGTAAAACCTCTATAAATTAAGTGTGAGGCTTGCGTGTATTATGGGTAAGGGTACATTGCTTTGGTCTAAATGGTATACACTTTAATTAATAAAAGGTACACCATTTTGTTCTAAAGGGTATACACTTTTCATTAATATTTTTTTCTTTAGAAAATAAAGGGTACATATTTTTATAGTAAAGGGTATACAATTTAACACAAAATTCTAAAGGCGCATGCAATGTGGTCCGTGCGCCCGGGTGCACAGGAGTTTTTGCCATAAATTAATACACACAATAATTTTCTTTAGAAAATAAATGGTACACATCTATATACTAAAGGATATACAATTTAACACAAAATTCTAAAGGCGCACGGAATGTGGTCCGTGCGCCCGGGTGCACAGGAGTTTTTGCTATAAATTAATACTCGATAAGTTAATAACCTTGATAAAATTAATAATTTGTCCGGTCTCAACTTGAGACCAGTATAAATTTTGGCATCAATCAATTAAATAATAAGATAATATTTTTAAAAAAAAATTCTAAAGAATACTTAAGGTTCTAATGAAACTATAAATTAATAGTTTTTAAAAAATATATATATATATATATATATATATATATATAATCAACTTCAACATTCCATGACAATATAGTAAAATATGAATCTACTGTTATTTATTTTTTATATTGAACTTAAGATCTGCATTAATCACATCTTTAAATCTATCGATTAATTTTTATATTGATATACTCCTATAAAATATTGATAAATATGGAGTATATGATTACACAATTCATGAGATACTATACTAACATAATTAATTTGATTTACAGTGATTGTGAATCCCTTAAAGTATCATCACATATTCTAATCAACAAGCATTTTAACACGTGCGCTGCACGGGGATAGATTTTAAAAAATAAAATTATAAAAATATAGATTTTCTGTAATAATAAATTCACATAAATATATATAATTACATATTTTCTCAGTCTCATCCTAATAATTTCATATTTTTAAATTGGGTGTATCATTATAATTGTTACATTTTTTTATTTTTTTTGTGTATGAGACCTACACAATCATGTAATTATAATGTCTCAATGGGACTCATACACCACATTAATACAAACATCTACTATACAATAAAATACTCCCTCCGTCCGCTTTTAAGGTGTCTATTTTACTATTTTTGGTGTACGGTTCAAAGGTATCAATTTCACCTATTTAGTAAAAAAGTACACAATATGACCCACCACTTTCCTCTAATACAATTACTCACTTTACATATAATAATAATACTCATTAATTCACGTACAAAAAACAAACCGACACCTTAGAACAGAACGGAGGGAGTATTATTTATTTCACCTCAATACATATTAAAATACTAAATTTCTTAATCTCTGTGAAAAAAAGCATATATAACTATTAGAATGAGATGAAGAGAATACATATGTATGAGGTTTTATATTGTGATGGTATGTATGTTTAGTTTAATTCTTTATGTGTAATGAATTAAATAGTTTTTAGTTGAATTGACGTTACACAATCCTTATTCGTTTTTTCATATGTAATAAATTAATGTAATTATAAAAAATCTAACAATTTTAATTTTTTTAATATTTATATTTCATTACGTAATCATATGTTATAAACAATTTCAAATAATATCTTAATTACTTAATCTTATTTTCCAATACAACCCAAATTAAAAAAAAATGTATAAAATTAAAGAGAGATTTAAGAAAATAAGTGTTAAAAAAATGTGATGTGATAGTAAAACACCTAAATGTATTTATTTAAGGAAATAAGAATAAAATGAATTGTGAGAAATTGAAGAGAAATTGAAAAGAGGTGAGAAATTGAAGAGAAATTTTGACGCAAAATTTGAGCAAGAAAAAAAAGTTGACTTTAGATGCTTTTATATATATATATATATATATATATATATATATATATATATATATATATATATATATATATATATATATATATATTCTTAATATGTATAAATAAGTTATGAAAAATATACATATATTTTTGAATATAACCTCTTTAAATTAATAAATTATTAATTTATCGATTATATAATATATCTCTAAATTAATATAGGCAAAATTTCCTGTGCATCCGGGCGCACGGATGACGTTCCGTGCGCCTTTAGAATTTTGTGTTAAATTGTATACCCTTTAGTATACAGATGTGTACCCTTTATTTTCTAAAGAAAATTATTGTGTGTATCTGGGCGCATGGACAACACTCCGTGCGCCTTTAGAATTTTGTGTTAAATTTTGTACCCTTCAATATAAAAATGTGTACCTTTTATTTTCTAAAGAAAAAAAAATATTAATGAAAAGTGTATACCCTTTAGAACAAAATGGTGTATTTTTTATTAGTTAAAGTGTATACTCTTTAGATCAAAACAATATACCCTTATCCATAATATTAAATTTCTAAAGGCGCACGGAATGTGTTCCAGTGCTCCCAGTCGCACACAAGTCTCACTCATTAATAAAATTTTTCGATTTCAAGTATTAATTTATAAAGGTTTTACTGTAATGAAAAGTCCAACTACCCCTTTATGAATATATACTTTATATTAAATTCTAATTAGTATTAATGAATAACAAAGAATCTTATTTATAATTAGTGATTCATTTTTAAATATTATGAAATATTATATATTAATTAAATAAGATAAATATAAAAACAACATTAAGACAAATATCAAAGATTTTAAAGATTTATCTTTTTTATCTAGATTCGTGAACATTTCATTTTAAAATAATTAAATCAAATTAAATAATTAAGTTAATTATCCACAATTTGATACATAAACAATTTTTTTTTAATTTTATATTATGATATTAAGATTGTTATAAGAACGTGGAACACAAACACAAAGATTGCATTTTTATTTAGGTTAAAACTCACCCTTTCAAACTCAAAAAAAATAGGTTATTTAATTCAAATTCACCCCAAAATTTTTTAACAAATAATTTAACCCTG
Organism: Pogostemon cablin; assembly: GCA_023678885.1. Classification (NCBI taxonomy): domain Eukaryota; kingdom Viridiplantae; phylum Streptophyta; class Magnoliopsida; order Lamiales; family Lamiaceae; genus Pogostemon; species Pogostemon cablin. The sequence goes on along the minus strand of CM042960.1, from coordinate 4,500,244 downwards.
AATCATAAATATTTGGTAAAATAAATTTTTTCGTCCGCTAACTTCCATTCATTTTTAAATTAGTCCATTAACTTTTTTAATTTTGAAATTAGTCCGTTAATTTTATAACAAATTTGAAATTAGTCCATTAACTTCATAAAATTCAACATTTTGGTCATTTGACCTGCTATGACAGGTCATTTGAATATTTTCACTCAAATTAATCTATATCATATTTTTATTTAACCAATTTTATATTACTTTTCATTTTTCACTTCCGTATACCAAACAAACAATATTAATCTCATTACTAAAGTGGAGCAAATTTGACTAAATATTGATACTTCCTCCGTCCGCTCGAAAGATAGTATTTTTTCTATTTTGGTCTTCCGTTCCAAAGAGGGTCACTTCCTTTTTTACACACATGAGATCCACACACACCTACTAATACAATTAAAATATGGGATCCACACTCCCACTGATACAACTACCCACTACACATTAAATAACAATATTTTTTAATCAACGTGCACAAAAGCAAAATGTCTTCTTTCGGGCGGACGGAGAGAGTATAATATAAATTCTTAGTGGAGGCTATTTTTTTTAAATAGTATATATATATTTTTTTATATATTTTTTATTTTTACTTTATAGAATAATCTGCTAATGACCTGTTGAAACGGACGATTTTGTTGAACTTGATAAATATGATGGACGATTTTCAAAATTTTCAAATATAATGGACGATTTTTAAAATTCTGCAAATATAATGGACGATTTTCAAAACGTGAAAAACTTATAGACTAAATTCAAAATTGAGCAAAGTTAACGAACAAAAAAATATATTTTCCCTAAATATAAATTCGCAAATCCATTCTTGCAATTTCTTCTTCAATTCGCACTGCGTTTGGTGTCTTTCCCTTCTTTCCCCCTTCCCACAAATTTTCTCAGGCCATTAAAGACCGCTGGAACTTGCATAAATCACCACCAACTCCAAAACCCATATCCACATTTTCAACATTTCAGCATCGTAATTACTGTTTTCATGACAATCTGATTGCGCTCTTTTCACCTTTTACAGTTTCTTGGCTTCTAGTATACTAATTGATATCATTTTTTCTTGCTTTGCTAAAACCCCCCACCCCCAACTTTTTTCTCTTGCCCTTTTGTTTTTGTAACAGTGATTTGGTGCACTTCAATGCAAGCCCTTGATCTCCCATGTAACCCTTCTATAGACCCTCCAGTACCCGATCCCTCCACCATGCCGGAGAACTCCTCTCCGATCCACTCGCATAACGACCACTCCTCCGTAAACCCCGCCAATAACAAAGCCCATATCGCGGGCGGCGGCACGAGTGAGAATAATAGTAAGGAGGATGGTGTTGGGAAAAATAATGATAGTCGTATGGCAGTTGTTCGAAGGGAGAGGCCATCGAGGGCGTGCACTCAGCGAGCTGCGGCGAGGATGCAGGCAGCCGCAGAGGCGGAGAGGAAGAGGAAGAAAGCTAAGAAGAGGGAAAAGCTAGCGTCAATGTTGAGGGAAGAGCCCGAGGAGAAGGAGGAGGAGGAGGAAGACGAGGGATTGAATGATGAGCAGAATGGGGAGGAGGATGGGCCACGGTTGCAATGCAGTAAGATAGTCACACCATTGGTTGGGGAGTTGGAGCCCTCACAGTTGCCGCGGTGGAATATACGGTCCATGTGGCAATTGGCTTCTGTTCTCAATTTCTTGAATGTATGTGTTAGTTTGAGACAAGGATATTGAAAAGAACCAGATTTGAACTTTTTGTGAAATTTGCTCTTCTGGAGCTAATTATACGTTTCTCTGTGTTATGAGGTATAGGTGTTTAGGCCTTTACTGAAAATCAAAGTGGAGTTTTCTGCGGAGGAGTTTGAGACGGCTTTGCTAACTCCAAATAAAACTTTAGGGGATGTACATATGCCTCTGTTAAAGGTCAGTGCTTTTTTTCCTTCTTATCAAGTGTTTTTGTGTTTTTCATGAAAAGTTTGCTCATTTTTAGCTGCATCGTCCTTGACATGATATAATGGTAATATACACTGCTTATTGATAATCAGTTAAAGCTGGTTTTTAGGGGTTCCGTTCTGTTTGTTTGAATAAGCTGCAAAGCTTAAATGCAAAATAACTTTCTGATGCAGCTGGGTTAATATTTACTGTCTGTTTGTGCACTGAAAATATAATTGATGTATAAAAACTTGAACTGTTATTCTTCATGAATTGCAAAATTACTTTCACATTGATGTATTACTGAAACACGTTGTTGATTGAAATAGTAATAGGTTCTAATGGTTTTATGACTTGAATAACTGTAAAAGTTTGGCTCTAACTTGAGAGGCTTCAGAATAAGTTAACTCCAGATAGGAGTAAGAGGCAAAAGGTTGGCTGTTTCCTCATGGTCTTGAGTAGAAAGTCAGAGCCAACAAATTCCTAGACTTGCTTTCAGTGTTTACCATTTTGGTTTATTGACGCTTTTAGTTTTGACCACTGATGGGATTTCAATTATAAGTGTATATCTTTTGTTATTATATCATGGTTTTTGAATATGGTAGTGCTGGAAGTCTTCCCTCATGAGAAATTTCATCAAAGAAGCACATTTTTTATGGTTCAGCCTGTGATACTGTTTTTTAATGTGACCATGTTCGTATTATTATTGCGCTTTTATCGGTAAAAAGTTTCTGAGATTTTGTCGACCTACGCATCTCTTGTTGTCTTGTTAACACTAGCTGTTTTCTGTCTTTTTTTCACACTTTTGTTATAGGCAATTCCTCCCGTTACTAGAATGGCACTAGGACATGGTACTTGGATTACTGTTTTGTGCAGAAAATTGAGAGATTGGTGGCATCGGGTAATCTAATCATTAATCTTTGTAGAACTTTTTGATGAACTCCAGCAATAGAGCCAATCTTTTCTACAGGGCTGTTGGATTTACATAAGCGTGGTGCTTAATTGCAGGTTGCTGAAGGGGACCTGCCTATAGTTGCAGCACATGGGTGAGTGGAAATTTATTTTGAATATCATGAATTGTACCGGTGTGTGGAGACACAAAGTTGTGCATGTACTTTAGTTTGATCTTGTTGTTTAGGGCTGAAGTTGAAGCATACAATGCACTGGATCCTGCGGTCAGAGTGGTAATTTTGAAGGCATTATGTGATATTCGTGTTGAGGTACCAATTTTCTAAGCATATTTTCTGGTAATACTTGTAATGTTTGATTCACTGTTTGGTGTTACTCGATTCTGTTTTCCCAATAACTCAATAAGATGATTAAAGGCTCGATGTTTTAGTTACCAGTGTTACTGCTTGTTTTTTCAGAGAACTTTCTCTTCAGTTAGTCTTTTATCTCTTGTACTGTAATTAATCATGTTCTTTTTAGTTCTCTTAATTTTTGGTTGATTGACATTATTTTCCAAGTCCGATTCTTGTCAGGCATTTATGTTCACCTTTATGATTATGTCAGGTTTTCATTCCAAATTATGCCTCTGCATGCTAACTTGATGGAATCTTTAATTTTTTTCTCTTATTTTAACACGTGGAAACCACTATCTTAGTGCTGATTGGGGATGCTAGTCGAGACTAGAGGGGTATTTAGAATTTATCTAATATCTAGAAGATATGGTACATAATAAGAAACCTGTATTTGCAACTGAGTGATAAATGGTAATTAGATTCTCAAAGTGCTGAAGATACGAGAATTTTGGTGAGACCCTTCAGTTACTTTTCAAAATATAGCTTACTATGACCCTTCTCATGAATCACTAAAATCGAAAAAAAAAAAAAAAAAAACTTGGTCTTAATTTTCATATTCAGTAACCTGACTCAGTAGTTAGTTGTGTACACTATTCGGTGCCTCTGCTTTAAAAGTATTTCTTTCCAATCATTTATTAAACGTTACGTTGACGCATCCTAACATTCTCTTCATGTGTTACTCATTTTTATAGTGTTAAGCTCATTTATTTACTTCTCTCCAATCCCTATAATGCCAAGACTGAGTATTGTGGCCTCATTATGCAGCAAGAAGATATAAGGAACTATATTGATGACTCAATAAAAAAGGGTATTTACCTTTCTGCATTCCGCAAAGAACGCATTGGTGGCGATTCTCATGGAATCTCATATTGGTAATGTACACTTCCTTCGCATTTGATATATATATGTTTGCTGCACATGTAAGTCCTCCCGTGGAAAGAATTGCCATACCTTTACTTTTTAACCTTATCAGTGATGTTCTTCATTTGCAATTTATCTAATCTGCTGTTGTATATTCATTTCTGGAAGTTGTTATGGAAGTTTTTTATATTATTATGTGATGAAGGTATGAAGATGATCCCATGTTTGGTCATCGACTGTACCGAGAGATTAGAAAAGTTGAGGTGAAAAAAGGAAAAGGGAGGAATATTCCACCAATTCCTCATTCGTCTTATCAGTGGGAAGCAGTTGCTGCTAATTTAGATGAATTTATGAATGTTTCTGTAAGTCTTCCTTGTCAGTACATCTGTTTAGTATTCATTGTTCCTCTGTTATCCATAGAAGAAGCCAGCATGATGTTACTTACAAGTAGAAGCTTTCAGAATTTGAACACATGAAAAGCAAGTGTGTTGATAGAGAGTAAAACTGTGAAAGCGTGATAGGAGTACAGAGTGTTGAAATCTCAAAATAATTGAGATGAAAAAGTTTTGGACTTGTGTTGAAATTCAATGAAAATAGTTAGTATAATGTGAATTATATTTTACATTTTCTTAACCTAGTAATAGTATCATTTTTTTTAATTAGTCTTCAAAATTTATAGAGTGAAGCAGTTTATTTATTTATTTATTGACTGTGCTTTAAAATTATAATTGATGAGAAGATGGGAAGTGTTATTAGTTCTCCTGATTTTGCTATCAATTTCTCTAGTTTAACTGTAAATGCATCTCTCCTAAAATCCCATTTTTAAATCATGGAAGTCAAAAGCACTGAAGTGAAACAATGTTGGTCCTCAATGTTTATCTGTCAAAGTGTATCAAAGCCTCATAAAGTCCTCACTTTTTTTAGAAGTGCATAATGTGCTCTTTCATTTTCTATTCTAATATATGTGTAAAGTGCACTGATTACATCCTTTAATTCTGAAAACTTTAGGCAAGAACCCAATAGCAATATAGGGTTTGGTCATCAGCTGTACCTTTGGCGCTGAAATATGTTCCTAAAAAATATATGGAATGCATATATATAGAGCTGAAACTATTTTCTAATGAGATGAATCAGTATGTTCTAATATTCACTTGCATGCTTGATCTTATTCAATTAAATAGCTTTTGAAGTCTAACTATAGGTCATGTATATTCAACTTTCAACTTTCAGAAGATAAGTTGGAGCAAAGAGCTTCTTAAGTTCATTTGATTTAATAATCTCAACACTGAAATCAATGAAGAGGAACAAATAGTAGCTGAGAAGGGGAAAAAAAATACAGATTCCATGAATAGCAGATTTAATAATAATCTAATTTCTGTGTGGTTATGGATTGGGAGAGAAGCATAGCTTAAAGTAGATAGGTGCCTCTAAGATGTAATAATTACAGAATTACCTTTGGTTGTGGAGAAACAAGGAGTAAGGCTTGGTGATATTAAGTGTATACAGTATCTGGAAAGCTATGCTAAGCTGGAAATTTTACTTTTTTTCTTGCTGAACTTGTGAAGTGTGCTTTTCTTGAGCATATAAACTCTAGATGTATGTGAATCGGTAGAATTTTTTTTTCGTTCTCTTTTGTGTGTGTGTGTGTAGATAGGCCACCTTTTCTGTTGAAAGTTGAATTTTGAACTTTCTTTACTTCTCTGTGCCGAATGCCTCATGTTCTGCCTGATTAATTATGCATCCGGTTCTTGCAGGAGAAACTTTTTACTAGTAAAAATAGAACAGAGGTTTCTGTGGGGAAGAAACTGAAAAATGACATGCTCCCTGAAATTGAGAAGGTCCACAAGGTGGTTCACTACTTTTTGTTGGACAGAGTGTTTATCCCACATATACTATTTTTTTGTCCAGCCTACATTTTCATTGATCTTTATTTTTTTCCCCTGAATAAGTTATAACCTTCTATTAAGATGTGGATACTCTATGTTGTGGTGTTTGGTGTTGTTGCAGAAGAAGGAGAAGCAGTTAAAGAAACAGCACAGACAAGCACTTATGCTCGATAATATGATGAATATTGATGGCCTTTTGACTGGACGTTCTCTTCGTGATAGAAAACCTGTCACTTATACTTTTGGTATGTTAATTGCAGTTCTCTCTTTATGTTTGTTACCTTTTGTGTATACTTGCATATTCTGAGAGCATTTGTTACCATTTATCTGTCTCTCTGTCATTTTCTATGGTAATGCATCATGTGCTGATGTGTAGTTACATAAATTTGATCTCTTTTTGTCTCAGTTTATTGCTCTTTTTTTTTTTACTCGTTTGCTTCTCACCCTAGAGGATCTATTTACCAACTTTCTTGAGCCTTTTCCTTTGATGTGTGTTTAACCTAGGCTTACTTTTCAAATTCTGATGAATGCTTCGTGTTTATTTTGGCAGATGATTATGACCGATCAATTAGTGAGGCTATAAAGGTTACAGCGTAAGGAGATCAATTACCCAGAGACACTTTAAAACTTTGATATTGCATGTGTATTCACTTGTGTAGTGTGCTCTTTTTGCTCCTAGTTTCATTTTACTCAACTCTGTTTCAGGACAAAACAACCATCGCCTGGACCTTTTGAAAGGAAAGATCCTGTAGTAAAACAAGAAGTTCCTACAAATGGTAGACTGCGTGGCCCTTCACAATATTCTCGACTCGATTCATTCAGTGCAGTCTCCCCAACATCATTTGATGATAGTGATGAATTTTATGATGACCAGAAAACTGTGTCATTGGATCGGAGGTACTTGAGAATATATGAAACTCTTTTTTATGTTCTTATGTTTTCTTTATGAATTTGTGAAGTTAGTTTTGTTGCTACTTGTAGTAACCGACGAAGACAGAGGCCTCAGCGGTATTCCGTGGATGACTTTGTCGAAGCTGCCACAGATAACGATGCAGATTTTGACAGTGATGACGATATAGTTGGTGAAGTAGTTTACGATGATGAATACCTAAGGAAGAGGAAACAGAGACGGAAGACATCGAGTAGCTCAGAAGGCGACGATGAGTATCACATGGATGAAGAGATCCCCGAGGAGGAAGAGGATGAGGAAGAGGAAGAAGATGATGATAGCTTAAGTTCTAGCTATGAGAGTGACGATGAGCCCCGTAAAAATAAAAGTAGACACAAAGCAATGGCCGGGCGGACTAGGAGGGAGACTAAGTTGAGGTCAGTTGGTCAGCTACAGTCGGGTCCTAGGCGCAGCAACCGGGCAACCAGGAATCGTATTGATTACAGGCAGATAGAGATGTCCGACTCAGAATCTGAATCAACAAAACAGGAGAAGTCAAATGCAGTAGATGATGAACCCTCCGGTGCCAGTGATTATGCAGAGTTATCAACGGGGAGTCAAGATTCAGACGAACACATGGATAAGCAGGATACACCAGCCCATCAGGCTCCTGAGGAGAATCACGAGATTACTGATGAAAAGCAAACGGACCCTCCTGAGCAATCAAACAGCGGAGATCAAGAAGGAGGTGGCGTGAAAAAGCCACGTTTTCTTGATCTAAACGAGCTGGCTCCAGGGTCTGGGTTCGACGATGGTCCCACCTCAATGAGAGACGAGGGCAGGGACGATCTGTAAAGAAAACCTCCGATGCTGATCTGTACAATAGGTAACATTCTACATTCGATGGTGAAATCCAGACTCCACGAAGGAAACCAACCGTTGGAGGATCGTTCCTCTGGAAGTCGAACGCGCGCCTAGCCTGTGCGTCGCTTGTGCAGTTTGGTGATGTGGTGGGAGCAGCAAAGGTTTACGTAGGTTAGTCTATTATTTTAGTATGGGTCTGTCTCCATTGCAGAGGAGAAGAAGTGGGTGGTGGAATTTTGATAAAAGAGTTGTTCTTACTCTCATCCAATCCTGTCATGTACAATAACACTTTTCAGATTAATATTTTCTTAGGAAAAGCTCTCTCTCTCTCTCTCCATCGTTTTCTCTCTCATTTTCTTGATTCACTGCAGTGGATAATGGATATGCCTCAAGATCCAGGTGAATGTGTTATGTGTGATTATGGTCTCTCTGTCATATACCCACCTCTATGGGTTTGGGTTGCGGGTCGGAATAGTACCTACCAATCCGATCCTACTGGTCTTTTCTATTTGAAAAGCCCTGCAAACGTCTCCATAAATTGAAGTGTGTTGTTTCATTTTATGTGATTAATAAAAAAACTAGGACAATTCTTGTATTCATTCTTTTTTTTTTTTTTACATTTTTTTAACTCTATTAACTTATCTAATAATTTTAATGAATTTTATAAAAAAAAAATTTTTTTAATGAACCCAACACTTGTTCAAAATATATTGAGAGCTGTATTATTGCCTAGCAACCGTATATAATTTCTTTTCTATTTTTTTTAGTTAAAAAAAAACAAAAAGAGGAAAAAGGGAACATATATGTACGTTATTGAATATTTGAATTTCTATAGTTTCATTCGTAAACATATTACTTTTTCTTTTTTCTAAATTTTCATTTGTATGCAATCTTTTAAAATTTGGGGATTGCGACTTTTATTTGTACTCAATTTTGCCCTTATTTTTCCCGAACTCATGCAGATAATGTATAACACCATTGAGGAATTAATATTATGAAATTTTGAATATACATAATTATGGATTCTAATAATTGAATGACAGTGACTAGACCCTGATTACCCTATTAAAAAATTTAGCATGCTCTCCATTTGTGGACCACCCAATAACATATTATAGGCTAATAAAACACAAGCTAATTTATCATTCTTTTCACATACTACTTATTTTTCAACAAGTTCCGCTAATATCTTTTTAATATCAAATTAATTATTCTTATTTGAGAGTAATAATAAACAATTTTAGATCAAAAATCTCTTTAATAGTTTTTTTTTTTTTGGGTGGGGGGTGTTAGCTAGAAGGGATTGATGGGGCCATTAGGTGTAAGAGTAAGATGATGTTTCCAACAACAAAAGCCATCTTTACATCACAACTTTAGTTGTCTACTGGCCCCATCACTCCTCCTATTCCATTCTTTCCACATAATTCATATACACACTATGGATGTGACCATGTTACAACCACAGCATCATATTATCATATACTCCATATATATATATCATGTAAGTAACTCTATACAATCTCTGATTCCAGAACCTAATCATATTTTCATTCTTTTCCATCCTCGGATGAACTTTAGAAACAATGTCAGATGACGAAGAACGAATACGTTAAATCTCATAGGAGGTCGACAAAGAACGAATACAATACAACAGTTATGTAACCGGTCCACAGGATATACTTACATTATACCATACTAAAGCTGCAAAATTTGTCCATCGTCCCGTTTGCTGCTGCGGTGTCATCTCATGTTGCAGCATGAAGGCTTTCCGAGCTGTCTGAGTTTGTTCCACAGGCAGATCATCTGCCTCGGAGACTGGTAGTGTGCCGTTATGTAGTCCTCTATGCACCCGAATTGGCAGAACTTCAAGCTGTGTACGTACTCCACTGCTCTCGTGCTGTTCACTTTCTCCACCCACATTCCCATGCTAACATCTTCCATTTTAAACAACTGCAAATCGAGGAAATCACTCAGTAATCGGGGGAGCATGTCATTTTGAGTGCTTGAGTTTGGAGATGCTTACCCTTAGTCTGTGCTTTTCAAAATCTGAAAGAATGGAGTTTGCAATGTCGGATGAGATTATGTAGCCCGGACCGTTTGCGTAGGGTGGATACTCTTCCTCTAGCCATTCCTGAATCACCGAAGGGACAAGGGTATATAGTTAAAGACTCGTTGCTAAATACTGGCACTTGAGCAGTCCTCCAAAACCATATACAACGCGTGGGCACAAGTTTAACCTACATCTAACCAAGGTTTCTCGACGTTTATTTTTCTTGAATTGGTTCGTATTGGTGTAGGTAAGGACACAAGACGTTTATTTTTCTTGAATTGGTTCGTATTGGTGTAGGTAAGGACACATGACTGAGCCACCCAACACAACAAACGCATGCCCTTTTCATGCAACTGCATTTTTCGTAAAAGTTCCTCTTATTCATGTAGATTAAACTTCTGAATGATTCAACTCACACATCATAATTTTGATGTGAAAAATGAGGACATTGTTGCGTTACACATTACATAATTATTTTATTTAAAGAACTCGGACGATAAAGAGTATTTTCCCAGCAATTTTCTATCGAAAGCAAACTAAAAAAAACCCAAGAGGACTTGGGGGAAGCTATAGTACCACAGTTCACATGCTCGGCTTACAGTCAAATTAAACAAGTAAAGCATTCCATTTACCTCTCAAGTAAGAAAGAAAGATAGCATATGTTGTATAAAAAGTATAGGATTTGAAGATAACCTCGTATGTAACCGCCCATTTACCACTGCGCTGAGGCTTGTGATAGTAGTTAATATTTCCAATGTATAAGCTTTTGTTCTCCGGATTTTTTCTCGCTTCGTTAGTGATTGCATCAACCCTCACATATGTATCATCATCCCCCTTCATGATATACTTCGCGGATACAGTCCGTACCTGCAATCGCACCACAAGGCAGTTAATTCGAGCACGGAAGAAAAGAAGAGAAACTCAACTCCAAATTCTCATAAGAGATATACAACTAACCCCATATTCACAGATGGCAACAGTTTTCAGAACAACAAGATCATAGTTGTCCATGTATGGTACTATAACAATGTCACCAAAAAACTCAGCTTCTTTCTTCACTTCTATATTTACTTCCTTTCTTCCATGCTGTTCAAATGTACTTGTAAAAAATTAGTCCAACAATCTATCAATAAGGTTCATCAGAATATATCACAATATTTTTGTCGACAAACAAATTATTTTAACCCACCAATGCAACAAAGAAACGCACAACAACATCTGAAGATTTGATAAGCTTATGCTGCATCCAAGATTTCCTCACAGCCATTCGTTCGGCAAAGTGATTGCCAGCTGAAAGAATACCAATGAACAGTTCAACTGGTCCAAAAGGAAGACGAGGAGCTTTCCATGTATCCGTCATGTCAAGATGTCTTTGAGGAGCAAAACTGGGGTGAGTTGTGGGCAATGAGGCAGCAAATATGGAATGAACATCAATATCCCCATTCAAAGTCAATCCAGTAGCATCCTCGAGGCTAAATCCCTAAACATATCCAACGGAATCATCAGCACTTCCCAAAAAGAAGAAAGAAAGTAGACTTGAAAAGGCAGCAGTTACTCACAGTGCGATATGGAAATGAGGTGACATGCCTTCCATCAATGTTGACATGATAACCTTCTAGACCAGCACTAAGAGTGAGCACAAATAATTTATCTTCCACAAAAGGGAATGGCCAATCGATTGACACCTTCTTAGTCCGTCCAATTAACCGGTTTAACCACCATGTTGCCTTTGATTCCTCAGACCCATTATCATCGTCTCGTATCCACTTCTCACATTTCATCAATCCATCAACTGCAGAAAATTCGAACAATAGCCCATGAATTGCAGGAGCCACTCAACAATTAGAGGTTGTTTAACAATCAGGAGAAAAGTATTAAATGCATATACAACTTATACCTAGCAAAGTGCACATGTTATGCAGTATAATTCAATCAAATTACGCATATGAATAACATTCCTCAAAAGACATTCAAATTAATGATCAGCTCTGTTTTCTCACATCCCTCCCAACCCCACAACCCCCAAAAAAAGACCTGATTAATCTCCAACCATTTGAAGATCCTCATCACAGAGTTCTCACACCCCCAATATTTAAAAAGAGCATCATATAGGCATATCAAATTTCCAAGAACAATGGCATCAACTCCCCCCCATAACCCCAAAAAGAACCCTGATAATTTTCAACCAATTGCAGATCAACATCACACAGTTCTCACCCCCACCAAAAAAAATAAAAAACATCATATATCCTAATCAAATTTCCAAGAACAATGGCATAAACTCACCAGTTTCCTCGTCAGCACGAGACCTCCAACCCTCACACCTCTGTGACGTCCCCCATTGCATTCTGTAACAAGTGTTCTGCTCAATAACAGGTTTCCCACTCCAATCCCCCTTCAACCGTGGATTCAAGTGGAGGATCCTCGGTGGATCCTCACCTTCAACCGTCTTCAGGCCCTGCAACTCCATCATAAACTGCGAAACCATCACATATTGCCCTTCCTTCAACAGAGAAATCTTGGGGTCGGTTTCAGCGTGGGCCACCCTCGGCTTTCCCACAACCGTTATATGCGACCCCAATGTGAGCCCACACGGTAGCATCATCAATCTACCATTCTTCGAAAACTCATCCCCAGTTACCGAAATCGAATGTGGGCAAAGCTCAGAATAACCGCAACTGCTACGATTAACACCATGAACGCCGTTAATTTCTCGATTGCTACTGCTATTGCTGATCGATTCCAGCTCCTTCCACACCTTTCGACCGAATTCGAGAGCGTCTTTAGCTGAGTTCAAAATAGAACCCTTCACGCTTAAATTGACAATGCCAGCAGTCAAATTCAAGCTCGAAAGAGGCGTTTTACCAAATCCTTTGATTTTTCTATCGGCAGCGGATTGATATGGGTAATCGAGAGGGCGAACGGGTGCCTCTTTCTCCTCCAAATTTTCCTCGCTTTCCAGCACGAATGGCTTGGAATTAGAGAATCCATTACTGTTACTGAACACTTCCTCTTGAGAAACTGAACTTAGCTCATTCTTGAACACAAAGGGGACTTCGAAACCCACAAAGAGTATGTAAACAAGGCCCAACACCATCAACACCCGGATTGATCTCTGTCGGCTAACTGAAAACAGCAGGTCGACATTCGCCCTTTTCATCCTTCGATTTAACGGCACTTTCAGAAAACAAAACCGAAAACAAGCTCAATCACGGCTAACGATCATGAACAGAACCAAAAAAAGGCATAAAAATTGTGGGGCTTTTCGTGTTTAGGAAAATAACCAACCAAGAAGTTGAGGAGAAGAAAGAAGCGTTTAAGTCAGCAACACAGCACTGCAAGTCCACAACCGCGTCTCGACAGATATAGAGAGAGACAGGTGTGAATAGAGAGAGAGAGAGGGAGGGGGCTGAGCCGCTGAGAGATGGTGATGGTGTTTCCTTTCTGAGTCGGTCGCTTTTGTAGTGAAGGAAATTCCTTTTCAACTCGAATTTTAAAAAACAGAGCCTTTTTATTTAATTTAAATTCGAAGGGAATATTTTTGGAATGAGAAATATTAGTAATAAATAAATATAATTATTATAATTGTCAACCCAAAACAAAATAGCTAACGCTGATGTTGCAATGTGGCAAGGCTATGGGCCAAGATTCCATTCCAGTCCGGCCTAATCATGGTACAACCTTTGGTGCACTTCGTACAACTGCATTATTTAGCTGTACCCTCTTTTTATTGGGCTCAGTGCTACAGTGCCCATTTTGAATATTATTTGAGAAAAATGCCCAGTCCAATTCAAAATATACAGAAATGCCCACTTTTGAGGCAATTTGTCTAAAATACCCTTTAAAAAGTGATGAAAATATCTTTTGACTGACATGGAGTCAGTTTGACTCCTATTCACTCGGTCACTAGGTCTTTCATTATGTGGAATACAATTATATTTTTACAGCTCGGTCATTCGGTCTCTCGATCACTCGATCTTTGTATTCGGTCACTCGGTCTCTCAGTCACTCGGTCACTCGGTCTCTCATTCACTCGGTCACTCGATTTTTGTATTCGGTCACTCGGTCTTGTATTCGGGCACTCAGTCACTCAATCTTTGTATTCGGTCACTCGGTCTTTGTATTCGGTCTCTCAATCACTCGGTTACTCGGTCACTTGTCTTTGTATTCGGTCACTCGGTTACAAGGTCTCTCGGTCACTCGATCACTAGGTCTCTCGGTCCATTGCATAGTGGGAGTTCAATTATTTATTAATTATAAAATTCTAACTTTTAATAAAAACTCCAACTCACTCGGTCTTTGTCTTCATATTAGGTTTGAAAAGGCTGACACATATAGAATAGGGGTAAATTAGTAAACTTAAGTACAAATTGGGCATTTTTGCTCATTTTTTTTGTCAAAATAAGCATATTTGCTTTTTTCAAAATGCACTTGGGCATCAGAGTACATTTCTCCTTTTTATTACTTGGGTAATTGAATACTCCATTGATTACATTTTTTTAATTTTTATATGACAAAAATTTGTATGTGCTCGGCGCACGATAACACATTCCGTGCGCCTTTAGAATTTTGTATGATGGGTAAGGGTACATTATTTTGGTCTAAAGAGTATACACTTTAATTAATAAAGGTACACCATTTTGTTCTAAAGGGTATACACTTTATTAATATTTTTTATTTTTCTTCAGAAAATAAAGGTGAACTTGGTTTCAATTTTGGTTAAATTGATTTAGAGCAAGTGTACTCTATCGTGTGTAGCACGTAAGCGACCAAGTGCAAAATTTATAAGATATCGAACCCAAGAGCGAAAGTGGGTAGCCGTGTTTGAGAAATGCTTTACTCTTGTAGGACGAATCAAAAGGAGGGGGTGATTATACTACAAACTAGCAACTAGGAAAACAATTAAAGATAGATGGATACAATGGAAATGGAAGATGGATGAAGGTAGAACAATCTAAGAAGTATGTAAGGCAAACAACATTCATGGATAAGGTATATATAGACTCACACACACAAATGCATTGATGGTTTTCATGTTATGATATTAAGGGCAATCAAGTTTGTACCCCTAACCCCTATGGCCAAGGTGATTAGGTTCTCAACTCTTTTACAAGTTTAAATCTCCTAAGATTATTCTTACTCTCAATTCCCATGAAGGTACTATAATCATAAGTTGGGTTCCCCTCACTAGTTCATCACTAATGTTCTATCATGAGGTTCTAAGCACTTGAAGGGTATGACTTGCATCTCCTCACACTAACTAAGTTATCTCATGCAATCAATGATTCAGTTAAACTACTAAGCATAATATTGGAATGATCATCCTAATACTATGAATAGAGAATTTAATCACACAAATCATACATAAAATGAGAATTAGCATTCATGATAGAAAATATTCATAACAATCATTTCATCAAACATGTGGTGTGCAAAAATCTACATAATACCTAACCAATCATATTGCTAGCCTCACATGAGTACTAACCACTACATATCATAGTAAAATCATTACAATCCATAGCATGCTCCAATTAAGCCAAATAATAAAGAAAATAACAAAATAAAGGTAAGTTGTCTCTCATTTGATGGTGAACTTCCTCCCCTTTGATCATGTTAAAATTTTCAATCAATGATGAATTCCTCTTCTTAGATTGGTGGATGGATGGATTTATTGATGGATTTGAGAAAATCAAGTGGATTGGATGGGTGAAGTGAATGATGGAAGAGATGGAGATGAATGTGTGTGATTTAGGTGTTTAGTGTGTGTGGAAACTGATCCAAAATGAGTACTCCCGAATTTTGTGGTCAAAATATGTATTTATACCCCCATGGAAGCTTCTAGAACACTTAGAGATCATAAAACTGCCTTTTGCACCTACACGGGCCGTGTAGCAGCACACGACCATGGGGTGGCCGTGTAGCGTTTTCTGGTGTCCGAACACGCCCAACCCTTACAGGGCCGTGCTCAGTACAGGGGCCGTGTAGTGCAGCGCGTTCAACACAATCTCACTGTTTCGCACATAACTTTTACATCCGATTTCCAATTCGAGTGATTCTTAAGCTCACGCGACCCTCTCTTCCGTGGCTTTCTAACCATATATCACACGCTCAGTTTTGATCTTCACACAAATACAGAATAATTATACAAGTTGGACGTGTGTTTTTCAGCTTTTCTTTGGTCGTTCTCCCCCGTTCAACTCCAAATTGAGCTCCATTTTTTCTCACATCTTTCTTATCGTGTCTAGAATCTATTTTTACCTGAAAATCATACAAATTACACTAATTTACCAATTCTCTAAATATTTACAAATATAGCACAATTTAAGGCACTTAATCATGAAAATCACACATTTATCATTTCAAAGCACAAATCTTCATATCTTCATATAACACTACCAAATGATATACAAAATAAATAAAAACACACAAAAATACATAATAAACAACACTAAAATTTAGGTGAAAATTACACCGATCAACCCCTCAAACTTAAAGTGTTGCTCGTCCTCAAGCAAAGAAAATGAGAAAACGAGAGGTGGAGTTTTCACCTAGAGAAAGACCTAAAAAACATAAGCAACAACACATCATAAGTAAAAGGACTACAAATCATATCAAGTCACCCTACAACATTAAAATCATGATATAAAAAATTAACAAGTTCAAGTTTAAGAAAATTAGGAGTAATAAAGTTCCTTTCGGCCCAAGCCTCACAACGAGTATTAAAATGCACTCAACACTCTATGAAGTAGGGTAATTTTCACTCATCAATCGATTGAACCCGACGCACCATATGCTTGCTCACGGACTATATTTACAAGCCACAAGGCTTCAACTAATGATAAAAAAGGACTTTACTTTTGGATGTAATTTTTAGACTTTTTGGTAAGGGTAGGGAGATTATGGATAAGAGTGACTCATCCAGTGTAAGTAATCGAAGAGATGATCAGCTTCTTCAACTTCTTCATATTTCTATCTTCCTTTCTTTTCTTTTCTAATCACAAGCACTAATCATTATCATTCCTTGGATTTCTTGAGCTTCTTTTAATTTGCATGCTTCCTTTCTTTCGACTTTTGAATTCCTTGAGCATATTTTTGTGGATTTGCTCCTTTATCTCATGTTGAGGTTGCATGTACATTTTACTTGAACTCTTTTCATCCTTTTCTTGCTTGTTTACCATTTCCTTCTTTCTTTTGCACAACTTCACCATCAAACATTGTAAACCATCATCTCCTCAATCACCCACACAAAGGTCATATATATAAGGTTTAAGTGGGGTAATCATGGCTTGTAATGTGCTTATATCACAACAATAGGCTTTAAGGCTCAAAGTGGTTAAATAGGGATGATGCATAAGGTAAAGAAATATATGACAATGACTTTAAAGTAACAAGGATGACATAAGATCATTTCACTAATCTCCACCAATCGGGCTCATTCCCGTAGTCCATGAGTAAGTTCTAGTTTATCAAGGCTCAATCGATCCACTCATTAAAAAATTTAATCATGGATGCACGGTTGAGGTTCAAACGCTCACAAGCTTTTGCTCGGACCTTAAGGAACCTATTACACCTCAATTCATCTCAAAATTGAATAAGTTAAATAGAACATGACACAATTTTAAATAATAGAGATTTTCAACATAGTTCTCCATCACTTATCACAAACAACATGTCATTACTCACATCAAAAAATGACTCACAACATCCCAAAACATACCACCAATCACCACTGTACAATAATAAAAATACAAACAAAACACAAGAGCAAAAACTCGCCAAACAAGGAACAAGACAACAACACAAAACAAACAAAAAGACATTTTACTCATCAAAAGAAAATCAAGCACATATCCTCGTCATCCAATATCATTTAAGCTCAAGATTTTGCCACCTTATTCAAAAATAAGAGAAACTAATAAAGCAAGTAAACCTCCCAAATACATAACACATGAAGTTGCATACTAATCCAAATCAAATCAAATAGTCTATGCTAAGCAAATGGAAATGATGAGTAGTAAAGTGAACTCCCTGAAAAGGCATCTGTAGGTGGAAATGACTAGCACGAACAAACAGGCTGCATATAAGACGAACTAGAACCTTGAGATGTGTACAGAGTGAATGGCGTGTTTGAAACTGCTCGCGAAATTGGATTTTTAAAACTGCTTTCAGACACTACACGGCTCGTGTTCCGCTACATGGCCTCAGTCATGGCCGTGTAGCATTTTCTGATGCTCGAACCACAGGGAGGAAGGTAATAAAGTTTAAGCGATCTCAAGTTTATCGTGACTTTATAAGGACGATAGAAAAGGGGGATAAAATGCAAATGAATGCAATTAAACTAATACAAGAGATAAGAAATAAATGAATGTAAGATAAATGGGTTCCAAATGATGCAAGGATGAGATTAGCAACAATCATGGCATAGATAACAAAGTAATCATGCAATTGATTATAATCTATCATGGACATGGCATAGGAGTGATCACTAATTCCACCTAAACTCTCGACCAAGATGGATAGGATGTAGACCCTTAATAAGGCTCCCAAAAGTACAAAAGATCGAGATCAAGCGAACATCTTCCAATAGGTACTAATTACTCTACGAGTTCTCTAATTAGGTACTAAATCATAGGCAATATTCTTTTTTAAGGTACTACGAATTCACTAATGGTTTGGGTCTCCTCATCTAATCAACTAATCTCACGATTAAGCTAATTAAATATTCTATCAAAGGGTTCTAAATCTAGAAGAATATCTCTATCTCATTCTAAATTAATGCACATGAAGTGTATGATGAAATGATTCAATGAACTATCCTAAACACATAATTGATTTGCCAATCTAATCACATGCCTATGACAATTAATCACACAAATCAATCATATACATCAAACAATTAACAATCAATGATAAAAATAACACAAAGTCCATTCAAGATTAAAATCAATTTGCATAAAGACTAAATTATCAAACACCAATCATGGAGCTAATCTCACAAAGGAGATTAGCATCTCATATTCACAAGAAATTCAACATAGACATTAAAATTTTTACAAACTATGATCAACTATAAAGAAAGTCACAAAATTAGAATTAGATTCCCCATTTGAAGGTCTTCAATGGAGATCTTCTTCTTCTTCTTGTAAGCTTCACTTTCCCTTGCTTTCTTGATCACTTGGATGATGGATTTGATGAAGAAGATCAAATGTAGATGGATGGATGAAGAATGGATGAAGATGGATTATGGATTTAGTGTGTGAGGAAATGTGGTGTGAAGTGTGTGTAACTGCTCTCAATTCTGATTTTCCTCTCTAAATTTCGCACAAGTCATGGTTTTATATCACTTATGGACCTTCTAGAAGCTTCCGAAACATTCTGAAAATTACACAGGATTTTGCACCTACACGGCCCGTGCAGCAGCACATGGTCCGTGTAAGGCACACCTACTTTGGCGTGTTGTGCGTGCTCTAGACACGGCTCGAGCTACGCTGCACGACCATAGTTATGGCCGTGTAGCGTTTTCTGACGACAATGCACGACTTCTTCTTACAGGATCGTGCTCCACACACGGGACGTGCAACAACGTACAACCCGTGCATCAGCGCACGACCATCCTTCTGGGCGTGCAGCGAGTTCTGATGACACTACACGGCCGTTGGTTACAGGGCCGCGTTCTGCATACGGCCTGTGTACCAACATTCTCTGTTCTTCCGACTCCGTTTCGCTCCCGACTCCGTTTTTGTCCATTTCTTGACCTGTTTTACACATATTTATCATACCACATTCCTCAAAATAACAATAACTCCACCAAAAGTAACACAAATACGGATAAAAATATCTAAAAATACACAAATAAATACATTAAAATTTAGGTGAAAATGACTACGATCAAAAGGGTACACATATTTATATTAAAGGGTATACAATTTAACACAAAATTTCAAAGGCGCACAGAATGTGTTCCCATGCGCCCGGGCGCACACAAGTTTTTGTCATGGTACACATCTTTATACCAAAGGGTACACAATTTAATACAAAATTCTAAAGACGCACGAAATCTGCTCACGTGCGTCCGAGCGCACACAAATTTTTACCATTAAATATCACTTTTATATTAATTTTTAATTAATTAATTAGAATATAGCTTAAATATATTATTCTCTCCATCCTTCACTACCCTCTACTGTGGAGTAATATTCTATGTTGATTTAAAAAGTTAATTTTTGACAAATTTAATTAACTTTTAGAGATATTTTAGCATTTTTAGGTGATAAATAAAGTATAAAGTAATATTATAAGTGGAAATATGAGTGATGAATTTAAAATTAAAATAACTATTGATATTATTGGATAAAATATATTTTTTATTTATTATTTATTTATTTAAGAATTTAATGTGATAAATATATAAAAAAGTGTGCATACTTTAGACGGAGAGAGCAATTAATAAATACCTAAGTTTTTTTTCTGCAAATAAATTATACTCCTTGTGTTGCAAAAAATTTGGGGATCTGATCACATATAATATTCTCTCCGTCTCACAAAAGATTGCACTCCTAGCATGGAGATTAATAAAGTGATAACTTTTGGGGGTATAATGATATTTTTTTTGTAATAAATAAATAATAAAGTATGTTAGGTAAAGATGATTTTTTTTTTAAATACAATGTATGGGGGAAGAGTGGTTGTTTTTTTATTTTTGCTTATTTGAAAATGTGTTAACTTTTGTGATGAAACAGCCCAAAATGAAAAGTGTGGCATTTAAAATAAGATGAGAGAGTATTAGATAATTGATCTTAATATAACCTTGATTTACTATGATTTTAAATACGTAGTAGGAGTAGTAATTTTTTGTACAAATTATAATCCTCGTTGTGTAAATATAGAGAATTTTTTCTAACAGAATTATATTATTTGATTTAATAAAATGGGATATCATCTTTAATTAATATATTAAAGGAGGGTTAATTTTAATGAGGTGTCGCCATCAGAATTAATCTCAATTATTTTAATTATTAATTAAATTTTAATGTAGATAAATACATATATCATTTTAAGATTTGAATATAATATTATCAAATAAAATTAATTAAAAATTAATATATATATATATATATATATATATATTAAAATTTAGAAAATTTTATCCCTTCTTCACCTATAAATAAGACTTTTTATTTATTCGTTCTACTCATATTATTTATTCATCATGACGAATAATTTTTTTATATTATACATAAATGTTTTAAAATTGTAACTTTATAATCCGTGTAATACAAGGGATTCATATTAGTGTATTATTAAAATCAAGATTATTTAAATGAAAGATTTTATTTCAGTTACTTCATGCCAACAAGGGAGTTTTAGCTATCAAATTCAGATACTATTATATTACAACAATGGGGTAATTTTAAAATAAGGTTACACATTGTTTCTGGGTTTTCAAAATCAAATTTGATATTCTGAATTCAAATATAGTTATATTTAAATGTAAATCATTCAACAGTAAATTTTCAAAATAAACTCAGACTATTATTTGTGAAATTTCGTCTCCTAAGATTTAAAATTTTTAATTTGGAAGATAAAAGAAACATTCTAAAACAAACATAAAAGTAGGAACAAGTTTAAAACTTATACGAATACTTATTACTTAAACGTTATTTAAATTTAATTGTTAGGACTTACTCCAATTAGGAGTGTTTGGTGTAAAGTTAAAAATTACAAATGTATTTATAAAATTAGTGAAATTGTGTGAAGTTATCAAAAAGTAATTGATTCAAACCCATTATTTTTATATCGTATTATCATGGTTATAATTTTAAATAATCTATCTTTTCAATATCGAATTCAATTTTTAAAAAAATTAATAATAATAAATTGACAGTAGTTTTCGTTTTTTTTCAACATGGGGAAATTATTAATAATGGAATTTTATAAAAACTTATATTTAAATATTTTATGTAAAAAAAATTAAACTATTACAAGCTGTTTGATAAGTCAAATGATTACTTAACAGTTAGTTAAAGGTATGGATTGCATTTGAGATCTCGTTTAAGAGTCTAAATTTCTTTATCGGTTTATTTATTAATTATTTGAATATTTTTAATTTTAATGTTTTTTTAAATTAAACATTACAGTTTTTGTGGATTAAAGAATAATGTGAACGATTTATTGATATTATTTCATGATTAGACAAACTTATCCGAGATAACACTATTTCTAAAAAAATAAATAAAAATAGAAATACTTAAATAGAAGAGTATAAATGGATCACATAAATTACCGTGTCCAAGACATAAGTTTATTCGAACTTATAAATATTGGAAAAGCATTGTGTGGGAGAAGTTTCACATGAGCACTTGAGACGGTCAGAAAGTAATAATTTTTATAAAGAAAAGTGTTAATAAATTAATAAAAAGTAATAGTGTTATTTCATGAAAAATTATAGTATAAATAAAAAGTGATAACATTTTATATCGAACGTGATAACTATTTTAAAAAGTGAAAAATGATCGTCTCACGCAAGACCTACCCATAAATATTTATTTAAATTGTTTGAGACACTCTCATATGAGACGGGGTGATCCATCAATAAATTATGTTTATTGTATAGATAAAATATGATTAATATTTTTAATTAAAGTATGTAAATAATAAATCATATTATAATACGTTAAAATTATATTTTAATGTAAAATACAACATACTTTAGAAAACAACTTTAACAATCATTAAACATAATTTATCTAAATAATAGTACATATTTTAACACATCTCACAAATCGTATAATGTAAGTATCGTCTCAAAGAGACTTTGACAAATTGATTTGAAAAAAATAAATTAATTATGAAAAAAATTTAAATAAGGTAAATAATATGTGCATTAGTGTACGAAACTCTTATGAACAGCAAGTCAGCAAGATGTAATATAGCTATTTTAAGTTTTAACTTTGTAATTTAAGGTCTATCTTTTACCCTGGGAGTTTATTGAATTTCATTTTAGGACTTTTATATTATTTTAATTTAGTCATAACCACATTATACATTTTGATTGGGTGGAAGTAAAAATCTAGCATTAATCAATGTTCACCTAATCTAGCATTAATCAATGTTCACCTATGGGCTAGGGCAAAGCTGTTAAAATAAATTAGCTATTTGAGAGCTTGGTTCTGCTAATTCGTTGAGTTTGGCTCGACTCGTGATTACTCGAGTTCGAATTTGAACTTGTCTTATATTTGTTTCGTTAATAAACTGAGCTCGAATCAACTCAATTTGATAGGGCTTGAATATTTTAATAACAATATCATTAATAAATATTACTCCCTCTGTCCTAGGCTAAGAGGGTCAGAGACTACCATAAGGTCTCTGACCCTTATTACCTGGGACGGGGGAGTATTTAATTATAATTTTATGTGATAATTGTTAAATTAATTAATAAATATAAAATATAATTTATTAAAAAACGAGCTCGATAAATTTGTTAAGGTTCGATAAACTCGACTTGATTTGATTAACGAGCATTGAGCTTGACTCGACTCGAAAATTACTCGAGCAAGCTCTAACTTGTTCGTAAGTTCAATCCTTAACGAACCGTGCTCGAATATGCACTAATCAAACTCGCTCAACTCGAATAACAGTTATATTACTATTGGGTTTACCATTAAATACATGATTATTATTAAATCATAAATAGCCAGCCAAAAAGTATTTGGCAACGTGACCTCAGTGGTACCATTGGCTTCAAAACGTTGTACCTCTACTTAATTCGTAGTGTACAATATAGGCCACCAATTACAACACTCCACTTTTTTTTCTCAAAGATAATGCTTTACTTAAAAAAAAGGGGTTAATTGCAAAAAAAACTATGAATTTTGCTTCTATTGTAAATTAATCATTACTTTTGAAAAATTGTAAAAAAAAAACTACAATTTTTAAGTATTATTACAAAAAAAAAAAAAAACCCTACTATTAGTCACAAATTGAGTTTTTTTTGCAACAATACTTAAATATTGTGATTTTTTTTTGCAATTTCTCAAAATTGGGGATTAATTTGCAATATGAGTAAAGTTTGTAGTTTTTTTTTGCAATTAACCCCTTTAAAAAGGGAAAATTAAAATAAAAAATAAAAAATGGGTCCATTACTATTAGGTACTCCCTCCGTCCCATTAAAGTCGTTACATTTTTTTTGAACATGAAGATTAAGGAGTATAATATTTTAATGTAAAGTGAAGTGAGAGAAATAATATTTAATGTGTAGTGGGTATGTGTATTATTAGTGTGTGTGGGCCAATGTGAATATGTTAATATTTTTTGTGTAGGTCTCATATGCTTTAAAAGGAATGTAACAACTTTTATGGGACAACCCAAAAAGGAAAATGTCACAACTTCTATGGGACGGAAGGAGTACAATTTATGTATCTATATTACTACTAGATACACAAATAAATTATATTACTAATTAATACAAATTGAATGCATAAAATACCATTTTTATCCTTATTTTAATTGTATTCAAATATTAATTTAAAGGGTAAATTACCAAAACCCCCTCGAGGTTTGTCCAAACTACCAAATAAACCCCGTGGTTTGAAAAATTACCAATTACCCTCTTTAACTTGTTTTTTATTTGAACATTAACAAAAATACACTTTTTCTTAAAATAAAGAAGGATGAAAATGACATCAAGACTCATATATTTAACATAGTATTTTTAAATCACTATTTTTTAAAAAAAATATTTTTTAAAGGGGGTAATTGATAATTTTTCAAACCACGGGGTTTATTTGGTAATTTGGACAAAGCTCGAGGGATGTTTTGGTAATTTACCCTTATTTAAAAGGTGTGATGCAAAAAGATAAAGTGTCCCACTAATTTCTCCACAAAAATAGGTGGGAGATAACTATTAACATGTCTATATACAAATATTTCTGAATACATGATACATTGCCTACAATTATATCTGAATACATTTCATATACTTATTTCTGAATACATTTAGCTATTGAGATTATGATTATTAATGTTTAATTAACCATTGTATTAAAAACATGTCACCTCAGTAGCTCGGATTCGCTTTTGATCACATCCATATTATTTTTATATTTAGTAATATTTATGTTCAAATATATTTTTAAATATTTATGTTCAAATAGTATGTATTTATAAATTTTTTTTCAAATTTTATGTATTAATTTTTTTAAATATATTTATATTCAGAAATTATATATTCTTATGTTCAAAAGTTAACTTAATTTGTTGATATTCAAAAATTATGTATTTAAAAATATTTATTTTTAATAGTATTCAGAAATTATATATTTGTGTTCAGAAATTAACTTATATATAATCTGCGGATTTATGGGAGAGAGAGATTTCAATGTATGAAATAGTTTTGACATGGACATAAAGAGAGAATTATAATGAAGCATTTGATCCGATCATTTTAACGCAAATATGAGTAATTGGGACTATTTATATGTAACGCCCCGATATCTTGGCCTACTGGGAGTCTTGGTAGGGGGACTCGTCCCAACAGTCCTCACCCGGGGAGTTAGGTCTGCAACAACCTGCCACAAATTACTATATGCAATGCAAGTCTTTTCAATAGAGCCGTTATAGCAAGTCTAATTATTTTTAAATAAATTAAATTTATTGATGTTTTATTGTGTTAATATAGTAGTACTATATAGTTTCTCCGTTGACTTGATTAAAGTTGATAATTGCTTTTTATACGTAAATGAAAGATATAGTAATATTTTAATATATCTTGAATTAATAAATATAATATTTTTTTATTTTTTTGTTATAGGAGTATCAGTATTAAGTGTAGAGATATTAAATTTAGGTGGTATCGCATTAATTTTTGTCTAATTGTGGCAGTTATCATAGTAACTGTTGTTTCTTTCTCTCATCGAAATCAATCAGAATTCTTCTTTCATTTTCTTCTTTCTCCTAGGAGTTGGATAATATATTTTGATGATTTTTTTTAAAAAAAAAATTAACTTTAATTTATGGAATTTGGACAGTAGTACATCATTTTATAACAAAATTCCTGATTTTAAGGCGCCGAATTTCGAATTTTTATCAAACTTTGAAAACGTAACGTTTTCTAATCATTTTGAGAAATATTATTTTAAATTATTTCAAAATATGACTCTTATTATATAGTCAAACACTTGTTTGAAATTGTCACAAGAATATTTCATAAATACAAGAGGCCTAGCTAAATACAATGTTGAGGGAAGTTATTAGTATATATTTCATAAATACAAAAGGTATAATGAAATACAACATTAAAATGAGATAAGTTATTAGTATATCCTATGAAACTAAGATATTACTGGAACTCTAATACTCATTTCTTGCTTATTTTATTTACAAACTTTATTTACACATTTATTAACTTTAGTAAACTAAATACAATGCATTATAGAAGAATTTATCAATATAAACAACAATTTTTAAAATTGAATATGTTTATGATAGAGTTGAGTTGAGAGAACTAGTATATAATCATACTCGAGATCAATTAAAATATTTTTCCATTCGACTGAATATTTAACAAACTTAAAAAAAAGTGATATCGATTTGACCTCAAGCTAGTCACACGCTTAATTTTGAGCTCGAACTCGAACTGAAATGATTTAATAAAACAAACCCTAGGTAGCATTGATCCCCGAAATTTAATAATAAAAATAATATGTTTTTGATTTATTATAATAAGACAAATTTTCTTGTGAGACGGTAATTACGTAAGATTGATTGTTAGACGGGGCGATTCGTTATTAAAATAGATTTGTTATATTGGTAAAGTACATTAATTTATAGACGGGTCAATTCAATTTATTTAGTATTCTAAAAATGCTAACCCTATAAGTTATGATCATGAAATTGCAATTTTTCTTTAAGTTACTATACCCTCCCACTAGTTTGTTTCATGGTGGATTAATTTGTTTTCAAGAGTAGTAATCCTAGTTGCTATTAAAGGATGTGTTGTTTTTATTTTGTCTATACATTTTCAAGAATGTGAGATTGGATGAAAAATATAAGATCTCTATCTCATTTATATTTATAAATTATAACATTTCTTGCAATATGAATGTCAATATACACTCATCTCAGTGTTGTGATTAGTTAAGTGCTTGTTTAAATTAGTTACTCTAATCACATTAATTAATCACAACACTGTTCTTCACTTCCTTTTTCATGACAAGTTCAATCTGCACCATTTCTTTGGCTTCAATCTACAATCCACCCAATCTGAACCTGTTTCAAAATGCTCTTTGAACCACACAAAGTGCAGTTGATTATAATACCAAAATTTCATTACTTTTTTACCCTCAAAGAAATGAATAAAATATGCATTTAGTCATGCAGATACACTTCAATCTCATGCTTTTCTCACCTCTACTTCTTTCCCTAATGCTCTTTATTAAAGAGCTGCACCTATTTTCTTATCTGGTTTAATAATTCCTCACAATAAACATGGTTAAACCTTCCTGCCCCGACTCACAGAAGGCCATCTGGAACGAAGACGAGGATGAAAAGACGAGCGCGAAGCAGCCCGGTTCAGGTAACTGGACCACCTTTTCCAAGAGATCAGGTAGCTAGCTAGCTAAGATGGATCCAATCCATGTCTGATTTATAACTTGCAATCACTTGGTTAGGTCAAATTTCTTACACACGTTCGATTGTTCGGTCATTAGGACAGCGGAGAAACGGGAAGAACAGCAGAGAAAGAAGCAGTGGTAGCCAGAAAACAGATCCAAAACACAAGAGTTTCACCCCACAAGAAGAGGATTTGGTGATCCAGCTCCACGCAGCCATCGGAAGCAGGTCTGGATCGACGAAAGACTGATCTCTCTCTCATTTTCGCCTCGTTTCTTGTGGTACATTGCGTAACAAACTAGACAATGCAGATGGTTCATCATAGCACAGCAGATCCCTGGAAAAACAGACAATGATGTGAAGATCCTATGGAACAGTAAGCTAAGGAAGAAGCTGTCAGCAATGGGGATTGATCCAGTCACTCACAAGCCATTCTCACAGATCCTGGCTGACTATGGCAACATCGGAGCCTTCCCAAAAGCACGCACGCGCTTCACCTCCCTATCCAGGGACTTAAAAAACGCGATCGTGTTCAGAAACGAGCAGCCTAGGCCAGACAAAAATGAGCACCGCCACAATCACAATTACAACCACCAAAACCAACAACTCTACTCCCAGCTGCAAGCAGTCAACCTAGTAACAACAGAAGCCTACATCAAGGCAGAGAACACGCCGGAATGCCCTACAGCTTCAGCTGCAACTGATCAGTTGTACTCGACTGATCAGATGTCGAGCTTCAGCTGGAGCGACTTCTTTGTGGAGGACGCGTTCGTGGCGACGGAGGTGGAGGCGGAGGTGCAGGGGGGGGAGGCAGAGATGGGAGGGGGGATGAATGGTGGATTTGAAGTAGGTAATGACAGCTTTGAAGCATCATCATCTTCTTACAGTTCATCATTTGTGGATGCTATGATTGGAAGCCAAGATCAGATCATGTTTTCACACCTCTCTTGCTCATATGAGGACCCTTTTTATTACTAGAACTAGAATTACCATTTCATTCATCTTATTATTACGTCTTTCTTCACTTCAATATGCATGAGTCTTGGATATATTAATTACAAAAAGTGAAATAAAATTTGATTTTATGGATGATTAATTGTTTTGTTAGGTTTAATTTTCCTGTTTCCAAAGAATTAAATCCACCACTTTTCTTGTTTTACAGTGTAATTTAAGGATTTGATCATTTAGATTCACAAAATCTTAGTCACTATTCAAAATAGAAAATAGAAAAGATAATTGCTCCATCACAAAATAAATTATTAAATCTCACTATATAATACAATACGATAATTTTTTGGGTTAAATTTTTATATTCCCAGATGAATTCAACATTTTTATTTAATACTCTAAAACATAAGTATTGTTAAAATGTTTAAATTAAATGATGTGAATATTCTTGACTCTAATTTGTGGCTAGAAAAATTTTTTTAACTGATTTATAATATATATAATCGAATCATAAAAATATTTTTAATAGAATTATAAATATATATACAATCAAATTATAAATATATGCAGCAATTTATTCTAATCAAGTGCAAAATCATATAAAGCTCATTTTTGTTAAATTCAACATTTTAAATAATACTTTAAATTTAGGATAAAAAACTTTTTTCAAGTCTTGTTGCCCATTACTTCTATTTTTTTTTTTTTTGGCTATGAAGTTATATTAGCATTATTTGTTAAAAGAAATATTTAAATATAAAGATTTCTCATAAAAGATAAGAAAAAATATTTCGAATTACACAATTTTTCCTTTAAAAAAAAGTTAATAAGAGATCATATTAATTCACCTTTTTTTCAAAATTAATTTTAGTTATATATAAGGAAATAAAGTAATTTAAAAAACTAAATAAATCAAGATATATATAGAGAGAGAGAGAGGTAGAAGAGGAGAGAGGAAAAATGGTGGCTATATCACTGTACAAAGGGAACCTCCACAAAGTGCCCGACGTTCCCCACCGTTGGCCGCGGCCAACCCCCAAAATCTCCCTCAAAGATTTCAAAATCCTCCTCCGCCGCCGTGACAGAGCCCTTTCCCGCCTCCGCTCCTCCAATGTCTCAAACGAGGTGGCAACTTCGAAACCTAATCCTGCTCCTCACCCTAATTCTAACCCTGATTGTGCTAGTGCTGATCAGAGATGCACAATTAATGCTGTGAATGATAATGGTGTCGTTAATCATGTAGATATTCCCTGTTCTGAGCGTGAATTGATTGTTAAGAGGGATTTGAAGGAGGGAGAAGGGCAAAAGGAGGAATTGAGAAAGGAGGGGAAGGGTCAAGATGAGAGATTGGTTGAGGGAGATGAATCTTTGAGTAAATTGAAGGAGGTGAAGAATGAGGAGAAAGGAGAGGCTCCTGTGAATCCGGTGGTTGAGGTATCATATCATTGAATTTACGATGCCTTTGTAGACTTTGTTCTTGAATTTTATATTGAGCTTGATGATTGATGGAGTATGTGTTTTTATAAGTTTTTTAGTTTCTAATCAGTAATTCTTGCAAGTTTTTGATATCTCGTTGCTTTATTTGCATCATTTTGCGTATGATTGATTGAAATTGCTTTATCATGGCATACGTAAGTTTTAAACTGTGTGTTCCTTGTGGATGGTGTTGCTTTAGTAACATAATGTAAATATGTCAGGTGGTAGATATAATTTTGCTTTTGGGTATTTATAACTTTAGTGAGCATTGGCATTCACCTTAAGGCTGCATTATTTGGGAATAGATTTTGCATTTGGATAGCGATCATGGATTTAAATGGCTTGCTTGTGGAAATGAAAATGAATTCTTGATGATTATAAAGTCTCTTAGTTACAATTTAATGCTAATTGTGGGGTGCAGCAGATTGTTTATGGGCCTTATAGAAAAAAAATTGAATGTGTGCGAAAATCAGTAATTTTGTTCAAAACTTTTGATGGTTTAGGGGGCATTGAGTACAGATTTGATCCAATCTGTGAAGCTTGTTTATTTTATGCCTTTATGTATAAATTTTGAAAGTACATGTTTAATTTCGTCTTCCAATTAAGTTTTTTTAATTCACTCCATTTAGTGTTTAGAACACATGAGGGTGATTCAATTTTTTTTTCCCTCGGTAAACTAAAATTTGGAGAAGTTGTTAGGTGCTAGAATTTATGAATGGACAAAGATCATATATACAAGGTGTTATCCCAAATCTAATTTGCCTTTAGCCATTAATCACGGAATGACTTATAGCTTGTACATTCGTTTTTCTTTTCTCTGTAGATAATCAGCACAGAAAATTCTACGAGTGATGTGGAGAAAAGAAAAAAAGAAGTCAAGGAGAAGTTGGAGATTTTGAATGAGAAAAAACATAGTTTAGTACAAGTTCTGAAACAGGTACTATATCTTATGGATATTATAAAGTATAGGATTCTGTTTTGACATTTACACTAAAAACAATATCTCTTGATTGTACTTTTTGTGTTGACAGATACTGAATGCTGAAGAACAGTTAAAGAGACCAACTAGTATGCAAGGCTTGTCTGGCCGCCCGCCTCTTCCACTACAAGTGGAGACCACAACTGATTCTGGGTCGATGACTAGAGTCAACACCCCTAGAATGGGCTCGGATGGAAATCCTTGTGGTGATATGGAGGGTCGAGAAGCTGAAGATGTTTCAAATAATAATGTACATTCGCGTAATCTTCCACGTATGAGCAGTACTTCACCCTCTTCAGACTCTCAGCAGCGGAAGCTAACCTCTAACACGGTAACCATTTGTATCCGTTAATGATATTCTACTTAATTTCTATGCTTACATGTTTTTCCATTATTGAATAACAATCTTGAAAGAGCTTTCTAATGATGTTCAATTAAATTTTTGTTCGAACGTGTGAAAATTTGGCTATAAAACAGCAACAGACCTGCTTTGCTCTATGAGGTAGTGTTTGTCCCTATATATGAAACTGTACAGAACATAATTTGCGATCCACTAGATTAGATTGAATAAGTAAGTAATGCGCTGATAAAAAGATAATGGAGCATAGGTAGCATGGATATATAGCATATTTTTCCGAACACTCTTAATGTTGTTTGGACTTTTGCATTGGAGAATCCAGTATTATTTAATGAAAGTAACTGATCTATACAAGCTAAAAGGGGAAGGGTAATATTTTTTATATAAAAATTGAAAAGAAAACTATTAAAAGTGATACGTCAAACTCGAACATAAATGACTTGCACCCACACCAAAAGCAATGGTTGAGATATGAACTGCATAGTAAGATACAGAATGACAAGGGCCTAGGTTGTTATATGTGAAACTTAAGAAGTTATGACCTTTGGATCTAAGCTCTTGGCATAACTGCATTAATTTGGTTTCATGGTGATAGGTACCTCACTCTTATCGGACCACAATGGTAGCTGTGGGTAGTCCTTCACCATTGGCACCTGCTGGGCAAGGACCCCCATCAGTTTCTTTGTCGGGAGCAAGTTATATCACCTCTTCTCCATCTCCTGCTGCATCTGGTGGCACTTCCGTCTTTAGAGATGGAAGGCTCCCAAGCCCATGGAACTAGAGGTTCTGCTTTCTGCATATTATATCGTTTACACATCACTTCTAAGTTGACTGCAAATTCAAAAAGCTCTTATACATACCTCAAAAAAAAGAAAGAAAGAGTACCTCCATGAAGCATAATCTATGTTGCCTTCATTCCTACAGACTTGCCGTTAGAAACCTGTTGAGTTTTTCATCTTGTGCAATTTTAATCTTGGATGGATTAGACTTTCATGTTTATCAACTGTGACAAGCAAATCACTGCCATGTATTCGAAGAATATGTATCATCATCTTGTACTTATATATATAACCCTTAACCGGTGCTGCTGTCTTGTGCTCCAATGCTCAAAATAACATAAAACCTTTGAATGTAAAATTCGTTGTAGGAAATCTTTGCGATTTTGCTAAGAAGAACGACATTCTACTTCTAGAATGGTTGATAGGATATATATCTACTCGTCTTACTTTTAGTTACATTCTTTCTTGAATGTGATTCCATTATGAATCATTATTTAATTCATTAGAGACAAATTTGAAGATGTAGGTAGCTATGTCCTGATAATGATAGTTAATGTATTCTTATCCCATTCCTTATGATGTAGGGACATATATTATATATATAAATATTCATTAGTATTTGCAAAAATAATGACACCCTATTACACTTGTCTTTATTAATGATGTTCCATTTTTGTGGTAGTCAAATGTCATACTTCCCATTCCTGTGATCGTTCTATCCGTGTGATTGTTTTCCCTTTATCTGTCTCTTTGTTGCTTAATAATTTCTTGTTTTCTGAATGATTCTCTCTCTATCATTGTGTTCCCTGCTCATCTCACACCATCCCTTTTTGTGTGTATGAAATCAAATTTTGAAATCTCTTGGATTACTTCATTTTGAATTGCTGGTTGTTAGAAGAGTGGTGTTTTAATCCCAGAGGTTGGTTTAACGGTGGGGCTTGAGGTGCTTTAGGGTGTATTTTCCTTAGGTTTCAAGTTCGAAAATTGCGGATGCAATCAGCAACCGTGAGTCAGTCCATACAGAATACAAAACTTTGGTTTAAAATGGGAATCCCCGCTAATGGATGGTGGGTTCTTACCTCTCCCGAATTAGTCGGATTGAATACTAGTGCATAAAAAAAAATGAAAAAAATAGAGTGGTGTTTTACATCCCTACTTTCTCGATTCGACCGTTTTGGTCTTCCGGAGAAGTGTGTCCCTGAGGACATGGATTTTGAATTTTCTATTCTCTAAATCTTTTGTGAATTCAGAGAGGGATTCAAATTTTCACGTGTATGTAATGATCTGACCGCATTTATCAGAAATTTTCATTTTTAGTATAACAATTTATTGCTACAATTATTAAAATTAAAAAAAAAAAAGATGGATTTTCAAGTTTGAATGAATTTGGTTGATGGATTATAACCGTTGAGGAATTATTATTACTATTAAGATATTATAGAGGAGTAATAGATTACTGTGGAGAAGGGACCATGATAGTCTGAATAATTTTGGAGAGAGGAAGTTTGATACTGCACACTTGTGAATTGAACAAAATAAAATGTGGTCCATTACGCAAATAATAGCAAATCATGGAATTGTAATAATATTTAAATGCAGTATGTGTTAATAATAATAGTATGATACAACTCCGATATTCAATCTATGTGTGGACTGTGAGTCAAACAATATACGTGAATTGAGTTTATTTGGAAGTTTGGGAGAGAGATGTATCACAATTGTGTGTATAGTGCACTTTTTCAAAAATAATTACTCTTCAAATTATGGAGGGTTGCTATTATATATAGGATATTCTACTTCAAAAGTTTATTAAAAATAGTAATATTACTATTTGTATTAAATTGTAATCTTTATTATTCAAAATTGATTTATAAAATTGCAGACTAAAATTTTTTATTTAAGGCGAAATTTTAAATGACAGTTTCGAATTAAAAATGTAACATTTTATTTTTCTTATTTCAATACCTGATTATGAGTACTGTTTAATTATTGGACGACAATAGCTAGATATGCAGCATTTTTTTTCACATATATATAGATATGCACGTAATTTTAATTAAATGCTGAATGTTACATTTCACATAGCAAATTCGTCGGCCATAAAATGGAGCTTCTATATATGATGTCAAAACCCTTTATTTCATAATAAAATGTCGAAATCAAAGGTTAGATTTGGACCATTTGGTGAAAACTTTTCGTTACTTTTAAAATACTAATAAAAAGTGATAATAATTATTTATAATTTTATTTCATGAATAATGTATAATATAAAATAATTTTCGTTTCTTTAATTCAACATTAAATTTTATAACTTAAAAAAGAGAAAACATCACATCTCTTAAGAGTACATTTTAATTAAGAATTGATCATTCTCACTTAACGCGAATAATGTAGTACATAATTTATTTATTTATTTATTTTTTCTTTAAATGACTATATTACCCTTCAAAGATTAATATAATTAATTTTTTTAAATTACATATCTACTAGTATAACAATATGCATATAAATGTGGGATTGGAGAAGTAATATTTTAAGAAAATTTGATAATCATTAAAAAAAAAGTAAAATCTCATCATAAGTGGTGTGGCCAACAATGAATGAATTAAAAACAAATGCAAATTAAATTAGCGGAAGGAAATTAGTAACCTAAAATCTTACTTTTACTCCATGATAAACCCCTCCAATGGTTAATTAATTAATTAAATGATAACTAACATGATTAAGAGATTAATCAAATTGGCTAACCATAGGGAGATTAACTAGGTACAACCTGTAACATCATTCAGTGGTACTTAGTCAAATTTCATTTCAAAATGCACTCACCTAAATTCACACTATTAAGCCGCTAACTTAAGTTGACCAAACCAAACACCCCCAATGGAAATCTTGCCATTAACATTAAATGCTTAATTAAATCTTGGTTTTAGAATTATTTTAATTAAATTTCCGTGTAATATTGACAAAAAGAAATATGAGTGCTGCGGAATTGGGGCCCACAACATGCAACTTAGTAACCACGTGGGCCATCCCAATTCGTGCATGATTGGAAGGTCACGCAAATTAATCAATCCCATGATTAATCCAAATATGAATCTAACACAATCAATTTATTCTTACGTAACTATCATGTTGTAATAGTATTTCACTTTATAAGACTTCCTTTAAAAAAGAAAAAAAAATGATTTGTATTAATTTGACAATAAATTAATACACGTATCATTTAAATAATGGTAGTTGGGGTAGTAGACATGTCAAAAGTGGGCCTATTTTGATGGGTTAATGACATCATTTTGCAAAATCTCACAGATCAATTTGATATATGAATACGTTGATAATTAGTTTTTTAATTGCGTAATTGATCCAACACTTAGATTTTTGAAATTATTAGTTTAACTATCAACTAGTTGAAGTGATGAGCAATACATCGTAATAATTAATAACACTTAAATTTGATTTTAAAAAAATAGTATGATGCTCATCATTTTGGAATTAAGTTGAGCTTAATAGAGTGAACTATAATGGTGCATGTTTAAGCAATTGTGGTGAAAAGTATTAACTAATTTAAATTGATGGAATTGAATTAATTGAGTTAGTGAACAAAATTGAACCAGTTAAACTAAATTTATCGAATTGAACTAAATGAAGTGATGAATGCATGAAAACATCAGCTAATACTAGTTGAAATAATTCAACCTGCATTATATCGTCTTTTGTATCTGATTATACCAAGCTTGTTGGGAGTAATTGTAAAGTTGAAAATACCTTATCCACACAATAATAATCTCATGTCTTAGGCAACATTAGTTCGAGGGTTATTAACCTTGTTTTTTTATCACCAAAACCATAATTACGAGCAATAAATTCATTAGGATTGGTCAATTTCAAGTTATGTAAGATGCATTTATTATTTTTATTTATTAAAGACTTATCCCGTTTAATCATCTCATATAATTAATTCCTTGCATTTTTTTTCCATAAATTAAATTTAGAGGTCTTTTCATAAAAACACATAATTTATTTAATGTTCTGTTTCACTTAAATCTCATAGATATTAAATGATTTTCCATATATATTACTACAAAACACTAATGAATGGTAATAGGTTGTTAGGAGAATTATACCTTAGGAAAACAGAGTATAGAGCGTTATTTATGACATGAAATTCCAGGTACTGCAGTTAATGCAGTCGGTACCACATGTTTCGCAAAATAGATCAGGTCAACATTTTGACTCCACCCCCACTTTCCCTACGCACCCCCCGCGCATTTTAGAACCATCCCCCCACCAAACAGATCTACTTACAAGACTAGTCCACATCCAAATGTACATCCTTCCCCCACCCCCCATCTGCACAAACTCTCTTCCCCTATCTCTCTCCCTCTCACACACACATACACATACACACACACACACACACAGTGGCTCTCTCTCTCACACACAGTCTACGCTATTCAAGATAATCTCTTCAACATTTATCCTTTTATAATGGCTCACCGCACCACCCACCGGCGCACCTTAGCAGCTCCAGACCCCATGGATCCCACATCAAGAAAGCCCTTCTCCGCCGCCGCGGCCAAGAACCACCGCCACCCGCCACCCCTCATCCACCCCCTCCCAGATCCAACCATCATGCCACCTTCCACCATCCAAAACATCTCCCACCGCTTCTCCAAGCTCTACACAAATAACAAGAAACTTGTGCCCAACTCCCTGAAACCCCACCCGCACCCCCAATCCGACCCGCCAAATCTCTCCCCTGTTCTCAACACATCATGCACAACCCTGACAAAATCAAGCAGCCAGCATGAGAGAAACAACGGCGGCATTAACTCTGTGGTGGAGAAATTTGTGGCCAAAAATCACTTCTTGAGCACAAGAACCAAGATGAGAGAGAAAGAGAAAGATGATGCCAATAAACCACCTTCCAAAAAAGATCCCAAAAGCCCATCTTTTGAGGACTTTGATGTGAAGAAAGCATCACATTTGATGCCAAAAGAAGCAGAGGAGGTGGATGGGGATGGGTTTCAAGAAGGGTTTGAGACAAAGGGGAGGAATTCTCTCTCATCAGTCCCTCCAACCATGGTCAATGGAGGTAGAAGGAAATCATTCTGCAACTCACAAGTTGAGTTAGCTGATTTCTTCTCCTGTAGTGGTGTGAAAGTGGTGGCTGTAGATATGCCACCATTCATGCAAATTCATGCTGTGGATTGTGCAAGAAAAACCCATGATAGCCTTGAAAAGTTCACCTCCAAGACTCTGGCTTTCACACTCAAAAAGGTAATTAAACCATCATAATTGTCATTTTTTCTCTTAATTAACTATGTGGGCTGTCATTAAACACCCTTTTCTTTAATGGGTTCTCCCTAATTTTCCTTTTCAATAAATAAAAATAAAATCTTGATTAGATAGTTATGAGCTCTTGCTTTTTGCAGGAGTTTGATGGGGCATATGGACCTGCTTGGCACTGTATTGTAGGGACAAGTTTTGGGTCATTTGTTACACACTCAGTTGGTGGATTTATGTATTTCTCCATGGATCAAAAGCTATACATTCTTCTCTTTAAGACAACTGTACAAAGAGCTGAATGAAGAAAACAAAAAAAAAACCAGTTTCCATTATACCAATTAATCACTGAGAAGAAGAACTACTTCTTGTGGTGATTATTTTTAATTTTTAGCATAGAAAAAGATTTTGGAAACAGATTTGGTTAGTGTATGTACATCATTGTTGTTGGCAAGGAGGTTAATTGAAAGTTGGGGGAATTGAGGATGTAATAAGAGTTAAAGATGGATCACATGATGATGTATGATGTGTCTTGTTATAGATTCTTTCAATTGCCCTTTTATTTGTTGGTTTCAGTAATTTATTGGAAATACAAAGAATTGATGGTGTGTGTCAGTTTCATAGAGAGACTATTTGACTGTCACTTTATAAATTTGCCTTTCAGCCTCTTTTGAGTGTTGAAGTGGTTTTCTTTTATCTTTACTTGGCTTTTAGTGTAATTAATGGTATGTAATGGAACTCATGTTTATCCTTATTTGATTGTTTCCTCAATTTATTTTTATATCAATTTTAAGTTATTTACATGAAACATGAAGATCTTTAAAGAATAATGAATGGATGTATGAAATGACTGATGTTTTAATTATACATACTCGCTAGACACTAGGATATATTGACTTTTTTTATATAATATTATATTTGAATGAGCATGATATATAAAAATAATAATAATTGAGGACAGTTAAAATTAGGCTAATTTATTAATACTTGTTCCAAAATTTTTTTAATGATATATGGCTGTTATGAATATTGTTAACGAAATAAGTAGAGGCGCCACTAGTCTATCCACGTGTCAGCAACATAACATCAAAACAATAATTAAATACTAATTAATTGTTAATTTTAGTTCAATTAAATTAAATTAATGTAATGATCTTAATTTAAAAATTAATGTTGTAAATATTTGATAATTTAGAATGAGTGTGTGTTCGAGTATACAAGATATTAAAGGGTATAATATTTTGTTTTAAAATGTATTTACTCATTCTGTTAAGTTAAATTTCACATTTTCTGTTTTCATTCATCCCTTATTAAATTTCACCACTAAAAAAAATAAATATTATATCAATTATCAACCTTAAATTACATTTTAATTACAAATCTAATACTCTCTAACACACATAATATATTTTATAATTTATTTATTATTTAAAAGGTAAGTTGAAATATACTTGACATTTAACTGAAAAGTTTAAAAAAAAATAGCAGAGTATGAGTTTTTATATTAAAACCCTAAACACGACGCTTAGTTTTATTTAGACTTATAAACCCTAAAACTCTGAACCTAAAAATATTCCCTCCGTCTCAATTTATTATGTGTCAATAGTGTAGACACAAAAAAAAATTTTAATTTTTTTTTATCAATTTTATTGACTTTTAAAAGGTAATGTATTATTTTTATACAATAAATAAATTATAAAATATGTTATGTGTATTAGGTAAAAGTGTTAAATTTATAATTAAAATATAACTTTAAGATTGAGAATTGATATAAAATTTCTTTTTTTTGAATGGTGAAATTTAATATAGACGAAAACATAAAATGTGAAATTAAACTTAGAACATAATGAGTAAATACATTTTAAAATAAAATATTATACCCTTTAACATATTGTGCACTAAAACACAAATTCACTCTAAATCCTCAAATAATTATAGCATTAATTTTAAATTAAAATCAATACACTAATTTAATTTAATTTAATTTAATTTACTATAATTAAGTAATTAATATTTGATTATTGTTTTAATGCGTGGATAGAGGCGCCACCGACAGTGGCGCTTCTGCTTATTTGATTAACAACTCCCATTAACAACCATATATCATTAAAAAAATTTGAAACAACAATATATTAATAAATTAGCCTTAAAATTAAGTGGTGAGAGTATGTTTTGCGGTAGATGCAAAATATATGCATCCAAATAACTACTATTGGTTTCTAATAAAATATGCATTCATTAAAAAAAATTAAGAAATTTTAACTCCATTTCCACATTATGGATATATGATCACAAACCTTGATGATTAAATATTTGAAAAATGGTACTAATGATCTAAAATATGATGTGAGATAAATTTTTTTTTTGAAAAATGGTACTAATGAACTAAAATATGATGTGAGATAAAAAAAAATAATGATGAAAAGGAAAAGGAAATGAATATAGATTTTGGTAATGTGAGGTTCTTTTCATCAAGTGGCCAAACAAACATTTTTTCCCTTTCTTCTTAATGAAAAAAAAAATCATCACTCATTAGAAGAAAATAACTATTTCCCACTTTATTGAAACAAATGAAAAAATATTTCATGGGAAATTAGACTAATTTGGCTTTGCTCGTATGATTGAAGACAAAAGCAATACTTTTTGTCAGCAGTTCTAAATGTTGTAGCTTCAACTCATGACATATGGGGACCAAAAATAATGCAAACAATCCTCATATTTGAAAAATATATAAAAAACAAATGGAGTATAATATTATTTGAGATTTTTTTTAATGAATTCTAACCATGATCATGTTAAGTTCAATTAAATTTATACAAATGGGTTTGCTTTTTCGGAAGTTTCATAGTAACTATAATGTGTGAATTCTTAAAATTTGTGAATTATAAGAGAAAGTAAACAATTCATTATTAAATTCCTTATTGTTCTAAAAAAAATCATTATTTATCTTAAATAAAATAAATAATACTCCTTGTTAAAAAAATAAAAATTCACACGAATTGAATTGTTAGTGACGATCACTATTTAAATGATGTTAAAAACTTTAATCAAAGCCCAAATATGAGCCCTTCTCAATTTGATACTTTTAGAAAAGCCCATTTAGTTAGGCCCAGGTACGAAACTGATTGTGCTTCATTAAGAATCCAACCATTTATTTTGGGCTTTTAGGGTCATAATTTATCTTAAAATTGCAATGTTAATGTGGATCTTTAAATACATCAAGTAACCCATCCAAAAAATAAAAGTTTATAATAATAATAATAGCAGTATTTTTTTTTTTTAAAAAAAAAAAGAAGACTTGATGTATTAAATTGCACAGTGAAAATTATTAGTTTTTAAAATAGTTTTTTTTTTTGGCTTTATTGAAATTAATCAAATTTAATCCTCCGATGTACTTTTTAATCAAGTTAACAAATTTTAATGGAATCTAATTATTTTTAAGTATTTCACTATCGTGATTTTAAATGCTGTTGACTAAATATAAGTTTCATAGAGTGGATCATCATTTTTTGTAAAAGATGATTTTTTTTTTTTTTAAATCTTACTTCCTCTCTGTTATTCATCCATTTTTTCACATAAACTAAAGGCTGTAATTTGTATGTATAGTTTTTAGTATTTTTTTGATGGATAAAACTTGAGTTTTCCACACACATCGTGTATCCATATTAAAGGTCCCAAAAAATTGTACACTTTCATTCAAAAAATTGTATAATTAAATGGTCTTTTGTTGAATATAAGTAAGAACCATATAAATTAAAAGTGTAAATCTTTTAAAATAAAATATTATACTGTTGAACAATTTTTACACACAAGAGACAACTCTTCTTTTATCCTTATCTTAAAAAATAAATTTAATGAATAGTATAGTGAATAATATTTTAAAATTTTAAGGAGCATTTTGTTTTATTTTTAAATTTCCACTTGCGAAATGGGATATATAATCTTTAACAATAAGCTTCTTTTTTTTAAAAAAAATCATAAATCACGGAAGGGATTAAGGGGACTATACTATTTATCCAGGACAAAATGGACATATTGAATTAGAGCCGTCAAAATGGGCTGGGCCCGTCGGGCCGAACCGCACCCGCCTATATAATTGGTGAATTGGCCCGAGTATTTCTAGCCCGCAACCCGTTTAGGCTTGCCCGCCTAAGCCCGCCATAGCCCGCGATCAGCCTTTGAATGGGTTGGGGCGAACATTTTTTAGCCCGCAACCCGCCTAGGCCCGCCCACCTAAGCCCGTCAAGTGCGCGGGTTGAGACAGGTTTTGGCCCATCTCGCTCCACTGGCCCGTTTTGACAGCTCTATATTGAATCATTTCTTCATCATACCCAATAGATCTCACAAGAATCATGATTAGTTCACTAGCATCTTTCCATGGCAGATGAGTACGCTTTCAAATTAAATATATTTCATTTAATAATTGTATTCTACTTTTAAAACATGTAGCCTAGCTCACCTGACCATTCGACTCCTCATTTAGGTGAGTAACCCAGGTTCGTGCGGTACTTGGTGAACTAACTACTAACTATACTAATAACTAACTTTGTCCGATAAAAAAAAATATATATATTCTTCTTTTAATTAATAAAAACTTTGAACAATCTCATGCCTATAATAAATAGTGAAAGTAGAGTTCTTTCAAAAAGTGATTATCTTGTGAAAAATTAGGATAATGTGAAATGATACATGTCTTATAGACCATGATGGACATTTTGGAAATCAACATATTAATTAATTCAAATCATTTTTCTACTTTCTTGATTATAGTCTTCCAAAATCCATCTTTTGTAAGGGAGATCAAAAGAAGGGGGGAGAGGAAAAGAAAAGGGAATTTGGGCATGATTAGATTTCCACACACTACCAATCAAACCTTGACATTTCTCAAGATGAAAAAAAATCCACTCACCATCAATTCTTTCTTCTAGTGTTTGTCTACCACATATCATATTCTCACTTGCCATTTTGATGTAACAATGAAAGTACTTTTGTGTGGGCACAATCATATTTCTTGTGTCCTTAAATGGATGTAATGTGTCAAATATGATGGGGAGATAATGAGAATAGAATAGTCACAAAAACCCTATACCAAACCCTACCTTTAGGACATGTGCCAAATACCCAACAAAGCACAAAACCTAAAAACAAGGCCTTGGTCCCTCTCACTCTTACCCCATCACACAATGCAATGGGGTTGAACCACTTGATGTAAGAGAGTAATTATTTAGACATGGCAATATGAGATGATGAAAATAAACCAATTGAAAAGTGTTAATAAAACACGCCCCATTGTTGAAAGTAACTACATTTGTGCTTGCGATTAAGATAGGGTGGTTCCACTAATTTCAAAGAGTCAGATATCTTGTGTACCCGATTGTATGAAGCTAATTTCCGTATACCTAATTTGTATTAATTTATTCTGTAATATATATATATATATATATATTTCTTATAAATGCATTGATTTTTTTTTATATTTAGTTATTCATAAAAAAAAAGTAACACAAAATTCTATAGCAAACTGTATAATTTTTTTGTTTATTAGTGTATATATTTTGGATGTGAGTGTACGGACTAGCGTCCTAACACAATATACTTTGCCAATTTCAAATGAGTAATTAAGTTTCAATAGTTTTGCTATTTATAAGGAGAAACTCTTATAATAGTTTTAACTTTATATTATTAATTTCAAATGATTGCTTTAATTATTAATTTTCGTTTAGAATTGTTTGATTTACAAAATAAACCTCATATTCCAAAATCTCAGACCAACCTAGCTTGAAAAGTTTAATCTAACAACATCAAAAGATTCAATAATCAGTAAGATATCTTGCACAAATCTAAAGGTAGGGATGGTAATTAAAAGATCATATATAGATTATTCTATAAATTATTAAGTGATGAGTTTTATTCCAAATTTTGTATTTATTGTGATAAAGAATGAGAATGTTTAGAAGGAGTGAAGTTTGGAGAATGATAATAGAAGTGCCATATTTTGCATCATTGATGGTTGTCTTTATTTGATTACTACAAATGTTTGATTAGAAGTATGATGTGTGAGGCAAAGTTAGGCACCGTGTAAAAAAGGTATTATGACAAGAGAGTATTTATGGGTGCTATTAATGAGTATTAGGTTTGCATAA
This sequence comes from Pogostemon cablin, assembly GCA_023678885.1. NCBI lineage: Eukaryota > Viridiplantae > Streptophyta > Magnoliopsida > Lamiales > Lamiaceae > Pogostemon > Pogostemon cablin. Next base: position 4,456,875 of record CM042960.1, on the reverse strand, counting down.
TTATTAATAATTCTCGATTACTAATTATTACTATTTCCTTAATTTTAGTCATATATATTTTCCCTTTATTACCCTTAATACTTACTCCATTTCAAAATAATTTGTACCCACTCAGTAAGTAGCTTCAAGAAAAGTTTGTTTTCCATGGATTTTATTGAGTTTGAGGTAATATAATCGATAATAAATAAATTATAAAGAATTTCATATGTTTTACGTTATAGTATTACAATAAAAAGTGTAAAAAAAAACTTCAAAGAAAAGGAAGTATTATGGATTTAAATATTACTTATATTTAAATCATCTAACAATTCTATTCGCATTATATACCTCTCATATATATATATAAATTTATAATATATTATCTTATGAAATAATAAAATAATACAATTACCCACCACACATAAAATAATAATACTCCTTAATTCACGTGCAAAAAAACAAATGGGGATCTTTGCCCGGGATGGATGGAGTATTTTTTTGTAAATATTTTATAAAATGAATAAAACTAAAATAATAATAAATTTTTATTGATTCAAAGCTTGAAAAATGAATAAAATGTTAATTTAGAGGTCTGAATTGTTTTTTTATCAATTAGCTAGGGGTCTGAATTATACAAAACTATTAATTTAAAGGCTAAATTCAGACCTTGAATTGATAAAACAGTAAACTATATTTTAGACTTTGAACAGATAAAATTGTATAACTCAAGACCCTAATCAATTAAAAAAAATAATTCAGATTCTAAATTAATAGTTTACCCCTTTTTTCTTTTGTCTAAAATTGAGAATATTTATATATTTAAAGACGATGAAAAGAAATAAAATTGAAAAGGTTAAAAATTAAAGAAGTGAATTGAATTTAACCTAATATCAATTCTTGTAAATTTCGCAGTGGATCTTGTAAATTTCCACTGGCGCATCCAACCAAATTAAAATCCCAAGTTGCTAAAATGTGCATACTGAGTCAATAAGACCACAGTTGCTAAAATGCGCAGACCATGTCAATATTAGATGTATTATTTTTATTATTATCTAAGGGTATTTTAGTCTATTTACTTTTCATTGTAATCCCTAATTGTATATATTCTTTATTGTATTCTATTTCATTATGTAAGTCAATAAGAAATTCTTAGTTCCTTTTTTCTCTATGTTCGCGATTTCGTTTACTGTCTGACAAACTCTCTATGCTTATCGCTGTAGCATCGTGAGTTTGAGGGGGGATATTAGCTGTATTATTTTTATTATTATCTAAGGGTATTTTAGTCTATTTACTTTTCATTGTAAGCCCTAATTGTATATATTATTTATTGTATTCTATTTCATTATGTAAATCAATAAGAAATCTCTAGTTCCTTTTTTCTCTGTTATCAGTCAATATTTATGGAGATGTATTGGTAGCAACCATGACACTGTATAAACTATTTAATTAATAGTTGAAAACACCGTTACTCCATTTCCTAAAATTTAACAATATACACGAGTATACTCCAAATATATCATGAATCATAAGTTTATTATATGACATGAACCACAATTATAAAACTATTTAAAATTTAAATTTCCTAAGAGCTCGTTTGGTTGGGATTTAAGAACTCCATTATCTAAAATTGATTCTAATTATTAAGGGTGGAATTTTGGAATCATAGAAAATGAAAATGGAAATTATAGATAATTCAAGAGTTCGACATGGAATAAAGAACATCGTTATTTTGTTATAAATATAATTAAAGTGGGGTATGTTTAGTAATTTTGGGTACATTTAGTAATGTATTTATAAATACTCCCTACGTTCCCTTGAAAGATATTCATTTACTTTTTACACGTGGATTAAGGAGTATAATAATTTAATGTATATTAAGGTGAGAGAAATAATAGTTTAATGTGTAGTGGGTAGTTGTATTAGTGTTGAGTGTGGGGCCATGTGTAGTGGTTGTGGGTCACATCAATCCAAAAAACGAAATAGATACTTTGTAATGGGAGGGACCAAAATGGAAAAATGAATACGTATCAAATGGACGAATGGAGTATATTATTACATAAGGTTGTATTTGGATTGAGTCATTTCAAATTCAATGGATTTGAAAATGAGTGGATTTTAAATTTTTTGGATTTTAAATCAATTCATTTGAATTTCACTGTTTGGATAATTTATGGATCTTTGGAAGGATTTCAAATCCATGATTCAAAAATTATTTTTAAAATAGAATTTTATATATGATAAATAAAAATAATAAAATTTTATTATATTAAATATTAAAATCTAAAATTTTATTAAAAATAATTTTTTTGGGAGAGAACTCTACCACCCAACTTACCCCCTACCCACTCCCTCCACCCCCACCCAAAATTTTTTTTTATAAAATTTTAAATTTTTAATATTTGAATAATAAAAATATTACCATCCAACTCTACCCCCTACACACCCCCCTCACCCACCAACACTCCTCAGCCCCAAAAAAAATTTATATAAAACTTTACTTTTTAATATTTAAATAATAAAAATATTACTGCACAATCCTACCACTCTATCTATCCACCCACACCCCCACCCACCTCCACCCACCAATTTTTTTTTTTTAAAAAAATTAATTTTAATATTTAAAAAATAAAATCTAAAATTTTATTTTTAAATTTTTGTGATGGAGGGGTGGAGTGGGGGTATGGAGGGGATAGGTTGGGTGGGTTGGGTTTGAGTGGTAATAATTTTATTATTTAAATATTAAAATCTAAAATTTTATTAAAAAAAATTTTTTTTGGGGGGTTGGTGGTGGGTTGGTGGGTTAGGGGGTAGGGCTGAGTGGTAATATTTTTATTATTTAAATATTCAAATCTAAAATTTTATTAAAAAAATTGACTTGGGGGTGGTGTTGGTGGGGGAGTGAGTTAGGAAGTAGGGTTTGGTGGAAATATTTTTATTATTTAAATATTCAAATCTAAAAATTTATAAAAAAAAAATTGGCTTGGGGGTGGTGTTGGTGGGGGAGGGTGAGTTGGGTTAGGGGATAGGGTTAGGTGATAATATTTTTATTATTCAAATATTAAAAATTTATAATTTTATAAAAAAAATTTGGGGTGAGAGTGGGGGTGGGGGAGGGGGGTGGGTAGGGGTAGGCTGGAGGATAGAGTTTGAAATAAAAAAAAATATATATATATATTATATTAATTTATTAATTTTTTATATTATTTTTATATATTAATATTAATATCAATTATACATAACAACGGAAGGATTTTAAATGACACGGTTTGAGTAAAGATTTGAAATTCATTAAAAAACAACTAAAATTTTCAAAATCAAATCCATGGTTTAAAATACATTTATTTAAAATTTTGAATTTATAAATCAATTGATTTCAAGTAGCATCCAAACATGATGGATTTGATGGAATAATTTATACACAGCCTGAGAGTATTTAAGTCATATTAATTAAAATATTTTATTTTAAATTATTTTTGGAATATATTTAGTAAATTCGGGGTTCAAATAGTGCCCTTAATAATTATTATGTAAAAAAAAATTAATGTAAATTAAGAAATATTTTAACAGGTAATACGTAAATTTTTGTTGAACTCTTTTAGACAAAAATAAAAAATGAACCGTTACATACTGTTAAATGGAGTAAAAATTTACCAAAAACTGCCTAAAGTTAAAAGGTAAAAGTGGAAATAATGAAAATGAAAGGGTAACTCTCCCGGGGTCACTGCTAAAATACGCCCGAGGCGTATAGTAATGTCCCTTCTCTATCTCCTTCCTCTACCTCACATCACCACCCCACCCTCCTCTCTCTCTCTCTCTCTCTCTCTCTCTCTCTCTATTCCATCACTTCACTTTGATTCTCAGTAGCCATTACTATATTCTTTATATATTAACCCCATCCCTCCACGCCCACTGCTCGCAACTTTCTACATTATTCATCCCACAATTTATCATACAACTGCTTCCTCAATTTGCTTCTTTTTATGGTGGGGTCGACAGAAATCACAAATGGATCCACCCTTGGTAAATGAGGTCTCATTTACTGCTGCTGCTAACCCTTCTTCCTACAGTTTGGCGGGCCTTTTGTCATTTCCAGCCGGCGGCGTGCTGGGGCTGAGAATGGGGAGCTTAGGCGGAGATGGGTCGCTCGAGGAATCCACAGTCACGGAGCAGAGCGGCAGCGGAAATGGCGGCGCCAAGAGGAAAAGGGATGTTCGGAGTTCATTCGAAGATAGCTCTTCCAAGCTTGTTTCCACCTGTAATGCTATTCAAGATGTGGTAATTTTATCATTTCTGTTCGATTTTCTGCTCTTCCTTCTTCCTTGTGCATTTATTTAGCTTAATTTTGTGTTGAATTTCTTTGTTGTTTGAGTTTATTTTGGGGGAGTTTTTTGCATTAGAAGCAGGGGTTTGCTTCTCTCTCTCTCTCTCTCTCTCTCTCTCTCTCTCTTAATCACTTTCAGTTTTTCTAGTTAGAGAGTAAGAATTTGCTATGATTACATCTAATCTTTACAGAGGTCAAGTAATTTGATAATTGAATTGGATTCCATGGATCTTTTCATTTTATTCTCATTTTATTCTTGTGTACTTTTCATTGATGGTTGTGTTTACTGATCCTTTTAATTAGTTGATAAAGATTTATGGAATATCATTCATTTTGTGACAGAATGAGTCGAACACCAAACGAACAAAAGTATCCGAATATACTGATCAAAACTGTAGATCAAAGACAGAAGTAGAAGCAAATTCAGGGACCAGCGTCAAACCAGTGGAGGAGAAATCGAAACCTGCACCGCCTAAAGACTACATTCATGTTAGAGCAAGAAGGGGTCAAGCTACTGATAGTCACAGTTTAGCTGAAAGAGTAATCTTGCTACTCTGGTTTTAAGATCTGAGCACAAGTTTATGAGTGGTTTCTGATTGTTCTTTGTTCGTTGCAGGCGCGCAGAGAAAAGATCAGTGAGAGGATGAAAATTCTGCAGGACTTGGTCCCCGGATGTAACAAGGTCTTAGCTCTCTGCCCTCCTCTTGGATTCAACGCGCGCTATTGGATGCTGTTGATTGTGTGTGTTTATGGTAGTATTGGTGGGTTACTCTAGGAGTATGTAACCTGCTGTTAAATCATGGTTCCCTGATTAGTTTATGTGATCGTTGGATGGTTTTGGATCTTAGATAACACAGTTGATGAATCAGGTGTTTCGTTTCATTTCTTCAGGTTATTGGAAAGGCTCTTGTTCTTGATGAGATAATTAATTATATCCAGTCACTGCAGCGCCAAGTCGAGGTAGCTTTTCTTGCATTTTTCTTATAGTTACCTTGTTTCATCGTGCTTGGCTTTAACTCGGGTTTTTCTGATTGCTTGATCCAGTTTTTGTCGATGAAGCTTGAAGCAGTTAACTCGAGGATGAACCCCACAATAGATGGCTTTCCTTCCAAAGACGTATGTCCTATATCATAAGAAAGTCCTTTTTCTTTTTCACCTCATTCCTTTGCACCCGAAAGATTGTTGATGTAGTCATTGCATTTTAAAACTGATTTTTTAGTATAATTGGATTAACCTAGAGCAAATCCAACTGATATAGGATTAATTTTATAGCGTCTGACGTACAAGTGCTAGCAAATTTCACTTCCATTAAATTCTTTATTTGTTATATCGAAATGATGAATTTCATAAACTAAACATACAATGAAGACAAATTATTAGACTCAAAAAGATGAGACCTATAGGCAGTCGATGTAGATCTGTGCTTCTGTGCAATCTTCGCATCTTATACTCATAAATTATGAATGCAATTATCATTGGCTATAAGAGTTCAAGAAATTCCTAAATTTTCCTACTCTGTGACTTTATTAAATATAAGTCAATTTGTTAGGAGCATAATGCAAAAGTTTTAAATGAGGTCATGTCAACTGCATTGCATGGGCGTTATGTGAAGATTGCCTCCTAAAAACTTTGATAAACCACTTGAATAGAAGTTTGACTTGACTCATTTGTGCAAAGTTTAGATATTGAAATTTTGGTTCATTGCCTCATTTATGCTGTATTTACATATTTCAACTGTTGAACCCACTGCGTCGAAACTTATCTTCATTCAATCTATCATGATGTCCTTTAAGTTGTACCCTATTTTGCTGATACTTGTTTAGACATGAATATTGCCCTGGCTTAAATACAACACCCTTAGTCGTCTGCTGTCGAATGTGATAGAGGCACTATCCGGACACACTTTTATACTGTGAAAACTGTTCTTATTGCTATATCTGCACTAAAATCTACACTAGGGGGCAATCATTTGTGGTGATGAATTGGTGCACAAGGATGTGATAACTATTTGACATTATCTACTTTTGAATGAATTCCCATCAATTTTCACATCTTTCATTCTACACACGTGAAATTCGAAATCAATATGTTTTAATTCACTTTTTGTTGCTTCTGTCATACTCAAGCCTTTAAAAAACCCCACCCCCCTTCCTCGTCCCGTTTCTATTGCTCTTATTACAACTTGAATATGCTGCCTTGAAATGTTACTTGCAGCTAGCAGCGCCATCATTCGACGCCAATGGAATGATGTACGGGTCAAACACAACCGGAGAATTTGGTAGAGGGTCACAAGCAGAGTGGCTTCACATGCAGGTTGGAAGTGGCTACGAAAGAGAAACGTGATAGGGAACCTAGCGACCCTTGAATCGAGCCAGCATTAGAGCGTCTCTCGATTCGATTTACCAGCTTCTATTTAATCAAAGTAACTTCATTTAGGTTCTGTTTTCATGGAGTTGCCCCTCCCATGTGCAAGAATAGTTATCAGCTTGTAATCACTCTATGTTAGCTAACTTAAATTTACTTATCTGTAAGAATGTCAAACTTGTAACTTGTGTCCTTTTATATGTAAATTAAACACCTACTTTCTTACATTGTGATCTAATTATAACTCAAAACACATACATTTTACATTCTTCTACAGACTGAAAGGTGGATTTTCATGAGCACCCACTGGCCTTATCTTGTTTCTCAAACAACACAGAAATCTTGCAATGGGATCAAGATTAAGAGAGGTCACTCTATTAGTCAACCAAATATAATCATTCTATATTACAACCCTGTCCTCTTCTATACACCATAGAGAACCATTTCATAGTTGTGAGGAGGGAAGGGGTGGGAGTGATAAACATTCGACAAAATCGTTCGAGAACCTCATTGTTTACGAGCACGGTCACGCCAGGAGCCTTTCTGCATAGTTAGAACCTGCAGAGAGATGACAATTTTATGCACAGAGCAGAGTACCTCTTTCCATAATCCTCTCATATGTGATGTGTTTTGTGTATTACCTGATCACTAAGGAGAGTTGAGATGGGAGCACTTTCTACGCCCTCGGTTTTGTGAATTTTCTCTACTACTGCATCATCTGTTTCTATGGGTGCAGGATATGATGAAGGGGCTCCAAACATAGCTTCATCATGAGCACCTTTCATATCTTCCTCTTTTCTCGCCTTTCAAAGTAGAAGCAACATATACAAATTAAAATCTGCAGACGTTAAAATTGTATGATCAAGCGAAACATGGATTACCTCAACTGCAGAGAAACGAAAGCTTTGTCCTATGTTCTTTACCAACTCCAAATCATCCTCAGCAGCTGCAAATAACCAACAGGTAACAAGCACTACCGTCATGCTGTGAAACAAAGGATCGTGGCATATGTATTACATGGTCTAAATATATTCTATTTCCTTCACCGAATACATGTATTAGTTAGCACAATTGTAAGCTTAATGTAGTCAATAATTCAATGAAAACTCAACGTCAACTCATCAAGAGGAAAAAAGCGTTGGGCTCCAAGTGAAACTTAACTCTTTCAAGCCACAGCCAAAAAGCAAAAAGGGGAAACAATATAACCTTCAATTTCATCCCCGTCATCGAGAGGTGCGTCCTTGTTGAATTCAAAGCGCTCCCATCCCGAGCCTTTACCAAGTGCTTCATCATTTTCAGCTGCAACACAGTGCTTTCATCTTTATCAAATCAAAAAATACATATATATAAATATTGAAGGAATAACATGAAAAGTATCATAGGTTACATAGAGCAAGACATGGAAATGAAGGTCAAGGCTATCAAAAAATAAAGCATTAGAAAGAGAACATTAACAAATAAGGGACAAATTCACTGTAATGCTTGAACCCTCACAAATGTACAGTATTTTGAGAAGAGTTGCTACATCCTGCTAAGAACTCATTTCGGATCCTAAGAGATATCACAAAATTCTACTCTCAAATTCCCAGATGAGCACTGCTCTTGAAGATTCATTAGATAATAAATGAACACCTAAAAGTTACTCATACAATTTTAGTAAATGAAACCAAGTCAGTGCATTTTAAGTGAGCATCAACAATTCATTCTCATCAATGTCCAGACTTCAGAAGATAGATTTCAGAATATGCATGGTAGTTACAACAGTTTGCACAATCAAAGAATGAACAAAAAATTCATAATGTTTATAATCAGTTAATGGCTCATTTCAAATCCATTCTATCAAACACCGCCAGTAGATTAGCTATTATTGTGCATTTCAAATCCATTCGCAAACCCATTAACCTGAAAACAAGCTAAGATAATTAGACCCTGGGTATAGAACATTTCACAACATCTTCTCAATTGTTAAAGAGTAACTATATTGGCCAGGTCAAACATTATAAGAACGTCTAGCAGTTTAATAAACAAAATTCTACTCTAGGTCATACAAGCAAGTTTTATCTTCAACGCTGTTATTCATACCAGAGATGAGTCAAATATGCCACTAGCCTGGCAATTCATTGAGCTTTTTCTGTTTAACTTCATTTTATTTTATGCGCTCATTTTCCACAACGTTATTCTTTTAATTGGGCATTCAACAGGTACCACAGGTCCACAACAATCACTCCAACAATGTCCCAGCTGATCAACACAAAATAAAAGCATCCCCAAGACTTCAACTTTCTTTCTACAATACCAAACAAAACTTCCAAAATATCATCAGAATCACCATAATACACATTCTCAGGGACTGCTCTGAAGGAATATAACTCCACCATAACTTGTTATGTTATTTATCCAAGCTCTCAAAAAATTACAATACTACCTCAAAAGAAAAATGTAATATTTGTAAAGCCTCATAAATGAAGTAATATCAAATAAACATAAAAAGGAATTGAATGAGGCTATGTTACCTGTTTTTGAAAGCTGAAGCTTCATCTTGGCTTTGACTCTTTCAGCTGGTGTCTATTAGAATAAAAACCGAATGATCACTAGATTTCATTATGCTTAACACCTCGGGTAATTAACTTGAAGATAATTTCAAATCTTTTAAATTTACTTTATAGAAAAATTATTTTTCAGATTTATGATTTAGACAACGTCAAGTCAAGCTAGATGAATGGAATCACAATTACTCATGGAGTCTTCATTAAAATTTATACAGTTCGACTGGGAAGCAGTGGCTGAAAAAAAATATCTTGGCTAACAGCTTTGAAAACACATTCTTGAATCTTCAAACCAATGTCAAAAATACATTCTTGGCACATATATAGTTGTCCAATTGCACCATATAGCACATCCAAAGACATTAAAGCCAAATGATGTCAAGGAAAATCAAATGCAGCTTGTAAAAATAATCTGGACTATGAACTTACCACAATATAGATGGTCCACAATCTAATCAATATCTGCATTGTACGTATTTGCAAAATAGACAGCAGGAATCACACTTAACAATTCCATACAACCCAAAAGAAATCTTGCTGTTTTAATACATAATAATATAATTCTTTTAACAGCAAATAATCAATGGAGAATGTAATATGCAAAAATAGAAAAATGATCACAAACCCATCATAACATGCAAAATTCTTTGTACAAAGGCTAATAAACGTTGTATTTACACGGCATAAGTTAACACAGTCCAAGCAGACAGTTCAAAATCTAATAAAGCTAAATTTCTTGATGAAGTGAAACGAATGAACACATTTGTCTGCCAAAGCCCCAAAAATGAACTCACCATATCTTCATAACCATGAATCAAATTAGCAAAATCATTGCCACCACGGCCTGGCGCCTCCCGGGGCTTCCTACTCTTCTCTGAGACCCGTCGTTCCGGCGACATTTTCCTTTCACTCGTATCTCTATTCTTTTCAGTGCTCCGACTCTTACGCCTGTGCTCATCCTCTCGACTCCTCCTCCTAAATCGCCTATCACGGCTGCGGCTCCGACGCCTAGAATGCCGCCTTGAATGTCTATCTCGGCTTGGACTAGGGCTTCCACTCCTTCGACTTGAATCTCTTCTAAGGCTACGGCTAGGGCCAGGGCTTCGAATTTTGTCTTTAGGCTTTCTGGTCAGCTTGTTGTGAATGGATTGCAACTGAGCTTCCTTTTCAAATTGGGAAGTTTGGGAGGGACTTGATGCTTTCACAAAGCTGCTGAGGAAAGATGAGGTGAATGGCAGCGCGGAGCCCCTAGGTGGAACGGCGTCTTTAGTGGAAGAATCATTAGAGAAAAAGCCAAGACCTTGCTTGAATCGGGCGGCGCCACCACCTCTCCGGGTGAGGTCGTCGTAATAGGCGGCGAGCTTCTCATCCTCCATTAGCGGATACTGTGTAAGTAAGAGTAAATTACCAGAATAGCCAAACTGTATGATTTTTGTTGGCGATTAATTGATTCAAAATATCAACTCCAATTTACACGCATTAGTTATCACAAAACCAATTTAGTTTTATAATTTTGCTTATAAGTGAGTATTCATTTTCCGTTTCATTGAAGATAAAAAAATTTATTTTAGTATAATCGGTTCTATAGGGTAAAAAATATCTACTCCCTCCGTTCCACACAAGGATTCTTTTTTTTCATTTTGGGCCTCTCACCCAAGAGTCTCATTTCATTTTTTACATATATGGACCCGCTCACATTTGCTAATACAATTAAAATATGGGGTCCACACCCCACTAATACAATTATCTACTATACATTAAATAATAATACTCTTTAATTCACGTCCAAGGAACCAACACTATCATGTGGGACGGATTGAATATTTCATTAGACAATGCTAAAATCACCGGATACTTAAATCATTGGAAAATGAGTGATTGTTGCGTGACATAAAAATCTAAGTAAATGGGACATTTTATCCTATATGACAATGAAAGTCTAAGCAAATGAGATATTTTATCCTATTTCAGAATTTGTGGTAATGAATTGAATTTTTATCGACAAATAATGAATCTAATCAAAGTTATGGGTTTTAATTAATTTTTATCATTTCAATCAAGTCATGCTAATAATTTCAACCTTTATATTAACTTGTTTTTTTATTAAGTAGTAATAGTAATTAATAATAATCATTAAACTATTATAAACATAATAATTTGAACATTTATTAACATATGACAATAATTTAATAATTAAAATAAGAGATGCATAGAACAATCCTAATATTAGGGGCATTTAACCTCCCCTAAAAGGGTTAGGGAAGAAAATGAAAATACTGATAAATTATCCTAAACAAAATTTTCCCACAGTCCCTTTCAAATTGATTCTTTTCTTTTAGTACGCTGATTAATAAGTATTAATAGTGGGGGTAATTATATTAGTAAGAGTGTGAAGCTCATATTTTAATTACATTGGTATATGTACGTAGGTTACATGTGAGTAAAACAAAAAAAACTATTTAGATGAGATACTTAAAATAAAAATTTTAAGGGTTACGAACATAGTAGTGTTTTCATATCTCTACTTGGTGAAAATTTTGTAATTGATATTACCAGTATTATGAATTATGAAACACATTGATTGTAAAAAACTTTAGGCATATTTTTGTTTATTTTAAGATTAATAAATCTTATTTATATATAACTACATATCATATTAATTCTTACTCATCTACTTACTATTACTTTTCTTAATTAAGTATATATTTTTCATTTAACTTTTTCTTTCCTCACGTCAATTAATATATACAAAATATATACACTAAAATTTAAAACAAGTATAAATTATCACTATTTATTAATTTATTAAATTTAATCAAACTCAAAATATACAAATAGCATTAAATATTAGTATCATAAAAGAAAAAGCTAAAACGTATGTGTTCTGGAGACACCGTGCCCCTAAATCCCACATTTTTCAAAATGTATACATTTTAGTATAAAAATATTTATCATTTATTTCCTGAAAAAAAAACTTATTTTTCTAATCAAATATTTATATTATTTATATTTTAAAAATATTCTCAATGAAAAAAGTATACCCTCATTAATGAAAGTATAAAATATAAGAATAAATTTTATATTCTTACATACTTTGTGAACTTAGACCACAGTAAATAAATCAACTAAAAGAAAAAATGTCAAAAACAAAAGTGATCTGGGCTAATTTATTTAAATATTGTAATTTTCATTTTAATTTAACAAAATATGGTTGTTATTAAAATGTTTAATAATATAAGTAAAGGCACCACCATGAGTGGCGACTTCTATGTGCTGTCCCTCCTGCAAATCACTCCCCTAAACTATATGCATCCACAGTTAAAAAATTATTATTTCCCTTTTTGTTTTAATTTTTCATTTTATTTATTACTCCCTCCATTCGATTCTAAGATATCCATTTATTTTTTGCACGTGGATTAAGGAGTATTATTACATGTAAAGTAGGTAATTGTATTAGAGGGAAATAGTGAGTCATATTGTGTATTTTTTTACTAAATAGAGAAATGAATACATTTGAAGCGAAAAACAAAAATAGTAAAATAGATACTTAGAAGCGGACGGAGGGAGTATATTTTAATTTTTTTTTGTATTTTTAACACACTCCCTCAGATCCAATGTATTTTTATTCATTTTGCATTTTGGGGTGTCACGTATTTTTACCCATTCTATTTATGGTAAAAATACACTACACATCTTATCTACTTTAACACTTCATTCATCAATCCCAACAACTTTATTTTTCATGCTTTATTCATAATTCTTAATAACTTTATTTACTTTTCTCCACAATATTACTAATTTATTCATACTTTTTATTATATTATATATTAAAATAACAATACTTCCTAATTTACGTGTCCGTACAAATAGGTAAAAATACTCGGGACGGAGGGAATATATAATTTGTTGCGTTAATTTTATGAATAATTTTACGATATACCAAGTTCACCGATATACTCTAGTTAAAATATATACTTAAATTAAATTTAAGGTATAATTATTATTATTATTATTCATTAAATTTACTTCAATTATATGTATACTTTCTCAGTCCCACAATATTAATTACGACATCCCACAATTATAGTTAAGACTTTTCATTTCATTAGATAGATGAGTATCAGTTCTTCATGTATATCCATTATACATTAAAATTTTATATATCTCAATCCACTATAGTATATATTAAAATAATAAATGTAACATCTCATTGTCGAGTCACAAATGTTGTTACCTTTATTATTTGCATGAAAATTAAGAAATATAATATATTTTTTTTGACATAAATATAAAATTCTATTAATCAAAGAACGTTGGTGTTTACACATGAGTATGGTAATGAGTAATAAAAAACAGGTAAAACACCATTGAAAGAAAAAACAATAGCCGCAATACTATGTGCTAGGGTATTAACCTCCCGCCGAACCCAGTTGAAGCGAACTTGATTAAAAAATAGGCGAAGAGAGAGGATGTCTTCAACCACGGCTCCAAAATATAAAAGATCAGGTTTGTGGTTTATCAGTGCATTATAAAGAATTTGAGAATCAATTTCAATCATAACCTTTTTGTGATTTTGCTCCCTTGCAATCTCCATTGCTCTCAATGCTGCTAATGCCTCTCCCATCTCAGCAGTGTAACTCGGATCTCTCAACTCAATGAAAGACCAAATTACTTTACCATTGTGCTCTCTTGCTACACCTCCCAAGCTAGTGCCTACCCCCAATCTGACTGAGGCATTCGTATTAATTTTAATGAACTCATACTCGGGTGGTTTCCATCTATCCGCTCTTGGATCAGTTGGTGTCGGGGCTTTAGTAATAGAACACTTTGCCTTCAAGTAATCCTGGACATGGCAATGAGAGGCCAAAGCTACATGATCCGGCTCCATTTCTTTTTTCTGAATATACGGTGAATTAAGAAATATAATATTTTATGTTGTAATAGGTAGTTATATTGATGTTATATGTGGACCCGTATATTAATTATTTTGTGTGAACGCCTCATCTAACAAAATGATCAATATAACCATATTTACAATGTTTATGAAAAGCCATAATTTATAAAATGTAACAATATTTATAATATAGAGAATTTATATATAGTTGGAGTAAATTAAAAAGTAAATAATAATAACATTAATTATTATTATATCCTAATTTAGTATATACATTTTAATCAGGCTGCAATTCATATACTATGTTTTAAATATACAAATAAAATTTGAAATATGATAAATAAAATAAAATAAAAAGGAAAATAACTTTTAACCGTGTGTGCAAATATAGTGTAGAAAAGTGATTTGACAGGGCATGGTTATAGTGAAGTCGTCACTCCAGCGGCGCCTTCACTTATTTTATTAAACATTTTAGAAATAACCATATTTTATTAAATTAAAATGAAAACTATAATATATAAATAAATTTAACCTCTGGAATGAGTTCCCACAAGAGGGGAGTTTGTTATATTAATTAATTAAAAAAATTATAGTAATAGCTAAATTAGGTGGAATTAGATTGGAAAAGAGGATGGATCTGAAAAATCAGAACCAAACAAAAAGCATAGAAAGTACATTGGATACCACACCCACAGATTTTGTAATTGGTTGGATACAAACATGGCACTATCATTTATTCATATTTAAAGTTGATTGTGATTTTACTTTTCTTAAGCTTAAAAAGATATCACTAGATTTCCCCAATATTCCATTTTCATCATATCTTTCATCTTCTCTTAATTTTAATTTTTTGAATTCAACCTCCTCACTTGTAAATGAATTACTACTTATTTATCACCTTTGTATTTTTATTATTGAATTGATATTATGTGAATTTGGGTAATTATTTGCACCATACCTATATTAATTTTTATATAATATGTATATTCCTTTCATCCAATAAATATTAGTATTAAATAAGAAAATGTTTTGATGCGTATTAGATTAAAAAATGGAGTATAGTGAAATGTATTTCCTTCTTTCCATCAAAATGTCTCAATTTTCAATTTTTAGAAAAAGGACTCCACATATGGTTTAGTATTAATGCAATTTCCCACAATACATAAAATAATACACTCATCAATCTATGTGAAAAAGGAAATGAGGTTCTTTGTGCGGGACGAAGGGAGTAGTAGATAGTTGTATTATTGCTAATTATTATGTGCATCCGGGTGCACCGTGCACTCACTTTCAAAAACTTATACATTTATGAATAAAAATGTATACAATTTGTTAGTGAATTTTCTTTAAGTTTTTTAATAAAAAATTGAATGTAAAAAAACTATTCAATTATTAAAAAAACATGTATACACTACTAAATAAAATTTTTTAGATGTTGTCACGCAAATTTTTTTTTTTGATAATTACTCCCTCCGTCTCATTTCAAATGACACACTTTCCATTTTGTATTGTCCCACAAAAGTTTGCACATTCCAAATAAAGCAAAAAGTAAAAAACAATCACCCTTCCCCCATATACTTTATTTACAAAAAATCATCTCTACCTAAAATATTTTATCATTTATTTATTAAAAAAATACTATTATACTATTAAAAGTTATTATTTTCTTAATCTTTGTGTTGAAATTGAGAGTGCAATTTTTTGTGGGACTGAGGTGGGAGTAGACAATAACTCATCCACATAGATTTTAAAAAAAAAATCCACATAAAATGAAGTTGTGAAGAAATCGGGACACGTAGTTGGAATTAAATAGGAGTAAGAGAGAGAGTAAAATCTGTGATTGTCGAAATCTTTTATGTGGGCCCAAATCTAGCTTCACTAGATTCTGCGTGTTTGTCTACATAGAGAAACTCCACCGGTTTTTCTTTGACCCGCCGGTTTTTCTATTCCGGTTTTCCTTTCAAGATTTTCTCAATCTTTCAAAACTTTTCGTCAATCTTGACGTTCTCAAGTCAACTCAAACCATCTTAAAATCTTGCATCAAATTGAAAACTTTTTCAAATTATAATAAGCGAAGTACACAAAAGTAGAAAAGATAATTATCCTAATCAAATATTCCTCGTATTTAATGGTGATATTTGTTTTTTTAACGTAGATTAAGAAATATTATTATTTAATGTGTAATGGATAGTTGTATTAGTGAGATGTGAGTCCTATTTTTTAGTTGTATTAGTGGATGTGTGTGAGTCCCATATATATAAAAAAGAAAATAAAATCCTTGGGATGAACGCAAAAAATAAAAAAAATAATACTCTTGAAAGCAGACGGAAGAAGTAATTAAAATGCAGGCAAACGAATGAACTACAAATTATACCATGCACATAAAATTAATTTAATATAAATCATATATCAAAACTGTATTTATAATTGTTGGTAAGGATTTGAGTAATAATGTTTTAAGGCTTAATCACTTTTTTATGGGGGATAAAAATCAATAATAATTTATTGAAAATTATACATTAAGTATGAATAATATATAATATAAATAAAAATTGATAATATTTTAAATAAAAACTATAATTTTAATTATAAAAGCCTAAATTTGCTTTGTACCACATTTTCTTGTTGTGAAGAATGTATATACCAAAATTGCACATAATATATCCCCTTATTACATGTGCATGATGTTATGGTATGAATAGGAGCTATTGTGTAATTGGTTGTTTTTAGAAAGTATGATATTATAATGCTCAAATGACAGTAATTTTATCAAAATAAAACGTTTTAGAACATTATAAGTGCAAACATAATTTTTTACTATATAACATTATAAGTGCAAACATAATTTTTTATATTAATAATGAGAGATATTATATTGTACGTTGAGTTATTATAATGAACATCCTTCATATGTTGGGCTGGTGTGTGAGAATCCCTGAGATGGGTGATTCCATCTTTTTGCATAATAACCTTAGCATAATAACATTAAAAATAACTACGTACAAAATATATTTATGTGTTTGTTCATTACTTCATTTAATTATGAATACGAAAAGATTACTAAATTAGGTAGTTAATGTTTTTAAAATCCTCAAGTTGTTACTTTAATTTAGATACGTTTTGGCTGTTTGAATTCCCTCTTCATGTAATTCGAAGCATTCAATT
The DNA here is from genome assembly GCA_023678885.1 of Pogostemon cablin. NCBI lineage: Eukaryota > Viridiplantae > Streptophyta > Magnoliopsida > Lamiales > Lamiaceae > Pogostemon > Pogostemon cablin. The sequence continues at coordinate 4,439,606 of CM042960.1, read as the reverse complement.
CCCCTACTTCTATAACTCAGACTTCCAATTTTTTTTTCAAACATTTGTGTTGGACACTCAAGAATATGTAATGGACATAATAATAATAATAATAATGGTAAATTATTTTATAAATAATTAATACTAATACTAATGATATAAATAAAAAATGGGTACTACATTTTTTTTTCAATTAAAAAATAGGCACTGAGTTATATGAGGATTGTATTATAAAGTAGTATAAACGTGTCTCCTTCTTTTCCAAATTTTCACTCCCTCTATTTTTATTCTTATACAGACATAATAGATTATTTTTTAAAATAAATTTGATCACCCTATAAAATATTTAGATAAATTATCCAAAATAAGATTTCTGTTGGGCAAGTAAAAGTGATAATATTTTAATAAAAAAATACTATATGTAATATTCATTCCGTCCATCACTAATGTATCAATTTTATTATTTTTGGTTGTTCACTCTTAAAATATATATTTTCCATTTTTTTAGTAAAAGAACTCACGTATCTATTCCTCACTAATACAACTACCCATTTTGTTAGACATGCACAAAAAAATAGAATTGACGGTTCGAATCGAGGAACCGACGATTTTAAACCGGCAAAAACGTAATTGAAACCGGATATATTTTGGTTCCGATTCTGGTTTTTCAATTTATTTATTTTTTTGAGCGACTCTCTTGTGAGACGGGTCGACCCATTACTAAAGTATGCTTATTTGTAGTTAAAGTATGTCAATAATAAATTATATTATAACACCCTAAAATTATAATACTTTAATTCATCATTTATCATAGTTTAAAAAACATACAATAACAATCATTAAACATATTTTATCTTATATAATAGACAATCTTTTAACACGTCACAAGAGAGTTTGTTTTGTTTTGTTTTTTTTCTTGTTTTTAGGCTAAAAACCAAAAAAATAAAAAAGGAAATAAAAAAAACGGAACCAGCGGTTCGATTTGAAATCGAAATCTTCATACCTTCGATTCGATTTTGATTTCCCATTTTTAGGAATCGAAACCGATGATTCCGAACCGACGTGAATATCTTCATTTTATATAAAATAATAATAGTACGGGTTGAGTAATAGAAATGTGAATTTATATTTATTGCAGCATGTATTTACTTGACAATAATATGGAGTACTACTTATATTAATAAAAATAACAAATTAAAACAAGATTTTAGACTTTTAGTGGTGTACGTAAAGAATATGAAAAATGCATGTCTTTTTAAGTAACACAAAAAACAATTCAACATGCCATAATTATCACTCCACAAAACAAACATAAATGGACACTACAAAATCCAAAAGAATATTTCAAAACATAATTCAACAAATAAAATAATAAATACTCTAAAGAAAAAAAGAGAGTAGTCAATCAAAGCTCAAGATCCAAGAGCAGTCAACCATCAGCTGTCCCCACTGAATGACCACTCATTTTTACTGTTCTTCCCCCCCCCTCTCTCTTTCCTCCCCTTTCTCTCTCTGAAAATTTCGCCCAAACTCTACGCAAGAACACAAACCTTGAAAAATCTACACGTTTATACATGTAATTTTCGTACGGCCTCAAATCATCATTAAACAAAACAAAAGTAATGCCATTTCATTAGCCATTTTTTCTTGTGCTTCACAAGTTGAAACTGTCAGATAAAGCGACAAGTCGAATATAATGCGGAGTAGATTTGCAAAGATTTCCCCTGTCCCTCTGCTTTCTTCGCCTTTTCGTTTCCTAAAGTAGACTTCTTTTTCTCTCTCTATGATCTTACACAACATCCAACGCCACCCACCCCGTCATTTCTATATATACTGAGAGGTGGGTATTGATTTTGGGTGTGTTTATTCTTGCCTGCTAAGCATATCTTTGAAGATTGGAGGAGGGTTTGAGAATTGGGGGAATTCATTTTTAAGGTTAGGCGAAGTGTTCGACGAAATTCCCAGCAGAGGGAAATGGGCAGTGATTGTTCTTTCGGCTGTGGTCAGGAGCTGCATGTGCTTGCTGTTGATGATAGTCTTGTTGATAGGAAGGTTATTGAGAAGCTCCTCAAGATTTCTTGCTGTAAAGGTGAGATTTTCTCTCATCAATGGATGGATTTTCTTGTTTCTTTTTATGAGGCTTCTTTATTTTGGTTGATTGCTGAGGTTACTATTATGGGGGTTTGCAGTAACTGCTGTGGAAAGTGGGAGGAGGGCTTTGCAGTATTTGGGCTTAGATGGGGACAGAACCTCTGTTGAATTTGATGTAAGAACGTTACCTCTTTTGTTGCCTTTCTCTGTTTTTCTAGTTCATGACTTAATTTTACTGTTGCTGTTAGGATTAATGAATTGAAATGGACATTTTTTTTTCACTCTGTAGTTGTCTGTTTCCCATTTGGTATTGGAAACCTAGTCTATGTTCTTAGATATGGTTGATCTGGATTTCCTATAAGTAATCACTTAAGATGATAATCTTGATAAAAAACAGCTTTTGGATTGTGACCTTTGGTGATTATATTTTGTAAATTCATTACAGGAATTGAAGGTGAATCTGATCATGACAGACTATTCTATGCCTGGAATGACAGGATATGAACTTCTCAAAAAGATAAAGGTTTGTGCTCTTTTTAATTATGGGAGAAAACAGTTAATCTATTTTCTCTGTTCCTGTTTCTTAGTTGAGATTTGATTTCATTTTGCAACCTTAATTAACCAACGAACATCCATCTCTCTGTTTGATGATGACATTTTTCATTGTTCTAATTGGACAGGGTTCATCAAAGTTGAGAGAGATTCCGGTGGTGATTATGTCGTCGGAGAACATCCTTGCTCGAATCGATAGGTATCATATAACAGATTCTTGGATTTCAGTTTGCACAAACATATTGTTCTTGTTCATGGTTTAATTTACTAGATGCCATCTTTAATTAGTTATTGTGTCTGAATATCATTCGATCAACGGAGTTGTCTAAGATAGAGCTAATGGTAGTATTCATTGACATATAGATGGTATGGCTACCGCTGACCTGGTCAATAAAATCGAAAACAGGATTGTGCTTGATTAATTACTTCCAATCATGTTTGATTATGTTATGCAAGTCTCATTATGTGTTGGATTGGCTTGAAATTCATTACAGAATCATCTTCTTCGTCGTGCTTTTGCATATTCAATGAATGATCTCTTAGCAAATCAGCTGATTGCCTTCCTGTGTAAATGTTTTAGGTGCATGGAAGAAGGTGCTAAAGACTTCCTTGTGAAGCCCGTAAAGCTATCCGACGTAGAGAGATTGAGGGACTTCATCTTAAGAGGGGAGGAACGGGGTGAAAGGGAAACAACCCGGAAGAGGAAAACATGCTCTCCAACCTCCTCCTCCTCCTCCTCCGCATCCTCGCCATCATCCTTCATCTGTGATCACTCATTGTCTCCGTTGACGCACCATCAAACGCTTGCCAAGCGCCATAGATTGATCAGCACTGATTGACACTTCAGTGTCTGCATTTTGTATCCCTTTTTGTGGACATAGTAGATGAAATACAAACTGGAATTAGCAGAATTCTGAGGTTGGAACATCATAGGATTGTACATGATTACATCAAAATTGAATCGCAGTTGGGACACAACTGAGAAATGTATTGAAACGATGCCTCTGTATATGGTTCCAATTATTCGAGGTTGTAGTTATTAGAACTGTTTTAGAGAATTAGAAAAACCCCATTTTTTTGTCTTAGATATTGCTCCTCTCGTTTTTATTTTTATTTTATTAGTATTATTAATTTTTTTTGCTGTCCTACGATGTTAAGAGAAAGTTTAGTGATTAATTTCATCGACTTTTTTGGGATTTTTTTAAAATTATTTTTATTTTTTAAAATGGGCATTTTTCACAAATTCTCTCGTAATATTATATATTTCGACTCACAAGACATTAAAATACTATTTTATTAATTTTTGTAAAGAAAGCAATCGTAAGCATTAATGTGATATAGAGAAAATATTATTTTATAGGACATACTTGTATAAGACTATCCACTCGTAAGATAATATTAGATTTTCTTAATTAATAATTATATTTTATTAAAATTATTATCACTTCCTTTTTATATTTTATTTATACTATAAATGATTTATTACATCATTATTACTATTTATCAATTGAATATCACTATTCATCAAAATATTATTACTTCTCATTATCTTCTCATGAAAGTATTTGCCTATTTTATGATATCTATTCTCTCTCATATAGAGTTGATGTAATGTTAAATCTTAATCGTTCATTTATAAATAAAGTCTACTCCCTCCCCCCACTCAAAGAGTTCATTTTTTCATTTTGGATGTCTCACTCAAAGAATTATTTTTCTTTTTTACATACATGAGACCCCACACACCCACTAATACAATTAAAATATAGGACTCACACTTCCACTAATACAACCATCAACTACAGATTAAATAATATTCCCTCCGTCCCAAGAATACATTCACATTTTTCATTCTAGTTCGTCCCAAGAATACTTTTACCCTCTAAAAATGGAAACAATACACAATATCAATAGCCTTACAATACTACAATATTACAAAAATGCCACCTTCTTTTTACACACAATCTAGTCAAAGTCAACTATATCATACACTTTATTCTACTCAATTACCCAAAATACCCCTTATCTTTCTTACATCACACTAATAAAAAGTTACTTTTCTTAAACTCCGTGCCAGAGAATACACGAATGTATTCATGGGACGAATGGAGTAATACTCCTTAATTCACGTACAAAAAGTAAAAACAACCTTTTGATGTAATGAAGGGAGTATATAACTAAACAAAGTAAGCATAATTAACAGGCCCATTTAAATTCAATATCCAACTCATTTCTACCCAATTTCTTTGAGCCTAAATTCTTTTATCAGTCATGCTCATGACATGGATAAATGAGACGGATGGAATCATACATTCTGATGGATATAACTGGATCTATCCATTTAATTGAAATAAATCAACTTCTTAGCTAGAAAATATGATGTAATGATTTTATATTGAGTTAATATTACTTATAGATTTTGAAAATTGATTAAAAATGAGACGACCTGCATATTAATTGCACTTTTGTGGGTATATTTTCTTCCAAACTTGTTACTATAAATTAAGGAGCCGAACAAAACACAGTTTATGGGAGATAATCTTCAATATATCTCATAAAAGTAATTTATTATTTATAACTTATTTTTTATTCTTAAAATTTATTGTCTTTTTTAAGTATTACTATTAATTAAAGAAGGATTTTAGTATGAGTCAAATGACTACTTTTACTTATTAATTATGTATAAGAATTTTAGGAATTGGACTAGACAACTGGAAGTATATAAGAAGAAAAATGTTTGTTAAACTTTAATCTTTAATCATGTGATACTTACTGTATATAATTACAAGAAAAAATATTTTATTGGACTACATCAAGAAAAGGCAAAATGGCCAAACCACTTTGAATTATTTGAACCAACACAATAAAGTCGCATTTAATTTAATTTCCTTTTCAGTCCTCTATAGAATGGAATTATGAGAACAATATAAATGCATCCATACCTCAACATTAACAATATGCATACTGCCTCCACTAGGAAAAATAAAAAAATAAAATTATTAACTATTGCAGTTTTCAATATTAAGTATTTTCTTATTCAATTTTTATCTTTTTGTCTAATTTTGATCCAGAAAACTAAAATTGAATAAAGCATGATTAAAATAGAAAATTGTAATAATTAAAGAACCAATGCGAATTTTAAATTAAATTTATATGAACCTAATGAGAGAAGAAAAGATGAGCCATACTTTTATTTATATGAAATATATTTATTAAATGTAGAAAAATAATTTTTAAATTAAATTTGAAAATTCTCTTTGAACAATAATACTAGCAATGAATTAAAACCACTATGCCATCAGCTCCATATAATGTTCCAGTGGTCCTTATTTTATTTACACTTTTCTAGGCATTTTAGATAGGTCAAATAGTAAATTGTAAAGTAGGTCCAATTATTACATAATTTAATATTTTCCTTAAGTATACTTATGTTACTTTAAATTATTTGAGTTTACTTCTGGATACTAATAACTCATTAGTTAGATAATAAATTTATTATCAGGCATAATAATATGGCATTCATTAATTATTTTTCAAATTTCACAAGTAAATATTATTATTATTATTATTATATTATTATTATTTTTAAAAAATAATAATACTTGTTTTAATCAGTTGCACATTCATTCAAGTGTTTTTTAACTGTTCAATTTTTACTATAATGAAGTGTAACACTTTTCAAAAGAAAATACCCATGGCCATTTTTTTTTAAAGGAAAAAGAAAGGCTGTAATGTGATTATAATTACTCCATATATAGTTAGTTAGTCAGTTACACAAGTGAATATATTAATATTTATATAATAAAAATATAATTTTATGGAGTAATACACATCGAATCTTAATTTCCGGATGCTATTTTGACAAATATAAATTAAATTTCTCATATTATTCTTCCATCGGAATGTCAATGATATCATTAAGAAATTCAATTACAATGAAATAAAAAGTGATTGAAAGATGAGGAATAATTAATTAATGAGAGTGATTGAGAAATTTTAATTCTCATTAGATCAAATACAGATCAACAATGAGAATCAATACACCTCCATTCTCATTAATCCCACCCAATATCCAAATCCCAACCAAGCACCCCTAATATTATTATCTTAATACTCCTATTATTTTATTTTTAATCTAAAAATCTATTAATTAAAACATTATGAAAATACTTAAAGAAGATAATTTCTTGAATATATTATTAAAAAATGGCAGTTAGTAGTGAGACATTTAAAACTGGCTACTTAAATTGATTTTCTCAATAATTCCATGCAGCATAATTGAACTAACAACTTGTAAATAAGGAAATTAATTACAAGAATAGTGTAATTAAACACCGTTTACTGCTACACTATTCATCACCAAAGATTCAATATGTAGAAAAAAAAAATGAAGATGAAGTAATCAGAATAGAAATGTGTTAACTGTATTATAACATAAGAAGACATAAGTCATTGTTATAATAAATATAAGATGAGAAAGTGAGCATTCGGACCAGGTCTAATGACTCTAAGAAGACCTCCAATGAGGAAATGACGTCAATACCCCTGGTGAATCATGTATTGAGTCAGTGGCAACAAAGTTGAACCAATCCCAACAACTTCTTAGAAACTGTCAAGTGTCAACAACCTAATACAAACACCCAACCTTGAAAGTAAACAAAGTCACATAATTCCAAACAAACTTCTCCAATGTTGAGACAATGTTAACTTACATAATCTGCAGATTGTTGGTCCAGGTTCTATTGTGAGGAAGAACGGGCCTTTTTTACGTACTTGTTCGCGCGAATGGCTTCGCAGGTAGTTCAAGCAGTTGTGATCACAGCTTGTGTTAGCCTGATTATGGCTGGAATACTGTTTTATATACTGTATAGGTATATAATGGGACGGAGGATCAAGAACGGTGGGGTGGAGTCGAGTTTTAGGCGGGAGGATTGCAGGGATGTGCCGCGGATAGAGTTCAGACAGCATGGTAGGACACTGAAAGGGATTATAGTTGATGAGGAGGGATTGGATGTGTTGTATATGAGGAGACTCCAAGGGGGGCATTCTTCGGGGTGTTTTTCGAAGGTTTGGTGTAATCCGATGGTTGAAGAGATGAAGAGAATGGATAGTGTTTCTGAGCCTATACAGGAGATTCCACTGCTTCAAGAGCAGAGGAATCGGTTTGAATCCGAGGTGGTGGGGAAAATGTTGTCTGGATGGACTAGTCCTCCTTCACCACCACCTACTTTGATTGAGCTGGTTAAAACATCTCCACCTCCTCCTCCACCACTTTCTCTGCCTAAAAAAGGGAGTGTCAGGCCTGCACCACCACCTCCACCTTCTCCGCCTTCTTTACCTTCCCTTCCTAAGAAAGGGAGTGTCAAGCCTGCACCACCACCACCACCGCCTCCACCGGGGAAGATAAGAGGGGTAACTTCATCACAAAAACCACCAATTGCTCCAAGAGTGGCAGAAAGCAGACATAGCAGAAGAGAAGATTCAGACAAGGAAATCCTTAAAGAAAATGAAGTGCAGATGAAACTAAAGCCATTGCACTGGGACAAAGTTACAGCCAATGCAGATCATTCAATGGTGTGGAATGAAATAAATGATGGCTCTTTCAGGTAGATATATAAACATCTAAGTAATATATATCTCATATTCGATGTTTTTTTATGGTGTGCCTCGAATTCTAAGTGTTCTCTTGTGCATGTACTAGGTTTGATGATGATCTCATGGAAGCCCTCTTCGGTTACACTCCGACTAACCAGCAATCGACTAACAAAAGAAGCAGATCATCACATCAGGGAAGTACCAATGCAGCTCCATCAGCTCAAATATTCATTCTTGATCTAAGAAAATCCCAAAACATGGCAATCATCCTCAAGTCTCTTGCAGTGTCTCGTAAGGAAATCCTCGACTCTCTCATGGAGGGTCGAGGACTCAATGCTGACACCCTCGAGAAACTGACAAAAATCTGCCCAACACACGAGGAAACAACCAAGATCCTTCAATTCAGTGGGAATCCAACCAAACTAGCTGATGCAGAGTCTTTCCTTTACTACATCCTCAAAGCTGTCCCTTCGGCGTTTACTCGTCTCAACGCCATGCTTTTCAGAACAACTTATGATCAAGACATTTTGCATCTCAAAGAATCTCTACAAACTCTTGAACTAGCATGTAAGGAATTGAGAAGTGGTGGGATTTTCTTTAAACTACTCGAAGCAATTCTGAAAGCTGGTAATAGAATGAATGCTGGAACTACCAGAGGAAACGCTCAGGGTTTCAACCTCACCGCCCTTCGTAGACTTTCCGACGTGAAGAGCACAGATGGAAAGACAACACTACTTCACTTCGTTGTCGAACAGGTTGTCCGTTCTGAAGGCAAACGCTGTCTGATCAACAGAGCAAGAGAAGAAACAGATGATCCCATTTCAGATACAAAGAATTCCAATCAAGAACATCTATTGCTGGGATTACCAGCGGTGGAATCACTGAATACTGAATACTCAAATGTAAAGAAAGCAGCAAGTATAGATTACGATAGTTTGATCAACATGTGTTCGATTCTTACTGCAAGAGTTAACGAGATTACGCACCTGTTGGACCTCAGCAACGACGTTGGACAGGGTGGATTCATGAGAGAGATGAAAGGGTTCTTGGAAGACTGCCATGAGGAGCTGAATGTAGTGAGAGAAGAAGACAGAAGAGTGATGGAGGTTGTAAGAAGAACAACGGTATTTTATCAAACAGGTAGTGGGAAGGACGGTGGGAGGAACCCTCTTCAGTTGTTCGCCATTGTTGAGGATTTCTTCAACAATGTTGATCAAGTTTGTGCAGAAATTAGAAAGAAAGTAATGCACATGAAAGTGGGGACGAGTGGTGGTTCATCGCCGCCATTGTCGCCGCCGACTCCGAGGTCTCCGGTGAGGTTTCAGAACTTGCAGAATTATTTTAGAGCACAAAGACATGGCGATTCGGATGATGATTCAGATTTTGAATATTAGATTGAAATTTCTTGGAAATCCGAGTACGGTATTCTTGAATTGAGGGAAAATTATTGTAAGATTTGTTCTTCATTTTACTGAAATTAGAGGGCGTTTATATTAACGAACTACAGATTACATATTCTCATATTTATAGAAGATCATCCATTCATATTTGTAGGATTATATATTTTTAAAAACAAATAATAATTATTATTCTTATTATGTGAATGAAAAACTCATTTAGGACTATTCATTATGCTGAAGAAAAAAGAAAAATACAGAATGTGTCGAATATGAGTATTTTGATAATAATCGAGACATTTCGATCTCTAATTTACCCTAATTTCCTTTCTTTTTTTCTAAATTTTGTGTGCAACTCAAGAATCTTATCGATTACCATTGCATGATCCTCAAATCGTGAAATTTTACCCCAAATTTCCTTAATTCCAAAACACACTTCCAACCCTTTAAACCCTCGGAAAAAGTTGTGCAATGGAATTTTCTAACGTAATCCAGAGAATTTGACGGAGAGCAGATAGTTGTCTAATGGATTCCCGCGACGCCTCCCACCATACACCATTTGAAGAACTCGGATTCGATTTGGTGCAGAAATCCGATGGAAGACGAGATTTGTTGATTGCTTGCTCGCAGAAATCGGGAAGAAAAAATTCTGAACGATTGTTGGGAATTGGGTAACAATGATTGGCAGGTTGACTTAATTCTCAAACTTTTTTTTTTTTGTTAGAATTGAATTGGGGATTATAACTGTTTAGATTGAAAAGCTGCTTTGGGATTGAAACCAGTATCAGCCATTATCTCTGTGTTTTCATTTTCCTTTTCAACAGGAAAAGATGGCGATATTAGTAGTATAGATACGGCCATGAACTAATATAATTTACCTTTATAATGAAAAGAAGGGTGGTTCAGATATTCTTGAAGTAAATGATGGCCTAATCTGCTCAGTCAATCTTCAATATCTGAGGTAAATAGGGTCATATTATATAATATTCATACGTTGCATTGCTTACTTCTGTTGTCCTTCTTTCATTATGCGTCAAAGTGGTAAGCAGTTTTCATTTGCTAATTATTTTCAAGTCGTATTTCCTTTATTGATTGAAATGTGCTTATTAAATCTTTTAGTTTATAGTTCTGATGATATGAAATGAAAGTAACAAGTCTATCATGGTTTATATATTGAGTTTGTGCCCATCTGATATCTCCATGAGTGAATATACGAACCGGCTACAAGATGTCTATCACCTGATAAATTAAGTAGAAATAACTTTAATGAACTTACATGTTCCTTGTTTGCATTTTTTCACGTGTCAGGACATGGTCCCGCCATTCTTTTCTTACTACTTTTGTCTTTGGCTTTATTGCTCGGGAGTGCTAATGCCGCTCGTGGTGAAAGAGTTGAAGCAAGACGTGGAGTTGTAGCCACTGATGAAACAAAATGCTCTAAGATTGGGCGTGATATACTTTTGAAGAAGGGAGGACATGCTGTTGATGCTGCAGTGGCTGCTACGCTCTGTATTGGTGTTCTTAGCCCTGCGGATAGTGGTCTTGGTGGCGGAGGATTTATACTTGTAAGGCCAGGTAGAGGAGAAAAGGGAGAGACAAAAGTGTACGACATGAGAGAAATGGCGCCAGGACGAGCATCAGCTGTATATTACGTTTCCTCTCTATTTTACTTTTCTCTGCTCTTGGCATTATGTCTAATTCTTCTTGATAATTTAATTTTTACAATAGGTTCTTCTGCTTTTGCATTAAGTCTAATTGCTTGATTATAAACTTGGATTAAACAAAAAAAATGTCTCTTGAGGTTTGACTTGTGTACACAGCTGTCCCTTTATGTATAGAGCTTGCAAAGTACCCCTTGAAGAGTATCTCTTTTGCCAATGTGAGCCTACACTTGTTATTGTTAAGTCTAAGTTTTGATTTTGTTTCTGTAAAGATCACCATTTTTCATAAAAACAACTTTTAAGGGGTACTTACACATGATAATTCCTAGAAGTAGGCCAAAACATTGTTATGTAATGAATATTTTTTCTTCTGAAATAGGCCTATAATTCTAGTTTCCCTTGTTGTCAGACCCTCAGTATTATTGTCAATATTAGTTTAAGAATGTCCAACTTTATCATTTTGTAATACTTCCTTTTTTTTTATTGGTATATGTTAGTTGTTAGTATAGTTAGTAGTTAGTTCACCAAGCACCCATACTTCCACTTTCTCCAAGCCTCCTTATAACTCATCTCCTAATTCGTTCCCAATGGGAATCGAACCTCATTCACTTTAGCGAGGAGCCCAATGGCCAGGTGAGCTAGCCCACTTGGTTATTTTGTAATACTTCCTGTTTAGCATTTAGCCTTGTTTTTATTCAATAGTCTAATTTTACCATCATCTTCTTTTAGAATATGTTTTCGAGCATGAATGAAACTGAATGGAAACATAGTCCTCTATCAATAGCTGTTCCTGGACAACTTGCTGGTCTCTATACAGTCCATAAAGAGCATGGAAAGCTTCCATGGGAATCAGTTGTAAAGCAAGCTGAGAATCTCGCACGAAGTGGTTTTAAAGTTTCAGCATCTCTCTTCAAGAAAATGGCCAGTGCTGAGTCAGTTATTATGGCTGATGATGAGCTTCGGGGCGTGTTTGCTCCAAATGGGGAGTTACTAAATAAAGGCCAGACCATTCGTCTAAAAAAGCTAGCAGATACATTAGCAGCAATTGGGAAATATGGCATGAACGTCTTTTATAATGGATCAATAGCAAGACGTTTGGTGGAAGACATTCAAAAGATAAATGGGATAATCACCATTGAAGACATGCGGAACTATGAGTTATTATTAGGGAACCTTTGGTCGCTCATGCTATGGAATATAAAATTATCACCGCGCCACCTCCCGTTACAGGAGGGGCAGTAATGATTCTCGTGAGTCGATCCTGTCCAATCTTTACGGTGCATACACAGATTTGGAAAAGGTTTTTTTACTGAATATGCTTTCTTATGCCGTGACAGATTCTCAAGACTCTTTCCAGGTACACCTTAAAAGGTGTTGCCTTCCCACTGTTAATGCATTGGACTATCGAGGCATTGAAGTATGCACTTGCTATGAGGACAAATCTTGGAGATCCTGCATTTGTTAATATTACCGGTGTCCTGAGAAATATGATTTCGAATAGCACTGCTGATAAATTAAAGAGCCTCATAAATGACAAGAAAACATATGATCCACCACATTACGGCAGCAAGTAAGCAATGTTTCTAATGGTTCTGATTTTCCTACTTATGTGACTGAATGACTGCAAATTGGTATCTAGTTCTGTAATTATTCATCTTTCATTATTATGACTTGATGAACCACCATATAAAAAAGAACAGTTAAGAAAATGTCTAATCCAATAGATTTGATTCAAATTATTGATCTTGTCAAGTGATCATACTTAAAAAATTTGGTAGTCTAAGAAAATCTACTAGAATACTTGTAACGTTCTATTTTCGTCATTTTTTTTTTCTTTGTACGAATATTTAATTTAATCATAAAAATAATTAGAAATTCTTGACGAAATTGATGTGGTGATATTTATGTGGAATACTGTTTGAAATTAAAATTTATTGATATTGACAATCACATTGGTAGACAGGAATTTTAAAGAAAGAACCCAAGAAAATTTCTTGCACCTTCTGTATTTAATTTAACAATATTTAAAAATGACCACTCTGATAACTTTTGTTCGGTATCAGATGCTTTTGCAATATCAAGTGTTTACGTTTCCACTAATGCAGATGGAGTCAACTAAACGATCATGGAACAAGTCATATCTGTATTATAGATGGCAAATGTAATGTTGTTACAATGACGACAAGCATAAACACTAAGTGGGGATCAAAATTTATGTCACCGAGTACTGGGATATTCCTTAATAACCAGATGTATGATTTTTCTACTCCTAAATCAAAAGTTAGACCAGGAGCACCTGCAAATTATGCTCGTCCATTTAAGAGGCCCTTGTCATCCATGGCTCCCACCATTTTAGAGATGGTGAGATTTTTTCTTCCTTTTGGTTCTTATTTTACCATCAAGTTCAAGTAGCCTGCCATTATTCATCTTTGCTAGTTTTTCTGTCATTACTTTTTTCCCCATACGAGGTATAGATTTCTGTGATGTGATCTCTTTTTTTTCATCTTGGCTTTTCATCATTTTTGTAAGTGACTGTAACTATGGTTTTATAATTTGATGTACTTGTTGGTAATAGTTTTTTCTTGAGCAGAAAAGTGAGTTTATAATTAAATGAAAAGGCTGTCACTTAAAAAATGCACCCAGCTCTTCACAACAACTTTGAGGAAAGTATCAGCACTACTAAATGTTAGAATCAAATGTAGTAATTATGTCATAAGAATACGTGAAGGTTGAAACATTCACTGCCAACTAAAATCTCTGTTGATTTGCCATATCATTTCACTAGCATGGGAAAAAATTATAATGATGAAGTCTTCCCACAGATGTGCAATCTTAGAACCCTTCTGTTAGATTCTTTGGAACTCCAGATCTCTTAACTTGAAAATAATAAATTATTTGTAGCTCAAGGTGTTTGATTTTCCTCTTGCATGCTAATAGTAAAAATTGTAAAGGATTTTCTTTTAGAACTTATCATTTTCATTCACTTCCGCTACAAATTGTATTTGTATTCTCAAAATCCTTCAAAAGTCGAGAGAAATTCATTTCAGGTCGTTACATATGTTTCCAGGGAGGAGGACATGTGAAGGCTGTCATAGGATCTGCTGGAGGGATGCTAATACCTGATGCAGTTACTCAGGTGTTACTGAATTACTTAATTCTGAAAAAGAGGCCGTTTGAATCCGTCATGGCTCCAAGGTTGTATCACAGGGTGAGATGCCACACTACTTTCTATAAGCTTGAATAGGATCATCTTTATTCCATGTCCTGGAATTTCGATTCATTGATCTATCTTCTTTTTCTTCATTTCTGCACCATTCATGCGATACTGGTACTCCGGTACTCCCTTCTGTTTTAACAGTTTAACGTCATGCAGCTATATCCAAATGTGCTCCTGTACGAGAACTACACATCCAGTAGTGGTGATCGATACACTTTCTCAGATACTGCAATAAAGGAACTGAAAAGCAAGGGCCATCGCTTGAAAATGGCTACTGGTGGCATGACTACGTGTCAGTTTGTCGTTAAAATGACTGAAGGTAAAGACGCCGGTACGCTTGTTGCAGTCAGCGATCCAAGAAAATGTGGATTTCCAGCAGGTTATTGATGCCAATCACCTGCTATTTTATTTATAGTTTTGGGTTTTGAAAGGAAGGGGATGTAGGTTAACTGTGAAAAAAAATAGCATATGGAACTATGAGGAGGAATATTGCCATCATAATTGATAGGTTGATGCAAACTCATTGTTGTTGGAAATTATAATCTGCTTAAACTGTTATTTTGTTATACATTTGAAGATCCAGTGTTTTGATTGCTTATTTATATATTTACTCAAAGTGTGGATAGAATAATTAGATGATGATCATTGGATATTTCTACATTTTAGTTGATATGTGACAGAGATTATTTTGAAGCATTGATAGAGCACAAATGGTCGTGCATGATAAGGTCTTATGTGGTTTTTCGTGATAGATCTTCCCTGAGATGGTCTTGCGTGGTCTTGCATGATTTACATGATATGTTCTTGCGAGATCTGGAGATGTCAATGGTCAAGACAACTTAATTGCAATTTGTCATTTTTTTTTTATATTATTATTATTTGAGTTTGGAGTTTCGTGTTCAAACTCAGAGCAAGATCCTAATTGCTAGAAACCACCTAATTTGAAATGATTCTAGAAAAAAGATTAAAAAAAACAGATATATTTATCTGTTATTTCTGATATTCATATTAGCGTGCATAACAATAATATTACCAAAAGGTTAAATAAATTAAAATATTGTACAACACTAAAGAATAGTTTCCACTGTTTTAAAATATGAAACACTTTTTTTTTTAAATTAAGACTATGACAACTTTTTTCTTTTATATACTCACAAGAATTAATAACTCTGCCCATTAATGATACAAGGCCTAATGTAATGGTATGACTTTTATGCACTCCTAATTAAATAAGCTGCTCTTGATGAATGTTACATGGGTTTTCCATTGCTGAAAAGTGACAAAATAATTTAATGCCACATTAATAGAAAAGGAGGTAGGCAATTGGTTCATTAGTGTTGCAGTTATCATAAAATGAAGAGGGATCACTAAAGATAACTTGATCATAATTAGTTAATGATGTTCTAATCCACTTGTGGGTATTAATACTGGTGTAGTTAATTAGTTAATGATGTTCTAATCCACTTGTGGGTATTAATACTGGTGTAGACTGTACACAGGGCCTTCTGCTCTGTAGTACAAATTCTCTTCCTCCCATTATGTTTCTTAACGGTATGATATCGACCACCTATATCAGCCATGTCCATCTAGAGACTGTCTTGGCCTGTAATGTTTCTGATGTTATAAATTGGGAAACTGCATAATGTTATGCTTATTGGATGCTCACACAGACTTTGCTTGGTCACATGATATTCATGCTATTAAATTTGATTGATTATATGAAACTAGATGTCTTAAGCAGTGCAGGAGTTTGTGATGATACAAGTGGTGGTGGTAATTTTCATGATTATTAGAAATGAGCAACTCTTGTGGTAGTTTAATGAAATTATATTTGGCTTGTGATCTGTATAAAAGTAACTTTTAAATAAAATTTGATGAGGTTGAATTTCTTTCTTGTAGTTTATCTCACATTGGTAAGCAGTTTTGCCATTCAGCTCCTACTACTATTCCTGGCATCATGTCCAGAAAGTGCTCATGCTGGTCGAAAGGCGATGATTGTAGCAAAACACGGTGTTGTAGCAACTGATGAGACAGAATGCTCTAGAATTGGAAGAGACGTGCTTAAGAGAGGAGGTCATGCTGTTGATGCAGCAGTGGCGGCATCACTTTGCTTAGGTGTTGTGTGCCCTGCTTACAGTGGTATTGGTGGAGGTGGATTTATGCTAGTCAGGTCTTCTAAGGGCGAAGCAAAAGTCTTCGATATGAGAGAAATGGCACCAGGGCGAGCGTCCAAGGTAAATTTGTTGCTCATTATCCTCACCTTAATTGTTTCCAATTAAAATTACAAAGATTCAAAACCCACCATACGTTTTCATCTATGTATTTTATTGTCTACAGTATAACATCAAATTGATGAATGCATGCACGTTATACGTCAATGATTGATGCAATATAGAAACTTGTAATAATCAGTGTGTGGATCTGTAATCAACAAGGAATATGTGAATAAGATAATGTAGAACCTAACATGTCTAGGACTTTCAAATATGTCCAACTAGGAGAGAGTTGGCCATCCTAGGACCATGTTGTCCAAGATTGCATTCCATGACTTTGTAGACATTTTAGTATCCAATCATTCGCCCAAATTTCAACACGAATTCATTTAGTTTGCGTTCAATGTCATCTGAATGTTGCTCAAATGTATAGGATATGTATGCTGCGGATGTGTCTAAGTGGAGATCAGGTCCTCTGTCTGTTGCTGTTCCAGGAGCACTTGCAGGGCTGTACACAGCCCACAAAGAGTACGGAAAGCTTCCATGGGAATCACTCATAAAACCAGCTGAGAAACTCGCTCGTAAAGGTTTCACCATCTCACCATCTCTCTTCAAGTCCATAGTCAGTGCAGAGAAGTATATAATGGCTGACAAGGAGCTTCGTAGCATTTTTGCACCGAAAGGAAAGCTCTTGTCTCGTGGAAAAACCCTTTATCTTAGAAAGCTAGCAGATACCCTGGCAGCAATTTCCCAACATGGCATAAACATTTTTTATAATGGATCAATTGCAAACAGCTTGGTTAATGACATTCAAAGGGCAAGTGGGATAATCACCAAAGAAGACCTGGCGAAATATCGTGTTATAACTAGGAAACCTTTGAATGCCAATGTGTTGGGATATCAAGTCGTCACTGCACCGCCTCCTGCTTCAGGCGGAGCCATGATGATTCTTGTAAGTGTTGTGTTTCATATCATTACAACAACCTGTTTTTGTTGTATCTGTGCTCATGTTTGCATAACAACAGATTTTGAAGATTCTTTCCAACTATAAACCGTCTGAATTTTCAAGTGCACTTGGGATGCATCGTGCTGTCGAGGCATTGAAGTATGCACTTGCTCTCAGGACCAATCTCGGAGATCCTGGATTTGTAGACATCGCAAATGTGTTGAAAAACATGCTCTCCACAAGCTATGCAGCCGAGTTGGTGAAAAGGATTAACGATAGCAGAACATATGATCCTGCTCATTATGGTACCAAGTAAGCATTCAGTTTTTCATTCTGTTTATTTATTCGTGCGGTCAATAACTTCAAATTGCAAATGATGCAGGTGGGGTCAGACGTATGATCATGGCACCACTCATCTGTGTGTCGTAGATAATGAACGTAATGCGGTCTCAATGACACTCAGTATAAACTCTTACTTTGGTTCAAAGTTCATGTCTGCAAGTACTGGCATCTTTCTGAACAATCAAATGTTCGACTTTGCCATCCCTGGATTATCCACCCCTATACCATCACCTGCCAATTATATTCTACCCTACAAGAGGCCTCTGTCTTCAATGACCCCTAGCATTTTTGTCAAGGTATGTTTCTTCCAAGTCGAACATAAACTCTTTATGATCCAAGGATGGATTTGAAATTTGCAGAATGAAATTCATTGGATAATTTGAGATCCATCACTCTTTCTCACATCATGTAGTATTGAATCTATACTTCCTTATATTTTAGGTTCCGATTTGATAGGAAAAAAAAAATCTTTCAGGTCCTGAATTGATCGTGAACTCATCTTTCAGGTCTTAGATATAAAAGATCCGAATTAAATTTGTCGTGAATTGATTATGTGAAGTGCAATATTTTCAGGATGGAAAGGTGAGGGTAGTGGTGGGTGCAGCAGGAGGTCTGCTAATACCAGATGCAGTCACTCAGGTTCTGATCAATAAATTAATCTGGAAAGCAGATCCATTATCATCTGTTATTGCTCCAAGATACTATCACGTCGTAAGACTCTTACCACTGCATATCTCATTCGTACTTTGATGAATCGATACATTTATAATATGAGTTGATTCTACGATGGAGATAAGTTCATCCGAGTCGGTCGATCCACATTTTTTGAACGAGTAACGCCTCGAGTGTGAGTCGTACTGAATGCTCGATCTTGATGTTTTGTTTGTGGTTGTTGTGGTGCAGCTATACCCCAATGTGCTTTATTATGAGAACTACACAGATGCAAAAGGAGAGCCTTACGTTTACAGTTCATGGATATTGAAGGAAATGAGAAAAAGGGGCCATATATTGCAAATTTCTAAATATCCTTCAATATGTCAGTTAGTTGTTCAATACCTTAATTCTAGTCTTGTTGCTGTTAGTGACCCAAGAAAAGGTGGATTTCCAGCAGGATATTGATTCCATTTATACACATATATGTGTATGTGTGTGTATTTGGTTACTTCTTAATTAATACTGAGGGAGGTTTCCTGATTTGCTCTTAATTTGTTGTTACAATATGAACTCCAGATTGCATTGATATATGAAATTGAAATTTGTTGAAAATGATTCAAGTTTAAATGGACCTTTTATGGACCTTAGGTTAGTACAAAAGTATATACAAGTAAATACATTTCATCAGAAATTAAATGGTATATGAAATGAGAATCAACGCATGCACGAATAAAATTACCTTAAGTTAAATGGAAATTTTTTAAAATGCCACCTTTAATACTTTTTTTAACATAATTACCCTCCCTCTTGATTGAATACCTCCATCTCTCTTTTCACCAAATTTCTTTGTAGGAGAAATTAACACAATTATGGAATTCTCTTCTTACCTTTCTTCTTGGTAAAAGAATCTACAACGGTACAGCGCAAACCAACACGAATCTAGGTTAGTAAATCTTACAAGAGTAATTTCTAACAATGCCACTTTCAATACATTTTTTAAAAAAATGCCATCCATAATAATATTTTTTAAAAAATGCAACTTTTTTTTTACCCAAATACCATTCACTCACATAAAGTTCATTCTCTCTTCTTTCACTATTGTTCATTTTGCCTCATTCTCTCTTCTCACTCTATCATTCTTCTTCAAAAATTTTAATGATTTAGAAGGCAACCATACGAGGATCGTACAATTGGTCATATACAAAAAATTGCGTACAGGATTGTACAGTTGGTCGCACAAATGGTTGCGTACATGGTCTCACAAAAGGTCACATGACATTGTGCGACATTTTTTTGCTACTGTTTATGTGACCAAATTATGCGACTATATATTTCTGCCTATAGTCGCACAAGTGATCGCATGCAGGATCACACATAAGGTCGCATAGATGGTCGCGTGTGTTGTCTCGTAAGCAGTTGCATAATTAGTTTTACAAAAAGTTGTTTATACTTGAAGCGAAGCGTATAGTCGCAGGTAGAGTCACTTATGTAATTGAAGGGTATTTGGGTAAAAAAAAATTAAAAAGTGGCAAATTTAAAAAAAAATATTGTGGGTGCCATTTAAAAAAAAAAAAAATTTAAAGTGACATTCTTGTAAATTTCCCTTTAAGTTAATAAAATAAATATTTCCAACATATATAATAATCAGATACTATATTACTGGGTTTTATCATATGAAACAAACTACTCCATGTATGATAACATCTAAAAGTAACTAAAAAATTGGGATGCAAATTTGTTACACTAGTATGGTGTATCCACATTTTTCAGAATAAGATAATAGAAATCGAGCACGTTATGTTGGAGCTACAAATTTTTTTGATTCTGAACCTCTGGTGTGAGTTGATCCCAAGCTTCTCAGTAATGGAGTCCACTCATGTTAGGGTATTTTAAAATAAACGCAAACATTTCAATTGTTCAACAACAGCAACAAAATAATAGACGTACTATTGTTGAGGTTGATTTGATCAAATCAAAAAGTGTAATTTGTGCTTTAAAAATAATCTGATAATTGTTGGCACGAGGGGTGAGTGGTTGGATATTTCCTTCCATCTTTTTCCACACAATCACGCACACTGTTACTAAATGCTACTCCAATTGCTAATGGCTGTCCTGTCTCTATATAATTCCAGAATTACTATTGTTCATCAAATCCAGTATTCTCAAGAGGAGAGGAGAGTATGGGAGGGAGGTTAGGAGAGAGAATCGGAGTTCGAGAAGAGACGATCCAGAAAGCCATTAAACTGTCGATGAGAGAAGGCATTCATCCACGACAGAATCCGAGGTTCCAACGAGGTCTTCTTCGCCTTCTCCGGATCCTGGAGCGTTGGCGACTGGTTCGCCGGCGAGAATCAATTTGGGGAAATTAGGGTTGACGTTTCTAGGTTTCCATGTATGAAGAGCATCGGCTATGAAGATATTGGATTGGTAAATCAAGCTTTCTCCGCCGCATTCCATCGCCTCCTCACCACATCATCCCTCCCAAACCAGGTACTAATTATTAAAAGAATGAGATTATTAAAGTTGTTTTATAAAAAGTGATTTTGAATTAATTTTTTACAATACTTTAAAAAGTCGAATGAAAATCAGGTGGAGAAAGCCATGTCCGACCGGAAGCAAATCATCTTCACAGGGCATTCCTCCGGTGGTCCACTGGCCATTCTTTCAGCCATTTGGACCTTGGAGAAATACATTCGATTCGACCCGTATCAGAAACCGCCTCTCTGTCTCACATTCGGATCGCCTCTCGTTGGCAACCACATATTCTCACATGCTCTGAGGCGCGAAAACTGGGCTCGTTACTTCATCCATTTTGTAATGAGGCGCGACATCGTGCCTCGTATAATGCTCGCCCCATTCCCCCACATTCAGCACGAGCTTCACCAAATCCTCGAATTCCTCTCTCCCAAAACTCCATTCTATCTCCATGATTCATCAGTTGCATCCACATTCCTGTTGTCTGTGATTAGGAATGCGCTGTCTGTTGCTAGCCATGCTGCGTGCTATCTCAAGGGATGCACGAGCTTGTTGTTGGAAACTGTGGCTAGCATTGTTGAGCTCAGTCCTTATAGGCCTTTTGGGATCTCTGTCTTCTGTACTGGGAACGGGAAGCTTGTCGTTGTCGAGAACCCCGACGCTGTCCTGCAGATGTTGTTCTACTGCCTTCAGTTCAGCCCTGAAGAAGAGAATGCAGAGTTCCTTCAAGCAATTTATAAAGAGCATTTGGGGTATGAGAATGTGTTGCAAGAAAGCTTACACATGCAAGATGTTACCTGTTTAGTGAATCTAGTTGATGTCCCCTTGTCTTCTGATGATGCTACAACCAGTATTGCAGCAGCCCTCAATGATCTTGGCTTGGTATATCACCCTTCATCTCTCTCTCTCAAACACACACAAATCCCAGAAAAGTATGTTCATGAATTCATATTCCAGCTAACCTGTATCTTATTCTCAGACAACAACAGCAAGATTGTGTCTCCGTGCTGCGGGGGAGTTGGAGAAGCAGAAGCTGGAAAACCAGAATAGGATAGATTCCAACAAAGATGTCATAAGAGAAGCACTGAAGAATATACAAGAATACAAGATGAGCTGCGAAATCCGCAAGGTTGGCTACTACGACGCCTTCAGGATTCAGAAGGAGATAACTGATTTCAACACCAACGTGAAGAGGCTGGAGCTAGCAGGGATATGGGACGAAATAGTAGAGATGATCAAACGATACGAACTTCCAGATGGATTCGAGAGTAGGAAAGAGTGGATAGAACTAGGTACATGGTTTAGGAGACTTGTGGAGCCCTTGGACATTTCAAACTATTACAGGCACTTGATGAATGAGAGCACAGGGCCTTACATGGTGAAGGCGAGGCCAAAGCGTTACAAGTTCACGCAGAAGTGGAGGGAGCACGCTGAAAGAATGCCGACTGGGTTGAGTTCAGAGACAACGTTCTGGGCCGAGGTGGAGGAGCTGAGATCCAAGCCATATGAATTGGTGAAGTGTAAAGTTTTGAGACTAGAGGAACAGGTATTTACATGGGTTAATGAAGGGTGGATGGGAAAAGATGTTTTCTTGGATGAATCTACTTTCACCAAGTGGTGGAAAACACTCCCATTTGAACACAGATCAGGATCTTGTATTGCACCATTCATAACCACTTGAAATCCATTTGTTTTTCACTCCATTCACAAAAAAGAAAAAAACTCTTTACCAACGCATCATTCAACATCCCAAATGCTCACATGGAGAACAGGGACGGTGACACCATCAAACACACACACGAAGACGAGTCAGGCTAAGCTGAATGCACACAAGAGATGATCAAAGTAAACACCACCACAATTGAATGAATGGTTTATATATCATCACAATATATCAAATGAAACAAGAGGCGCCCTGTTGATAAGAAAAGAAAAAAAGAAGAAAGATGTTTAAATGAGATTTGACTTATGTAAAACCATCTGCACATTCTCTAAATGACAACTAAAACACCGCCACCAGAAAAGGATTAGTTACACAAGCAAATATAAATCTAAATAAGATCATATAGAACCAAATTTAATACTTGTGCAAATTCCTCCAATTCTCTCAGTGAAGAAACCTCCAGGATGATCTAATTCAAGGTTTATCGACAATGATGGCAACGAGATCACCACCACCACTTCTTCTTCTTCTTCTTCTTCTTCTTCTTCTTCTTCATCTTCAGTGCAAGGAGATAGACAATACAAAGAAACAGAGACAGAGGTAGTAACAGATTGATGAGGTGATAGACATAAACAGAGACAGTAACATGATCAAAATATTCTCACAAACTGACATAAAAGTGTTTTCAACAACACAAAAATTGCCCATAGCATTATTTTAATTAATGAAATATAGAGAGAGAGACAAGCTGCATCCCATCGCATCCGCAATCAGTATACCGGATTTCTCGGCATATAATGACTGCACTTGAAAATCAAAGGCATCCACTAACTTCAGTTCTCAAGAAACTTGCGGATGCTTTGCATCATTACAAGGCAGGACGATGAGTTTTAAAAGTCAAACAGCAAATGAAGTGATTATGGAAGTATCATATCCACTCTTTGAACAAAATATGACAACATCCTAAAACACTGGGGATTTTATTAAAAAGAAATCATTTCCTGCGCAAGAAGTTACTCTTAAAATCATCATTAAAAAAAAATGCATGAATATATTCAATAAGGAATAATATGTCACAAGAACAAAACATACAAATTGCATGTTCATCAAAAGGTAATAACATATTCAAGAAGTCCAAGCAAACCATTTCTATATCACCTTATCTATTCACATAACATATGGAGTAATATATAACATAGCAACTAAAATCATAGGAAAACTAAATTGATTCCTCTGTTCTCCGATCTCAAATATCTATACCACATCAAAGGCAGAGAAGAAAGTTCAATAGCCAGGACAGACGCACACCAAGATAAAAGAGAGACCTAACATACAAGTTCAAGGGACAATCCTCTTCCTAAGACCTTGTTATCATGCTGTAGGAATGCGCCAAGCAAAACGTCAAACTCTCTCCATCTAATGCTGCCTCTCCCTCAAGAGACTCATGTTTATACTGCTTCCTGCAGCCTGGACAACGTCCATCATCCTCAAGAATTCTCTTGTGGCAGAAAAGACAGAGCCTGAATCCACACACACAAGGTATAAAGCTAGAATCCGTGCAATCAAAGTCCTCGTAGCATATTGGGCATGAAGTGGGGCCTGGGCCAAAATTCTTACAGCCCCAAACAGAAGCAGCTGGGCCGAAACTCCGCTCTGAGCTCAAATGAAAACCATACTGCTTAGACAAATTGGGCAAGCTCTGAGGCCGAAAAGCATCATCTGGCCTCCAAGCTTGGCATTTTACTGGAGGCACAGGTGTTCCTCCACACTCTTGCTTTGGACCTGAAATATCACTCCCTTCTGATGGCCAAATGTTTATGCTAGACTTCAAACAAAATTGCGCAGAATTTCCATGCTTCTCCAGAGATAATCTTCTAGATCCGGAGTTAGGGATATGCTCTTGCTGCTTCTCTTCAGAGGCAGCTAAAGCATCCGCCATAGCCTCCCAATCATCCAAACAGCCATCATCACCAATATCCACTTCATCTTCATCGCTCATGCTTCTCGAAAAGCAACTGCTTCGACCACTGCTGCTACCACATCGGCTGCTTGGAGTAAAGTTACCACCCCTATCATTCCTCCCTAACACACTGCTGGCATGGCTACTGGGGCTGTTTGAAGGAGAAAACTCGGAATCACTAAAATGGTGCATTGAAAGGCAATCTATATACATCTCATCAGCTCTTGGCTTTATCTCAAACTTCTCTATAGGCATACTCTTTTTTTCCGATCCCCTTGGAGCTCCAAATGTAGCCTTTTCAACGTTCAAATCCTCCTTACATCCATCCTTAGTTTTAACTGGATATATTAAACATGCATTAAAACCAAAACATCCAATATTAAAGAATCATTAAAAAAAAAAAAAGGATAAAAAAAAATTGGTCAATTACTAATACTACACATCGGTTAATAAATATAAATATAAATAAAAATAAAAAGATGACACCAATAAACGAAGAACAATATGCTCTACACAAAATAATAATAATAATAATAATAATAATAATGCATTCGAAATGTTGAAGATAGATATTTTCCAAACCTTGAGAAAGCCACTGTTCCCGGCGAGCATCAAGCTTGCACTGCTTCAACTTCGCCGAACGATTAGCCTGAATTTAGAAAATATTTTTAAAAATCTAGCATTTAGGAAAAATCAGCGAATAAATTAGGGTAAAATTTAAAACCCCCCAAAATAAAAAAAAATAATAATAAAACCCTAAAAATTCTGAAAATGCAATCGTTAACATCTAAAACTCGTGCAAAAATCTTCAAACTAGTAGATTTAAAAAAAGATATTAAGGCCAAAACAGCAAACAAATCGAAACATTTCAACCCCAAATTCAAAAATTGATAGACGTGCAGCGTGCAATGCATGCATTAACTCGTCAATAAAATAGAACATCAGAAAACATACCCTTTTCTTCTTAGCAAAATCTTTAGGGTTAGACGAGGCAAGTGTCATAGAAGCGTTGGGGATCGAATCAGAAATCATGGCTGAGTGGTAAATAAGAAAAACCCTAAATTGATCGAAAATAGGGCGAAGAGAGAGAAATGGATAGATATAGAGAGAGAGAGAAAGAGTGAGTGATAGAGATTGTGATAACAGAAACTCGCCTCGTCTGCTTCCTTTAACACTTTCAGTTGCCTTTTCACAGCGTGAGCTGTCACAACTAGCCGTGCATACAGATCCTTCTATGCCGAAATGACACTCTTACCCTCGCCGTATTTCCTCGTGGAGGAAACAGTGAAAATGACAATCTTGCCCCTCAGTTGCAAAAACACAGAAAATTATCACTCCTATAGTCCTATGATTCCAAAATACATCCACTTTATTTCATGGTATAAAGTTTAAGATAATTGATTATTTGTTTGTGTAATAATAAGATAAGAAAATATAGAATTTTTTTAATAATTTAATTGAATAAAATGTAGGATATAATTAATTTTAATTAAATTATATGTAAAAAGAAGATAACATATATATTTTTCAATTTTGAAAAGTGGGGGTCTTTTGGAGATAATAAAAAGAGAGTGTGCAAATATTTTTAGAATATGAGTATTTTAATTTAAATAAGGGACATTATTAGAATAATTTTATTTTTTTAATCATGAATAAACAAAAACTAAAACCTAGGGGTTTGTTAATGATTCAAAATAATTAATAAGATTTTAGTTCCAGTCAAATGCCACCTTTTAGAATTTTGATTTACTAATTCCAAATTAAAATTTAGGGCACAAAATGATACAATTATATATAAGAAAAGTTGATCTATTGTTAAAATATGAGATAGAATATATCATTGCTTAGTGCAAGTTTTGTTTTTTTTTTTCATGATAAATTATTATCATTGTAATGTAAAAAAGAATTAACTAACATTTAAAAGTTAAGGACTAACTTTCAACATTGATTGATACTTTTCATATGTAGTAACACTTTAATTTGCACAGTATGTAGAACAAATTCTTCAAAATCTTTTACAAATTATAGTTTGATAAACCTAATAATAATTTACTTAAACTAATTGAATTTCATAATGGTGTGCAGTATGCTAATGGCAATTCATGCTACTTTGTCAACAAGATCTAGAATCAAAATTAATGATTTTAGTTTCAATTTGTAACCAAAAGGAATACATTTTGAGATTTTTTTTTTATTATAAATTATAAATTGATTCTTCATATTTAGAAAATCTTTAATGCATACTTCCATTTTCACCAAACTTCTCTGACTTCAAATTCTCATTATTGACTGATGATGATTCTTAACTAGAAAGTTTTGAAGTAGACAGCACGTAATAGTATTGGGCATTTAGATGGGCCTCTTCTGATGGGCTTCTGTAAATAATGGGCTTATCTTATGGCCTTTTAAGGACTACACTCTTTTTAATAAAGAATTTACTACAAATTTATATTTCTAGATGTAATAAAAACTAAAAAGAGTCATTTTATTTCTTTTATTATTATTATAAAGAGAAAATGAGTATTTTTGGTTTGTAAAAGTAGTTAGATAGATTTTTTTGGAAAAAATGATTATTATGGGAAACTTTGTATGTTATTATATAATCATCATTAATTAATACTACTATAATATTTTGTTTTATTACTACATCAACATTATTTAGAAAAATTTTGTATATGGGTCGTATGTTAATTTTGCAATTAATATTTTATTTTAAGTAATATAATATTTTAAATATTGTCTAAATTTATTTTTTGTATTAAAATTTTTAATAAAGCAGTAAATACTTTTTAAAGTAATTTAATATTTAAAATAATTAATATTTTATAATTTAATTAGTTCTATAATTTTTTAATCTTTTATTTTAATTCTTTTGAAAAAAAATTATAGGATTTGAAAGTCTATAAATTTTGAAACCTATTTTGCAAAATAGAAAATTTTAAAAGTTACGAGGATAAAATTGACATAAATAATTCAAGAGAAAAGGAATTATAAAACCAAAAGTAAATTCAATCAAAGTTATAGGGCCAAATTGATATTTCTCAACAATATTTTACGTCTGCTCTACTTTCTATACATAGCAATTTGGCGTTCTAACTTTTGAAGGTTGCAACAACACAAATCTGATTTATTTGGTAAAAACATGCAAAATTGCGATCTCATCCATATTTTCCATCATCATATTATGAACAATCCGTTCAAAACAAATTTCAGCATCGTGCAGAAAGGAAAATTTTCCGATTCTGTGGTGCTACATACTGGCGAATCACTGAAAAAATGAGGGAGTCCCCACTTCCGCCGCCGCAGAAACGGCCGCCTGATTCCGGCGAAGGCGGTGCGGCGGAGCCACTCCTCCGCCCAGCGACCAGCGTAGTAGGCGGGATTCGGAAGAAGGGCGCGTCGGTTCGGACGTGGCTGCGGGTGGATTCAATGGGGCAAGGGCAGGTTTTGGAGGCCGGCAAACATGAAATCATGCGGAGGACGGGCCCGAGATCTCCGGATTCTGGACCCTGTTTTGTCTTACCCATCCACGATTTTGGGGAGAGAACGGGCTATAGTGGTCAATTTGGAGCATACAAAGGCGATAATCACGTCTCAAGAAGTGCTGTTTTTGAATTCCACGGACCCTTTGGTTACCCCCTTTATTAAGAAGCTTCAAGGCATCTTTCGACGTCGTCAAGCTGTAAATTCACCCCAGGTTTCTCTCTCTCTCACTCTCATTCTCATCATCTTTACTTGCAAATTTATAAACAATGCAATTTGTTTGTTATATTCTGATATTGTGAGTTTGGTGATTGAAAATGATAATTTGGGGAGGATTTGAGTATGTGAAAGGAATATTTGAAATTGAAGCTGATCAAATTTCATGTTGTGGGAGGGTAGGGGAGATTTTGTTTGGTTACACAGTTTAAAACATAAAAAGGTCCCAGAATAGCTAGCACATTCATTTTCGTCTCAAACCTTTCAGTTTTGCTCTGATTTCATCCAAAAAGACAACATTTTTTAACCATATTCGTCCCATAAAAGTATCGATTCAGTCTAATTCCATGGAGTTAAAAAAATTGTACATAACAGGACCATTTTGATGAGAATTTAAAAGTTATGGGACTAATGGAGAAATTAAGTTTGATGAGACTATTTTAAAAAAAGTAAATTTGAAATTATTTTGAATAAAGTAAATTTGTATGAGACGATTTTGATTGAATAAAATAAATTTTTGTGAGACGATTTTGATTTTAAACTCTTTTGGCTGCATGCTTTGATGACTATACCAGCAAATCAAAAGTAGTTGATGTTTTTGTTAGTATAAACATCAATCAGGTTTTCTTTTCTATTTTTTAAATTATTTTTGTCCCTAGAGTTATGGAAGTACTCTGGTTTTCTAATTGCTCTACATCAATATCTTTAAAATTATTACTCATTTTCCAAAATTTTGTGATTCTTTTATTTTCAATAAATAATGTAGTATTTGTTTATGTTTATACTATCTTCACAAGTTCTTTTCTAGTATTTTTTTCTGTTTCTAAATTCCCCCCAAAAAAAACCGAAAACGCCGTCTGTTTAATTTTTTAGGTGTGGTGCAAGGAGTTTGAGGTTCACAAAAACCATTGAGATAGCATGTGATTTTGACTGTGTGTGGAAGGAAGAAATATCACATCACTCATGTTCATTATTGACTGGAGCATTAAGTATATTTGATGACATTGTGCACATAACTTACTATCCCTAATGCTAATGTTAATTCATTATTTGATTAATATACGAGTCTTAAAATTATGGCATTAATGCATATGATAAGATTATGTTCTCTTGTCTTCTTTTGGGGTGACTAAGCACATCCCATACATAAACCTCTTATAGTGGTACTGTTTTCGTCGTTCTTTGGAGATGTACTAGTTTGCATAACTATGATGATTCAGATTTCACAAAATAGCATGTATAAGCCTCTAACACAACTTACTCTTGAGGCTCCCAATTGCTTTTTATGTGTTTTATTTAGATTAGTTTGTGCAAAGCTGTATCAGAGCCTTATTTTAACTGGTGTAATTTGTGTTACTATTCAATTACTTAGAATTGTGGTTAAGTCTTTCTTGAATAGCTTCTGTAGTCTAAATATTGTTCGACTATTATGGCTAAGATGAGTTAATGTCTAAATCATTTGAGATGGTTTAATGATATACAAGGATGCTGGAGTGGATGATAAGAAAGCTGCATGGGCAAATTTGTATAAATCGGAAGAGACGCAACCAACACCAGTTAGTCCTCAACAGTTTGATAATGATAGTTCCCGCAATAAGAATGAAGAGGGCAATACCGATGGGGAACAACAAGGTGGAGAGAATGCACATGGCCTGAAGCTTCTCCGTTTGAGTTCGTTGCATTAGAGGCTTGTCTTGAGGCTGCTTGCAAAAGCTTGGACAATGAAGTATGTATGAATGTCCATAGCAAAGTAGATAATTTGGTTGCATCTTATAATTACTTTTTTTTTTTAATATTTTCTTTAAACAGGCAAGAAGATTAGAGCAAGAAGCTCATCCAGCATTGGATAAGCTGACTTCTAAGATCAGCACTCTCAATTTAGAACGCGTGAGGCAGATAAAGAGCCGCTTAGTTGCTATTATGGGGCGTGTGCAAAAGGTCTACTTTTTCTCTTCTCCCCTGCCTTTTCTGCTGCTGGAATGTTTTACTTTTCAACTTTGGATAAGTTTCTATAGAGATTTTAAGTAGTTGTTTTTCTGTTATTCAACTTCTTGTAAGTTTTCCATTTCTTATAATTCATGTGGAGTTTTACATTTGATGCAAGCTGGTTTCTTGATGATTAAAATCACTTATGATACAAGCAGTGTTAAACAGGCACATTGTGTGTTTGTGTGTGTGTGTTTTATTAAAGAAGAATGTCTTTCATTAAATCAACGGTAGATGACTCAAATCTGCGATGGTACCTTGATCCATCACCATTAGATATTCATATGTTTCTTATTGCTTATGAATTCTAACATGTTGTACCAGGTGAGGGACGAACTAGAGCATTTGCTCGACGATGATGAAGACATGGCAGAGATGTATTTGACCCACAAGTTTGAGGAGCAGCTCGAGAACTCTTCTGCTTCTTCAGGGAAAGATCTAGACGACATAGACGAAGAAGTAGTTCCACCTGATGTTGAGCATAGGCATGTCAAGCCTTCTCTCCTGCTGATGGTACTTATTGCCAAATTATAATCTCACTAAACTTCATTTTCATCATACAGGACCCCTGTTGAGATGATGCTCGGGGTTGAAAGCAATTTCCCCGTATCTGGGGCTGATGCCCCGGACGCAAGCAACTTAGGTGAATCTTATTCTCTGAGACGATTCAGCCATCGGACGCATACTAGTGTTGCCACGAAGAATCCTGATGTGGAGGAGCTGGAAATGATCTTGGAAGCATATTTTGTTCAAATAGAAGGCTCATTGAACAAACTATCCAGTGTACGTATCATCTCAGCTCATTTAACATGGTATCAAAGTTATGCTTGAATCTTTACAAATTAACCCGTCTGCAAGTGAGAGCGTGTTGGAGTCATTAATTAAATGTTTACGATACACATCTCTACAAGTTTCGTGACTGACAACGTGCTCGTTTGTGAAGCTGAGGGAATATGTGGACGACACGGAAGATTATATCAACATAATGTTGGATGACAAACAGAACCATCTTCTGCAGATGGGGGTGATGTTAACCACTGCAACAGTCGTGATTAGTGCTTTCGTCGCCTTAACTGGAGTTTTCGGCATGAACATCACCATTGACTTGTTCGACTCCGAGAAAGCTGGGATGCCGGAGTTCATGTGGACTGTCTGGGGAGGCACTGCGGGCTGTGTTTTCTTGTACGTAGCTGCCATTGCCTGGTGCAAACACAAACGCCTACTGGAATGAGGCCGGTTTGGTCTGTTACATCGTCGTAAATAAATGACATGATGTCATTAATTTACTACGATGTAGCAGAAGTTCACGCTCCCCCTAGATCCAGCAGAAACATGAAATCTTTCAACAAAAATGGGATAACACATTCTTATATATTGAGGTGCAAAGATGTTCATCGTATTGCCTGTCTTTTATACATGTATGTATACATCTGCACATAGTAGAAAGATATAAATTTTGAAAATAAAATTATATTTTTGGGATCAATATTAAAATCTATTCTATTCTAGAAAGATGTAAATGAAGGATTCGAAAACGTGAAAATATTACTCAAGGGCAAAGTTTGCGTATAAATCCAAATTTATACTTTAATATAAATATTATACGGGTGATTCTATGGTGTGGTGCACATTAGGTTAATGGGTTAAAAATATGGGTGGATTAATGGGTTTAAAATAGGGGTTAGTGGGTGGTTATATTTTAAAATTTTAATTATTTTATTTTATTTGATGGTGGAAATTAAATTAAAATATAATTTAACAGTTAAGATAGTTCAAGTAGATCAGTGCAGCATATCTGTTAGAGTCATATTATACTCTCTGTATAAATATTATATAGTATAAAGATTTACACTCTTGATTTTTTTTTTAAAGTTAAACTTTATTTTTTCTTAATATTTCATAATATAATTAAATTATTTTTATTTGTTATTTTTCTAATTTCATGATACATTGTAGAAAGCCCAAGAGACAAGTTATATCCATTTTCTTCCAAGCCCATAAAATTAAATAGCAATTTAAATTTATTTCATGCCCAAAAATATTTATATAGCTACGAAATTAAATTAATAAGTTGATCTGTTTCCTTTAATATAAATAATTTTTCATTAAAAAATTAGATATGTAATTTATTTATTATTTATAAAATAATTTAGGACACAGGATTGAAAGTTAGGGTAAATAGACATGTAATAACTTCAAGCCTACATAATGGATTGACCATGAACACTTTTTTTAAAAAAATAAAATTAAATTAGGAGTTATATCACATAGGCAGTGTTTTTTTTTATTAGGAAAATGATTTTATTGATGGGATACAGGTGATTAACTGATTTAGAACAAGATACATTTTATATTATTAATTTAATTACATATTTATAAATAAATTTTCGTGTCGGTGTTCCATTGTTTTCAATCAATTCCAACAATATGGTCAATGACTAAAAATATATTTAGATTTGGTGGGGGTGTTTTGTTTATTTGATTAATTAATTAAAGTGACTTTTAATCTGTATCTATTTATTGGAAACCGACACTTAAATTAGCCATTCGTCTATAATACCACCAAAAACCAATCTACTAATTTCTCTATCTTTACTTAATATGGTGTAACAATCGGAAATTTTGTGATATCAATAATCTCACCCAATATTTTATAAGTCCTTTTCGATTAACTGCAATTTGTCACCTTTTAGTGACTGAAATTTATTTATTTAATTTTATTTTTTTTTAATAATTAAATTATGTGATTATATATCGAAAATTTTTAACCCGACCAACATGCTGGTCGGAACGCCTTTTTAAAAGGATTATTTTTTCATTTTTTTAAAAGGGATTCACATCAAATTAATTATGTGTATTTGAAGTTTAATCCTCAGTAGAGCCGTCAAATGGGCCGGGCCGGGCCAGTACCGGGCCACCGGGCCAAAGGCACATTTACGGATCGGGTCGGGTTTGTCCCGATTTTTGGTGGGCCTTATTTTTTGTGGTCCAACCTAGCCCATACCGGGCCACCGAGCCATCGGGCCATTTTGACCCATTAATCATTTATTTTTAAATTTTTTATTTAAAAAAATAATTTAAAATTTAACCACTATAATACATATAATAATAATATTAGTCAATATTGAATATTATTCTCAAATTTATAATTAGAAATTAACGGTAAATAATCTATTCAAGTTAATTATTATTATTTTTAAATCAAATAAATTAGAATTGATTATTAGTGGTTGAATGTATAATTAAGAGTTGTTAAGTAACGTGATTGCAACTATTTAACATTAGTAAGTGATTAAAATTATATTATTAGCATCTAACTTATTACATTATGATATAATAATAGAATTTGAATCCAACTTTAACAAATTTCAACAATATTAAATCTTTATATATATATATATATATAATTTTTTTTTTCGCCTTAACTTTATTTCTATCATATAGTAATCAGAATATCCAAGTAAAATAGAAAATTCATATATAATTTGAAATTATAACTATTTTAGAAAGTTATTTTTATATATTTAACATTAAGTTATTTAAATATAATTTATTAATCAAATATTACAAATAATTTATAATTAAATATTAAATTAAACATAAATAAAATTACCGGGCAAAAAAAGCCCATAAAAACGGGCCAAAGGCGGGCCGGGCCATTTGGCCCACCAGACTTGACGGGCCGGGCCAAAACAGCCCGATTCTTTTCGGGCCTACTTTTTAATGGCCCAACCCAGCCTATTTATGGCGGGCTACAGGCCGGCCAGTCGGGCCGGGCTATTTTTGCCAGCTCTGATCTTCAGTATGATAGAACTATACTATACTAGGAGTATTATTGAGAAAGATGAATTATTATTTTTATAAATAACAAATTATTAATTATTTCAAATTTCATTATATTATAAATTTTTATATTGGAGATGAATAATAATTTGTTTTTAATAGGTAACAATTTGTCCTATAAAATCGTTTACTTTTTTCATTTATTTGTCCTATAAAATTATACACCTAATAAAAAAGGAGCAGTAGCATATAAGCCAAAATCGTTCATAAAATCGTTTACTTTTTTTTCATTTATTTGTCCTATAAAATTATACACCTAACAAAAAAGGAACGTAGCATATAAACCAAAATCCTTAAAAACACACTTTAATTTCAAATTTATCATTAATTTTTAACCTATTATAACAAGTACTTTACATTATTACTATATTTATTAACTAAAAAAATACTCCACCAAAGTATCGATGAAAAAGACTAGAAATTTAATTAAAAAGCAATTTTTTCTTAGCAACATAAAATATACTATAAAGTAAAAGATATTATGGAACAAATGGATTTTTTTTAAATATTGTTTTCTTATTTTATCACAATGTATAATAATAAGTTATTGACAAAAATTAAAATTATATATAGTTTTGAAGATAAAAATAGATTTTTTGAAATGAAGAAATTTTTATTTTTTATTGCATTTAACCATTATTATTTTTTATATGATGCATAATATGATGTGCTAATTTTATTTTATTTTTTCCCTTAATCCATTTACTCACATTTATATAATGCATCATATATAATGTTTTTAAATAGGTTTTCTTTGTTCTTTCTGGATTATTAGTAATTCTTATAAATAAATGTTTTTCTTATAATAAAAACATATATATAGATCCCACTGTTCACAGAATAGACCACCATGTTATTTTTATGATTGTGTTCTCTACTCTCATCACTCATTCCTCAATTTCAAATACTCATTTTTACATTTTCATTGGCTAATAATTGTGGCAATTATATATATATATATATATATATATATATATATATATATATATATATATATATATATATATATATATATATATATATATATATATTTTAAAAAACTATATAAAATTCAGATATATTTTCCAAATAAATTCGTTATATTCGTAGTCATTTTTCTTCTGATTATAGTTCGAGTGTTTGAGTTGAGCATAATTTTTCCAAATGTGGGTTAGAAGATATAATTGTTTTTTATATATAATTCAACCGATATTTGAATTATTGAAATTTTATTTTGAAAAAAATATGAAAATTTAGTGATGGGTTGAAATATAAGTGATGGTCATGGCATGGGTGGGCTTTAATATTTGTCTCAGTATGTATTGAAAACGAGGGATCAACAAACCCATCACGATATTATTTCTTTGAGAGTAAATCTAATATGATAATTTTATAATTTTCTATGGTTATTATTTTTTATTAGAGATGTCATAATTAGATTTTTTTTTTAAATATTGTCATTTTTTTATTTATATTATAATTTCTTCATTTAATAGTTTAATGTATTATTATCATTTTTCATCCATTGA
This sequence comes from Pogostemon cablin, assembly GCA_023678885.1. NCBI lineage: Eukaryota > Viridiplantae > Streptophyta > Magnoliopsida > Lamiales > Lamiaceae > Pogostemon > Pogostemon cablin. The sequence continues at coordinate 4,403,828 of CM042960.1, read as the reverse complement.
ATATTATTTTTTTATTAAATTATTATTACCGAAACTATTTATCTCTAAAATGGTCTTACCCACGTCTTACTCATTATTATTATTGCTCCCATTATTTGGGAAGTAGATCACAGTTATGGTAAATTCGAAGTTTTAAAAAAAAAAAAAACTCATTAATTAAAATAATAATATCTTTTAAAAATATAAAATCAATAAACACTTTTCTGCGTTAGCAAAAAAACTAACTCGTGAAAAATATTCCCTTTGGTCACTTACAAGGTACCCATTTTATCGAAATGAGCGTTCATTTCAAAGATATTCATATTCCTTATTTAGTAAAAAAGGTACACCACATGGTCCACCATTTCCCTCTAATATAATTACTCACTACACATATAATAATATAATGTTTCTTAATCCATGTGTAAAAAGTAAATGGTTACCTTCTAAATGGATGGAAAGAGTACTAAATATGAATAAATAAATAAATAAATAATAATAATAATAATAATAATAAATAAATAAATAAAAATAAAATTCATGTGAAAAGGTATGCTTGCTCCCTGATCTCGCTCTCTCTCTCATATTATTTTATTTATTTATTTGTAATTGTTCTTTTCTATTATATTTGATTGATATCATTTTGTCATTATATGCTTCATTGTTTAATTATATAAGACAATTAATATTTCTGTTACTATATATTATATGGCAATGAGTTGTATACTATCTCCATTTTAATACAATCTCGATACAACCTCCTTCCTTCACCTTTAGTGTGTGTTTTCCTTTTTTTTTAAACTGTAGTTGTTACTTTTTTTTTAATTATTATTATTTAATTTTAGGGATATAATTACAATTTTACCCTTGTGATTTAGGATATAATTTATCCCTAGGATTTAGGGTATAATTGTAATTTTACCCTTATGGTTTAGGGTATAATTTATCTCCTAAGGTTTAGGGTATTAATTGTAATTTTACCCTTGTGGTTTAGGGTATAATTTATCCCCTAGGGTTTAGGGTATAATTGTAATTTTACCCTTGTGGATTATGGTATAATTTATCCATAGGATTTAGGGTATAATTGTAATTTTACCCTTGTGGTTTAGTGTATAATTTATCCCTAGGATTTAGGGTATAATAGTCATTTAAATAAAATAAATTTAAAAATAAAATAAAAACAATATTAATGAGGGATCATGAATTAATTAAGAAGGGTGGGACCAAGGTTATATCCTAATCCCTCTCATATTATATTTTTGTTCAATTGTTCAATATATTTTTCCTAATTAGTTTAATAAACAATGATTCATTACAGGTTTACTCATAAATAGTATGACATGATTAATGTCTTCGATATTAGAGAGAAACCAACATAAACATGATTGCCCACTTGCCTCATGTGAAATATTAATAATGCAACAGTAATTAATTAAATTATAATTAAAATGTGTAGCTTGGGATCATCCATTTTTTACTAATATGCGAATATCATTATTCAACATTGCACATATTTTTTTTTCAAAAAAAAAATATATATATAGACCATGTATGGCTACTTGAATCAGCCACATATAATCCATTAAAATTCAACTTAATTAAATATTAATACAAGGAAGTTCTTGTGATGGTAGTTTATATAATTATCATAATTTGATTAAATATACTAAAATATATATATATATATATATATATATATATATATATATATATATATATATATATATATATATATATTATATGAATCCAAATGCTCCCTTGTCAAAAAAGTTATTTTACTAGTTTAGATTCAACAATTTTGGATGCACGGGTATTTGATCCGTAGACCGATTAATTCGGGGAAGGTTAGAGCCCACCGTCTACTAGCAGCAACCTCATTTCAAATCAGAGCTTTGCGCTCTATATGAACTGGCCCCTCAGTTGTTAACGAAAATTTTGTTATGGAGTTAAAAATTTTTAATGACAAGAATGTATTAATAATAATCTTCAGCTAAAAAGACAATAATGACAACATCTATTTCATTATTAATCATTTTTCTTGTGGTTATTATTATTATTATTTGAAATTTAGTAGCACATGCATTAATGCATGAATGTGCACTTAAAAGAATGTTTGTGAATAATGTATGTATACAAGGATAAGAAAGATATATAAAACCCTAATCACAAGAAATCTTTGTCCTCTTCAATTGATTCATTTGGTTGGATCAAAAATTTGGTGTTCTTCCATGTTCTCTTTCTCTGCCTCCATACTTGCATTATAATGTTCAAACAATGCCCACATGTCTTGTAATAATGTTGCCTTCTCTACCTATATATATAGTATAGTATATTATATAATATTACTATGTGTGTGTGAATGGGATATAGTTACTGATTGTGGGGCATAGTATGCTTGGATGGATTATGTCTTTGTACCAAGTATCAATATTGTTATATTGAACATTTCATGTGGATCATGGGACAAGTCAGGTGATTTTTTTGGACATGCATGTAATTAAGTAGGGAGGGATTCAAATTTTATTTAATATATATAATGTGAAAAATAAATTCAAATATAGTGAAAGATTTACACTATATTTATTCTTGTATGCAATTTATTTAAATCATAAATACTAGTATATGTTAATCAATTTATTACTTCATCCGTTCGCCTTTAAGGGTGATATTTGTTTTTTGCATGTGGATTAAGGAATCTTATGTAGTAGGTAGTTGTATTAGTGGAGATGTGAGTCCATTTTTTAATTATATTAGTGGGTGGGTGTGTGAGTCCCATATGTGTAAAAAAGGAAATGAGACCTTTGTGGGCGGACGCCCAAAATGAAAAAAAATCTATTATTTGAACAACTTTATCAGCTTTCATGATGAGATCAATCTATTTTTTAAAAAGTAAATATCAATTTCATAAAAAATATTACTCAATCCATTTCTGAAAAATTTTGTTAAGGTAGAGATAATGAGGTATGGCGGAAGTACCTAAGTGGCAAAGTTGAGGTTATTAATTCATTGTATTCGTATCATCTTATATGAACCTGTCCTTTTCATTGCATTTATTTCACACACCCACATACATATATATATATATATATATATATATATATATATATATATATATTTATTTATTTATTTATTTATTTATTTATTTTGTGTTAATAGTTGAATGAGTAATGTATAGAAAAAAAAAGCGGTACTAAAAATAATAATTAAAAAAAAAAGAAAAAAACAACTCGTGCATAAAATGTAAGTTAGATTTACGTTTTTCTTGAATGATCATAACATATTTATAATTTTCACACCTAATTTTGATATCAGTGACATCTAAATACACATATATTGTATAGTAGAATAATTTATTTTTTTCAAATTTTCAAAAATAAAAAACAAGTATTGTGGTGTTAACATTTTTCTAGACAGAAAATATAAATCTAACAAATCAACCACTCACATGCCATGTTTTGTCCTCTTTTTCCTTTCTTTTTCGTATTCAAAAAAATATATTCATTAAGTTATTTTTATTGATTGTAGAAGTTTGATTTATGGATTAAATTTACTTTAAGTTAACTTGTTTGTTTGTTTTGTGTGAAATTTGTATTTATTTATGGAATACTAAAACTCGCAATCTTTAAGTATAGCAAATCTTCTTTCTTTTCTTTAACAAAATAATAATAATAATAATAATAATAATAATATCACTATAACTTTTTATTAAAATGTTATTACTGAAAGTTTTCTCGTAATTTATCAAAGTATTAGCATAGAGTATGAATTTATGAATGATCGTAAACGATGAGGGGTATATTTGCTAAGTTTTAAAAAATCTTAGGTGTAAATTTGAAAATAATTAAAAGTGTACATGTGTTGATATATGTGGTTGGTAAAGAGGTTGAGAGAGTGAGATGTTTCAACTGAAATATGGCCATCTATATATAAAATCTATTCTAATAATTAACATATGGGTAAATAAAATTTTTGTGTTATAATTTAATAAAATATTGAATAATTAATTAACTGTGAGAGAATCCAAGTTAACCTTTTATATATAATAATATGATTTATCTATATTGACTGATCATTCTATACTTTATTGGTTAAGTACCATGCGAGGATTATATAACAAAAATATTTAAACAATATATTTAGCTTGATAATATAATAAAAATTATATGTATATTTTTTTTGAAAAATGTAATTAATTAAGAGTAATATATATATATATATATATATATATATATATATATATATATATATATATATATATATATATATATATATATATATATATATATATATGGTAATGTGGACTAGTATATCATGTTATACAATTTCAAAACCGATTTTTGATTATAATAAGAAAATAATTTATCTTATTCATTTAAATCTGGCTGGTTTCCAACTATATATTTGAAGTAACTGGAATTTACAACTAACTGTACTTTTAGGTGGTTTATGATCTTCTTCATTAAAATTTTATCGTTTGGTGATGGGCCCATTAATATATATAATTGCTAAACAACCAAATTAATGTGAAAAAGTATAATTTAATTACACTATTTATTTTTTTTAAAAAAAACTCGACATTATGTACTGGCAATTTATATATATTTTTAATAGAAGGTAATAAATCTCAATTTATCTTTTAAATATAAAATTTAGGTGCTATTGAGATCGTCCCATGAATCTGATCTGTAAGATGGATTATCAATTAACTTAATTAAAAATAAATTGTTGCTTATTTTAATTATTTAAAAAACATACTTAATATTTCATAAAAAAATGATATTATAATTAATGAAAAGTGATAGTTGTAAACAATTTATTATACAAATAATTAATATTTTTAATAAAAAATGATAATATTTTTGAATAAATAAATGATAATTATAATTATAAAAATAAATTAAAAATTATCTCACTTTAGACCGTGTCATAAAAGTGTTGTCCGAAAATGTGGTGTAGAATCCGGTGCATTATTTTTCATATACATTTTGTTTTTTTGACCGTCCGCAACAAATATTTATATTTTTTCTTCTTAAAAACATAAGACTTACACACTGTCAATACAATTAATATATGAGACCTACACACTCCACTAATTTAATTAATCACTTCGCATTAAATAATACTCTCTACGTCTCATTTCAGCTTTATGTTTATTGTTCCACGTTGTTTAAGAAAAATTATTTTTTTACCAATTTTATTGACTTTTAAAGGTATTATAGTATTTTTAGGTAATAAATAAATAAAGTATAAAGTAATGTTATGAGTGTGAAAAATGAGTGACAAATTTAAAATTAAAATAACTTTTGAAGTTATTGGATAAATAAATTGATTTTTTTATGTGAAAATTATTGTGACACAAATAAATTGAAGAAATTATGAGTACCGTTATGGAAAGAGTAGTATTCTTTAAAATATGTAATGATGAAGAAATTAGAGGATCAAAAATTGGAAATAAAGGTGTCCTATCAGATAATCATTAAGATGCAATTAATAAGCTAGGAAGAAAAATGAGTAATAGGCACGATGATGCCCATTAAATTCTCCTAATTAGAAATTACTGCCACCTATTTACCATGCTTAATTAACGCCTTTAACTCTCCCATCTAACTGCTAGTAATAACTAACATTATTTCAAATTTATCCATTTTTCCAGTTTTAATTCTTATATGACCACTCTATGCATTGTCTTTGTTATTAAATATTATGGGAATCTTACATTTGTGAGCAAAACTCCGTCCATAAAATATTATGAGTATTATATTTTTTTTCATGCATAAGAGAATTATTATTTTTAGAAATATTTCAATATTTTTGAACAATAAATAAATGATTAAAAAAGTATATAGGGTGCATTAGGTAGTAGGAGTGATATTTTTATAAAATATAAGTGTATGTGGGGAATTAGTTGTTTTAACTTTAATTTTTCTTACTTTTTTGGAAATGTAAAAAATTTATACGACAGAGGAGAATAGAAAATGTAAAAATTTTTATAGAGCAATAGCATGTTTGATTCGGTCTTATTAGGAATTTGTATATGCTTGAGAAATGTTACTCTTTTGTACGATAATAATTATTACTATTTCTTAAAAAATTTAAGTTAAATTTATTGTTATTATATTTAGGGACTCAATTTTTTCATAGAAATCGGGTTAACTATGTAAATACTATGATCCCCTTACAATTTTATTATACCCTATATTTGTTGAGGAATTTAATTGATTAGTAATGATTAATTAATAAATTAATTACTAATTAAATAATAATTAAAATGATTAAATATGATAAATTGATTAAATATGATAAATGGGTAATTTTGTGTGTGAACACAATCAGGGATAAAATTGTGTATTTGCAATCACTAATTAAAATAGCTATGAGGATGGTTTCCGAAGTATGTTATTCTGCACTCACACCACACACTACATCCAAAAGTATCGGAATACACAAGCACTTGCAATCTGTTCTCCATTTTCTCTTAGTTCGCAATCGAGCACGGGGAAGAATTCTACTCGACTTTGCCATCATACCAAAAAATCCAAGATTCAGATCGATAAAGAAAGGTTAGTAATTCAGTAATTCTCCTTTTTAATTTTTATTCATTGTAATAGTGATTAATTGGTGCACGTATAAACCAACAATATAGTTAAAACCTTTAAATTAAAGTGATCATAAAATCTAAAGGGATTTAAAAAAGAATAATTGAGTTTATACTTTACCTGATTCACAGATAACTAATATTATCCTATATGAAAGATAATATTTCAAAATTCAATTCGATTTGAAATCAATTCAACACACCACTCTCTCATGATTGTTTTAGCATAAAGAATAAAATATAGAAGGATTTAGAATAAACTTACTCCACCAATAATGATAATAGGATACATGCACATATATATTATATTAATCTATTTGATTTCTTTTTTTTTATTATTATTATTATTATTAGATGAAAAGATTATTAGTATTAAATTTTAAACAAAGTTTATCATGAAATAGATTGTAAAACGTATTAAAATATAATTGTTATATAAGTAAAATATATTTATTTATATTTGGTACGTAATTAAAATATATTTTTTTAAAATATGATAAATGATCATTACCTATGATTTTAGGTAATATAATATAATTCAATCAAACATACTTTAGCTATTTATAAATATTTTCTTATCTATATAATAGACACATTTTAATAATAAATCGATTCGTCTTACATATATATCCGTGTCAAGAGGTGTCTCTAAATTTTATTTACATGTATTGATACTTTTGCATTTATTTATATTTTCATAATAATTTTATAACTATTTTGGTCCCACTTGAATGTCACGGATGTAATATTATTACAAAAACTTTATAATCTGTTATGGGGATTTACCACTATTTAATTACACCAGAAAAGTTCACATGCATTCTCATAGCTTCTAGCTTATTTTTCTCTTTTAAATGATTGTTATTATTGGCCAATGTTATTAAATTAAGGGGTTATTAACTGTCCAAAGAATATATATAGAAAAAAATATTTTTTTCCCTTAGTTTGGTGAGTAAGATATATAAAATATATGGGTTTATACATTATTACAAAATTAAATTGGAAAAATAGGAGGAGGATGAAAATAATACTTCCTTATGTCACAATTATTGTGTACTGAGTGACTATGAAACAAAAATTGTTGATTGGTCTGTTGTTAATAGTGCGAATTAATGAAATATCACATGGTGCGTTATGTTGTTAATTATTTAATTAAAGAATAAAACATACATCCCACTTGGAATATCCAGCTATTTCTCATTTCTTAATCCCACTTTAATTAATCCAAAGAAAAAGAAAAACAAAACCTCCCCATAATTGTTTGCTTAAAGACCAGAGGAGAGAGAGAGAGTGATGAGAGAGAGAGAGAGAGAGAGAGAGAGAGTTAACGTTACATCTGGCGGGGATAACAGCCTAATACGACAACGTGTGGTGCCTCCCCAGTAACACGACACCGTTTACCTCGATTACTCACTCTCATCCTACTGGATTTTGATTGGTTATGTATAACGGATACTAACAGATAGTATACTGGAATGTATCAAACTCACACAATTATCGCCGGCCACCACCGCAATGCTGCCGGACACACCGGCGGCGCCACCAACTGACGGACTCTTGTAATATCCGATATAATGTCGGCTTCCAACGCCTCTAAGCAAGCGCAGGCACGTGACCTCAAGCACCGGGTGCTCACGTGCCTCCACAAGCTGTCCGACAGGGACACCCATACCGCTGCCGCGACGGAGCTCGAATCCATCGCCAAGACGCTCTCCGCCGACGCTCTTCCGTCGTTTGTTTCGTCTATCTCGGCTACCGACTCCTCCGACAAGTCGCCGGTGCGGAGGCAATGCGTCCGCCTCGTCGCCGTTCTCTCCGACCACCATGGGAACTCCCTATCTCCTCTCCTCTCCAAAATCCTCTCCGCCGTCGTCCGTCGATTGCGCGATCCGGATTCCTCCGTCCGTTCCGCTTGTGTCGCTGCCTCTCTCTCCCTTGCTTCACAGCTCACTTCTCCTCCATTCACCTCCATCACTAAGCCCTTCCTCGAATCGCTCTTCATCGAGCAAGATTCCAACACCCAAAACGGCGCCGGATTGTGCTTGGCGGCGATAATTGAGGGATCGAGAAATCCGGACGTGGGGAGCTTGAGGAAGCTGCTACCCAGGCTTGAGAAATTAGCGAAGTGCGAGAGTTTCAAGGCGAAGGCAGCGGTATTCGGGCTGATGGGAAGCGTTGTGGGAGTGAAAGGAGTATTGAGTGGCGGCGGTAAGAATGTGATCAAGAATTTGGTTCTGTGTTTGACGGAGGGTTTGGGTACTGACGATTGGGCCGCGAGGAAGGCCGCCGCCGAGGGGTTGATAAAATTAGCAACGGTGGAGAAATACGCATTATCAGAGTACAAAGCCTCTTGCCTCAAGACCTTTGAAGCTAAGCGATTTGACAAGGTTTGATTTCCTTTGGATGTGGGTGAAATTTGATACCCAATTATTTGAGATTTTGATTGGATTCGGGTTGATTTGTTCAGGTGAAGGCTGCGAGGGAGACGATGAATCAGATGATAGAAGCATGGAAGGGAATACCAGACCCACCTGATGAGGTTTCACCACCACCAGAATCACAGGCATCATCTAAAGGTATGAGATACACCGTTGTTTGATTATTATTTTTTTTAAAAATTTTTTTCTATATAGCCTTCTCCATTGCATGATTGATAATGATCTGTATGATACTGTTTGAATTAGAGTATCTGACTTTGTGATCGATCCCACAATTATATGCCATCAGAGGTAGATAAGTGAACATAAACTAAATAGCTGGTTTAGATTTTGTGGATTCTGTTTTGCACTCAGTTTATACTTTCTTCAAACTCTAAATCCATATGATCTTGGTTAATTTTGTGTTGATTTTGTACTATCAAATGTTCCTCATTAATCTGTGAATGTCCTGTTCTCAACATACTGTTGATTTGTTCTATAAGCAAGATTGTTTCGAATTGGTTATAATTCTTATCCTTTGGATTTAAGTTCTTAGAGTTTCCTTTCTATCTGGCATCAACTCACCAGCATTTTCCCTAGCCTTTGATTCTTTTCAAAATTAAAATATCTTATTTGATTGCATGGTTACAGAAATAGCTAGTGATGGACGATGCCCTCCTGGTTTGAGAATTCCTATTAACTCTACTGTTTCCCAACCAAAGAAAATTAGCTTTCCCAATGACCAAGCAGCCAATGGCTTTCCTGGGTCCACGGCCAGAAGAAGAATTTCTCTTGGTGGCAATGAGAACAGAACTAGTCCACCATTATTCCGGAAGTTGGAACATAAGAAGCCCTCCAATGTGAAAGTAGAAACTGCTGCTCCTGCTGGTTCTTCTGGCACGTTGGTTTCAGATAATCGGTTGAATGGGGATGGGAGATTTCCTAAAACTGTAGGGGGGAAAGAATTTGCTAAGCCAGAGATAAAACGGGCCCTGTTTGATGAATATTATGAGAAGCAGAACCTTGATCTGGATAGAAGTGTTTGTCGGGTTGCTCCAGGTGACGAGCCCAGTATTGTGGTGAGCAATGAAATTGGAGATATCTGTAGGCATCAGAGAGACTGTGAAGACCTATCTCGGATCCGAAGGCAACTTGTTCAAATTGAAAATCAGCAATCCAATCTGTTAGAACTTCTTCAGGTATTCATTCATTCACTCTTTGTTATCTGCAAGGTGTCATTACTCAAAACATTACAATTCTATATAAGAACGTTCTCATAATGAAATCCTTTGACATTTGCTTTTTCCCTCTGTTGTCAATCCAGAGGTTCATTGGGAGCTCACAGAATGGGATTCAATCTCTGGAGGCACGCGTTCACGGTTTAGAATTAACTCTGGATGAAATCTCATTCGACTTAGCTGTCTCCTCCGGACAGATGTCCCAAAACAATGCCATGTGCTGCAAGTTACCTGGTACAGAATTCTTGAGCTCCAAGATCTGGAGAAAAACGGAAGATCGTCCATCAGCACCTCCTTCAAATGGAACCCCACTAGTTGCAGCTCGCAGCATCCCTGGCAATGCGTTGCAAAACCAGAGTCACCGTTTCCATAGTGGTCGTGAGCTTATTAAGAACCCGTTGGCTGAAATCTCCATAGGCTCCCAGGGGGTTTCAGGAGTTTCCTCGAGTGGAGTTGCGAACAACATTGTTGTCTGAAGTCAGTAGCTCATACATCTGCCTATATGATTCCAGGTACCATTCCACTGATCCTAAAATGATATGCTAGAATTGTCTCTTTTGGATAATCAACACCTCAAATCACTTGTTTCCTGTTGAGAATAATCATGATCTGTCTGCAGATTTACTATTTCTTGAACTCATTTGGCTCGTTTTAGGTAGATACATCATAATTGATTTGGCCTTTGATTCATCGTACGCAGGCTAAGGTGTGATGAACAACGTACGAAACATTAGCATATGATAATATTTAGACATCATTCTTTGTTATTATTATCAACCTGCATTGCTCTCGGGTAATTCTACATCCCATTGAGTTGGATAGCACGAGGTCGTGGGCGAGCTAGAGTCACCGGTCGAAGCGTTGGTCTGAAAAACTGGAACGATGGATGCACATTTTGGTGCAGTGATTGGGAAAGAAGACAGAGTCTACATGTATGCATTATGAGAATGATATTCAGCATTTAATATGAATGAATCAATCTTTGATATAATCATGCAAATGCAGATAATTTGGTGAATGAATAATCTGTATATTTTATTCTTAATTTCTATCTATATATCATTTGTATCCCCATTAGAGAGGGATCTTGTCTTCAATTCGACCATCTTACTGCAGTATCTGAAAGTACTTTAGATTTTTATATCAGAAAAAGAGAAGATTGAGTAAATTCGTAATAATTTGTTCCAATATCTTAAATGGATATGCTTCCACAATTTTATTGTATCACTTAGAAAATATTATATTGCTTCTTTTTGAATAGAGAGCAAAGTGAGATACTAATTTCCCCTTTAAAATATGGCAAAGTCTTTGCGTGGGCACCATGCACTAAATTTGATGTTAATAGGGTTAATGGCAAAAAAATCATCAAATTTACTCTTAGTTGCAAATTAATTTCTACTTTTGAGAAATTGCAAAAAAAAAAAAAAAACTATTATTGCAAAACGTGGCCAATTTGTGACTAAAAGTAGAGATTTTTTTGATTTTTTTTTTCAATTAACCCATGTTAATATTAAATGTTACATTTCATATCTTTGATTTTTTTTTTAAAAAAAAATTACTCTTTTTTAATTAAACGTTTATATTCTTCATATTTCAACCTATCTTTTCAATAAAAAAATTTATATTTTTATTAATTAAAATGTATACTCTTTATATATTTTGTGTACTCCAAATACAATAATGAAGAAACCAACTCTTAAAATAAATATTACTCTTTTAATATGATAAATTTATATATTCTTTTAAATTAAAAATACTCCATTTTTCGAAGGATAATATTGAACGTGCTAAAGAGTATTATTAATCATTTAGAAAATTTTGTCATACGTAACTGATGAGGAGTAATTTTAATTTACAAGACAAAAGACAACCAATACGCAAGCTAAATTTGTTGTTTCCATTTTACAAAATTGAACTTTTTTAGTTGGAATTTGCAAGAAAAAACACAAACATGAAAGGTCAAGAGATTGGTAATTTTAAAATTTCAGGATTTTTTTTTTTGGTTAATAAGCAAAATATCCATAACCATAAACAAAATTTCCTGGGAAACTGAAAGACAACTCTAGAATAAAATTTCAAAATGTTTTCACAGATTTAAGGTTGTAGGGAAAGATACATTTTAACTACAGTTTTCTTTTCTTGAGACATGCAACACATACATACATGATATCTCTAGCTCTTTCAGGCATGCAGATTGTTGCTCTGAGAAAATACAAGTGAAAGCCAGCTTCTCCTTTAGAATGCACATCCATCAATGCCACCATTTCTTCTCAGACAAAGATATAAGCTGCCGAAACAAAAAACAAACGAGTGACAGTAAGAATAGAGATCACAAACAACATGTCTCTTGATTCAAGTCTACGAAGACTAATCCACATGCACTTTCCCAATCCCATCATTGCGTTTATAAGTTGCGATTGACAGTACATTCTAACCCTACACGTCATGAATTTTGACTCAAAATACCTTTCTTATAACACCTCTCAAAAATCTATCATTCAAGATCAACTACACTTGAGCTATTGACATGTTACTTATTCTAACCCGAAAGACAATAAACAGAGAAGTAAAGATAATTAACCCCAAAGGTTCAAACTAAGTGAGAAATTCTTGCATCATTAGCAGCAAAAGAGTATCTAGGGTTTTCAAAGTAAATTAGCAAAAAGTGAACCATGATTATTGATCTTGATTAATACTCGTATAGTTTTTACAGTAAATTTAAGATTTATGTTTTGAATGTCAACTACCCTTTTAGTGGAGTAATGATTAATTAAGATTGTCAAAAATACAGATAAATATATATATAAAAAAAAAAAAGAAGAAGAAGAAGAAGAAGAAGTTAGGATGCCTACTAATAGCAAACAAAACATTGAATCATTATGCATCATGTGGATTAAAGTGTATTATGTTTTCTCACACATTTTTTTTTTAATTTAAAGTACAATTACTGGTGCATTGATATTTATGATATTGTATGGTTGCTCCAGTAATGTTAAAGTTCAGTCTTCAAATATGAATTCAATTTGATACAAATATCAAACAAGCTTGAAAAGACTTCGTGTTTGATAAAGTCTAGAGCTTGGCTTAACCACGAGCTCGATACATGAAAATTAATTAAGGGTAAAAATATTAAACTACTCGAGCTTGACTCGTGTTCGTCTTGATTAAAGTTGTTCAAACTTGACTAGGTTGCCTATCAAACAAGCTCAAACATATGTTTTGAAAATTGATAATATTTCAAAAAAAACTCAAACAACTATGCATTCAGCTCGAACTAACTCGCCTCATTTACACTTCTCTCAAAAAATTTCATCTTCAAGAGGCATTTTATCCACCTAGATAGAGTATACATTTACTAGAGCAACAAAGCTTCACTCAGCATTAAGTGTCTTCGCTAGCAAAATATTAAGCAAGAGATCAATAATGATGCTGTACATGCAGAATAAAGTCCAGATGTAGTTAGGTTCACTAACCTGGCGAGCAACTTGTGCCAATCGCCTACTGTCTCGTGATGACTCCACCAACAAGCTAGACTTGGATGGTTCAAGGCATCTATGGTTGTTTTTCTTATCTGCTTTTCTCTTTTCTACGTCACATTCAGTCGGCACGTTCACTTCAGATCCGCTCAGAGCTCCTCTCCTGTTCCTTCTTTGAAAGGTGTATTTGATGATTCTTTCCCTTACAGGTTCATTAGGAAGCCCATTATCACATGATTTTAACTCTATACTGTTTGACGGCGTATCAAATTTCTCAACATCCATGTTACAAACAGGAGACTTTGAATCCTCCGAAATTACAGTTTCCATCTTTTCCTTCAAACCTTCATCTTTTTGCAGAACTCTTCCATCCGATGATTCAGCACATCCCAAATGTGTCCATGTTTCAACTTTATCTGAGAAGATTGGAGATATCTTGTTAAAATTCTCACTAGAATGAGTGTTTTCTTTGACCGACAGAGGAATATGTTTTGTTGCAGGTTCCAGAAACTGATCGGATTTCTCGAGAACTGTGCACTTCCTACTTGAATCGGTGTCAGTTTTTCTTCGTCTAGTAGCCCTCTTCCTTTTCCGGTGGAAAGGTGGGAAGCTACTTAGCTTGTTACCTGCCGACAACTTGCTCTCAGCTTCAATAAGACTTTTAGGGCCAGATGATGGAGCTTTGCTGGCATCTTCATCTACTTCTATCTCTTTGCCATTGTTTTTGTGCTTTATCTCATCGGTTTCCTGTGACAGACACGATTCCTTGTCCAACGAGTCCCTCTCACATGCACGGATTCTCTGAGTGCAACCGTTTCTATATAGTGCAGGCTCTATATTCCTTGAAATTATAGAAGGCAAATCTCTATTCCTAATATACGTACCACACACGCAAGCTTTCTTGCTATTACAGCACTTGGAACATTCACTTTGCTGGCTCATTGGTACATCAGATGCAATAGCAACTTCATCTAGAGAGTTTGGATGAAGAAAATTATTAGATTTGTAAGATTGAACTCTAGTAGCCGTTTCTCTTGAATTAGCATCGTTCGGTGCATTCACATTCTGAAAATTATCTTTCTTTATCCTTTCCATTTCAGCCTGCATTTCTCCCAACTTTTCTCTAAGATCTTCCACAATATCTTCAGCTTCCTGAAGTTGAGCTTCAAGTTCTTCGATTTTCTTCTGCTGATTCAGAGCAGCAGCTTCTGCTTCAATATTCTGCACAATTACATCAGTTATACTATAGAATAGTATGCTCATTAGCTACACGCCTCCCGCATGGTTTGGAACATTATCCTCCATGTAACACGAGGAAAAATCACGAAAGGCACTAATCTGCATACTTCTCATAATGAGGATGCACTATACGGATAATACTAAAATAACAAAACTAAAACAAGAAACACACTGTGGTTTTTCTTTAGCTATAAAAGGATCAACACATTTTCAGAAGAGAAAAGCACGCTAGAATATGAATGGTACAACGTATATAATAACGAAAACAATAGCATTTGATGTATCAAACCCCATATAGAATTAATATTCCCACTAGTAAGTTCTTCACAAAACATTAAGCAAGCATTAAAAAGCTATCTTTACAAACCAAAACCCCTAAAGTTGTCAAAGAAACACCAAAGTATGCAGTTAATAAACACATCACAGAAAATCACTTCAAAAATAGAAAGGTCAACTCCAAATAACCACAATGTCATTCTTCATTACTGTACTTATAGCAAGATATCCATCAACACAGCAAAGAACATCTACTAAAAAAAAATCAAACTTCAAATCCAATGTTCACCCTAAAATCCATCATTTGCTTGAGTCGAAGCAGCATCCGCAACGCCTCCTCTTTCGCCACCTTCAGCTCATGCTGATACTGCACAGCCCTCCTCTCCGACGACATTACCCTCGCAGCCACTTCCTTGGATGTGTTCAATATTATATCTGCATAAGCCTTCTTCAATGCTATCAATTTCTGCATACAGAAAACGAAACCAATCAAATGAATTAATCAAAAAGGAAGCTCTCATTTTGATGATTATATGTTGTAAAGAAATCAGAAACCACCCAGAATCATTGATTAGTTCCAAGAAACCTACAGAATTATCAAAATTCAAGCACATTCCGAATCAACTCGAATGAATATACGTGTGTTTGTGTGCACTAAGGTTTTTCCAGTTGATACATAAGTAGAGCTTGTCGGAATAGAAGAACGAAGCTAGAAAGAATATCAAAACAGGGCAGCATTTCCAGAACACAACACAAAATAGGTGAAATCAAACATTAAAACCAAAGCAAAAGCATGAAGACAATAAAGGATCGAAATCCTAAGTGATGAACACCGAAATGCAGGACGAAAAAAAACTAAGAAGTTTGGGCAAACAAAACGGTTTAGGGAATCAATTAGGTAGTTGGTGCGAACTGTTCAGAAAAAGAAAAACACGGTGTCGCCGCCGTGGAGACGGCGATCCTAGGTCGCCGGAGTTCGACTAGATGCAGTGGCGTAGATTACCTCTTCGGAGTCCATCTTCTCTCTCTCCCAACCAATTCGAAGAAGCTTTTTTTTTTTTTTTGAGGTTTTTCGGTCTGAAGAGTCTTTATTAACTCGTTTCCTCAGCAGAAATGTCTGTTATGCGTTTATGAACTGATTCTTCTGCTTGGATGAAAGTACCAAAATAACCCTAAGAAATTTTATTACGGAAATGCCATTCTGGAGCGGTTTCAGTGTCTATGGGCGCGCGCCGGAGGATTGGGCCCACTTATTTAACGTGGCACTGCGCCACGTTGACACGTGCACGTGGTGCGTCGCAGTTAATGGCAATGACTTTTGGAGGGTAAAAAAATGGATATTATTAACGCATCTGCTAATTAATGATCACTGATTCCAAAGTTAAATTCGTTATTTCATTTCATAGTCACTCTTATTTTAGTTTGCTTTTTACAAATATAAATTAAAAAATATAATTAATATTTAATGTGGAGTAAATAGTTATATTAGTATTGTGTGAGGTCATATATGTAATAATTAAATGTTTTGTGTGGATCACACATAATAAAAAGAGAAATAGTATAAATATTAACTTGTGACAAACTAAAAAATACGTAAATCTTATCACAGGACGGAAGAAATAGGTTGAATATATATTACGTAAACTAAAATTTGCGTGTCCCCGAGGACACTGTGCCCCAAATCCCACATTTTTTAAAGTTATACTTCCTCCGTCCGGTCGAATGAGAGCCATTTGTTTTTTCGCACACAAATTAATGGATATTATTATTTAATGTGTAATGGGTAGTTGTATTAGTAGAACTGGAATATGTGTTTTATATTTTAATTGTATTAGTGGGTGTGTATGAGTTTCATGTGTATAAAAAAGAAGTATAAAAAAAAGAAATGATCATATTTATGACAGACAATCAAAATGAAAAAAAAAATCTCATTCAAGAATGGGGGAATACCTTTTGGTATTAATGTTATATATAGTTGATTTTCTAAGAAAAACTTAAAAATTTTAATCAAATATTTATATTTTTATATTTTAATCGATATTTTTATTTTAAAAAATTATACATTTATTTATTAATTAAAGTATATTTTTTAGAATATAATCCTTATACATTTATAGACATTATGCACGAGACAAATTGTGTTACGCATATCATATTTTTACTTAAATTACATTTAAGAGTTTAATAAGTGGAGTATTAGTATTTATTTATTAGGATAAAAAACATGTTACCAAATACTCATGAAAATTGATTAATAGTATTTCACTTGATTGAGTGGTTAAATTTGCAATTCTTTAAGAGTTGGAACAAAATTTAAAATACAGCAAAATTTGTATTGGTACAAACAAAATTAAATAAACAATTAATAAAGAAAATATTACACTATATATCTTTCTAATATTTTCCAAAAAAATTCATCATTATCACACAAAAATTAATCCAAGTAGATATTTACCATTCAGCCCCTACCACCCCAAAACCAAGACACACGAGCAAACTCGCGGACTTTTGCCGCCGCTGATCGGCGTAGCATCCTCTACGCGCCGCCGATATCAGACCGTGAAAAGAAACATCGCGTCTTCCGATCCGTCGTGATAGGGTGAACGATAGTCCTTCTATATCCAGGTCGCAAACTGATTAGAATAAGATAATATGATGCAAATGAAAAGCATTTCCATGTATCTATCGTATCTTATGTGCTTTTTTTCTTATCGTCTTCAATCAACAAGCTAATCGAATCTGTTTAAAAGAACCGGATGTGAAATGTATCAAGCAAGGCCTCTGTTTTTGGCCTGCTAATGCTGAAATTTGATCCAATTTTGTAGTTATGCTTAAGTTTTACGATTCTAAACTTATAATGGTAATCTAATGCATGAAAGGATTACTGCTCTGTTGATTCCAGCTCTTATGGTTCCTTCCATATAGTCGCTCAGTTAACCATATTTTACAATTTAATTTGTCTGGCTTTGTGTTCATTTTGTACAGTTCCTTGGAGATTCATGTCTTAATGTTCTTTTTTTTTTTTTTTTTCTTCTTACAAACATTGCTTAGAAATTCCCAATGATTAAGCATTGTGTACCATGGTGTAGAGTCCTTTGCTGAAAGTGTTATTTTAGCGCAGGCCGTCTTGTATATGAAGCATATCACATAATTTCCTTTGGAAGCTGCTCTTTAATGAAACTGTTGCAATCTCTTTTCCTCAAACACCAAGCCTGGAGCTAAAATTGGTTTGGGTCCGGGGAATTAGAGTGCAAAAAATCATCAGTACTGCCAAGTTTACCTCATTACAAGTGGAGCGTCGATTAACCCATGTTTGTATGGTACTGATGCAAAGCCTTTTGCCTCTCCTCAAGTTTTCTGAGCAAAGAAGCAGCAAACAGTTTGTCCCACAAATCTTGAGCATAAATCTTTTTGCGTCCAATGTTGGAAGCTGTACATGAGATTGCCATTTACATTCATCGGTTTCACAACCTTGACTTGTTTCAGCAAGGGTTAGTGTTCATTTGGTGAAGATTTCACGTGTCTTCTTTCTGGTTTACTTGTCTATTTGGTTAAGCATTTGCATCCATTTTTAGTTGTGTTGTTTTCTGTTTTTATTAGATGGTACCAAATTAAGATAACGATGAGATGGGAGGATGAAGACTCTGGTTATTTGGGTATCCCAGTTAGAGTCGTTCAATATGAAGGTAAATCATAGTACTTGTACAGTTGGTAGATTGATAATTTCATTGCTAACTTATCTTGGACCACAGTATATTCTCCTCCAAACTCTGAATTCCTGAAAAGATAAAAGTAAGCCATTGCTCCTCCTGAAGAGGATATCATTTACACAATCTGATTCTTATGTTTCTTTGATAAGATTATCATGGACACTGAAAGATTAAGTCTATTCATGCCTAAATTGTTCAATCTTTTGTTTGAATGGCTATCAACATCTAAGCCAAGATAGATCAGAAGTTCAGCATTTCCAATACTTCTCTTATGTCCTATGTCATTTTTCTTTCATGAATCTCTGCGACTGTACACTTGGTGCTGATAGTTGGTTAACTGGAGCAAGACAGAATGATATATATGTATTTTTATTAAATCTGAACAGCTCCTGATTTGGGATCCGATGATGTGCATGGATTTTGGAGAATTGATGATGCAAACCACAGCTTTTCAACACAACCTTTTCGAATCAGATACACGAGGCAGGATGTTATATTGTCAATGATGGTCACATTCAACTTAACTCCTAGAAAAATTGAGGTATAATTATTATTATTATTTTATTATTCATCTAAACTTTGCAACACAAGTCATCTATGCACTTCTGATTTCGTTAAAGTAGGCTTACTATGTCCGGAAAGAAATAACTAACAAGTAATAAAATAAATAAGTGAACCACATGTGGTAGAAGACAAGAAATAAATTAATATTATATATTCCAACAAAGGATGTCAGATTCATAACGTCTCAGAGGAGATATTAAACCATAGTTCTTATGTATAAACAAATTTTTTATTCGACATAGGTTAATGTGTACTTGTGAAAGCAATTTCATCTGCTGTTCTTTTACTTGTATGATTACAGATTTTCAAGCATTTACTTTTGTTTTATGTTATAGTGACTTCTGCATTGATTTTTCCCAGGTTCCATCCACATCTGCTGCTATTCTTAAGTTCGAGCTGCTGTATACGCCTGTGTTAGAGAGCAGGTGTGAAAGAATTTGAGTTCCTTTAGTATAATCCTTCTGAATTGTTATACATCATGTAATCTAATTGTCTCTTTAGTCTCTATATATGCTCCAATAAAGAATAGGATTAAGTATGTTAATTTGATTCTGCCGAGGCATTGAGTTTTGTAGTTTAACTGGGTGGTTGCAGGAGTAATATTCAGGATTCATTGGATGACACTGCTGCAGTCCATGAATTTCGGCTTCTCCCTAAAGCTCTTCTGGGAGTACATACCTATTGCCCAGTCCACTTTGATGATTTTCATGCTGTGTTAGTTGATGTAACTGTACATGTGAGCCTGCTGAAAAGTGCTTACACTTCATCACAGAAGGTACCCAGGTTGGATCATCTATTTCTTCAAAGTTGATAAATTTTGCTAATTGTTAAAAGATAATTTTTCTCACTAGGGAAAATAGTTGGTGTTGAAAATAGTGTGTCAGGCACCCAGGTGACAGTGAGTAGACAAAAACCTGGTCAATTTTTTTCTGGTTTCTTGTTTTTATGAGTAAGTAAACTAACAAGTTCATCATATCATTAAACGTCTGTAAGTGTTCTAATATCATATTGACTGAATTCGGAAACTTATTCTTTGTAGTTCTACATAGTATTATTCTATTATCTTTATGTGTCTACACATGTGCTGTAAAATAAATCTTTCTATATTTTTTTATAGTTCTTTATCGACTCCTTTTAGGCTTTTAAGCTTCTAGGAATGGACAAGGTTAAGATAAATAAAGTTGCCTAGCGATTGTATATAATATATCTTTAAAAACTATGAAAGTATTATTTTATGTTAGTAGAGTAAACTTGCAAATTCTGATTTTTGTTATATTATTTCAACATTAAATTAGAAAAGTCGTTCTCATACCTTCTTATGCTTCTATTCATTTGAATTACAAACTTATCATCTTCTTGCAGTGATCCCTCAGCTAATGAATTCAACATCAGGGAGCATGACAAGCCATACAGTGCATTTCTTATATGTTTATAGTAAACATCTTGTGATCTGAGTATATTGTTTAGGTCTTGAATTTCACCACTGTAATAATTACGTGGATTTCGTCTTTTTATGATTATAATGTGTTCTAACAAGATTGTAAGTGCTTCTAGTTTATAAATTGTAATTGAAAAAGGATTATAGAACCTTCATCAATCAATCTCAGGTGTCAATATTTCCCATTGACGTACATTATATATTCTATTGATTTGCTGCTAATGATATGCACCAACATTGGTCCTGCACATGATATTGTAGGTAATTTTCTTGTATGTTTTCCTTTTTGTTGTTCGGAACAGGTGACGCTTGTGCAAGCACTTTTAAGAGCCAGGGGCATATTGTTGGAAGATCTACAAAATCTCAGTCAGGCTATTAATCAACCAATTGATATTAAAGAAATTGCTTCTAATGAAATTTTTGGTTACGCCTCAAGATCAGATCTGGAAGTACCTGATTCTGAAAATTCAGGACAAATCAAGAATGTTTTTGAGGTCATTCAATGATAAGAGGCTAAGAATTTTAATTACTAAAATTTTGCATCGGCCTTTCTGATATTATATTTTTTATCATTCTACAGTTGGAACCTTCATAATATGTCCCCTATTATTTAAACAGGATCTAAATAGTTCGGGTGATTTTCAAAATGAAGTTTTTCTCCATAAGCTGTCTGAGGATAAACTACTCGAAGTAATTGATTTGGCTGCCAATCAAGTGTTGAACTTATGGAGCTTATTTTTGAATTTTCACAGGTTTGTTTTGGCATTTATATTTTGATTGCTGGACAGTAGCACTCTGTCTTTGTGATTTTACTTATTACTAATACAACCTTTGACTTTTATCCTTTCTCTACTAGCTTCAAATCAATTTTAACTCTATTTTTTCCATTTCTCTGTGACTATATTTGTTTGGGTGAAATATAAATGAAATTGGCGACTTAAAGCTTTTTATACATCTACATGGGGGTGTTATTTTAGAATTTTGTTAAGTTCAGAAAGCTGATACTATATTCCCTTCCAGGGCTAACATAAACCAGATTCTTGAATATCTCAGCAACCAGTGGGCTGTTGATCGGAAAGCTGAATGGTCAATTTGGATGGTCTACACTAAAGTTAAGATTCCTCGCAGTGAATTGCATGGTGGATCTGCCATTCCGCCAAAGTTAACTGGCGATGTAATTGTGCCACCACTTCTTCAATTGCTTATTGTTTTCATATATTAGCTTCAGAACTTTTCTTAGTATACATGTTCGGGCTATTGCAGCTTGCAGAGAACGCTGCTAAGCAAGCAGAACTTCATAGGCAAAGCATTACAAAGATGATGGTTAGTCCTATAAAAGAATGCTTAAATAGTCTCATTATATTGGTCAGTGATTGAACAGGTATCTGTGTGCAGATTGACAATAGGTCTATTCAAGACATGAATATATTTGGAGATCCATCACGCATCCCTGTTGTAATTGTAGAAAAGGTTATCAGTGCGCCTTTTTGTTCAACCAGTGGAAACTCTTACTTCAGCCAAATGGACCAGAATGACACAAATAGTTTGTTCGATGGGTTTTGCCCTAACCCTACAAACACTTTACCTGGTGACAGTTCTGGCCCAAATGGTTGTGTCTTGAAGATTGTAGTTTTTGTCCATGGATTCCAGGCATGTTCTATATGCCTAAGTGAGCACTAATTAACATATAGTACTGCTTTTCTTTCCAAACTTTGATAGCACAATACATATACGTCTAAGGATATAATTGGTGTCAAGTTCCCTGGATTGTCATTGCCTTGTGATAATTGAGACTGAATAAGCACGTCATTTGGAGGGTGTAATCATTGCACCAAAGAGAAATTTTAAACTTCCTTCTTCTGGTGCACCATTTATTTGGATTGGTTTACAACTGATTATTGTGTTTTCCATGTTTTAGGTATTAGGAATAGGACTCTTGGAATTAAAATGTACGAAGTTCCTCTATCTTCTCCATCTTGAGATTTCATTATGATGCTGTTTGTTGAACATTTTGATGGATCATTTTGGCTCTGGAAATGCCTAAACATGTTTCATATATGTAACTATTGAGGTTATAATCATTATTAGTCGAAGAAACAATTCTGGATATAATGGGTTGAGAAGATGCTATGTTAATGCGTTAAAACAGTTTAATGCATCTTCTTTGCACTAGGGAAACTTTTTCAACAGAAAAGTATCCTTTGATCAGCTTTAACACAAGAAAAATTGGCCATTGACATATTACTATTCACCACATTTTTCTGAAGTTTTTATATTAAACGAGGAAGATGAGCTATTGATTTGCATAAATGTATTTCATATTTTAACTCAGTTTTGCTGTTGCTCTGTGATTTTTTATTTATTTTATTTTATTTTATTTTTTTTTTTTGGGGGGGGGGGGGGGTGTTGGGGTGTGGAGAGAGAAGAATTATCATGTTGTTTGTTACATGCAATATTCATCACAAAACCACATTATATGCAGGGACACCATTTGGATTTACGGCTCATCCGTAATCAATGGCTCTTGATCGACCCAAAGATAGAATTTCTTATGTCAGAGGCTAATGAAGACAAAACATCTGGAGATTTTAGAGAAATGGGACAGCGGCTGGCACAAGAAGTTGTGTCATTTTTGAAAAAGAAAATGGACAGAGTTTCCAGATCCGGGGTCTTGAGAACAATTAAACTTAGCTTTGTTGGGCATTCTATTGGAAACATAATTTTAAGAACTGCTCTAACAGGTTTACACATTGAACTTTACAATGCCTGCAGTCGAATTACTGCACATTTCTTACTGCGATTTCTGATCTTGCAGACAGCATTATGGAACCATATCTTGGATTCTTGCATACATATCTTTCTGTCTCTGGTCCACATCTCGGGTATCTGTATAGTTCAAATTCTTTATTTAACGGAGGTTTGTGGCTCATGAAGAAGCTAAAGGGTGCACAGTGCATACACCAGCTCACATTTACAGATGATTCCGATCTCCAAAATACGTTTTTGTACAAATTATGCAAGGTACTATTACAACTGTTGATGGGTCCCCTTTGAATACATTTTTGCGAAATTTCAAAAAAGTTTCACCAACTTAGGACTTTAGATTCCCTAACGGCTTAAGAGTTTCAGAGAGCAGATTAATTCTCGTCTGTGGTTGCAGCTTTTGAAAGATTTAGTTTGTTTAAGTCATGTTTGGTGTTTGTTGTGAGATTAGAATTCAATATGCAAGAACGGGTTCCATCACTTTATTTCGTTATTATGATATAAATAAACAAGCGAGCTATTTACATCAAAGAAAGAAATTTAACTTCATTTCATGTCTCATTCTAACAGCGGAAGACCTTGGATAGTTTCAAGAACGTTATTCTGTTGTCTTCACCACAGGTAGTTCTCCTATATTACAGCTTCATTTCGTCATTCTCATTTCTCTTCCGAGTTCCAACTTGCTGTGCACTAACAGTTGTGAAGTTGTCAATTTTCATGTGTTTTTCAGGACGGCTATGTTCCTTACCATTCTGCTAGAATAGAGGCGTGTCCAGCATCTTTAGGAGACCCGTCTCAGAAGGGTAAGATTTTCCAGGAGATGCTGAACGAATGCTTGGACCAACTACGGTCAAGATCCTGTCACGACCAACGAGTGTTGATGCGTTGTGATGTAGATTTCGACGTCTCCACACAAGGTAAAAGCCTGGACACTATAATCGGGCGCGCTGCTCATATCGAGTTCTTGGATTCAGACATTTTTGTGAGGCTCATAATGTGGTCCTTCCCAGAATTATTCCGTTAAACCACCAACACCTCATTCATAATTTCAGCTTACCATAATAACTTGTATGAACTCATTCATCTCATGTCTGTAAAGTTGTAGAGATAGCTCATTATTACTTAAATTAATGTTTATTATTAAAGTTCACCATACACACAATAGACTAACTCAAATTTTACACTCCAAACTTGTTCTTTTAGCCAATATATGTTCTGAATTTTATAACCCTTTTTGATTTTCAAAACCACAACTAAATTTAAAATTATTTGTTAATATAAAAAATTATTATTAATATTAATAATTTAAGTATATCATAAATTAATTTTTTATAATAAAAATTTTTAATCGGGTTAATCAACCCAGCCTTTTTAACCTATGGGCTAGCCCTATAAGGCCGCGGGCTAGTTGGTTCGGACAAAAAATAACCTAATTTAAACGGATCACTACTTATACAAACCTAAACCTACATATTCCAGGATTAAACGGACATCTCTACTGTGTACACATACAAATTCTATTAAACATCAATCCACCGATATACTATACATCTTCTTTCTTTAATTAACATTCATCCACACTCAACACAATGTTAATTTGATACGAAGTTAAAATTTACATTTTAGAATTCAAAACAAAGATAGACTATCGATATTCAAATGAGATCACTTATTCCATTATCATGTTTCATTTCATATTCCACTTATTAAACTCTATTAATAGAAAACACCTTATAGAATACAATTACGAAATAAGTCCAGATATTAGAACAAAGTTGTTATAAGTACTCCATGGTAAAACAATGAAGAGCTGGACAAATTAAATGAAAGGATAACACATGACACAAGAGGTGGATAATTTTATTACATGATGATGAGTAGAACTGCCCATGATATCAAACGAGGGAACATTACAACATACGAAAATAGAAGAGACAGACAACACATTGCAACGTACGACAATAGAAGAAACAGACAAACACCACAAAGAAGAAGGACAAGGTGAAAATTATTCATAATTGTAATTGATATTTTTCATGCATGGCAGCTCTCATCATCCATTTCACTCCTTATCTTCTTCCTCCATTCCCTGGGTTGGGTTTCTACGCACGTGTACGGAACCTGCAGTTCGTTTTTATCGTTAACTCATTCAAAATTAAATTAAATGAAATAATAATCCGTGTAATGGTTAGGTATTGCTTGTACGTAACGAAAAATCAAAAAAAAAATTATAGAGAACGCTAAAACTAGTATTAAGCTGTTGGAATGAAGTGTGAAAGTTAAGTGAAGAAAATTTTAACAATAAATCTTGAAAGTAGAGAATAAAGAGAAGTGAATGAATTAGCATTATTAGGTGTACTCTAACGTGGCTTGATTTTAACATTAAATCTTGAAAATAAGATATTACAAACCCCATTGAATGGATCGTACATAAAAAAAAAAGGGAAACTATATCCTTAAAAAAAAAAAACTTTAAGGAAAATGGTTAGATTTTTTTTCCTTTTCACGGTCAATCATATAACATATGATATAGAAGACGATGTAGGAAAAAAAATAATAATAATAAATACTGTGTTATAAATCAATGTTGAGTGTGAGATCATTTTAAGAGAAATAAATACATACAACATGAAGCATTTAGGACACCAAATCACTAATCACTCACACATTGATTCCTTGCTTATTATTTTAATTAATTAATTACTAATTTGACCCCAATACATGATGACATGATATAGGAAGAAGAAAACTACATTTTAAAAGAAAAATTACATATTAATTATATACATAACATATTGAAATAAAAAATATTCGATCTCTGCGCGCGCGCATATATATATATATATAAAATCCAATTTTGTATAAATAAGAACTAACTTTAGAGCATTAATGAAAAGTAAAAATGAAAGAAAAATAAATAAAGAGTTTACATCTTAAGTGGTGGACTGCCATCCCAAAAATAAGGGAGGGCAATGATGGTTGCAATGAAAGAGAGAGTAGTCATGCTAGTAATAGAGAAATTAAATTATATTTGCAAATGAGAGAAACAAAAGGAGATGGTGTATCATGCCTCAAGCAAGCTACTTTATATAGTATAAAGTATGGTATGTTTATAAAGAAGAGATTATATTCTTTAAGTTAATATGTACTTTTGAAGTTTTAAATTAGAATAATATTTTCTTTTATAGAGGGTGAAGAATGATGTGAAACGAACCATTAAAAAAAGGGTGAACAATTTTCGGAGTTTGGAGTCAGTACAAATTTTTAGATATAGTGTCCAAGTAAATTGTAAATCTTCAAATAAAATGTCTAAAATGATAATACATAAATTAGTGATTGAAGCAATGTTACTTTGTATTTTAAAATTACATGAAAGAACGGTGAGGTGATGTTTATTTTGGGTGATAAGAAATGAAGAATTTGAATTTATATATAGTTGGATTTAGTAAATTTTGAAGGGATTTAAATAAAATGAATTTTAACCCTATGTTAAATCAAAATATAAAATGACATATAATATCTAAGAGATAGAATGATGTAATGTGTTAAATTTCGTAACATTTATATAATCCGATTTTATTATATCAAATTTTCTTGTGAGACATTATATATGTCAGACGGTTTGTGAAATGTGTTAAAGTATGCCTATTATATATATAAAGTATATTTAATGGTTGTTAAAATATATTTTTCTAAAATATATGATTAATAATGAATTAAAGTATGATTATAAGGTATTATAATATGATTAATTATTGACCTACTTTAACTATAAATAAATATACTACCTATATAATAAGTATACTCTTGATCAATCTATCTCATAACCGTCTTACAAAAAATCTGTGTCACAATAGAACTTCACATCGATTAAGGAATGGAAGGATAAGGCATATCTAGGATGATGATAAGAGTGACACGTGGTGCCTTCCTTCACCTTTAATAAGGAATGGAAGGATAAGGCATATCTAGGATGATGATAAGAGTGACACGTGGTGCCTTCCTTCACCTTTAATCAATCACAACGTGCAAAACGTAATAAATGTTATTTTTTGAAATTGTAAAATGGATTGGACATTGTATGTAAGGTCATAAATGTTATTTTAATATATGCTAATTTTCTTTTAATACATGATTTTTAGGACACTATAAAAAAATATAAATATAAATATATATATCATTAATACTATTAATTTACAAGTGCTTGCCAATTTTTTTTTTAAATTGTGAGATGTCGACGCCACGTTACTCCTTGAAAAATTTTGTGCATGTGGCGCTCCCACG
This sequence comes from Pogostemon cablin, assembly GCA_023678885.1. Classification (NCBI taxonomy): domain Eukaryota; kingdom Viridiplantae; phylum Streptophyta; class Magnoliopsida; order Lamiales; family Lamiaceae; genus Pogostemon; species Pogostemon cablin. The sequence continues at coordinate 4,375,849 of CM042960.1, read as the reverse complement.
TTGATCCTGCAATTAATGTATATTTAATTTAGTTTAATTTAAAATAATTAATATTTTTTAATCCTACCATTAATACATCTTAATTTAAATATTTAATAATCCTACCATTAATACATAATAGGGAGGATTACTATTAGGTAAAAAAACTCTTAATTACTATGAGATATAAACATACAAAAATATTACTACTAACTACAAAAATAAAATAGTGATATTTCAATATTATTCCTACAATGTGTTGCACATAAATGTTGTGTAAAGCAAAAGTTCATGTGCAGCAAAGTGTGTACAGTAAAAAAAGTGTATGCAGTAAAAAAAGTGTATGCAGCAAAAAAGTGGGATGGTCTGGCGGAGCTCTGACAGTGGTCCGATAGAATTTCGGCACCCGGCCGGCGGTCCGGTGGTGGTCCGGCGGTGGGTGGAGGTTTGGGTTTGTGGTTTAAAAGTATATGAGTTTAGGATTATATTTGGTATTTTACTTTAATATTTTGTACGCAATAGTAATTATTTTAAATCAATGTATCTAACAGTAATTAGGGGTACAAAATGTGTACCTAGTAGTAATTTTTCCTACATAATAATATTATTTTAAGTTTATATAAATAATTTAATTTAATACTTTAAATATTTTTTTATATCCTACCATTAATACATAATAATATTATTTTAAGTTTATATAAGTAATTTAATTTAATACTTTAAATATTTTTTATTTAATCCATAAATTTTGTGTGAAATTTAAATTATTTATTTTCATTGGATTTTAAATTATTTATTTTCATATTTAGCATATACATTTTAATTAAGGTATGTACAATCGATTAGTTATAAAGTTTTGGTAAATTATTTATTTTCATTGGATTTTAATTATTTATTTTTAGCATATACATTTTAATTAAGGTATGGTACAATCGTTATAAAGTTTTGGTAAATTTATAGTATTATGTAATAATATTGTTTTAAGTAATTTTCTTAATATTATTTTAAGTACTTTTCTTATAAAAGTTTATGTAAGTAGTTAAATTTAATAATTTAAATATTTTTTATTTAATCTGTAAATTTGGTGTGTATTTTAAATTATTTATTTCCATATTTAGCATATAAATTTTAATTAAGGCATAGTACAATCGAATCAATTAGTTATAAAGTTTTGGTAAATTTATAGTATTATGTAATAATATTATTTTATGTAATTTTCTTAATATTATTTTAAGTAATTTTCTTATAAAAGTTTATGTAAGTAATTAAATTTAATACTTTAAATATTTTTGATTTAATCTGTAAATTTTGTGTGTATTTTAAATTATTTATTTTCATTGGATTTTAAATTATTTATTTTCATATTTGGCATATAATTTTTAATTAAGGCATAGTACAATCGATTAGTTATAAATTTTTGGTAAATTTATGAAGAAACAAAAAACTTTTGTACGGAACCTGCAGTTCGTTTTTATCGTTAACTCATTCAAAATTAAATTCAATGAAATAATAATCCGTGTAATGGTTAGGTATTGCTTGTACGTAACGAAAAATCAAAAAAAAAATTATAGAGAACGCTAAAACTAGTATTAAGCTGTTGGAATGAAGTGTGAAAGTTAAGTGAAGAAAATTTTAACAATAAATCTTGAAAGTAGAGAATAAAGAGAAGTGAATGAATTAGCATTATTAGGTGTACTCTAACGTGGCTTGATTTTAACATTAAATCTTGAAAATAAGATATTACAAATCCCATTGAATGGATCATACATAAAAAAAAAAGGAAACTATATCCTTAAAAAAAAATAAACTTTAAGGATAATGGTTAGATTTTTTTTTCTTTTCACGGTCAATTATATAACATATGATATAGAAGATGATGCACGAAAAAAAATAATAATAATAAATACTGTGTTATAAATCAATGTTGAGTGTGAGATCATTTAAAGAGAAATAAATATATACAACATGAAGCATTTAGGACACCAAATCAATAATCACTCACACATTGATTCCTTGCTTATTATTTTAATTAATTAATTACTAATTTGACCCCAATACTCCATGATGACATGATATAGGAAGAAGAAAACTACATTTTAAAAGAAAAATTACATATTAATTATATACATAACATATTGAAATAAAAAATATTCGATCTCTGCGCGCGCGCATATATATATATATATATATATATATATATATATATATATATATATATATATATATATATATATATATATATATATAAAATCCAATTTTGTATAAATAAGAACTAACTTTAGAGCATTAATGAAAAGTAAAAATGAAAGAAAAATAAATAAAGAGTTTACATCTTAAGTGGTGGACTGCCATCCCAAAAATAAGGGAGAGCAATGATGGTTGCAATGAAAGAGAGAGTAGTCATGCTAGTAATCAGAGAAATTAAATTATTTGCAAATGAGAGAAACAAAAGGAGATGGTGTATCATGCCTCAAGCAAGCTACTTTATATAGGAAATTTGGGTGATATCTCGTACGGATTTTTTGCATCATTTTAATAGTATTTCAATAGCTTGTGAATGATATTAAATCTTAAAAAAAATGTTTCCACTTTTCTAAAATAATAAATAAATAAATGCATTTTATCTTTTGATTTATCTCATTAAAAGTTTGACATATTTCTAAAATTAAAAATAGTTCAATATAATTAATCACTTAATAGATTTTATTTTAAATTATAATTATTATATAACACACATAACTTTATTTACTTTATGGCCACTTTATTTTGTTACCATTTAAGAACGCTAAATTATTGGGAAAAATGGAAAAAAAAAATTTCTTAATCTACTACAAATGTGTTTGCTTGTTGGATGAAGAGTGTTTTAAATTAGAGAGCAAGAATAATTGTGCATAAAGGCGGTTTTGCACACTCTAGATGCCCCGCATTTTGACCCACAGTTTATGAGGGTGTTTCTACACTGCAACCCCACCATTTATGAGAGAAGTAAATTATGATAATTCAATCAACCAATAAGGATTAAGACTTTTTAAATTATCAGACAAGGAGGCCTCTTAATTCGAGGGCTTGTGAGAAAATTAAATCATGATAACTCAACCAACTAATAAGAGTTAGACTTTTTAAGTCATCACATAAGGAGTCCTTTAATTAAGAGGTTACTCTCACGCTGCGGGTGGAATTCGATCATTAGTCATTGTGCAAGTTGTTCCCTTACCTGACCAGTTGAACTTCGTATGCGGGCAGAGGACAAGAATAAATATATTCCGATCATCCCGCACATGACATTTTTTTCACGAATATCAAGAAATATCGTATTTAAATGTATAGTAAATGAATTTTATTTGTAGTTTTATATTTTTCTTCTAATTTTAATTTGAATTTATTGCGCAGAACTATAAAACTCTTTAGAGATATTCTCCATTCCCGAACAATGTTCACATTTATTGTACTATGAATATTAAGAAAAAATTACGTTTTAACTAATTAATTTTAATTACTTTCAGGGGTAATTTAGTATTTTTAGATAATAAATAAAGTATAAAGTATGGTATGTTTATAAAGAAGATATTATATTCTTTAAATTAATGTGTACTTTTGAGGTTTTAAATTAGAATAATATTTTCTTTTGTAGAGGGTGAAGAATGATGTAGAACGAACCAATAAAAAAAGAGTGAACAATTTTCGGAGTTTGGAGTGAGTACAAATTTTTAGATGTAGTGTCCACCTTATTGAAAAGTGAATCGTAAATCTTCAAATAAAATGTCTAAAATGATAATACATAAATTAGTGATTGAAGCAATGTTACTTTGTATTTTAAAATTATATGAAAGAACGGTGAGGTGATGTTTATTTTGGGTGATAAGAAATGAAGAATTTGAATTCATATATAGTTGGATTTAGTAAATTTTGAAGGGATTTAAATAAAATGAATTTTAACCCTATGTTAAATCAAAATATAAAATGACATATAATATCTAAGAGATAGTAGGATGTAATGTGTTAAATTTTGTGACATTTATATAATCCGATTTTACTATATCTCAATTAAGACAAATTTTTTTGTGAGACATTATATATGTCAGACGGTTTGTGAAATGTGTTAAAGTATGTCTATTATATAGATAAAATATATTTAATGGTTTTTAAATTATATTTTTCTAAAATATATGATTAATAATAAATTAAATTATGATTATAGGGTATTATAATATGATTAATTATTTACATACTTTAACTATAAATAAATATACTTTACCTATATAATAAGTATAATCTTGATCAATCTATCTCACAATCGTCTCACAAAAAATCTGTTTTACAAGAGAACTTCGCATCGATTAAGGAATGAAAGGATAAGGCATATCTAGAATGATGATAAGAGTGACACGTGGTGCCTTCCTTCACCTTTAATCAATCACAACGTGCAAAACGTAATAAATGTTTTATTTTTTGGAAATTGTAAAATGGATTGGACATTGTATCTAAGGTCATAAGGCATACACTTATTTGTCATTTTACTAGATATTTTCGAATAAAATATGCATTTTAATATATGCTAATTTTCTTTTAATACATGATTTTTAGGACACTATAAAAAAAATATAAATATAAATATATATATCATTAATACTATTAATTTACAAGTGCTTGATAATTTTTTTTTAAATTGTAAGATGTCGACGCCACGTTGCTCCTTGAAAATTTTTGTGTATGTGGCGCTCCCACGTTGATCATGCAATTAATGTATATTTAATTTAGTTTAATTTAAAATAATTAATATTTTTTAATCCTACCATTAATACATCTTAATTTAAATATTTAATAATCCTACCATTAATACATAATAGGGAGGATTACTATTAGGTAAAAAAACTCTTAATTACTATGAGATATAAACATACAAAAATATTACTACTAACTACAAAAATATATAGTGATATTTCAATATTACTCCTACAATGTGTTGCACATAAATGTTGTGTAAAGCAAAAGTTCATGTGTAGAAAAGTGTGTACAGTAAAAAAAGTGTATGCAGTAAAAAAAGTGTATGCAGCAAAAAAGTGGGATGGTCCGGCGGAGCTCCGACGGTGGTCCGATAGAATTCCGGCACCCGGCCGGCGGTCCGGTGGTGGTCCGGCGGTGGGTGGGGGTTTGGGTTTGTGGTTTAAAAGTGTATGTGTTTAGGTTATTTTTGGTATTTTACTTTAATATTTTGTATGCAATAGTAATTATTTTAAATCAATGTATCTAACAGTAATTAGGGGTACAAAGTGTGTACCTAGTAGTAATTTTTCCTACATAATAATATTATTTTTAGTTTATATAAATAATTTAATTTAATACTTTAAATATTTTTTTATATTCTACCATTAATACATAATAATATTATTTTAAGTTTATATAAGTAATTTAATTTAATACTTTAAATATTTTTTATTTAATCCATAAATTTTGTGTGAATTTTAAATTATTTATTTTCATATTTAGCATATACATTTTAATTAAGGTATGTACAATCGATTAGTTATAAAGTTTTGGTAAATTATTTATTTTCATTGGATTTTAATTATTTATTTTTAGCATATACATTTTAATTAAGGTATGGTACAATCGTTATAAAGTTTTGGTAAATTTATAGTATTATGTAATAATATTGTTTTAAGTAATTTTCTTAATATTATTTTAAGTAATTTTCTTATAAAAATTTATGTAAGTAGTTAAATTTAATACTTTAAATATTTTTTATTTAATCTGTAAATTTGGTGTGTATTTTAAATTATTTATTTTCATATTTAGCATATAAATTTTAATTAAGACATAGTACAATCGAATCAATTAGTTATAAAGTTTTGGTAAATTTATAGTATTATGTAATAATATTATTTTATGTAATTTTCTTAATATTATTTTAAGTAATTTTCTTATAAAAGTTTATGTAAGTAATTAAATTTAATACTTTAAATTTTTTTTATTTAATCTGTAAATTTTGTGTGTATTTTAAATTATTTATTTTCATTGGATTTTAAATTATTTGTTTTCATATTTGGCATATAATTTTTAATTAAGGCATAGTACAATCGATTAGTTATAAATTTTTGGTAAATTTATGAAGAAACAAAAAACTTTTGTTGTTATTTGATTATTTAAATTAAGTTTTAATAATTTTAGGAAAGATGGAGTATATTATTGAAATTTAATATTTTAAAGTAATTTTGGTGTTGATTTTAAATTGTTTATTACCATATTTATCATATAAATTCATTGTATATAAGTATATGACATAATACAATCGATCAATATTCATCTATAGTAAATTTTTTTACCTCCATTTCAATTTTTATACTGTTTCTTTTTTCCTTTATTAAATCATGTCATCAATTTATGGTCATGTGTCTGAAATTACTATGCAAAAGAAGACTTGGAGAATTAAAGTTAAATGCTTGAGGCTTTGGATATCATACCTTGATAATACTGACAAAAAACATACCTGGATATGTTTATGATGGATAAAAAGCTAAATTTTAGTTGATTTAATGATTAAATATTTTTTAAATATACGTATATTTTATATTTCCACAACTTTTAGATTATTAACATGATAAGGTTTTTTATTTAATTATTGTTATATTATATGTGTAGGGTTCAAAGATTCAAGCAACAATTCGTCATAATCACATCTCAAAATTTGAAAAATTGTTAGGTGAGGGGTCAACGTATATTATATCAAATTTTCGTGTTGCTGAAAATAATGGGTCGGTCCTTATTACAAATCATGAATTCAAGTTGGAATATCCATAATTACACGTTGGTGCGATTGACTTCGTCATTGGAAACTAACAAAACTGGCTTGAATTTTATTGATTTTGATACAATCAATTCTCAAGACAACACTAGAGATACAATACTCATAGGTATGTATTAAAAGTTTATTATTTTTTTTAATAGAAACTAATTATACTTTTAAAAAAAATTGGTTCTATTTTTTCTTACAATGACAATATCCACAGACATAATTGCTTTGGTGGTAAAAATAGGAAATATAATTTGTGTTAGTGCAAGGAGCAAGCCTACAGATAAAATTGACATTGAGCTTGAAGATGAACAGTAAATTTCTTTTAAAATATTTATTCATATTTTCTTAACTCAATTTTTATGTTTGATATTTTTTTAATTAAAATTTTAACATCAATTTAAGACACACAATCATGAATTGTACATTGTGGGGAGAATATGCAAGACAATTGATGCAATACAAGAGGAACAATCCAAACCAAACACTTACTATTGTTCTTGAGTATGTCAAAATCAACAATAAATGCAGATGTACATTTTTTTTTAAACTCATTTTATTTATGTATATTTTTGTATGTATTTAGATGTCATTAGATGTTTATTCTAATATATTTAGCCATTAATCATATATTATTTGTCCTCTAATTTCTTAGATATGTTTTAACAATAATAATAATTATTATTATATAAAAATTTAAATCATACTTTCTTTAAAATATGTTATAAGAAAAAAATAAACAAATTAATATATAAATTAATTAATGGAAATAATAAAAAGTAAATTTAATATTCGTACTAATAAAAAACGGGGCGAAAATGGGGCATTTTTTTCTTTCCATATTTCATAACCAGTGGTACTAAGTTAATTTATTTTTAAAAATAAAAAATAAACATAAGCAAAATTATAAGATTAAATTGATTTTTATCCCAGCTGCTCTCAAAACTTATGTTTATGCCTTATATTTGTTTTTTAGTTCTGATTTTAGATTATGTAATAATACCTCCATCCGCTTTAAAGAATTTTTTTTCCATTTTGGGTGTCCGTTTCATGGGGATTCATTTATCTTTTTAGATATTTGATATCCACGCACACCCACTAATACAATTAAAATATAGGGTCAACATACCCACTAATACAACTAATCATTACAAATTAAATAATAATAACCCTTAATTTACAAAAAAAAAAAAGAAGAAGTTCTTTAAACCGGATGGAGGTTGCACATCGGGTTTAGTAATATTGAATTTAATTATCACCTATTTGTTACGCAAATCACATTCTATTTTCTACCACAAATCATCCCCTACACTTGATTTGACACTAAATTAAAATAGTCTATTTAAATTTCAAAACAACCATAAGATTATTTAGTAAATTTACTAAATTCATCTTCTAACTAAATTCATCTTCCTTATTCCTATTTAAACCCAAAACAAACATCATCGAATTAGGAGGCTGGGTTCTGCACGTTGTCCATTGTCAGCTGACCATTTGCCCCGTCTAAATAAGTGGCCCATCTTGGGTTAAAAGGTAAATGGGCCAATCATAATTTCTGGGCCTTGTATATTAGGGAGGCTGGGGTCTGCACATTTTCGCTTGTTAGCTGACCATTTGGGCCCGTCTAAATAAGTAGTTCCTCTTGGGTTAAATGGTAAATGGGCCAATCATAGTTTCTGAGCCTTGGGCCTTTTACAGGGGTGGGCAACGCCCATAACAAAAATTAAATTGATTAAATTTAGTGCCAAAGTATAATAATTAATTAAACTTAAACTCATATATAGTACTCCCTCCGTTCGGAAGACGCTTCACACTTACTGTTCCACGTTGTTTAAGAAAACTTACTTTTTGACTTTTTCAACTGACTTTTTCAGGGGTAAAAATGTCCAAACATTAGGATTTAGGGTTTGGATTAACTTTATCATTAATTACCAAAAAAAATAAAAATCCCATAAATAAAAAAAATTTATAAATCCCAGAAATTATTTTTTTAAAAACTGTAACTTCAAAAAATTAGTAGAAATTAAAATAAAATTACACAAAAATTACAGATTTTTTACATCATTACAATAAAATTACATAAATTAGCTACAACTATACTAGAAATTATAGAAATTTGTTACACTTCCATTAAATTACAAAAATTGTTGTATTACATAAAAAATTACAAATTTCTTCTAAATTGAAGAAGCTAGAGAAATCTTAATTTGCATGTTTATAGATTACTGAAAATACAAACAATAAATTGAATTAATGTGAATATGACAACATTTATAAAAAATGACCTTTAGATAAATTGTTAAGCACTGAAATTGACCATTTTTTGTTGTTTACAGCATAAACACAGGACTATGCAATGTCCTTTTGATGTTTATTTGTTGTTTAAGCCGTAAACAATTAACCAGTAGGAATTGATAGGCCCTTTTTGTTGTTTACAGCATAACAATTGGACTAAAAACTGTCATTTTGTTCAAGATGGCCTCAGAAAGAATTTCATCACCGAGCATGGTCTCCTAAAAGGCTTCTTTTACCTATTGGTGACTGTTACGATATAAAAAAATTTTAAACGTCTCCAAAATAGGTATGAAACCTAATGGTGACACTGAACACCTAATATCAGGGACAAGAACAAGATTTTTTAAGCTTGTTCAATGAAGAGAGGTACTTTACCCTCGGAATAACATCGTCATTGGGTCTTGGTCTCCTAGATAGGGTTGTATATACCTATTGGTGACTCAATAAACTTAATCACTGGGTCTGGTTTATATTGCATGATCCAAATGGACTACCACAGCATTGAAGTCTTAGCCCTCAGAATAAATTCGTCATTGGGCTAATTTAAAACCTACAGATTACAGGGACAAGTATTATTATCCACCAAAGGGCTCACAGTGCCAACTAACGAGCAAGAAAAGCATCAATAGCCACCAAAATGCATCACATAATCATATAGATGCCTCACAGGGCCACTTAAACACATGTAACATTTGTATAAACATTTAGTGCCTCACAGGGTGATGAGTGGTATTTTCACCTAAATTTTAATATCTTCTTTATGTTCGTTTTCGTAGTATTTTATCCGTATTTTATGTATTATTTGGTTGTGTTATGTGTTTTCATGGAAATGTGTGAGAATGAACTTAAACATATGATTTTTAGGTAAAAATGAATTCTAGACGCGAAAAGGAAGGCTTAGAAAAAAGTGGAGCTCAATTCGGAGTTGGAACGTGCAGAAACGAGCTGGAAATGACCCAACACGAGTTGCAACACTGGTCGTGCTGGCAACTTGTGCTGCATAAGACAAGCAGAGTTGAGTCTGTAGATGGCCAGAATTATCAAGAGAGCTTACTCAAGTTGCAAGGTCCAACTCGACTTGCAACTCGAGTCGAGTTGAGGGTAGAGCAGCGTCCAGAAATTGTCCAGAGAGCTTACTCGAGTTGCAAGGTCCAACTCGACTTGCAACTCGAGTCGAACTGGGTTAAAAAATAAAAAAAATCAGAAAACTTTTAGAATCTTCCCAAGGGGTATAAATACTCAATTGTTCAATATTTGATAGGATTGGAAGGGTTTCACCTCTACACCTAGATCATACACCATTTCCTCCATTTCACACAATCATCTTCATCCATTCTTCATCCATCCATCTATACCTGATCCTCTCCATCAAATCCACCATCCAAGTGATCATGGGAGCAAGGGAGAGAGAAGATCACAAGAAGAAGAAGGAGATCTTCATTGAAGACCTTCAAAGGGGAAATCTAATTCTAATTCTTGTGAAATTCTTTATAGATTTGTCATGGGATTTATAGATACAATTGTCTATGTTTTTTTCTCTAAGACTATGATAGACTAATCTCTTTTGTGAGATTAGCTCCATGATTGGTGTTGGATAATTTAGTTTTTATGCAATTTGATTTTAATCTTGAATGAGCTTTGTGTTGTTTCTATCATTGATTGTTCATTGCTTGATTTATATGATGATATGTGTGATTAATTGTCATGGTCATGTGATTAGATTGAGAAATCAATTATGTGTTTAGGATAGTTCATTGAATCATTTTATCATACACTTCATGTCTATTAATTTAGAATGAGATAGAGATATCCTTATAAATTTAGAACCCTTTGATAGAACATTTAATTGGCTCAATCGAGAGGTTGGTTGATTAACTGAGGAGATCCAAGCCATTAGTGAATTCATATTACCTTAAAATGGAATATTGCCTATGATTTAGTAACTAATTAGGGAACTCGTAGAGTAATTAGTACCTAGTGGGAAGTGTTCGCTATGGTCTCGATCCTATGTGATTTTGGGAGCCTTATTGAGGGGCCTACATCTTATCCATCTCGAGAGAGAGTTTAGGTGGAATTAGTGATCGCTTCTATGCCTTGTCCATGAAAGATTAGAATTACTTGTATGATTACTTTATTATCTATGTCATGATTGTTGTTAATATCATCCTTGCATCATTTGGAATCCATTATTTAGCCTTGCTTTTATCTTGTTTCTTGCTTTAGTTTAGGTGCATTCACTTGCACTCTTATCCTCCATCCTATTCTGTCGTTTTTATAAAATCACGATAAACTTGAGATTACTTAAACTCTAGTACCTTCCTCCTTGTGGTTCGATAAATTCTTTAATTGGTCATCCCGACTATATACGACCAATTACAGGGCCTACTATGATCAAAATTTTCCCATCATCAATAAGAAAATGTCTCAAAGATTCAGAGAATGAACTTTGTGTTATTTCTATCATTGATTGTTCATTGCTTGATTTATATGATGATATGTGTGATTAATTGTCATGGGCATGTGATTAGATTGAGAAATCAATTATGTGTTTAGGATAGTTCATTGAATCATTTTATCATACATTTCATGTCTATTAATTTAGAATGAGATAGAGATATCCTTATAAATTTAGAACTCTTTGATAGAACATTTAATTGGTTCAATCGAGAGGTTGGTTGATTAAGTGAGGAGATCCAAACCATTAGTGAATTCATATTACCTTAAAATGGAATATTGCCTATGATTTAGTAACTAATTAGGGAACTCGTAGAGTAATTAGTACCTAGTGGGAAGTGTTCGCTATGGTCTCGATCCTATGTGGTTTTGGGAGCCTTATTGAGGGGCCTACATCCTATCCATCTCGAGAGAGAGTTTAGGTGGAATTAGTGATCGCTCATATGCCTTGTCCATGAAAGATTAGAATTAATTGTATGATTACTTTATTATCTTTGTCATGATTGGTGTTAATATCATCCTTGCATCATTTGGAACCCATTATTTATCCTTGTTTTTATCTTGTTTCTTGCTTTAGTTTAGGTGCATTCACTTGCACTCTTATCCTCCATCTTATTCTGTCGTCCTTATAAAATCAGGATAAACTTGAGATCACTTAAACTTTAGTACATTCCTCCTTGTGATTCGATAAATTCTTTAATTGGTCATCCCGAATATATACGACCAATTACAGGGCCTACTATGATCAAAATTTTCCCATCATCAATAAGAAAATGTCTCAAAGATTCAGGTAAGAACTAAAGAGAGCATTATCAGCCATCAAATGTCTCACATGGCCAATATAGATGCCTCACATGGCCAATTAAACAAATGTGTCACACGTATAAATAGTTAAGCCATTCACTGCCTCACAGGGCCAATATAGATGCCTCAAAAGGTCAAGTAAAATGTAAATAGATCATTATCAGCTATTCAGTGCCTCACAGGGTCACATAGATGCCTCACATGGCCAAAAAAAAAGTCATGCTTAATAAATTTAGTGTCTTACAAGGCTAATTCAAGTGCATTCAACATCAATCAACTTCCTCACAGGGCCAAATAGAGCACTTAAAGCACGTACCAGGCCTTACAGGGCATCCAAAGCTATAGAAATTAAAATAAGACATGAATTAGGGATATACTGATATGCAGACAACATGATACAAATAATCTCGTAGATGAACTGTTGATAATGAAAAGATTCTTCATTCAGGGGTAAGAGGGAATGAACATTTTTATCTTGAGCAATGCATGGCCTCTTGTAGCGCCAACCAGTTGAGCTTACACTACTCCAAGCATTATAACAATAGGAACAACATTCAAGCGCTGGCTCTGACCTGATATCTTGCCAAATTTTGCACCTGAAAGAGTAAAGCATTAGTGCATTTAATACAATAAAAATACATAAATTTACCAATAAAAACTTCTCAACCTCATGACTCACTATTGCCAATTTCTTCAAACTTGGAAGCAATCAAACATAATGAACGTAATTAAGTGTCCGCTATTTATGATTAAAAAAACCAAATACCCTAAAAAGAGTGTTCTTAATGTTAGTGAAAAAAGAGAGTTTAAACCTGGGTTCGGTAGGGAGTCGGGAATCACCGTGTCGAAGGTGGATCCGACGACATCCACTTCGATCTCATCTCCTTCGACCACCGACGGCATGGAGTCAACCCTAACCAACAACTTGCTCCATAAATTCTCAGATTCCGACCATAGATCTACTATTTCAACCTCAGAAACAGTGTGTGGTTGAAGAATGAATGAATCGGACAAAGAAGGTTTAGGGTTCGTCATCGCGTGACAACGATTGACGCAGGAGAAGAAAAAGGTTGGGTTGAAGGATTGTAGAAGCAGGAGAAGGGCTAGAGTTGTTCGTCTCGCCTTTGAGAGACTTGCAGCTCGAAGGATGGAACGGCGGAGAAAGAAGGGTTAAGGTTTCGTCAGAGAGAAGAAAGCCGAGAGGGAGAGGAGTGAAATGGATAGCAAATGAAATGTGAACTTGGCCAAAATTAGGTGGATTAGTGATGTTAATTGTCAATTAATTACAGTAATTATAGCAAGGAAATTTAAATTAAAGCGATGAACTTAGCAGGAGTATAAAATAAAATAGTTTATCCAGAAATTTGGAAGGTCCACGTGTCGTATGTGTTGTTTCTCTTCTACTCTTAAACCCTCAAAACTCCATTTCCACTACAGAGCTCCTTGAAGCTCATGCTACCAAAATGACCAAATTAGGTCTATCCTACCACCAAGCTATTGCCCCTATCCTCACCCCCTCCTACCTCCCTTTCCCCGCCAAATTGCGCCGCCGCATACACCACCAACTGCCACTCCTCCGCCGCAGCCTCTCCATCGTCTCCAAAGCCAAAAATAAAGAGCTTATCCTCGGCAACCCCAGCGTGACCGTCGAGAAAGGCAAGTATAGCTACGACGTCGAAACCCTAATCAACAAGCTCTCCAGCCTCCCTCCGCGTGGCAGCATCGCTCGCTGCCTCGATTCCTTCAAGAACAAGCTCTCGCTCTCCGATTTCTCTCATCTATTCAAGGAATTTGCTCACCGGGGCGATTGGCAGCGCTCTCTCCGCCTCTTCAAGTATATGCAGCGCCAGATATGGTGTAAGCCGAATGAGCATATTTATTCTATTATTATTGGAATTCTTGGTCGGGAGGGGCTTTTGGATAAATCTGCCGAGATTTTTGATGAAATGGCAGCTCAATCTGTTCCTAGAACTGTGCTTTCTTATACTGCAATTATTAATGCGTATGGCCGAAATGGCCAGTATGAATCTGCATTGGAATTGTTGGAGAGAATGAAGAAGGAGAGGATTCTGCCTAATATTTTGACTTATAATACTGTTATTAATTCGTGCGCTCGAGGAGGGTACTCGTGGGAAGGGCTGTTGAGTTTATTTGGGGAAATGCGGCATGAGGGGATTCAGCCGGATTTGGTTACTTATAATACATTGTTGAGTGCTTGCTCGAGTAGAGGGTTGGGCGATGAGGCGGAGATGGTGTTTAGGACGATGAACGAGAGTGGTGTTTTACCTGATATTACAACCTATAGCTATTTAGTTGACACATTTGGGAAGTTGGAGAAGTTGGATAAGGTTTCCACGCTTCTTCAAGAGATGGAAGCTGAGGGAAATATGCCTGAGATAATGAGTTATAACGTGTTGTTGGAGGCATATGCCCATTCGGGGAAGATAAACGAGGCTTTGGGGGTTTTCAGACAAATGCAGGCTGCAAGTTGCGTGCCCAATGCTCAGACGTACAACATTTTGTTAAATTTGTTTGGGAAGCATGGGAGGTACGATGAGGTGAGGGAGCTTTTTCTTGAAATGAAAGTGAGTAACACAGAGCCAGATGCAGACACGTACAATATACTGATCGAGGTGTTTGGTGAAGGAGGATATTTTAAGGAGGTCGTGACATTGTTTCATGATATGGTCGAAGAGAATGTAGAGCCAAATATGGAGACTTATGAAGGGTTGATATATGCTTGTGGAAAGGGCGGGCTTCATGATGATGCAAAAAGGATATTGCTTCATATGAATGAGAAAGGTTTGGTACCAAGTGCCAAAGCATATACAGGGGTGATTGAAGCATATGGCCAGGCAGCTCTGTATGAGGAGGCTCTTGTTGCCTTTAATACAATGAATGAGGTGGGAAGTGTGCCAACTATTGAGACCTATAATTCTTTGATTCATAGCTTTGCAAGGGGGGGACTCTACAAGGAAAATGAAGCTATTTTGTCTAGAATGGGTGATTTAGGTGTTCCGCTAAATATAGTTTCATTGAATGGTGCGATTGAAGCATATAGGCAGGGTGGCCAGTTCGAAGAAGCCATAAAAGCTTATGTTGACATGGAAAGGGTGAGGTGCGATCCTGATGAATACACACTTGAGGCTGTCTTGTGTGTCTATTGCTTTGCGGGCCTTGTCGATGAGTGTGAAGAGCAGTTTAAACAAATCAAGGAGTTGGGTATACAACCAAGTTTTATGTGCTGTTGCATGATGTTAGCTGTTTATGCTAAAACTGAGAGGTTAGACTTCAACTGTGTATTGTTTCTTCATTTATCTGTTTCAAAGTCCATGCATACTGTTATTGCTGCCCTCAATTGGGTTTTGTTTGCTGACATCAGTTTTTTTGGCAAAATTCTATCAATAGTGGTAATGATCTGTTTGGATAAATAATACTACAGTGAAAAGGATATTGATTAATTGTGACAAGAAAATAGTGTTCTAATCTAAACACGATTTAATGCAGATATTGATTTCTGAAAATGTTTCAATTTGTCATGTGCTTCTTGCATGATGATTTGGTTTTAATTGTGGACCTGCTTCAAATAATTGAGAAAACTATTCATCTTACATCTAAAATAAATGTACAGGCAGCTTAGAGTTTAGAAATGAGAAATTATTAAGCAAACAACTAATTGTGGACAAGTGCAAAGTTTTTTGTCCTTTTTTGTGCTCTGTGATTTCCTAGTCAGTGCATATGGTGTGATCTTCTGATGAAATAGCATATCTTATGATGTACAGTTCCAGACAGTATCTGTAGTTGTTCTTTGGCAGTCTTTATGAATAGAAATTACATCTCCAAAATTTTTATGATGTAAATCAATATTGTCAAACAGCATTTGTTGAACTGTATGCTTGCCTTATTTGTCACGTTTCAACTGGATTCTTTTGTGGCTGAATTAAGCTTCTCTATGTTTTTGTGTCCGTAATGTTGAGTCTGGCTGAGTGAAATGATTGGTTACAGGATATCAATTATTTGTAAACGCGTGCATATTAATTTTGTTTGCTATTCCTGTCTCTCTTTTCTTTATAAAAGGATTTTAAAGTCTCTTCTTATTCAGACTGTGTTTAACTTCCTGAAGTCATTTTTCAGATGGGACAAGGCAAATGAATTGCTAAATGAGATGCATACAAATAGGCTGTCTAACATTCACCAGGTCATTGGACAGATGATCAAAGGAGATTTTGATGACACCAGTAATTGGCAAATGGTAGAATATGTATTTGACAAACTTAGTTCCGAGGGATGTGGGTTTGGAATCAGATTCTATAACACAATTCTAGAAGCACTTTGGTGTTTAGGCCAGAAGGAAAGGGCTGCAAGAGTGCTTCATGAAGCAACAAAGAGGGGGATATACCCAGAACTATTTTGTAAAAGCAAACTCATTTGGTCTGTGGATGTTCATAGGTACTATTAATATATCTCTTACATTTCCTTTCTGATCGATGATGAAGTGCTTCATGATATTCTTCATATGTTACTTCTCTTTTTACTTTGGATTATTCAGGATGTGGCCTGGCGGTGCGTGCACTGCAATATCAGTCTGGCTGAATAATCTGCAAGAGCTAGTAATTAGTCAGGAGGAGCTTCCTCAGCTGGCTACCGCTGTTGTTGTGTAAGTTTTTCTCAAGGATTGCCTTTTGCATTTTTGCCATTTGGTTATCCTTTCCTTGGTATAGATACATTAAGGGAGTGTTTGGTTCAATAAAGCTAATAAGTGGGTTAATAAAGTTTGTAAATGAGAAAAGCAAGTATGAGCATTAAAATTCCCTTAATTCCACATTAGTTTCATGAGATAATCTAACCCACCACCCCTCAAGGTTGTATTTCACCAGGCCCCTCACTTTTTACTAACGGGCTTAGATGAATTAAGCCCGCATGAGTGCAATTAGTATGTAAATTCTATAATTTTTAGCAAACTTTTAAGGCCCAATGAGTATTTATTATTAACTCAATGCTAAACACTGCCTTATCACATAACCCATCTCCTAGCGTAATGATTACTTTCATATTTAATGACAATTTTTACCAATTCTTTATCATCTACAGACCTGGTTTAGATGTTACTCCTAATTCAGTAATTTTCTCTAATCGTTTTACTTGAGGGGTTATGTAGATTCTACAGAAAAAAAAAATGTTGCTCTTCTCTTGTTTAGATGTTCTCGAATATCATTTTTGTCTGTTTATGCAGGCGAGGGCAGATGGAAAGGAGCTCAATAACGCGTGATTTCCCCGTTGCAAAGGCTGTATATTCACTGCTAAAACATGTATCATCTTCCTTCGGTTATCCTGGGTGGAACAAGGGCCGAATAATCTGTCAAAAGGCTCAGCTTAAACGTGTGTTTTCAAAGTCCGAACAACCTTCACAAGACTCAGAAATCGACCACATAGTTAGTCTATCTAATTCTCCTTTTCCCTTTTTGGGTACAAGACCATCCTTGAATGACCTAAAGCAACACGACGGCTCTGATGCCAACGGCTACAGCTTCAAAAAGAACACAGAACTTATGGCAACCGGAGTATGAATCTCATACAGAATCTTAGTTCCATTTTGGGGTTGAATGTTCACTTTGGATCTCTTTTCCCTCACTGCGCCAAGAAACGACTCGAACTTACAGCTGCACCTGAAGTGAGTTTCAAGCGTCGAGCATCGGGTGATGTAGTGCTGTCAATGTGATGCAACCAAACACGTCCAACGACGCATATTCGAGTCACCTCACCGTGTTCTGAATATGGAGGCAAAAGGTTATCTTTGATCCATTATATTGTCTAGCTTAGTGGCAGGAAACCTTGAATAAGACATGGAAATCTATCTTTTGGTCCATCAACCCACGCATATGTAAGGCATTGTGTATAATGTCCAATCATTGTTAATTTGGAAAATTAGTTTAATGTGAAAAAGTGAAAGATGTTCATCAGAGGTACGTTTTTCTTTGTAATGTGATGTCCAATATTAGTTCACAATTTAGAGTTTTGATTGGGCTTCTGACATAACTGAATTAGCCACTGGAATCTGCAAATTCCATTTTTGGTGGCCCAAGTACGCTAAAATCTTCTCAATATGGCTTCAACCCATAATACAATTTGTGGGATTCCTTAGTGAACTATTTGTGGCTTAAAGGCCCAAT
Organism: Pogostemon cablin; assembly: GCA_023678885.1. Taxonomy (NCBI): domain Eukaryota; kingdom Viridiplantae; phylum Streptophyta; class Magnoliopsida; order Lamiales; family Lamiaceae; genus Pogostemon; species Pogostemon cablin. Next base: position 4,357,357 of record CM042960.1, on the reverse strand, counting down.
ACTGCATTCAGCCCGGCCCAATAACGTGTGCATGCTACGCATATAATTCTTCTCAAACTCAGTGTTAGAGTTAAATTCATTTTTTGCCCTATAACTAAGCAAAACTTCGATTTTTACTCAAAAAAAGATAAATGGTTCAATTTTGCCCTATAACTAACGAATTGTTTCAATTTTTGCCCAAATTTCGTCGGAAAATGCGAATTTTGCCGGAATCCGCCACGTCATGCGTCAGTTTGGGGATTTCCGGCAGGTCAATCCGACGTGGCAATTTTGATTTTTTTTAGCCTATTAATCTGCCACATCAAATGGTGTACGCCAGATTGAACTGGACGAAGTATTTCCGAATCTGTGCAGTCATTCTCGAAGCTTCCACGTGTGTAGGCTCCAGCCGTGCTTGTTCACCTTTTTGTGTGTGTCCCCAAATATAGGGAATCTGTTGTAGATAAGAGTGTGACCAAGTCTATTATCGAACCCAAAGGATAATTCTAGACTTACTATTTAAACTATTTATGACTATTTTATTATAAGACAAATCTGGTTTTTAAAGAGAATTACCTAAACTAACTATGCAGAAAATAATTACTAAAAATAATAAAATAGCAAATAATTAAATATGAAAGTATTCAACAGAGAAAATGGACAGCACTAGGAAATCCAGTTAAATTGGTCAAATCAAATCACTAGACAATCAGCTAGAATCCCTACAATTCTTGTGAAAGCAATCACTTAATTATGTTAAACCCCTTTTCTAAAGTAAACTTAATACATAAATCTAGTTTAACCCATCAGATGCAGAAGAATAATTTCTACTACCTTTCTAGGTAATTCATGCAAAATTTCATTAAAGGCTAGAGCACTAGACTTCCATATAGGTACTTAAGGATTAATCCCCAATTCCCACCTAATAATCTAAAAACCCAAATCCCCTAGAATGGTAATTAATAGATATATTAAGTGTCTTATATTAATTATTCTAATGAATAAAGTTATATGTTTAGATCCCCTTTACCCATAACAGATTGACAAATATAATTCTTATATAACGCAAGCAATAAGCATAAGCATGCAAAAGATATGACATACACATGAATAAGGACAGATCATATAAGATAAAAATATAAATCTCAAATTAAAGCATTAATAAAGAAATAAGTATACTGCAGGTATCCAACCTTAAGTCTAGATCATCAATTCAAAATAACTTAACCTTCAGAACTTAGTATTATCCAAGAATTACTAGCTCATTGTGTTACAAGCAACACACATGGTTAGGTATTGTCACGACCCAATTTATTTATGTGTAAAAAGAAAATTAATTAGATTTATAAGTGATTTTTTTTCTAAAATAAAACATCTGTATTAAATTTTTACGATAATAATAAAAGAGAGTTTAATTAAACCATAATTAGAATTTAAATAAACATTTTAGAAATCTAGTAGCGAAAGTCTTTTAGTGATTTTATGTGCAGTGACAATATCATACTCATTGTTCACTATTTCAACACTTATTTAAGTAGAGTACATGGTACTTCTAAATTCTTCCAACACTCCAACTCATCGTCTACCACACCGGCTACACAATGTCATCTGTAAGGGAAACATAGAGAGGGTGAGCACATGAGAATGTACTCAGTGGGGGATTTCCTATTAAATTCTACAATTGAAAATGATTTCATATTTTGAAAAATGAACATCATGAACATTAAGAGTAAAGAGAATTAACTCATAGTTATGTCGCCCGAAGGCGCTCATTATTTAATCCGTCAAAGTTATGCGAACGTGTCCGTCTTTCTTTATTGACATTGCAATAATGCCAACTGTACGTACAGGTTCCCGGCTCACCGGTCTTAGGTAAGATTTTCATATATATCCATAACGTCAATTTATGAAATTAAGTTTAATATAGAAATTATAACAGAAAGCCCACCTCAAAGGAGTCAAGTTTCACAAGCTTAAATTTAATTGATGGTTGAGTACAAACTTTGACGAAGCTAGTTTCTCCTTCTCACCTTGATGCCTTCAAGAATTTAAATTTGCCTTTTAGAATATAAGTATACTTATTCATTTTAAAATTTTATAAGATGATTTGTTTCAATTATCATAATCACACATATTATTATTATTATTTATTATAGTTATTTTATTTTATTTATTATTTATTTATTTATTATTTTTTTAGAGAAGATAAATTATTATAATTATTTTTTTAGCATCTTTATATAATAATATTAACAAAAATACTTATTATTATTATTATTATATATATATATATATATATATATGTATAAAAAAATTTTTTAGACTTTTAGTATATTAGCAAAATAAAAAGATTTGATATATTTTTCTTGTTTACAGAAGAGTTTTACCGTGAAAAAAAGATTTAATATATGTTTTTGTTAAACATGATAACTTAAATATAGTAAGTTATTGTTATAATTATGGTATTCTAATTTGTACATATTATTATAGTATAATATTTTTAAGATTCATAAAAGTTGAATATCCAAAATTACAAATCTTTTCCTTGTTTTGAGATTTTTAGTATCCATACAATTAAAAATTTGATATATTTTTCTTACTTAAAAAAAAGTTATATCGTGAGAAAAAAAAGTGATTTAATATATTTGTTTATACAACATATTTGATATTTTTCTGTTAGAAAAGATTTGATAAGTTGCTTACGAAAACATTCGATACTTAACAGTCTCTACGGCTACAGAATAGATTCTACAACTACGGCTAATCAGAAAGAAAAACAAAAGGCTAATATTCAACTAGCATTCCATGGCTTCAGCAAACATGCTTTCAAGAATAATAATAAAAAAGTATAAACTAACATGCTTTCTAAACATCATCAGAATAATAATAGAGACAACACAAAAACTAATATACTTCCAAGATAAGGATGATACAGAGAACACAGAAAGTACCAAGGCTAGCTGATAATATTCTACGGCTAACAAAATATAACAGTTGCTTACGCCTAGCAAACTTCCAACTATACGTATCTACTTAAATATATACATATCTACTAATATATATATATATATATATATATATATATATATATATATATATATATATATATATATTTGTGAAAATGTTAAAACGGTCATGTTTAGCATCTTATTTATTTATTCTAAAGAAAAGCGAAGATCACCTCGATAGTTTAGGAAAAATATTTATTGCAGGTGATGAAAAGGAAGATGACTCTCTCTCTCTTTTTAAGCCGTCACTTCTCTGAGAAGGGGGATCTTCAACTGTTGATATGGATGCTCGGGTCTTCTATCCTTCTTGTTTATTATTCTATAGCATGTGTTTGGAAGGGAGAGTGGTTGGATGGAGAGTGTGGATGGTATCGAATGCTAACAGGCAAAAGAGGTAAGATAAGAGTTTAATGAGTGAAAAGGATTATGTACTGGGAGGATGTAAGTTGGTTAGATTTCATATAGTGGCGGTAGGGATTCTGGGCGGTGGGAATAGAATGGGGATATCAAGAGAATGTGGGCGGTTAGGGCAGCGAGATCAAATGATGTGATTCTCAATATTTCAAATCGTCTCGCTGCAGAGAATATCATGATTGGATTCTTCTCAGGCGGCCTCCAAAGTTTGGATTATCTCACCGCAGCATTTGTCTTTTTCTAAATACAATCCCAACTTTATATATATATATATATATATATATATATATATATATATATATATATATATATATATATATATATATATATATATTATTATTCTTTTCCCATTTTTATTATTATTTATTATGTTTATTTTCCAAATTTATCAACAATATTATAGATAGTATACATATCTCATTATTATTTATTATTATATATATACAAACATAGATATATACATATTATTATTATTATTTTGGGGAAAGTATACAACTATTACAGGTATGAAAGCATATTATCCAAAATTAAGAAAGAAAGAGTAAGAAAAATCCTAAATATGGTGTGATTCTCCATTCTCTCTTCCGTGATTCACTGATTCTGAACCTCCTCGTTCTCTTTCTCAAGTAAGCAATATTGATGAACTCTCTGGGACGGGTGGATGTGATGGTGAATTGTGGAAAGGTGTGTAGAGTATGGAAAAGTATGTATGGATGTGGAGAATTATGGAGAGTTGGAGTTTGGAATACCTCAAGGGCTCCCTTTATAGTTGAGGACTGATAATTCTCGAATTCTGACTCAAAAGTGAACTTTTTTACGTAAAAAACACAAACGGGCTAAGAAAACGACGAAAAATGACGGCTGGGCCTCGCTGGGCAGTGGCACGAGTCGTGCCAGGGTCAGCACGGGTCGTGCCACCCCTTGTCGTGTGGCATTTCTCGGCAGTTGGGCGCATGGGCGCTGGCTGGGTGGACGGCACGAGTAGTGCCAAAAATTGCAAGGGTCGTGCCACCCGTCGGCAACCTGCGCGACCTCACGATTTTGCTCATAACTTCTTCATCTGATCTCTGATTGAGGTGATTTTTATACTCACACAATCCTCTCTTCCTTGACTTTCCAACCATATAAAGAACTCACGAAATTTTAGTCATTTATGTATGGCACAAGTCGTGCAATATAAGGCACGAATGGTGCTCCTCCGAGGCGTGCTGGGCAGTCGTGCCTCTAATGCTGCATGTGGCTGGCATGAGTGAGCGGCATGACTGGCCTCTGTGGCTGGCACGAGTGCCCTTCTTTGCCGGGACGAGTCGTGCCGGCTGCTGTCCTTCTCCTGACTTCGCTCCTGACTTCCATTTTTGCTCTTTTTACCTCCATTTTCCACCTAAAAACACGATATAACACCTTACAAGCTTCTATAACACAAATATATGTAATTCAATAAAAAAATACTCAAATATGGATATAAATTCCATACAATGGTGCTAAATCGGATCCTAAAACACGCAAATTTTTACACTAAACAAGCCGCAAGTTCTTCTCCAGCTCATTAATCACTGCCCTTCCGCTCGTGTGTATGCAGAAGTGCTGGAATGTTAGCTTGAAATCCAATATGTAGGGTTTGATCTTCGGATTGATAAGTTTTCACGCGATTAGGGTTACAAAGAACAGGAGCTGTTCGCTCACGGGGAGAACCAGCGGGCCGAGGGTGGTGATGTTCCTCTTTACAGTGTCTCCGGCGATCGCCATGAGATCTTTCGATAGAGAAACTCCATTTTTCCCCTCTCGTCCTGCTCTTGGTACAAGCACTGGAATGCATTGTCTTCAGATCCCTTGTGTGTTCTGACATCGTGGACGATTTTATATTTGGATCACCGCCGATCGGAGCTCCGATTGGAGAGGTGCACGGCCGCGGCGCCCATGCGGAAGAGGCAGTTGGGGATGAGCATGGACTTGTTGTCTCTAAAGTACCAGTTCTCGGTGATGTTCTCCGTGCTCATGATGAGAGCGTACGTGTTCCGATGAAGTTGGAGCTCGTCTTTGGCTAGATCAATGGTGATTAATCCGGTGCTACAGCCCATTCCCCCCAAATTGAGGCTCTTAATATTCCTTCGCAGCTTGTACTTCCTGATGATCATGGAGGAAAGCGACGACGTGGGTTGAACAGACTGCCCCCAAATTATTTAAAAAATTAGGTTGGATATGACGTGGCAGATTAATTGGCTAAAAAAAGTCAAAATTGACACGTCGGATTGACCTGCCATAAATTCCCAAATTGAAGCATGACGTGGCGAATTCCGGCGAAATTCACATTTTCCGGCAAAAATTGGGCAAAAATTGAAACAATTTGTTAGTTATAGGGAAATATTGAACCACTTATTTTTTTAGGGCAAAAATCGAAATTTTACTTAGTCATAGAGAAAAAAATGAATTTAACTCTCGTATTAATTTTACTTCTACTAACTAAAACTATTCTATATACGCCCTATCTATATTTTTTCAACGAAATTAAGAAGTATAATGTTCGCGTTAAGAAGTTTTTTTTTCATGAAAATTATAACAACGTTTTTCTCTGGAATATAATAAATGAATCACATTCAAAGTTGTTATTCATAGTGCGGATAAGGTGCAATTAACTACACAATTACTCGGATTAATTGAGTATTAATCCGGGTATACGATGCAGCTCGAATTAACTTAGGTAATTCATGAAATCTTCATAAGCACTTCAGCAATCTCGGCCCTAGGCTTAAATGGAAAATGGTGCATAGGTATATAGTTCGAGAAAAGGAGCAACTTATGCAAAAATGCTAAATAAATGCACGCTCACTTTTCTTAATCTTTCTGTATTCTTGTGTGATTCCAAATTGGTCATATCATATATGGTTAGAAAGTCACGAAAGAGATGATCGTTTTGGCGTAAAAATCACTCAAATCGAAGTTCGAATGTGAAAGTTATGCTCAAAATGGTGGGACTGCGCAAGGCTATTCGACTAAGAGACCTTCCGTTCAATCTATGGTCCAGCACAGTTGGCTCAGCCTAGCTGACCTAGCCCGGCTAGTTCAGCCCATCTTGCTCAACACAATCGATTTCAGCTCAGGTGGTCCGACTCAACTAGTTTAGCTCCACTTGGTCAACACAATCAACCTCAGCTCAGGTAGCCCAGCTCGGCTGGTTCAGCCTAGCTGGCCTAGCTCGACTAGGTCAGCTCTGCTTGCTCAATCCAATCGACATTAGCTCAGGTGGTTCATCTCGGCTTAACTAGCTAAGGTGGCTCACCTCGACTGAATCATGTAAACTACACTGAATACCATCACTCCACGTGTCCATGCTTAGGTGGCAGCTGGCTAGTTTGGCAACATAAGAGGGTGCTGACTCGTGAAGGCTATGGGTCTATGACTATAGACCTAATGATTACACTCCCTAGGCTTTTTTGCCTATAAATAGTCTACACATTGTGTACATAGAATTTCAAATTGGAAATTTTGACAAGTAATGGACACCATGCCAACTCTCTGACTTAATTTACGTGCAACTAGCTAGCTACGCTACTCCTCATCCTATCTAATTAACAGCTCCTATCTAATTAATAGTTCGACTACTCATCCTATCTAATTAACAGCTTGACTGATCTTTCCGAATATCCTTTGTGTTTAATCAATCTCGATTATCACCTAAGCTAAGGTTAAGAATTTATTATCAACAAATACAAATAGTAGAATTAAAAGGAAACATTAAGAAGCAACCCTTTTAATACAAACTGGGTGACGTCTTCTATACAAATCCACCCAATTCAATTCTTTTGATCTCATATCATAAAATCCGCCATTGTTGACAAGTTTGCCACTGAACTTAGGGGTTTCTCTCACCTAATTCACTCTACTCTTTTATACAAGTAATTAATATTTCGAGGTTGATGCGACATGGCGGCGATAAAGAGCGTGGGGGTGGTGGGTGGCGGCCAAATGGGTTCCGGAATCGCGCAGCTGGCCGCCGTCAACGGCCTTGAGGTATGGCTTCACGACTCCGACTCCGACTCCGTCGCTCTCTCCAAAGCCCATCAATCCATATCTTGCACAATCCAAACCCGTCTAGTTTCCAAAGGCCATCTCACTAAGGTATTCGGAATCGGATGTTCCATTTTTAGGGTTTATGATTGTGTTCGGATTCTCTGTTTGTGACTGCTACTTGATTTCCCTTATACAGGAAAAAGCCGCGGAGGCAATTAGCAATTTAAGGTGTACTTCAAATTTAGAAGATTTTCATTCGGTGGATATCGTGATTGAGGCCATTGTTGAGTCGGAGGAGGTGAAAAAGAAGCTGTTTGCTCAATTAGATAGCATTGTAAAAGGTTCTGCTATCTTGGCTTCTAATACTAGTTCGATCTCAATTACTCGATTAGCCTCTGCTACCAGTCGTCCAACCCAGGTTTGATTTCTCACTCCTCCGCCTCTCCTTGTTCTACTTTATCTGTGATGTAGCGCTTGATTCTACTGTATAGTATAAATTCCAGCTTGATTGTACTGTATAGTATCAATTAGCAATTTGGGCATTTTTAAACTTTTGCTCAAAAAGAGCTTTGAAAGATTCTGCAGGGCACTGTTATAAATACCCTCTAGTATACTAGGGCAACCCTACACATTGTGGTTGGTGGATTTCGTCATTGTTCTACTCTCATAGCCATAGGTATGGCCATAGTTAGTGGACTTATTGTAAAGATTGTTAAGTTACATCTTTCAAAATAATCCCGTGGCTCATGTTTCATCCACAACTTTAATAAGAATAAGAAGCATAATTATTTGTCCAAGAGAAAAGTGTTGCTTAATGGATAGCTAATTACTTTGAACTTCTAATTGGGTGTGGCAATTTTAAACACCACACAAGAAAACAACATAGAAATTGTGAGCAAGTATTTAGACAAATCGAGTTCGTGTCGTTGTTGTGTCGACACGATACACGAAATCTCGTGTTGTCTTTGTGTATTTCATGAAGGATTTACATAAAACATATACATATGGCACAATTATGTGCTATAAGAATTATCTTGTAATGTCGTGCTGAATTTTATAATTACATTAGTTTATATTAATTTTACTTTTCCTATAGTGTCAAAATTTTTCATGTTTCTTGTTTGGCCTTATCGAATTGGGTACAAATCGTGCTAATATGAAACATGACACGATAACACGAATCCACACACCTGCTTTTAAGTGGTGTTGGCCAATAATTCTTAGATCCCTTGTTATTAGATAAGCAATGACAATTGTTTAATTTGGGGTTGATGTTTTTGTTGACTTTATTATATTGGTTACATCTTGTTTGGTCTAGTCATTGTAATCTGTTCCACCAAAATTCTTTTATTGCAGGTTATAGGGATGCATTTTATGAATCCTCCACCTTTTATGAAACTGGTTGAGATTATCAGAGGAGCTAGTACATCGGATGACACATTTAATGCTACAAAACTCTTGGCAGAGAGGTGACTGAAAGAAACAATACGCTTTTGTTGTTTAAGTTTTTTATCTGATCATCATCGGTTCAAATGCCAACTTCTATAGTCCTGGTTACGTTTAACTTGAATAGCAGTAAATTAGTGCAATGCAGGAAAATAATATTCATGTATACTTTCTGGGAGTTTGCATACCTTTGGAGCTTGGCATCTGTGTGTGTTTTGTGTTTGTGTTGATCAGGATATAAAAGGGCGAAAGAAAATGAGGAAACATAAGCTGTTGGAATTGTATCAAGCTTATGTAAAGTCGACTACATTATTTGCACATCTTACTACCTATCTTTCATCCAACTCTTACAAAAAAACTCAAAACAAACACACTACATTACTTTCCTTGAGGATTTCAAAATTCACTTGAAACCCAATAAGTTCATAGCCTTAGGTTAAGAAAAATGTTATTGCTGTAGAATAATTATTCACAAATGAAAAGTGTGCATTTGGGGCTGCTGAAATTAACTAAAACTTGCAGTGTATTATATCACTAGGTTTTTGAACTTTCTGCAGTTGATACACTCAATAAATATGCTGAAGCTGGTTAGCAGAGAGATTAAGCCCATCTTAATCACTTTTATCTGTAATGCTCTACTATTTTCTAGATTTTTATTTTAGTTGAAGTTCAATTTATGGCCACTGTTTGTCATGCCAACAAGTGTAATTTACCTGCTGTTGACAGGTTTGGTAAGAAGGTTATTTGTTCTCAGGATTACTCTGGCTTTGTCGTAAACCGCATTCTGATGCCTATGATAAACGAAGCGTTTTATGCTCTCTACACTGGAGTGGCAACGAAGGAGGACATTGATGCTGGAATGAAGCTGGGAACAAACCACCCAATGGGCCCTTTGGAACTTGCTGATCATATAGGACTTGATGTTTGCTTGTCTATAATGAAGGTCCTCCATGCTGGCCTTGGGGACAGCAAATACGTGCCGTGCCCTCTGCTTGTCAACTTCGTCGATGCTGGTCGCCTCGGTCGGAAAAAGGGTATTGGGGTGTACAAATACAGTAAAATGTGAGTCCCTTCACCCTTATGTACATTCTTTCTTCACCTTAAGTTGTCTTTGAGAAAGTATTATGTATTCCTTCATATAATGTCTTAACCGAACATGTATCTTTTGTATGCTTTGTTTCGGGTTAGGGCTTTGTGTACTTTAAAATTAAAGTAAATAAATTAATACTAATATATTTATTGGCAATTTTTTTATTTTTTTTAAATGAAGAATAATACTCCGTCTATTTAAATTATTCATTTTATTATTTTACATATATTCACTCCAAAGCAAAGACGTGTGTGAGACCATCTCACGTAAGGGCTTACGGGTCTCGTAAGCCCTTACGTGAGATGGTCAGAAAGTGATAACTTTTATAAAGAGAAGTGATACTAAATTAATGAAAATTGATAATGTTATTTTATGAACAATTTATAGTATAAATGAAAAATGATAACAGTTTATAGCGAAACTGATAACTTTTTATAGTAAAAGTGATAAATATTTTAAAATGTGTAAAATTGTATTACGAGAGACGGTCTCACGCAAGACATACCCTCACTCCAAAGATATCTACTCTTTTTTTTTTAAGTACAAGAGTTTTTTTCAAGTAAAAGAGTACATACATTATGCACGAGAAAAGGGCACATAGCTATTTTTTTTCGAGAACCGCCTAAAATTCCAATTAAAAAGATAAAATAATTTTGCATTAGCTCAATTGAAGTATCTTGAGAGGCCCATTACTTCAAATTCAACTAGTCCCCGTGTTTCTTGAATGGATCTCTTAGTTGTTGAGAAGGTTGCCCAAAAGCAGTATATATGGCATACCCGTTAAAACTTACAAGTAAACCAAATATAAAAGAGTACAACTTTTGAAAAATGTGGGATTTAGATATACGATGTCTCGAAAACACACAAGTTATAGCCAAAAACTGATATTAAATAAAATAATACTCCCTCCGCCCCAGGTATTTTTACTCATTTATACGGGCACGGAGATTAAGACGTGTTATTTTTTTAATATATAATGTAGGAAAAAGTAGGGATAAATTAGTAATTTAAAAAGAAAAAGTAATTAAAGTTGTTTGGATTGTAAAAAGTATGTAATAAAATATTATGTATTCTTACCAAAAATGGAATGGGTAAAAATATGTGGGACAACCCAAAATGAAAAGTGGTCGTGGGACGGAGTGAGTAATAAACTTTAATTTTTAGAGTAAAATAAAATAATAAACAATACGATTATATGAAGAAAATGTTTGTCTATTAATTATTACTATATTAATATTGAAATGGTTGACAAATTAAGTTGTGTTTCATTTGGTGGTCTACATCATATCAATTATCATACACAAAATCTCATATGCTTCATTCTGAAGCCAACATCCCAATCTTGGACCATTAAACTTCAAACACCTATTCTAATCTTGGACCATTATCAAAACCCTACTACACACACGTGATCCACAGGTCCCCAAAAATAAAAATAAAATTAAAATTAAAAAAAATAGAAATCATTTTCGAAATTTTGATAATTTTTAAAAATAAAATATGAGTAGTTTTTAAGACTTTTAGCTATCATTTCTTAAACACTAACAGCATGATTGGTATTGTGAAATTGAATGGGAATGAAATCAACATTCTCAATAGCATTCTCATTCCCATATTTGGTATAATTTATTAATGGGAATGTCCATTATATAAGGAATATGTATTCCCTTAAATAGGTGAATCATCATTCCTTCCATATATCCCCATGGTATTAGTTATTTCATACCTCATGGGAATCAATTATTTATATTTATTTATTTTATCTATTTTGTGTAATATATATTAAAATTATAAATAATTATTTTTATTACATTTTATTTTATATAGTTACGAAAATTAAAAATAAGTTAATATTTATTTTAAAATAACATATAATTTTCATATAAAAAATTTTAATATATTAAATTATTTATTATATATACTAAATTATTTAAAATATAAATAAAATAAATCATATATTTAAATTTAAATTATAATAAAAATAATAAAATTTAAATTATTTAAAAAATAAAAAGTTATACATTCAATAAATATTTATTATAAAAATTATACAATATATATAAATTAATATTATTTTTAAATTAAATAAACATGTTTGTAATATTAATTATAAAATTTATTTTTATTTTTATTAATCACTTAAATAATTATTAAATAAATTACATATAATTTTTAATTTAAATTTTAAATTATATAATATTTTTTAGACTTTAACCTTGTAATTTTTTTATTGTATAATTATTAAAATATATTAAATTATTGAGACTTTAATTAATTTAAAATATTAATAATGAGATTTGAATCAAATTAAAAAATGTATTTCTATTCTTTCATCCATTCCTAATCAATACCAATTATTTTTAATCATTCATTTCCTATCTCTATTCCATTCATGAGTTCATTTCATTCCAACATAATTTCATTCAATTATACCAATCACGCCCTAAGAAAAACTCAGATTTTAAAACTCCTCGTCCAGTTTAGATAGTTTCATTTACTTTTTCCTTTTGAATTAATGAATATTATTATTTAATATGTAATGAGCAATTGTATTAGTGGATGTGTGGACTCCATATTTTAATTGTATTCATGTGTGTAGGTCTCATATGTATATTGTAGGCACTTGAATTTTATTGCATATTAAAGGAAAATATGTGGCAAATTAATGTAATAATTATCATTTATTTATTTATTTATTAAGGAATTTAAATAAATCTATTCTTAAAATAAATGAGTAAATAATTGATAATTAGGTCAGATTCAGTCAAATAAGTCTGACTTAAAGCCTAAGCAAGTGAAAGGCCCAAGCCCGCAAAATCAGGTCAAATCAGCTTGGACCAATCAAATTGCGAGTTATTTATGGGGCATCCTCATCCTTCACCTATATAAGGAGTCCTCCTCCATTCATTCCAGACACACTAAAATATCTGAAGACAAAAGCTCTGAAGAGATCAAGAATACGAACAGTGTTCCCTTGAATACTTCAAGCATTTTCAAGCCAAGAACGACCTCTGATCCGAGATCAAGGTTCCAAACTCTTCCAATCCGTCGTTCTTCAAGTCAAGCAAAGATCAGAGATCAAGATCAAGTGGAAGTCAAGATCCAAGTCAAGTGGAGATCAAGATAAAGCGAATTTCAAGATCCAAGTCAAGTGGAGATCAGATCAAGCGAAGGTCAAGATCCAAATCAAGTGAAGATCAAGTCAAGCGAAAGTCAAGATCCAAGTCAAGCGAAGATCAAGATCCAAGTTAAGTGAAGATCAAGATCTAAGTGAAGATACAAGTCAAGTGAAGATCAAGATCCAAGTTCAAGATCTTCAAGTTAAGAACACTCAAGACTTTCAAGTCAAGTTCAAGTTATATCCAAGTCAAGAACAACAGCGGATCAAAGATCAAGGTGCTAAGCCTCTTCGATCCGACGTTCTTCAAATCAAATTCATTATTCGTGAAGTCAACTTTCTACCAAATTGAGCAGCATACTTCACAACAAATTCAAGTTAATGTTCTATCTGAACAAAGGTTCAACGCCTCGGGATTAACGTTCAAGACTACACACTCGAGCTCGGACAAGCTTCGTTCGAAGATCCAGCTCAACTCGACATACGCAGTCAACATAGTCAGCGTAGTCAACATACACAAGTGAAAGTCAAATCCAAATTGGCTCGAGAGAAGAATCAGAGGATAGACAGAGATTGTTTCCCTAAATTCTCAAGTTCAATCCAGCTAGATTATTATTATAATTCTCTTGTATTTATTTTATTATAGATACATAAAATCTGTTGTTACATATATAAAAAAAAAAAACCTAGCGAACAATCAAAATGAATAAAAGAGATTCTTTAAAATGAACTGAGGGTGCACTGAAGAAGAACAAGTCTTCTAGGTACACGGTTGGTCGGCTGGGCGAAGCTTCCATACGTTCAAATTCAATTTTATACCCTTTAATATTAACTATTATATCTTATAGTATAAAAATTTAAACTTTTAATTTATTTTTTTAAATATTTGTTGATTTTTTAAGTTAAACTTTAATACTTTTTATATTTTAACAACTTTTTCATTAAAAATATAATACTCTTATTAATTAAAATGTATATATTTTAAAATAAAATATTATATGATTGAAGACCTCATGTATTTAATGAACAAGATACCAACTGAATAATTATTATTAATATAATGATAAGTAATTAATATTCCAATAAGAGTTAGGCTTGCGTGCGCCCTTAGAATTTAGTATTATGGATGAGAGTATATTATTTTGTTCTAAAGGGTATACACTTTAATTAATAAGGGTACACCATTTTGTTCTAAAGGGTATACATTTTTCATTATATTTTTTATTTTTCTTCATAAAATAAAGGGTACACATCTTATACTAAAGGGTATACAATTTAACACAAAATTCTAAAGGCACAAGGAGTGTTTTTCCGTACGTCCGGGCGCACACAAGTTTTTGTCTTGTAAAAGAAAGGATACACATTTTTATACTAAAGAATATACAATTTAGCACAAAATTCTAAAAACACACGGAATATGCTTCCGTGTGCCCGGGTACACATAAACTTTTGCCTTCCAATAAAATAAAATTATCGTTGGCATGCTAAAATCGTGCAAAACTAAAACGTTAATATAGTAATAATTCGAATCCGATTATTTATTGCTACTTTATATTATTAATTCTCCGTCTTATATTCATGTAATCAACTTATATGGATTGGATACAATATAAACATTATTATTATATAAACAAACTGCCTTAAATAAAATTAGTAGTTAATATTGATTGCTTTTATTCTTTTATGATAACGTAGTTTCATCAACTAGATCTAAAAATCAAACCAAACAACTCGATACTCGACTCGAGATTGTTCGGTAAAAGCTCGGTTTGAGCTCGGTTTGATAAAGATATCAAACAAGCTTGAACATACATTTACGTTTGATAAAATTAAAAGCTCGACTTGAGCTCGAGCTCGATTAATGAAAATAGATAAAATAAGTGTAAATTTATCAAGCTACTCAAGCTCGGCTCGTGTTCGGCTAGATAAAAGCTCGTTCAGGCTCGACTCGAGTGATTATAAAACAAGCTCAAACATATATTTTGAAGCTCGATAATATTTCAAACAAGCTTGAACAACTCTTCGTTTGGTTCGGCTCGACTCATTTACACCTCTATCTTCAATCATTCATATTAAATTTCACACTTTCTGTTTTTTTTCTGTTTCATACTAATAACACTCAGAAAGAAAATATCAAATCAATTCTCAATTATAAAATTACATTTTTTAATTACAAATTTACCTCCATCACCTAATAATAGTATTTTATAATTTATTTATTGTTTAAAAAACTACCTTACTCTCTATAATTAACCATATGAGAACCTCTAATAGGTTTCAATTTTATGCTTTTATTTGTTATATTAACCTTTCTCCTTAAAATGAGTTCGAAAGATCTACAAATTCTAAAAATAAAAATAAAATAAAATAAATATTAAAATTAGAAAATGTGAACTAACTAAGGAACAATTTAAAATAGAAAGTGAAATAAGAAAATTAGGTGGGCATATGAAATAATTGGTGAGATGATATGGAAATATAAAAATGGAAAATAAAGATGTGTTGGTAGGGACAACTATGGATAAATATTATACCTTATCTTTTATCTTATCCCTTCGCCATTGCCTACGGCTACCTACCCCACCCCCCACTATCTTTTTACGGATCATTTTCCCATTTATTTAATATTTTCACTTATTTATCCAAGAAAATGTTTACTTTTCATCCAAAAAAAAATAAAAAATACATTAATGTATAAATATACTCCTGTGTACTTTTTTTTCTTTTTTTATAATAATCAAAATATTTATTCTTTATTTTATAATGTACGTTATTATAAAGTAATACTTCATTTTTTATTTTATTTTTTATGTTTAAAACATTTTTGATAATTTAAATAAAATTTAGACATGTGCAGCCAAGTGTTTGTAGTTAATTTACTTGCTGTTTATTTGTATTACTTTTATTCAATAATGTATTTACTTCTTATAAATATACTTATATATATATATATATATATATATATATATATATATATATATATATATATATATATATATATATATTCATCTATTCACTAACATGAAACTAACTAAAATTTAATTAAGTAAAAAATTCGTTAACAATCTGTATAATGTTTTATTCGTTGGTGTATAATATATTTTTATTAACAAATGTATAAGTTTTAAAGAGTATTATTTTTCATTAAAAAAACTAATAATTCATTTCTTTAAAAACTATTTTTTTTATATACTGATCAATAATTTGTAAATTAAAGTTCACACGGTGTTTGCTCACCTCATTTTATTTTGGTGTTTCTTTTTATATGCCAAAAATTACGTGGAATTATTGAAGAATTTTAATTTCAAGTTAATTAAATACCTAATTTTTAAGATAATTATAACTATACCCAATTGTCATCCGTGTAATATTTTTAATATTTTATTTATAAAATTTAATATTTAGTATAGTTAAAAGGATAATTGTAATTTTATTACTACAATTCAAGCAACATTTAAATTCACATTCCATGACTTGATTTATACATTTACTGTTAAGTTTAAAAGTTACCATTAAATATATATAATATTATTTCTTAAGAAATAAGTTTCACGTGGACCAATTCCAAATTCGTACTCTAGATCTTTTAATTTATTTAGTTATTTGTTTTTATTTTTCTTATTATTTCTCATTGAAAGTTAACATCTTTTTAATCTTTACCTAAAAATAATATTTTCTAATTACGTCAACTCTTAGAGTAACGTTAGATAATTATATCTTATATCACATATTTTATTAAATGTACTTTAATAAAATATTAACTTTCAAATTTAGCTTGTAGTAATATGTACCTAAAAAGTATCAAAATATATTCATTCAAAAGTTTCGAAATACTTTTTGAAAACGTTAGTGATATTTTAATGACTAAAAATGCATCTACATAATATAATAAAATAATTTACAAGTTGTATTATAGTTTCATTAATTACAAAAATTATGTACGGAATTAAAATATAAAAATTTACTTATAACATAAGAACATGAAAGAGAATCACCATCAACTCAGCAAAGAAGGAATATGCTGAATTTAACCCATTTTTTTCCTCCTATTTGAATTATTTTTCAGTTTAATTAATAATTAGTACATTATTTTATATATATAATAATGCATCCAACTTCGAGAATCAACCATCATAATTTTATTATTTTTCTATTTATTTTTTATAAGAAAATGGATATTGTTATTAAGGAAGTGTTTTAAGAATTATTGTCTCTCATTTGTTTTAGTAGACAATATTAAGTAAAAATAATACTTTTTTAAATCAAGCCATTTCAATAAAAAATTTTCTCCCATCTCGTAATTATATTATCACTAAAAAAAAATACATATGATATACAAATTATATTATCACTTAAAAAAATATACATATGATATACTTTAATTTTAAATTTATACTGTATTAACATTCTTATGGAGTATGACTTAATACATTATTTATCATAAAAAATACAAAATTTTCTAAGTTAATAAAATAAGTTTAAAAAAAGAAGTAGATTTCTTAACTTTCGTGAAAAAATAAATGCGACCCTTACAACGTTGTTACGAAGAAAGTATAACTTTAAAAAAAATACAATTTGAACTTCATGCATAGTTTTATAAGCATGTGTTTCTTTTAATCTTTTGGTCCTTTTAAAAAAAAAATCGAATAAATCAATCATTAAATTAAGCATATGATATGAGTTCGACTATGAAATACTTTGTGCAAATGATTTATTATCCATTAGTTAATTATAAAAGATAAATGTAATTATTAAAATGCAATGCAACTTAATTACAAATATTAATGAAACTACTAGGGTTGGTAGAATATTTTTTTTCCTTTTCCTTTTTATCCTTAAAAACACCGCCAATATTTAATACTAAGACTCTATTTTAGGATATAATTTTAAGAATGATGCATCTAGAATCAGTTATTTTATATAAATATATTTTGTTAATATAGTTAGTATTGTAATTTTAAAATGTAAATTATATTTTTAGAAAATTGCGTTAAATCATTTATTTCTAGTTAATTAACGATTTGTAAAAACTCGGTTAAAGTAGCAAGGTAGATTCACTTAAAAAATAAAAATAAAATAAAAATTGTTTGAGTTGTTTTCTTCTTGCAAAATCTATTTCGGTGAGTCGTATAAGCTTTTGTTATATATTTTTTTATATTTTATAGAATAAATATATATATTTATATTTAAAGAGGAGAAAAATATGTGCATTATTATGATCATGAGTATAATATAAATCAATGCAACAAATAATATTGTTTATATTCTTCACTCGAGGTTCCTAGGATTTAAATTTTGCTTTTAAATTAATATTAATTTTAGAGGTTTTTTTTTGTATTTTTACATTTATAAATCTTTTTGAATCTTTTTAATTACAAATTATTTTTAATTTGAACTTTATTCGTATAATGTAATATAAACTATCTTACAACTTTATTATCATTTGATTTTTTTCTTTTTTTTTCAAATTCCTTACTCTTACTTTTTTTAATTTTATTTAACATTGTTTTTAGAATTTGACTTAATTCTTAAAATTTTCTCATAAATTTACGTTTATGTAGTAATCAAATAAATAGAAAGTAAATACTAAGGCTTTCTCTATTTTTTGAGAGACATATACTGATATACATTGTGAGATGTGACTATAAATTATTAAAATATATATTATATAAATAAAATATATTTATTGATAGTTAAAATATGTATGTAATGAATCATATTATAATATTATAAATTATATTTTAATTTTAAGGTTATTTTAGGGTGCACCAGATAATTCATTGGTTAAAAATATGGGTAGTAGGTGGTTATTCTATTTTAATTTTTAATTATTCAAATTAATTAATGGTAGAGATTCAATTAGATGATGTTTGATTCCAGTTTAATCTTCCGGATTTATATTTAATAAATTTTTTTAAATCTCTCTTATACTACACCTACATACCCTATTAATATTTATCCACCCTCTATGTTACATTATCTCTCATCAATTAATATTTTTTCTTTCTTTCTCTTTTCTTCTCTTACTTCAATTAATACTTGATTTGACATAAAGTTTAAACCTAAAACAAACATAATAAATATAGAATAACACTAATTCACTGGTTTATTAAATCACTTTAAACCCAAACAAACACTAGTCTAATCTAACGGTTGAAATCATATAGGTGTATCGGTGTCACATGTACACCATAATCGAACTCTTAATTTTAATGTATAATTTATTATATTTTTGAAAACATATTTTAAAAACCAATAACCATGTTTCACATAACATATCAAACAATCATCAACTCACAATGGATTTTATCTTAAAATATATATATATATATATATATATATATATATATATATATATATATATATATATATATAATTTGAATGACTGATACAAAAATGCTACATAGTCAAAATCGACAGATGAAATACAAATTTCAGTATCGTTAGCATAAAACGACCTAATTGATTAATTAAAATCCCTAATTAATCAATCCACCCTAACTATATTAACAATGGTATTCTAAAGTACTACTTATGAAGAAGATAAGTTAATTAATTTTGTTGAGTCGACAAATGAGATCCTTAATAGTTGTCTTCGAGCAGACAAGATTGTCAGTTAATTATCTATAAAGCCACTTGCTTTTCATGTGATAATCCTTTATTAGTACTAACAACATGCAATTAATGAAGATTAATTATTTTAGGATCATCGTACCGTATTGGCTGCAGTGCCCCTACATAGAATCAATTCATGTAGTCGTGTGATTAGCTTCCACTAATCTCATTTTTAATCCCTAATTAAGTACACGTACTGGTGTGTGTGCCTTGGAGTGTGCAATTACGGATATGGCCCTTCGATCTTCGGTTAAAATACGGAACTGTCCTCACAAGCTTGAGAAATTACGTTGACACCCCCTTGAGACACGTCATCTGTGCCTTTTGGAAGGTAGGGTGGGTCCCCATGAATTAAGAGCTTATATTTGAAAACTGATTCGTTATAAACTGGAAGATTAATTTTTAATTAAAAAAAAAACTGTAGTCGAAAGTTTTAAGGGTAGATTAGACCGTCTGAGGTTATTTTACTTATTTTAAAACAATTAATTACTTTCGCTATAAAAATATTATCAATTTTAATATATAATTTATTATTTTTTATTTATATTATAGATTATTTATAAAATAGTTGAGTAGCATTTTTCGCTATAAAAATTAACACTTTTTATCTGTCTCAGATAAGTCCTTATATATAAAAAAAGTCTTACTTTCACCCAAATTTTTTCCAAGTTTTAAATATTTCAAATTAAATTATGTAAACAAATTTAAGTCAAATCCTCCCGTAATTTATATGATGATTATCTTACAATGTTAATTTTCAATTTTCTTAGCAATATTTTTTAATGCATTTATTTAGGAATTAAACAATATTTCTATAAAACGAAAGCTAAGAGAGAATATTACACCGGACTATGCCGACATAATTTTCATCATACAAGAACAAGGTACAATTTTTATTAAGACCAATGAATTTTATAAATTAAAAATAATCAACAATTAAGTTAATTAATTATTATTCTTTATCCACATGAAAAAGAAAGAAACATTAGAACTTTTAGGGGCCGTTTACATGTGGGGCAGGGTTATCCATTTTTGGAGATAACCCAACCTTACAAAGTGGGTCAACCCAACTTATCACTTGGAGCCACTTCTGTTTACTTGAATGGTTGGAGGAGTAAATAATTACTAAATTCTCCTTGACATTTATTTAGAAAAAACATTGGCAGACTATGAAGAAGGTTGCAGCGTCTTACAAACAGAATATCACGATTCACGATGCACAACCCTCCGCCAGTTGCATAATCACAACGTCGTCCTCCACCTCGCCGCCCATTCTTTATGTCCTGGACTGTTACGAGGTCACCTAATTTGCTTCACTATCTGCAGATTTTGATTTTCCAATGGCAATTTCATCCTCGAACTTCACCCGTCAAATCAAAGCTCTTCCCCATCTTCGACCTTATGGTAGAGACCAGAGAGAGATATTGGTCACGAATCGGAGAGAAATATTTCATTTGTCATAGTTTGTGTATATCTATCTCTATGTATAATAGGAGTATGTGTTTAGAGAGAGAAAGAAAAAGAGTGGAAAGGAGATAATAGAATGGCGCCTGTGAAACTGATACTTGGTGGTCGGAAATTCGGAATCATCATACGGATGGTGGGGATAGGTGGGGGGAGAGAGGAGTAGAAGAAGGCAAAGAATGGTGGCCATGTCCGAGGGCTTGCAGAGAGAGAAAGGGGAAGCAAAAGAAAGAGAAAATTATTACTCCTCATTCGTAAAAAAGACGAGGATAAGTTCATAAATTTCATCCATTAACATTTAGGCTGAATATTATCCGCCCAATTTGGGGTGTTAAGTTAACCCATGCCACGTCAGATTTTACCCCGGGCACGCATGTTATCCTTTTTTTAATTACCATTTAAGTAAACAGAGGGGCTTATGGATTAAATGAGGGTTAACCACCGTTAACACCTAATGTAAACGGTCCCCTAGTGTTTGTTCCATATCTTTAGCATGATAAAGACTTATAGCCTTATCACTTGTCGATTATGAATATATGGAGTCTAAATATGGACAATTAATAATTAAATATTTATTAATAATTTTAATAAAACATAGTATGTACTAAAACTTGCAAAAGTAGGAACCCTAGTTTGACTAACTTTATCACAACTAGTAACTTCAATTTTCTGGGACATATGAAACCCTATAATGCCCTCAAATGAATTCGGGTATTATTATTATTATTATTATTATTATTATTATTATTATTTTATATATAATACTCCTTCCTCTCATTAATATGTGTTCACTATTCATTTTTAATGGTTCATGTTGTTTAAAATAAATTATTTTTTAAATTAATTTTATTGGATTTTTAGAATGATATATTATTTTTAAATAATATAAGGATGTTTTTATTAAAGACTAGAGATAGACATATCTTTTATTATTGACTAAATATTTCTTTTTATCTTCTGAAATATTTCGGATTGTGTTTCTATTCTTTGGTAAATTGTATATAAAGGCCTAATTGGCACATAAAGTCAAAATCAATATTTCACATCTCCACTAGTATATTGCCTGTTACACAGTTTATTAAATTTTATTTTAATATTTTATTTAATAAATATAAATATGTTTATATATTTATGCTGGAATATAACCCCCGTATTGTATATAATGAAGGAAAAATATAAAATCTATAATTAATAGTATTTTATATTAATTAAAATTATTATGTTTTCCTTTATTCTTGTATCAATAATGTGATTAAGAATTCATCATAACATTATACACCCTCCATCCCAAAGTAATGATTATATTTGGTTGCTTTTTGCATCGAGATTAAAAAATATAATATTTTAATTTGTAATGATGTTATTATAGTGATGTGAGAGAAATAATATTTTAATGTAAAGTGGGTAGGTATATTAGTATGATATATGGGCCATGGAAGAGAAGTAATTAATTTATGTGGGTCCATTTTACAAAAAATTGAAATGTAATTATTGAAGTGTGACTCCCAAAATGAAATAGTAATTATTATTATGTGTCGGAGGGAGTATGATTAGGATATTAAATGTCTTGATATAATTGAAATGATAATAATTTTATCATTGTATTATGAATTTATGTTGGTGACCAAGAAAAATAAACGAATATAAAGAAAAAAAAAATTATCATCCAATCCAATTTTAATTATCAAAGTACTACATGACACTTTCTTAAATAATGTCATAAATTTTCGAAAAATTACAATAAAAATAATTTTTATTCAATATGTAATACACCTTTTAATTGAATAACATGCCATAAAATTTTTTATTAGTTGTATAATATTATAAAATTGATCGAATTTAAAGTAATATATAAAAATTTAAATAATAATTAAATGATCTCTTGTAAATAAATTTTGATTAGGTATATATAAATTATAAAATTGATCGAAATAATGTGTAAAAATAAGAATAATCGAAACCCTCCATTTAATTATAATTTTATTTTAACTTTTTTTTTTCAATTTAAAGGGTGATAAAAAAACTAAATTAATATATCAAAATAGAACAACAATTAATCAAGAAAAAAAATAATATCGATTTATAAATCTTTAAATAATACTTAAAGAATATCATAAATAATAGAAACAAAAAATAAAGATTAAAATTCTGAATTAATAAAATATTAATATAGAAACTCATTAATGTAAAATAAGAAAAATAATTAATTTATATAATAAATACTTAACCAATAAAATTCTACCACATATAATTTTGATAGAGGAGCTTTTTAATATTGCTGACAGCGTATATTTTTTAAAAAATTTAAATAAGAAAACTACTTGCAAATTAGATATATTAAGACTAATCACCAAATGTTAAAAATAAGTAGCAAATCACAAAGTTAAGCGCTATCATCAAATCTTCATACATCTAAATAATCAATTTAATTTTAGAATAGATACATTAACTATAGTAGAACTCTTAAAATGAAGATACAATAACTAAATTTATTAATGATAAACCTTAAAAGTAATATGATCACATTGTGTGAATTAATAATTGAATTAATTTTGCAAGAGTGTTTTGCGTAAAATTAACATAATTAATAAAAATCATTTGAATTTGATATATATTTTGGTTTAATTTATTTATAATAGGAGACTCCCTCGTGAGACGGATTATTTATAAGATGAGTGTGAGATGGGTCGATCCATCACTAAACTATGTTTATTGTATACATAGATAAAGTATATTTATATGTAGGTAAATTATGTTAATAATAAATCATATTATAATATACTAAAATCATACTTTAATACATAATCTACTCTACTTTAAAAAACATATTTTAACAATAACTCCCTCCGTCCCGGAGAAGTTAGTATAATTTTTTTGGGCACGGAGATTAAGCAGTATAATAATTTAATGTAAAGTGAAGTGAGAAATAATATTTAATATGTAGTGGATACTTGTATTAGAGGTGTTATGTGGGGCCTATGAGAATAAATTAATTGTTTTTGTGTGGGTCTCATTTATTAAAAATGAAATGTGTCAACTTTAGTAGGACAAACCAAAAAGGAAAGTACGTCAACTTCTATGGGACGGAGGAAGTATTAAATATACTTTATCTATATAATAAGCATACTTTAGTGATGGATGACCCGTCTCACAAATAACTCGTCTCATTTTGTCATTTATAATATCGAGCATATTGGCCCATGTAAGATTCGGGTTTATTTTCTAATTAATAAGTTTATTTATTTATTTATTTTTGTCTGTGATGCATTTTCAATTTCAATGAATAAAAAATAACATACAGAACACACACATATTTAGATGTGGATCATTGACAAATATTCATTTAATTTTATAGGGCAACATAAAACAATTAAAAAAAGAGTGAGATAAGAAAATTGACATCCAAAACCACAACATATTGAACACGTGTCCAATTTTCACTCATTCAACCTTAAAATATCAGTTTAGATTCTTTTACATCAATTATATTTATTTGAAAAGGAGGAGTATGTGTTACTGGTTGTAAAACGTGTTATATAAGTAAAATTTATTGATAGTTCTAATATTTTTTTATTAAAATATAATTTTAAAGTATTATAAATAATTATTATAAATATACATATATTAATAATGAATTGATTCGTCTCATAATAATATATTCTTATTTATTTATTTATGCATCATATTTATTTTTTATATATATAAATTTACTATGTTTATTTAATAAGATGGGGGTATATATATATGATAAAGTACTCGATGAAATATCCAAGGAAAATCCCTCTAATTTCCTCTAGTTAATACGTGCCTAGTCGTCTAGCTAGTCATGTTTTTCTTTGAAAAATAAAATAAAAAAATCTTACTAGTAATTAACTTTTATAAATATTGATACAAGTATAACAAAGGCTAAAAAGATTATCAAGTAAGATTTATCATACAACAAAGGCTAAAAAGATTATCAAGTAAGATTTATCATACTTGTATAAATTTATAAGCAGTAATTGTAGTAAATTACATTAAAAAAATATGTTAATAATTATGCGAAATGTTTTATTGTCTTGTCACAAACCAAATGTGTATAGTAATAAATACTCACATTTACTAATAAATTAAACAATTTCTTACAAATACATATAAATTGAACGATTAATTAAATACCCATGGAAATAAATTTTTAAAAAAAGTTTCATTGCATGTAAAATGTTAAATAAAAAAATTGGATTATTATTTTTATTTATTTTTGTTTGAAGAAGATTCGAGATATGCTGTACTAATTAATTTCTACAAACGCAGTAATATGTGGAAATTTCATTTATAATATTGGGTTTACGCAGTAATTTGTCATAAATCTAAATTTATCTCCAATCATCCAAACTTCTAAGTTCTAACAACCTTCATTTTTACGAGTAAATCTTTTAATTATTTTATTTACATAATATTATATTCACTATTTATTATGAGTTGACATCCGTCAACCCACTTGATATGTGCATGAAATTAATTTTTGTGTGCGCGCTCTATATTATAGTTTTTTAAGTAATGTATAGTATGTATTTTCAATAAATGTATATAATTTTTTTATATTAAATTGTTTACTTAAAAAAACTGTACTATACATTTTTATTTATGAGTATATATTATATGTATATGTACAACTAGCGTTTGTGTTGCACAAGATATTTTATCATTTATTATTCTCACCATCCCAATATTTTCTACATAATTTTATATATTTTCATCCGCATCAATTTTTTCTTCACAATTGAAAAACACAAAGTATTTAGCATATTTTTTTTGGCACGGAGATTAAGAAGTATAATAATTTAATGTAAAGTGAAGTAAAGTAAAGTGAGAAAAATAATATTTAATGTGTAGTGGGTAGTTTTGTTAGAGGTGGTATGTGGGCTCCACGAGAATAAATTAATTGTTTTGGTGTAGGTCTCATGTATTAAAAAAGAAATGTGTCAACTTTAATGGGACAAACCAAAAAGAAAAGTGTGTCAACTTCTATAACTTTATAATATACATATTAATTTGCATTTCCACTCAACGCACAACTTAAAAAAATTACATTACAAAAAATCAAAATCAATATAATCATAAAACCATAAAAGTAATGAATATACTAATATGAAAAAGATATACTTAACTTATTCTAAATATTGTTACATTTCTCTTTTCAATATAAGAGATTTACACAAAACAAGTACATATAAATATATAATATTAATACAACCACTCACTATTATTTAGAATATTATATTTTTCAATACATCAAAAAATTGTATTTCTTATTTTCCAGACAAACAATAAATATAACAATAATTGCGGAATACCAATTACTTTTAATCATTAGTAATTTTTATTGAATTAGTCTTTTACTAGCCCAGGAGCACAATGCATTTAAGGATATAAACATTTTATTTTAAATGATATATATACTTTAATTCATAAAGTATATTATATTTTTTCATTGAAAGGTCAATTGAAATGTGAACAGTATTAATGTTCTAATTTGATTTTTTTTTAAAAAAATTAAAAGTATAAATTTTTATTTAAAGAGTACTATATTTAATATTAAATGATATACAATTTTGTGAGACCGACGAATCTAAATGCAAGATGTACTCGGGTCACGAAAGTATTTTTATTTTTACAAAATATATACTACATCCGGCCACTTACAAGGTACTCGTTTCACTATTTCTGATATCCGCTTCAAAGATATTAATTTCATTTATTTAGTAAAGAAAGTACATAATATGACACACCACTCCCCTCTAATACAACTACCCACTTTACCTATAATAATAATACTCATTAATCCACGTGCAAAAAACAAATTAAAACTTTAGAATTATCCACGTGTAAACAACAAACGGTTACCTTTCAAGTGGCCGGAGGGAGTATTTTATTATATAATAATAATAGTGAGAGGAGAGGATGACATAAAAGAGGAGAGCAATAAAATATTTAAGGGGGATGGACCAAATAATTCCTTATCCTTGACTTAATTTAAAATTGCAATAATTAAATTTACAGCACTGCGTTGTACGGCCACCATGTTTCACTACACCTTTTTCCATCATCGTATAAATCGCACTCTCCCACTCACTCTCTCTCTCTCCCTCATCTCATTTCATTCCAGAGAGAGAAACTAAGATAATTCACCAGAGAAAAAATGTCACAGACCAGCGACTCGCCTTCCGCCGCCGAGATTGTGCTCTTTGGAGTCAGGGTTAAGGTTGACCCTATGAGGAAGAGTGTCAGTATGAATAACCTTTCGGAATACGAGCCTGTCGCCCATCCCGATGAAATGATGCTCAAGCCTGTGGTGGAGGACGCCGCCGCCGTCGGTTACGCCTCCGCGGATGACGCCGTGCCGCAACCGTCTAACGGCAATCGCGAGCGCAAGCGAGGTCAGATCTCTCATCATCCTTTTTGTTAATTCTGAATTGCTCTTTTTTTTTTTGGTTGAGTATGAGATTGGTGATTTCTGATCGTGATTTTTTTATTTTGTTAATTTTAATCTGTTCAATTCGCGTAGGTTTAATTTTATCCTGATTTATGGATCATTTCATACGCCTTCTCTTCATTTTCCTATTATTTTGTCTTTTGATTGAACGAAAAGTCGTTTACTATTATCTGGATTCATGATTCATGTGATGTGATGCAAAGTTTGTTATGCTGGATATATAATTACAAAATCTCAATTTTCTGTTTGTACTTATTAGTATTATTTTCCTGAAAAGGAAAAAAAAAACCTTATGACGAGTAAAATGTGTCGATTATTCCAAAAGGTTTGGATTTATTGTATTGTGTGATTTAATTACCTGGTTAATGGATTGTTTTCGTTGATAAATGAATCTGATCCACAATTTTTCGATTTGGATTTGTTAACAGGAGTTCCATGGACAGAGGAAGAGCACAGGCAATTCCTCCTTGGTTTGCAGAAGGTTGGAAGGGGAGATTGGAGAGGAATCTCCAGAAACTATGTGAAAACTCGCACACCAACTCAAGTTGCAAGTCATGCCCAAAAATACTTCCTCCGCCGTAGCAACCTCAATCGCCGCCGTCGCCGTTCAAGCCTCTTTGACATCACCACTGACTCGGTAATCGTCTTTCCATTGTTAAATGTAGTGAGATTCTCTTGTCTATATTATTTTAAGAGGATGGGTATGAATTTGTTCATGAAATCGAGATTTTTGTTTACATTTATGAATGGTTTATATGCTTTTCTATGTGAAAGTCAAACAAGAACCCTCCTTACTTTTGAGAGAGAAACTCCTTTAATATATTAAAAGGGAAAGTTTATACAGCTTTCTGAATGCTAAGCACTGTGGGATAGCAATTTCTTGTTTTTGTTGAACTTGAAATATACTGTCAGTTTATAGTTATTTCAAGATTATATTTTTCTTGCCTTAGATAGGAAATGCTTTATAGATTAGAGTGCAGGGCCACTGAATCTGGGAATGAACAAACTTAGGCTTGCAAATATGGAAATTTATGTGACATAGTGATGAGAGCATTTAGACAAAATGGAGGTAGCCCCAGTAGATTTATTAAATTAGAGACATTTGAGATGGTTTAGATATATGGGTGGGAGTGATTTAGATGGTCATTCCAACAAGATCGATTGAATAACTTGGTTTTCATGATGTTAAATGATTATGCATCAATGTGAGGAGTGTAATGTTTCTAGAATCTTTCTGGTTTTGTCTAGGTAACTGCAATGCAAGTTGAAGAGTGCAAGAATCATCAAGAGAGTCCGGCTCAGCCACCAAATGCCGCGTCGTTGCCTATGACTTCCAACGGCAATGGATTCTCGGTGGTGCCCTTCCCGGTTACGGTTGCGCCCGTTATATTCTCGATGCAAAGTGGGCTTCCCCTCGAAAGCTCAGACGCAGCTAACAACCCGATGCTGGTTCAGCCAGTTCCCATTGCGCCAATCTCGACGATGATGGAGCCGTCGCCTCTATGGTTGAGGCTCTCTCTTTCATCAGGTCAGGATCAGACACCAACAAGTGGCTCAGCCTTCCAGATGAGAAATAATGGAGATAACATCATAAGTGTTTCTTGAGTTTTTTTCTTTTAAGTTTGAGAAAATAAAACTTGGTAAAAGAAAGGGAGTTAATATTATCATTAAATTATTAATATTAATTAGTAGTGAAAAAGAGAAGACTGAATTAAGAAATAGATTAGGGAAAATGCAATTAGTTTCGGCTAGATATCCATCTTTTGTCGTTGTACAGACTGGAGAAAATATCATGTTGTGTTGTGCCTGTTTGTTCTGTGCCTAAGGTTTCAGATTCTTGCTTCTTGGTTTTTTTTTGTCTTTTTTTAATTTTTTCTCTGGCTGAGAATGATATAAAATTGTTGTCATTTCAACTCTTGCTTTAATTTGACTATTATTGGCTATTGGTGTCCATAGGTAGTAGCTACACACAGTGTGTGTGGGGTGTAGTATGTCTTATGTGTATAAATAATGTTGAGATTTTTGGTTACAGTGGGCTAGGTGGGAATCTTGAGGAAATCTTTAGTTAAGTATGATTGTGAAAGTGTGATGGCAAAATTAGGTAGCAATATCTAAACATTTAATGGTGATGGGGGAGTTGTGATAGGAGTAGGACCTCTCTACGGGTGGTAATCATACTGTCTTTGCATTATCCACATATTTGGTTGGATAACGGTTACTACATGTTATATACTCAATCCGTGGTTTACCTTTTTATTTATTTATTTTTAAACTACCCATACAAAATAAAATGTTCCGTCCACTCGGAAAATAAAATAAAATAAAGGGTCTCTTATTTTTGATCCCCAAATGAAATGACTTTTCTTGGGATGGACATGAAAAAAAAAAAAAAAACTTCCTTTCGAGCCTGAGGGATTAATTAATTTTTCTTTTTGTACTCACAAATTAATTAATTATTTCCTCCATTCCACCAAAAAATCATCATTTATTATATTGTGCGTCTCACTCAAAGGTCCTTAAATTTTTCTTTTAGTAAAAAGGGTTCACATTTGTCACACTATTCACTACTAATATAACTACCCACTACATGTATAATTAATTCATTTGCAAAAAACAAAATTACCCACTAAACATAATTAATTCACGTGCAAAAAACAAATGAGGACCTATGGCCGGGACAGAGGAAGTATTTTAAATATGGTCTACATACAACACAAATATAACTGCTCAACACATTAAATATTATACTACTCCTTCCGTCTCAATTTCCTTCACGTTTCTACATTTGTCCGTCCCACAATTTTGTTCACAACCTAAAAATGGCAAATATCACTTTATCCAACAACCTCAAAAGTTACTTTAATTTCAAATTTGCCACACCTTTTTCACACACATATAATTACTTTATACTTTTTTATTACCTAAAATACTACTTTACCCTCTAAAGTCAACAAATTTGGTCAAAAAGAAAATTTTTCTTAAAAAACGTGGTACAGTAAACGTGCCTATAATTTTGGGACGGAGGGAGTATATCTTAATATACATTACATATTGAAATATTATAATTTTTAATTTTCGTGTAAAAAGCAAACGCGAGACTGTGGAGTATATATAAAACAGTTTCTTAGTGAAACGGTCGAAAAGATATTTTAAAGTGATTATTATATAAGTGGAGTACGTTTATGGTTATGATTATTATATAAAGAGAGTATGTTTATCAGTATTTAAAGTATCCGCCTGAAGTTTGGATGGAAAGATAAAAATATTGGGCTGAGCTCCTAACAGAATTTGTTGACTGAGCCCATTACAGAATTTATGGGCCTTGTTGCCTTAAACAGAGCTGTTCGCTTCGGCCTTCTAAAGACTGAACCAGGCTGGAATTAGATCTCCTTCAAATCAGGCCCAAACTCATTTTGACTAGTTAAAGTCAAAACTTGATAAGGCTACTTCAAGATTTTTATTAGTTTTTTTTTTTTTTTTGACTGAAAATACTTACTATATTTTAAGGTATTGTTACTCGCACAGATATATCCCAAATCATGGATATGGCTAAAAGTAACCACATCTTATAGTCTATCACAAATTCACAAGTCCAAATCTTTTCCAAGTTGAAAGAAAGTGATGCATCATTTGACTAATAGCACAGCTGAAACATTAAACTAGCAACTGATTTCTAATTTTATTTAGAGAAACAAGAATTAATTATAAAAATTATGAGACCATATTTTCAAACTCTCTCTTGAATTGATCCAAGTTTGTTCTTTATTCAGAAGAAAGCCAGGGGTTGGGGGCAACATAAGTGTACCCGTGGAAATGCTCCCCGGCTGTTGGAGTAGGAGCAGGGGAGTCGTCGAGAGGCATTGTCATCCAACACCTGTCGAAATTCGCTGTGCAATCTTTGCCGCTCACATCTGGCTTGAACTTCGTATGCAGTTCTCTTGCCTCTAGTTTCTTCCAGTTGATCATTCGGAACCATTTGTGTGATTTGATCTCATCTGACCCCTTAGGTCCACTGCCTAACCTTTTCAGTGGGTCCTTTTGAAGCAGCTGACGAAACAAGACAGTATGGATATTATAAAAGGAACAAGTGCGTCGACAGATGGTTAAAAGAATGTAATTTTCTTACTCCTTTGAGCAAAGAATGAGCTTCGCTGCTCAAACGGGGAGGGAGCTTTAGTTTCTCGTTGATTATTTTCTCCTGAAGCTTCTTTCTGTTTGAATGTGTGTACGGTGGCTGAAAAATTAAACAGCAGTTCAGCAGTAGCTTCCAAATGCACAACAAAATCATAGAAACGAAACGTGTTAACTTCATAAAGATTACAACTAAGGTGGCATTTTGCTTAGGAAGTGGACAGTATACTCAGGTGCAATCGATGACATCCTTTACCCGACTCACACGAGTATGAAAGCCTGCTGATTACAGAAATTGGCTGCAGTCATTTTGTAATTGAATTGAGTTAATACCTGGCCAGATAGCATCTCATACAAAAGAAAAGAATCCCAGTGCTCCACCAATCAGCATTCTTGTTATGCCCTCTGGCTAGTAAGATTTCAGGAGCCATATATTCCGTCGTCCCACAGAGTGAATTTGATCTGCTCGATTCATCGATCTCCTTAGCCAGTCCAAAATCAGTTAGCATGACCTGAAAACAAGTGCTTGGATCAGGAAAGAAAAGAAAAAAACATAATTTATGTTGGAGGGGAGGTTATAAATAGTACCTGAAAATCCCTTGCCCGTAGAGATGATAAAATAGATGGCCTCCATTTATAAAATCCAGGATCAAGTACAGCTTAGACTTGGTCTGTGCATTACAGAGGGTAAACTAGTAAGGTAAGATGAGCAATCAAATTTGCAGGATCAATGACTCGGAAAGACGGTGGAGATTCATATGGTGGCATAAATGCAAAGAAACTCTGCCCTATCCCTTTTGAGTAAAAGTATCCATAACAAAAGGCCAGCATCAATTTTTGTGAAGGTGTTGCATTCTATTTTAACAAGTTTATGGAGACCACTTTATGTATTGGTTATCTACTGCTACTAAACCACTCCCACAAAGATTATGACAACAGGTCAGTTCAGTTCCAGTTCTAATTCCACTTCCAGTTTCACAACCAAGCATCAATGAAAGAATATGAAACAACGGTCAACTGAGATGGCACTTGGCAACAAAAACAGCAGCAAAAAAATGCACAAGAGCTCCAAACTCAAGTTAGAACACTTTAGACATATGTTATAGTTACATGGTTAGCAATATAAAGAAAGTACCCAATTTCAAACACACACCATGAAAGATGGTAAAAGTTTGACACATATTTGATGTAAAGTGAAGTCTCTGATCACCAAAATACCTAGCAGGTATGCGTCTTCTTTTGGCAGCAGGAAAGTGAAAAATTTTCGTATAGCTCAGTAGTGAAAAGATGATTTTCCTAAAATGTATGCTACGTTCATGTTCCAAAATTTCCAATGTAAAACATTTATATCAGCTTGAAATTTCTATCTTTATGAATATTGAATCATTAAAATACAGAAATACAGTAAATAATCAGCTTTTAAAATAATTTCAATTAATTAAATGACTATAGTTAATTAAATGATTTCATGAATAATTTTTAGTCTAAATTAAAAGTTATAATGCCTTTAATAATAAAAAAAAAATCTTACTCAATTTCACAAAACATCTTGAACTTTGAGTCACATATTTTAAAAGAATGTGTTATTTGGGCACATACTAACACATTTAATACCCTCTTCCTTGCCCCCAAATTTTGGTAAGAATATGTGCAAGAAAATTGCCTAAATCCTTCAAGTGATTGAGAATTAGAGGGCTTAATCAAACTTCATCATCAAATCATTCAAATAAAAATTTTACGAGCACATGAGGAAAGACATCTTAAATGCAAAATTGTGAGTGATTCGTTACTGTATGTTTATGCGATAGCAAAAGATGTAGACATAATCTTCCTGATTGCTGATCAACCGGGAACATCTATTTCAAAGCTACAGTCGCAATGTTCACTAGGCGACCTAATTACCCAGATATGACCAGGACTTAAAGTTGATCTCTATTTCTCCACCTACATGATAACAAAGGCAGAAATTGCAGTTTTTCATGCTTCTTTATCAGCATCTTCAATAATTTTACTTTCATTTTCTAAAATTCTGATTCTTGAGCTTCCTCCCACATCAGTGGAAGACAATTCAAGTAAAGAAATTTGAATTCCCATTCAACTCTCTAAAGCAACCAAACATCAAAATCAATAGTTACATGCGATCTATCCCTTACAAACTATGCATTTATTCATCATCACAAAATCAAGCCACAAGATATTAATCATAATAGCAGAGAGACAAAAAGATTACCTGAAAGGAGTATCTCAGAGGCACAATGAAAGGATGCACAACTTTGGTGAGAATATCCCTCTCTGCCCTCATATAATCAACATGATTGTTCTTGATTATCGTGTCCTTCCTCATCACTTTCATTGCAAAAATTCCATCACCATCGCCATCACTGTCACTCTTACCCTTCATCCTCACCTGAAACACCTTCCCAAATGCACCTTTTCCAATCATCCTCATAATCTCAAAATCCCCAGGCCCCACCTTCACCGCCTTCTCTTCGCCACCATTCTCCACCACCTCATCAATCCCATCACCACCGCAAACACTTACACTATACTTTATCCCGCCTTCTTCTTTCGCGGTTTTTCCACCAGTATCATCGGAGGAAGAATAGCAGAGCTCGTCACGCTCATCTTGCTCGAAGTTTGGGATGCATTTGGAAAGGGTGAAACGGGGAGAAGGGCCCACGAAGGAGTGGGAGCGATGGTGTATGACTTGTGGGTCGCCCAGGAAGATCGAGGGGGAGGAAGAAGGAGAGGCGGCGGCGGCGGGGCCGAAGAAGTCGCCGAAATCCAAATCCTGCGACGGGTCATCGGCGGAGGCGGCACCCGTCGGGATATGGAGCTGAGTCAGCCTCGAAGCTAGTATTGAATGGACGGCCTTCTTCTGGTAAGTTGAAGAAGAAGAGAGTTTATTCATGTCGTTCATGGCGGAGAGAAATCAAAAAATTAAAGCACCCAATCTCACAGATTGATCTAAAGAAGCCAGCCAGGGAGGGCAGGCTGAAATAGTACATCGATTACATTTTTCTGATAGAGAGAGAAAGAGAGTAGTTGCAGAGCAAGCTCCAAAGATCTTTGCAAGCTCAGCAAAGGAGGGAGGAGGAGGAGGAGGAGGAGGAGGAGGAGGAGGAGGTGGGAGGGGGGGGGGGGGGGGGGTTATGGGCACGTAGTTCCAGAAATTTTCAGTTTAAACTACAATTGCTATGCAAATCAGGTGAATTTGGGATCAATCATCACCAATTAATGGCCAAAGAAGCAAGTTGGAACCCTAAATCATGAAGTATCCCCTCATGAAACGTCGTCGTTTGGCTTTGGTTGGTTGGTTAGAGCGGTAGACCGTTAATTCAGGTAAATTGTCCGTGTGTCAAATATCCACAAGGAAAGCAAAGGAAGTAGGCCATATATAGTTGAAACCACAGCCAACACATCCTTTTTTTGGCAAACCTTGAATCTAACAGTCTGTTTCTGTTATTCTTCCTCGTACGATCACAACCAGGGAAGAGAGAGAAGCAGGAAGAGGGAGAGAGGAGGGAGAGATTCATGATCTGTGGGGGTGTTCTTGCATTCCTAACGTTCTTGATTCTCTCCACTTGAAATCCATTCCAATCACCAATTTCCATCATCTGTCTTTTTCTTTCATTCTTTCCTCAATTTCCTCGAAGATGGGAACATTAAGGGTTTCCATTGAGCAAAAGTTTGGAACTTTACCATATTTCTTCATATACGCCATTCTTGAATGGGTGGTAATAATCTTGCTTTTCATCGATGGATTCCTTGCTTTTCTTTCTAACGAAATAGCCAGGGTGTTCGACCTCCGAATCCCCTGTTTGCTCTGTACGAGGCTCGACCATATTCTCATCCAAAGGGACTCCAATTTTTACTACAATGATTCCATATGTGAAGGTCACAAGCAAGACATCTCCACTATGGCCTATTGCCATGTCCACAAGAAGTTGTCCGACATTCGCAACATATGTCAAGGTTGCCTTCTTTCTTTCACCGAGAAGAAGGACTCTGACTGTGATAGATACAAGTCCCTGGTTGGGATCCTGCATAGGGATGTCGACTGTTTCGTTGAGGACGAACGGAGATTGCTCTTGAAATCATTGAAGAAGGATGATGTGGAGGTTATGAATAATGATCATGAGAAGCCTGTGTTGAGGTATTCTTGTTGTGGTGATTCACTGAAACCGAAATCCACGTCCAAACTTACAAGGAGCTTGTCGAGGAGTTTGTCGATGAGTGCTCCCGCTTCGTCCCCGCGAGCGCCTTGGTTCCCGGGGCGCAACGTGGAAGGAGGGAACCTAGATTTGCCACAAATCAGATACACAGAGTTGAAGTTATCAGATAATGAATCTGAGTTTCATGAGGATGAAAATGCTTCTCATGTATCTAACCATGGTTAGTTATTACTTTTATATATATATATATATATATATATATATATATATATATATATATATATATATATATATATATGTAAGTATAAATATAGAAACTCCCATTAATTACATATCATGCATTCATTCTTTGAAAAATTCAGTAGGTGGGGATGATCATAAGGCTGCTAGAGTACCTTTGATAGCAGAGGCAGAGGAGTTGAACGACGAAACTGCGAGGACGCCTATTTACAAACGGGGCATCAAGTTTTTCGGAATCCCGTTATCAGATACAGCTCCTGTGAGTCCTAGATGGGCTAACAGAAGTAGTAGAAAACTAGCATCTGATAAATTGGACTCACTTGTGGACACTGTGGAAATAAACGAAGGCGATGGTGATATCGTGGCTAGCTTGAAGAAACAAGTTCAGTTAGAAAGGAAGTCTCTGATGGCTTTGTACTTGGAATTGGATGAAGAAAGAAGCGCCTCCACGATCGCAGCGAACAATGCAATGGCGATGATTACGCGTCTACAAGCAGAGAAAGCAGCTGTTCAGATGGAGGCTTTACAGTACCAAAGAATGATGGAAGAACAAGCAGAATATGATCAAGAAGCTCTGCAGATGATGAGAGATATGTTCTTCAAGAGAGAGGAAGAGATGAAGGCCTTAGAGTCTGAACTCGAGGCGTATAGAGAGAAATATGGGCAGATGAAGCTTATAAGGAGTGAGCTCTGTGAAGTTGATGTTGATGATGATTATCAAGACATGAACTCTCAGGCCTTGTCTTCATTTAGTGAGAAATCTGACTCGAGTGAGGTGTATGAACGATCCATGATCGAGGGAGACGAGCTGTCTGTGGATTTCGAGGGAGAGAGATGTCATCTTCTTGGTCTTTTGAAGGATCTTGAGAAGAAACTAAACAATGCAGGTTCAGATGATCAAGTATCAGACATGCAGCCGATTCTCACAAGAGACGTGTCGTTGATTAGGGAGAGGTTACGAGCCGTTGAGGCAGAAACTGGCTTCTTAAAGCACGCTGCAATGACAATGCAACGAGGGGGCGAAGGAACGAATCTCTTGAACGAGATAGCTCATCATCTTCGGAGACTCCGGCTCAATGCTAGGTCAACCTCAGAGGATATGGATGTATCTTCATAAGTCCCACAGGTTGGTTTCATTCACATTCTTGTCTATGGCATTTTAAAAACTTCTCACTAATGTACTTGATCTGTTCTCGATATGCAGTTTCTTTTGTCGCCATTCTTTCGACCATACGAGGATGTACATACCTACGACATGGATTTTGTACGAGCTTTTTGTCTCGTCGATTCAATTGACGTGCTAACATGAGATGTTACACCATTAGAGAGTTAGTCGAAGAATGTATGAAGTTGTTCTTAGAAGTGACCTGAGGAATGTACACGAATTTTCTGTGACAATTTAGCATAACATGTCATATGTTTTTTATTAGATGAGTGATAGAAGAAATTTGAACTCATTAATTCATTTCACTACATCACCTGTCACCCATCCAACGAAGATGTCTCATCGAAATCTAAACCAAGTGAATGTTAATTAACACTCTTAAGAGTGTGTGGTTGTATTGTATTTCATGTTTGAACTAGTCTTGTTTCTCTTTCCTGGTTTTTTATGCGACGAAGAGAAAGATTGTAATTTTCCCTTTTTCTTTTATATGAACAGATTGTTGTTACTTTTTACCACGTTTTATTATTTTTAATTTTAAATACTAGTATTTCATTTTCTATCCATTTCTTTGTAATTATTTTATCAAATGGATTAGGAGTACAAATTAGTGCAGGAACATAAATTTGATTTATGCATTATGCCAACGTTATTTAGTTCACAATCGGAAAAATAATATTTTCAAGAAAATTTGATTTAAATAATGATTGGTAATTGTTCATTTTCGGAAATCACAAAATAGAATGTTTCTATTAAATCATACTTTGTCTAAATAAAAAAAAAAGGTTACCATTTGGGAACGACAAATAAAAATCAAGCCAACTCAACTTTTTTATTACATTTTGAATTAAGAGAATAATAAAAAGGGGATCTGAATGCTGTATAAACCTACAAGGGAGGATAGCTTTCTAACAGTTTCTTGTCCAATCTCATGTTTATCGTTCACATAATAATAATGAAAATGTTTTGGTTTAAAATAAAATATGCCTTTAGTTTGATTTCTGATATTATCATGTTGCTGCTATGGCTTCTACTTTGGGCATTGTTTCTTGATGTTATTAAAACTCTTACTTCATTGTCTTGTTGACTTGAAGGATTTGCCAAACTTATATTTATATTTGCTTGTTAACTGGTGACTGTTTAATTTATTTATATGGCTTGGCCAAAAAGACATGGTTGGTGTAAATAATATTGCTTTTGGATGGCATCACCCTATTGTTCAGCAGTTTGTTTTCCACATGATTCACTCAAGGATGTCTGATCATCTAAATACTCCTCTTGGATGTTGTGAACCCATCTTCTATTTAAGAAGAGCTACACATCTTCTTAATTAATTTCTTGATGGTGTTATTAGTATTACAATTACAATACATTTATGAAAAACGAGTGTGATAGAACAAATTTTCTTTTTACCCTTTAAAATCCGACTGACATTTTTAGAGGGGTATTATAGTACATATATATATATATAATGCACAAATTTGGTTATTTTTAGTCAGCAATTGGAATTCCTGTTGATTTAATTCGATTCCTTTATTCGTTGGAATTTATTATATAATAATAATGTATAAATAACAGTTAAATAAGGTTAAATGACCAAATTAGGGCTCCTAAAAAGATTGGTTGTACGGATGACCAGGTCCGCCTTTTCCCACCACCACGCCGGCGATAAACTTTCCCTTTCTTCGCATTGAACCACGCTCCGCCGCCACATTAACCACCACCACCATGAGGGCCACCAGTGCGGCCACTGCTCCTTTGGACGCCATTTTCAAACAGAAGAAGGCACTACGCTCCAAAGTGAGAAAAGAACTCAAGTTAATGGACCCGGCGATCAGATCTCAAGAAGGCAAGGAAATCGTTCAGAACACTAACCAATGCATTATTAATTTGAACATTTTTCTTTAAATTCGTGTTGTTTTAGAGTAACGTAGGGATTTTAAGATGTGGTTTTGGATTAATTTTGTTTGTTCAGATGATGCAATCCAGAGTATAGTTTTGGAAGCTCCATGGTTTAAGTCTTCTAAAAGACTCTGTGCTTATATAAGCTGTGCTGCTCTAAGAGAAGTCGATACTTCTAAACTGCTATCTGAAATTCTGAAGAACACCGATAAAGGTACTCCTTTTCCCCCCTTGTTTACCTATTACAAATTTACAATGTCAATTAATTGCTTCTTGATGTGTTACTTGATGATATGTCAATGAAGGAGAAATTCATGCTTGTATGTTAAGTTATAGCTAGCTTGGAGTTAAGAATTGTTGTCTGATGAGCTTCATTTATGAATTGTTGTTTGATGACCTTATTGAAAATGAATGGCTCCAAGAACAAGTTCTGATTTTTGTGAATCGATAGCCATAAATGGGTAGTGACTGTTAAGCCACCGATCCCCTGTTTTGGGAATTTCTGAGATTTTCTTCCTGGATCTTGTACTGTGAATAGTATCTATACCTTTGATTCAAGTTAGGAGAGCAGCAACTCAATCTTTCTAACTTGTATAACTGGTTTTCTATCCTTTGTTCTTTTAAAGTAAATTGTGAAATGATGCCAAGTGAATGTTTTATTGGGGAATTTATTTATAAGTCATCCAGGCTGGATTTCAGGTGAGACTGTGCTCAATTTAATATTGATTTTGTCAAGTACTCATCTTTATATAACCACAATATCATCCAAATATTGTCGTCTGTTAACAATGATAATGTGTGTCTGATTTTTACAATATTTTGAGTCCCAGTGAGCCATACTGAGATGACGGTATTTATATTTATACAAATGGCTGTGGATTTAGATGATGTTTATGGAAATGGTGAGGTAATGGAAAATTTTCCCTTCTTATTCTAAAGAGAATTTTGAGTTTCACTGCTGATGAATAAATCTGACTTGCCAATCTGGAAGTAGTGAACTTTTGAGATGGCAAAAACACTGTAGAACGGTGTTTAATCAGTTAGTGCTTAATTTATTTGTGTTTTGCCATCTTTGAAGACTGTACAGTGCTAACTTGAAACTGGAACTGTTTATGATTCTCTGTGTTTTATTGCAATTATCTTCTCTATCATCTCATTACTTGGAATTTTAGAAACGGAGATATGTCACAAGTGAAGATGTTCGAATTGAGTTATCATGCTATCTTTGATAATGAGTTTCTACACTTTGGTAATTGTTTTATTCATAGTGCTGTACTTAATATACGAGAACCTGTTCTTATTGTTCATCTCCAATAAGATGATGGTCAGGTGAAAAAGAAGGTTTATGTTCCTAGAGTGGAAGACAAGAATAGTTTCATGCGAATGCTAAACATTTCTAGGATGGATGATTTGATTGCTAACTCAATGGACATATTGGAACCTGCATCTTGTGATGCTGAGGGAAATGAACGAGAAGATGGTAATCATTCCTATAAACTTCTTCACAGTTGCATAGTCAATTGGCTGCATAAACGCAAGTTACACAAACTGATTACATCTCAAAGTTTTGCTTCACTCGGTTTTTCAGTTTTTGTTTCTTTTTCTCTATTCTGAATATTGAAAGCGGTGTCAAGCATATTCATTTTGAACTTGGAATAATTTAAGCCCTAGAAGCTGCAAGTGATTGACCAAATGTGTGATTATCATGAAAATTCGGTTTGGAGTGTTACAAATAGCCCTACACTGATTTTTTTGCAAGAAGTCTCAAACATGCATATTGAATCATTGACACTTGGCCGTCATCCGTGGGCTTGTAACTTCTTCTTTGTGAATAATGAAAAGCAGCTAACTTGACCCACTCTCCTCCCCACACGACCAAAAAGAGAGGGAGAGAGTACTGCTTGTGCTTGAGGCTCAAGTTTGTACTTTCTTCTTAATATTGATTCTGTATCTTACTCTTAAGAAGTTACTTTGCACTTGCGAGTGAATTGTATCTAATTAAGTCTAAATATCTCTGTGCAGTTATGTTTGCTGATGAACCTGTTGATCTGTTCATTCTACCCGGTAAGGCCTTCCAACTTTTTCATTGTTCTTGGCATGAGTACAACAGTTGACTAGAAATCAATGTCATTATTCACTAAATATATATAGTGTTTTGTTATTATAGGACTTGGTTTTGACAAATCTGGTCGGCGCTTGGGCCGTGGTGGAGGGTAGGTCACAAATTCTTGCTTTGAGTAATGTCAAGCTCCACGGTTAGATTTTAAAAATCTGTGTACTTATAATGGAAACATTGTAAAACACACATTTGAAAATAAAATTTCAAATTAAGAAGCAATTTGTTGGGATGAAACATCTTTAAAGTTTCATACATTTGAAAAAAGCATACCTAAGTCCAGATTAGAAGGACTTTATTTACAGTAATCCAGTCACATCCTTTAATTTAAATTTTCTTAGGTCTTCATCTTTTGTTTATATAAATTTCCCATTATTTGGAATCATTTGGGCAGTTGTTGATGTAGTTCGAATCTTTTAGGAAGCCTAATGATTTATTTTGTCTTTGTTCTTGCAATGCTGCAATGAATCATCAAAGATATTACGATACATTCCTCACAAAATATCAAGACCTGGCAAAGGATCGCAAGTGGAAGAAACCTTTATTCGGTACATTCCTCTGTTCATTACACTTCACCATATGTTCCAAGCTTTAGCTGCAGTCTTCACACTTTGTTTTCGCATGTAGTTGCTCTTTCATATTCACCGCAAATAATTGAAGATGGTGCTATACCCGTCACGCCACATGACGTGCCCATTGATGCTCTCGTCTCATCCTCTGGGGTAATACCTATTAGCCAGGCAGCCAGCGAAATGTGTTTATGATGTATCTCGACTCTTGTATCACCACCTTCGTTTCAAGGTATCACTCCAAGGAAGTGTTTCGTGATCTTCCGTCCACCAGTACCTTTGTTTCATTGAAGTGGCTTTGACAAAATGCTCTTACACGGTCCATCTTTCCTTTGATCAGATTGTTGTTTCCTGATCTATACGATTTAGGTGGTTTAAATTGTTCTTACAGGAGAATTATCCATGACAGATGTTCTTTGTGTTTGCTGTGATTTGATTGGATCATGACGACTTGGACTGGATATGCCATTGAAGAACAACACCCTACAATAAAATTTTCTGTAAGAGATTACATGGAAGTATTCAGGTTATCATTCTTAAAATAAGATGCATTGAGATTGTTTTATTATGTGCTTTTAATATTTTTTAATTATAAAAAATAGTACCATATGGATATGAATAAATGAAAATATATAATAATAATTAAATTGGGATTGAAAAACTACTACTAATATTTAATATAAGTAATATTTTTAAAAAATTAGCATATTTCTGTTTGGTATTGTCGTGTCAGTGCAACGAAAACAGCTGTTCTATATAGCGACGTAGCAAGTAAGATTTTAACACAGATTTTAGAAAGCCTAAAAATTAATAATGAACTCATTTATTATTATGGTTTTGAAATATTTTAGTATATAAATTATTTTAATTGTATTTTTTTTATTCCCCACAATTTTGGCCCATATTGTATTAATTATCATTATATAAAGAGAGATCATGATAGTTTTTTTAAAGATAAATATCAATTCAGTCCAAGTTTCTCCCGTGTCTTTTTTTTTTTTTTCAAAAACTCCCGTGCACCCGGGCGCACGGATCATATTCCGTGCGCCTTTAGAAATTTGTGTTAAATTGTACATCCTTTAGTATACAGATGTGTACCCTTTATTTTCTAAAGAAAATTATTGTGTGTGTCTGAGCGCATGGACAACACCCCGTGCACCTTTAGAATTTTGTGTTAAATTGTATACCATTTAGTATAAAAATGTGTACCCTTTATTTTCTAAAGAAAAAAAAAATTAATTGTATACACTTTAGAACAAAATGGTGTACCTTTTATTAATTAAAGTGTATATCATTTAGACCAAAGCAATGTACTCTTACCCATAATACTAAATTTCTAAGGGCGAATGCAAGCCTCACTCTTTTTTTTTTTAATTAAATATTTTACAACTCATTAAATGGGTACAGATGATAACTGCATAATTTGATGGTCTTTTTCATCGGTCCAGATCTCTGGTAATATTTGGATAGTAAAAACCTTTCATAAACAAAATTATATCTTAAAGAAAAACATCAATCCTAATTCCTCAAGGATCAATTTTTCCTATACTAATGTGTGTAATAATTTAACATGGGTACCAAAGTTTGGAGTTTGGACAATATTATTTTATGTTTCCGTAGTTAAATGGTTGACCTCGGTTCTACTTCTGACTTCAGCTAGGCGTGCGTGTTAAAAGCGTGATCATTTTCTTTACAAATTAAAATAATATACTTTTATTTTATTATCTTCAAATAATAATATTTTAATAGTGAAACATTTGACATTTCATTTCACCTTTTCTTTTAGAATTAGTGCAATGTGAATTAGGTTTACGGTATGTGATTTCATAACTTAAACACTATCAATACATAAGTTATAATAGAATTGGAAGGGGATCACATGTTTACACCGTGAACTCGGTTCTACAAGTATTTGCTTTTTTTAGGTTACGTTTGAGGTTATGTGGGATTTGAAAACCATGAATAGTGAATTCTATATTTGTTTTGGGTAAGTAGGTTTTAACTTTATGTCAAATCAATGTATTTATTTATTTAAAAAGCTAAATAAGAGAAGAGAGATAATGAGAGAAAGTGTATTAATTTATGAGAGAGAATGTAGTAAGTGTGATTTAAAATTTGAATGTGAATTTTAAAAATCAAAATCTGAATTTAAAACCAGTAAATAAACATCACCTATAAAGTCATTTTAAT
The DNA here is from genome assembly GCA_023678885.1 of Pogostemon cablin. Lineage (NCBI taxonomy): Eukaryota > Viridiplantae > Streptophyta > Magnoliopsida > Lamiales > Lamiaceae > Pogostemon > Pogostemon cablin. The sequence goes on along the minus strand of CM042960.1, from coordinate 4,313,255 downwards.
GTCAAGTTTGCCTTCGGATTTTGATTTCGATAATACTCCATCCTAAATGGCAAAAAAATTTGTATGAAATGTTTAAGAAAATTTATTTTTCTATAAAATGGTGTAATTTTTTTATATAATGAATAAATTATAAAATATTTTAAATGTGTTAAATGTGAGTGATAAATTTGAAATAAAAATGTATTTTAAAGTTATAAGTTGATTTAAATTTTTTTTTTTTGAGTGTGACATTTATAATGAGACTGATAAAATAAAAAAAAATGTAATATTTATTATGAAATTAAGGAGATAACACTTGTTATTTCAAATAACAACTCCTCTCAAAAGAGAGTAATATCACCCGATTACACATTAACATCTCTCCCATTAAAATCCCTTCTCTATACATAAATTCTCAATCGATCTTCTTGCATCAATCACTTTATTTTTATTTATTTTTTAAATTGTGGTTTATATTTCTTAATATTTTACTATTTGGAAAATATTCAAAATATGAATAATAAGTTAAGTTTCTGCATCAACAAACATTTCATCAGCTTAATTTAGCGATTCAAAGCCTACAATTAATTAAGCTTAGTGGGCAATCAATTCCAAATTACTTGCACTCTAAAAGTCGACGTCATGATATTAAATTAGAACAATGAAATTAATTGGTTAATGGTATCTATCTTCTATTGTGTGATAAGTATTAAGCCACCTACTCAAATTCCATCAAGTCAAACTAAGTCGGCTATTCGCTAATTGTCACTTCTTCAACTTATCCAATTTCTAAAAGAGTATTATAAATCACATATACTATTATTTGCACGTATACGTGTCTATACAATAGAATATTACTCGTTAAACGCATATAATGCACATGATTCTGTATCATAAGCGGTATCATCAATTATATTGAATTAAATCACACATATACATAAGAAAAAGATAGGAATCCGGAATCGATGCTTCCAAATCGAAACCAGAACCGCCCTATAACCAATTTGATTCTTATCAGGAATCGATGGTTCCAAACTAAAACCAAAACTGCCCTAGACCAGTTCGATTTTGGTTCCTAATTTTCCAGAACCGAAACTAGCAGTTTCAAACCCGATTTCATGTAGGAATCAGGAATTCGATGCTTCCAAATCGAAACCAGAACCGCCCTATGACCAGTTCGATTCTGATTCCGATTCCTATCAGGAATCGATGGTTCGCCCTATGACTGGTTTGATTCTTGTTCTTAATTTTCCGGAACCGAAATCGGCGGGTTCATGTCTACAATCGAGTGCCTCATGCATGATTCTTCAATTATATTGTAAATTGAGTTGGACCAGAGTAATAAGCATGGTTTTCATTCTGTACCGTACTTCTCATAAATATTAGTGAGACTTTCTTTTTATACAAAATTTTAAGTTAAAAATTAATGCCAACAATTTTATTAAAAAGTTATCAAATCTATCAAAGTTATATTTTTTTGACTCTAGCTCTTGGATAAAATCTTTATACCCTCCAACTCCTAAACCCCTCTTCCTCCACCAAGTGGCCGCCGGACCACCACCTCTGGCCCTCCGCCAGAGATTCGCCGGACTGCCGCTGCAGCCTGACGTTCGCCGGTGATCGGCGGCCACGCATTGCCGGTCACCGGAGCCGCCACCATCATCACCGGAGAAGTCGCCGGAACCACCATCACTGTCGCCGGAGACGTTGCCACTGCCGCCACTATCCTCGGAAAAGTCGTCGTCGCCGCCGGGGATGTAGCTGGAAAAGCCCCCGTCGCCGCCGGAAAATCGCCCCCGCCGCCGAAAGGTCGCCGGAGCCACCGCTGCATGGTAGTGAAGGTAGTGTAGATTGGGGGTGTGTGGAATGGGTGGGGTGAGTGGGGTGTGAGGGGTATAGTTGTCCAAATTTTTAGTAAATGGTAAAATTAATAATGTTTCAATGAAAATGTAGGTATTAAAAGCGGAAAAACCAAAATGGGTATTTCTCACAATTATTACTCCTTGTCTATGTATAATTTATTTATTTTGAATTAAAATATATATTATACAACGTAAAATCTTTACAATATCAATACATTGAAATGTTATGTATACAAACATTTTTTCACGTTAATCTGATTTTAAATGGATTGTATGTAAATATTTTGGAATATTTCATAGCGTAAAAATATTTAATTTCTTTGCGTTAATATCAATTTTCCTTTTTTTCTTTTTAATTTAAAAAATCATCGTCTTTGCAGAGTCTTAGCAATAACATCAATGGCTTGCGCCACCACACCTACATCCTCATTCTCCCTCTTCAACGCAGCGTTTTTCTCCACCGCCGCCGCAGAACCGCCGACGGCGCGGCCAACAGTTCTCGCCGCCTCAATTAGTTTCGGATATTTGCGCTGTTGCAGGTATTCCGGCGCAATCAACAGCGCATCCAGAGCCCTACTATATATATTTTCGCAATTCCCGTAAATAGCCTTCAGATTCAGATTCTTCGCCGATAGAAATAGGTTGTGAAATTTGATTTTGTTCTGACCGGCTGTGTACGTCGCCTCGTCGATGGCGATTTGTGCCAGCACAGGGAACGACGCCGTAGGGCTTCGTGGATCGGAAGACGTCAGAAGACTTTCGCAGCGCCGTGGCTCTTTTGTTTGACGACAGGCGTACGCCAGTGCGGCGGCGTTTGCGCGGAGGAGTTGGCCGCCGGAGGTGAGGAAAAGCAGTTGAAGGAGAAGAATTAGCGAGGGAGAAAAAGCGTGCGCAGCAATCATCTTTCGGTATGTTCTTTTTCTTTTCTTTTTTTTTTTCTTTTTTTTATTTTTTATTTTTTTATTTCTTCCGGATTTCTTTTCATTTTATAGAGTTTGATGGTTGGCAGATAAACGAATTTTAGGAATAAATAAATATAAATTAAAATTAAAATTACAATTTCAATTTCAATTTATTGTATTTAATAAACGAGCGAGATTCACATTTATGTCATAACTTATTATTTGTAAGGATAAATTAGTACTATATCCTTAATTAATTTGTTCGTTTTTCCTGTGGAATATTAACATACAACTATTTAATTAGTATTTATTATGTCATGAAATATGCAATGGTAGTATTTATTTTTCGCAATATAGTTTCAACTTTCAACCACGTCATGCAATCTTGATTTAAGATGTGGGGATGAATGACTAATATTTTAATTAGTAATTTTGTTCGACAAATTTATTATATATCAATTACTATTATTATTCAAGATTTTATCATCCAACTCTTTTTATCATACTCCAATTTAATCTACCACCCCATCTCATATTAACGTGAATTTTCTTGTTTTTATGAATTTTATTAAAGTAATTGTGTTATTGCTTTGATAATTATCACGATTTATTTATTGGTGCATGTAACTAGTTAAACTCGTATTGAATTTTTTTGAAGGAAAAAAAAATTTGTATAGCACAATTACTTTAGTATTATTTTAACTTTTAAATATGGAAAAATAAAATTTTGAACTTTATAAATTTTGTTGGGTTAATATAGGTCCTGAGCCATGATCATTAAAGAATAGGGTACTAACTGTCACGTTTTTTTTTTTTTTCAAATGACTTAATTTTTTTTTTTTTTTTAGTTGAGATTTAATAATCAAATTCTATAAACACTACATACTTCTTACACAAGTCTAACACTTATTCTAGCATACTATAAATTACCCTATTTTTTATCCATCGATGAATCGACACAAAATTAAAATCTACTCTATTTCAATTTGTTAAATTTTGAAATTCGTTAATTTATTTTGAAGTAATGAGTATATTACCTTAATTAAGCTATTGTCCTTCGCCAACTCTATAATTATTATTAATTTCTCATGGCAAAAGATATGATTAATTTTTACACAATACTGTCTGTTAGAACTTAGAAAACAAAAAAAAAATCATTAATAATCCTAAAACAAATTATTATATTTTTAAAAAATCCTGAAAATAAATAAATATACAAAATCTCTAATAAGTTAGAAACTCAGACCAAAAGCAAAGTTAGCTTGATATTAATAGACCACGCATTTCTGTGCAGTTACTGATATACCCAATTCTTTTAGTAAAATGACCAATAAGTCCCACACACATACTATTTATTTCGAAAAATGCTCACCTCAAACTCAAACCAGGGATTAGATAATGTCTGGTATATCTGCATCTGGTGTGGCAGTGGCAACTTCATGCCCTTCAAAACCAAACACAAACACCAATCATTCTCAAAAACCCAATTCAATCTCTATTAGTTTCACTTCTGTAAGAAGAAAACATTCCAAAAGGAAGCATGTTTTCAGAGCCCACTGTTCTTCACAACCACCACTCTCTCTCTACCATCACCACCTCTCTCTCTCATCCTCAGCCAGTGACACTTTCAGTGGAGTTTCCAAGGTTTCACATTCTGGATTGATGGAAATGCTGGTGTTGGTTGATTTGGACCCTGCAATAGCAAAGCTGGCCATACCTTTTCTTGGGCCATTCTTGTCTGCATTTGGATTTCTCTTCATACTGAGGATAGTTATGTCGTGGTATCCCAAGCTTCCGGTGGATGAGTTCCCGTACGTGATAGCATATGCACCGACCGAGCCGTTGCTGGTTCAGACAAGGAAGGTGATACCACCCCTGGGTGGTGTGGATGTCACCCCTGTTGTCTGGTTTGGACTCATCAGTTTCCTCAATGAGATATTGGTTGGTCCACAGGGCCTTCTTGTTCTTCTTTCTCAGCAGGTTTAGGAAGGTAGATTTTCCTGTTATTTATGAAATGCTGTAATGGATGCATGTTATGTTCCACAGTTGCTGCTTTAATCACATTATCACTCTACAATCATAATGAGATCATGAAATGAAAAGAATTTGATGTTGCAGAATGCTTCAAATTCATTCTTGAGGAAATGTTTCTATGGTTTATATTATATCCTTAGAAGTTGCAACTATTTAATCATATCAAAACATGAATAATGGGACAGAAATAAAAAAACTGAATAAATCAATAGGGTAAAGTAGTCAGATAAATACAACTAGGCCACCAGCTCAGTGAGGTAGAGCAAGCACTCTGGTTTGAGCTATTCCTGTTCTATCAATTTTTATCTCGAATTCGTGAAAGGAGTCGGAGGAAACGTGAAGAGTTAGGGTTGTAAATGCTCGATATCCCTCGCGTGTCTTATTCCACGAAGAAGACTCTTAGCAGTTTCCTTTTCCTAGACAAAGAATCAAGATATGCATTAAAAACCTGGTAACATAGTAGCACATAGGATTGGCAAACATGGTTGAACCTGAATATAAGAGGACTTACTGGGCCAGTGTAATCGAGAAGACGGGTACAATAAACCTCTGCTTCATCAAATCTCTTCTTTGTTTTGCAATGTTGGGCAAGAAACATCAAAGATTCAACCATGTTTGGTCCTTCCCTATCTTCAGCTTCCATCCTCTCCAAATCTTTCTTGTAATAAAACGCAGCCTCTTCTGTACGTCCGAGCTCAAAGTGAAGCTTTGCCAGCTGGTGTAGAGCAATGGCTTCCCTGTCATTACAGTTCGCTGCTCGTTCATAGCATTTTATGGCTTCCTCAAGCATGTGAAGCTGATCGGTCTCGTAACACTGAGCCATCGCAATCCACAACCGAGAATCATTTGGCTGTAAGAATACTGATTTCTTAAAGTAATGAAGGGCGTAATAAGGCATCCCCATCATTTCATAGGCTTGCCCTAAACCATACCATGCTCGATAATCACATGGAGTTATATCTACTGCCCGTCTGTACGCTTCAATAGCTGCTGTAGTATTCTTCATCTCTACATACTCGTGACCCATTAGGGTCCATGCCGACAAACACTTCTGGTTCAATTTAAGAGCCCTTTGGAAATACAAGACAGACTTTTCATGTTGCCCTTTCAAACTGTAGTAGTTCCCGATGATGCAACAGGACTCAGACCGGTATTTATCAGTTAAAAACACACGGTGAGCCAAATAACTTAGAGCGGAGAAACACTCCTTGGCATAGAGCACATTGGAATACATATCCATATCCTCGATCCTATAAGGATCATTTCGTAAAAGCTCTTCAAATATAACTTCTACTTGTTCAAACTCCCTGAGATTATACTTAGCTTTAGCAATTTGGGCTTGGATGTAATTGCTAAAAACAAAAGTACCTTGTAAATATTCATATTTGGCAAGGGACTCATTGTGCAATCGGAGTTCCTGGTGAGCACTGGCAAGGAAGAAGTCTTTCATCCAGTGATTATTTAAAGTAAGGCTGTTCAATGACTCGATTGTGGTGCATAAAGTTTGCAGTTCAGTCCAAGCGCTCCAGTTCCAAGGATAGCTATTGACGGACTCCACAAACACAGACCTTGCAAGATTTTCACTGCCTTTCTCCTTCAGGACAAGGCCATACACGAAAAGACCAAAAGGGTCGATTGATTTATTTTCACGAAGGGTTGAGAGCTCTCTTTCAAGAGAAGGCAGTTCTCGATTCACAGCATCACTGTTGCCCAAAGGTCCCTCAAGTTCTATCATCTCTTCTTCTTTTCGCTTTTCTCCGGCCTTCAAAGATAAAAAAGATGAGTTCAGAATAAATTAATTAGAGTTTTGCTACTATATGGTGACCTTCCTAAATGATGCTGGCCCAAGCTGGTCAATGCAGAAATAAATAATCATGGAGTGAAATATACAAGGTAACAAATTGACAATTAAGATCTCAAAGCAAAATCAGAACTCCGAAAATTTGATTCTGTTATCAACCTAATCATTTAATAAAAAATTAGCCCACATTCAACACCGAAAATAATTAAGTTTCAGGTCATTTTGAGCATAAAACTACAGCATATTGACCAGGTAACAAGCATATAAAACTAGTAGCAAGTACATGTTGTGATACAAGCTGAAATAATGTACATTTTTTTTGGAAAATCAATTCAAAACATCCTCATCAAGAAATGTATGTGGAAGCTAATAAAACTTTGTAAATCTTTGTCTTTAATGTATATTACTTATCTAAACATTAAGATGTGATTACAAAGATAGATCCAAATAGATGTGAATACAGTATATATTGTGCCCCTTCTCACAGTGGCTCAGACTCACTTCCACCAGGATTAAGATTATGTTAGTCAAGGGAAGCACTCTCACAGTGCCAAAACTAAACACCCACAGCCTAGGGTTATATGGGCCTGATATGTCCTCGATGCAGGATCCACAAGCTTTCAGACACTAAGTAAGCTTCCATTTGGTTATATCTTTATTAGAGAAAACATTTTGGGAGCCATATTGTATTTATCAGTCCAGATAAAGTTATTTTACATCAATGAGATCCATCCAAATCAAATTTTCATCAACTTCAGCATGAATCATAACTCTCTGTGAACGTAGATATATGAATGCAATATTCTCTTGCATTATTTGCTCCCAATCCAATAAAAGAGTTTCCATTTATAGCCAACCAAATTCCAACAATCATCACATGGTTAATTACTAGTGTACAGATATATTCAGAAATCAACAAATTAATTTTTAAGGTAAAAAATGTTGACAATTAAAATACTATTAAGTTGTTGAAATTTTATAGTAAATAACCACAACACTCACATAATAAGGCCACAAATGTACAACTATCATCTCAACTCTTCAGTCACAAATAAAAAAAGCAGTGGTAGGTTGTAAAATGTTGAATGATTCTCCAACAGATAAAAATAGTGAAGTGGTCATTCAATGTGGCAAAAGGATCAGATTTCTTTCCAAATCCATATTTGAGAATATTGAGTGTAATTCGAAAAATTAATTAAAATTCCAATTCTTTGTAAGAAAATTATGAGAAAACAATAATATAATTCTTAATATGACATCCTAACAAAATTCAAGGACGATAACCCGACAAATGATCAAACTACATATAAAGGTGACAGGCTTTCTCATTAAGAACTGATTTGCGTCCTCATAACTCCTATTACGCAACCAAATTAGAACACTAGAGATGTGCAACTCAAACTTATGCCTTGTGAAATTTACAAGGCATTTCAAGTTCCCCTCTCTAGTTTTGGATGTTCCTAACTGACACTTGATCATGAAATCAATGCATACTGCTTCCCACACAACCCAATTCAGAATTCCACTAAATATCAAAGGTTAAGCATTACAGGCTAACACTTCCACGTATCATCAAAATTCTATAAAAGCCATGAAAGCTCAAACTAATGATATGTTAAATCATCTCCCATACATACCATAAGCAAATCAACAACCTTGAAAGCTATCATAGATGTGGAAAATAATTAATCACATATCAACCACATCTTGTTGGATGTATATTCTTCCGAGCTAAACCATTCACAGCAAAGGAAATGACACCTATATGGCCCTAATTGGTTGGATAAGCATGATTCACATAGTGAACGCCAGCACAATGAACTAAAAACACATACAATAAATAACATCCAAAAAGTAAAAAACCCATCATCAACACAAGAATGTAGAAGAAAAAAAGAGTAAAAGAACAAACCAAATAAAGAGAGTAGCAGCGCAAGAACACGGCTTTCTTGCTAATCTGATCCCGGAGCACATGGGCAGCCCTCCTATACTCCTTACAATCAAAATAGGCCTTTGCCATCATATAAAAATCGTTATCCATCAGATCGTAATCGTACTCTTCCACCCCCAACAGAGACGGCGTCGTCACATACGAGACCCCGGCGGAAGGGGTGGCGGAAGAGTCGGCAGGTGTGGCTGTGCGGAAGCGGCGGCTGATGCTGGAGCTCCCGCGCTGGAATCGAGTGTGCGAAGGAGTGTGCTTTGAGGGGTCCTGCTCTATTCCCAATAATTGCTCCGCTGCCCTACACACAGATAAACAAATCTTACAAATTAGAACCAGATAATCCAAAAAAAAAAAAGAGCAAATAGCATAGTTTCTGAAGCAAGGGGAAGAAGGATGTTACCATTTGGCGGCTGAATAAAGGCCGCGGTCGCTGAGGTGGCGGACGGCGGCGCGGAGCTCAGTTCTGTAGGTTTCTCTGGAAGCCATTATTTCTGGCAGAATTGGTTACATCAATGATAGGCGGAGATGAAATTGAATTTAGGGTGGTCGGAGGGTGGCGCGGATGATTCGTACTGGCCACCGCGCCGCCCTTGTTGGGGATTTGAATTTTTGAACGAACAACACTGGAACCGCCGCCGTGCACTTCACTGTCCCCCGCCTCTCTCTCTCTCTCTCTTCTTTTTGGGGTGGAATTTTGAATTATTTTGGAAAAAAAAATATTTTCGATAAATAATGACTTTTGAATTAGGTGTGTAGATACGAGGCGCCTAATGTAATGTGCGTGATAAAATGTAAACTATAAAAATAAAATATTATTATAAAACACAAAAATCCACAATTATTATTATACCCTAAAAATTAGTGTAAACTGCATAAACAAACATAACTAATGAATATTTGAAAGGAAAAAAAAATTTCTTAAATGTGAATCAAATGAAATATAGTAGTACATAATGTGTTGTTTGATTTTCCCAATATACACTCTTTTTTTTTTGTAATTAAAAGTACCAAAATATGAAAAAATTCGTATTAGTAACTTTTACAAAATCACTAAATACACTGACACATCTCAAAACTTACGCACTTAATACACCTACCTCAACAAATATCAAAAGTACATCCACACATACTCATTCTCACCCGAAGTAAGAAAAACCCTTAATTCATTCGTAACCCTATAAAAATCATATAAACTCACTCCACCTTGTCCACGAACATAACGTAAGTCAAAAGAGCAATAATGTGTGCAAATTTATGTTTTTTACCCAATCTAAGGAAAAATAAAATAAAATAAATCAACTAGAGCTAAAACTCGTCATTTTGTTCAGCTAGTGATGGCGAGCTATGAGTGCTTTGCTCGGCTAGTACTGGCCGAATATATACAATGGCATTCAGGTGTCGATCGAACATAAAATTTCTCATCAACCAACCTGTTCATACATTAGACCCTGAAACCATCAATCTTATTATATTCTTATGTTTTCTTTTTTGTTATCCAACACCTACACTATTCAATTTCAGTTTCAAAACGTATATCTAAGCAATTGATATTTAAATTTAAACCCTAAAATGTAAGAAACTTGAATTTGAAACTGAGGAAATATAGACCCTAATTCACATAACTTTAATTTGTCTATACATTGAACAATCTTTTATAAGCTATTATGGTTTTATTTTATTTTGTTTTCAAGAAAGAGACCTTGTTGATTATTTTCTCCTCACTCCGTCCGGTCAAGCTGCTTCAAGGTAAGCCCAATGTTTTCTTATTCCTTTGCTTTAATGGGTGTGAGAGAATATGAGAAGGTTTTGGATATGAAAACTATACATGTTTATATGTTATCAATTTGGGTGTAAAATGTATTTTATGATGAAGACAACATGGAGAAAAGAAAAAAATGGATGCAATGAAAAATTGACATGTAAAACGTATTTTATGGGGAAGACGACACGTGGAGGAGAAATAACTATATTTAAGATTTTAAAAATTAATATTACAATCTTAGGGGATGTTTGCTCCAGATTTTAAAACCCCGGAATTGGAATTGAAATTTCACACTCAAATTTTAAAAATCACCCCTATATATACCTATATATATTCTCTCTCCTCAATTAATACACTTTATATCTCCTCTCTCATTTACTTTCTTATATAAATTAATACATTCTAACACATTGATTTGAGATAAAGTTAAAATCTATCATATCAAAAATCCAAAACAAACACAACATCAATTTTCAAACTGCCCAAAATCCTAAAACAAACATCACCTTAATGATATAACAAGAAAGACAACAACTACTTATGTTCTCAGGCACAGGGATCTAAGCGCTCATACACGACCCGGCTCTTAAACCCAAAATATATAAACAACTTGATTAGCTCCCATCACAATTTCATTCACTTGGTGGGCGCACAGATTTAAATCCGTGTGCCCAAGCGCACAAGAGCCTTACTCAAACATATAATCTTTGGATATAAATCTATACGTCTACGCATTATATTTAGATAATACGATCATTAAATATTAGATAAAAAAATAAACATTGAATCACTAAAATATTTGACTTTTCAATTTCAAGGACTGCATTTCATGTTGTAATAACAAAATTTGTATTTATTGAAATAATGAACACAAAGGAAATTACAAAGATAATCCGATATGGATTGAGCTTGAGAATTTGAGTGAACAGTCTCTAGTTATCCTCTAATTCATCTCTTGAGTTGACTTTATCAACTTCCTGAGCCGGATCTTCGGATGAAGCTTATCCACGCTCAGGCTTGACTTAAAGCTTTAAAACGTTTATCCGGAGGCATCGAGCCTTTGTTCGGATGAAACGTTGACTTGAAGATTTATCGTGAAGAACGCTGTTCAATTTGGTAGAACACCGTTGACTTCACGAATATTGCTGGATGAACTTGATTTGAAGAAACGTTGTATTTGAGGGGCTCCGCACCTTGATCTCATATTGAATGTCGTTTCTGGATTGATCCTTGAATAATAACTTGATCTTCGTAGAGATTCCAAGTTTCTTCAGAGCTCTCCGGGTTTTACAGGATTTCAAGATGAATGGAATGAGGACTGAAGATCCTTATTTATAGGTAGAGAAAATAACCACTTGAGAGATATTTTCTCCTTCAAAAGATTTGTTGGGTCTTTCTCCTTTAATTAAGCCTGCTGAACCGGATACGGGCCTATTTAATTTAATTAGGTCTGCCAATTTTGACTTGGTGGACTTGTTAACTTGAGTCAAGCCCACTTGACTTGGATTGAGCTCATTTAACTTGAATTGAGCCCATTTGACTTGAATTTGGGTTCAAATAATTATATTAATTATTAATTATTTAGGCAATAAAATTTAATTGCCTACAAATGCCCCCTTGCATTTTGCCAATTAAATCGGGTAAATTGCTTACAGACTAATCATTTCGGCCTTGGGACTTTAGTATGAGTACACTGCTTTCAGAAATTTAATATTCCCATGTGAATATTTGGGTTTTATCTTTCAAGACTTAAATTAATTTCAATTCATACTTTGAGTTTAAGTTAATTAAACTTAAAAACATGAATTAATTTTAGGGTGGATCATGCAATTGCTCTCATCACCCCGACATCTCTCGTCACTGGAAGAATTTTGTTAATTTACTTCAAAACTACAAGAACTTGAACCCCTTCTATCATTTCAAGCTTCTTCTATCATTTCAAGAATTCGTATCCTTTCACTCGAGTTTGCATTTAACCGCCATCTTTTCATTGTCAACGTTTTGCTTCTCAACTCATTGCTTAACTCTCAAACTTGATGTGAATAGTTTGAATTAAGACTGAACTTAGCATAGTATTAAGCTACCTACGTATCTCTTTAAAGATAATCAAGTCGTAACGTAATTCAAGAAAACAAGAACATGATTTGATTTGAAAGGGGTTGCCGTACACATTTTATACTCATGTGGGCTAGGAGTAACTTGCATTTTAAGCTCGTGCATTAAAGAGCTTTGAACTTGAATTTTCTGACAATTTATACTCGTGTCAAGGAGTCTTGAACTTGATTTGCAGACAATTTATACTCTTCTCAAGGAGTCTTGAATTAAGATTTGTAGACTGTTTATACTCTTCTCAATGAGTCTTGAATTTTAACTTGTTGAGAGTTTATACTATTCTCGAAGAGTTTTGAATTTGAGTTGCAAAGTTTAAACTCGTATCAGGAAGCGTAACATGTAGAGAGTTTTGTCTCTTCTCAAGGAGATTTTATTTGAGTAAGATAGTTTAAGCTCGTATCAAGGAGCATAACATATAGAGAGTCGTTTCTTCTCAAGAAGATTTAATTTGGTGAGATAGTTTAAGCTCGTATCAATGAGCATAACATATGGACAGTTTTAGCTCGTGTTGAGGAGCGTAGCATGTGGAGAGTTTTGTCTCTTCTCGAGGAGATTTGATTTGAATGAGACAATTTAAGCTCGTATCAAGGAGCATAACATATAGACAGTTTTAGCTCGTGTTGAGGAGCATAGCATGCGGAGAGTTTTGTCTCTTCTCAAGGAGATTTGATTTGAGTGAGACAGTTTAAGCTCGTATCAAGGAGCATAACATGCATGGTTTCCGCTCGTGACATGGAGCGTTGGCTTGAGAAATTTTAGAATGTTTTAACTCATATCAATGAGCGTTATGTGACAGTTTTCACTCATGTCGAGGAGCATTGACTTGAGGGATTTTGGATAGTTTTAGCTCATATCAAGGAGCGTAATGCGGACAGTTTTTGCTCGTATCGAGGAGCTTTTATTTTGTTAATAGTTCATTGCCCCCAATCATGGGATACACTATTTTCTCTTGGTTTAACTTCATTTCTTTAAATCTTAATAAACACTGTTGTCTTTGACTGTGAATCTTCCTCGAGAGGCTTATCGAAAGACATGTCTTCAAACTTATAAGAGTCATTAGTTGAAGGCAATTTGAAGTCACTTGATGCCATACTCAACTCCATATTATGAGCTCTTGTAGCTAGTTCTTCAAAAGTCTTTGGTTGAATTCCTTGAAGGATGTATCGCAAGCTCCATTGCATCCCTTGAATGTACAAGTTGTCGGCAGAGAATTCAGACAATTGAACTTTGCAGTTCATACTTAGATTTCTCCATCGATTAATATAATCAAGCACTGGCTCTTCTTTTCGCTGGCAAGTGTTAGTCAATTCGATCATACTAACAGTCATTTGAGTGCTGTAAAAGCAGTTGAGAAACTATTTTTCCATTTGCCCCCAGCTATCAATGGAGTTAGCTTCTAAATTGACATACCAATCGAAAGCATTTTCTTTCAGTGAGCGAACAAATTGTTTGACCATATGATCATCAAAGGTTCCAGCATCATTGCATCTCTCGATAAAGTGCGCTATGTGTTGTCTTAGATTGCCTTTGCCATCGAATTGTTGAAAATTAGGAAGCTGGTAGTCAACTGGCATCTTCATGCTATCAACTCTCTTTGTATATGGCTTTTTATAGGCAACAGAAGATTTGGAGCTCTCTTTAGACTTGTCTACTATCGTTTATAGTATGATGCACTTCAGTTGGTTCATAGAAAACATTCTGTCAGCTGAAATTTGTATCTTTTCCTCAACTGGCTTTATTTCAGATAGATTGTGTTTCGCGGAATCCTCCTCTTCGCCTTCATCCTCAACTTGTTTCTCATTAGCATGACTTGTTTCGGCGTTGGTCATCTTCTCCATTAACTTGAGGATCAACAGACCTTGCTCTTGGCCTTGTTTGACAAGTGCATCAACAGACTGAGTCAAGCTTGCCAGTTGTTCTTCGACAGATGAAGTATTTATTGTTATGGCTGAGGCGATAGATGAGTCATACGCCGAACTTTCTGTGGATTGAGAAGTTTGGCAGATATGGCCATCTTCGCTATCTTTGTCGTCTTGCAATGGCTTATCGAGAACAATTCCCATCACGTGGTTTGTCTCTGGGGAGACTTCAGACGTACTCCTTATAACTACTTCAACATCTTTAGTTTGCAACTCTGAAGGTTTTGAAGCAGTAGACCTTCGTATCGCAATTCTGAGTGGAGTTGTTCTTTGAATCTCTTCAGTTTGCAGCTCTAAAGGCTTTAAGGCAGAAGATCTTCTTATGAAAATCCTGAGAGGAGCCATACTTTGTACTTTTGAACTTTCGAAAATAGGAGATGAGAGGTAGAAACTGTCCCACTGGGCGTGTCAAAATTTATAACAACAAAATTTGTATTTATTAAAATAATGAACACAAAGTAAATTACAAAGATAATCCGATATGGATTGAGCTTGAGAATTTGAGTGAACAGTCTATAGCTATCCTCTGATTCCTCTCTTGAGTTGACTTTATCAACTTTCTGAGTCGGATCTTCGGATGAAGCTTGTTTGTGCTCAGGCTTGACTTAAAGCTTTAAAACGTTTTGTTCGGATGAAACATTGACTTGAAGATTTATCGTGAAGAACGCTGTTCAATTTGGTAGAACACTGTTAACATCACGAATATTGCTGGATGAACTTGATTTGAAGAAACATTGAATTTGAGGGGCTCCGCATATTGATCTCAGATTGAATGTCGTTTCTGGATTGATCCTTCAAGAACAAATTGATCTTCGTAGAGATTCCAAGTTTCTACAGAGCTCTCCAGGTTTTCCAGGATTTCTAGATGAATGGAATGAGGACTGAAGATCCTTATTTATAGGTAGATAAAATAATCATTTGAGAGATATTTTCTCCTTCAAAAGATTTGTTGGACCTTTCTCCTTTAATTAAGCCTGCTGAACTGGATACAGGCCTATTTAATTTAATTAGGCCTGTCAATTTTGACTTGGTGGACTTGTTAACTTGAGTAAGACCCACTTGACTTGAATTGAGCCCATTTAACTTGAATTGAGCTCATTTGACTTGAATTTGGACTTAATTAATTATATTAATTATTTAGACAATAAAATTTAATTGCCTACACATGCATCTGATCTTATATAATTGCTGGAATTTATCATATTCTAGCAAAGTGAAACATAATAAAAGCATAAAAATACGAATTAAAATGAATTTAAAAAATCATACTATAGTCAAATAAAATAATGATAGTTTGCAAACAAGAAATTGTGATTAAAAAAAAAGGGGAAAAGCAAATCCAGCCACGTGATAGTAAATTAGTACTCCCTCCATTTCATAGAAGCTGACACACTTTTCTTTTTGGTTTGTCCCACTAAAGTTGATACATTTCCTTTTTAATACATGGACCCACACAAAAAATAATTAATCTATTCTCATGAGCCCCACATATCACCTCTAATACAACTACCCACTACACATTAAATATTATTTCTCTCACTTCACTTTACATTAAATTATTATACTCCTTAATCTCCGTACCCAAAAAAAATTATATCAATTTTTATGGGACGGAGGGAGTACATCAAATTCCCTGCAATTATGTTCCCCGATCGATTTACCGGAACTACCCTTCCCAAAACGCGAGCATGCACGTCCTTCCAGGGGCAATTCCGCAATTTCGGGGGGCACAGGCGCGTCGTTAATGGAGATTCAAACTCCCGCTTATATGCATGGCGGATTTTCAAACTTTCAAAATCCCTCTCTTTCGCCAAATTCACACAAACCCTCATCCCCGCCAATGTCAACAAAACCTTCCTAACGGTCTCTATAAGCAGGCGGCAGACGCACACTTTCAGTGCGTGTGTTCTTGGTGCGTATAATTCTCCGAGTTTTAGAGAGAGAGGGGAGAGAGAGAGAGATATGTCTTTGCCTTCTGCGGGAGCTGCGGAATCTGGATCCAAAGAAATACCCTATTGCCGCAAACAGAAATCACTAGGCCTCTTGTGCTCCAAGTATGTGTTTCTTTTCTGAAGAATTTTTTTGTTTATTTGTAGGTTTGCGTTGTTAATTGTGTGAAAATTTGGTTTTGAATATGCAGTTTCCTGAGCCTGTACAATCGAGATGGAGTTGAGATAGTCGGACTAGACGACGCAGCGTCGAGGCTAGGTATGATTTCAATTCGGTTTCTATTGTTTTGATGAATCGAACATTAATCAGGTTCTGATTTAACTTTTGAACGAATTCTGTTTGTAGGAGTCGAAAGGCGACGGATCTATGACATAGTCAATGTTCTGGAGAGCGTTGGTGTAAGATCTTCATTTTTTTCCAGCCATTTTGGGGATTTGTTGAAACTGTAATCCGAATTTTGAGATGAATTTCTTGTTTGCAGATTCTTGCCAGGAAGGCAAAAAATCGGTATACTTGGAAAGGATTTGGGGCCATCCCTAAGGCTTTGGAAGCCCTAAGAGTAATTAATTATACCTCTTCCTGAATTTCTCTAGCAGCTGAAGGTTTTGATTTAATTGATTGTTTATTAGTTTATTAATTACTAATTTCTGTATAATTTTAAATAAATTTATGTTACAGAATGAGGGCTTAAGGGAGAATGTGCCTGCACCTGATACAAGCTGTTCTGGGAAGGTATGTTTTTGTAGGAATTAGCTCTCTCATTTCCCTTTTGATTTAAGGATAAAAGGAATTCAGGAAATGACAATACTCAAGACTTGCTTTAAATTTAAATTACAATACATAAAACTGATGATTGAGTTTTATCTTTTCCTTTGCCATATGTTTTTTTTCTTCAGATTTCTGATGATGAAGAAGATGAGATGTGTTCATACATGAACAGCTTGAGTCAGAATGAGAAATCAGAGTTTTCTTCAGTTCCTAAACGTGACAGTAGAAAGGAGAAGTCCCTTGGACTTCTCACTCAGAATTTTGTAAAGCTGTTCCTTTGCACTGATGTAAGTACATATGTATAGTGTATAATGAATTTGTTACAGAGTATTACTATTTTCTAAAATTCACAGCTTAGAAATGTAAACTGTTTTCCCCTCCAGATGGATATGATTTCACTTGATGATGCAGCAAAGCTTTTGCTTGGTGATGGAAGGCACACTTCAATGACTACTAGAAGTAATTTGTCTATATGTTTGTCTCCATAGTCTGACTTGATTCTTGAAATGTTATTGACACCAATTTTGTACAACTCTGTAGCAAAAGTGAGAAGACTATACGACATTGCCAACGTCTTGTCATCCATGAAATTTATTGAGAAGGTGATTTGTATTATTGAATGGTACTTGTAATTTGGTGCTATAGATTCTAAATCATGATGTGGAGCTAACATTTTTCTGATCATATGCAGACTCACCATCCTGATACAAGGAAACCTGCTTTTAGATGGTTGGGGCTGAAAGCGAAACCAGATAACCGAACTGGTGATCCCGTGGTTTTAAGTGAGTCGAAGAAGAGGATGTTTGGGACTGATCTCACTAATACTACTACGAAGAGGTTTAAGGTGGATGATGATGATACACTCTGTGTACTGAAGCCACACAGTATGGTTCGTGTTAAACAAGAGAATGAACATGAAGAAGAAAGGACTGCAAAGAGTTACCATTTTGGCCCTTTTGCACCTGCAAACACCCCCAAAGTTGGAGACTCTCAAGATGACGAAGGAAAACAGGTTGTTGATTGGGAAAGTCTAGCTTCTACTTACAGACTACAATATCACAATCAAGGTGCATTCTCTCAAGGCTAATTCCTGTTTATCTTTTTAGTCATTGGTGCATATTTTAGACCATTCTTTCACTGTGTGGCTCTCATACTGACTTTACTAATGGAAGGCAACCCAAAATGAAACTGATTGATTTTAGTCTTTAAGCTAACAGTGTATCTATGAATCTGTCAGCTTATACTCCAAAACATCTATTCTCTAAGTTACAAAATTCAAAGTACTTCTATGACGATTTATCAAATAAAGATATTTTTCATTTACTAGGCAGTTCTTCATAAAATTTAAACGATTTCTGCTCATTTATCTTTATACATTGCCTATAGGTACTTGATAAGTGGAATAGCTCAAGTTACTCTTCACTCTTAATGATTTGGCAAGCATCAACCTTTCTCTTCAATTTGTATACATTACTTTAAGATTTGCATTTCCAACTGAAGAGCAAGATTTGTGCGCATTTGTTGCACTATGCAGCAAGAGTGCATTTTTAAAGCATGTCAACTGTTTCATTATAAGGTGTTATTCATTCCACTAATATTTATAATGAAACAACTGATATTCTTAATAAATTCACTTGAATCTCATGGTGTAATTCGTGTGCACAAGATTTTGAGCTAACTGAAATCAAGCTACCAAAATTCTATTGAGGCAATTTGTACATTTGTGGTTCTTTCAAATGTGTGAGTGTTTACCAGGTAATCACATCATCATATATATATATATATATGTTGACCCTAGAGCCTGTAGCTTCATTTTAATATATATCAGCAAAAAATAATCAGTTGTAATTTCATTTTCAATCTCCAAGCAAGTTGAGTGTTCCCTGCAATGATATTATCTGTTACTAGACATGACAAATTCTGACAGCCTATCATCTGCCCTCTTAAATATGACAAAGGATAGTTAGAATATGCTGATGAGAACTAGTGTATGAATACCTGCTTACTTTGCTCCAATAGTCTAGCAAAACAATCTGACTAGAAACTTGTCTTGATTACTTTTTTCTCAGCTCTCAAGGATCTCTTTTCACACTACGTTGAAGCATGGAAATCATGGTACTCTGAAGTCGCAGGGAAGAGCACAATACATCTCATGTCCTAAAGATATTTGGACACTTTCACCTCTGTTAATAATCAAAGCATTGAGGTTCTCGAGTAGACTAGTTGCAGACAGATAGCTTGGCTACGTATGCATATTCTCTATGCATCTATTTACATACCTCATAGAAACCCATTTTTCTTAGAGTTCAGTTCAACTTCTTCCACCTTCCCTATTTTTTTCATGAATCCTGTTTTGTCTTAGAATCTACACAAACAGGAAGTTTTATATCCCTGACAGGGATCAGTTTCTTGCTTACATTTGTAAACTCTTGTATTGATACATGATTAAGGTTTACAATTCAGGCCTATGATTTTACAAACTAGAGTATTACGATTAACAGTAAAATTACAAGAATCCAAGCACAAGGTAGTACTAAGTCAACACCCCACAGAAGTATCCTTGTAACATATCATTGGGTGATTCTCCATTCCTTTTTCCCATCAATATCTTGGGCTATGTATCGTATCCTGCTTAAGGGAAATACACAAATTGACAACTTTGAAAGGATAATGACAAACTGAACTAGATTAACTACAAGGTAAAACATAAATGATAAACTGTATTAGATGAATTAGAAGATAGAATATTAGAATATGAATTATGTTTGCTTAATCAGTAAGATTAAATTGCAAAGGTTGCATACGGATCTAAGAGATAATGTAATATCATTTCTCCAATAAAAGTAGAAAACAAGTTTTCATACCAACCAAAATATAATGATGCAACAGTCTAAGGATTATGATGTGAACATGACCAAAATGTAAAAAGGACTACCTTATGTGCACAGACGATTCGTCACCCTGCCAAAACTCAAAACGTTCCGGAATGAGCCTGTATCCTCCCCACTGTTGAGGCCTCGGGATTGTACTTCTGAGTACAGAAGAAATACGACTATGTCTCATTTCAGTGGATTATGGAGTAGAAAAAAAAATTGTGGAATTTTCAAGGTTGGACTTATAAATGCTGGTTATAAAAAGAAAGGTCCAGTGATAATCCATGTATCCTTATCGGAGTTTAATAGAAAAGAATACCTACCCCGCAGGGTACTTATCCTCCAATTCTTTACATTGTTGATGGAGAAAATCACGTCCAGGAACTACAGCGCTCTGAAATAAAGATTTGAAAAATGTTACATGTTGCAAAATGTAAATGGAACAGGGCAGCTGGTTTAAAATGTGAATAGTGTACCTGATTGCTAACAGCTGGAGCAATCTGAATTTCTCGTGGACGACTGCAGAAGTACTGCTCCGACTCTTCATTCGATATTTTTTCAACGAATCCTTCCACTCTTACCTGGATATTTTACAAGCATCTCTGTAAGATCTTATCTTGAGAACAAACATTTTAAGAGAAAAACATAATGTGGTATAAACAACACCAAATTTCCTTGATTAACTCAAATGTAAGGATACGAGCTATATCATCTAACATTGTTATGGTATATAGTGTTGAATTTGCTGTATAGGGGGATAGAAAAAGAAACTGTAACATGCAAAGAAAAAAGAATGTAGTTTTGGAAACAATTAAAAAGAGCAGGCAAGAACTACATTGACTGCAACATCCTTTGTCACAAAGAGAGAGAGAGAGAGAAGAGAGAGAAGAGAGAGGAAAAAGATCATGGTTTATCATGACTACGTGGTGAAGTCATATGAGAGACCAATATACAGGTGACAAGCATAAGAGTCCCCACCATAAAGCTTACGGAAGTATATTAATCAGTATTTCTAATTCTAATATCAAACGGTGATGCACACACTGGTAGGACCTTAACCATGGTTGGTCTATGAAGATAACTGGCATTTCTCTTATGCTCAACAATTTTCTCATAGTCGGATGACGTGTTAGCAGACCTGATAATCGTTCATGATGCATATAAAAGTTGAATAAATAGAAAGATTGCCTGGCGAGTTAAGGCATTCCAGTAGAAAAGAAGAGCTGCATGAGGATTTTCAGATATTTCACGGCCTTTTCGACTTCCATAGTTACTGCACCTGAAAATTTGTGAAAAGATGTATATATTAATTATAAAGGGAAGTAACTAAATGGACAAAATACATTATAAAAAAAGATGGATATGGAAGGAGCATCTTGGGTCATAATTCTTGGAACGTTTATTAGAGGCCAAAGCTTAATCACTCGAACACCAGCAGCACCAAGGGAGGAATAGATACAATTCTACTTTCCTATTAGTAGACTTGAACGTTTTTAGTCATCTTTTTTACAATGACTGGAAAACCAACCATATCCATTTTTCAGTGAAAAGTGTTTCTGAAAAGTTAAAAAACTTACCATACAAATCCTCCCTCATCAACCTTCTTGAGTAAGACCATTCGTGAGGAACTGCAGGAGTAACACATAGTCAATGCTAATTAGAATTCATTGAGTTTGTCCTTGCTCATGAGCATAACATGCTGCGTAGCATGCAAATTGCAAATCAACAAAAAAGCAATAATACCACAAACATATGCACAAAACATAATCCTATATAAGTAGGCATATGGTTTATTTAAAAGTGTGATTTGGACCAGAATAATAAACGTAATATTCAGTAATTGAAAAATGTGATTTGAACCACAGCAAATGGGAGTCCTAAATTATGTAGTTTGATTTCTTCAGTTCATTCAAAGCTTTCACAGTAAGGACTAAGGAAGAAAGGGAAAAAACGTACGGTTTCCCATCTTTACTGGCAGTTGACAAGGCCATAATTTTTGGATCTTCCGAACCTGCTTCCATGGCTTCATCTAACCATTTCTGGAACTGCATTTTAAGTCTCTTGCATTACACTGGCAACATAAATAAATTCTCTCTTTTCAAGAGATAAGCAAAAAGAAAAGTATATCTGCCTAAGTTCCCCACCTGAACAAAAGGATCATTCTCAATGCTCTTCTCAATCAACTTTTGACGGCCAGGAGTCTCTATGTGAATTTGAGTTGGCTTTTCAATTTTGACACACATAGAAGTGCCAGGATATGTTGGAAGATGTAGCTTATATTTGCTGATAATTGAAGGGGGTACAAATCTTCCGGCCAAAAAGTGAAAAGGACCTTGGAATCTTTTAGCACAAAGCTTTGGAGCCGTTAAAGAAACCTACACATGAGGTACTAAAGCTTCATTCTGATTGGAGTGGACGAATGATCAGCACTTGTAAGAATATAGAAACAATTATCCAAAACGCATTACCAGCATGTCCGGTTTAATGCCTTCACCACTTGTATCTCCGTCTTCCACATGCCATCCAGAAGGAATATCCACGGAAACAATGACAGGATATTTCTGCAGTCCCTGATCAGGCTCTCCGAAAGACATGCTACGGATCAGATCATCGAATGGTGGCCTAGGATTTCCTGTCAGAGTAGTAAACATGTGGCCATGCCCCATGAGTACGTACAAGATATGAAAATCTTAAAAATCTCAGGGTGGACTGAAACTAGAAGTTACCCTTAAACGAAAAGCCAAATATTGCATCCACTAAAATGTCAAAATTTAGTAACTGCCCAGACAGGCTTTCCAGTGAACGGAAAGGAATTGCCAATGCTTCAAGCTACAAGAGTAAATATAAGTTATCAGATATGGTAATATGAGTGAAGTTAGGGCTCTATAACTTGAGAAACTAAGTACCTGAGTGACAAGACCATCATAAACAGGTTTCGGAGTTCGTTTGGGATAACAAATGCATGGCTTATATCCGAAGTGATGCAAATGACGAGCAGCAACAAGACCATCACCACCATTATTCCCAGGCCCACATAGTACAAGTACACGGTTGTATTTTCTTGGCTCGTAAACCTGTTGTAATTTACAAAAGTTTGCCTAAAATTATAAACCAGTAAACCAAGGACCAAGCTTCTGCATATTGCACGAAGAATATGCTTCACGAAAAACCCATCCAACAAATATGACTTGCTCAATTTCATGTATACAGTATTAAAACATGAGACTAAAGATCAATTAGCATAATTTAATCTTCCCAAAGTGAAATAATTGAAGTTGCAAACTTGCAATCTATTACATAGTGTTATCAAATTAACATCATTTTTATAGTTTCCAATTCTAAGGCCTCAATCATATTATGAGTTCAAATAGTAATTTCGAATACTGAACAGCTCCTCCAAGTTCAATAGTTATGTAACAATCTCATGATGTATGATTGCTTAAACAAGGGAGAAAGAACAGGATAAAGACAACAATAAAGCAAGCAACAAAATACCATTACTGCCATCAATGAATTTTTACTGATTATCTATAGTTCATTGCTCATTAAATCCATTAAACAGTTGAAATTATAACCGAAAAAAAGGTGGAAAAAATTTTCAAAAAATATATAAAAACTGACCTCAGCTATCGCTGATGCAACACTTAAACCAGCTAGTTCCTGCAGATTAAACCCCATAGAGAGATATCAAAATTCGGCTGTTCAAATATTTCCAACCAAAACAGTAGCGGTGAATTAAAAAAATAAAACAAAATTGTGGAAACCATGAGTTGATCGATGGTGAAACCAATATCGCCCATTAGAAGGTCATCAATATGAGCAGCCTGTTGTTGAGTGAAATAGGATATAGATTCTTCGTCCTCCATTTTTCTTCTTCCAAAATTTGTTATCACTCACGCTTGCTCAATGATCACTACTGTTGAGATTCCTTACTTGGAGCAACTCTTGATTTTCGGTGGGCTAAGAGTTTCACGTCATATTTATATTAGTTTTATATAATAATGTATTACTTTTTTATTTTTTATATTGTTCATTAAACAATTTTTTTTTAAAAAAATTGTTAATTAACTGCACAAGTTTTTATTTATTGGTGTACTATATTTTGATATATTGCAAAAGGTGGATACACCCATCCGACCCAATATATCGATAAATTATGATAACTTAGGTAATCAACATAACAGAGAGAGACAAATTATAATAATTCAAGTAGTCAATGAAGACAAAACTAGATCCAATAGAGTAATAGAGAGATAAATTACGATAACTCAAGTGATCAACAAAACAGAGGGATAAATTATGATAATTCAAGAAGTGGATAAAGACTAAATTACTACCCATTGCACATAAAGAATCCCTCTCATTCAGAAAAATTACTCTCACACTATCACTATTGGGATACGCTACATCACTATTGGAATACACTATCACGGTTGAAATTCGTTAATTAATCTGGCGCAAGTTGCCACAACGAGTTGAGCTGCTCATATGTTGTTAATAAATACATATCAATTGAATTTGGTCACAAGATATGTTATCATAATGAAATATTATCACTTTTTATTCGTGTCACGAAACTCATTTCAAAACACCTTAAAATTTTAACTAATTTTAATTTCTCTTCAAACATTAAATTATTTAATGATGAAATAATTTAAGTCATCCTCATACACACATATACATATTATTGGAGCCAATATATATTAGAAATAACCACAGTTACACATGCAGCAGATCATCTCTAGCTACAATAAAACGAATCAGGATTCCATAACGATCCAAAAATGAACCAAGAAACATGTAGAGAAGAAGCATGAGTTTCATAATGAGGATGCTGTAGATACTAGTCATGGGGACAATCTGTCGATTTTCCAAACTCTCTTTCCTTCTACATCTACCGGGGCGTAGCGCAACCTGTCAGGGAGGCAACACGAAGATGGTAAAATCATACTCCCGGAACAAAATAAGCCAACAGAATTCTATACAAAACAGAGAGTTCCATCAATTTGCTATGTTAATGACATTCATATTGGTTGCACCTCAGTGCATTAACTGCATGATTAGAATGTGTTGGAATAAAAAAAGATCATCAAACCATTTTGATACTCGAGGCATAATGAGTCGTAAATGCAGTAATATCATGTTTCCAAATTTGAAATAAGGTTATCGGTAGATGGGCAGCGGACAAGGGTGAATATGAGCATTGTACAAGGTTAGTGACATTTTACCTATCATGGAGGCGAGATGGTTGTCCTTGCCAAAACTCAAATAGTTCCGGCTTCAGTCTGTATCCTCCCCAGTATTTGGGTTTTGGAATCACACGTCTGCATGAAGCATGGATAATAGCAGTTAACTGAGAATAAAAGGGTGTGTTTATTACTCCATATAAGAATCTATTGGTTTCAGACGAAACATGAGATTAAATATAGCAAAAAGATCAGGTAATGTGGAAGCTCGATTCTCTTTCAACCTGCCTAGAATAGAGGCTATGAATGTGGTTTAATTAGACAAACTGCTCAGAGAAAAATTAGTAAAATAAGCAAGTTAACAATTCAATAGTAACAAACCCATCAGAGTACCGAGCTTCCAACTCCTTCTGTTGCTGGTAAAGAAACTGCCTATCAGGGATAACGGTGCTCTGGAGAACAAGAAATAGATCTTGGTGATTTTCACAAATATCTAGGATAATTTCTTTTACTTGAGGATACATTTCAGAAAATGGACAAAATGGAAACCTGTTTGCTAACTATTGCCCCAATCTGACTTCCTCTGGGACGGCTGTGGAAATAATGCTCAGATTCTTCATCAGCGACCTTTTCAACGGGCCCTTCAATCCTCACCTAAAACCATAGCAGACAATGAACCATTAATCGTCCATGAAACTGTAGTGAAGATGTACATCAGGTCAAACTTGGCTCTTCATGACTACATATCCAATTTGAAGGACAATAACAAGTTTGAAATTACAAGCTATCCAAAGTTATTGTTAAGCCTCCAGGTTTAACCTATATATATAACACCCTTAAAGGTAAAACACTTTTCTTATATCTCCTCAAGCGAAGCTTGTGATTGACTGCTTTATAACGCTGGGAAAAAATTGAGATATACCTGACGATTCAAACCATCCCAATAAAACAAGAGGGCAGCTTGAGGGTTTTCTGATAATTGACGAGCTTTTTGACTTTCATAATTTGTGTACCTAATCAGAAGATGAAAAGGTTCAAGACTTCTGGCAAGAGTAACAGAATCTCTGGTTGTGCAATGTCACCTACTTGAGTGTAGAAAAGCAGATTTACCAGACAAAACTATCTTCCTCAAGTCCTTTCAGCAAAACCATCCTTGACGAGCTGTGGCATAAGCAATGGGAAATCATTTTTATTGCTGATTTTATAATATGCCAAGTTATCAGAAATTTGATCTTACACTCGTCAAAGATTATCCAATAAATTAAAAGGGGGGCTTGCTTCATTGATAGGGAATAGTTGACTAACTAGCACAACAAATGGAAAAGAATCATGTTTCAAGAGTAAAAGAACTTTCATGTACAAGAAATCACAGTCAACTATTGGTTATTTACTAATGCCGCGATCTTGACTTCCATTAAAAACTCAATGACCTAAACATAGAAATTTAGGGAAAAGAGCACACCACCTACACAAGAGGATAACACAAACATGACCTGGAACTAAAAGAAAACTTTGTTAGAGAGTACAAAATCAGCTAACACTAATCACATAGTTTAGAAGCATTGTAAGCATCATAGACAAATAAAAATCTTACGGCTTCCCATCCTTTCCTGTTGTGGAAAGGGCCATTGCATTTGGTTCCTTCAAGCCTGCTGCCATAGCATCATCAAACCATTTTTGGAACTACAATATTAGAAAGTGATCTAGATTAAAATGTTTCAACAGGAAATTATAGAAAATAAACACCATAAATATTATGCAACTTGATATAATCCTATTCCACAATAATTACATGAGTTCTGTCATATTTTATCAAAATATTAGAGAATATATACATGGCTAATTCTACACACCAGTTAACTTAAAATGAACAAGCTATCTGTTTGACATTAAAAAATAATACCTGAACAAAGGGATCAGCTTCAACTTGGTCCTCAGACAACTCCGGAGATATGTAGTTTTCTCTAAGTGCCGATATATCAACTCGAGGAGGCTTTCCAATTCGGACACACATAGAAGTTCCAGGATATGCTGGTAGGTGAAGCTTGAACTTTTCAGCAATGGCAGGAGGAACAAATCTACCTCCAAGAAAGTGATGTGCGCCAGAAAATTTCTTGGCACATAACTTTGGAGCAGTTAAGGAAACCTACACACAAGTTGCAGCCATTTAATACTTCGATGAAGAGAGTATAGAAAAAAATGACTAGCATTGTCATATCTACAAATATAGTAAATGCCATATTCATATATACATACAAGCATGTCTGGTCTAATGCCTTCACCACTGAGATCACCTTGTTCTACATGCCAACCAGATGGAATATCAACTGAGACTATAACAGGAGATTTCTGATTCTTTTGGTTGGGATTTCCCAATGCTACCAACCTTTGTATAAGATCGTCAAAAGGAGGCCTTGGGCTGCCTAGAAGAGTTGAAGAGAATTTTATCAAACGTGATGTAGGACTAGAGCAGTAATACAATTGTTAATTTCTTTATGGAATCGCTTTATCTTGTTTGGCTTTTTGGACATTAAGGGCAAGATAAAATCTGTGATCATAGATAAAATGGTTTAGTGCTGTCCATGATCATAATCACACTAGAAAGTATAAGCCATATAAGCTGTGTTTTGTCAACAAATATTTCACTAAATCTTTCCCAGAGCTATCTAAGTTACATTTAAAACCTGAGTTCAACCCACGAATGGATCTTTACAACTAATTCCCCATATCTTAAATATCCCAATTAATTTCCAACAAAGGACCGAATTAAAGGAAACAGACTAAGCATGGTATTTTGTTAAAAATAACAATAACAGTAATACTAAACAATAAATTTTTTTCTTTAACCTCATTGTTGGCACAATCACTAACTAAGTATGAAATGAATAAAATCCAATTTTTACCTCAACAGTATAATCTATGAGATTATCCACTTGACACCAATATTTAATAAATCATATCTATCCTCAAATTTAACTTAAAAAATTTGAGAGGGAGTAAGGGTACCATGAAATGAGAATCCAAATATTGCATCCACTACAATGTCAAAGCTTGATGAAAAATCCACTGGCAGATCTTCCGTTGATAGGAAAGGGATGGACAGTGACTCTAACTAAAAAGGGAAAAAAAAAAAACTCATGCATGTGTAATACCCCAAGATCCTATTATTATTTAATCATTAAACATGAATCTGCCTTATACCTGTGTTACCAATCCATTGTAGAGACTCTTAGCAGTACGCTTTGGGTAACAAATAAATGGTTTGTAACCAAAGTGATGCAAATGACGAGCAGCTACAAGACCATCACCACCGTTATTCCCTGGGCCACATATAGCAAGAACACGATTATGCTCAGCTGGCTTATACACCTGCACCAGAAAATATACGTAACTCAAAACTATACATTGCAAACAAGTAAAAAGTCTTCCTAGATGAAAATAAAAGGTAAATATATTGTGACCAAGCCAGAAGTACTCTTACATTTTCATTCAGTGAAATCAAAGATTAAAAGAAAAGGCAAGTATAGCCACAATAATAGGCGTGCCATTGACACCCAGATTTTTCTTATCCACCTCCCTGGATTCTTTACATGGTTGTACGCTGCGCATTATATGCTTGTAACATGGGTTTATATAGGAAATGCATGGGTGTTATTAGCATAAAGTGCACGCAATGAAGCATAGTTGGTATGGTTGAGTTTGATGGGAAGATTATGACTAGCAGAAATGAGTACAATTGTCGGCAGTGTCTGCGACGAGTCTAGAGTAACAGCAGTGGTGGTGGTTGATTCAGACGCCACGTGTGAGAGAGAGTGCATGTGGGCAGCAAAAAATAGGTAGAGGTTAATTAGATGGTAACCTACTCCATGTTAAATTTCCTACTCATCTAAACGCTTAAGCTTGCAGAGAGGAGCATGATTTAATACTTGATCAAGTCACTCTACAATTAGTGCACACCATAATTTAATTTAGCTAATTCTCCATAATCATAAGATAGACAAAGAAATGCACGCAACAATATAAACTGAAATGCTGACAGAATGCATAAGTTCCCTCAATTGAAAACCAACGGTACAGCGGAAATCATAACAACGGCAATAACTAACCTCCGCTATCGAGGTGGCCACACTCAGACCAGCCAATTCCTGCATTAAAAAATAAATAAAAAATAAAAAAAAACCGGATTTCAAACTACTGGAGCTCAACAATTGGAATCTAAAAACAAAGATAAGAAAACGAGAAAAGAAGACCATCAATTGATCAACGCTAAAGCCAAGGGGTCCCATGAGAATTTCATCAACTTCCGCAGCTTCCCGCTGATTCAAGTAGGATATAGAATCCGGGTCGTTCACAAATTTCACGGACGCCATGGACTTCACTCCAGTAATCGTACTCGAAGAACACTCGAGCCTGAAGAACGTTGAACTCCAATTGCATAAACTCTGATTCACAATCAAAACAAGGGGCAATCAACTCAAACGATTCCGCAAAGTAATCGGAAAAGCACAGGGATTGAGAAATTGGCTTACCGGGGGAGATTGGAGAAAACGGGAGTTGAGAAATTGATGAGGGCAGTTAAAATTGGGAAATTTGAGTGGAGAGCAGAGCGATAATTGAGTAAGGAGACATTTCATGTGGAGGTAAGAGAGACCTAATTGTTAAACTTGTGTTTGCAGGGTTAAATTCATATCAAAGCAAGATTCAAACCCATCGTACAACAATCAAACTCAGTTGGAAGACTTTTCGCCTTATTTTTGCGCATCAATGGCTGCAGCATATTAAATTAAATCTTTCAGATGATGTCCACTAAATCAATAATGGGCCGGGCCTCAATTTTGAGGCAATTGTACTAATATTAAGTAAAAGCCGAGGGGCGAAAAATATTAACTTTCGAATTCAATACTCTTATTACTAGCGAAATCCTCAAGCCCTAAACCCCATTACTAGAATCCCCAATTATATATGGCCTGTGTTCCGATGACGGCGAATCTTCTGGGCCAGCTCTCAGCTGAGCGCAACCTAGACGCCACCGTCTACGTTGGCAATCTCGATTTCACAGTACTGTTGATATAGTGTATCATTATGAATTTAGAATTTGTCTTCGTTTTGGCCTAGGGTTTAGTCTATAATTACTTTCTTGTGCTATTCTTGAATATGCATGCTAAAATTTCATGAGGCGATGTGAGTGTTTTCTCCCCGCAGATGTTGAGAATTTTTAGAAGAATTTATTGCTATCGTTTAGTTATGTCTTCGCACCTCAATCCAAACCTAAAAAACGAATAAACTATCGGTTCGAGACAATTATTTTTCTAACGATTAGGCGTGTAAAACTATTTAATTTTCAGGGCATGAATTTATCAAATACTGTCTCTTATTTTATCAATTTAAAACCTGAATTCAAACCCTGAATAGATAACTTTGTATAATTCAGGTCACTACGAATTGATAGTTTCCTTGAATCGATATAACTCCGGTAGCAATTACATCTATGGAGCTCAGCAATGAAGGTCTGGTGCTTTTGAGTGGTTGTTGATTCCCATGTCAGAGAATGTTATTAGCTTCCATGGATTTTATACAGTCTATTTAAGGTGGCTCATGAGTGTGAACACTGCTGTCCCAAAGCTTACCAGTTTATAAATTAATATCTTATCATATTTCTTTACATGGGGAGGTTATTTGGCTATTATTTGTAAGAATGCATTTGCAATTTATCTCATTTGATTTTACTGAGAGCTGCATATTTTGTAATCCAACATATTTATTCTGCAACACTAAGCCCTTAAACCACTAAAACAATGGGAAAGAGGAAGAGCTAAATGTAAATTGTCTGTGTTTGGGTGAATGTTACAATCTGTTATACTCCCTCCGTCCCGCCCAAAGGGTTGTTTTTGTTTTTTGGCACGTGGATTAAGGAGTATTATTATTTAATGTGTAGTGGGTAGTTGTATTAGTGGGAGTGTGAACCCTATATTTTAATTGTAAAATAGTATTAGAGGGGATGTGTGGGTCTCATGTGTGTAAAAAAGGAAAAGTGACCCTTTGGTGACACGACCAAAATGGCAAAAATGAACTCTTTGGTGGGACTGAGGGAGTATTTTTTTTCCTCTTGTAGCTATGAATACTGTAGAGTGACAACTCTTCCTTTTATGTGCTTGCAGGCAAGTGAAGAGTTATTATGGGAGCTGTTTGTGCAAGTTGGACCAGTTGGTAAGCTTCATGCATTGGTCAGTGTTCTTCTTTTTCATCCCTTATTCACCTTCATATATTACTCTGTCTAATTGAGTCGCGTAGCTAAAGAATTTTGGTTTTCGGTGACCCGTAGTCAGCTAAAAATCACCCAAAATGAGGTTTACTTAGGTGACCACCGGTCACCGGTGCCCCATGCACTGTGCACACCCCATGTGAGAGGGTTATAGGTGACCCGTGGTCAGCTAAGAATCACCCAAAATTTTGTTTTATTCCTCTTTTCCAGTCAATGTGTATATTCCCAAGGATAGAGTTACAAATGCTCACCAAGGTTATGGAATTGTGGAGTTCAGAAGTGAAGAAGATGCTGACAATGTAAGCATATTTTTGCTATCATAATGGTTAAATACCTATCACTTTACTCTTAAAATTTATCAGGCTACTTCTGAGGTTTTGATCATCATTACTTTTTGTAGGCAATTAAGATGCTGAATATGCTTTAACTCCATGGGAAACAAATCCAAGTAAACAAGGTATGTACATCTTCTTCATCTGTCCCATCAAGTTTTTACATTTCTTGATTTATTTAATCTGATGTCTTATTCTATCTTTGGATTTAGGCATCACAGGATGAAAATTTGAGAAGCTCGCTATGAACTTGGGGATGCATTAATCGATCATATGGAACTTTATTCGTCTTGAGATTTTATATTATTAAAAGTTCATGTCTTTATTCATCTGAGATTTTAAATTATTAAAGTTTATGTCTTTTATTTGTATGTGTTGTATTAGACAATTATCAATAAATATGTGTTGTTTATAAATGTCATTAAGTTCATGTTGATATTTATTTTGATTTAATTTATAAATTTTATATAAAATTTTAAGTTAGAAATTAAATTAAAATTAAATTAATTAATATAAATAAAAATATATTATTTGAATTAATAATTTAAATTAGAGGCATAAATGGTTAATTTAAGAATATTATAATTATTTAGGTTAAATAAAATAATATTTTAAAAAAATTCACAGAATATTCTCTTTTATATCAAACTAGTATGAATTCTGTGTATTACACTGGGTTTAAAGTTATAATTTTAAAAAATATAATTTAAGTTTAATATAACTATTTATTCAATAATTTTAAAAATATAATTCAAGTTTAAAATAGCTATCTATTCAATTATAATCTAATACTATAATTTAAATTGAAAATTAAAATTCAATTTATATTCTCTCAAAGGTGAATTTGCTTTAGTGGTAAAAGCTTAATTTCGTTGTTAAATTAATTTATTAAAAAAAATCTTATATTGATTTTTCTAATTTTGTTATGTTGTTGTAGAATTTAATTAATCAAAAAAAATTTAAAATAAAGTTAATTAATAAAAGATAAAAAATAAAGGAAAAATCACTAATAGATACACACTTTTAACATAAATTATTAAATTATTATGAGTTACAAGGAATTCAAATAATTACTCTCACATACAAAATATTAAAGTAAAATACCAAATATAACCTTATAATCCCATACACTTTTAAACCACCAACCCTACTCCTCACCCACCCACCGGCGTTGATCGACCATTGACCGACGTTGACCGGCGACCGGACAGCCGTTGACCGGCGTTGACCGCCGCCGCCTACTGCCGAAATTTAAATTGTGCAAAATCAAATTGTGCAAACACATTGTGCAAATACATAAGAGTATTTATGGTATCACAATCATAATTGTGTAGTTATGAGTAATACTACTTTGAGTCATGTAGTTTACAGCAATCATGCATTAAAGAAATCTTAACCAAATTAGTTAAATAAATTTGCAAAATCATGAAAAATGAAATTAATAATGTAAAAAAAATTAAAAAGTTACATAATAATAATAATAATAATAATAATAATAAAAGAATTAAAACCAAAAAAATATAATTAAATAAAAATATAATCAAAAGTATTACATAGTAACAATTAAAAAAATAGAACTAAAACAAAAAAATAAAAAAAAAATAATCAAGGAGAATATAAAAAAATATAAAAAAATAAGTAAAATATAATTAAAGAAATCATAAAAAAAATTAATTAAAAAATTGTAAGATTAACCATGAAAGACTAAGTTAATAACGTAAAAAAAACAGAAATAAAACCAAAATAATAAATAAATAATTTTAAAACTATAAAAGAAACAATAAATAAATAAAATAAATGGATACCTTTCTTTAAAATTTGAAGAAAGCTTTTGTTCGCCGTGATGAATAAATTATGTGTGTAGAACGAATGAATAAAGAATCTTATTTATAGTTGGAGAGGGGATAAATTTTCTAAATCTTATAGTAAATATATGTAATTATGTATATTGTTTTTTAATTAATAGTGATTTGATAATATCATATTAAATCTTAAAATATTATATGTATTTATCTACATTAAATTTTAATTAATAATTAAAATAATTAAAATTTTAATTTTAATAAAAAATTAAAATAATTGAGATTAATTCTAGTGACGACACCTCATCAAAATTAAACTCTCCTTTAGCATATTAAAGATTTTGATGTTCAATTATATTAACTCACCAAATTTAAGATGTGTATCAAATTACCGAATTCAAAATTTTGATGTTCAATTATATCAACTCACCAAATTTAAGATGTGTATCAAATTACCGAATTCAAATTTTGATGTTCAATGTGTATCAAATCACCAAATTTAAGATGTTTATCAAATTACCAAAATTCGGTGTTTTGATACACACCCACTCAAGAAGGAGATAAATGATTAGGATAGAATGTACAAATTTAATCATAATAATTAAAAATGGAATCCGACTTAATAAACGTGTGGGATGTGGATGGATACAATAGAAATTCAAAGTTGAAGAATACTCCATTCTTTCAAGTGTATCATTTTTCTATTTTAGCCGTCCACCTCTAAGGGTCTCATTTAATTTTTTATACATATGAGATCCATACACCTCACTAATACAACTAAAAAATGAGACTCACACATCCACTAATACAACTACCCAATACACATTAAATAATAATACTCCTTAATCCACGTGCAAAACGCAAATGACACCCTTAAAGGCGGAGGGAGTATTAATTTATATTTTAAAGGTAATTTTAAATAATTATATTGAAAAATGATAACAATTTATTGTGCTAAATTAATATGTGAAATCATCTTCTTTGATTGATCGAAATATTCAGACGTTGAATTTAAAATTTTGAATTAAAAATTTTCAGCGATAACGTTAAGAACTTAAGATATGAATGAGTTCTCTTTGAATAGAATAACTATTAAAAAAATTAATTAATTAATTAATTTTTTGGTAGCTCAATTTATAATTTTCAATTCAAAAAAACCACTTTAAAGAATGGAGTAGTTCAAAATAGGAGTTTTTTCAATTTAGGGCCTGAAAAATGTTATAACTATCGATCCAGGACTTGAAATAATTTTTTTTTATCAATTTGGGGCCTGATTTATTTAAAACTATCAATACAAGACTTAAGATTTTAACACCGTTATATCATTCTTTAACAGAAGTTAAAGTGTACACTCAATTGCCACATCATCGTCTATTTGACACCAAATAAATTTCAAAACATAAATTGTAAATTATGCTGACAACTGCGGAGAGAAGACCTAAAGACGTAGTAGAGATCACTCTTCATTCTTCATCTTTTCCATTTCCTTCTTTTTCTTTAATTTCTTGTTGAGGCTGAAAGCTTGAAGTGTACTAATCCTTGTTCTTTCTCTATTTTGTAGCTAAAATATATCAAACTTAATATCAACCCTATTATTCTCCTAAAACTGGAAGTTTGTATCTTAAATTTAACAAAATAAACTCTTAGTCATTTCATCGAACACCTCATGGGCATGAATTATAACGTACAAGTTCTTCATGATTTATAAACAATATTGATGACCATCTCTTCTAAATCAACTATCAATCTCCCAATCACATCAACAATCAATTTTGAGTTTGAATTTTTTGATAAATCTTTAGATTTTATTTGATTATTGTTCAAAATATATTTCACATCAAATGAAGAGTAAAAAGGAAAAAAAGGAAAATTTGAGATTGCTTTATGTTTCATAAGTTTCTCTAATTTGCAGGTGATGCTGATTTGATATAGCTTCTTAAGAAAGATTTCTTCTTGTTTTTATGGATTGCAGGCGAAGATGGGAGGAGGTGGTGATGGGAGGGCTCATTTTCTCTTGATACTATGATAATTTCTAGGATTGCAGTGGTTTGTTCCAAAAAAATTTAAAGTTTTTTCAACTTGAGGGGGAGATGATAGGTGAGTTGAGATTTTAATTTCTTCGTTGAAGACTCTTAACAGATCTTGAGAGTGATAAATTCAAAGATATTGATTCCTAAAATTAGAATAGAGTATGTTGTTCACATTTAGATAAAATAATCTTTATTTATTAATTTATGTATTTATTTATTTATTTTTAAAATTTATTTGGTGCCATGGATGTCGATGTGGCAATTAAGTGTATACTTTAACTTTTATTAAGAAATGATATAACGGTGTTAGAATCTTAAGTCCTGTATTGATAGTTTTAAATAAATCAAGCCCCGAATTTATAAAAAAAATATTTCAAGCCCTGAACCGATAGTTAGTACATTTTTTAGGTCCTAAATCGAAAAAACTCCTTCAAATACTATTTTATAGATAACGCACTCATTTAGAACATACTGTACCAAAAAATAAAATAATTACAAAATTTCGTGAAAGGATTTTACTGAAGTGACAGTATTGCGTGTCATTTTTACGCTATCACTCGTTATTTTTAATTTATACTAATAATTTATTCATGAATTATCCATTTTTTATAAAGAATTTTTATTCGATTCATTAAAAAATATGAGACAGTCACACAAATCTTTGCCTTTACTAATTGTTCATTTTCGTAAAATAAGTATCACCTTTAATTAATTACGCTATCACATTAAAAAAAAGTGGTATTCCATTTTGTCATAGACCAAATCGTATAACTATTTTAATTATCAATGTTAGTATTTTTATTGTTTAATTTTTATCTAATTTTAATCTTTTAAAGTTGAAATTTTTTAAAATTCCCAATTTTGATCCTTAATTAATTATTTTTTTCGAGGATGTTTTTAGAAATCCAACTTAAAACAAAATTCTCGAAAAAACCTACCTAGCTAATGCATAGTCCGACAAGGTGAATTATTCCATTTCATTTCATGAGAAATAAGAGCACTGTATCCTTCTTACAAGATTACACAATCATAACTTCTTCAGAAAATAGTTCATGTGGACATTGAAACAAACAAGATTACTCAATCTATGTCGGGAGATTCCTCACGGCTTTTTAGGAGGCTTATACCAACCCCATTGATCTTCGGAGACGTACTGAGTTATCTGCTTCACGTTCAAGTAGTTGTCGATTCCCCTGAGAATGACAACCCGGGCTTAAGCTATACCGTTCAGTAATTCGTTTATCACATTCATCTCTTCATCTACTTTTATAGTAAGATCAGCTGATGGAGTGGAATAAGAAATGAGACGAGAAAAGTTACTTACCCTTCTCCAAGCTCATGCCCAAAACCACTGCGTTTCTTGCCTCCCCACGGTGCTTGGGCAAAGCATGGCTGCTAACAGTTGATCCATACAATGACTGCTTGAAAAGCCTGGAAGGAAAGTGACCATGAAATTTGTACTTGAGGTACTGTTTTCGCTTGTTATCAGTTTTGTACAGTACTCTTCTCGACTCTTACAAGTTAAACGTGAAGTATTATTCTCACCTTGGTCAGTCGTTCGCATCTTTCAAGATCTTGTGATAGTACAGCAGCACCCAAACCATAACTGAGGAATTCTATCCCAAATGAGTTATGTAATCCAAATGATATGGCAACAAAAGATGTATTATGCTCAAGAGTTGACTCACTGAGTGTCATTTGCCAGTTCAATAGATTCCTCTTTGGTTGTGAATGTTTTAACGCAAAGCACTGGTCCGAATACTTCCTCTCTCCATATTTGCATGGAAGTTTTTACATCTGTAATTATTGTAGGCTCAACGAAGAAGCCTTTCTTCAAATGCTGCAAGTAGAGTTGCATGGTTAGGGGTATAACATTGTACGACAAAAGGCTGAGGGGACAGTTTTACCTGAGGCCGTTTACCCCCACACAAGATGGTTGCACCTTCATCCTTAGCCGTTGAGATGAACTTCATTACCTTCTCGTACCGTAACAAACCACTATAGCATTGTCAATGTGTTTAAGGTTAAAAAAACCAACACATATTTAGAGGTTTTCCAATATGATGCCCTTATTGCAATTTAAGGATTTAACTAAGAGAATGGGAGAAGCAGTTCTGTACTGACTTATCAAATTTTGCCAGAGATTACTCCTGTCTATTATGTTGTCCTATGGTATTACCTAATTATATTAGATAATTGAACTAAGAAGGAAAAAAACTTCTTTACCTGTCCACTGCTAACAATAGGGCCAAGCCTGCAACCTTCCTCTAGGGGGTCAGAAATTTTGATGTTTTCGCACCATTTTACTAGCTTCTCCAACAAAGTCTTCGCAATGCTTTCCTGAAATACTTGATATGGTTCAAGCATTATTTATATTTCAAAAAAAAAAAAAAAAAAATAACGAAGAAAAAAAAAAAAACAGCTATTTTACAGCAAGAACTACAATAAAAAAATTTTAAAGTATACTTCAACATATCTACTTATATTTTGTATTTGCCTTTTGTGTATAGGCATACACACTGTTTCCATCAGCGTTAAGATTGAAGATGAAGGGTTAATGAAGCAACAGCATCCTCACTAGTTAACACTCATTCTTAGGAATATAAAAAAAAAGTGATATTCTTCAAGATTTATGCACACAGCTCAACTATGTGAATGTTACAGACACAATCCAGCACCCTTGACATATATCTGAAAATATAATTGCAGCTAGACTTATATCACCCAATAATAAAAAAATAATGAGTTCTAAAATTTTCTAATCTACTTTTAATTATATACTGTATGAGAAATAAACCCTTAACTCTCTTTGAAAGTGCTTTCACAAACTATACCTTCTTTAGGTGGATTGTGGTTAAGGATATAATTTACATAGTTTTCTACTGTGATCCTCCATACTTACATGGACAATGAGTCGAGAAGTAGCGCTGCATATTTGACCGTTTGTCCAAAAGCAACCAAAGAGAATCCACTCAGCAACTGCAGTAGATAAGCATGAAGTGCACAGACTATGAGAATAATTCCTTAATTTCGATTTTTTCTCATAAATAAATAAGCTTGAAAATCTTGGATAACCCTCTCTCCTCTTCCTTCCTTAACCTCTAGCAGTTGTCATTGTCAAACGTGTGATATCATTTTAGTTCAGCATTCAAACTTCAAACTAATCGATGCACTATTATAAAAGATGTAAATAGAAAATGATAAAAGTAATGCATCGCTTTAAAGGCTCAGACCTTTATCGAGATCTACATCTTCAAACACCACAATTGGACTCTTTCCGCCAAGTTCAAGGGTAACTGGCTGCAGTACAGTAGGAAAAATTAGAAAGTTTTAAGAAGGAAAAGTTTAAAATCAAAAACAAACATAATCAGTAAGATAATAATTATTATGCTAAAGCATACCTTCAGAAGCTGGGTTGCAGCAGTCATAATATTTGTTCCAGTAGCACTACTCCACGTAAACGCTATCTATGATCCACCATAAAATGCTTTATGAAAATCCAAAATACCCAACTTAAACCAAAGTCAATAGAAGCCAGCAAAATTGACCTTTTCCACATGAGGATGAGAAGCTATAGGAGCACCAGCTTCTGGACCCATTCCTGTCAAAATATTGAGGACACCGGGAGGGAGACCCACCTCTCTACAGACTTCACCCAACTCCAAGCATGTTCTGCAATTTACACAGTAGAGGTTAGAGTGTAAACATAAAAAAATATCAATAATATGTGCGAAATAATAAAACTGAAAAAAAGACTTGCATAGATGCTAATTCAGATGGTTTAAGAATTGCTGTACATCCAGCTGCTAGAGCAGGGGCAACTTTCCAGGTTGCCATTAACAAGGGGTAATTCCTGTAAATGAGACACAAGTCATAAACGAGAATAATTAGAGATGCCTAAGCTGCTCAAGGAAAATTTTTGTTAAATTGGTGATTATCAACAATAAATGCAAAGAGAAAGGAATAAACGAGTAACAAAATACTCCATCAAAAAGCATTTAAGAAACCTTATCCTGGCATAAAAGTACTCCTCTTTAAATGTTTATGAAATTTTGCTTCCATTAATATCTTGTATCTTGTTATAGAAAAGCCTATATAATCTGCCTTCCAAATGACAGGATTAAACTCCTCTTTACTATCAGGAAAGTCAAAAATAAAAAGGTGTGATTTTCTTGCTTCTTTCTCTTAAGTCTTAAACAGTGCATGGTGTACTTAAGGGGTGATAATGACACCTTCAGCTTGCCTCAGAAAAATGGAACTCCTTTAACCAACAACTCTCTTGTAAAAGCAAAATAAGATGTAACAAACAGAAAACAGCAGTACGCACCCTGGAGTAATCAACCCAACCACCCCAAGTGGTTCTTTCAAAACATAACACTGAAATGCTTCCATTGGAAGAGAAACAGGAGTTTTTTTCTTTGAATCAAATGTTTCAGCAATATCCGCATATTATTCAAAGCATCCAGCAACATCATCCTGCATGAGACAGAACAATAACTTACAAGAATTTGTGGGATGCAGAAAGTCAGCGAAGGTAAAATATAGATATTGAAAACATACTATATCCCAAGCTGCTTCTTCCAATGGTTTCCAACAATCAATTGCTTCAAGCTTTGCAAATTCTGTTTTCTTCTCTTTTATCTACGTAGAATTGTCATATTAATATAAAAATCCAAACATCTAAACCAATGCAGGCAGAGAGAGTTCAGATCACAATCCAACTTGAATACAAGAAACACAAAATATATGTCACCAAGTAATGTTTAAAGCTATCCATATGCATCAGATAAATAATACAAGTATTTAACTCCTGGAGCAGCAAACAACAAAACTCTATAGTTGTATCATCACAAATCAACATTAAGGAATCTATGCAGTTGTAATGCACTTGTAAAATTCAGTTCATTATGATACATAAATACATTCCGAGCACCTCCCATTCAATTAAGTCAACTATCGTGATCAAAAGTTGGAAGCCATAACTTGCATATCAATCAGTATAGAATGAAAAAACTAGCTAGAATCACAGTTCATACAGATGGTCAAGAATTTAGCAAAATATAGATCATTGAGATACCTTAGCAGCTATTGCTCGCAAATAAGCAGCCCCATACGCACCGGTTGCACCGGCCCAATCTTTGCCCCCATTTGGAAAGAGTGCATTCCGAGCAGACTCCACAGCAATATTTACATCTTCAGCAGTAGCTGCCGGAATATCCCCTGGAGAGCACCAATTTCAAAATCAAAGATCCAACGTATCAGATTTCAACCGCATTTATATCATAACAAGATTAATGAAGCTAAGAAAGTTAATTAGAAACAACATTAAGATTAATGAAGAACTCATAAACAGTTTCTAAGACTTTGTTAAACTAACTCAATCCAAGAACTTCATCAATTTACTTAGTCATCTAGGATTTCTGTCTCACTTTTTCCAACAGAATATCACTCGCCGCCCTAAAACACACACATAAGTTGATTTAAACCAGATCAAGCAAGAAAATGAAGAGCAAAATTGAGAGTACAGAGCTGACCTATGGTTTCTTCAGTGGCAGGGTTGATGATCGGAATGCGATTTTTACTGATCGGAGCTCTCCATTCCCCGTCGATGAAAAGCTGGCGAGTCGGTATGGAGATTGCCATTATCGCTGGGTGACTCAGTGATGAATAACAGTCACTTCACTATGTGTACTGTGAAATTTCTTTCACCATTTTTACACGTGTGGGCAGACAGATAACTTAAGATGAAGCGTGTACTCTATTTTGATTTATTTTAAGCATGGAAGTGCAATTTTGACTTTGTGACACCGCCATATCATAGGATTATTATTTGATTTCCACTATTAAATAAGTAAAATTATTAAAAACTAAATACAATAACAACTCATTACTATATTATATAAATCTATTAACCCTATCAACATTTTAATGCATATAGTACTGTTAAACGAGTTGAGCGTGTCCAAATATCATATACTCGATCTCGACTCGAATAATTATCAAGCCGCGCGAAAATCAATTAGATTAGGAAATGAGTTTATAACGAGCTCGATTTGACTCATTAACAAGACGATCATAAAATGAACTCAAGTTCGAATAATCACAAACTAAATTGAGCTCGAGCCTTAATAAATCGAATCGAACCAAAGCTCGTTTATTTTAACAATTAATCCTAGATGTACGATGCTCCAGCTGCTCTTTGGAATCATCCTACATTTTGAAATGGATAGTATTTTTTAGTATATGATGATACACTCCATGGGACGAGTTTATATCTAAATTTGTTTCAATTTGCTAATTATTAATGATATAACTAAGTGCTATAATTTAGGAATTTCATAAGTTATATTGAATTTTATTTTCTCAATTTTCGTATATTTTAATATTAATATATAAATTATTATAGGATAAACTAATTAAATAATGAAAGGAGACATTTTTTTAATCGGTACATATAAAACTAGTCACTACATTATTAAATTTTTAATAATTATAAGTAAAGTACGTGGGATTCAATAAACTATTATAAAGGTTGTATTAAAA
The DNA here is from genome assembly GCA_023678885.1 of Pogostemon cablin. Classification (NCBI taxonomy): domain Eukaryota; kingdom Viridiplantae; phylum Streptophyta; class Magnoliopsida; order Lamiales; family Lamiaceae; genus Pogostemon; species Pogostemon cablin. The sequence continues at coordinate 4,271,193 of CM042960.1, read as the reverse complement.
TATGATTTTAGAGTATAATATTTTAAAATTATAATAACTAATACATCATTCATTATACTTTAATAAATTATATTTTATCTATTTAATAATCATATTTTAGATTGATGAATTATTATTATATTTCTAAAAGAAAAAATTAATATTTTACAAATTCAGCTCATCATATGGAATATAAAAATCAAAACATATTAATTTTTCTTTTAAATTTTCATTCAGATAATAATGAGTAATTTTTTTATAGAGTAATTATAAAGTGTGTAATATACTAAAACATAGATTATCACAATTTTCAACCTCACGTAAATCTTAATGAATGATATTCCAAAAGTAAAACTCCTTAATTGGTTACTTAATTGATAATTCAATCGTGTCAAAAACAACTGCGAGACACGCTCAAACTTGAAACATCTACTAATTCAAACCTAAAACAAATATTCCACCAAAATAGAGACGACTAATACCAAAAAAGTAATTCATAACATAAAATCAAGAAAATTAAGAACAATAGTAATCTAGAATCAACAGTCTCATATATAACTATATAAAAAAAAAAAAAAAAACATTATTGTCATTCAAGTAAAAATCAAGAATCGACCATATAATAATTATTAAGAAGAGAAAATAAAAGGATGATGATCAATGTTTATTTGTTGTTTTCTTGCACTTTTCTTTGATCCATTGAAAGCCCACAGACGTTCCTTGTTTAACCTTCTTGACGCCGGTGGTGGCCACCGCTTTGGTCTTCCCCAGCCCTTCTCCCACCTTCTTTCCGTACTTCGCCGCCGCGCCGCCGCCCTTCTTCTTCTCCGGCGGGGGTTCTGAATGGTTGGAGTCCCACTGATCAGCCCACGACCCACCGTTCATACTTATTTCTTGTGTTTAATCGAGAGAGAGAGAGAGAGAGAGAGATTGAGGAGGATGATGATGATAAAGGGGGTTGAGTAATAAATCAAATTTGCTAAGTGAATATATTGTGTAGATTTTCTACAAATTAGGGAGTAGGATTTGGTCCAACGTGAAGAAATATATAAGGTAAACTCTATGGAATCAATATTCATGCACTTGAAAAGACACTGTTACCCTTTTTCGTGTTTGCAATAACGAGATAATTGGAGAAAAATTAATTTATCAAATTAATCAACCTTTAATTACACGCTAATTATTAATTAGTTGCAGTCGCAGATTTAAAGAATAAAACATAAAAAAATCGAACAACATTTATATGGACATTACTCCTTCTAAGCCTGTTAAACGAGCCGAGCGATCTCGAATAGTGCATACTCGAGCTCGGCTCGAGTAATTATCAAGCCGAGCTCGAGCTCGACTCGAAAATTACTCATCTGAGCTCGAGCTCGGCTCGACTCATTTAAGGAAAATGAGTCGAGCTTTCGAGCCTAATCGAGCCGGATTTTTATTAATATATATAATATTAGTATTTAATAATTATTATATTAATATATATAATTATTACTCCCTCCATCCCAGAATTTTTGCAAAAAATTTTCGGGACGGAGGGAGCAATATATAATATTTATATTAATATTATTATTATCGAGCCTTATCGAGTCGAGCCGAGCTCAGCTATAACGTACCGAGTATTTAGACGAGCTCGAGCTTGAATAGTCATGAGCTCGAGCTTTTCGAGCCGAGCTCTCGAGCGGCTCGTTTCGTGTAACAACTCTACAGTCCTTCCATCATTAGAATATGAAGTGGATTTATTTACTATTTTACCTTTTCTCTTCTCTATATAAATGGTGAAAATATTAGGTTATGGACATTCTAGTTAATAAAATTCTCTCTACTTCATTCTTCTATTCCTTATACTTTTATTGTTTTTACCAAAGTTTTTTTGAACTACAATTGAAGGGTACCTTAGAAAAAAATCGTGTTTTTCTGAACTACAATTGAAGGGATACTAATTCGATAATCTTTATGATTTATTAGCATTCATAATTATTTTCAATAAAAATTAAAAATGTGTTCAAATTATATAAACTTATAATTGTTCATAGTCATGAATCTACGAAAATTAATTTTAATGGAATTGTTCAAATAAATGAATTGATTAATCAAAAATTTAGAAATAAATATATGATGGTAGAAATTATTCCTTAATGGAATTATTACTATCTAGTACAAAATGTATATACTAATATTACTAGGAAATAAAAAGTATATATTTTATTATTACTAGGTACAAAAATAAGTAATGAAAAGTCGCTACTACCCTTTATGAATGTTGCTGAATACAACTATATTGAATACACTATTTTACGTATATCGTAAGGATTTCTTAATTAATATAATATGATACAAAAAAATATATATAAATATTTTGAATAATTATCTAAATATTTCTGAATACATCATGCAAATTTCTTATCTTATATAATTTGGATATGAAAATATGTTTAAATATTTTGGATACTTATTCATGCAATTTCTTATCTTATATAAGAGTGAGGTTTGCGTGCGCCCGAGCGCAGACCGTGTGCCTTTAAAATTTAGTATTATGGATAAGGATACATTATTTTGTTCTAAAGGATATACACTTTAATTAATAAGGGTATACCATTTTGTTCTAGAGGGTATATACACTTTTCATTAATATTTTTTATTTTTTTTCAAAAAATAAAGGGTATACAATGTAATACAAAATTCTAAAGGCGCACATGGTGTGCACCATGCACCCGGTTGCACACAAGTTGTTGCCCTTATATAATTGAAAATATGTTTAAATATTCTGGATACTTATCTAATTATTTCTGAATATTGTAATCTAATATGGATACCACATGCGACCGGTTGTACATAAGTTTTGCCCTTGTATAATTGAAAATATGTTTAAATATTATGGATACTTATTTAATTATTTCTGAATATTGTAATCTAATATGGATACCATATGCGCCCGGTTGTACACAAGTTTTTGCCCTTATAATTAAAAATATGTTCAAATATTATGGATACTTATTTAATTATTTCTGAATATTGCGAATTTCTTATTGTAATCTAATTTGGATACCAAATATACCTCATCTAATCTATACCAAATATATCTAAATATTCTGAATACTTAATTATTTATGAATACTTCAGGTTTCTTATCGTAATATACCAAATATATCTAAATATTCGGAATATTTATCTAAATATTTCTGAATACATGCAAATTTCTTATCGTAATATAATCTGGATACCAAATATACATCATTTAATCTTATACCAAATATATCAAAATATTCTGAATATTTATCTAATAGTATTCCGAAATAAATTTCTTATCGTAATATAATCTGGATACCAAATATACATCATTTAATCTTATACCAAATATATCTAAATATTCTGAATATTTATCTAATTATTTATGAACTATTTCTTATCGTAATGTAATCTGATGTCAAATATATTTAAATATATATTTTGAATACTTATCTAAATATGCATGAATACATCATGCAAATTTTTTATGGTAATATAATCTGGATATCAAAATATATACAAATATTTTGATACTTGTATGAATATTTTTGAATACATCGTGAAGATATTTTTATGGATAATATAATCGGGAGTCGTGAGGATTTTTTTATCATAATATAATCTAAATACCAAAATATATGTTAATATTTCTAAAGACATCATCTTTAATTAATTAATTAATTTTGAATACAATACAATTAAACCTATTTTTTAATGTTTGACCCACCACCATTGATTAATCCCCAACATATCTTCTTTTATGGGGAGATTAATGATTAATTAATTTTGAATACAATTAAAACTTAAATAGATTAAAAGTAATATTTAAATAATATAATTTAGATATTGTACCTAGTAGTTATAAAGGTTAATAAATTGTATATATAAGTAATAAACCCTTATTTAATTTATATGAATGTTCGAAATCTTTTCTTTAAAATATTCATAATTCCATGTGATCTAATACTAGAATATTTATGTGATGATAGTTTTGGTTTTGTGTGCTAATTATGATAGGTTGATACCAAATCTAAATTCCTGTAAATTGCACATCTTTATAAGTAAATACATTTATTTATTTATCGTTTTACTTATCACAATTTTGAGAACACAAACACACGTGAGAATATAATTCACTTCATTGTAGTTTGTATGACCTCAATGCGTTATTCGATGAACTTTATTAATAATAATATTTTTTTTAATTAGCAAGGTATAATTTCATAAATAAATAAATTGAGAAAATTGAAGTGATTATCAAAATTATTTTTTATTTTATTATTACAAGATTCATCTCAAGATTTTATTTAATTTTAACTTGTATGGTAAAATATTTATCTCCAACCAATTTAGAAGCAAGCATTATAAATATTTATCTCTGTGATGTATTCTTAATTAATTGTGACTCATTGAAATTATCCAATATCACTAAAAGTAATTGTGGTTCATTGAAATTATCCAATCTATCCCATTTTGTTTTAAATTTTTTTTCAATTTTATTTTATTTATAAATAATTCAATTTTAATCTTGACCGTCCAATTAATATTTTTATTTCAATCATAAAATTTAATTATACTAATAATGATTTTATTATTTAAAATTTACTTTTTTATTTTATACTATAAATTTGGTAAATGTGTAAGATATTTTTGACATATTTGACTAATTTTAATCAATATATGCTTAATTTGAATTAATATATCATTCAATATTCATTTAATATATTATTATAATTTAATTTAATATACATAAGACATATGATTTTCCTTTGATTTGCTTATAATTCCAACCATAAAATTTAATTATACTAATAATGGTCATTCTTCTTTTTTATTTTCTGTTATTTTTTTTCTCTTCGATTTTTTTGTTTTATTTATAATTATATAAACTCTATTTATATACTTTAATTTATTTTATCTTTTATACTTTTATTCGATCTTATTTTTATGTTCAATCATTCTCATATTTAATGTTATATATGCAGATTCAATCATTCTCATTTGAAGTATCATTTTCTTTTTTAGTTTTTGTTATCTTATTTTCATTTCTCTACGATTTTTTTGTATTTTTTTTATAATTCTATAGACCTTATTTATATATATTAAATTATTTATCTTTTATATTTTTATTTGATCTTATTTTCAAGTTCAATCATTCTATTTGAGGTATCATTCTTCTTTTTTATTTTTCGTTGATATTAAGATTTATGTTTTTTCTTCATTTTTTTATATTCTTTATAAGCAAAAGCTCCTGCGCCCCGGGGACACAGAGGGATACTCCGTGTCCCCATGTAAACACAACCATACCCCCTATATTCTATTTAAACCTATGTATTGCTAAGAGTTTAAATTGTAAAGAGACACGAAATTTGCAAATGCGCACGGAATGTGCTCCGTGCGCCCGGGTGCACAGGAGCCTCACTCTTCTTTATATTCTATAAACCCTGTTTTATAAAAGTCTTCAATGTTTGGAGTGATGAATTTGGACAATCCATAATTAATTTTATAAATTCTATTTTTATACTTTAATTTATTTTATCTTTTATATTTTTATTTGATCTTATTTTCAGATTCAATAATTCTCCTTTGAAGTATATATATATATATATATATATATATATATATATATATATATATATATATTATGATTTATGATTTTTCTTCCTTTTTATTTTTTCTTTTATATTTTATAAAATCTATTTTTATAATTTTTTTAACCTTATTGTTCTTAGGATTAATTACTAATAGGTACACACTTTGTACCCCTAATTACTACTAGATACATTGATTTAAAATAATTATTTAATACAAAATATTAAAAGTAAAATACCAATTATAACCCTAAACCCATACACTTTTAAACCACAAACCCTAATCCCCTACCTATCGCCGGACCGCCGGCGGCCGGTCGCCGGAAAACTGCCGCTGACGGAAATTCCGTACGGTCGTCGAAAAATTCCGTACCACCGGCGGCCGGTCGCCGAAAAATTCCATACCGCGGGCGGCCGTTCGTCGAAAAATTCTGTACCATTGCCGGACCACCGCCGAACCACCACACTTTTTTGCTGCATACACTTTTTTTATCGCATACACTTTTGTTACTGCACGAACTTTGCTGCACACAATATTTATGTGCAGCACATTGTAGGGGTAATATTGGAATATCACTATATATTTTTGTAGTTAGTAGTAATAGTTTTGTACTCCTTCCGTCCCGCCCATATTGCATCGTTTACTGTAGCTTTTGTGAGAGTTTTATGCAGTCAAACGGTGCAGTTTGACCGGGACGGAGGGAGTATGTTTGTATCTCACAGTAATTAAGATTTTTTTTGTGTACCTAATAGTTATCTTTCCTTGTTCTTATTTTTAATTGATCTTATTTGTAGTTTCAATCATAAAAGAGTCACCAGGAGCTATGAATTTGGATAATCTAGAATTAGTTTCAAAAATTTCAGAACGGGAGATTCAAAGCAATTATATTTCCATTAGTATTGTCTCTATAAATCTTCTTTTAATTAAATCTTTAGGATTAATGTATGAAATTTATTTTTGAAATTTATGTGATTTATTTAAATTTTTCTTTCAATTTTATTTTCATTAGGATCGTCTCCATAAATATTATTTTAATATTCAAAATTTATTATATCAAATAATATTTTATATTTTATTTTATCCATATGTTATCAATTAAAAATAAAATATATTATAGTATACTATATCTTTCTTAAAAAATAGTAATTGAGTTTTACAAAGAGATTATATCTATTTTTTAAAAATAAATAGATATCAATTAAAATAAAAAATTAATATAATTAATATTAGAAAGTTAATATATAGTCTATTTATCTTGAATATCGAATCAAATTTAATGTTATAAAAAATAAGCGTATAAACAATGCGATTTAATTGATAAATATAAAATTATATTATGTTATAAAAAATACATTTATACAAATAAATAAATAAAGACAAACTCTCTTATGAGACCTTAATTTTGTGAGACGGCCTGTGAGACCGGTTAAAGTATGTCTATTTTATTAATAAAGTATGTTTAATTATTGTTAAAGTATATTTTTTAAAGTACAATAATGAATTATGAATTAAAGTATAATTTTATGGTGTTATAATATGATTCATTGTTGATATACTTTAATTATAAATAAACATATTTAACTATATAATAAGCCTACTTTAGTAATGAGTTGACCCTCACAAAAAAACCGTCTCACAAGAGAGTAACTCATATATATATATATATATATATATATATATATATATATATTATGATTAAAATAAAAAAATTAAATATAAAAGTATGTAATTATAATATACTTTAATTCTTTCTGAGCAACAGACGGTAATATCTAGTATCATCAAAAGAAAATTTGTCGAGCTTACCCTCAAATGACTATAATTATTTAACATGGTTTCTAAATGTTTGAAATCAGCATCTGGTTAAGATTGGTACGTTATAATCTTGGACATTGAACTGGAATAATTACATCCTCGTGTTTCATTAATTTAAACCTCTCTAATCGAAGGACATACATTATAATCTATACAAAATAGTTAGAAAAAATAATTATAATAAATGCCAAAGTATGAATAATTATAATTTCCACATCGGTCAGCCGGGCGAGCGCTGACAACCACCTCTGGCAGAAGATAACTGAACTTGTCGGCATTCTTGAGCAGGTACGACGGAAGCCCAACCGCTGAATCCGTTTTGGGGACTGATCCTAACCGTCTGATCAAATCTTGGAAAGTGTATTCTTCTGGCAACATATCAAACGGATCATCTCCTTTACAGATGATCTTCTGAATCCTCGAATGTTTCATGTAGTCTTTACTCCTCACCCGATCCGCATGGCTGTAGCCCGTCATTTTCGACACGAATTCGCTCACGTACCGGAAGCAGAAGCTGCAATGCCACCCTGAATCGGAGAGGAGCACGTCGGTGTTCCGTTGATGGTAGTAACGAGTCCACTGATTGTAGATGTGTGTGGACGGGTGCCAATTGCCCCCGTCCAGCACAGGGAACTCGAACGAGTACAGGTAGTTCCTCATCTCCAGATGGAGTGACGTGGGTACCCCGTCGCACCATTGGAGAAGTTTAACCGTGTGGGGCATTGGTATTTCGTCGGTATCAGACACGAGAAGTATGTCGCCGTTGGAAATACCCGCCCGACGAAGCAGCTGATTCATGGAGATACGCTGAGCGGATTCGAGTTTGAACGGGTCGGAATGTGACCCGTGGGATGCGATTTGTCCCGGGAACACGCCGTGGAAGATCTTGCTCTTGGCAAAGGCGAATCTTTCTCCATTTTGAGCAAAGTGTAAAGGCTTCTCAATTCCAGTGAAAGTTGTGTTGGATTCCAGGATCACGAATTTGTGAATGTAAGGATAAAGCTCGTTCCACCTGATCTCCAGCAAGTCTAACTCATTGCTGAATATGATCGCGTCAAAGACACGACGCGGTTGGGCCCGCAAGGTCCAACCATGGAGACGACAGAGCTCATCCATGGTAACATTCTCTGCATAATAATGTGGAAGGCGGTTGAAAGGGGGTGGTGGCTTGTCCCAGAGTGGACGCAGCAAGTAGGTGATCTTCTGAAAATTGGTAACAATGCCAATGAGGATACTGGTTCCAAGTATTAAAAGAAGTATAACAAAGAACTCCCTTGGAGGGCCGCGCCTAGATTTGGGATGCGAACCTCGTGGGGCCATCCGCATCCTGCACGACATCGATCATCAGGAAACGGAAATGGACTCACATATTTATGACAGCTCAATGTGACAATGTAAAAATGTTCACTACTATTATTGCAATTTTCCTCTATTCTTTAGATTGAATACAAATAATTTACCTCAAAATACTCAAAAATTGTTATCATCAATGAGAATTTGATGATATGAGAATTGAGATAGACCCTAAACTTCTAAAGGACAAATAAACTAAAACACTATCAAACTTATTCTATATTAATGAAGAAAAATAATACTCCCTCCGTCCCAAGAATACATTCGCGTATTCTTGGGCAAGGAGTTTATGTAAGAAAGAGAAGAGGTATTTTGGGTAATTGAGTAGAATAAAGTGTATGATATAGTTGACTTTGACTAAATTGTGTGTAAAAAGAAGGTGACATTTTTGTAATATTGTAGTATTGTAAGGTTATTGATATTGTGTATTGTTTCCATTTTTAGGGGGTGAATGTATTCTTGGGACGAACCAAAATAGAAAGTGCGAATGTATTCTTATGACGGAGGGAGTAGTAACATACTTCTACACTAGGGGTGGATGTTCAGTAGAAATGTAAAACGTTTTATTGAGTATATTATATTCCATACTCCTTTATACGAGAGGGAGAAGGGGGGTGGGGGGTGGTAGCCACTGGTCCCAGTGGTGTACGACCACAGTGATTAATAAAGTAGGCGAGGTGAAGCAATCTAAAAGATGGTCTCTTTTTCTTTGAAGTTGTGAAGTTAAATCATAAACGGAACTAGTAGTCCTACTATCATTAACCTTAAAAAACAAAATCATTGAACAGGGTATCATCACCAACCCCTAAATCTAGATTCATTTAAATCTGCATTAGGATCAAGCATGTGGATCTAAATATAGGTCCAATCTATTGCTGGTACTTTTAAACACTTCTTGACATCATAAACCAAGTGAATATTCAAGAAACAAACTACTGATCATTTTGGAGAAGCATTACAACTTTACAAGTTTGAGTTTGAAGGTTATCAACTCAAACACTGTTACTATTTCATCATTTGACTCAGGTACAAGAATTATTGTAATTAACCATTAAAACTAAATCAGATCTACTCAATTATAAGATATCATGTCATTCTTTTAAGTTTTTGATATAGAAGATATTCTATTCTCGACAACAAATCATCCAACTTTTTCGCGAGTTCATCTAAATTCTGATCAGCTGCATAATTTAAAAAGAGAGAGAGAGAGAGAAAGAGAAAAGAACACTCAAAAAGTAGAAAGAGAAAGTAAATGGACTACGCCGCTGTTACTGACCTCATTTCCACTGGGCTCCCCAATTCCCAGGGAAGCTGCGTCAATGTTCAGATTTTCTGATCAAACTCCCGTAAAAGGGCTTTATCGATTTTGGATTATCCCCAATTTATTACTATAATTAGGGCTAGAAATCATAGCCCCACATGGGCTCTAATTTATTTAATTCAATTACAACCTAATAAATTTTATTTTTTTAATAATTACTCCAAATTCAATCGTTGGATAATGAAAAAAGAGAAATCATTTCAGGCCCTGTCAACTCGGTTGGATTAAGGGTTGACTCGTGGAAGATTCAGAAAAGAAGACTTTTGATGAAACAGTAAACGTAGGGCAATTGACTAAGAATGATGACAGAGACTTATCGCGAATAATCTGAGAGAAACAGGAACCCTAACATTGAATTTACGTGGACTGTAAAGGGGGAATTTAACATGTATAAATTCAGTGTACCAAATAGTAATTACAGAATTGATTAGGTTTTGTCAACAGTAAATTAATCGGACAATAAATAGCCTACGCAACAATAAATTATAGAATCACCTGAGGTAGGGGCGGTGGAGGAATCACCGGTGGTTGTGCTGGGTGGTTTTCCTCCGCCAGGCGCCACCAAACACCGCCGACAGTCGTTTTGGTAGCTCCCACCAAATCCCCTTTTATTTATCCTTTAAATATTAATTTTAATTCTAAAATCCACGTGGACGTATCACATCACATGGGACGCTCCGCTTGTTTTGACTTGTTCTTCTCAACCAACATTGAACAATGGAATTCGAAAACTCGTGTTGTTGCAATAGGGTGAAATGTTTTAGATTATATTTTATTCTATTTTTAGAATAAATTCTACCCCTCTATCACTGTTATTCTATCCATTTTAAGCCATCCATTCTTAATTTATTCATTTCTCTTTTTAGATTTTGAGACCTACATCCTCAACTAATACAAATAAAATATAGACTTACACAATTCACTAATACAACTACCTACTACACATAAAATAATAATACTCCTTAATCCACTTACAAAAAGCAAATAAATACATTGAGGATGAATGGAGGGAGTATTTTAGACTTGGCTAATACTACATGCACTCACTTTCAGATCGTATACAATTATGAATAAAAATGTATATAATTTATTTGTTAGTTTTTTAATGAAAAATTGAGTGTAAAAAAATATACAACTATTCAAAAATATGTATACACTATTGAATAAAAAGTTAGGCTAATACTACAGTGCACCTGGGTGCACCCACTTTTATAAATGTATACAATTATGAACAAAACAATATACAATTATAAACAAAAATGTATACAATTTGTTTGTTAGTTTTTTTAATGAAAATTTGAGTGTAAAAAAGTATACAACTATTAAAAAATATGTATTATACACTATTGAATAAAAAGTTATACACATATGGATGCTAGTTTTTTAATGAAAAACTGATTGTGAAAAAAAAATACAATTATTAAGAAAAATGTATACAATATAGAATAAAAAACTATACATATGGGTGCACCGAATATCAACTCAAAAAGTTATACACATATGAATGCTAGTTTTTTTTAATGAAAAATTGGGTGTGAAAAAAATATACAATTATTAAGAAACATTTATACAAAATAGAATAACATGTATACAAAACTACTAATGAAAAGGGAGTGCGGTCTTTCCTTTGACACGCTGATTTTTATAAAAGATTCATAAAAGACTTCTCGAAATACTCCAAGCCCTTATCTCATTTATTTGAAAAGGATGTTCCTTTTATTTTTGATGAAAAATGTCTAACAGCTTTTCATGTTTTGAAAGTGGCTTTTATTATTGCACCTATCTTGATCACGCCAGATTGGACTCAACAGTTTGTACTTATGTATGATGCAAATGACTTAGCACTTGGAGTGGTGCTTGGGCAGTTGAGGGAAAAGAAGTTTTGTGTCATTTACTATGCGAGTAAGACTTTTGATGCTACACAAAAGCACTACATGGTGACTGAAAAGGAGTTTTTGGATGTGGTGTATGCGTTAAATAAGTTTCGACAGTATTTGGTTGGCATGAAGACTATAGTGTACACGGGGCACTCTGCGATCCGATACTTGATAGAGAAGAAGAAAACGAAGCCAATGATCATTAGATGAATTCTTCTTCTGCAGGAGTTCGATGTGGAGATCCGAGATAAGAAGGGTACAAAAAATATTTTGGCGGATCACCTATCGAGGTTGGAGACAAGGGAGCACTGTGATGATTCTTTTGATTATATAGAAGAGATGTTCCCTGATAAGAAGATCATGGTGGTGTTCGTTGAAGGAGCAGAAAGAACATGTGTGGTGGTTGCCCAATGGATGGATCCATGGTATGCGGATTATGTGAATTACATTGCCGTATGAGAAATTCTGAGAGATATCAACATATATCAACTTGCTAAATTTAAGAGGGATGCTGAGACTTTTATATGGTATGATCCGTTCGTCTACAAGATATGTACGGATTCTATCATCCGTAGGTGTGTGCCCGAGATGGAGATGGAGAGTGTTCTTGATTTTTGCCATGTACAACCTCACGAGGGGCACTCGGAGCTCAAAAAACTGCAGCAAAGGTACTTCAATCTGCTCTTTATTGTCCTACTTTGTTTAAAGATTGTGAGACCTATGTGGCAACATGCGATAGATGTCAAAGGATGGGAACATAAGTAGGAGAGATGAGATGCCACTTCAGCCAAGCATTGTTGTTGAGATCTTTGATGTATGGGGGATCGATTTTATGGGGCCTTTTCCCCTCATCTAATGGATTTCTCTACAGCAAAGGATTATGTTTCTAAATGGGTGGAAGCAATTCCCACTCGCGTGAATGATTCAAGGACTGTATTGTCTTTCTTAAAGAAACATATCTTTGCCCACTATGGAGTTCCTAGAGCACTTGTAAGCGATGGAGGTATTCACTTCGTCAACAAACTTCTTGAAAAGGTGCTTAAAGATTATGGAGTCAAGCATAGGGTTACTACACCCTATCACCCTCAAGTGAAATGGGCAGGCTGAAGTCTCCAACCGACAAGTAAAGCAAGTTTTGGAAAAGATAGTCGGAACCAATAGGAAGGATTGGACTATGAAGCTCGATGATATTTTGTGGGGGTTTCAGAATGCTTATAAGACGGTGTTGGATATGTCACCGTACCAAATTGTCTATGGGAAGCCGTGCCATTTACCCGTAGAGATTCAGCACAAAGCGTTTTGGGCATTGAGGAGTTTGAACTTGCCTTTAAAGGATCAAAAGGAGTTGAGGATGACTTATATCAATCAATTGGACGAGTTCAGAAATTGTTGTTATAAGAATTCGGAGATCTATAAGGAGAGAATGAAGAAATGACATGATTCAAAGATCTCTTATAAGGAGTTCAAGTAAGGTGATAAAGTATTACCTTTTAACTCTCGTTTGAAGCTCTTCGCAGAAAAATTAAAATCGAAGTGGACGGGGCCATTCATTATCCATAGAGTCGGTGGAGGGGGAGTTTTGAGCTTATGAACAAAGATGGGGACATTATCACGGCGAATGGGCATCATTTGAAGCATTACAAATTGCCGGTTGATGCTTGCATCGTCTTTGAAGATACCTTGCACTAGGTCGTGACTCTCCGACGATAAATAAGAGCGCCTGTTGGGGGCTTTTTCTTCCGTCCTATTACTTTATTTTCATTGGTGTGAGTATGAAATTTTTATATTCGACGTGCGTATTATTCAGAAATTACATCTCTTAGAAAACTTAGTTTTCACTACTGTTTCTACTAAGTTTGGGGGGGTGTAATGTACTTACCTCATCATAGAGGTGTGATGTACTTACCTCATCATAGCACAGAGAGTATAATCTTTTCTTTGTAATGTTTGCTAGGGGAGTTGATTTTTTAAGGTATATTAAAATTTTAACCAGTTTTGATGTATCGATTTTTTACAATTTGCCTAGTGTTTAGTGGTGTTTTTGTTTTTAAGTGTGGTTGCAGAGTTACAATTGATTTTATATGATTTAAAAGTGGTTCTCGAGCTTAAAAATTGTTATCTTGATACTTGATGTTGTCTTATAGTTTAATTATTGCAGAAAAATGCGAGAGGAATATGAATTTTCAAGAAGCCTGGTTGTTGTTCATCCAATACATTATTGTTCGATCGAGGAAAAAAAGTCGAGCAGAGGTCGAGCGAAATGCACAAAACTTATAGTAGCTCTGCTCGACTAAGTGGCAGTTGTTTGACCAGGAAGGCCAACTCGAGCTTTGGTTGACAAAAATGTGAAATCTATCTGGGTTGCTCGATTTAAAACCCTTGCTCGATTTCTAAACTCAAGTCAAGCAGACGTCAAACTGGGTCCGGAATCAGTTTTAAAAAGGTAAATTTCATTCCGTTCGACATACACCCGTCACCCTCTCTCGAGCACCAATTCCAAACCGTAAGTTCTTCTTCCCAAACTCTTTCCTACAGTTTAATCCTCCATTTCACACACTTCCACATCCAAATTCGAGGGTATTCAAGTCTGATTTTGGGCTTTTCACTTGAATTTTGGGGGTTTTAATCGTCGACAACACACTCACAAAATGTCCAACAAAGGTATGATTTCTCCTTACTTTCTACTCTTGAATTGTAGTGATAATGCTTAGTGAAGAATGGGTGAGTGGATTCATGCTAGTTTTGGTTGAAGTTGATCGTTGAATTGTTGAAGTTCTTATTTGAAATTGCACTTGAATTTTCATGGTTCGATTTACGTTGAATTGAGGAATTTTTATGAAATTGATGGTGTGTTTAGTATGGGCTTGAAGTTAATTTTGATTTATATATATGGGCTCATTGAATTGAAGTGTTGTTGTGGTGCAATTGAAGGTGGAAGATGAACATGCTAGTATTTTGGTTGAAGTTTATGTGATGTAGAAAGCATGTTTGTGTGGAGTTTCCATTATTCTTGATTGAAAGTGTTGATAAATGTTGCAATTATGATTGAATGAACATTTGAGGTTGAGTTGTTTGAAGCACATAAATTTGAAGTCTTGAGTAAGATTCATACTAGTCTAGGATGAGTATATCTACCTCTTTGGTATGTATTGAAGTATTGTTCTTGTAGGAAAATGGATTGCTTCTTCATCCAAGAGGAAGGGACCTAGGTCGCTTTCAGATGCAAATTGGCTGGCAAAGGCAGATGATGTGGGCCCGAGATTTAATGAATTGATTGGCTGTGAGAATGAAGTTGATGAGGAGCATGAAGATTTTAAGCCTGATGAGTTTTGGAGAGCTATTACGGGGAGACGAGAGCGATATAATTCGAATACATCCAAGGTTGTTTTATACACATATTGGTGCACCCGAGTGTACCGAATATCAACTCTTTAGACTTTGAGTTTAAAATTTCATTCACTTTATTTAAAATATTTTAAAATATTTAATTTTTTCGAAATTGTTGTATAAATTATAAATTTTCATCAAAATGATTATTTTTATTTAAAATATTTGATTCTTTTAATTTTATGGGATGAGACTGACACGACCCAATTTTTTCTCACCAATAATAAATAATAATAAATATTCCTTTTATTTCATTTCATCATCATTTTTTATACAAAATATTTTCAAGACTGATCACGAAGCAGCTTATTACACCGGCCCGGCCAACAGGTCGTCATCCATGTATACAACTCTCAGGATCTGAAGGAACCCCACCCAACCACCAGTCTCGTATGCAATTTACCTACAATGCATAAACTAGTGAAATAAAATCACAGTAAGTAGAAATCATGCATGTCAGTGAATGAAAATGTATTTAGTTTTCTCTCGTCTATTTCCTAGTCTTTCTAGTTGGTCTCTTTAATTTTGAAAATTGTTCACGTTGCGTGATCCCCACGACACACTTATGATATGTACCTCAAATGAGCTCAATGTAGACGATTTTTCCGAACCCCGAATATAGTACCGAGAATGATTTTTTCGAACTCTGGCAGAGTGTTGGGGACATTTTTTCGTACCCCGAATAAAGTATTGAGAATGATTTTTTCGAACCCATAATAAAGTGTCGGAATGATTTTTCTGAACTCTGACAGAGATGCATATATAGTGGTCGCACACACCATTACTATCTTATTAAATTTTGGGGAAACACCTTTCATGATTATGCACGGTATGCAACCAGGGCAATTAAATATGCATAATAAATCATTTATGACATCAATATCAACATTTAATCACAATAAAACAACAACTTAACTTCAATTCACACAAATTCACTTCTGAAACAACAACTTCACCCAATCACATATATCCATTTATAGAATAATCACTTCACCTTGGATCACACGGATCCCTTTTTGGAATATCAACTTCATCTCTGATCACACAGATCCTTATAACCAATATCTTCTCAAATCATACGATATATTTTCAACAGTTTTCAATCACACATCTATCTATATAGGATAATGATATTATTTCAAATCACATAAATCCACAATTTGTATCACCAATTATCCTCAAATAATTCATAACGTAATTAAACTAATTACAAATAATTCATGGCATAAGTATCACATATTAATCACAAATAATTCACACACAACATGTTTATACATTGTAGTTGGACTTCTACTTACCTGGACTCCGACAATAGTAACACTATAGACCCGTGAAGAACCGCAACTAATTCCTTCTTTCCCGCAACTAATTCCTTCCTTCCCGTTCTGCCCCCTCCTTCTCTCTTCCTTCCTCTTTCTCTTTTTCTCTCTTTTTTTTATTAACTCTCTTCTTTTTTTTTTCGTTAAACTTCTATTCTCCTAATAACTCCAAATGGGTTAGGAAATATATATAGGCATGTAACCGACTTAATCCTATTTCAAAATATATATATATATATATATATATATATATATATATATATATATATATATATATATATATATATATATATATATATATATATATATATATATATATATATATTACTTATTATTATTTTAAATTAAATTACATGGTCGAAGATGTTTGTACGTGTAAAATGAGAAAATAATACACGTAATTGTTATGTCATTCCAATATTGTAAATATGAATTTGGCCACGTATGACTTCCTATTGAATTATTATTATTATTATTATTATTATTATTATTATTATTATTATTATTATTATTATTATCCATTGTGAATATATGTGCAATACTTAATAATTAAGATATGATACATTTACGTGTACACTTTCTCATCACTATTTTTATTACGAGAACACGTGTGATACTTAATAATTAAGAAATAATATATTTATACAAATAAGACAATTTAATTATATATATTCAAATTAATGCACGTAAATATTTATGCACACATATATTCACATATTGTCACCAATATTATCATAAATGTCTCAAATAAAAAAGCAAAGATAATTAAAATGTAGAAACAATTACCACATAATTACCAAATAATTATAAAAATGCGTAAAATAAAAATTATAAAATATGAAAATTCTCGGGTATTACAGAGACCGAATTAATTTTTTTTGTTATGAGACGAAATTGTTAAATGTGTCGGGTCGTGAATGATGAAAATATATTTAGAATAATTAATATAATAATATTTTGATTTGTTTCATTTTAAAAATAATTAACATATTAATATTTTGATTTTTTCCTTTTATTTAAATTTATAATTATTGTTATAGATTATTTATAATAGCTAATATTATTATTGTTTTGAGTTGAATTCATTAATAAAAATTGAATAACAAATTCTCTTGTGAGACATTATATATGTGAGACGGTTTGTGAGACGTGTTAAAGTATGTCTATTGTATAAATAAAGTATGTCTAATAGTTGTTAAAGTATATTTTCTAAAGTATGATAAATGATGAATTAAAATATAATTTTATGGTGTTAAAATATGATTTATTATTGACATATTTAACTACAAATAAACATATTTTATCTATATAATAAGCATACTTTTGTAATGGATGAACTCGTCTTACAACCGCCTCACAAAAAATTTGTCTCACAACAGAGTTTCTCAAATTGAATTAACACCACTTATCATGTTTTATTTGCATTTTTTATGGTCTTCATCTCGAAACAATGGATTAATACTTATTCTGGTGAGAATCAACGTTTGAGTAGACATCTATCATATTTTATCTTTATTTTGTACCTTCCACTGCATCAAAAAAGTTTTAAATATTTTTTAAAATAAAATATACAATGACATTTTTTATTCAATTTCCTTAAAAAAAAACCAACAAACACATTTTAATCATGTATAAAAATTATAATCAAATTCAATTTGCTATAGTTACTTGCATATGATAAACACAATTTAAGGATGCATTAAGATTTTATAAAAAAAAATCCCTCCATTTCAATACATTTTAATAGTATTTCATTTGAAATATATTTTTCACTTTTTTTTTCTGAATCTTGAAATATGAAAAGTATATTGAGATGGAGGCGGTAACACTAGGTTAATAGGTTAAGAAAGACCAAAATAAGTAGAAAACTTATTGAAAAAGTTATAGGACTAATAATTTACAAAGAAAATGAAATTACTTAACTGTTGAATGTACAAGTCCAAACTTGAAGGTAGTACTGAAACAAAGTATAATATTGGGCCTAACCCAATGTGAGAACAAATCATAAGCCCATAATAAAATATTTAAAATTATTTTTCTGAAAACAAAAAAAAGTCAGAATTTGTTTTCCATAACTCATTTTCCCCTTTAGTTGATTGAATTTATTGTTTGCTGGTTTAGGGGAAAATGAATACTATGTGAGAGTTCTAGTTGTTTAACTCTTGTAGATTGCTTATTCTTCTAAGTTTGTTCGTAGGATGCCTAACGTTTTCGATTCATATTTAGATTTTAGATGTAATAGGTCTGAAATTGAAGTGAGTTGTAAGGAGAGATTTGTGATTTTGAAATTAAAGTATATTATGGAATTGTTGAATTGTGTGTTACTATTTATTTATTAAAGAGTTTGAAATTATTTATAAAAAAAATAATAAATGTGAATTTATTTATAAATCAAGAAAAAATATAAAAATATTTTTTTTTACAACGGGAAAATAATTGTTGCCGGCCAAATGGTGGGCAAAAAGTTTGAATTTTTATGGATTAGGGGGTATGACAAGATGGGTTTTGGAGCTTTTGGTCCTTTAGAAGAAGGTATTGTGGAAGTGATATTGCTACTCGTAGGATAAGATGACCTTTAGTGCTAGGGTTACTTTTCAGGCTTCTTTATACCTTATAATATAATACTCCTATATAATATAGCTCTACTCCCTTCATTTTTTTCCACCTGCATCTTAAATAATTCTTTGAATATAATTGGTTGACTTTTTTCAATATTATATACTCCATTCTCTCTCCGTCCATAACAATAATTTAATTTTCTTTGTATTGAAAATCTATTTTGAGTTTTCAAAATTCATATACTCTAATCCCATAAACTTCGGCACGTAAATTAAGAAAATTGATAACTTTAAGGGTATTATAATATTTTTTATAATAAATAAAAAGGACTGATCCTTTGATTTGAGGGGCTCGGTGCGAATTTTTTTTAGGTCCTTTATTTTTTATACAAATTATAAAGTAATAATAAATCTTTTTATAAATACAATATACTATTAAACATATTAGACCTATATAATAATAATAAACGTGACATCATAATAATACTTTATGTAACCCATCAAATTAATAAAAAAAAATTCAATATTTATTACAAAATTTATATATGAAACTAACTATGAAAATTTGAAGAAAGATTAAGAGAGAGACTAAAAAGGAATTTGATTTTATAATTCTTATTCCTTAATGTAAAAGGAAAGAATTTAAAAAATAAAATTGAAAAACCGAAAAGAACTAATTATATAATTTTATAAAATATCTGTTAATATAGATTTGATTTGTTAGATAAGGAAAAAATCTGTATAATATATATGTGATAGATTGTAGGCGATAAGCATATTTTATATTAATTAAGAAAGTAAATAGATGTACAGGGCATAGCTAAAGTGGTAGAGAGAAGGTGGAAAGGTCTTCCTTATTTGCTGCAGGGTGGGGCCTTTGACATAGATTTGACTCCTTATATCATTATGTTAACTTAAATTTATTTAATATAAAAATATATATTAAAAAATCTGAAGGCCATAACCGGAGTGGGGCCCTGTGCGGCGGCACCTCAGACACCGCCCCAGGGCCGCCACTGTAGATAAACACTTGAGGCAAGTCCTGCAATTACACCATTTAAGAAAGTAAATAGATTGCACGTTTAGTATTTTATATTAATTAAAAAAATAAAATAAAATAAAAGGTGATAATGTTGTGAACTTAAGATTCGAACCTGCGTTGTTTGCAATAATAAAATGGGCAGAACCAACTTAGCTAATTAATGGTTATATCAATATGTTAACTTAAATTTATTTAATATAAAAATATATATTAAAAAATCTATGGAGTGGGGCCCTGTGCGGCGGCACCTCAGGTACCGCCCCAGGGTCCCCACTGTAAATAAATGATAAAGTATGTTAGGTGTGTTAGGTAAAAGTGTTTTTTTTGTAATAAAGTGTATGAAAATGATGATTGTGTTTGACTTTTTCTTTTTTGAATAATATGCAAACTTTTGGGAAACAACCCAAAATAGAAAATGCGTAATTTAAAATGGGACGGATGGAGTATATTTTAGATTAAATTTTTTAAAAATCATATACACACCCTTATAAACAATATTAATACCCAATCCAACCAAATTCCATGCAATATTAAATCTCTCCCCTTAGTGTTTTTTTTTTTTTTTACAGAAAAATAAATCTCTCCCCTTGCTTGTTGCTCGGCAAAATTTTGCGTGTATCCGTGTATACCGATCTTTTTCTTTTTCTTTTTTTTTTTCCTAAATTCAGTTTTTCACTATTTAGAATATTGAATGTTAGTAATATTATTTGGTGTAAAAACTTATAACTTTGATTTTTTGAAAGAAAAAAAAATAAACATTTATATATACTCTTATTTCAGTAAACTTTTACAATTAAAAAATTACACTCTTATTAATTAAAGTATGTATTCTTTGTAACAAAATATTCTACACTTGTACACTGAAATACACAAGAGATCAATTTCTATTGTTTATTTTTTTTTCTCCTAACTCATATCTCCTCCCTCTCGTAAATTAATAGTTGTCACCCTTCAAAATAATAAGTTCACTCTTGAAAAGAATAATAATTTGTTACACAGAAGAGCGGAGTAATATTTTGTCATGGAGAAAAGTAATCATCATTATTCATTTATACTAACAGTGAAATGGGAGACATGGATACTTGCACTAGTTCCATACAACTTTATTAAAATATTTTGATTGACCTATAAATATGTGCAGCGGAGTTATAAAATATCTATAACCTAGTTAATTATTTTTAGAAATTTTATCAATTCAGGGTCTGAAAAATGGGTAAACTATCAATTTGTGACTTAAATTATGTTTTCTATCGATTAGGGGTCTGAATTATGTGAAACTATCAATTCAAGAGCTGAACTTAGGCCCTAAATTGATAAAATAGAAGATAATGCTTGACAAGTTCAGGTCTTGGATTGATAGTTTTACATATTTCAGACATTGGATTGATAAAAAAAACAATTCAGACCCCTAATTGATAGTTTACTCATAATTCGGGTTTTGAATTGATAAAACTCCTTATTTTTAACCTGAGTCAAGGTTATTTTGGTAAAGTTAGTTATTTTAAAACGTTCTCTTAAAAATAGGGTAGATTTTTTTTTTCTTAAAAAAAAGGAGGGTATTGTCATCTTTTCCTCTTTATGTTATTAACTTATTATATCATTTTAAGTTGATAAATAGTAAAATGTTGTTCCATCTACTCACATGATTTAGAAGAGGGCAATGAGTCAGAAAGCAGCAAATTAAATTTGATGTAATTAAAGTTGGTGTATAGCTAGGTGAGGGCCAAAGGGTTATGGCACATATTGGACATTCAACTGTCTCAATTTAGTCAATTTAGTCAATAGAGTATTTATCAAAATCATAATTCTTTTCATCTCAATGTGACAGATGGCCGGTATTCACCGTTTATTCAATTTACATTGTGATATAATAATTTCTGTATTGCTCTAAATTAAACTAGTGACACGTATAAGATAAAATGAAATTATTAATGCTAAAAATAATGCATAGAATTATTAGCATGGAATTAATTACGTGCCCGGTTACATGCTAATATCATCATTGCGTTTATTTATTTTTAAACTTCATGATTAATGTATAAGATTGGGGAAAATGTTTTTTTTAAGACATCAAGTAGTAAGATTACAGCACTCCTAAATATTATTTTGCGATATGGTATTATTTTGTTATTTTTATCTTCCACTCTAAATGTATTTTATTTTTATTATTTTTAACAAAAAAAAAAGTTCTATAGATAATTTACCACTCACCACTAATATAACTATTCATTTTATATAAAATAATAATAATAATAATTCTTACTCCACCCACAAAATATAATTTTGTGGTGACATTTTTAGAGCATTATATATACTTAAAATTTAGGATATTTGTAATATAATTTTGTGGAGACATTTTTAGAGCATTATATATATTTAAAATTTAGGATATTTGTAGCTCGAAAATATAGTGACTATAAACGCAACCTCTTATTAATTATTGTAAAAAAAAAAATTCCTTGGATTGGAATTATCTTTTTCTTACAAATTTTGGTAGAAATGATATGAAACAGTACCACAAGTGTTTGACAATGTAATTAATTGTCATAGAAGGTTTTCGAGTCTGGTCCATAAGAACCAATCAACTGATTAAAATATATCATTTGAAGAAGTGATTAAATAGTTGTGATTATTAATTAGGTGGTCGTTAGTGATATTGGGTGTCACCTATTAAATAGATTGGTCGCTCGAGTCTAATGTAAATGCTAAAAACTTGTACGACAGCTTAGATTGATAAAAAGTGATATTTTATTTTTTTTATTTTAAAAGTAATACTTAATTAATAAAAAATAATAATAATATAATGTATTTATTTTATAAATAATTTATAATATAAATAAATGTGATAACTTATAAAAAAATGTGTTAATGTTTTTAAATATTTTTAATAAAAAGTTTTAATTAAATAAAAAACATAAAATGATCTAATAGGAAACTTGGGTGGAGCCCTAATATTATTATAAATATTTTCATGGAGAAATCGTCATTTTTATAAGATTGGTACATGAATTTTCTTTAATTGATCTAGCTAGGTATTTTATAAGTAAACTTTTTATGCATTTGAATGGATTGATTTAACAATTAGAAAAAATAAAATAAAATAATTAATACTATATATAACTAAATTTCACTGTTCTGTGTTTTAAATTCTTGAAATTGGTCAGTCTATTGGACCTTAATTTGAAAAGTAACACTTTTGTGCCATTGATAAAATTCTATGGTTGAATGATTATTAGTACTACTTTTAATTCATATCAATTGATTGATATAACACCTCCAACACCCAGCTAGTTAATTAGTTTAATTTAAAGAGTTAAAAGGAAAATGATAGAAATTTGCCAATAATAGGATGTTAGGGAAGAAATCAATAAGTTTTTCATGAATGTATTTTTAGCAAAACAAGCATATGGAATTGTCTTTGAAGCTATTAAATATTCAGAGCCAAATTATTTTAATTACTTTATCTGTCCCAAAATTATTGATTTTTTTTGACACGGAGATTGAAAAATATAATATTTTAATATGTAATGAGTAGTTGTATTAGTAGTGTATGTAGGGATGTGTGGGGCCACATGAATATATTAATTGCTTTTTATGGGTCCCATATATTTAAAGAAAAATGTGTCAATTTTTATGAGACAACTTAAAAAGAGAAGTATGTCAATTCTTTCGGAATGATTTCTTAGCAATACAATTAATGTGCCTGCCTCATTGTCTAGAGCGAATTTCACAATGATTATTTAATGGAAAAATGTATAATCATTTTCTTAAATTTTATGAAATCATATTACATAAGTAAATTCTTCTACATGATAAATTATTACTCCCTTTGATTCTGAAAATACTTTATTTTTTTCTTATTTGTTCGTCCCACATAATCGTTCATCACAAAGAAAGAAGAGTTAGTTTCTTGTAAATCGGGTTTACATCAAAAACCGTTGTAAATCTTATGGTCCCCTTAATTTAAACATCCTAACAATATATAAGGTATATATGATTAAAAATGGACCACAAGTGTTTGTGAAAAAAGGAAATATCATTCTAATCTAACACCTCAAAAGTACACATTAATTTCAAAAAATGTTATCATGTCTTTACATGCATGACATACTTTATACTTTAATATTTATTACTTAAAAATATCAAATTATCTCAAAAAAATCAAAAAAATAATATTTTTTTTAATAGTCGTGGTACAATAGAGGTGAACGAGGGATGGAGGAAATATTATTCAAAACTCGAAATATAACAAAAGGTTATAGTAATAATTTTTCAAGTAGAAGAAATACTCTTTTGCCCTGATTCCATAGAAATTTATTTTTGCAGAACATTTCCCCAATTAAAGGATGACAATGTTTAGTAACTAAAATGTAAAGACATTATAAAGTAAAAATGCTGGCTGTCGCCCCAATTTTGTAACATCATAACGATGGGTCTAATCTAATACCATCACTTAGGTAGACACGTGTTCGTGTGAATTTCTCCGACATGTAATGCATTAATGATCTATTTAATGTCCTTATTAATACTTTTCATTTCATTAGTTTGTTAAGTTTTTTTTTTTTTGCTAAAAATAATAAATTCCCACAATTTTTAATACATCCACAGTGTGTACTATATTTTTTTGGCAATTTATAGTGTGCACAAAAACATATACAATTAAGAGTAAAAATATATACAATTTAATTGTTAATTTTTTTAATGAAAAATTGTATATAATATTCAATAAAATATTATACACACATGAATATTAATTTTTTTAATGAAAAATTAATGTGAAAAAATATACAATTATTACAAAACAAATATACAAAATAGAATAAAAATGTATACACATATGGGTGCACCCTTGCACCCGGTGCACCCAATATACACTCATTTTTTTTATGCTTAACGCAACAATTATATATACTTATCTCATTAATCATTATATAACCTACTCATAAATCTTGCTTTATAACTATATATACTTATCTCATTATATAGCCTACCATTTATTTATCTTGTTTTATATACACCTAAAACAATAGTTTCTATACATGAAATGTCCAAAATAAACTTATAAGAAATTATTATCATCAGTTCATCGCATCACTTAACATTTTATCAAAATTACTTAAATGGTATCTAAAGGTCCAAATCAAAATATCCTTAAAAGTGTGCATACCGACATGGTAACCAATTAGGTCATTGATTTGAAAATCGACATGAATATATAAATAAAGGGACATTAAAATTCAAAAAAATACATATTACATAAAATTAATAGAATAATTATTGGTTTGTCAGTAAAAACTTTAATCTATAAAACTTGATTATTTTTTAAATTATCCCTAAAAAATAATTTTTTTAACATCTCCTTGCACAATTTACACACGCAATTTAATGGAATGGTGCTTTTCCATCTATTTATTCTATCACACGTTGTTTTTAATATAAAATAAAGGTTAAACATACATTCAAAATTTCAGAACACATACTCTCGTTATTCATTGAATTTTAAATACACATTGTTCTTAAAATCTAGATTTTAAAAATTCCATTAAGTCAGAAAAATAATATATCTCTAAAAAAGCGAAATGAGTGTAAATAAAAACCGATTGGAATTGGGTGGAGGAAAAGGCATTTCAAAAGTGGAAAAAAATAAGTAATAAATAAATAAAACTCAAGTCCAAAATTTCCGATAATTTGAGCAAAATATATAGTATAAGATTAAAATAGTTTGACATGATAAAGGGCAAAATATAATAATGAGCTCCAAAAATGGTGTACAACTGTATGAGTTAATGTTTATATTTTTTTCTACAAATAACCTTGACGTTGGACCAACTAATCATGACCAATAAAAACAAGACATATATGCCCACAATATTATTTCACTATAACAATTATTAAAGTTAGTCTATAAAAAGGATAACCTATTTTCAACGTTTTTTTCCATAATTTCTCATATCTATCATCTCCATATTCTCCCCAAGTAATAATAATATACTCTCAATTAATATTGATTACGTTAAGATGTTTTTAGTTCATAATATTTTTTGAATTCATATCACTCTCATGCTCAACTCAAGTGGATAAAACATTAAAACTTAACGCCATAGAATACAAATTATAAAACAAGAAATTCTATATAATCTATTGTATATGTATTTTTAAGATTCACATCTTATTTTATTTTTAGGATTTAATGGAGTATATATATACTTTTTAAAAGAAAACGAACTTCTAATTTAATACGAAAAGTCTCGTTCTATTTTTGTCTCTAACCTTTTATTTTTTCCTCCAGAAGTCCTACTATTAATTTTCTTGATGGAACTATTAAATCTAAAAAAATAAACCAGAGAGCAAGAACGTTAAATAGTTTCCATTCTAAATTAATGATTTGGGATTTAAAAAAAAATGGCTGAGGAATCAAAAATAAAATAAAACTATTGAGCCAAATTAAAGTGCAATTATCAGCATTTTTTTTAGACATAAATATAGTATAACTTTCTTTCTTATAGTTAATAATACTATCTTATCCTTGAATTTAATTTTTATCATTAAAGATTAGTGTGAATTTGTAAGTCACTAAATTCTTGTTAAATTTATTATATTTTTCGAGTTGGTTTCTTGTGTATTCGAGTGCACGAGTTGTTTAAAAGTATTATATTTTTTAAAATATATGGAATATATTTTAATTAATAAAATTATTTTTTTTATTAAAATGATCAATTGAAATAGGAAGAGTATTAATGTTTGATTTTGATTTTATTTTTTCCTTTAGAAAATGAGGGGTTATAAATTTTTATACTTAAAAAAAAATATAACATTCATTATTCAAATGTATGACATATGGAGTGGATCAAACCTAAGCTCATGATTTAAATTTATAGACTTTGAAAATTTCAATTCATAATTTAAGAGAGTGTACATAAAATCAATTGTATAATACATAAACTCGAGTAATAAATATATGGAGTTTTTTCACTAAATGATCTAAAAGATAAGTTTTCTATCAATTTAAGACCTAAAAGATTTTTTTTATCGATTCAAGACTTCAATCATCTAAAACTATCAATCCAAGATTTATATCCTTAAAGCTTGTTTGGTATGCGGTAATTACCAACAGAAAATAAAACATTGAGCATTGGTTCTCATCTTTTTTTTTTTCCCTAATTTTTATTTTCAATTATGGGTTTGAAGAAATTAATTAGTTGAAGGATACATGAGTTTCTTTACATTAACTCTAATTCTAAGAAATATGAATGCTGCGTTTGCAGTCCAGAAGTAACGGACAGAAAGAGAAGGAATTGGTAGGTATCGAGCCCGACCTGCGTTTGTTTACTATTCCAGAAGTAATGGACAGAAAGTTCATCCTGCTTCTCCATTAATATCCATTAAAATCTGAATGTTTAGATTAGGAGGTGAGAATTAAAATCTAAAGCCATCGTATTGGTTGGCAGAGATCCAAAAAGCGTCGAACACATCGTGAACGTCGGCGTCTGCCAGGTGTTTGCGAAAATTCTCAAAGGACGCATGAAGATTCAAATCGTTGTAGCTTGGGCTGTGTCGGAATTAGCAGCACATCATTGGAAATGACAAGATCCATTCGCCCAACACAACGTAATCCGATTGGACACAATTCCAGAACACAGCAAGTAAGCCATAGCCAGCAAGAACAACACCTCCAAGAACAACACCAATGGCGAAAACATGGAAAACCAGAGTCAGATGCAAAGTTTAGTCACAAATGCAATGCAATCCCAATCCCAATCACAATTGCCACATCAGTTAACAGACCAACAGCAACAACAAAAACACAACCCACATCATGGCTTACAAGGAAGCAACATTAAATGAAGAGAGTTCGAAGATTTCGAAACGAAAGCAGGGATGAAATCCATGGCAGCTAGAGCTCTACGCTACCTCTGTGCAGGAAACCTCTCCATCTGCGCAAGCATCACAGAATCCAAAGCCCTCCTCTGCTTAGCCGTCCTCCTCGAAGAAGGCCACCACAATTTAATGATCATGTGAGGAGCACATGTAAATTTCCGGCCAAAACACCAATTTCCGGCGATTTTGTGACCAAAATCGGCCCAATTCAAGAGTTATGGGACGAAGTTGAAATTTTTATTTTTTTGGGACAGAATCAAAAATTTTATAGGACTAAAATTGATTTTAACTCAAAGTTAAATATACTTCTTCTTTTTAAAATTATGCTTTTTTTTTAGATATTAATTAAGTACTAAAATAACTATTTTGCAGTGTGACCTAATTGTTGTGTGTGCATCCAAGAGTCAAACTTTTCAAGGGAAAAACTTCCTTGCGCCATACCGTGCGCCCATACTCTTTAATATTAAATTATTTTAATAATAAAGAATATGAGCGCAGGTGTACCCAAAAACACAAGAGATCAACTCTTTTTTAAAGATATTAATTGACTACTGAAATAATTATATTTACAATTTGAGCTTGTTGTTTCGTGGTGCACCATATGCGGTGCACAAGTCATACATATCTTGTTACTTATAGTGAGCTAGTGGTTTTTTTTTTTAATTATGTTATTTTATCTAACTAGTTTTTGAACCCGTGCGTTGCATGGAACTAAAGTGTTCCGATATTATTTAAACCATAGGAGGAGAAGCTTAAATCATGCATTTTAGATAAACTATTATATCTCTACATTTTATAAAATATAAGTATATTTCCGCATAGAATTTATAAGAATTTGGAATTTTATGTAATACAATACCTCAATCCATTCTTAACTTGCATTTTATATAATATATAATCCCTCAATTTCTACGTATGCTCTTTTTAGTAGTACGAAAATCAAGAAACATGCTATGTAGACTCTTATCATTAAGTAGTGGTAAATATTGAGCATTTTTATAAAATTATTATATTTTTTTGAACAATAATTATGTTTATTAATTATGTAAATACTTGCTTATTTTATATTACTCGTACCCGTGTATAAATAAGTATCATCTAAAAATTAATATTTTTAAATCATTTCATTAAAAAAAATATTATGATACTCATATCCGTCCCAAACCCGTTTATCAATACCCAACTATCATATTCATTCATGTTTCATTAAAAAATATAAAATAATTTAATTCCGTTCCAAACACCACCCGTTTATCAATACCCGTTGATTACACATACATACCCATTTAAAATTATTAAGATGTCCACCAATAATATTAATTCGAAATTATTAATAAAGAAGAAAATAATTTAATAATGAATTAATTGTTAAAACTACATTATAGTTTCAAACTATATTATAGTTTCAAAAAATACATTATAATTATAAATAAAAATAAATCATAATATAAACTTAATTGTTAGTACCATAAATAATAAATTAAATTTTATTGAAATAAATAAGAGGAAAATTTAAAATCTTAAAATTAAAATTAATTAAATATGGTATCATTATGACAAAAATTAAATAAAGTATATTTTAGATAAGGTAACAAATCAATTACCAAGATCTAATCTCATAATTGTGATGAATGGATGTGATTCAATAGTGTGATGAATGGATTAGATTCAAACTTGCTTATAGTAATCAAATCCAAGAATGTAAATTAAAAATTTGCTCAATTTTGACTTTTCACTTTGCTATTATATTACTTTAGAAAATAGTACTCCCTCCGTCCCACAGAGATTGTGACATTTTCCTTTTTGGGTTGTCCCATAGAAGTTGTTACATTCCTTTTATAGCATATGAGACCCACACAAAAAATATTAACATATTCACATTGGTCCACACACTACTAATACACCTACCCACTACACATTAAATATTATTTCTCTCACTTCACTTTATATTAAAATATTATATTCCTTAATCTACATGCCAAAAAAATGACACGAGTTTAATAGGACGGAGGGAATATATTAATAATTTTCTGATCTATTAATTTGCAATTACGTTATTAAAGTATAATTAGTATGATTCATAATTTTAATTTTTAATAAAAAAAATGATTTAAAACATAGTACTATTATACTAGTATAACTAATTTATAAGTACCCACAAGAGACTAAACAAATAAATTCAATAATAATAACAATAATATAATTCTTTTTCATTCATGTGTAATAAAATAAGTAAGAAATAAATATAAATATATGTGTGTGAATGTATATGTATTGGGTATTCCCTCTCCATGTAATTCCTCCTACAAGAAAATGTGGGCAAGTGATCATCAAACTTGTACCTCAAGCAATGCTCCTTCACCGCCGCCGTACACGCGCCACCACTGCATAGCCACTCTCCAGGGCCAAAACTCCTACACATCCGCCCTCGCACTCGCCGGAGAATGCCTAATCACCGGCTCCTCCGACAGAGAAATCCGCTGCCACACCCTCACTTCACTCTGCCACTACCAAACTCTCGCCGACGACGCCATTACTGTATCAGGTAAAGGTGCAGTCAAAGCCGTCATCTCATTG
The DNA here is from genome assembly GCA_023678885.1 of Pogostemon cablin. Taxonomy (NCBI): domain Eukaryota; kingdom Viridiplantae; phylum Streptophyta; class Magnoliopsida; order Lamiales; family Lamiaceae; genus Pogostemon; species Pogostemon cablin. The sequence goes on along the minus strand of CM042960.1, from coordinate 4,240,489 downwards.
TCCGATAAACTCATCACCGCTCATCAAGACCACAAGATCCGAGTATGGAAAATCGATGACGACGATCGTCGGAAAATCACACACTTCGCCACTCTTCCGACGCTCGCCGATCGAGCGATCAAAATCCTAATCCCCAAAAATCACGTCCAAGTCAGGCGGCACAAGAAATCCACCTGGATCCACCACAACGACGCCGTTTCAGCACTCGCCCTATCCTCCGACGCATCGCTGCTATACACCGTCTCCTGGGATAGAACTCTCAAAATCTGGCGAACAACCGATTTCAAATGCCTCGAATCCGTGACGGCGCACGACGACGCCATCAACGCCGTAGCCGTCTCGGAAACCGGCCGCGTCTACACGGCGTCGTCCGATCGGAAAATCAAAGTGTGGAGGAAAAATCCAGGCGAGAAGACGCACTCGCTGGAGGCAACGCTGGAGAAGCACAATGCCGGCGTCAACGCGCTGGCATTGAGCGAAGACGGCGTCGTTCTGTACTCAGGCGGTTCGGATAGATCGGTAGTGGTGTGGATGGACGGCGGCGAGGGCGGCGGAATGGAGGCGGTGGGGGTACTCCGAGGGCACCAAAAGGCCGTGCTGTGTTTGGCAACAGTGTCAGAGTTGGTTTGCAGTGGTTCAGCTGATAAAACAGTGAGGATTTGGAGAGAGATTGGGAAATTATCTTATTCCTGTTTGGCTGTTGTTGAAGGACACAGAGGCCCAATCAAGTGCATTGCAATATCACTTAGTCTTCATCACTATCATCATAATCATGATCATAATCCATCAACTTATCTATTGTACACTGCTAGTCTTGACTGTGACATCAAGATTTGGAAGGTTTTTCTCCATATTTCTTGATTCATCTCAAGTTAATCCATAACTAATTAGTATGCGCTGTCTAATTTCGAGCATAAGAATATCGGGTGTTCTTCTAGAATGTTCTATGCTACATGAGATGTAGCTATGGGACCTAATATGGGTCTTCATTAGAACAACACTCTATCAGATTGGTATAGAGTAGAATTTGCTCACTCGCAGTCATCTCCCTCGGCAAAGATGTCATTTGTTTTTTTAACTTAAACTAAGTAGTATTATTATTTAGTGTATAGTCATTAGTTATATTAGTTGAGTGTTGATGTGTGTTAGTTTTATATGTCTAAAAAAAATCAAACTCTTTATCACGGACCTCTAAATCAACAAAATGAGAAGACACTTGATGACGCAGGGGAGGAGGAAGGAATAAAATTCGCTTAATTGACTAAATTAGAATATAGAAAATATACATACATACATATTATAAAAAGATTATGATCATACAATAAAATAACTCCAAAGTGGCAAAGCAAGCCACCCCAAGTATTGTGGCATGGCCTTGAGTAAAATAATGTAATCAACAAAAGTGAAAAGCTTGACCAATCATAAAATAACATTAGAAAACTTTTTAATGCAAGATTATGTTTCATTACTTTGATGGAAAAGCCTCTTTTTACAGAGCGTAAAGGTATTATTTGGCACACTTAAAGAAAAAACCACATAAAAAAATGGTTCATAATACATCAATAATTATAGTAAAAAAGGGGATGTGTTTAGTAGCAGTTTGTATGCAGAGTTGGTGTACTATATTTATTCTATTTTATTTTTATGCTCAATCACTTTAATGGTCAATTTGTTTTTCAATTTATAGATGGTTCACGAGATTTTATGGTACTGTTCATGTGCCCAATTCTATGAATATGAAGTATCCAACAGGATAATTTATGGCTAAAATTTTGGATGGATCCAGAAAGATGTCATCCCCTTTTGAAATGAGTTTGACCACTTCTTACACATTCAGACAAGGGAATGAGAACTTTCAAGACCCACCTCTGCCTCATTGTCCAACCTCATCATCTTTAAAAAAATATTCTAACACTGAGATCGTTTTATATATGGGATATAGTATTTTGTTAGATTGAAAAAAAAAAAGTATTATTTAAAATAAAAAAAGTGATCGACCATAAGATTAGAATATGTGGCCAATTTACCCATTCGTATTGCATGGAATTAAATCCCAAATTATTATCTACATTACAATTATTTTCTTTCGAAGATTCTATAAATTCAATTTATTTTTACTGTAACATTTTGTTTTGCAGAAAGGTATGAACATATTATCATGTAACAATTTATTTTTAAATGTATAACGTGTCATTTTATTATTATTATTATTATTTTCAATTTATTTGAAAGGAGAAACAATCTCTTAGCTTTTGCTGTAAGTTTGAGTATGTATTTAAAAAAATATTCATAATATCCACGCAATGCCCTCCGATTTCATTCATACGTTGAATTAACAAAAGGCCACGCTGTATCCTGAATCTTTTGAATGAATAATGATTTCTTGAATTTTTTGAATAAATTATAATTTCAACTCAATAGGTATACTATAAAAGGCATCTATATCATTCAGGCCATCAAAACCATTATAATTATAATAATTTATTAAAAAAAAAGGACTAAACCACGAAAAAGCCCACATTTTAGATCTGAAGTTAAGTTTATGACCAACCTTCATATTATGATGATACCTAATTGATAACAACCATTACATGTAAAATATTTCATGAGTATGTAATTACAAGTAAAAAGTGATAACATTTTTCCTTTTTTATGAAAGATGATAATGATAATTAATTAATTTAAAAAAAAGTAAAATGGTCTAATTGTAGGACGAACTCACACAATTGTTGCTCTTTGTAGGTATGCAGTATTGGTTTAAATAGAAAACTTTAAAAAATGATTAGTTTAAGGCAAAAACTCCTACGCCACCGGGGACATGGTCCGTGTCCCATGTGAACACAACTTTTTCCCTCCTTATTCTATTTAAACCTATGTATTTCTAGGAAGTTTAAATTGTAAAGGGACACGGTGTCCCAGGGCACAAGAGCCCCACTCTTAGTTAAATAGATTAAGAAGCTTGAGATTCGATGGTGAAGATAAGCTGTGCATCAGTTTGTTTCTGATCAATCTAATGATGAATGATTCTAAAACAGCATGTCATAACATCATACAAACAGATAACCAACTTAAAAAGCATCTACTGGCTACTTCAAAGAGGAAGCTTGGACGGAGTACCTGGACTCCGAGGATATCTTCTCGGGGTGGGGCTGTCTTTCAGACATACAACGGCCTTTCTTTGTCCGTATTTGCTGTGAGATTCCACTGGCCAAACACAAGATGCCATTAACATTCACAAAAGTTTAGCAAGATTTGGCAACATCAGATTGTTCAAATTCATAAGGAAAAACCAAATTCTACTCTTAAGGATGACTACCTGCAGTTTTTTGCATACACCAAATATTTTTAATGTTTAAAGACTAAGACAAATGCAAAGAAAAGACCTTTGAATTATGGTTGAAAATCAAGAGTACATTTCGTGAGGGATTTCAAATATGCAAAAATTGGCCTCAAGAGGGATATTTTAGGAAAATACGAAAAGATTAGGCGTTGCTACAATAAGTTAAAAAATCTCTATAGTGCTGATGTAGTGTCATTAAAAGAGGCTAAAATGGGTAATCTCAATGGTTTTCAAACATTATAAGCACAAGAACAAGTGAATATGATGTGATGACCAAGAATTGCATAACGTATGAAGATAATTTCTTTAAATCGTGCACAAAAGTGAATAAGCTAAAAGATTAGATCAAAGTATACATACCAAGACAAGTTTGCACTAGAGAAGAACCCATCAAACGAATAGCTCTTTCAGCGTTTGCAACTTCCTCCTGGAGGCAACATATAAAGCGAAATGCACATGCTCTTACATAAACAAACGATGAAACAAGTATACATGGAATGGTAAACAACAGGGAGAAAATTGAAATGGATAGTGAACATGAAGTTTGTTTGCAGTTGTTAAGAGATAACAGAGACGGAGGATTTGAAATCTCAGCATACCTGAGGGTCGTGACCTTTTGCCGCCACAAACAGACCACCAACACGGACTAGAGGAAGACAATATTCAGCTTCTCGCCAACAAGAACCATATATTAACAGAGTAATTTAACACCAAATCAAAGATTACAAAAAAGAAATGTATATATACTAGAAGTAAATTACCAAGAACTCTCATCTCTGCAACTGCTCTAGCAACTGCAATGTCAAAATTCTCTCTGAAATCAAGATTTTGTCCCAGATTCTGTTCTATATAAAGATCAATTGCATATGAGCATACATGAAAACTGAGTTGAGTATTCATCAAAATCATAGATAAGTATCCAGTAAGTGAAACAACCACAATAGTCAATACACACAACACAAACATCTGAAATTCTTCTCCAACAATGGTTCTAATATAATGAAATTTTACAACAGAAAAAGGTGTAGAGGGATAAATCCTTAATGCTGACATGAAAACTCATACCTCAGCTCGATCTCGCACAATTTGCACATTCTGTAGGCCAGTGAGGCCAACGACATGCTCCAAGAAGTTACAACGCTTGTTCATGGACTCCAACAGAGTCAACTTCCAACCTAAGAAACAAAATTCAATCCCTATAATCTATATATGAAAACTACACGATAATTCTCTTGCCCTTAAGCAAAATGAGCAGTACCAGGGGATGCAATGGCCAGAATTAATCCAGGAAGTCCTGCTCCGCTTCCAACATCAACAACACTCAAATTTTCTAAGGAACTGTCACAGTGCAACAGATACGAATTGCGAATGGGTTCGATAATCGACAATGAGTCCTCCACGTGCCTTTCCATCATCTCATTTTCCTCTTTCACCGCCGTAAGATTCATTTTCTGAAGAAAATAAATAAAAAATACGTTAACTCGAGTTAAACATTCGGCGGAGGAAATCGCGCGACGTACCTGGTTCCATTGGAGAAGAGAGTCGATGTATAGACGAACTTGATCTTTTTGGTGAGAACTCAAGTTTTGGAAATGGAGGCAGTCATCGGCGGCGGAGTCGGAAGAGAGAGAGACGGTGGTTCTTCTGGTGGAGATTTTGAGGATAGATGGTTGAAGAGGCGGAAGGTGTTTGAAGAAAGTCCCGAATGAAGAAGGATGTAAAACACGCGCCACTACGGAAATTAGCATCTCCGCGCCAAAATGGGTTTCCTGCTGATGTGGACCAATGATATATAAATTAGATAAATAAATGGGCCTTGTTCAATTATACATGTGGGCCTTTATACGCTCTTATTATGATTAAAGGCCCATTAAAATTAACAATGTAAAACTAAAGAGGAATTATTATTAAAGGCCCATTAAAATTAACAATGTAAAAAAAATCACCTTCCTTTATTATTATTTTTTTTTTCAAAAATCTTCCACCCCAAATCAAACTTTTGTTTTTACAAACACATCACATCAACTTTATCCTTACATTTTCTTCAAGTTTACATTATTATTTTTCTCTACTATTTATCTTAAAGAAAACTTCATCACTACTCATCTAAAACATAATACTCCATGAAAATAGTTCAAAAGCAAAATAAAAAATATTTCCAAGCTGTAGAAAGAAATAGCTTCCAAAGTTTATGAAAGATAATAATAAGAATAATATTTTTAAAAAATAAAGTTTGCAAAAAAGTTATATGCTATCCTTATCATGTCATTGTAAAATTAAACTCAAAGTTGGGATAAAGTGGAATGAAAGCTGGTAAAGTAAGGATGGCTTTATCGGGGTCAAAACATTAATTCATGAGACAACTAAATTTATTCTGCCAAAAGCAACTTTTGTTTAACATGTTTTTCAACTATTCATAATTAAAAGGTTAAATTTAAGATTATTTTTAATTACTAATTAATTATAACCGAGACTATTGTGTACAAATATATTTATGGGAATTTAAATGAATCAAATTTAAGTTTTTATTATTTTTTTACGTACTTAAAAGTTAAAACTAGTTTGTATGTTGTATACCACAGAACTCATTGATGTATAGAGTTTAATTAATTAATTTAGGGACTGAAACCAAATTGCTAAAAATAAATGTTATACTGCATAATGATTATTTTTTCTATAAATTTTACCCTTCTAAAATTTTACCCACTTTAAAATGCAAAGATTTCTATGAGACTTTTCGATGAAAAGTGATAATGAGTGATGTGAACTATCTTATGAATATTTTTTGTATAAATGAAAATTAAGTGATAATGTTTTAAAAGAAAAGTAATTTTTAATTAATAAAAAGCAATAATTAATTATTATGAAATTATAAAATAATCTCACCTTGATATGTTAACGATCAAATGTAATATAAAATTTCACACTTAGATCATCTCTGAACAATCTTGACTGTTATACTAGCTATATGTGAATTTAATTTCTTCAAATAATATATGAATTAATATTAATTAATTAGGATGATTAATTATGTAATAATGGATTTCATGTTAAGTGCACGTAAGGAATCATGAATTAACGTAGGATCAGCTAGTTATAATTATCAACTCAGGATTAATTTTTTAAACAATGCAAAAATATATAATATAATATTTTAATGCATTTAATCTAAAATTATGCATCCATATAATTTGGAATTATTATTATTATTTTTAATGAGATTAAAAAGATTATGATCTGAAATTAATTAAGCAGGCAAATAATGCAAACGGGAAACCCGATGAAAGAAAGGTAAAAGGAATAAATAAAGGTATAAACATTTTCATGAAATGAAAAGACAGATTATTATTGCATATTTATTCCCCTAAAAAGTGTACAATAAGAGAAAAGAATATATATAAAGCTGATTAAATGGGACTATTTTTGCTTCTTTTAAGAAGAAAACCCTGGAATTAATCAATCCAATGTGCACTTTTATGGCATGCCAAATCATTTATTTTTCATAGCACTTCATAACCTTTTTTTTTTTAAATAATCTAATTACGTCATACTTAATCCTTAATATAAATTTCAATTCCATTTTCTTCAAAACTCCAAAAAATAATTTTTGTTTGTCTTGGTATGATGTGGTTGATACGAAAATAAAAAATTCTGCAATTTTTTACAATGAACTTTTTGAGATTGATGGAAGAAGTTAAATCTCGTCTTTGGAATTGTGTTCTTAAAAGACATTCAGCAAGTTTATCAATTTATTACGAAGAATTGAAATAATCTCCAAAATTTATTCTATACTATGTTAGTGTGACAAATTACTGATCTTAGGGTGTTGGTAATTGCCAAAGAAATTCTTCAAGTTTCGATCGTATTATAATAGCGTTTTTCATTTTTATGGGTAACTCTTAGTACCTCTTATTTATATGTATTTTTGCGATTGAAAAAAAAAATCTGCATAGAATATTTTGTTGCTAAAACTTTATAATATTGGAGTGATAGAAAGAATCTCTTTGTTTGTGTAGAACTAACCCCAATTATATATTCATCCCCTCAGCTCAGTTTCCTATAATTAGTTGTATTTTTTTTTTATTTAGTTTCAAGAATTCTATGATTCCTTCTGTCCTTTGATCAATGTTTATTTAATATTTATTTATTAATTGAATTCCTGCTTATTCTAACTTTTCCTAAACCCAATAAAGCAATATCTTGATGCATATTCATTTTACCCCATATACAGACACAAACAGCCTTTACTGTTGCTTAAAGATAAACCAACTTATAATTTTTCATATCAATCTATGTACATATAATACACTACAAGTTAAAAAGAAAAAAAAAGATGCGCATGTTAATATATTTACAAATTAATAGAGAGGCATATGATCAACTGCAATAAACATGTACATTATTGACTAGTATAATATATGTGTATATAAATAAGTTTACTATACATATATACTCCGTACCAAATTAAATTTTATCACTTAAAAAAAAAACATCACATTATTCTCCAACCCTAAAAGTACATCTAATTATAAATTTATTAGTCTAATCTAACACACATAACATATTTTACATCTTGCACCCATAACCAAGGATCGAATCTCAAGGCCGCAACGTGGGAGCAACCTCTAAAAATGAGGGGGGCTTCTTGTGTGCATTGGGCATGGTTAGCCCTATTAATCAGTTAAGTCACCATAATTAACCTCTTCACCAATTTATCGGACCGGGGTGTAGAGACGCTTGGGGGAGTGAGCGATTCCAACTTATTACAATAAAGGAGTATATGTTTAACTAGTATAGCTAGGGTCCTACTAGGGTTAAAGGGGGAACATATATGATATATATACAGCATAGAGAGAGAGAGGGATAAGAGTTGTGAGGAATATATGATACAAAACCCTTGGAATTTTCTTCATTCTTTCAACTGCAATCATCATGCTCTCACCTTTCACTCTGACCCTTCACCACCATCATTGCACCACCCACCCCACCACCTCCATCATCTCCACCATGTACAGAGGCAACAGATATAAGCCCAGATCAAGAAACAAGATCAGCCTACTTCTCTCTTTCATCCACAAACCCTAGCCATCTGAAGTTGATGGGCCTTCAGATTTGTTCTTGGAAGGTTTAAATCTGCTCATCTATTGGGGGAATCAAGCTTCAACGGTCCGAATCTTTTGTTACACTGTACTTATATTTTACTTTCATGTTTACATCATCAGTTGGATTTATTCTGAATTTGTGATGATTTTTCCATATGATATCATAAAATTATAAGTTGGATCTAGTCATTGTTGGTTATGCAAGAATGTCTTTGTTTTCATCAAGACTAATTCTATATGGCCATTTGACATAATGGTAAGTATAGATCTGATTTTCTTCAACTTAATTATCTGCATGATGCTTTTGTACAAGATTATTAATCATATAGTGTTATTATTAAGTTTTGGCAGTATCATAACTAATCAACTTTTAGTATATAAAATTAAAGTTTTTTGAATATGTATAGGCATTATTACTTATCTTATTAGTGTTTTCTGATCTTAATTAATGACAATTATGTTGACTGTGAATTCATCTCAAGGATCTTACACCAATATATTCAACCAAATGCTGCTAGAAGTTTTTGATCTTTCAGAAGAACAAATTAATATCTAAATAATATGTATATCCTACTTTAAAATTATGATTCTCTATATATTTCAAAATTAGGTTTTATATATTATACTGTAAGGTAGCTAGCTACGTGTTGTAATATACATGTGATTCTCAAACTGTTTTTCACATGAGTTGATGGATAATGTTTCTGAAGAAATTAGTAGATCTAGGTAATTTTGTTAAATCCTCTTTTAATCAGTGCTTCACTTTTCACAAATTTAATTATATCATTCATAGAAACTTAATATTCGAAAAATACCATTTAAAAAAAATAAAATTACATCATTATTACACACGCGACCATGTGTGTGACAACACACAACCCCTAATGCAATTCTGCACATTCGATCCCTACGATGTGCTATTTTGCATGCGATCATGCATTAATTAAATAATTTTGTAGTGAATTTCCTTTTACATTAATTCATTAGCTGGTAATTAATTAGAAAATTACTTGAACCAACGTTTCTACAAACCAAAATTGAAACACATAATTAAAATATGTTTAATAGCTTATAAAATAATGTGTTTAATTTGATACTATGATTTTGAAAAAGTTATGAGACTAAAAATACCATTAAAATTATGAGCCTACTTAGGTGACCGTCGTCACCCAATAATTACCCTAAAATTATATCGATCGTACATGCATAATGTATGACAGTCTACTTATATACATGGTTGGTTTTAATTAAATCAATATTAGAATATTATTAGAAAATACTCCATATGTGGTGATAATATGACATTTGTGTTCTATATGTTAGTAACAAGTAATGTTATGGACTTTTTTCTTCGGGAACACTCTATTGTATGACAACCTATTATTAAAAGTAGGATTATTATATAAGAAAAATATGATTATTTATAGTTAAATTAGGTTGATAGTGAATCATATTATAATATTATATATTCATACTTTTATATATCATTCATTATACTAGACAAACATATTAGCTTTAATTATAAATAAATATATTTTTTCTATATATAATAATTATATTTAACACATCTTATAATGCTCTCATAAGAGAATTTGTTTTTGGAAATTTTCTTGAAGACAATTAATACATTTAATGGAAGGGATATTTTAATTAATAGAAATAAGTTAAACCCACAAAAAAAATCTTCATAATTTCTTAGTTATATTAATTAAATGTTATTTAATGAAATTTGCCATTCATTTGCCTCAAATAACCTTGTTAAACATTTGGTTATTTTACGTTACACCTGATTCACCCCTACACCGTAGGTTAATGGGTAAAAAATGGGTAGTGGGTGGTTATTTTTTAAAAAATAATTAATTATTTTATTTTATTTAATGGTGAAAATCAAATTAAAATAAGTATAGTTTAACGGTTAAAATCGTTTAAGTGCATCAGTGCAACAGCAATTGGCATTTACGCGGAGCGAATATCCAGCTTCTTACATGGGTTGTGGGAGCCACGTTGGGCTTTCTTTCTGAGAACCCAATGTGGCCCATGATGCGAGTAAAAATGAATTTTGACATTAAAACAGTTGGGCTCCATCATTTGGGTCGGGCTCTTGGGCTTGACCACAGTACAGTTCCCTAACGCACCATGCATCCTACAAAATCTGCATAAAGATGATACTATATGATATTAAAGATAAAATGGCATAATACAAAATCAAATTATTTTTACTTTTCATTTTGGTTGTACTATGTAATTATGGAGTCTTTCTTGTACTCTATTGTATTAAAATTCCAGTTTCCTGAAAAAAATAATAATATTTTTTCTTTTTAAATTGAATATTAATACTGAGATTGTGTGTGGATTATAATTTCCACCATCTAATACTCCCTCCGGCCACTTAGAACGTACCCATTTGCTTTTTAAGCGTATATTAAGGAGTATTATTATTATATGTGTAGTGGGTAGTTGGAGGGTGTATTTTTACTTATTTACCCTTCCTTTAAAAATCTGTTTTTAAGGTGATTAATCACTCAAAATGTGATTAGTAAACCTGTACACCTTACATCAGAATTCAAAATTAGAGTGGGCCCTGTCAAATACTCAAAATCGTACAGAATTAAAAAATGGTATGGCATACATTTAAAAAAAATACTATACAGAGTCGGGCACCACCATGTTCAGAGTCGGGCACCTTCATGCTCACAGGGTCACACACCGACTCCTCTTCAGAGTCGGGTACCACCATGTTCACGGGGTCACACACCAACACCTCTTCAGAGTCGGGCACCACCATGCTCACGGGGTCATAGAGTAGTTGGTCTTCTGAATCCGGCACAACAAGCCCGCGTATATATCTGCAGATTCAGAGACAAAGGAACCACTCAAATTTGAATCGAAAGAGGCCGAAAATGCGGGGATTTCAGTAGATCTACATGAATTTAAGTCGGAGGAGCGTGAGAAATAGGGGAGCCCAGAAGTTCTATAGGATTCAGACTTGGATAAGCTCAAACAAGATGGGAACAGAGTAGATCTACTACTTCCATAGTCAGAAAATGAAGAAATCTCAAGGTTTTCGTCGGAAATCGCCTCCGATGGTGAATCGACCACCATGAAAACAGACTCCGAAATGGTTCCTGAAGCCATATCATTTTCAAGATAAGGAAAGTAAAAGCGACGCGGAAGAGTAGATAAGGAGAGTAAACGATGATGGAAAGTTTACACAGAGAAAGACGATGGAGAGTTCATCGGTTGGAAGAACATATGATAGTGCTGAAGAACAGCTGCACAGAGAGAGAGAGAGAGAGAGAGAGAGAGAGAGAGAGAATTCAACGAAGAGAGAGGCCCAAAGTTATAATTAGAGTTTCTAGAACTGAATCGATAGAAGAGTAAGTGTGTGATTATTAATTATTGTGCATAATCAGTAGTAAATGTTTAATTTAGATGAGTATTAGTAGTATTGTTAGTTGATGTTAATCTGATGACAGTCTTGTAAATAGAAGAATTTTAAGGGTTTTAGTGATAGTATTGGTGGGACCATACCTTGCCAAAAATGGAAACGGATACCTTTAAAACGGATGCCAAATATAATAAAACGGTTACCTTGTAAGTAGCCGGAGGGAGTATTGAATAAATTAAAGAAAAAAATCTCTAGAGAAGAATGCAATAAACTACATAAAATTGGGGATGTGAATAACCCTCCTTAATGTAATTTATCATAAAGTTATTCTCCTTCCTTCCGTCCGCCAACAACGTATATATTTTGTAGCATCAAATGTATATATTTCTCTTTTTAAATATATGAAATCCAAACACACATTGCTAACACAATTAATATATGAGACTCACATATTCCACTAATACAACTATTCATTACACATTAAACAACAATATTACTTAATCACATGCAAAAAGTAAATACACACTTATCAAACGGATAGAAGGAGTATACTCTTTTTCTCGGAGAGTATTTATTACTCTAAAATATACTCCACTATTACTGTTTTAATAAGACCGAGTATAATTTATAATAGACAATAGTATCATTTTTTGTTTAAATTGAAAGAGTTACAATTTTTATTTATTATTTTACAAAAATTGTATTTTAACCCCTATAAAATAATATTACTATTATATTGAATTTGTTTTAGTGTAAAACGAAAACGCTACACCAGAAAATTTATTTATACGTGAGATACTATTGTTCTAGAAGACACGAATAGGGAATATTGTTTGACTTGGTCTTTAATTCTGGAAACTTCATCAAATATTAGAAGACGTTAAAACACAATAATTTTATTAGCGGACCTTCTGTTCTAATTTCAACTTTGTCTATATTCTAGATATATTTCCTCCAAAACCAAAATCTAGATATTTTTATAATATTATTATAAAGATTGCATTTTTATTATTACAAATTTTTTATTCACTCGCGTCACGTGGTCTATGAATAATTAAACGTTATTTTAGTTATTTAATTCTAGGTTTAGTTTTGCTGTAACTAAACTGATATTTTCATATATTTTATTTTAAAAGAATATATATAAATAATAAAATTATTTTATTAACCATTATAATAAATGTTAATATTTTTAATTTAAAAAATAATATGATCAAATAAAAATGAAAATGTGCTTGTCTATCTATATTTATAAGATTTTATCTCCAACTATTTATTTTATATTTTACTAATGGGATTGGATTTATTGAACCATGATTATAATGGGAGTATGATAATATTGGTTATAGGATTCTGTTACAAAGTGATGGTTGCCCATTTGTACGGACTTTATTGATTTATATATTTTAAATTATGCAAAATAAATAAATGTTACATAATTAATTATATAGAGAGACTACAGAGGATGTTATGTTATGTTATTTATTTATAAATAAATCTAATGCTCCACACATATTTCATTGATTTCAACAAAAATGAGCATTTATTTAATACCACTAGATTATAAATTCCATTTGAAAACTGCAATTTGCCATTTGAATGAGCTTGAATTTGTTCTTTAATAAATAAAGAAAGTTGAAATTTATAGGAAGAAATATCATAAATATTGACAAAAATTAATATTTATTTTGCATAATGGCCCCCATGTAACAACCCTTTTTGATTGAATAATTCAACCAACCCCATTAACATCTTACAAATATAAACCTAAAATTGAAGCACAAGAGTTTGAAATGTACCACAAAATCTACTAACTTAAAAGTAATCCACAATCCAAAAGTACATTCAATCTTCAAACTATATACACAGATACAATATTATACTAATAAATAGGAAATAATTATGTACACATTAAATAAAGATAAACTTAGTATCCCAATCCTAAACTCAAAGTCATACAATTATTTGTCCTAAAAGAAACAAAGATGTTATGCCCCAACCCACAAAATAAAGATTATCAAAAGATTAAAAAAAAAAAAAGTAACCACAAATATTGACATGTTCCACCAAAATTAGTTACCAATATTCAATTCCAATTACACCACAAATTCTTATACCCATCTTAACTCAGAACTCAGTTGAGTTATGGTCGTTGCTTCTCCCAACTCGGTACCTCGCTCGAGTCACTCCGCCCTTCATCACCGCCTCCCAATCCACCTCGTCCGCCTCCTCCGGCTCTCTCAGCTCCTCCAAAATCCTTCCCGCTTTCTCCCTCGCCCGTTCGCTGTCCATTTTCGTCACGTCCAGCAGAACCTCTGCCGCACCGGCGTCTCTGGCTAGCCCCTTGAACCTTAAACTGCCGTGACTCAGTGAGTGCAACGCGGCCACGTAATTTTCCCGAGTTGACTCGGAGCTGAACTCGGTCCGATTTCTCAAAAGCCACACCAGGCATTCCACCGCATTCGCATCGAGCAGCGCCGTCCGGCCCTCCTGGCACGCCGCCAGGTTGCACACCACGATAATTACACGCGCCGTCACCTCCGCCTCCTTCAGGAGACCCAGAAGAATCCCCACAGCTCCGAGCTTCATGATTTTCACTCGGTTGCCCTGCACCAGCGTTAGGTGGTAGAGCGCGAGGGCAGCGTCGTGGCGGCTCCGCTGCTTCCCGGATCTGAGCTCGTGGAGCAGCGGCTGCAGCGCCCCTAGAACGCCGATCGCCGTCTTGTTCTCGTCTTCTAGGGCTAGACTGAAAATCGCACCGGCGGCGTGTTCTCGAGATTCCTCGTACCCACTCTTCAAAATCTCGATCAGCAATGGGACGACTCCAGCTCGAACAATCTTAATTTTGTTTTCCTTCTCCAGCGAGAGATTCACAAGCGCCGCCGCGGCGTTGGTCTGCAAGGCGGCGTAGCGCGAACTCAACAGCTGCTTTAAAGCAAACAAAAGCCTCTCCGAACAGAGCACTGTTCTAGAATCTTCGTTAGTCCTAGTCGTCTTCCTCAGTAGAATCACAGCTTGTTCTTGCTCGTAAATATCTAAACTCTTCATCTTAGCAATAAAATTCTCATCCTCCCCCACATTATTCGACGCCCTTTCATCTCCGATGAATTCCGACGAAGTCGAGATAAATTCCGACGAGGTGGAGGGGGAAGAGGAGTAAGAAAAGCACGAAGGTCGGGTAGCAAAGGGCAAAAGCGGCGTCGTATTGGCTATGACGGATTCCTCAGAGCTCGAAGAGGAATACAAATTCCGTTGATTCAATTCCGAAGCAGCGTGCGAGTATAAGATTGGGGGTTTTTCAGCAACGCCATTGAGCAATTCCGATTCCGACGCCGTTAATTTCGGGCTTTCCCGATTATACGAGGAGCCCGAAAGAGAGCGAACGCTACACTCGATGTCAGAATACATAGGCGGGTTAGGGGAACCCGAACCGTTTTTGGAGCACCAATTGAGTATAGCAGCTTTGAGCGCCAAATTGGGTATGACTGAGGAAAAATCGGGCCTTGAGCCGTCGGAGAGGGTGGGAGTGAAGCCCAAATCTCTGCAGACGTCGACGCAAGTGCGCTCGAAAGTTTGGCCGGAGGAAACGACGGCCGGGTCGGACATTAGAGAGTTGGAAATCGGGCAGAGAAACTCCGGCGGTGGAATCTTCTTGGAAGATCTGTGGAAGGAGAAGCTCCAACTGCGAGGCTTTCCCATTGAGGCTGTAATGGATTGTGAGATAGAGTGGGTTAGGGGAACAGGGTATTAGGGTTGTCTGAATTCATGGGAGAAAGAAATGGGTTTGGGAGAATATGATTGGTGCTGGGGTTTGGTTGAAGAGAACAGCTGGGTGGACTCAGTCTGTGTGTGTGTGTGCGTGCGGGAGAGAGAAGGGGAGCTCGTTTGTAATTTCATGTTAACTTTATCTTAATTGTGTGATTATACTCCATATTGTCTTGGTATATATAAAGATTTTATTTTTATTTTTTAATGCGCTAAATATAATTTTTCTTCTATTAATGTTGTAATTTAATAAAATAATTTTATTAAGATACTATATCATCCTCGAAGTGATGTATTTTTCATACTCCTTTTTCCTTTCTTTCTAATACTCAGGTTCCAGAAAATGAAATGCAACTAGCAAAATAATTTCATAATAAGTTTTAATAAAGGATAAATCTTGTGTTCTTCTGGATGGGGTACATCTCTGAAATTGTAACTTTACTATTAAATAGAGTAAGTTTTTCATATAAAATTTTACAATATTAATATTTTGAAAGAAGTATTTTTATTAAAAATTAATATAGTTTATATTTTAATTGACCTTTTCATAATATTTTTATGAATTAATATATATTAGAACAAAATATTATACCTTCAAAAATCAATTCTTTAATAAATAACTAAAGTGAATTTTATTAATCTAAATTGAAATGCATCTACTTTTGAGTGCGTATGAACTCTAATAAGATTTATGTGTTTCATTTCTGTTCATCCATGATAACATCCATCACAAAAGATGGAGGTATCCCATATATTTTAATTTTAAAATGGTTACTCTCATCAATTAAATACACAATGACATAATATATTTTATTATTTATTACATGAGATTCTTTTTATGTTTTTTTTAAATAAAGTATTACTTTTCATTAAAAACATATTATCGCATCTTATTTATATTACAAATTATTCATAAAATGATTCATTGTATCATTATTACTTTTCATTAATCAAAAGTATAATTTCTATTTTCCCTCCGACTGGTCCAAAGAATGTCATTTACTTTTTACATTTTGATTAAGAAGTATAGTTGTTTTATGTGTAGCAATTAGTTGTATTAGTAGATGGTGGACAGTCACATGTGGCTCTTTTTTTTTCAAAAAAAAAGAAAAATGTAACCTTTTGGACTAAATGTCCTAAAATGATATATATAGTTAGAGGTGGATGGGGGGAGTAAAATGTTATCATTTCTCATGTATCTAACAAAAGTAAAATTTTTTCTTAAGACGCTCTCACACACTTGTTTGTCATAATCTTTTATTCCTATGTTTGTTTTTAATTTATTTGAGTTTTGAAAACCAACCAATAATACTCTATATATGTTTGATTTTTAATTTTGTTAAGTTATGTTTATGTGTAAGGAAATGTGTTGTAATATGTGTAAAAATATATTAATGAATTTTTTTAGTAAAATAAAAACAAATGAGAGAGATGGAGAAAATTTGTATGGATGGATGAGGGTTGGTGGGTTTGAGGCTTTGAGCCCATTAAACTGTTCATATGTTTAATGACGGTTAAAGTATGTATATTAAATTATGATGGATAATAATTTAAATTATGATTTTAGGGTGTTGTAATATGATCAATTAGTGATAGATGTATTTAATTTAATACTATAATTATTTAATAAAAATATTCTCTCTCCGTCCACTTTCAAGGGTATCATTTTTTCATTTTGGGCGTCCGCCCTCAAGGGTCTTATTTCCTTTTTTATACATATGGGACCACACACACCCACTAATACAATTAAAAAATGTGACTTACACCTCCATTAATACAACTACCCACTACACATTAGATAATAATAATACTCCTTAATCTACGTGCAAAAAACAAATGACACCCTTAACGGCGGACGGAGAGAGTTAGAGGGTTTCTTTACTAACTAAATTAAATTGAAATGTAGAGGTGGATCATGATAGTTGGATTTAATTGAAAGGTGTGTAAAATTAAATGAGAGGAGAAAATGAGTTTACAAACACTAGTGCAAATAAATTCACGGTGTGAATCATGTGATCACTTTTTTCAATTTTATATACTTTATGTATTGTTAGGATATTTAAATTAAAGGGACCATATAGTTTATATGAGTTTATGATGTAAACACTCCTAGAGTGTTTAAATTAAGACAAAGTATCTTGTAAGACGTTAATTATGTGAAACGGTTTGTGAGACTTATTAAAATATGTCTATTATATAGATAAAGTATGTTTAATGACGGTTAAAATATGTATATTAAATTATGATGGATAATGAATTAAAGTATGATTTTATGATGTAATATGATTAATTATTGACATACTTAATAAATGAATTCTTGTTTGGTTAAAAAGAAAAATTAATGATTTATTTAATACAAATAATTTCTAATAGATTTTATTTTTTAAATTAGTATCTCACTAATTTCTTTTATACTTTATTTTATTTAAACAACTATATTATCTTTATAAAAATAAAAAAAATATTTTTCTTGCACAATTAAATACTACGAAAATAACAACGAGCGGGTTATTTATTTATTTATTTATTTTAAATTAATCAGCCAATCAGAAAACAGAGACACGTATTCAATCGCAAAAGAAATATTACTGCTTATCCCTCCCACCTGCTGTTTCCTTGCCAGAAAGCTCAGTGTTCAACCTCTGATCCCAATTCCCAACCCTCAAATCGATCACAAGCCCCCCTCCAACACCCCGCCCTTTCCACCGAGCTCTGGAGGGTTGAAGAACTCGTTTCTTGAAGACACTTTTGTTGGTCAAATTCTCGTTGGGTGTTTTTTCATGCGCATAAATTACTTCCATGTCGTTTGGAAAGAGAGGGAAATGGGCTCTTATATTTTTTATCCTCATTCTTTCAACGTTTTACATCCAAACATACTCCAAGGTGGATCCTTTTTCGGCTAAGAAGAAGCGAATGAGTGGCAAAGTTCGCCAGATGTAATATACATGTCTCTTTTGATTCTGCACTCTCACCACCCCATTAACTTATTTATTAGGAAATTTACATTCTTCCTTTGTTGTTTTTAATTTTTTCACACTTGGGATTTTGTTTCTTTGCTATCTTTGAGTGTTTGGCCATGATCTTGTTATTGATTGTTGGGGGATTTGTGTTTTGATGATGGAATTATTGCTTGCTATTTGCTGCATTGAGTAAGTTGATGTTAACTTGCTCAATTTGGAGGGTTCCTATTTAGATTTCTATTAATTGATAGTTCCATGTGTATTCTTTATAATGACACTTACTTCCTCTTGCTCTTTTGGCACTAGTTCTTCAAGGTAACTTATAATGAGACATGAGAAGTGAAAGGTGTTCTCCAAAATTAATAATAAAAAATAACCATATAAAAGAATCTCCTCTCTACATGATCCTGATAATATTGAATTGTTGTTTTTAGTATTGATTTCTCTAGATTTTAAAATTTGCTGGGGTTCCTTGATTATCCCCCATGATTGGCTTATATTTTTCATAGTGAAGTTGTGGTTCCTCCAAGGCTCATGCTAATTCTTTGGTTTTCTTAGTTGACCTTTTCGAATTAGGAGAGTATGCTAGAGCTCTGTCCTTACATTACAGTGCTCTGTGAAAGGTGCTCTAAGAAATGAACCTACTGGCTGTTTTTAAACTTCCAAAACTTGAGCTTCACTGCATAGAAATTTGGAATCTTATTCAACTATGTCCAATTAAAAAATTTATTATGTAAGGTTTTCAATTGCAATTCCATTCAGCTCTTTCTTTAATCATGTGTAGCAATTAATGACATGTTACATTTTGGGAGAAAGAAACTGCAATTTTGCGCATATGATGAAAACTTAAGTTTAGGAGGCAAAACGAGGCATGAATCAGATAACTAATCAAAGCAGCATCTTACTCAAGTTTTTAATCTCCGTTCTTCCATCTTCTTGTCAGGTTTTATCATGCCTACAACAACTATATGATGTATGCTTTTCCGGTAAGTCTTCAGTATAGTGTATACTCTTCAATAGTTCTTTTACTGTAATCAGCATTGCTTCAGTATTGAATTCAAATTTATTCAGCACGATGAATTAAAGCCTCTGACGAAAAGTTTTACAAATTCTCTCAGTGAGCTAGGAAATTTGAGGGTGAGTATTATACCTGGAGAAGGATTTCTAATCACTAAACACAGGCATATAAATAACTCAATGTTCTTTTTTCTTTTCAATTTAGCTTGAACATCTACCACAAGAATATAATGGAACAGCCCTCACCCTTATTGAATCTCTGTCCAGGTCCAATAAATAGTCTTTGATTTAGACATCTTTAAAAGCAATTGTTATGCCTTTTATGGTCATGATTGAATTGCCATCCTAACCTTCTGTTTCACCCTCAGCCTTGCAGTGTTGGGAAACAATTCTGAATTTGAGAAGGCTGTCCTTTGGCTATCTGATAATCTGACATTTGATGTTGATGCAAGGATAAATCTTTTTGAGGTAAAAAGATGATTGTTAAGTTTGTATATAAAATTAGATGCAGTCCTTGATATGAAAACCTTATCTGATGCAAGTACTTATCTTAATTCTACAGGCTTATATATGATTTCTGACACTCTACTTTAACAATTTTTGATATCGTGAATCATGCGTTTAGAGTGTTTAAATTGTGTTCTTAACCCTCGCCTGACATTCTGTAGTGCAACATAAGAGTACTTGGAGGACTTGTGTCTGCTCATATTCTTGCAACTGATTCTACAAACAGGTTTGCTAAAGGAACTTATAGAAATCAACTTCTCGTCCTGGCTAAGGACTTGGGACAACGGTTTTTACCTGCTTTTGATACCCCTACTGGACTGCCTTATGCATGGACCAATTTGAAGGTATAAACATGAATTGGTTTCTTCAATTCGTGTAATTTTTCAAGTGATTGATTGTTTTTGTAAAATCGTTTCCAATATGCCTTTTTTTTTTTTTAAATCTGTTTACACTTTCCTTGTGTAATTGATTGTATTTTTTCCTTTTTTTCTTTGCCTTTTTTTTTTTTTTGAGAAGGTTTATATCTACTTTGGTTTTGATTAATACACATGCGTCACAAAATTCTAACTGCAGTATGGGGTGATGGAAGGCGAGACAACAGAAACAAGCACTTCTGGTTGTGGTATGAACTTTTTCTCTCTCCGTCTCTCTCATTGTCTCTCATACACACACATACGCTACACGCACGCCCAAACATTACTGCTTTGATGATTTTATGATATCCATTTTTGCGTTAATTTCTCGTGTCTGTTATTAGGTTCTCTAATTCTTGAAATGGGAGCACTATCACGTCTGACTGGTGATCCAAGATTTGAGTCTGCTGCTGTACGTGCTCTGCGCAAGTTATGGAGCATGAGAAGCTCTTTGAATCTATTGGGAACAACACTTGATGTAGAAACAGGAGAGTGGATAGAATTTTCATCTGGAATTGGAGCTGGTATGATTTGTTAGTTATATATGTATCTTTTGTTGGAATCAGGATTTTCTTGTCTCAATATTTTACTTTTTGAATGCCACATTATCACAATCAATTAATACATTCTCTGATAACATTTTCTTATCTTTCCAAGGGGTTGATTCGTTTTATGAGTATCTACTAAAAGCCCACATTCTATTTGGAAAGGAAGAATATTGGAGGATGTTTCAGTCTGCTTATCTTGCTGTGCAAAAATATTTTCGACACGGTCCTTGGTAATAAACTTGATAAATTTTCAGTTTTAAAAATGTACACGTGATTAGGATTGCTCTTGATTTGAGGTGTTAAATATTCCAATCCTCTAATCTGCAATTTTTTCATAGATTAAATCTGAAAGAGCTTCTTGCCCTTTTCCTTATAAATCCGATATACCTTTTATTTTTAATTATTTTTTCTATAATGTTATTTTCTCTTTCGCCCTCTTCAAATTTTCTCTTCTACTGAATTGTGCTTATGTAGTCACGATGATGGTTATTTTGCTTTTAATTCCGCAGCCGTCATTATTTTAACAGGCTGATCTTTTCTTGCCCTAGTCATGCTTTTGACTTCCTAACTTGGAGAGATTTCAACTTAATTAATTAACTTTTTTAGGTACCATGAAGCTGACATGAGAACAGGAAAAGCAACATTCTGGCAACTTACAAGCCTTCAAGCATTTTGGCCTGGTCTTCAGGTAAACTTGCTAATTCTTGCTTTTCGTATTCCAATCTGAACGTGGTAGCATTCTTGATTTTGGTTATGGTAGTCAGGTTCTTGTTGGGGATGTTGCTGCTGCTAATTCATCACATCGTGAATTCGTCTATGTGTGGCAGAAATTTGGAGTACTACCAGAGAGGTATCATAGTTCATTCTATTCCTGTTTTCTCGTTTTTTTTCTTCTTTTTAATCTGTGAATAGGTGTTTCATTTGTTGAAATACTCGCGACTATGTGGGGTAATCTCCATCTTTTGTTATTTTATTGATCTATGATCCAGATATCTCCTGGATCATCAAATGCTGCATCCTACTGAGAAATACTATCCGTTGCGCCCCGAGTTGGCAGAGTCCACATTTTACCTATATCAAGCAACCAAAGGTGTGCTGCTATTTTAGGACTACTTTATTGTTTTACTGATGCACTTTCAAGGTGATTGGCGTCAGAATGTGTATATATCCGTGAACATGTGACGAAAGAGCCCTCTCGATGTGAAGCTCTAATGATATACTGTCGACATTATTACATTTTATAATTCATGCCGGTGCGCCAACTTTCATTAATAGCATATATACATTTAGAGCTTAGGAGTTCAGGATAAGTTAGACCCTAGCTTCTGTCTATTTGCTGATCTTTCGGTATTTTAACAAAGAATTGTCGAACTTTCTTTCAGCTTCGCCTGTTTACTTTTTTCAATACCTCCCTTGTAGTTTCATTTCCACTGTCACAGTTTTGCACTCCATAGAAACTCAGAAACCTGTGTTCGACGATTTTATATGTTTTTCAGTTTCCGACTAAGTTCATGAGTTCAATGGCACCATTTTTATCAGATCCATGGTACCTCCAAGTGGGGGAGACAATTGTGGATTCGCTCAATATCCGCACTCGAGTTGAAGGTGGTTTTGCTAGCATTAGAGATGTGACTACTATGGAGTTGGAAGATCATCAGCATAGTTTCTTCCTTGCTGAGACGTGAGTTTACTGTTCTATCCTTCGTTTAACGTTCTATGCAGTTGTAAAATGTTGATTTAGAGCTTGTTGGCAATGATGCATACCAATTTGCAGGTGCAAATACCTGTACCTTCTCTTTGATGATTCGTTTTTGATCGATCGAAACTACATATTTACGACTGAAGGCCATCCACTGCCTATCGTAAGCTCTTGGCACGATAGGCTTCCGGAGGCCTATATTCCCAGCAATTGGACCTCAGTTAAGGTGTTGCTTTCTCTGCAACTCTTTGACTATTCTAGAGCTGTTTCCATACGACTCATTCCATTAATATGGAAGCTACGACTTATTTGCAGGGCAACGAGCTACCAAAACGAGCAAGCGCAATGTCACAGAAGATATGTCCAGCCACCACGCACGACCATGGGCTGCTCGAGAGCGTTTGTCACGTCCCTGATGCTCGATCGGGTCATAGATGTCTTAGCGACGAGGATTGTGGAGTCGATTCGACCTCATGCAGACGACGATCATGTAGCATGGCTGGCTACTGTGGTCTATGGTAAGCCCATATGACAACACGCGGGTTAGTCGATTCTTTTGTAAAATGAAATAACTTCCCGTTTATGGGAAATCACAGTCTCACAATTTGTCTCACAAAAATGTAACGTTGTTCGATCATGGTAGGAAAAGAAAACTATATTATCACATTCACCACACAAATATTGTAACATGAATGTATGATAGGCGTTGATGATTCGTTAAAGCATCTTTCTCTTCTTAAAAATGTTACTGTATATTGGCCATTTTTTTAATATCAACATCTCATTAAATGGAGTATATGTGATATGAAACATAATAATATATAATAAGAAAAGAAATAAAATACTTTTAATGGAATTAAATACCACATTCATTTTTGTCAACAAAACGCCCATGCATTCTTCTAGCTAATTAACATAATAATAAATAAATAGTCAGATTTATTAATAGAGTACTTATCTTAACATTAGTGGCGGTAAATATGGATTACTTTTTGTTTCATAAAAAATATTGATGAACTATTGTTTTCTTCGTGGAGCTGTTAATTTTTTTTCATTTTCGTTCGTTGAATGTACTTTAATTTCAAAATCATTTCTCACTACATGCACATGTTATTACTTTATAAATATTTAGTATTTTCTAATTATTTAAAAATATTACAACACACTTTGATAAAAAAAAAAAATGAAAACAGAAGCGGGGTATTTAATAGTATCATATTATTAGTATCTTTTAAAATGCAAACTGCAGTTTCATAATTAATAAGGGCAAATTGGAATAGTTATTGAGGCATTCATTATATATGGTAGTTTAGGATGTGAAAAGGCAACCGTTAATCCCTATGAATAAGGTTGTAATCAAAATGAGCGAGAGAATTACGTTTCACCATTCCAATTCACCACCGTCTTTTTCTCTCTCTTCGCCATGCACACCACCTTCTCCTTCTCCTTCTCCTTCTCCTTCTCCTTCTCATCTCCCCCCTAAACCCCCCTCCCTCCTCCACCACTTTACCACCGTGTGTCCGCTGTCATCATGGCGGACATCGTCAAGCAGATCCTCGCCAAACCCATCCAGTACGCCGATGAGGTCATCAAACTCGCCGATCAAGCAAGCTCCTTCCGCCAGGAATGCCTCGAGATAAAGGCCAAAACAGAGAAGCTCGTCGGCCTCCTCCGCCAGGCCGCTAGGGCCAGCGGCGACCTCTACGAGCGCCCCACCCGTCGAATCATCGACGACACGGAACAGGTCCTCGACAAGGCCTTAACCCTCGTCTTCAAGTGCCGTTCCAACGGCCTCCGCCGCATCTTCACCATCATCCCACAGGCTGCCTTCCGGAAAATCTCTCAGCAGCTGGAAAACTCCATCGGCGACGTCTCCTGGCTCCTCCGCGTCTCCGCCCCTGCAGACGACCGCGACGATGAGTACTTAGGTCTTCCTCCAATCGCCGCCAATGAGCCGATCCTCTGTTTAATTTGGGAACAGATAGCCATTCTCTGTTCCGGATCCCTAGAAGAGAGGGCCGACGCCGCCGCGTCGCTGGTGTCGCTGGCGAGGGATAACGACCGGTACGGCAGCTTGATCATCGAGGAAGGCGGAGTGACGCCGTTATTGAAGCTCGCGAAGGAAGGGAGGGAGGAGGGACAGGAGAACGCCGCCAGAGCCATCGGATTGCTTGGCAGAGATCCAGAAAGCGTCGAACACATCGTGAACGCTGGTGTCTGCCAGGTGTTTGCGAAAATTCTCAAAGAAGGACACATGAAGGTTCAAATTGTGGTAGCTTGGGCTGTGTCGGAATTAGCAGCACATCATCGGAAATGTCAAGATCCATTCGCCCAACACAACGTCATCAGATTGCTCGTCAGTCATCTCGCATTCGAGACAATTCCAGAACACAGCAAGTACGCCATAGCCAGCAAGAACAACATGTCCATCCACTCCATCGTCATGGCTAATTCCACCTCCAAGAACAGCAGAAATGGCGAAAACATGGAAAACCAGAGTCAGATGCAGAGTTTAGTCACAAACGCAATGCAATCACAATCGCCACATCAGTTAACAGACCAACAGCAGCAACAACCGAAACACAAGCCCCACCATGGCTTACCAGGAAGCAGCATTAAACGAAGAGAGTTCGAAGATTCCGAAACCAAAGCAGAGATGAAATCCATGGCAGCCAGAGCTCTACGTTACCTCTGCGCAGGAAACCTCTCAATCTGTGCAAGCATCACAGAATCCCGAGCCCTCCTCTGCTTAGCCGTCCTCCTCGAAAAAGGCCACGACGACGTCAGATACAACTCAGCCATGGCATTAATGGAGATCACAGCAGTTGCAGAACAGAACCCCGAGCTAAGACGATCAGCATTCAAACCAACAGCACCAGTAGCAAAAGCAGTAGTCGATCAATTCCTACGAATCGTGCTAAAAGCAAACTGCGAGCTACTAATCCCCAGCATGCGTTCAATAGGCAATCTTGCAAGAACTTTCAGGGCAACAGAGACTAGATTCATACCGCCATTAGTGAACCTTCTCGACGACAGGGAAGCCGAGGTGAGCAGCGAAGCAGCATTGGCTCTAAACAAGTTCGCCTGCCCGGATAACTTCCTACACGACATCCACTGCAAGACCATAATCAACATAGGAGGGCTGAAGCATCTGGTGCCGTTGATCTACTTCGGAGAACTGATGGTGCAGATTCCATCCTTCATATTGGTGTGCTATCTGGCAATGCATGTGCCGGATAGTGAGATATTAGCACAGGAAGATGTGTTGATCGTGTTGGAATGGTCGACGAAGCAGTCGAATTTGATGCAGGATGATGATATCATAACCTTGGCTTATGAAGCCAAGAAGAGACTCGAACTCTATCAATCCAGAGGATCTAAACAGTACCATTGAATTCATTCTTCTTTTGATTTGTGTATAGCTTTGTGGATCCTTGAATTGTGTTGTCTTGTGTTTAGTCTAGTGTAGAGATAGAATCTGTACGTATATATTATGCAACACTTGTTTGTGCAAGGGTTAATGCAAGTTCTTGCTGCTTCCTTATTTTATCTTTGTTAATTACACTACTTTTTTTTTAACAAAGGTAGAGTTTCAAATTTATTCAATATTCCATTATGTAAAAGTTCGTTTGAGGTCAATTTAATAAAAATATCATACAAGTTTGAACATATTTTTGTATTCGATTACACTTAAAGCTCAGTTTTAGCTCGATACATGAAAATCGATAAAATAAATGTAAAATTATTAAACTACTTTAATTCGACTCGTTTTTTATTGAAGTAGAACTCGGCTCGATAGCTTATCAAATAAGCTCAAACATAAAATTTTAATAGTATTTGGAATAAGTTTGAACAATCTTGCGTTTCGCTCGAATTATTCATTGACATCCCCACAGAAGCGCTGTTTTTATTGGGAAATTCCATAAGTACCCTGAAATGTGTAAAGTAATTTAATAATGGATTGAAAGGGTACCAAATAAATTTATAGGTTTTGTTTTGACTATGAAATAGTAGTGTAATATTTAAAATAAATTACTCATTTTTAATACTAAAATGATGTAAAATCAATTTCATTGAGCAACGCGCAAAAACCAGTAACCCCACACGGTTTCCTGGGCCCCTCTTTACCTTCGTTCTCTCTCCACCATCCAACCATCTCTCTCTCTCCCTCCCTCCCTCCCTCTCCCTCTCCCTCTCCCTCCTTGCAATTTCAGCCATGGCCACACCTTAATCGATCATCTACGAAAGCGAAAGAACCCCTAATAAACCCTCCTTACAAAAACACTAATTGAAGGTATTCTGGAGACAGTGAACCTTCTTGTTCAGCATCGTTTGCACAGCACCGAATACTGTAAAAAAGATTCATCTTCCGTCTTTTTTTGTACTCATTATCAGTCTGTTCTCATCCGCTCCTTTTTTCCAAACTAATAAAAAGTCCATATCTCTTCTATCGGATAACATCCACCCCAAATACATATAATAGCTTTTTATGCCCAATAATTTTCGTGGTTTTGTTTTCTTGTAATTAAAGTTTTCATAGGACCATCGCATGTTGGTCCTTTTGTCTCCTCAAGGAAGGATCTTGTTGCTACTTCTCTTATCCAGGCCCCCTTGATTCCTTGCTCTTTTCTTGGTTTGCTATTTGTGAGTTTGAAATGTACAATAGTCAAAGCGTAGAGTACTTGCTTTGTGAAATTTGAACACTTGAGAAAATGTCGCAGAAGCGGCAACAACGGGAGGAGGGCACTTCTGTCGATGATAAGCTTCCTCGGAAGTCTAAATCTTTCAAAAGGTAAAAGCTTTGTAGTTCTAGGGTGTAATTATCTTTTGCTTGGTTTTTCCCTCCCTTGATAAGCATGAATGTCAGTGTAGTGTTTTTGAATTTATAATCTAGAAGTGCTAGTGTGTGTTTCTTTTTATAAAACTATGCCAGAAGCTCTTAAGATATGTAGTTGGAAACAGATAAGTTGTTGCCATTCTTAATACACTTATAAATGTGTTCTTGCCGAATCCCTTATTATTACAAGAAAGGTTCAGATAAAGTTATCCTGGACAGTGCATTGGGAGAAGGTATGGGTTGAGAATGTGTAGATTGGAGCTTTCTTGTTGTTAACTTGTTGATTCTTATGTGAATTTTGTAGTGTGGTGCTGGAGGTAATGAACCTACGTAAATTACAAAGTCTCATGGAGCCGGTTCTGGAGCCTTTAATTCGACGAGTTGTAAGTTCATGGCCTAGTAGATCTTGCTCTATGTTACCTATTTGGTAGTGAGTCTATAATGTTTCATGTTTTTCTATATTTTTTGGACTTGCAAAATTACCACTCAATTGTTACCCCAACTCTCAATTTCTTTCATTCAATGCTGTACTCTAACTTGCCTGAAAATTTTATTTCTCAGTGGATGATGGCATCTGTCTTTTCAAAAAAAGCACTGCCATGTTTGGAATTTAATTATTTTCGTATTATAGTTTGGAACTAGTAGATTCTTTTGCTTTTGAGAATAATATGCAGCCTAGCCTAAGCCGAGGAAGTCGGGTCAAATTTGCAGTCTTGCTTAAGTTCAGCAGTGGCATGTAACTTTTCCCCAATCATGCCAGCTTTAACCCCTAAATGCAAATTATATGGACGCATAGGACTACCTTTATTTTTCACAAGTTATCCTGCTTGTTCTTTTAACTCTAAATTTTATGATTTGAAGAGTTTTGCTGAGTATTGTGATACTTAAGTGACACTTGATTTGTCAATATTGACTGTTCTGCTTTGGTGATCACAGGTGAAAGAGGAAGTGGACACAGCGTTGAGAAAGTATATAATCAATATGAGAAGGTATGGCGTCATACTTCCATGAAAGCAACCAGTTTCTCGTGTAGGTTGATCATATTTCTAGTGAGATTTTTATACTTTTCTCTTGACGGTGTTTTCTAATAATTAATGTTAGGAATTCTGGGAAGGACTTTCTCCCATCTCAATCCAGGAGCTTACAGTTGCAGTTTTTAAATGCTATATCACTTCCAGTGTTTACTGGAACTCGTATTGAAGGGCAAGGTAGTACTCGCGTTGAAGTTGCTCTCGTAGATGCATTCACTAGAGAAGTAGTTCCCGATGGTCTTGAATCTTCTGTGAAGGTAGAGATTGTAGCTCTTGAAGGAGATTTTGATGGTGATGAGAAAGACAATTGGACACCTGAAGAGTTTAGAAATAACACAGTGAAAGAGCGGGATGGCAAAAAGCCACTCCTAACTGGAGATGTTATCATCACTCTTCAAGATGGTACTGGTTCTGTTGATAATGTTATATTTACGGATAATTCAAGCTGGACAAGAAGTCGTAAATTTAGACTGGGAGCTAGACTTTTGGACAAGATTAGCGACATCCGTGTCAGAGAGGCTAGATCAGAGCCTTTTATTGTCAGAGATCATCGTGGAGAATGTGAGTCTTTCTGTTATGAAAAATATCTAAAATTACCTAAACTCATCCTTATACTGAAATTTTACACTGTTGAAATTGTAAAAGATAAACATTCTAGTAATCCATGTACTTTCATCTGAAACAATTGAAAAAGTTGTCCACGTAAAATAACTTAGGTGACATGTTGATATTCCTTCTTTTTGGTTTTGTTTTTCTTTAGTGTACAAGAAGCACCACCCTCCATCTCTTTCTGATGAAGTGTGGCGGCTGGAAAAAATCAGTAAAGATGGAGCTTTTCACAAACGATTAAGGAAGGAAAGTGTCACGACTGTGAAAGACTTTCTGATGTTGTACTTCTTAGATCCGAAGAGGCTTCGAAATGTAAGATATGAATGGTATTAATTTTTTCTAATATTTAGTAACTGGTTTTATATTTTCGTCTCTGTGATTGTTTGTCAGTTAATCAAGGCTAACATTTTCCTACTATGAAAATTCTTCAGATCCTTGGGGGTGGTATGTCTGCAAAAATGTGGGAAATCACTGTGGAACATGCTCGTACGTGTGTTCTTGACAACAAATCGTACTTTTATGGTTCCTGTCCGACAGATGGTGTTGTTTTCAATGTTGTTGGCCAAGTATTGGGGGTTTTCTTGGAAGGCCAGTATGTTCTTGTTGATAAGCTATCTGAAGTTGAAAAGGCAGGCTTTACTTCATCACTTGCGTTTCTTTTTTTTTTGCTTTGTTTTGTGCTCTTCATATCACTGAAAAATCCCATTCGGAAACTCACTACTTTGCCCTTGTTTCAGGCTGATGCTTGTAAGTTGGTTATCTCTGCATTCGCTGATAATGAGAAAATCGTGTCGTTTGATGATGAATCAGCTCCAATCGTGCCTACTTCATCAAGCTTATACATTGTTCAATCTTCTCCAAACGCGCCATCCGAGGATAGTTACCTAGAAGACTCAACTTCTCACAAGATCAATGGATCCTCTTATTTGGAACAACACAATGCTTCTTCCCCTGACTACATGCAGTCGCTACTCTCGGTTGGAGGCTTCACCAGTTTTGATGATTGTTTACAAGATCTTCACCCTGTCGGACTCCCATGTGATCAGCCACTCGAATACCCTAACCATGCTACAAACAACTTAATGTGCGACATTGACACCATGAATCGAGCATACTACCCAAACCAACACTTACTGTACACAGATGATACAGTCCTAGGCTCTCGTCTGGACTTATCCGCTGACATACATGGCGCTTTTGACGCCGCATTCATACCATGCTCGGACCTCTCTATAGACAAAGCTCAAAGGGGGTGGAATGTCTTAGTTTTCGTGTTGAGATGGTGGTTCTCAATAAAGAGAATAGTGGCTAGAAGAACCCCTGCTATAAAAATGTCAAAGATATTGTGAGTAGAGTCGTCCGTAAATCAGTTGGACGTCCATCGTTCCGACCGGAGAGGGCTATACAGCTGGAGTGCTGGGATGGGTTTATAGACGTGCAGTGGCGGATGTATGTGGGGCTGCCCGGCCTCAAGGATAGGGCTGTCCCCAAAAGCACATTATATCATATGTAAATAATTTGTGTTTTTAAGTTTAGCCCACCCCAAAAATATTTTCAGCTCATCCAAATGAAGCTAAAAAATAAATGTTTCTTTCTTTTTTGTGTTTTTAAGTTTAGCTCAACCTAAAAATATTTCAAGTCCACCGAAATGAAGCTAAAAAATAAATATATCTTCTTAAATTATATATATAGATATTACAATTTAGCTCATCTTTTGTTCATTTCGAGAAGGTAATTCGTATGTGAATATATATATATATATATTATTTTTTTATTTTCTTCAATAAATTTAGTCCACACTACCGTGGTTTTCTGGATTCGCAACTGTAGACGTGCATGTAGAGATATGCAAAGTTGTGAATAGGGGAGTGTGGAATTGTATCTTATTGTCTCTCGATGGGTAGTGAAGTTAATTTTCATCCAATGACTACCTTCCAATCCTACTCTATATGTATATTTTTTTAAATGAATAAAAGAAAACGCATTTCAAGAAATCGGTTTTATTTGAACTAGATTAGGAACTATCACTTTTCTTTCAACAATTAATTAACCATATATATAATAATAATTAATATGACAAATTATCTTGTGCTTTCTATTAGGTTAAAAAACTGAATGTAAAAATTTTACAATTATATATATATATATATATATATATATATATATATATATATATATATATATATATATATATATATATATATATATATATAAATTATCTTGTGCTTTCTATTAGGTTAAAAAACTGAATGTAAAAATTTTACAATTATATATATATATATATATATATATATATATATATATATATATATATATATATATAAATATATATGTACGCACGTATGTACAAAGTGTTCAAGAATAACATGATATCAACTTTTTAACATATATCACAACATCTCGTATTATGAGAGACTTTCACTAATAAGTTAGTACACCTTTTAAAAATTCATAAAACTAAAAAAAATAAAATTATATGAGTAATAATTAGCACGTAGAAAATTATATTTTCAGATCAAATTCTTTATTGTTTTTCTTGAACTCGTCTTATATAATCATTTATAATTTTTAAAAAGGAATCCACATAAATTGAGTTGGAGCTATGTTGGCAGATTTATGTGAGATTGCTCAAAATCGATCATTTTATGTTTTTTTAACTAGCTATCATTTTTTAATTAAAAATGAGTGAGACTCTTGTGCCATGGGACACCGTGTCCCTTTGCAATTTAAACCTCTAACAATACAAATGTTTAAATAGAATATGGAGGGGGAGAATTGTGTTCCTATAGGAGCACGGCGTGTTCCCGGGGCACAGGAGCTTTTGTCATTAAAAATATCATTCCTTTTTACTTAAGTATGTTATCATTTCTTATTTATTCTTTAGACTGTTCATAATTTTTTTTTCTAGTGCATCAATATTATATTCCATCTCATTTAAGATGCACACTTTTCATTTTGAATTGTCCCATAAAAGTTTGCATCTTCTGAGAAAACAAAAAGACAAATACAATCATCATTTCTCATACATTTTATTAAAAAAAATCACATTTACTTAACACACCTAACATACTTTATCATTTATTTATTGCCAAAAATACCATAATACCCCTAAAAATTACTCCCTCCGGCCATCCTCAATGTATCAATTTGCTTTTTGCACATAAATTAAGGAATATTATTATTTTATTTGTAGTGAGTAGTTGTATTAGTGGAGTGTGGTGGCCACATGTGTACCATTTTTACTAAAAAAGAAAAATTGATACATTGGGGAGGACAAATTAAAATGATAAAATTGATAGATTAACCGTGGACGGAGAGAATATCACTTTTCTTAATATGCATACATAAGGTAGTGTGCAAACATTTCTGGGTGGAGGGAGTATTTTTCATCAATTTGATATAATTTTTGAATGAGTCTCTTGTGTGCCTGGGCACACAGATTTAGATTCGTGACCCTTTGCAATTTTCGTACCCCTTTACAGTTTAAACTCCCTAGCCATACATAGGTTAAATACAATAGAGAGGGGAAGAGTTGTGTTCACATGGGGATACGGACCGTGTCCACGGGGGCGTAGGAGCTTTTGCCATAATTTTTTATTATAAAGATTAGGGGGAGGCTATTTGCACCCTCAAAATTGTTAAATGAACCCCAATTACTAAACGTACCCCACTGAATTTAAAAGTTATCTATTTAAATACTTAATACACCCTATACAAAGACAACTTTACCCTTTTTAACTATACCCAAAATTAAAAAATCTAATCTAATTAATCACAAAATTAAAACACAAAAAAGTAGAATACGTTGCTGAGTTTTAAGAAAGAAAAGGAACAAACGGCGCTGTCTTCTTCCTTGGCACGACTATTCAGGTTTGAAAGGAGAGGGAAGAACGTCCATACCTTCTATCCACGTCAAGGAGAGACACGAATTATAGGGTTTGAGTTGTTTTCAAATTTTGAAAATTAAGTATAGATAATTTGAATTTGTGTTTCTTAGTGTGTGGTTGTACTTCTTGAATTTTGTGTTGGTTGGGTGTCAATCAAAGTCCCACATCGGTTAGAAGTGGGGATGGGAGATGGCGATGTGTTCATAAATGAGGGATGAAATCTCCCTAGCATGAGGCCTTTTGGGTGTGATACCCAGAGTGGTATAACCGTGCGGGCCAGTGGGCGGCCCAAAGAGGACAATATCATACTAGTGGATTGAGCGGGCCCGGCTCCCTGGGCGGATAAACCCAACAAGTGGTATCAGAGCCAGACCCCAGACTTAACTGGCCCAGCCCGGGGTTGGTGGGATGTTCGGACCTCAAACTGGATGGTCTAGCTGCAGGACTTTGTTTGAGGGGGAAATGTTGGTTGAGTGTCAACCAAAGTCCCACATCGGTTAGACGTGGGGATGACGGAGGGTTTATAATTGAGGGATAGACTCTCCCTAGTATGAGGCATTTTGGGCGTGATGTCCGAAGTGATAAAACCGTGCGGGCCAGTAGGCGGCCCAAAGAGGACAATATCATGCTAGTGAATTGAGTGAGCCCGACTCCCTGAGCGGATAAACCCAACAAGACGAAGAGAGTATTTATTTATTTAGTAGATCACATTAGGACCTTTTTCTAAAAGGACCATACTAAATGGCCAGAATCCACTAGCCAGAAAATGACAAAGTTGTAAATAATAGAAAAGTTAAAATATGAAATGACAAATACATCTTTTAAAACATATCAATAATCTCTTTCTAATTTATTTATTTGTTTTGATACTCTCAAGACCGTGTATTGCCATTTTTAAGATTTTCAATTAAAGCGCATTTATCAATAAATTAGAACATTCATTCCAATTGTTTTTATTTTCCTTTTTACTGTAATCAAATATTTTACTAATTTTTTTCCACCAAATTTTTTACTAATTTTTTTCCTTCCTGGTAGAGTATATTTTATTTTATAGTAATAAAAATATGAATAATTGGAGTTCCTTTGATCATTAATTATTAATTTTTTATCTGTTTAATTTTTTAAATTTTATAAAAAATTATTAATTCCTAAAATTTTAATTAAAAACTTTTGTAATATTTATTTATTTACGATGATTCATTTATATTTATGAAAATGTTCATTAGTTAGGATGTTAGTCAATCCTAAAATTTATACCCTCTCTTGCAAAATAACGGTATATTTATACACGGTAGGAGATTAAGAAAAATATTTTATTATTTATTAAAATGTGTAAAGTTATTAAAATATATATAAAAAGTTAGTATTTTAGATAATTTAATGAAAAAGATAAGTAAAGTTATTGAGATATATTTTAAAAGTGATTTTTATTGAAATGTATTTTTTTCATTTTAAAAATATGTTGAGAGGAATAAAAAAGAAAAGTGTAAATTAATTAGCGATAAGGAGATAATAACATTTATGAGATAATATATATATCTTTTTTATTCAATATTTTATAGAGTTGGTCTCTTGTGTTCCTAGGTACACAAATTATGTAAGTGTACACAATTTTATTCTAAAATGTATACATTTTAATTTATTATTTTCTTAAACAAAATTTACTCATTAAAAAATATTCTTCAAAATACATATATAATATTAATTATTTAAGTATGAAATATAATGAAATAACTATTTATTTTTAAAATAACACATTAGTACTAATTTATAATTATTAAAGTTTTAATTACATCTTTTAATTTGTTAAATATAAATTTAATTTATTTTTTTGTGTCCTGTGAACCCAAAGTATATAAGGATATCATATTTTGTTTTAAAGAGTATACATTTTTATTAATAAATGTATTATTTTTTATCGAGGTTGAAATATAAATAGTATAAATATTTAATTAAAAAAATTAATTTTTTTCTCAAAAAATTAAGGATATAGGAGTAACATTTAATACTCCCTCCATCCGCTTCTAAGGTATCCATTTTACTATTTTTGGCGTTCGCTTCAAAGGTATCCATTTTCCCTATTTAGTAAAAAAGTACACAATATAACTCATCACTTCACTCTAATACAACTATCCACTTTACATATAATAATAATTATTATTATTATTATAATAATATTTAATTCATGTGTTAAAAGCAAATGGATACCTTATAACCGAACGGAGGGAGTACTAAGTACTCAATAATCATATTTTACCTATATAATACTCCCTCCATTTCAGAGCAAGATATATATTTTTCTATTTTGGTCAATCCAAAACAAAGTATGCATTTTTTTTTGGTGGATGACTCACACAAAATAATTTTTATATATACATGGTCACACACTACACTAATACAACTACTCACGATATACTAAAATATTATTTCTATCACTTTAGTACACATTAAAATTTTATACTCATTAAACGTGAAAAAAAATAAATGAATACCTTCATCCGGAATATATGTAATTTAGAGTAAGTTTTTAAAGTAAAAATTTAGATTTTTTTAATTGCTCTTAATTGAAATTTACATATATCTTTTAAAAAAAAAAATCATTTAGATTAGCTCAACATGCATGTGATCAATTAATGAGATTGTATTTAATACCGGTTTAAGTTCATCATAGGATCACAAAAAAATATTAGTACTTATATTTAATTACAACTTAAAATATTATAAAAGCTATCTGATTAGCAATCTAGTTTATTTAACAAAAAAAATTCAATTAATAATTTTTTTAAAAAAATTACGTTTAAATTTATTTATATTTTAATGTATTGTTGGTTGAAAAATATAATATTTTAATAAATAGTGAATTGTTGTATTAATATTATGTGCGAACTTTATAAATATATATTACTCCCTCCGTCCCACTGAAACGTACGCAAAATGCAGTAGGATGTAAGGAGTAATTGTTTTGTATGAATCTCATCTACTCTGAAGATAAATGTAAACTTGGTGGGACCATGAGACATTTAAAATGAAAATAAGTAAACATTATGATAGGAGATGGAGAGTAATAATTTTTTAAAATAACGGAACAAGAAATGTGAACGGTTCTCCAAAATGTAGTACGTAATAAAAAGTGATATTTCCTCCAACCTTTTTATTTTGGGTTGTTTCGTGTTAAGTTTACATTTTCTTTTTTTGTCAAGTTAGCCCCACACAAAATAATTAATTATTGGACCACACACAACACTAATACAACAGTCCAAATTACATTATATATTATGTCTCTCACCCCACTACACATTAATATATTACTCTCTCCGTCCGGTTCTAAGGTACCCATTTGCTTTTTGCACGTAGATTAAGGAGTATTATTATTATATGTAAAGTGAGTAGTTATATTAGAGGGAAGTGATGGACCATATTGTGTATTTTTGTACTAAATAGGAAAAATTGATACCTTTGAAGCAGACACTAAAAATAGTAAAATGAATACCTTAGAAGTGGACGGAGGGAGTTAATCTTTTAATCTCAGTGTAAAAAATAAACGTTAACAAGGAATCGAAGAACAGGGTCGGTCCTTATAATGTGAGTCCAATGAGTTGATCGACTCAGACTCAAAAAATTTGATCAATTTTATGGTCATAATTTTAATTTTATAATATCTTATTTATATATATAATCTGCAATTTATATCAGTAGAGCATGATATTTAAGTGGTGACAGAGGAGATAGTAATACCATTTGAAACGGATAATTGTACTCTAAAGAGTAGTTATATATTTAATTATATATAATTTCAAATAACTATTAACTATAGTAATTTAAAATAAAAATTTAAGCGAATATGTATATATATATTCACTTTAATTAATTATTTAGTATTAATTAAGTATATCACGTGTTAATTAATTAATTTTGTGAAAAGTAAAAATTATCTATTTATTTATTTAACGAGGAACCGAAAGTATATTAAAAATAATATACTTAAATAATATACATACACAATACACGAAATAAAGATTATGTAAATAATTTTAATAATTTGATTTTTTTTTAAAAGTAAAGTAACCAATAAATAAAAGGAGTAATTAATTTACGTAAACTGTGGTAATTAATGGACTGTCATGTTTTCAGTACCTAATCAATTTTAAGAATAATAAATTATTTAAAACCATTTGACTAAATTAAGGGACAAAATAGTAATTAAAGGGATAGTACAGGAATTTTGGAATCTGGCCTCATGTCATTATCCTTTCTAAAAAAAGTTTTACTTCTTTTGCCGTTAAATTTTATAAAGATTTTCATCTTTCAGGTTAATTTTATCATTTTCCAAGGTTGGATTAAAGAAAAACAGAAATGGTGTTGAAATGAAATAGTAAAACACTTACAAATTGTAACAACAAAGTTGTAAAATTCTGTACAAAAATTAGGGTCAATCTGGTCTCAAAGTGCAGTGGGCATTTATTATCATTATTAATTGTGTTTTATCTTACGGCTCGTTTGATAGGAAAGACAAGATAAAGAAGTAATATGAGAACAAGTATTATGTATGTTAATATTACGGCTCGTTTGATAAGTGAGATGAAATAAAGAAGTATATATAAGAAATGAGATTTAAATTAAGATAAAGATTTGTATTGTGAAAAAAAAAATTGTTTGATAGATTGTATTAAAATTAATAAAATAAATAATTGAGGTGTTTGATAGAAGATAAAAGAATTAAGATAAATGTTGAAATTACTATTATGTCCTTTCCTTATACAAAAGAAAGGAAAATTAAATATCCAAAAAACTAAATAAAGAAGGTAATTCAATTATGCTGTCTTCACTCTTCTGTACTCCATAGATGCAGAAATTTTATAAGGAAAATTTTTGTTCATTACACCACGACTCTCCCATTAACGCTCATCAAATGATGCTGGGTGGATCGATCATTTCGATTTGGCAACCATATTCCCCTCTTCGTTTATTAATTGCAAGTCTTCTGGATCCCGCTCGAAATCTTCTTTTATCCTTCGACGACTGTGGTTGACGATAGATGGCAACTCAAATAAGCAACGATTAATTGTTTTCCACTCTGCAACAGAAGACAGATATGGCTATGTGATTTCATTGATGAGAGGTAGAAGTTGTGTCGGATTTGAGACATAAGAATTCTAGGGTTCTTCTATTTTTTGAATTGAAATCTTTGAATAATATGGGGATTTTGAGAGACGATAATTATAGGGTTCTTCAATTTCGAGAGAGAATGGGTGACGATATTGGACGTGTTACATACGTAGACAATTTCTGCAGATCGTAGGGAGGAGCAGAATTGATTCTTACACGGAGAAATCCAAGGAACATGAAGGGTTTTTTCGTAATTGCTCATTCTTATCTTGATTTACTGTTCAAACCTTAATATTTATACTACAGTTTTGGCCTTACAATAATGTGAAGGGAACAGTACATTTAACCGGGCCTTCACTATTTTTAGAGGACCCCTGATAAACGAATTATGGGCTACCAAACATGTTAAATGTTGATATAATTTACATGAATAGCCCCTATTAAGGGCTAGGGAATAATATGAATAATTGAGTTTGTTTGATACAATGTATAAAAAATATTAGTAATAATATAGGCAAAAACTTCTGTGCACCCGGGCGTACGAATCACATTCTGTGCGTCTTTAAAATTTTGTGTTAAATTGTATACCCTTTAGTATAAAGATGTGTACCTTTATTTTCTAAAGGAAATTATTGTATGTATCTGGGCACATGGACAATAATGAAAAGTGTATACCCTTTAAATTAAAATGGTGTAT
Source organism: Pogostemon cablin (assembly GCA_023678885.1). Classification (NCBI taxonomy): domain Eukaryota; kingdom Viridiplantae; phylum Streptophyta; class Magnoliopsida; order Lamiales; family Lamiaceae; genus Pogostemon; species Pogostemon cablin. The sequence goes on along the minus strand of CM042960.1, from coordinate 4,201,583 downwards.
CTTTTATTAATTAAAGTGTATATCCTTTAGACCAAAGTAATGTACCTTATCCATAATACTAAATTTCTAAATGCGCACGGAATGTGTTTCCGTGCGCACGCAAATCTCACTCATAATATATGGTATAGTGCTTGGTAAGTAATACTAATATTATTTGTAAGATGTACATTTATACCCTCATTAAATTTGTAAATTTTTTATTACATTATTTTTAGGTGAAGACGTCTACAATATAATTTATATCATTTTAATACATAAAATCGAAAATTATTATACCATTTAAAATTTTGTACATTAAATTTATTTTTTATTTAAATATTTATTTTATTATTAAATTATTTTTTAAAAAAATTGGATGTGTCGTGCTCACTAATTTTTTTATTTAATTTTAATTTATTTACTTGTTTATTATTATTATTATTTTAATTTTATGTTACCATTTTTTTAAAGAATGTGAACCATCATACCACGTATTTAAAAAAAAAAACCCTGCGAATAATCACACCCAAACAATAAAACACATGATTTGTCTACTTCTTATATTTGTTTTTTAGTTTAGAGGGTAGATATGTAATTTTATCCAATAGTCTAGTTTTACTCTACAATTTAAATTACTAATACTATGTCTTAGCATATAAGTAATGTGAGTGGAACAAGGTTTTATATCGGGCTCAATATTATTATCGGGCCCGTCATTAATATAATCTTTTCTATCAAACACCATACAAAGTAGTATTATAAATATGAACCTCGGTGAAGGTTCTGTGGGGTTGAGTTAAAGCTAACCACCTTGGTTAAGATAGCCTCTTCTTATTTACTTTGTAGGTTTAAATTTAGTAATTTACCATAACATTCTTTTCTAAATATATACTCCCTCCATCCTTTCGTAAGAGTACCATTTGTTCTTGAGCACGTAGATTAAGGAGTATTATTATTTAATGTATAGTGGATAGTTGTATTAGTGGGGTGTGGATCCATATTTTAATTGTATTAGTGGGTGTGGATGGATCCATGTGTCTAAAAAAAAGAAATGAGATCTTTTGGGTGAGATAATTAAAATAATAAAATTAGACTATTACCTACGGATAGAAGGAGTAAAGTATTAAATTAAATAAATTAGGTAGATATTTTTGGAGAAGATTGACGATGGAAGCCTACATTGAAACTAACGTCAAATCCGTCGCTCCTTCTCCAACTGGGTTCCTCCTCTCGCCCAACTCTGTTTTGGCCGCCGGATCTCTTCCTCCTCTACTCCACGTCGCTCTGCTCTTTCTCCGTTTGGTAACCTCAACATCTCCTCCAACGCCGTCGTCTGGTCAGCTAACCTTGGGTCCCCAGCCGCCGCTTCTTTTCCCTACCGATTCAATTCTTCTAATCAAGAAATAAATAAAGACGCCGCCGCCGCCATATCGGATCACCACCCATCACTTGGTTGTTATTCGAATTCGCCACCATCCAGAAGTTTGTCCGTGTGTGTCGCTGGCATAGCTCCGGTGATCGATTGCAGCAGGTAACTTCCTCCCTAAACTCTGCTCCGTCAAATCAACGAATCCTCCCGCATTTCCGTCTTCGCCTGCATCAAGCTACGTTTAAGATCGGCGTCTGAAATTCAACAATGTGGCGGAGGAACTCTCCGACGAGAACCCGATCCCCGGAAAAGGCCCCCGCCGCGGCGGCATTGTATAATTTGAATTTCACTCGGAGAAAGTTTCTCATTAACCTGAAAATCTCAAATATCCTAAATCGTATTTTCCCAAATTATAAACCTAAAATTGGTTGATTCTTTCTGTCGATGATTCTGTTGATTGAGAAGACAATTCTCCTGTGATTAATTCTGAATAAAGTATTGGTTGGCCCGAAAGGTTATCATTTTTCTGAAAACCTGCAAAGTAAGCAAATATAACCAGGGTCATGGAAGGGATAACCCCCCTTAACCCTGAAAGTAAACGCAATCGAAATGTCTGTAATAATGGGTATGAAATAACACATTATCATTCTTTCCATCTTTTCTTTAAGTAACAAACTCGATTTTCTGTTTTTTACGATCGCGACAAACACCCACGGACACCCTTTTCCTTATCATGAACCATCTTGCCACGCACAACAATTTTTTCCACCTCTTTGGTGGGCTACCAGTTTGGACAATCTCTGCCTCAGGTAAGGTATCACCAATTGCATCGAGCTGCACGTTGCACCCATTGTTCTGCTGTAGCAGCTCGTAGAAATCCGGAAACATGGTCTCCGGATCAAAAGGAGAGTGCATGACAGCATCGCGCATCTTTTCTAGGTCCACCACATCACTGCCGAATGAGCTAAAATCTTCTCTGATCGAGTTCATAGCCGAGCTTAAGCTATGAAACGAAGCGTTTGAGTGTCTACTGCTCGACTCTCCGACCATCTCAAACGCCTCAAGACCGCTACCAAAAGTATCTGGATTGACAGAAATATCTAGGGGTTGTACATGAGTAGTACTCAAACAAGTGATCAGGTGTTGCTGAAGAGAATCCAAGTCATCAAATGGCTTAACACCACTCCAATTTTCATAAGCAGTTGCTAATAACTTGTCAGCACAAGCCTGTCATAAGGATCAATGATTCTTGTTAGGAGCAAACGTTGAAGGAATCTTCAACTATATAATGAAGGAGAAAATAAGCTTATCTGAAGTATGCCTTGTGTTCTTCTGTCGACAAACCGGGCGGAGAACAATGGCTTTCGTCGTACAGTCCAAGAACCTTCCCGAGAACATCAAACACGACCCCTTTCGCCTGCTCACGATCCACGTAACAGTACTTCCTCGTGTCCACAGAGGATGCTCTAGCATGGCTGATTGTGCCCTCCCATGTCTTTGCCCCCATTTTAACAATCTAAGAGTAGCCAACAAACTGATATTATTGAGCTTAAGATCATCAAAGAGACAGAGAAAGAGAGAATAAAGAAGTTACTCTTTTAAGTCCATCAGGATTTATCAGAAGCAAAATCAAGAAATCTTCAACAGTTTTGATTCCATTACAATGAAGACGTTTATAGATCTCACCACCTTTACCAATGTTGTACAATCTAGACACCTCATCAGACAGAGATGGAATCTCATGTTTCTTATAATCTGAGAACAAAAAAAAAAAAAAACATGATCAAACACGAGTTACAAAATTAAGGATCAGATCATGAGACGACGAAGACTCACATTTCTTGCGATAAGTCTGGGCAGTGAAGGCCTCAGTCTTGGCCTCTTCGATCTGAACCCCATGAAACGAACTAACAACCCTCGCCCCAAGTCTGAACACCGGCGGCTTTAGATTGATGGTGCCATGTCTGAGCTTAAGGTTGTACAAAACACCAACTCCTCTTTCTAGTCTTATAGTCACATCTCCATCAAGAAAAGGCTTCTTTCCTTTCAAATCAGGGACAACATCATCTGAATCTCCCTTAAGAAGAAGTATCTCCACACCTGCAGAGGATTCCGGCCCATCATCCACCGTCTCACCGGAGGTTCCATCGACAAGAACCACTTCAAGACGAGCCTCCCTTTTGCCTTTTATCTCGTCACCGGTCAAGATTGTTTCGGAAATCTTGGTGGTGAACTTCAGTTTCATGGTCCTCTGAGGTGGGCTTTGACTCCCATCTTTGAAGAGTCTGTAAAAGAAGGATATTCAGTGTTGACATTTGTAGTGAATGTAAAGAAGCTAGTTTGTCTCACTCTCACCTCTTGAGTCCTGTAGAAATCCTCCTGCTTGCTTGTTTGATTTCATCATCAACCTCAAGAACACACATCAGCAACACAAATTCTCATTTAGCACTTACAAATGGATTAAATTCAAAGATCAAAAGCACAATAAAAATACTTACAATTTGCATCACCTTATCCATTGCAAGCTTACTCTTCATCCCTGTTCAAAGATTACTTGCCCACCCTCCATAATATTTGAACATCATAAACTCATAAACAAACAATCAGAACAGATCAATCACCAAGATTACTCATTGATTTATCCAACAAAAGCAATAGATAAAAATAAAAAAAGATTAAAAAAAAAAAACAGCAAAATGATAGCTACAAACCTACAAGCACTAATCCACTTTCTGCAAGACCAAAATCAGATGACACCCAAAAAGAACTTTTTATATGATCATTAGTTCATTACATAGTACCCAAAAAGGAAACAGAATCAAGAATATCATGAAACATTTGAACTGACCATTCTTGGGATCAAATGAGAATCTGTAGCACTGATTGATTGAAAACCCCCCTCTCTTTCTTCATTATATACAAGGATCTGGGCCCCAGATGAAGCGTGTGGACCGTGTGGGACCCAAAAATGGAGGGTTGTGATTTCTGATAGCATCTGCCACCTTCCAAATATGAACAAAACACCAATCTTAGTTAGCTTCTGTGTAATTTATGTTCGTTTCCGTACAGGATATATAGGATTGAACTACTTCAATGATTATTTAGTTTTTGTGCCAACTACCCAACTGTTTTCTTTTATTACAGGAATGTTGTGATGTCGTTAGCATGACAAAACGAACAAATTTATACTTTGTGGATCACATAATAAACTAACAGATTGCAGCAAAGTCAGAAATTTTTTTTTAATTAAATAAAATATTAGCAATAAATAGAGAACATGTTTCTTAGAAATAGTTAGGTAGCTACCTGCAAGTTTTTCTTTACAAGCAAGATTGAATGTTGAACAAAATCAAGATTATCGATCTCTACTTTCCTCGAATTTGCATTATCTTCTGATCTCTACGACTATTTAATTCATCTGCAGGTTGCTCCACTCGTTTTTTTCTTTTTCTTTTTTTTTTAATTTTTTATTTTCTTACAAATATTAGTTCACTGCCACCCCGCCGGCCGCCGCCACTGCCCCGCCGGTCAGAATCGACACGGGATTCATATTAATATCAGAATCGATACGAGATCCATATTTTTATATCGAAATCGATACGAAATTCATACCGACATCAAAACCAACATTTGTACCTGTATCAAAACCAATACGGGATTTGTACCGACATCGGAACCAACACACACCCCTATACACTCACTCTCAGGACAAATTGGTTATTATAAGTTGAATAGTGGGGGTATTAAAATCCAAAAAGTGACGTTTGGTTAAAATTGATACTCCCTCCGTCCGCTTCTAAGGTATCCATTTTACTATTTTTGGCGTTCGCTTCAAAGGTATCCATTTCCCCTATTTAGTAAAAAAATACACGATATGGCCCACTCACGGCACTGTGCTAAGGTTGGATTCACTCACTTAGCGTTTGCAGATGACTTGATAATCTTCACCTATGGCAATCGCTCCTCCACAGAAGTGGTTGCTGAGGCACTTAGCTCATTTGCTAGGATGTCTGGACTAGAGGTTAGTGCAGCTTAGTCTAATCTGTTTATGGCAGGTGTTCTGGAGGATGAGGAGCAGAGGATTCGTGAGGTTCTTCCCTTTCAGGAGGGCACCTTACCTTTGCGCTATCTGGGAGTGCTGCTGCAGGGAAGTAAGCTTCGGGAGTCTGCCTTCGAGCCCCTGATTTCCCAGGTTTCTAATCTGATCAGGGGTTGATCCACTCATTTGCTCTCATATGTTGGCCGACTGGAGCTCATTCGATCAGTTTTATACGGAGTGATGAATTTCTGAATAGCCATGGTGAAGGTTCCCAAAGGAATCATTTATAGAGTAGAGCATATGATTCGAAAGTTCCTTTGGGGAACCACTAGGGGAGCAGTCAAGTGGGAGGACGTGACTCGACCTAAGGAACAGAGTGGCCTGGGACTTAGGTCATTCGAACTCCTTAATGATGTTGCTCTCTGTGGTGTGTTGTGGGATGTGCATCAGGAGAAGAAGTCCTTGTTGATCAAATGGATTAATGTCATTTATCTCCAAGACTCTTCGGTTTGGGATATTGAGGTAAACTATAGTGTCTCGATAGTGTGGAAGGATATTCTTCGAGCGAGAAACAGGGTCCGAGCTCGAATTGGTGGAGACATCGTGACATCCCTGCAGTCGTGTTCGACTATGGGGAAACTTCTTATAGGTAAAATGTACAAGGAAGTCGCTACCAACGTTCCTATGCAATTTATCTATAAGAAATTGTGGAATCCATGAGTTCCTCAGAAGCATTCTTTCAGAATGTGGATTGCTCTGAGGAATAGATTTCTCACCATGGACAGATGGCAGAGATATGAAGGCTCGGTGGAGTCTTGCTTATGTGTAGGATGTGGCGAGACTAGAGATTATATTTTCTTTAGCTTCTCATTCACACAACAGGTGTGGAGTCGAGTTCGGAAGGAAGTGCAGTGGAAAAGGCAGGTTACGACCTTAAAGGCAGGTATCAAGTGGCTGAACAAAGACAGAATGATGCATGTCAGTGAGAGGAGGAGGTGGACGCTGGCCCTTTATGGCAGTGTGTTTCTCATCTGGAAAGCTCGAAACGACGCCCTCTTCGAGGGTGCCCGACCCACAGTGGATGGTGTATTCAATTCTATTGTTATGCATGTAGTTCGTTTTGAACATTTGCTCTCTAGGTAGATGTTGTTGGTAGATTGATTTTGTTCACTCCTTTAGGAGTTGTAAAATATGTGACTCTGGCCTTTGGCCTTTCTCGTTTTTGAATAAATTTACACTCATTCACTACACAATATGACACACCACTTCCATCTAATACGACTACCCACTTTACATATAATAATAATAGTCGTTAATCCACGTGCAAAAAGCAAATGGATACATTAAAACCGGATAGAGGGAGTATAAAAGTTAGTTGTTATTGGTAAAGATATTGAAACCTAAAATTTAGGTATTTTTTCAATTCCCCCTAATTTAAATATAGTAAAGACACGATCGTGAGATGAATAATAAGTGATAATCTTTAGGGGACAGCTATTTGCACCCCCTAAATTGTTAGATGAACCCCAATAATTTATAGATTTAAAATATAATAATGTGAGAAGACGTAAATACCCTTTTATAAATAATAAAAAAATAAGATTAATTATTATAATTAAATTTCTAAATGCACCCCAGTAAGATTTCTGAATAGACCCCAAAGTTATAATTACTAAATAAACAACGATCAACCTTAAACCCTTCTGCATGATCAGCGTATTGCTTCAGCATAGTCCAGCTAATCCATTTGTTCGCGTTCTATAAAAAATTGCCCCCCTTGCCATCGTTTCAATGAACTTAAGAAGTGACGCATCGTCTCACATTGAGATGGATTTGAAAGTCATCAAAAAAATTCATGTTTAAATCCAATCTCATGGATAATGAATGTCTTCTTATTAGGATGTGATTTTTTAATATGAACAGTAGTCAGAGCCAATACATAAATTTCCTGCTGTGTCATGGATCATGATTTTGCTGGGTATAATTCAAATGCAACTGAAAGTAGGAATTCAAATGTTGTTCATCAGCAGAAAGAAACAAACGTAAAAAAAATAGAAACAGGGCGTTCAGTAGCAGCAACCGAACAAAGCCTACGGTGTTCGACAGAAGCGGTCGAACACAACACAATGCAGCGGGTTTTGGAATTCACATACCTACTGCTCAGAAACATCTCTAATTGCTTCTAATTCATGGAAAATTCAACCCAAAATGTTGGGTTTATCCGCCCAGAAAGCCGGGCTCACTCAATCCACTAGCATGATATTGTCCGCTTTGGGTCGCCCACTGGCCTGCACGGTTTTACCACTCTGGTTATCACATCCAAAAGGCCTCATGCTAGGGAGATTTCATCCCTCAATTATAAACACATCGCCATCCCTCATCCCTACTTCTAACCGATATGGGACTTTGGTTAACACCCAACCAATATTTCCCCCTCAAACAAAGTCCCACCAGCTAGACCATCCAGTTTGAGGTCCGAACATTCCACCAACCCCGGGCTGGGCCGGTTAAGTCTGGGGTCTGGCTCTGATACCACTTTGTTGGGATAAACATACGAATAATCAAATAATAAACTATTCGTCTACGCAGCAGAATGATCAATTATCCCTCTCTTGTGTGAATCTAGTAGGAAACAATCCTAATAATATAATGCACGATAAAACAAACAATCAACAACGCACAACACAAGCAATTTAATGTGAAAAACCTCCTCAATGTGAGAAGGTAAAAAACCACGGGACCGAAGCCCACCAAAAACTTCACTATGAGACAAAAATCCAAGAGTTACAATCTGCTACCACAGACACTCTATCACAAACGTATTAAGACGCTCAATACTTGATAACAAACAACGAGATTAGAAAGACCTCACCAAACTACACCAACTTCCATTCAGAGTTCATAACTGTAGGAACCACTGAATCCGATCTACACCATCCAGAATCAACCCCTATGAGTCTTGAACGTGCTGTCAAAATTACAGCTCGATCCAACGATTAGTTTGTGAGAAATCTGCTTCTGTTTTCGGCGTATTCCTGTCAACAAAAAGCTCTAAACACGATCTACACCGTTCAGAATGTACCTCACAAGTTCTGAACGTGCTGACCAAAATTCAGCTCGATCCGACGGTTAAAACTCCGATTATTACCTCTGAAATATTACTATGCTAGATTCTCTCTCAAAAACGTGAATTTTATTTTTGCCCTCTTTTTTCTTCTCTTCCGTCAATGACTTACGGGACAATATAAAACCAAGTATCGGGCCTACTTAGGCTAACCTAACATTGTTGGCTATTGGGCTCTTCACATATTTGGAAACCCAACCCAACAAATCTCTCCCTTTCCGATTATGTGGAAAGACTAGCCATTCCGGCTATCACACGACATACCTCGAGCTTTTCTCTAGGCAATGCCTTCGTCATCATGTCAGCACAATTATCATCCGTATGAATCTTTTCAAGCTCAAGCAACTTATCATTGATGACATCCCTCATCCAATGATATCTCACATGAATATGCTTCGATCTTGAATGAAATGCAGCATTCTTGCTGAGATGGATAACACTCTGACTATCACAAAATACTACATAACTCTCTTGCTTCAGTCCAATCTCTTCCATAAATCTTTTGAACCATAATACCTCTTTGTATGCTTCAGTTGCAGCGATGTACTCTGATTCTGTTGTGGAGAGTACAACACACTTTTACAATCTTGATTGCCATGACACAGCGCCACCTGCGAATGTCACTAGGTAGGCAGAAATTGACTTCCTGGTATCCACATCAGATCTCATATCTGAATCGGTGTAGCCAACTAACTCGGGCTTCCCACCTCCAAAGGTGAGTCTCAAACTAGACGTACCTCGTAAATACCTCATTATTCACTTCACAGCATTCCAATGCTCATTTCCCGGATTAGACAAATAACGGCTAACAACACCAACTGCATGAGCTATGTCAGGCCTCGTACACACCATTGCATACATCAAACTTCCCACAGCTGAAGCATATGAGACTCTTCTCATTGCTTCCTTCTCTTCATCAGTTGAAGGACTATGATGAGCACCAAGCTTAAAATGAGTGGCAATAGGAGAACTAACCACTTTATCTTTGCTCATATTGAATTTTTCAAGCACTTTCTCAATATACTTCTCATGTGACAAGTGCAGCTTCTTGTTTGCTCTATCTCGGGTGATGTTGATACCAAGAATTTTCTTTGCTGGCCCCAAATCCTTCATGGCAAATGATTTGCTCAACTGTTTCTTCAACCTGTCAATTCTTGAAATATTTATGCCAACAATCAATATATCATCAACATACAGTAATAATATAATGAAATCATTAACCGAGAACTTCTGAACAAACACACAATGATCAGAAATGGTCTTCTGGTAGCTTTGTTCCCCCATAACTGACTCAAATTTCTGATACCACAATCTAGGTGCTTGTTTCAAACCGTAGAGACTTTTCATCAGTTTGCACACATGGTCTCTTTTCCCTTCACCTTGAAACCTTCAGGTTGCACCATGTAAATCTCTTTATCTAGCTCACTATGAAGAAAGACAGTTTAACATCCATATGCTCAATCTCCAAATCAAGACTAGTTGCCAAACCAAGAACAAAACGGATGGAAGATATTTTGACAACCGGAGAGAAAATTTCTTCAAAATCAACTCCCTCTTTCTGACTGAAACCTTTAACAACCAATCTAGCTTTGAATCGAGGTTTTGAGGTGTGCTCATCTTGTTTTATCTTGTACACCCACTTATTCTTCAAAGCATGCTTCCCCTTTGGTAGTTTCACCAGATCAAATATGTCATTTTCATGCAAGGACTTCATCTCATCTTGTATTCCTTCCAACCATTCATTCATGTGTTCTCCACGAATTGCTTCTCCATAGCATTCAGGCTCTCCCCCGTTGATCAAGAGCACATACTGATCAGGATGATACATCCTAGAAGGTACACGAGCTCTACTACTTCTTCTAGGTGGTTTTTGAACCTCCTGTTCTTGAACATCAGGTGGTTGCGGCTGATCGATATCATCTTCATCATGCAAAGGATGATCGACTGCTCATCATTACCGAAATCAGGCTGATCCTGATTCTCCTCTTCAGCTTCTATTTGACCTTGACCGTGAGGAACAATTTCAGAGTCAATCAAGTCATCAGCAGGTGTAGAAACTGAGTTATCCGTCTTCTCAATATCTCTTATGGTTTGATCCTCAACAAACACAATATCCCGACTTCTGACAAGCTTCTTCTCTACGGGATCATAAAGTCTGTACCCAAAATCATCTTGGCCATAACCAAGAAACACACACTTTCGAGTCTTCATATCCAACTTAGACCTCTCATCTTTGGGAATATGCACAAATGTCTTACATCCAATGACCCGTAAATGATTATAGGAAACATCTTTTCCTGACTAGACTCTATCTGGAACATCAAAGTCTAAAGGAACACACAGAGTAAGATTTAAAACATGTACCACAGTACTTAGAGCATCACCCCAAAATGATGAAAACAATCCAAACTTAACCGGCCCAAAGCGGATCCACTAGCATGATATTATCCGCTTTGCACCCCAATTCCGGCACAGAGATTAAGAAAGTGATAACTTTTAAGGGTATAATGATATTTTTTTATAATAAATAAATGATATAGTATGTTAGATAGAGATAGTTTTTTTTATAAAATAAAGTGTATGGGAAGGGTGATTATTTTTTACTTTTTATTTTTTTTTAAAATGCACAAACTTGGACGACCCAAAATAGAAAATGTGACATGTGAAATGAGACGAGTAAATGGTTTAATATAAAATAATGTCCAGCGGTTATTTCAGTTAGGCAACAGAAATTCCTAGTGGACCTATTTTCGTTTAAATGATATTGGGTCAGTGAAGCCCAATTCTATTATTGGACATTAATACAACAATTTACACAAGCATTATTAGTAAATAAATAAACTCAAAAACTAGTGTGTAAAAGAATGAGGTAAAATCATTTTTGGTAAATTTTTGATTATGTACAAAAAAAAAGATAAAAAATTCAATTTCGTCCCGTAACTCCTAAAATTGTCCAATTTTAATTCCAAAGTTGCGGGAATTCCATTTTTTGGCCAGGAATTCGCATGTTCGGCGCATGTGATCACCAAAATTGGGCTCTCCTATCTAATGAAACATCGCACATACCCCGAGCTATTCAGAGACTGAAGAAGTTAAGGAAGGCCAACTACGGCGATGATTGGGATGTTAATAGCAAATGCAACAACCTCCAGCATCTTTCGAGGATCACCGTTCGAAGGCTCGAGGATGAGGAGTTCTTGAAACACTCTCCCAGACTCTGCAAACTCAAATGTAGATATGAGGGTGAAGCAGCAATAATGAAAGTTGGGTCGGGTTCACCCAGCCGAATTGAGATTCGATGGAGACATCTCTTGTTCAAATCCCAAACATAAAGTCGGGAATCACCATCACAGGCCATGAGATTTGGAGGCATTCTTTCGGCGGCGGAGGAGAAGAGCGGGTGGTACCACTCGAGCTCAGCTTTCGGAGTTGAATTTGACGGCGGAGTTGGCGATTGGCGGCCGTCAGGTTCTGCTTTTCCTACGACGCCGCGGAGGGGCTGCGGCAAAGTCCATATAACACGACTGAATATATGATTGAATAATAGCTTAACTGATACTTGCGAGCAGCGGGCGGAAAACCATGGAAAGAATTGGATTTCTTAAATTTCTATGTTAGAACAGTCGGTATCAGATGCGAAAGGGTGAATCGGGGTATTGATTAATGATGGCGATATGTATTGTTGGGGAACACCGAAGATGGGAGAAGTGTGGGAGATGAGTGATGGTGAATTTCAGAGTCTGAGGTACCTGAAACTGGATGTAGCATCTCTCTGCAACGCTTCATCTTCAAGGATTGCCATTGGCTGCTGGAAATTCCAGATGAGGTGGGTGAGATCACAACACTTGAATTGATAGATGTGATCACCAAAGTTGTCCATATTAATCTCATAATTTCCCACGAAAGCCCCAATTTTGGTTATCACATGAGGCGAATTTCCGGCCAAAAAATGGGGTTCCGGCCACTTTGGGATCAAAATTGGCCAATTTTAAGAGTTACGGGACGAAATTAAAATTTTTATTTTTTTGGGACAGAATCAAAAATTTCTTATAGTTATGGGACAAAAAATGATTTTAACTCATAAAAGATTAGTTACTCTTTAGTACAAATAGGGACTACATCTTTAGCAGAAAGAGTAATAACTATTATTAATAAATTTTCTGGATAGAATAATTTTATATATTTTAAAGAATAAAATCGATATTTTAAAGAGAAACTCTTTTAAAATGATACACACTAAATTTCTTATGAATAAAATCTTTTGACCTCTAAAAAGTATATAATTATATATATCTCACTCTATCACTACTTACTAAAATGTCAATTTAGACCTTACTCGCAATTACCTACCTTTCCTCCCAAGTTTGGGGTGGACCCAACCTCACCCGTTTAAAAAAGGGATGGATCTGTCCCGACTCGTACATAAAACTAAATAGGTTCGGTTACATTCGCCCACAAAAAAAAAAAAAAAAAATTATTTTGAAATATACTATTTTTAAGGATTTAAGGTTGCATTAAAATTTCTTAATTTTATTTTGAATTTTCTTCCATTATTATATAAATGAATTTGGAATGGTTGACTTTTTCTTTCGATTTCCATTAATTAAAACTTGATAATTGTATTTTAGTCCTATAATTGAGTGTTTGGAATATTTTATAATTGTTTCTTGTTTCTACTCTAAATTGAATTATATTTTTTAAATTTTTTTTTTAAAAGTAAAAAATTAAAATGTCCGTGTGGGGCAGGTCAGACCCGCTCTGTATAGGGTAGGACACAGGGCAGCATTGTGTTAGGAACTGTACGGTAAATGAAGCGGGTTTGGACCGACCATTTAGAGAATGGAGCGGATCCGGATTGTGAATCTCCAGCCCTAATTTGCCCCGTTGATGTCCTACCAATCAGTGATTTCAAAAACCGGTTGGACCGGTCGGTTGAACCGGTTCAACCGGGAACTGGCCTCCAAACCTGTCCAAAACCCCTATAAAACCATTATTTGAATTGAACCGGTCAGAACCGATCAGAACCGGCCAAAACCGGAAAAACCGGTTGAACCGGTCCAATCGGTTTTTTATTTTTTTAATTTTTTTAATTTTTCTATTTTTCTTTTTATATTTTATATTTTTATTAACTTTTATTTTTATTTATTTTAAAATATAATATTTAAATTTTGAATTAAATTATGTAATTTTTTTGGAGTGGTGCACCAAATGTATAGTAATTTGAGTATAAATTATGTAATATCCTATTGAGAAAATATATAAAAATTTGTATAAAATATGAATTATAAAATATAAATATTTTATCTAATCATAATTTTATGTAAATTGAAGTTTCTATTTATAAAATAATTTTGGTTAGTATAAATTTTTTTAATGAATGGTAAATATTATAAAATATAATTGAAAATATGTAAAATTTAATTTTCGGGTTGAACCGTCGGTTGAACTGGTCCGATCGATTGAACCTCTAACTGTTATATCTACCGGTTCAGCCTCCAATCCGATTATAAAAACATTACTACCAATTACCCCATAAATACTATACTGTGGAATTACCTTAAATTGAAATTGATGAATTTGATCAGATTAAATTTTTAGCTTGACATGACTCAAATTTTTGCACTCATTTTGTTGTTACCTCATTATATTACGACATTACTTAATATACACTTGATATATTTTTCAAAATTAATAAAACGATTCAAACGATTTTTTTTTAATCATTTGATTTTATCCAAATTCCAATTAATTCAACCCATCATTTCCAAATCGCCGTCACCCCCTTTTTTGCGTCTTATCTTTAGTTTGAAGTTTGAAACTTCTTCGTTTTCTTCGAAAACTCAACACCTCTATCTACATAATTTGTGATACAATTAAAAAAAGTTTACTGTTATTAATTAAATATTATTCTTCCTATCCTAATATAGTTTTCACACATCTTCTATAAATTACAAAGGAGGTGTGAATACTCTATTGGAACAAAGGAAATAAATTTCTTAAATAATCATATATATGCCTTTGCTTAATCAGGTGGGCTAGGCTAGCTCGTTGAGCTCCTCACAAAAGTGAGTAATAAAACGAATTAGCGAGAAAATTATAAGAAGATTTGGAGAAATGAGGAATAAAGGTAATCGATGAACTAACTACTAATTATACTAATAATTAATATTTACCGATAAAAATAATATATACATACCTTTGCTTGGAACTGTATAGAGTTATTATATTGTGCGTAAATTTTCAAAGGGTAATAATTTGTCATTCACATAAATAATTATTTGTCATGTAAAATAATTGTTAAACTTGTATGAAATTATTTTACTGGTGAGGTCACACTTTCATGAGACCATTTCGGATAATTTTATGTTTTTTTAATGAGTGTATATTGGATGCACCCGGGTGTAAGGGTGCATCCATATGTGTATAACTTTTTATTTTATTTTGTGTACATATTATTATATTTTGTATACGTGTTTCGTAATAATTGTATATTTTTTTCACACTAAGTTTTTCATTAAAAAAACTAGTTATCATATGTGTATCTTTTTATTCAATAGTGTATGCATATTTTTTTACACTTAATTTTTCATTAAAAAACCTAATAATTAAATTATATACATTTTTACTCTTAATTGTATATGTTTATGTTTATATTTGTATATGGGTGCACCATATCTTAGGGTACACCCAAATACACACTATAATTAGCCATTTTTAATTATTATCACTTTGTTTTGAATATTTTGTTTTATTTATTATCACGTTTTATCAAAAATATTAGTATTATTTATTTGGTAATACTTATCCGGCATAAAATATAATAATATATAAAAAAGAAAAACAAAATAGACTATATAGAAGAAGGAAATTGACAAAAATTAAACAACAGATGGAAAGCAATAAAAACCGACAAAAAGAGTGGACAATTTTATCAACAATTCATAATAAAAGTAAAAAGGGTATTATTCCTAATAAGTTTTTTACTTTTTTTTCATTTCTATTTCATTACACTTCTCACCCTCTAAAATTAGAAATTTTTTAAAATAAATAATCTTTCAATATATCATATTTCTAAAAATATCACTCTCACATAGGATTGTAACGAATCTAATAGAATACTAAGGTATTTGAATTGTATATAATTAAATATTCGTATTTGATTATTAATCGAATTCGAAATCGAATTTGTATTTTATTCGAAAGTAATAAATGAACTATTCGAATATATTCAAGTATTCGAATTTGACCATTCGAAATTGTATTTCAAATTTGATTCAATTCAAAATTGTAAATTCATTTTTTTAAATAATTTTTTTAAATTTATTGTCCTATTAATAAATTTAAGAAGAAAATACTCACTATATACATCTACCATTAAATTATTAAAAATATAATTAAATAATTCACATAATATATAAAAAGAAAATTAAAATACTCCATATCTTTTCCTCTTTATTTTAAAATAATAATAAATTAGATAATATACATATTTATTTTATATTTATAAAATAAAATATTATATTAATATATAATTAATATATATTATATATTATTATTCGAATATATTCGCAAATATTCGAATTGAATATCTTATGAATCATATTCGATTTGAATATAATTTGAATTAAAATAATTATTCGAATTTGAATACTGATATTCGAATTCGAATTGCGAATCAAATTCGAATTATTTGATTAATTAATAATCCTACTTTCACCTAACACATAATTTAATTTATTATTTATTTATTACTTAAAAGCAAAGTTGCCATAAAAAAATCAATAAAACTAATAAAAAAAACTTTTCTTTTTTTAACTACGTATTCTAAATTGTTACTCTTCAGTCATATATTGAATACTACTTTCTAAAAATTACTCCCTCCGTCCCACGGTAAGGGTAGTTTTTGCTTTTTGGTACGTGGATTAAGGAATAATATTATTTAATGTGTAGTGGGTAGTTGTATTAGTGAGAGTATGAACCCCATGTTTTAATTGTATTAGAAGGGATGAGTGAGTTTCATGTATGTAAAAAAGGAAAGAGGACCCTTTGGGTAGGACAATCAAAATAAAAAAAAAAACTCTTGCTGTGGGACGGAGGGAGTATAACTATATTCTTCTAAAAAAAGTAATTATATATTATTACAAGCGAAATAGCTAGCACTAATTTTATTAAGTTTCGGGCTAATCAAGACGGTTTAAATGAGCCATCAATAAACGAATTTAATTTTAACGGGCTTCGAGCTAAACATCGAGCCTAATAACAATTATAAAAAGAGTGGTTCTCTTGTGTCCAGACACACCGTGAGCCCATACTCTTTAGTATTAAATTATATATAATTTAATATTAAAGAGTATTAAATTGTATGGGGACACAGTGTGCCCCTAGTTAAAATGAATAGTGGGGTAGTTTTTTTATTAATTATTTTATTTTATTTAACGGTAAATATTAAATTCAAAAATTAATCTAACGGTTAAAATTATCCAGTGCACCTTAGCCTTCGGATTCTAAATTTTATTTATTTATTATTTTATTCATAAATTTAAATTATTTTTATATATAATGTATACCATACGAACACTTTACAATAAAAAATATGAGTAATATTTTATTATTTAAAATATATAAATAAATAATATAACAACCCTTATATATCAGAATAGGAAAGATACAATCTCTTTAGTACCTAAGTCCAATTCCATATACTTCATATAATAACTCGGTACACTCCTACATTTCTAGTCCTAAATATAAAGTTGTTAAATTTTAGTCCTCTGTGTACTTAACATATTTCATCTTCACCGTTGGTTATGAAAAATTGTTTTCTTTATCAACTTTATTAATTTTTAATGGTATTTTAGTATTTTTATGTAATAAATAAAGTGTAAATTTATGTTATAAATGTAAAAATAGAATGATAATTTTAAAATTAAAATAATTTTTTAAATTATTAAATAAAGATGTATTTCCTTTTTTAAAAGATACTAAAAATTATTGTATAACGGACTAACTAGAAAAGTGTACTAGTAATTATTTATTTACTTTGAAAAGCCATGTATTTAGATACAAAAACTATTTATGAATATTTTCACGTGGAAGACCTTGGAAATATAAAGTGATAAGTCTGGAATTGTAATAAAATAAATAAACTAACTAAAATTTATTAATAATTCTAGTAATAGTTGATTATCTCAAGTCTCAACACGTTACAACCCCAAAAATAAATATTTTGAGCCCAAAACTAACGCAGTTACGCAGACACGTTTACAAAGATACATGCTGTTGACTATTCTTTTTAAGTCTTTATTTATTAGTTAGTAATTTATTTATTTATTTTTATTTTTAATTTATATAAACGACTTTCAAATAAAAATCCCCTGTAAGGATTTGGGGTGGTCAGGAAATTAAAGTTGAAATTGTCAAATTTCTGCGTCGTGATTCTTTGAAAAATGTTAATGAAAAATAATACTACGTGGCTAATTAAGTTGCAAATCCAATATATTTGTATTTTAATTTCGGTTAAATTGATGATAATGAACATATTATAATTTAAGCTAGACTATTTATTTATTTATTATAATTTTTTTTTTGGCAAGATACTGCATTTATATCTATTAAGAAGTGTTCATACCTTTCTTTTTAAATTGAAACCCTTAATTAACCAATTCAGTTTTTTTTTTAATCCAACAATTAAGTTTGGTAAAGTTTTATGGTTGGAATACGACAAACGACAGCTCCATCTTTTTCTTTATTTCTTTTAGTAGAAACTAATTATGAACTAAATAAGTTTATCGATTTTGTCCTCGATATCCAACAAATAGATTTAGTAAAGTTCAATGGTTGGGATATTATGTATAACCAATGCTTTTTTTTTTTTTTTTTAAATCCAACCAATATTTGGTTAGATTAAGTTATGGTTGTAGTACGAATATTCTAGTTTTCATAAATAATAAATTTTAATTAAAATGTAAAGTTGAACTTAATGCAATTAATTTGATGGTTGTTTGTAGTAAAGTAGTTAGACACAATCTACGGGTTTCATTCTATTTATTGGATCTAATTAATTATGAGTCATTTTTCCTTTTTGAGTTGGAGAAGTAGTTAGACACAATCTACGGGTTTCATTCTATTTGATGGATCTAATTAATTATGAGTCATTTTTCTTTTTTGAGTAGTACTTCCTCACTCACACTTTAATGGTGTCATTTGTTTTTTTACATGAATTAAGAAGTATTATTATTTAATGTGTGATGTGTAATTGTATTAGTGGAGGTGTGTATCCCATTTTTTTTTTATATTAGTGGGTGTGTGTGACTCCCATATGTATATAAAAAAAAAGTAATAAGACCATTGAAGACGAACACTCAAAATGAAAAAATAATACTCTTAAAAATGGACGGAAGGAGTATTTATTTAAGAATTGAAAACGATGGTATAAAAACTTGAAATGATTTAGAAAGACGATGTAAAAAGTAGTAATACACGATATGCCGTAGACATTTGGTGTCAGCATGTTTTTGAGGGTGAATTTTGACGGTACGTAGAGGGATTTAGCCACTAGTCTAAACTCGCTTTTTGAGTTTGATATTTTGTGTCACTTTTTTTTTTTTTAATAATCTAAATTTTAAATACATCACTATTACTTAATTATTGTGTAAAAGTTAAATTAAAATTTTAATGTCATATTTTTAATGATAAAATTTTTTATACTCCAATTTACATAAATACCCTTAATGCGTTTATGATTCTGTTGATAAATGTCTTGATTGTACATACTCTTATGATTTGATTGTAAACAATTTATGGATGGATTAAAATTTTTTAAATGGAATGCTTGGTATGCCTAGAAAGACAAGATATGCAATTATTTTGATGGTGTAAAAATGAATTTTTTTTTTTTGATTTGATGGAAGAGCTTAATTCGCATATATGGAGGTGGTATACAGAAATTGTTGTTTGGAAAATATTAAGTAGGTTTATTAATTTGCTACGAAGGAGACTACTTTTATTCTCTAATAGTTTTTAAACGAGGATTGTTTCTTGAAAATAAATTGAATTTTTTATTTCGTATTTGTTTGTATTTTCTTTTGCCCATATACTTATTTTTATTGGGTAATTCTTTCACCCTTTTCACTTTTGATAAATAAAATTACTTTTCTGATTTAAAAAGAAAATCATTGACAAAGTCTTTTGTGAGATATTAGTTATATGAGACAGTTTGTAAGATGTGTTAAAATATGTCTATTATATAGATAAAATATGTTTTCTAAATTATGATGGATAATGAATTAAAGTGTTATAATATGATTTATTATTGACATACTTTAACTACAAATAAGTATACTTTATTTATATAATAAACATACTTTAATAATGGGTTGACCCGTCTCACATCCGTCCCACAAAAAACTCGTCTCACGATAAAGTATTTTAAAATCATTACATTTATATGTCAACAATTAAAAATGTGGAAAAAATCTTCTTTGTTAAACTCTACTGGGCAGAGTGTTGTTTAGCCCATTATTAAAATTGCCGTAAGAGAGTATTGTACGAACTTTTTTAACAGTATAGTCGGTAGTTTGGAAGAATACTGACATGGCGGCACTAAATCTCATCTCGGTGTAGCCATTTTCTCTCTCCTCAACACTTCGAGTGTTGAGGAGTGTATAAACACGGTTTTTTTTGGGGACCCACTAGCCAAATCCCTCATTTAACCTCGATGTTCTTGTTAATCACTTAATTAACGACTCAGAATCCAACAGCTGTTTCTATAAAAACTCGGGTTGGTGTTGAGAAAAAAATTATAGGTTGAATGTTCTTCAAACATTTGGGGGATGAGTGAGAGAGAAATGCAGTTCAATATGCAGGTGGAGAACGGAGGAACAGAGCCAGCCAATGGTTCAGATGATGGGCAATTTCTGTTAGCTTTCAGAAAGTAAGTCAATTGTGGGAATTTATTCCTTTTTTATCCATTTGATCATTTCTGCATAGCTCAATTCGGAAAGCCCACTTGGGATAACTGAGAGAGGGATTGTATTTACTATTTATTTACTTTGATGTAGTATGTTGTGATTCTCTTCGTTTTGGAATGTTCCGTTTCTCGATTCTTGATTCTTGATGATGGTGTCACATGTAGTTGCAGTTTCCTGTTTTGCTGTCTTTAGATTGATTTGTTATGTCTAAAACTGAAAGGGTTTTGCTGAATTGCTTGCTAACAGTTGTTTTTCCCTGATTCTCCATGTTGGTATAATAATAGCAATTTCCTGTTTTGCTGTCTTTAGATTGATTTGTTGTGTAAAAAGCTGAATAAGGTTCTGCTAATTTGCAAACAGTTGTTGCTGGGAGGTTTGGATTTCACTTTCTTGATCTTAATATGGCTTCAATTTTTCCTTGTTTCTTTGCAGGTTTTTGAAGAAGGAGGTTGAGGTGACGGTGATCCGTGTAGTTCAGCAAGTGATCGTGCCGATTTTTGAGGATTTGGTTCGAAAAACTGTGAGTGCACAATAAACCTTTAGAACTTAGCTATCTGCAATTCAACTTTGTATCAATGTTTTCGCATTTTTGTGTCATTTGATGATGGATTGATGGTTGGTAGAAGAAATGAGGATAAAGGTGGGGTGTGGGATGTTCTTATTGTATAAATATCTCTGTCTCTGTTCAGTAATATGATATTTGATGTTGGTTTATTGGATTATAACCAAATTTCTCACATACACTCATTATTAAACGTATGATGTGTCTGCTTTAAGCTCCAAATCAGTAATTTCTCTGATTGCGAAAACATCATTGGTATTCAAGTAACTCTCTGAAACTTTATTTGCTTAGTTTGTACTAGGCTAAACATCAAATCATCAAGTCGGGTTGTGAGCTTCAAATCGCTTAAATAAATGTTGTTGTTCCACTAGATTGATCTTCAAAGGTATAACTTTCTCAAATCTGAAGGGGTTCAGAGATCATGTATAATTGGTTCTATTTTTCTTTCGATATTTAAACGTGCTCATTGGATATGCTTAGTATTTCTGTATGTAACTTCAAGAAGTTTATTGTGGTTGAGTTCTGAGTCTGTAGCTCTTATGGCTACAGGTTTAAAACAGTGCCTCAGTTTATTCTTTCTTATAGGTAAAAGAGGAATTTCAGTCAGTTGAAAATAGGCTTTCGATTCGGTGAGCCTTTATACTGCTGGTCCACTTTTTATGTTTTTATTTTTGTTTCCCATTTCTGATCAGATTATATCAACTAATGATACACATGCTAGGTAAAGAATTTCTGTTTATTTCTAACTCATCGCATATGATTTATTTCTCAATATTAAGGAATGCAAATGAGATTTCCATGTCAAACGAAAGATGTTTACAGCTGAAGTTCTCAAATGAAGTATCTGATCCTGTTCTCACGGGTAAGCCTGTTAAAGAAAAGGGAGGCGATGCTCTGAAGGTTGAACTTGTTGATAAGGCAACCAGACAGGTTGTGGAAAATGGACCTCTGTCTTCTGCAAAGGTGGAGATATTAGTTCTTGATGCCAGTGGTGATGATAATGATCATAGCTGGACTCCGGAGGAGTTCAACAATAGGATCATTAGAGAAGGTGATAAGAAGAGGCCTCATTTTACGAAGACTGTCTACATATATCTTAAAGAAGGTGTTGGTGATTTAAGTAATGTCAAGTTGGGGCAAGTCTCAGATTGGACGAAGAGCTGCAAGTGCCGGTTAGGGGCAAGGATTATGGATGGAGTTAGCGTGCAAGAAGCAATGACAGAGTCGTTTATGGTCTCAGATAGCCGCGGCAAATGTAAGTAGTTGTAGTGATTACATTTCCTGTTGGGGAAAAAAAAAAAACTCGGTCGAGAAAGGCAGATGTAGTAAAATTTAAGGTTGTTCGTATTAATGTTTAATGTTTACAGATGAAGATACTTTGACATAACTTATCTTTCCAGTGTACGAGAAGCACTACCCACCATCTCTGTCAGATGAAGTGTGGAGGTTGGATAAAATTGGCAGAGACGGTGCTCCACGTAAGCGTTTGAACAAGGAAAATGTCTGGACTGTGGAGGATTTTCTGTTTTTGCTCTCTGTTGATCCTCAGAGGCTCCAACGAGTAATGATCATTGCATTACCCTCTTTCATTTACTCCTTCCAGGATTTGCCAAGAATAAAACAGCTAGATGGCTTCTTTTGTTAACTTCTTGATCTTTTTTTGAATTGTCTGCATGTATTACAGTATTGGTGCGAGAAACGTAAACTTGGTGATTTGTTTACAGATAGTAGGTGCTGGTGCAAAGAAGTGGAAGGCTACAGTAAAACATGCTCGAACTTGCACCTATGAAGATAAGATGTACTTGCACTGCCCTTCCACTGAACCTAAAACGGGCGTGATTTTTGACGCTGTTGGAGGATTGAAGGGGATAATTGACAACTCCCAGTATGTCCCGGTTAGCTATCTATCAGCTGATGAGAAGGTCTCCTTAATTTTCTGCATTTTTATTTGTATGGAATTATAATTTCAAGATTATATGGACTATGGAGTGTAAAAAATTGATTCCTAACAGGATATCGCGCACAAGTTACTGCTCTCAGCATTCGAAAATCGGAAGGATAGTACTGCCTTTGATGATGAAGCATCTCTTCTGCAAAAGTTACCATTCAGATCAAGTGATACCAGCTCTCCCACACACTCCTCCCAGCAGGAGGTAATAAATGGCAGTCCTCTCAGCAATTTTGAATATATCGATGGGGTTCGTCCTGCAGAGCCAGGTACTTCATCTCTGAGCAGTATCAGGGTGTCGGATCATCCTTATATCATCGATCATGAATTTCCTCCATGGGATAGCCTTACTCAGTTCTCTGATCTTGAAGGTATAAATTGGTACCCTCCCAAAGATCCAGGTACCTCATCTCAGAGCATCTTCACAGCAATGGGTAATCCACATTTTGGCTCTCTTGGATCGCCAATGATGGGACCATTACACGAGCCCTGTTGCTTGGGTTACACTAGTGAATGCTCTGTCGATAACGGGAGCCTGATGTCTATTTTTAATCATCACATTAGTAACCTTTCTAAGATCCGCAGGGACAAGGAACCACATTCCAATGGGCAAAGTAATTCTCGAGTTTTGCCCTTGGTGAATGCTAAGATTTGGGTGCTTCGAGCTAAGAAGAGAGTCATGGCTATCGGAGATAGTCGTGCTCGGAAAAAGCAGAGGATTTGACTCGTCGTGCATGAATCACTGGCTTAACGTACAACTTCACACTCTCGTGAGACAACGGTAGGAAAATGCAGCTTAGTTTAGTCTGTAGCTCGACATGATTCTGATTTGATGCTTCCGAGTGGCTCGTTTTTGTGCTAATGGCTGCTCGAGATTCCCTCGAGCGTGTACCACGCCGTAGATTCCACTCTCCATCATGGAATGAAGAATGCAGGTTCTACAATTCTTGAAGAATATATAGATAGATATGTGGCTCTGTTAGTGTATAATTTACTGTACACTTGGGAAAATTTGGTTGATTAATCTGATTAAAACTAGAGATGTGCTTCAACCATTTGATTTTCTTAATGTTATTTGTATGATCATCCTGAATTCTGTAAGATTTAATGATTCATGAATTTTTTATTTTTTATTTTTTATTTTTTTGTGAACAAGAATCACAATCTTGATTCCCAAATTAGAAATAAGAATCACTAAATTGGATGAACAAACAATTAAAATAATTAAATCCAAAATCACCCTGAAAAAAAAAATATGGGTTCCAATTTCGTTAAATATACCCCAAAATTTGATATACCCCACTAAAATTAAAACTTACATATATTAATTACTAAACGTATCCATTTAACACTATTTTACCCTTTTAAATATTTAAATCTAAACCTATTAAAACTAAATAATCACATAAAACCAACAATTATAGCAGAACGTGATTGAACCGCAAATTGTTTTTTCCGACTTCGACAACGTTCAAAATCCATTTAATCAATATTAATTATAATGCGCATACACCAGATTATTATAGCGTAACGTATTCCGACTTAGCGTAACGTTCAAAATCCAATCAATCAATATTTTTATATATATAATAGCACCAAATTTACCACGTGTGAAAGATTAAATCTTTCCCCCCAAAATCAATTTCACCACTTTAGGTTAATTTATATTCACTTATAGTAACTTATCTCCCATCATCTCCATCATTTATTTTATTCAATTGAATCAACACCATTGATATCTTTTTATCTCAGACAATTGATAACTAAAAACCTAGATATTACGTTTCTATCTCACTTCTGTCTTCATTGTAATGACGTTTCTATCTCACTTCTGTCATTCATTCATCTCATTAATTTTGTGAAACACTATTGTTCAATCGTTGAATAATTCCCTTTCTTGAAACCCTAATAACATTTTCCTTTGATTCAGTCACAATTTAGTGACGACATTCAAATTAGTTTTAACAATTCTTCAACAACTAGGAAACAATTGCGTTGTGTTTCTCTCCATTCTTCATCCCGAGGCCATCTCTGACGGATTCGATATAAAAACCGATCAGATATTACACAGCGTAGCCGTTCGACGAATGCCTGAATGAAAGTGTTGTCTAAATTCTTCAAGCAGTGAGGCAGTGTAGCAATGGCAAAAGGTTTGATATTAGCTATTGGATCAGACACGGCTTTACACACTCCCAAAACCTTATCCTTCATTACTCTCCCTCATATTCAATTGATTCAGTCACATTTTTTCCCACTTTTTCCACTGTAAGATGTAAGATTATCTTCATTTTTAGATTTTTATTCATAATCGTAAATAGATGTACACAGTGTATTAATAGACATCTATTTTAAAGTATTGTTTGATGTAAATCTGGTCGGAAGAATTATGATCCATTTACGGGTGGAAGTAGAGGATAATAGAGAGGCGGGTGGCGGAGGTAGGGAGTTTGGACGGGCAGATGCGCATCCATGTCTTCTTATCTGGACCATTGATTAAACTCTTAAAATTTTGAAACCCTACTGTTCATCAAAGATAATCTTGGTGAGAGGTAAGATAATCATTCATCTTCTTCGATCTATCACTTATCTTATGGCCATGGACAAACGACTAATATGAAAATGACTTTGTTTAATCTTTACAACATGAAGAAGAATAATGGTGAAGAAGATCCGAGTGGCATTGGTAGTTACGGTAGTGGCGTGGTGCTTCGTTGCCTTTGCTAATTCTGCAATTGGTGAACATCCGCTGTCCAAAATTGCAATTCATAGAGCAATCCCCACTCTTTAGGATTTATTAACCAACATCAAAGTCCAACCTCTTCTCATCCGATTCAATTTACTCGCTTCGATTCTTCTCTATTTTATTTTCTCTTGCCACAATACTCTTAATTACACGATGATGGAAGCAAGTGATCAAATTTTCTAATATTTTTGTTGATCTCTCACTCACAGATGGACTATTGTGGAGTATGAAAATGATGAGCCCTCTAATGATTTTTGATTGCCGTGTTTTCTCCAGCGAAATTCATGTAATTCTCTCTCATCTATCTTCTTATTTTGCCCATTTCTGTACTTTATATTGTCACATGTATGAAGCAAGTAATTCATTTCCCTAAGATCATTTAGTTTGAGTGTTATGGTATAGATTCTGGAAAACCTCAACCTTAGTATGACAGCAAGATCACAACTACACAATTCAAGAATATGATAATTGAGCAAAGCAACAATTACCTTTGGATTAAACATTAGTGACAAATCAGTAAGAGACATAGATATTTAATTAGAGGTTCATCAATTGCACTATCTTTGGTGATACGCTGATATGCGTTTAAGTTTCACTATCTTTAGTACTTGAATATATTTAATTAATTAAATGGGATAATTGAACTTATTTCTTGATAGAGATATTATTTACTTCTCATTGATATAGTAAAACATAGATAACCTTCTAAAAGATTTTAGTTTGAAACTTTCTTCTACTAATATGTTGAACTCAACAAAGTGATGTCCACTTATTAGATAAATTTACGACATATATCAAATTGAAATTATATCTCAACTATGAAACCTAGAGACTGTATGGTATGCTACTTCTCTATGAAATAAAGAAGCAAGAAGAATTCTTTATCCTTAATTTTCTTACTAATGCTGGATTATACTATGGAAACCTTTTATATATAGATTTTGAATAGTTTCTTTGTTTTTAATTTATATGAAGGTCAATAAAATCAAGGATGGTTTTGGCCTCATATTTCTAACGAAAAACCTCTTGTTGCATAACGAAAAGCCTCATACTTTGGCCTCTTACTGGATAATGCATGATCCGAATCCATTTGTTGGTGGCTCTTTGCAAGTACTCAACAATGCTTTCTTCGAGAAACAGTACGTATATATATACTTATATATTTTATTTCTTAGAAATTTGATAATAATGAATTGTATAGATACATTTTATGTGCAGGCTATATAAGATAAAAGTGATTGTTACTAATTCTTCACTGATACATACCAATTTAATGCATGGATTTGTTATCTAATCTTTCTTGCTTTGTTTCTTTATCAAAAAAAAATGTAATTGGGTTATGTGTCTGTTTTTTATTTTTATTTTTTTGGCTCTAACGAAATTATTGTACCATTAATTTTTACAGTTATGCGATGGGGCACAAGTTGTAGGATACAATGGATATGGCTTACATTGATCCTAAGGATAAATGTTACAACATGCCATATTAAAAGTACATTCTACAACATAATAATTTTCTTATTACCTTTATATTTTAATTGTATACTAATATTTAACATTTTGTAAGTCTATTAACGGGTAATACTTTTTTTTATTCTGAATCTATGTTTATTATTTAAAATTTATATTGCAATTCGAGATATTTGATCAATTTTTTTGTTTTAGATTTTTTTTATTGTTTAGTTGGATTTCTTTTGCTTTTCGGTTTAATTTTAGTGCTCACGATGTTGCTTTGATAGGTTTTGTAGTTGGAGTTTATCATCATTGCCTCCAGTTGTCGAAAGGTAATTAGAATTTAATGTATAATAACATTGCTGCCAGCTGCAATGATAATATATCATTTGCGTAAACTTTCTTCTTTTACTTTGTAGGACTACCTATTAATTTTAAATGTTTGAAAGATTTGTTTAGTTCGAACATACCATTTCAAAAATATTATTTGGCCTGTGAGCCTATATGTTATTTTTTGTTTTGCTGTGCATGCTTGGAAATATGATACATTTAAAAGGGTTTTGTTGTGTATTACTTGTTACTCGCCATGCTATGTGTTTTCAACTACTGAAGAAATAACTTTATTTGACTTTTAAATGCTCTTTAGCTCAAGTCATGTGTTAAATTTTCAGAACATTTAATTTTTCCTGTTTGGTTTGTTACTATTTTGAATTATAATAGAATGCATTGTATTATAAATATATTGCTTTGTTTTTCTTTTTAACTTTAAGCAACAGTACAAAAATAGTATATCAAGTTTTATTTTGATCATGAACAAGTCTAAAAGTAAAAAAAGAAAAAGAAAAGAACTTGAATAATGCCTTAATTGACTTCTTTATTGTCAAAAACATGATGTGTTTCTTAAAATATAAATTATCTTTTCTTTAGGGCTCCAAATATGATTGTCAAAAACCAAAATTTGTCTGTTTGTGGTTTTATATTGCATCTCTTTTGTTGCATTTATGAACGTGCGCATCTTTAGAAAGGTATGATAAATAATATTTCTTTCATGTCTTTCATCTTGATTCTATCATTTATTAGTTTCAAATGGTTAGATACAAATATGATTCTTTTAACATGTATGAGAAAAATAGATGGAGGGTATAGAAAAGTGACTTGAAATATCGAAATATACACGGCTGAGAAGACTTTAAGCCAGTCTCATATTGTCTGCTGCCACTTTACATGTTCCACAAGATTTTTCACAAGGATACATAACATCAACTAATAACCTCAAAGTTATCTTAATCTCAAAAATACCACTCCCATGAGCCAAAGGTTCCCCAAGTGTTTTTTTATCCTCATCAAATTTGGTCTTACTTTGAAGTTGATAGTTTTATCGTGATAATTGTTATGGTGTCACATATATTTTATTCAGGTTGATGAAAACTTTGTTCAATTAATGTGCTGTCTCTTGATGACTGGCATATGTTAAAGAATGCTCAATACTGGCTACAGTTGCTACAAAGCTTGGAGCAAGTTGCTATTCCTAAACCACAGGAGAAGAAAGTGAGTTATTTCTAATTTGTCTCTTTGTAATTAGTTTTTGTCTTTGTCATAATGGAATTTTTTTGTGAATAGGAGTTTTAAAATAATGGCCTATATTAAATTTTCTGCATGACAAAGCATTATTTCAACGACTGTCTGCCTTTGTCATTTAGATCTTTGCTGAAAAGATGATATTCCAGAATATTAAGTGTCTAATTGCAAAATTAGGTTCAGGGGTAAATCAACTTACTGGGGCCGTCGGGTTCAATAATAAGAGGCAAAACTAAGTATATTTAATAGAACTATTTAGACAAAGTTTTAAATCGGTAACAGATCCTTTCTATAATTTTGATTCACAAACTATATTTTGCTTAGAATTAGGGGATAACTATCTTAGAATTAGTGCAACAATAATTCCAATTTATTTTTTAACTTATTGAAGAAGAAATCTGCTCAGGTTTGAATTCTAAAACATGATTTATTTTTTCGTTTATTTGTTTTCTATTTGTTCATGCATCTTGGTTAACTGAATTTGTTTCATTTAATTGAGAGGATTTAACTGAAAGATTGTAGGACAAATTAATCCACTCTCTTGTCCAGGAAAATACATTGAATTGGAAATATATGTCTTAATTGTTTGTAGAGATGTTTGCAGCGTTTTTTTTTTTGGCATTATCACTTAGAGATAAAACCTTAATTCTATTTTCCTTTGTCATATGCGTTTTTTTGACATAAATAAAACTTTAAAAATAAGATAGACCATCCTTTTAATTATTCATGTTTTAGAATTTCTCTTGATAATTGCATGTACAATGAGACGTTCTACCTACGCTTCCTCTTATTTGTGGTAGAAACTTATGTATTATATGTGCTAAGTTCTTACTTTTTTTTATGTAAGGTGAGCTCTAGACGAAAAGGCTAATGGAATAAATAAAGAGATGGTTTATCGTGTAAGGTTTATGTAATATAATTGGTTTCTTATGGCTTAGATGAGTTTCTTGAGGAGAGAAATCAGAATATAGTAAATTATGCTTGCACGAATTAACTGTCCTTATAGATCTAGACAGGATCTCTTAGTCCGTTCTATGAGTCTTGATTTACTATCATTGAAACGTATCTACAGTTTTATGAATTATGTTGGTCAAACATACTAAATTAATGTCATAATGTTTCTCTGAGATCTTATTTTTCCTGTGGTTATTGTAATGCAATTGTCCATGTATCTATATATTCGAGTTTTTTTTTTTAATTCTTAAGATTTATCTCTACCGTGAGAACTACAGTATTTGTGGGCAGAAATACCAAATACTTGCTGCAATCTCCATTGTAATAACTCCCGTATGTTGTTTGTTGATTCTTTGAGAACCTACATTTCATATTGAGATTGTAGAACACAGTGATGTGATGGTGTCGATATTATGGTATGTGTTATCTTCTACTACTGAATTTTCTATTTGAAGTTTGATTGCTCCTTCTCACTTTTCTTAGTCTTTCAGATGTAATTTTCATGTTTGATATTGTATAACTCAATAATGAAAGTCCAAGTATCCACTTGCAACTAAAAGGGTTGTTATGTATGATGTTGTCTAGGAATTGTCGTTTGGGAAAACAAGAATGGATATAAAAAGAACTGAATGAGGTAAATGAGACTGATTTTATACTTTAATCCTTTAGAATTTTTGTGTTTGTCAAATGATCTTTTGTTTACTTCGTTTGTCTGTATGCTAAGAAGGTGGTTGGGTGAGCTGAGATTTTATTCTCCGAAGTGCTTAATGAACGCTCCCTTGCAGGCATAGGCATTCCATGAAAGAGGCATTCCATGAAGAGGTAATGTAAAGTAGGAGTGAACTTTAATTTTTATTTGGGCATCTTTATATAGAGTTGTTTGGAATCTTTGGAGGGAAAATTTCACATTTGCTCCCATAAGAATTCCTTCAATTTAATTATAGTCCCGTAGGAATATATTGGTCTCATAGCTAGCGGTTTTGGTCCCATAAGAATATTATAATCGAAAATTTTCATCTCAAATTAACTTATATTACTATAAACTACCAGATTTATATTATAAACTGTGTTTCAAAATAGACAGTTCGTTTTGGTCTCATTAATGGTTCAGAATATTTCGTCAACTATTAACAATTTAGATGAAAAATTCCTATGGGACTAAATTTGCCAGTTTTGGGACCTTTTTGGCATTGAGCAATTTTTACGGGACTAAATATGAAATTATCCCAATCTTTGGATCATCAATAGTTTTCCTAATCCTTAGCAAAATGTCATAAAATAGAAGGGTTCTAATGAAAAGTATGTAACAATGATGTTTATTAGTCACAAAACTTTGTTTGCAGTGCATATTTTTATGACTTTTTCATATTTTGCATTATCTTTGCTCTATTGTGGCTTTTGAGCTTGGGACCAAATTTTTGGTGTGTTTATTATGTTGGTTCTTGATTTAGTTCGGTGGATGGTTTTACAAATGGATGGTAATTTTGATAAATGGGGTTTCTTATAAATAAGATGATTTTATCTGCAGGGTTTTGCATATTTACTTTGTATTTTAATTGATTTTTTTTACAGTCCGGTGTTTGGTATGTTTTATCCTCTGTAAGTTGGCTATCCTTTTTTCCCATTTATTTTTAATCTTTTTAGTTAGTTATCAACTTATCATTTCTTTAAATCGAATTCAATACTCTATTTTGCAAGTTCGCAACTATTAAATTTGAAATATTTAGAAGAATGAATTATTCTTCAAGTGCTGATTTTTGCCATTCATGAGTTGATGAAACTGACTATTTGTGCGATTTGGATGATGTGCATTTATTAGTGCAATTGTGACAGTCACCCATTGATGATCAGAAATGGCTTATTTATTGGGTTCTATACTCTATGATTACTCTTTTTTTTAGTTTACTTTTGGAAAACTTATTGAATTTATTTCTATCTTAGTTTCAGACACAAAGTCTTATAGGTGCACTTTATTGAGTCATATATATCCAAGTTTCCATAATTATTGTCTTATGATCATATTTCCTAATGTTTTGTGTAAAAGGGAATCAAGATCTTTCAGAAAATAGTTGTAAGGCCACGACTTTACTTCTTAATTCTTTTCACAATTTTGTTCATGCTTGCATTGTAAAGGATTGTTGTTTCCTGGTTTGTGTTCTTTATTTTATTCATTTGGCCTGTGAGCATGTATCTTATCTTGAG
Organism: Pogostemon cablin; assembly: GCA_023678885.1. Taxonomy (NCBI): domain Eukaryota; kingdom Viridiplantae; phylum Streptophyta; class Magnoliopsida; order Lamiales; family Lamiaceae; genus Pogostemon; species Pogostemon cablin. The sequence goes on along the minus strand of CM042960.1, from coordinate 4,169,664 downwards.
TTTTGCAGTGCATGTTTCAAATTATGGTCGGTGAGCATGTTTTGCTTATTATAAAAAATAATTGTTCCAGCTTGCTTGCATTTGTGTTGTTTATTCTGTACGATTAATATCTATTGACTCTTGATGTGATTAGGCAATGTAATTGTTGATTATTATGTGTTTTCAAAAATTGCTTGATATGGTGGAAGTCTGGAAGAATTCTAATATTGATTGACTCTGGTGTACGTCCTTTGTGTTGGTCAATGTGTCTATGATATTAATTTAGTATTCTGTCAACCTGTATTTCTAATACTCCATTTTTTATTTTAGTGAAGTTCAGGTATGCAAGTTAAGAGTACGCATCTAACAGTTAATTAATTTTCTGTTACATAAGGCTTATATATTCCTCTTATTAATTGTTGAAACAGAGAATATCAAGTAGTCTGTGATCTGCTGACATAACTGTTTTTTATATATAGTTGAGTCAAGTTAAACAGAAGAATATAAACTTATGTTACATGGAGGATGCAATTACACTGCAGGCAGCAGCATTAAGCGTTGACTATAACTTTAGAGCAAGGCCCATTAAGTGTGTGATTCAACAAATGGTTGAGGATGAGATTACAATATGAATCTTGAAAGGTGTTATCAATGATGAAGATTCGATCATACTTAATGAGATTCCAGGTTTGTGGGTGATGTTTCATCTCAAAATACATTGTGCATAAAAAATAAAATCAAAAAGTTAGCATGTGATGCAATGGTTGCAAATGAATAATTTATTACACTTTACGTGGGAAGAAATTGTATAAAATGTATAGTTAAAATGTAATGATCATTGTTTTTTCGAGAATTATAGATTTGTTGATTGATTGTGCAAATCATGTGAAAGTTGTGGTTTGTGATAAACTGAATGTAATTGGCCTATTTTTCGTCAAAATTTTGAGTTAATACATCTTCAAAGTATTATGCAATATATGGATCATGTAATAATAATATTCTAATGGCTTAAATTAAGAATTTTAGACGAGTATTAAATTAGTCGTCAAAATCCTTTATTTAACCCACAGTCTTTTATACATAAAATTCTCAATAAGAAACAATTATTCATTTTAAATACTTTTAAATTTACCAAGAAAAATAATTCTATTATTGTCATAACGTCTCCTCATGCATCGCACAGGTTAAAACACTAATTGATTATAATGCACATACACCAGATTCGTCTGTTCAAAATCCATTTTATCAATATTGATTGTAATGCGCATACACCAAGAAGATTTATAAGACGCATACAATATTGATTTGAAATTTTTTTATGATATAAAATATCATATAAGGATATTTATATTTTATACCATAATATTTTTATATCGTTCAAAATATCATAATATTTATACCATAATTAAAATATCATATAAAATCATAATATTTTATATCATAGTAAAATCTTAATTTTGGTTGCAGCATTCAATATTGATACCATAATTAAATATTTTGGTACCATATTTTATTTTAATTATTAATAAAATCATAATATTTTAGAAAGTCAAGATCATGCCTGTGGAATAGACTGATTCACATCTTCACCATCTATCTAATTTAACTCCTAAAACATACAAACTAAAATAAATAAATAAATAAATAAATAAAAATTACATTCAGATCGAATAATTACACATGAAGAGTTACAAGGTAACATTTCTTTCTCTAGGGGATTGGAATTGAAATTCCATACCCAAATTTTAAAAACCACGTACCTATATACATTATCTCTCATCAATTAATACACTTTCTCTCTTCTATCTCATCTACTTTCTTACATAAATTAATACATTATTACACATTGATTTGACATAAATTAAAACCTACCCTATCAAAAACTCAAAACAAACACGACATCACTATTCATGATTTTCAAACTCCCCAAAACCCCCCTTAAACAAACAGCTCTAATACAAAAAACCTAATTTGACATAAATGCAGGGAAAGTAAAACCAAAGAAAGGGAAAAGTAAAACCAAAAAACCTAATTTGGCGTGGATGCAGGGGAAAGTAACACCAAAGAAATGCATACTCGCGAACCTTTACGTTTGGTTTTCACGCCATTTTTCCTTACTCGATAGGTCACAGCTCGCAAGAGAGAGGGGTTTACAGAAACCGATGGAAATTTGCGACTGGAGAATATTTTCTGATTTTCGGAAATTTTTACTTTTAGATTATTTATTCTTTTCACAGTATTAAAAAAAATCAAATTTTATTATGGTATAAAATATAAATATCCTCATATGTGAATGGATTTTACAAAGACAAAATTTCTTAGTGTAAGCGCATTATAATCCATATTGATAGAATGGATTTTGAACGGTGTCGAAGTTGATTTTATATGATATTTTAATTATGGTATCAATATTGATATACCATAGTATTTAAAATACCATATTTTATTTTAATTATTAATAAAATCATAATATTTTATACCATAATAAAATCTTAATTCCTGGTGTATGCGCATTCAAAATCCACTTATAAATCTTATAAAATTATACTAATATTTTATACATAGTAAAATCTTACCATAGTCGAATTTCCATCGGTTTCTGTAAACCCCTCCCTCTTGCGAGCTGTGACCTATCGAGAAAATGGCGTTTTTACACAACAACACTGCCCTCTCTGCTCTCAGACTGCAGGTACGCATTCTTCATTCTGTTTCATTCTGTGTTAATTTTGAATTAGAGCTGTTAAGATCGACACAATTTCATGTAGAGGGTTGGAGAATCTTCAATGCAATGTAGGCGTGGATTCCATGTTGAGCTTGGCGCTCGCGAAAAGGCCGTGAGTATTTCTTTGGTTTTACTATTCCCTGCATCTGTCAAATTACGTTTTTGGTATTAACTTTTATGTAAAATTAGGTTTTTGGTATTAACTTTTATGTAATTGTGTTGCTTTTAACGCTTCATGTGTAATTATTCGATCTGAATGCGGAAATTGGATTATGTAATTTTTATTTATTTATTTATTTGGATTGTATGTTCGAGGAGTTAAATTAGATAAGAGATCTTCAAACTTTAGGTATCAATATAAGTTATGAAATGAGAGTTGAATTTAGATGAAGATCTGGAAAGGTTTCTGTTCTTTATGAAAAGATGGTTGATTAGACAATCAATTTTCTTCCATCAGATGCTGAAGATGTGAATCAGTCTATTCCACAGACCCGATGTTTCAAGATCAGACTTTCTAAATCATTACTGACATTAATACATCAGCCTGATTCTTCAAAGCTTGCAGAAGAAGATTAAAATCATGATAATTGAAATTTGTATCTGCTTTGGTGATAGGCTCGTTGGTAACTTGGTTCATATGATGAAGAATTCTTTTGAAATATCCTGATATGTATTTTTTATTTGTAAATTTCATCTAAAAACAACCATTAGACACTAGTGTTGAACCTTAAGTTTTGTATGCTGAGGCTCGTTCTCTTGAAAAATGAAAAAAATTCACTTTTTGTGTCTCATTCAGTAACCTTTAAACTCACTCTGCGTGCTTTCACCCACGTGACTGGTCTAGTTTTTTGCTTGGTACTGAAATGTGATAGAGATGTGACTGGATTGTAAAATTTGCATCCAGATGTGGATTTTCTCCTTGGATTGCTTTTGGCATCTTTCCGTTTCCTTTTTTTTTTGGTTGTCTTTTGCTCCTGTAATGTACTGGCGTCAATTTTGTTTCTTTTGCTTCATAAAAAGTACTTAATTCTTTTGTTTTTCAGTTATTGGCAGAGGACCCATCACTAAAACGCTTCAAATCACCTAAGCAGACTGTGAGGCGTCTCAAAGTAGTGGGAAATGTTCTTACCATCGTGGTTGCAGCTGGTATGTTTATCTGTTCAGTAAAAACATTTACTATAATTTATCAGGCCCCTCTCTGTATATTTTCTCTAGACGATTGTCTTCTGAAAGTATTTAATTAACTCTGATAGAATTTTTTTAATTCAGTACCATGAGTAAATCAAAATGAAACTTAAATTCAAATGCTTTGTGCCTTTGACATGAAAAGTTCTGCATGCAAAATTAGCAGTAAATTTTAAAATATGTAGTAGGCTTTAATTATTTACATTTGTCCCTTATGGATTGGATTATTCCCACTTTACCGACACAATGATATCCTTTAGTTAGTTTGATTATCATCTTTTGTTGTTATATACCTTAGAACTAAAGTAAATCCCTAGGCATCAGTCATGGTTTATTCCAGTTAAAAGTATCACAGAAAAGCTTTAACATGGTAAATTGATAGATGTTGATGGAATTAACTTGGCCAACAGACAAAAGTGGCGACCAAGGGTTAAGATCCACATGCATTAGCTAATATCTTTGCAGCTTTGCTTGTGTTTATCGCTGTCATGAAATAAAAAAAAAACGAGCATTCTTGATAATTGACCTTTTTTTATTTACCAATTGTATTGGATGCTCTAATTACCCTGATAAAGTATTTGAAGAATTTGCAATGATCCAAGTAACAACACATAGCAAGTGACTTTTCTTTAAATGATCATATAATCAGAACGAATCACAATGAAAAAAAGCAAATCATTGTCAATGTGCTGTGCGATATTCATTACATTTGTGATTTGTGTATAAAACTGATTTGGATTTCAATAGTCATCTTGGAACAATAGATGTGGGGTTATGCAAATGAGTAGTAGATTCTTGAATGGAAGTATGCTTAGTTTCAGTCGAAGGCTTTAAATATTGATTACTGTAACGAGATGTAGAGCAATTTAATTGCCACTAAAGGTTAAAACTAGGCAAGAAATATGTTATTTGGATATGACATCCACATAATTCCATCTGTGGCTCACGCCTCAATCTTATGTACATTAATATTGAGCATCTTCAATGCATATTATCCGAATGGTTCATGAATCATCACACTTTTTCTCAAACTGCAGTTTCTTGAAGTTTTGTAACTCCTGTGTTCTTGATGTCTGCATTCAGGATGTTGCTACGATATCTACTCTAAAGCAGTCAATCGAGGGCGTAAAGAGGAAACGAGTGCATAATGGCAAAAGCTTTTCCATTTCCGCAGATGTATTGGAATGAGTTAAGGGGTTGGCATTTGATTGTTGAAGTGAAGCAGACTATGTGTAAATTGACTTGGTCTTTTGTTGTCTGTTGAAATAAGTGGTTTCAAATTGCTCACAATTTTCAAATGTGAAAATGGTTGTTGTGGGATGTTATATGTATTAGTCTTTTCAAAATTTTCTTGATTATTACTGCTATACCACAACAAATCTTCATGATTTTATGACACTATTCTGTTGATTCTTTTTGGTTTTGTAGTTTGAATTATAATTTTGGTCTTTGTGGTGGGTTCAAATTTGAGCCTTCTTAGGGTTTTTCTTTTTTTGGGTGGGGGGGTGGGGGTGTTTGATAATTATTTCTTAATTGATGAATGAATGAATTTAAGTTGTGCTGTGAATGTACATTCCAATCTGTCTCACATACTCAAAACATATAATGACAAAAATATAATCTATAAAAAAAAAGGTCATTATTAAAAGAACTTAAGCATACCAGACTGTCATTAACATCTGCCTAAACTCTTCTTAAAGAATATAAAAGCTTAATTATTTTTAAATTAACTCAGTTAATATAATAGGCTCTTAATTTTCAATTCAAAAGTTGTATTCTTTTCTCTCACTGCATTAATTACAATAAAGTTAAATGAAATTGCACAACAAACTAAATGCCAGAATTTCACCAGTTAATTAATGATAATAATAGCTATTTTAAGAAATCAGAAAAATATGTAAACTCTCTGATTCTATATAATATTCATTAAAGAAAGAATTAAAAATAATATTGGAAGATAAGGAAATAATTCTAAATTGCCTCTAAATCTATGAAAAGAAAAGAAACCTATATTACCTCCAAATTCTTTACTTCAATTCAAAAATTTTCAAGGAGAATCATTCTGAAACACATGATATTAATAAAATAGAAAACTATTACACACTTTTTTACTTGATTCATTAAAAGAAATGCTTTTCCATTGCCTCCTTTTGAACACAACACCAATTATTTATGGGTTAATTGCAAAAAAAACTATGAACTTTACTCTTATTGCAAATTAATCCCCACTTTTGAGAAATTGTAAAAAAACCATCACCTTTAAATATTGTTGCAAAAAAATCCCAAAAAAGTCATACTTTTAATTAGAAATTGGGTGTGTTTTGCAACAATACTTAAAGATTGTGGTTTTTTTTTGTAATTTCTCAAAAGTGAGGATTAATTTGCAATAGGAGTAAAGTTTGTTGTTTATTTTGCAATTAACCCATTATTTATCTAAATAATTAAAAAATATATATATTAAATAAAGTTATAATAAAATTCCAGCACTCCCCCTGCACCAATTTTCTTACAGACAAGCTTCCTCTGTGGACAGCTAACTGATTTTCATAATTTTTCCAAAAAGCCTACCACTGCTCAACACATGTAACTGCTGTGTAATCTGAATCTAGACAAATTTTGTAACTCCAAGGGAAGAAGGTCTGTCTCAGAGGAAACAGAAAGTTGGATCAGAACTAATCCATCTTGAATCACTGTCTGTTTCAGTGAAGTGGTGAGAAAATCAAGATCCAAGTGAGAGAGGAGAGAGAGGAGAGAGAGAAGAATATGGCAGGTTTTGCAGGAACAACACAGAAATGCAAGGCATGTGAAAAGACTGCGTATTTGATGGATCAACTCACTGTTGATAATAAGGTTTATCACAAGTTCTGTTTTAGATGCCACCATTGCAAAGGAACCCTCAAGGTAAGTATAACACCCCACTCCCAACACCTGAATTTGTGTTTCTTGCCTCGTGTGAAGCTTGTTCTGACATGGATTTGAGTTTTTGTTTCTTGATCATCTTGTAATGATTTACTACAATCTTTGATCATTGATAGAATCTAGTATAATCTGCAAAATTGGCTCTTGGATCAATGTTTCTTTCTCATTATTTTGTGATCATCTTGTAATGTTTAAGACACAAAATGGTGTTTGATCTACCTGCAAAATCTGGCCCATTGTATTTACAATTTCATCAACTATTGTTGCGTAATTTAACACAATAGCAATAAGAAATCAAATGAGATTTGTTTTCCCAATTAGAGTTTTTCACTAAGATTTATATACACACGCAATGGGAGAATTGCTATTTATATTACCTAGTTAGTCCTAATTTTAACCAGTTTAGGATTAAAGGGGCCAAAAAATTTGATTAATGTGCTTGGATTTACAGTCCATCAGACTCCAAAAAGTAAGATTCATTACATCACTCTGATGTAATGAAAGCAATGTGGAGTATTAGCAGATAGAAAAAGTCATATGGTCTAATTCTGTTTGCAAACTTTTGATTCCTTCAATGCTGTCCAATTTTTGTGTTGCAGCTGAGTAATTACTGCTCTTATGAAGGGGTGTTATACTGCAAACCTCATTATGATCAACTATTCAAGATGACCGGTCGCTTGGACAAAAGTTTTGAACGGATTGATTTCACTATACATCTCCCCTGCATAACTTTATCATGTTTGCTTATGATCTGTGTGTCCTCACAGGGGGTGCCAGAGCTCCAAGAATCGACCGATCAGGCGAGCAGCAGAACACCAAAGTGTCGAGCCTGTTCGCAGGAACTCAAGACAAATGCATCTCTTGCAACAAGAAAGTTTACCCCATAGAGAAGGTATACGCACACATATGACACAACATGCATGCATGATGTAATGAAATGGCATTGTATAGGTTGCAGTGGATGGAGCTTCGTATCATAGAACGTGCTTCAAGTGCAGCCATGGAGGCTGCGTCATAAGTCCGTCCAACTACATCGCCCACGAGCTTCGTCTCTACTGCAGGCATCATCACTCACAGCTCTTCAAGCAGAAGGGCAACTTTAGCCAGCTAGGCAAAAGTGAACAACCTACGAGGATCAATGGAACTGCCCATAAAACACAGATTCATCAAAACTCCGAATCCTAACATGGGATCAGTTGGGAGGATCAATACACACTTTTCTTTCTTGGTGATTTTCTTCGAGTTTTTTTTTTTTTTTTTGGTTCTTTTTCTTTGTCAATTAATGTGTGATTCATCAAATATTCTTCTTTTTAATTTATTTAAACTAGCACGGTGCCCGCATCGCACGCGGATTATTATATTTGTTATATATTTATTGTTTTTAAATTTATATTTTTTTAATAGAAATTAATCATAGATATGAAATAATTGAAAATATAATTTTTTGTTTGATCATGAAAAAAAATACCTTAAATTATATAAATTTAATTGAGTAGAAAGTATGCATTCTCTATTTATTTTATATTAATATGTTGCAAGTTATGTGAAAATTTAATTGAGTGGAAATGATGCATTCTCTATTTATTTTATATTAATATGTTGCAAGTTATTTTTCACATGTCATTTTTTACTTTAAGTCTAGTTTTCATGGTGCTTATAAAATTTATTATTTCATTTTATACACATAATAAAATAAAATTTCTAATAGTTGATATATTCAATTCAAAACTACCCATTAATTAAAAAAATGAATCTATGTTGTATACAAACTCTTATTAAAAAATTAATAATAAACTTTAAGAAGTGAAATGATATCCAATTAATTATTTAAATCAAAATTTGAAAAATCTCTCTATGCACCATGTTGAGTCTTATTTGTTAATTTTTTTCATTCATTGTAAAGATAAAGAATCTTCAACCATCTCTTGCTTTTCACTCTGAAAACTGCTAGGAACAGTTGTTCATGTTTGAAAACATGTCTCATCAATAATACACAACATATGATAGAGATTGTTCTTAACTTCTATTAATAGTCATATCATAGCAAACCTTAATAGGAAATCATTTTCTCTGAACTTTTAATGGAACTAATTCATCGGACAGAATATCATTCTATGTATGAAGTCCAAATTTTCAATATTTTTTCTCGACAACATTTTAGCTCTCAATAACATGATTTTCCATTCTTGTATGCATTAGAAAAATGTAAATTTTAATGATTATTATTATAAAATATCGTACTCTTCATCTTCAAGTTCAATATAAATCCTCTCTATTGTATTATCTTTGACATCAACATATGTCATGTTTTAGATTTAGGTGACAATTCCTATTATATTAAATACCATATCTCAAAAATGCTAGGTAGTTTAAAATAATTTATTAAATAAATATATATGTATCATATAATAAAATAGTGAATACTTGGCCATTGGGATACTCACTAAGGTGAGTGACCCAGGATCAATTCCCTTTGGAAACGAATAGGTGAGGAGTAATAAGAATACTTGGAGATAAAAGGGTGACTATACTAACAACTAATTTGTCCGATAAAAAAAATAGTGAATTATTCAATAAAAATCATGTTTAGATATATAATAAAAATAGTGACAATTCCTATCAAATCTAAACACCATTTATTTTTAAAAATTATAAATATTCATTTAATATTATTATGACACCTTATATTTTTACAAAAATTATAAATACTCATTTAACCATATGTTTACACCTCACATTTTTTCAAAAATCATAAATACACAATTCACCTTATCATGACATATCACATTTTTACAAAAATTATAAATATACAATTCACTTTGTCATGACACATCACATTTTCAAAATCTAATTTAGATACTGTAACTTATTTTGTTTTAATATATAATGAGATTTATATGGTTTTAATGTGGTCACATGTGTATCTGAATTATCATTTAATAATGATGTCGAGAATTTAGAACTAGGAGATGGGAATCTTTTTTTAAATTAAGGTTCTCACCGCCCAGGTATATAATTGAGGCTGAGACTTTGTGTCTACAATTATACGATTTAGCAATACTTATTTAAGATCTTCTCATCTCATATGAGGTCGTTTTAAAGAATTATTATCATTTTAAAAAAAAATATTATTATTTATAATTAAAAATATAATTAATTTTTATTTATACTATTTTGATGAGTAAAATTGGTAATGGATAGATTTAAAAAGTAATTGAAGCCCATAAGTAATATATTAAACAGGCCCAGTTAATTGGGGCCCATATTACAAGCTGTAGAACTGATCATAATCATATATCAATCCACCATTTATTTTAAGACACTTCAATTCCAAGTTTCCAACCGTCAGCAGATATTCCCGCCATCCGATGCAGCGCCATTTTCTCTCTCATCTCTCCACAAAATCTCTCTCTCTCTACTTCTGAGCAAACGCCCCCCTCTCTCTCAGATCAACCAAATTCACGCCCAAATCATCACTCACCCTCTCGCATCATCACGCATTTCTTTGATTAATTCACTCATCCTCTGTTACCTTCACTACAAAACCCTCAATTTCGCAAGAACCTTGTTCGATAGCTACCCTCTGTCGTCACCGCCAGCTCTAATATGAATCTCATGATTCGTGCTTACTCCAAGCTGCAGACTTCTTCGGAACCCATCACTCTTTTTCGTCGTATGCTTTCTACTGAAGCCTTACCTGATAAGTATACATTTACTTTTGTGATCACTTCTTGTCTCTTGTGCTCGCCACACTTCACCTTCTTATGGGCATACTTTTCATGGGATGGTCATAAGAAATGGGATCTTCTTGAATTTATACGTGGCCAATTCTCTGATTGGCATGTATGCTGCTTTTGTGAGCATAGATGATGCGTACGTGGTGTTCGACGAAATGTCTGAACGGGACGTGTTTTCGTGGACTAGTTTAGTGTCTGCGTATGCTAAAAATTGGGATATGCAGAGAGCTGTTAAGATCTTTTGGAAAATGCCGATGAGGAACGATGTATCTTGGGCTGTAATGATTTCGGGTTTTCTTAGCTGTGGAATGTACACTGAGGCCCTTACGTATTTCCACCATATGTTTCGTGAATATAAGCCCAACGAGGCTGTTCTTGTTTGTGCTGTCTCTGCTTGTGCTAATCTTGGGTCATTGAACCAAGGAAAATGGATTCATGATTATATAGAAAATAATTGTAATTTAGATAGTCCTAGTATAATGACTGCACTCATTGACATGTATGCCAAATGTGGGATGATACATTCTGCATATGGAGTTTTTGACAGGATTTTGAGACGAGATGTTCACAATTTTACTAGTATGATATCTGGTTTTTCGATCCATGGGCTCGGTGAGAAAGCCATTCGTGTATTTCAGCAAATGTTGGCAGAGAAGTTGAATCCTAATGGCATTACTATCTTAGGGATCCTACATGGATGTAGCCATTCGGGCTTCGTTCATCAGGGCTCTTTGATTTTCTATAACATGGAGAATTTGTGGGGCATTGTTCCTAAGATTGAGCACTGTGGTTGTTACGTTGATTTGCTTGGTCGTGCTAGCTATTTGGCGAAGGCGTTTGGAGTGGAGAAAAGTATGCCTTTTGATCCTGATGTGGTTGTATGGAGGGCTTTACTTAGTGCCTGCAGGATTCATCGTAATGCTTCCTTTGTAGAGTGCGTTGCAAATTATTTAGAGAAACTTGACCCTCGTAATTGTCCTGGAGCTGATGTGCTACTTTCTAACTTGTATGCTTCTCAAGGAAAATGGGAAAAAGTTTCTCTAGTGAGAGAGATGAAAAGAAAGCAAAAGAATTCAGCAGATATCGGATGTAGTTGGATAGAGGTAAATGGTGTTGTTCATGAGTTTCGAGTTGCTGATGTGCTTCATCCGCAGATGGTGGAGATTCAAGAAAAGTTGTCTGAAGTATTGGAAAAAGTAGGGCTGGTTGGCTATGCTGTTGATGCCACACACGTGTCGTTCGATTTGAGTGAGGAAGATAGAGAGCAAGCAGTAGTTTGGCATAGTGAAAAGTTAGCAGTTTCATTTGGACTAATGAAAACTCCACCTAGGACTTCTATTCGAATAATGAAAAACCTCAGGACGTGTGAGGACTGTCATACTGTTCTGAAGGCCATTTCCAAAGTTTACGAACGAGAAATCATAGTTAGAGATCGTTCTCGTTTTCACACTTTCAGAGAAGGGGAATGCTCGTGCAATGACTATTGGTAGTGGCCAGTTATCGAATATCGACAAGGAGAATCGCTACACGACTACACCCATATACACTTGAAGCAATCCAAATGAGCTTCGCTCTGTTTTCTGGTTAATGCTAGTAATGATTAACTTCATGTGAATCAAATTGGCTTGATGGATCTGCTACTGCCAATCTAACAAGATAAAAGATTTGGGGTAATTTATCTCATAATTTCTGTGAAACTAATCGAATTTACCTTTTTAACAACACATTGATATTCTACAGTTTGCTGTTACTTACAGGTCAGGAAGTTGACATCAAGTAACTCTTCATTATCATCTGCAAATTTCTTCACAGCCAACTGGTATTCTTTTCGCCATACAGTCATAATCTTTACTAATACAGTTTAGTTTGCTGTCATATTTGTTTATCTTAAGTCTTCGACATCTTATATTCTAAGTAGTCAAGTTTACAAAATGCTAGGGAGATTGATGCAAACCTTTCTAATTGATGAATCTTGGTCGACTTAGTCTTTAAGTTTAACTCCTGAACTTGTTTGTTGCCTCCCCCCCCCCCCCCCCCCCCCTCTCTCTGGTCTATCATTTAGGATATGAGTCGTATGATATTGGTTGAGGTGTTTGATTGGTGGACACCATAGTAAACACTGGATATACAGCACCAAAAGCTTGGTTACCATCTGCAATTAATTAATTTGAATTTTAAATCATTTTCATATTTCTCACACATGCATTACATCTTTACATGCCCATTTAACCAATAATAATGATAATAGCCATCAAATTGTTTGTTGAACTTAGACAATAATGGCCATTGTTAATTGCTACATCAACAAAAAATGGAAGCATTTATGATAACTTTATACCCCCTTCATGTTATGATTTGGGATTCTCTACTCACACTAGACATGCACCAAAAAACCGGAACCGGCGGTTCGAACCGGGGAACCGCCGGTTCCGGAACCGGCCAAAAAAAAACCGGAACCGGCTAAGGAAGGTTCAGGTTCGGTTCCAGTTCCTCATATTTGGGAAAAAAATCGGCGGTTCCAGTTCGAACCACCGGTTTTTCAATTTTTTTTTACTTTTTACGCTTAAAACCCAAAAAAAAAAAAAAAAACCGGAACCGTCAGTTCCGGAACCGAAACCTTCGTACCACGGTTCGGTTCCGGTTCCCCCTACCTTGGAACTGGAACCGCCAGTTCGGAACCGGAACCGGCGGTTCCGAACCGGGGTGCATGTCTACTCCACACCCCTGTTCTACCTGTTATATCTTGTATTCCATAAGTGATAAGGATATGGAGTAGGAAATCGGACTGTCGTGTTATGGGTAGTATTTTAGTACTAATTTAACATGAGGCACTTCCCCCAATGGCCCAATTAATATGAGAAGAATATTATATTATTAATTTGAGACAAATTAGATTATTGTATCCAAAAACATAATTTAATTTGGAAAGGGCAAAGGTATCTAATCCATTGGGTCGGATCCCAAAATTCTGATTAATCACAATAAAGTTTTTGCAACCACCAACTAACCACCATCCCTAATTTGAGGATGCATTCATTAATATTATAAATTTATAATACAATTAAAAAACAAATAACCAAATGTTCTTTCCACCCCTCATCAAGATTTACATATTATCATTTTGTACCATCTTAAAAGAGGTTTACATTTCTCTTTTAATAAGAGATGTTCACCAAATAATTATCACTCCTAAAATTTAACAAGATTACACAAATTATCATAAATATAAATTGAATTTTAAGTAAAAAACACATTAAAGTACAATTAAATTACCCACTAATCTCTAAAATGCTATATTCCTAATCTTTATAAAATTATAAACTTTGAACCCGCACGAGTATTTACAATTTCCAGATTATTGTCATTGTTCTTGATTTAAATAAGGGTCATCCATAGTTTCTTTGCACACCAAAATTGACACACGTGTGACGTGTAGATTTTATTTGGAAGCTGAATATTTAAACATTTACATAAACCTCACAAATTAAGTATTGTTATTATTGAAGAAATATTTACCCTGGGTAAACATTTATGGTAAATTCCCTGAACAGGCTGACACAAGTTCTTTCTGAACCATTCTCCTCTCTCACCCCTCTTGAATTATTATTCACTTCAACTGTTTTTTTTTTTCACCTTTCAGTAAGATAAATGGTAAATAAATTGTCAAAAACTTGGTGTTAATGAGAGATAAAAGAACATAAAAAGAAAGGCATGAATAGAAAGAGAGATTTATGAACTATTTTCTTTACTACAATTTGGATCATTACTAATCTTGAATTTGTCCTGTTTAAACTATTTTCTCATGGAATTTAATCCAAAAACAGGCCAAGAAAAAGAAATTGAAGAACAATTGAAGATCATCAACTTCCAGCTTCAGATATAGCCTTTAATGATGGTTGCCATCCCCTGGATTTTGTTAAAGCAGAATTTACTGGTGAGTTGTTTCTTGATCTCTGCCTTTCATGTTTTACCTGAAAATATAGAAATTAAAAATTATTGATTATTATTTATTTCTTAGAACCATTAGCTGTACAACATCATACAGGTTGCCAGTTAATACATTATTGCTTAGCAAGTTAATGATAATCACTTTGTTGAACTGTTGTGTACTGTTTTTCTATTCTTTAATTATATAATAATAATTGAGAAATTAAAGAATTATATCAAGATCTACAGATTCTTAAACCAACTCATTAATAATAATATCAACTGGAATTTTAATAATAGTACTGGTACTGGTATGCCTTCCAAGAACTCAATTTTTTATTCACTATTTAATTACCAGGTACTTCAGCAGTAAAAAATATTAAATAATAGATCTAATCTGAATAGTGAAAAATAAACAATAAAAAATTCTGTAAAATATTCACCTGTTTGATTTTCTCCAATTCATGAGTTTTCCTAATTTCTGCTTCAAAATCTGAACTTATTTTCTCTCTCATCATCTTGTCTGGTTGTTGCTGCTTCATCTTGCCTTGTTTCTTTGCCAACAACCCTTTCATCACTTCTGCAAGAATACATAATAAAACTTGAATTAGAAAAAAGTGGTTAAAATATTTTATCATCCAAAAAATTTTGAAAAAAAAAAATTTATATATATATATATATATATATATATATATATATATATATATATATATATATATATACCTTGAGATGTAACAAGCCTGTAAACATGGCCAAGAAGAAGTGTATCAGTTGGCCTTAGAAGTTTGATCCTTGTTATCCTAAGAGGGATGTTGTTGTTCTCATTCACAGCACCACCGTTGTACTTGCCGGCCGCCGCCGCCGCCGCTGTGGCCGCGGCGGTGGCCGCGGCGGTGGAGGAGTACAAGGTGGTGGTGAGGAGTTGGGCAACATAGTGGCCAGGATTCATCTTCATGATCTCAGAAGCAGTGACAGAGCAGTAGAGCTTCTCCACTCTTCCATTTGGATGTTGTATCACTAGAGTTGCACTATCAATAGCTTGACAATTTCCCATTTCTTGAAAATTAGTTTAATTTCTTGGACAGTTTAAACTTGGAATTGAAGAGAGAGAAAGGGGGGAGAGAGAGAGAGTTAGTTGAGAGAGTTTGGAGGGAGAATATATGATGAGTTTTACTCACAAGGGCTCTTTATAACCACACCCCACCACCTCAAATTATCTTGAACATGATCTCATCACCTCTATATATCATACAACTATCAACCACCCCTCCTCCACCCACCCACCCCACCCCTCTATCCCAACACTTAATGCAATTTAAAAAGTATCCCATAAGCAATTTAAAAAGTATCCCATATACATATTTGTATATTGGAATATTAAAATGGGAGAGCTTGGAGAAAGAGAAATCATTTTGTGTGTGTTTTATTGGTCAATGTGATGGTCTTTAGGACCACTTAGTAGTAAATGATGAATGTGTAAGACTTTTTTTTTCTTACAAATGTAAAAACTTGTTTAAAATCATGGGAAGCATCATAATAGGGGTTGCTTTGTTTTACACTATCAATTGTAGTTAGAATCTTTGATCTTTTCTAGGCAACAATACAAACATATGATGATTCCCTCATGAATTGAAGAGGTGAGAATGATTTCTATTCCTAGTTAAACGTTAAACAACTTTTAACAAACAGCTGGTGTGCATTGCTAATAGTTAATTTCATTAATTTATTATTACGCGCGCATATGTATAATTATGATATTTTGCGATATAGAAGGGTAGGTCTGTCTTTTCACGGAACAAACAAATTTATTTATTACCAAACAGTGTTAATAATTAGAGTAGTGTTAGGATGGAACGGAATATTTGTGTGGGATTGTTTTTAAATTTTATTTTATTAAATAACTATCAGTTTTTATGGAAGTTATTTATTTCTCATTAAAAATATATTATCAATTTTTATTTATATTATGAATTTTTTTATAAAATAATTCACTGAACAACTATCACTTTTTATTAATTAAAGTGTCACTTTTTATCCGTCTTTACACAAGTATATGCCTTTCAGAAAATGATACTATTTAAAATATGAAATGTTATTTTATAGAATATATTTAGGGTTACTTGATAGAGTATCGTGTTCATCTCCAATAGTAATATTAGTCTCTGTATTAAAGAGTGATCATTCATTGTTTTAGAAGTGACATTTCATTTTTTACTACTAAAGAGTAGCCTTGGATACGAATTTATTTCGCACTAATTTTTCATAATAATTAAGGTAAGTTTGTTATTATCATGAAAGAAAAGTTGAAATTTCCGAATTCCACTTGCTTACCATCTACACCTAACTCTTGTCTTATATTTCTCTTTGATTTTAGGCTTCATGCCCAAATTTTGTGAGTCCAATTTAACCTAACAACCAATTTTTAAATGTCTTTTTTTTTTAGCTAAGATGAAATTGATATTACGTACTTATGTTAAATCGTGCTTTCAAAGAAAATAATAAATAATTTGGAGTTGGTAAATAGTTCACATATAGCTTCGTCTTTTCTTGTATTACCAAAGGAAAGAGATTCGAAGTGACTTGACTTGAACAAACAAATAACCGAACTCAATATTGTCATAATAATAATTATTATACTAATATTAAATAATTCAAATTTTATCTAAGTGGAAATACAAGAGGTCAAGTTTTTCGTCACATCAATTCATATTTAAATTGGTGTATTTATTTATATAATAAAAGTGTTAATACTTCGATTTATTTATTTTAGTCGAATTCTCACATGGGTTTAATGATGCAACCAATTAGCGTGGTTGAGCACCCCACGGCCCAACGAGAGGTACGTTCCTCACCAAACATGTACTAGTACTGTTTTATTATTATTATTTATTTATTATTATTATTAATATAAATATTAGTATTTTATAAGTACCAAAGGAAATTTTATGGTTACACTCTTAATTAGATGTAACTCCATATTTTTTTATGAGAGGATATATCCATGTTAAAGATTTTAAATCAAAAAATGAGGAGTAATGTATATCCTCTTTCTGTCTTAATCTTTGAAGAGAGAGAGAAAACATGGTATGGAGATCCCACAAAGGATGGTAATAAGTGGTTGTCGCATGTGATTTAATCTTTGTGGGATGACATAATATGATCATGCATGCCTTACCATTAAAAATTAAATTAAAATAAATAATAAAAATAAATGTGCAGGTTTTGTCCATTGCCATATCCTTCTTTAACAAACATATTCTGCCACAAATTTCAAAATATTACTTCCAATACTTGTTAATTCTCTGACTTTCATCTATCTCTTGTTTCCCAAACCTGCAACCAAAAGTAACCCACTTACTTCTTCTTTTATTTTATTTTTTACTAAAATCATGGGCTTTTTCTCTTTTTCTATATTTGTCTATTTTCAAGAAAATAAACTTAATTACAATACATATAGTATATGTTAATTATGTAAGTATGTAGATTATCACACACCCATAGTAAGACATTCATTATTACTCATGCACCACCAAGTGATGTGTGATGCACCACTCCTTGCTTCTAATAATGATGCACCCATGTTTCTATAATAATAACAATAATAATATTAATAATAAGAATTATTATTTGAGTTAGTTATATGTATAATAGGTGAATATGACATATAATAAATATTGTGAATTTCAAATTATCGTGTCAATAATTCTGATGTGATTTAAGCTTGGCTATATTAGCCTTAAGAATTTGAGTGCTCTCAAACTCTTTGAAATTCTTGCAAATTTTTGGGTTTGAAATGGAATTTCCCTCGATGGTAGTTAGTTGATTTAGAGAATGGAGTGTATGGTAGTTAGTTGATTTAGTAAATGGAGTGTAAAAAATAAGTGCTATTTTTATAGTAATGTTATATTGTGATGATGTTAATATTATAAATAATTTTAAAAATGGGTATAATAAATGGAACAATCAAAATTTAAAAAAAAAAATTGTGATACTTCTTACATTTATTCATTTCATAACATCTTTCCCACTCCGAAAATGAAAACAACTCAGTTATAAATAACTTCAAAAATTACTTAACTTTCAAATGTATCACTTTTATCTATCATATATTATTTTTTTATTTTTTTATTATTTAAAAATACTATAATATCATCTGAAATTATTAAAGTTAATTAAAAAAATATTTTTTTAAACAATATGACATAATAAACGAAAAATAACAAAGTTATTTGGGCAAGGAATGAGTAGTTAATAGTCAACACCAATAAAGATGCAATGAATTGGAAAACCCATACTATAAAGCATTAAATGGTTCTATCATGGATGGGTACTGATAATAGATATTATGAGAATTGTATTATTGTGAGTATGACTTATAAATCAATATAGGTCATGCTTATATTCCAAGTGTTCGTTCAATATTTCACCACAATATATATATATATATATTCATCTTCTCTTTCTTTAAAGAAACCCCATCTATTTTTATCACTTCACTAATTATTATATATATAATCATCACAAAAGATAATTCAATGATTTAAAACATTTATTCATTGTCCCCATCAGTACTCTTTGCTTCTAAATTGGCAAAATAATATTAAATATTATTATTATTATGAAATTATTTAATGAGCTAGACAAGTACTCTCTTCTCATTTTAGAGAGCGCACTTTCTATTTTGGGTTGTTTTACAAAAGTTTTTACATATTTCCAAAAAAAAAAAAACAAAAAGTAAAAAACAATCATCCTTCCTCATATACTTTATTTACAAAAAAAATTATCTCTACCTAACATACTTTATCATTTATTTATTACAAAAAATACCATTATACCCCTAAAAGTTATCAATTTCTTAATCTCTGTACTGAAATTAAGGGTGCAATCTTCTGTAAGACGGAGTATAGTCTAAATCCGATTTGCACATTATCAAATAAAGAAAGAAAATTAAGTTTATACATTATACCGGTATTTTTTTATAATAGTAAAAAGTACTCTTGAAGGTATAAATTAATACATTTAATTGACAGTGGGATCGATTTAAAAGATAAATAGATAAATAAATAAATAAAGAGTCATCTTCCATATTTGATAAATATGGTACGGCTGAGTACTTTTGTTTTGTAGTGAGAGTGGAAGGAAGATGTCAAGTCGATCGTTTGGTGTTAGAATCTTAATTTGGTGAAGCACTATTTCCATTTTGGCTTCCACACTATTTTTATTTATCTCTTTTTTTTTTAGAAATAAATAAACACATTTCTTCTCCTAGCCTTTTCATGTCTGAATTATATATGACTAACGACACTATAAATGACAAATAAAAGTTGAATATGAAATTATAAAAGAGAGAGAAAATAGTCTTTTAAGTGTATTATATATGGTGTGTACCTACCTACTTCAATTATCTAACATTAATTTGATGCCTTGTAACACGAATCTGGTCCAATTATATATATATATATATATATATATATATATATATATATATATATATATATATATATATCACGTACCTAAGTTATTTAATCACAATTAATATCCATCCCTTCCAATACTTTACCGCCCGCACTTCATATATACCAAGAGTCATGTCATTTCATTTATAATATATTCACAAATAAATGCTACTCTGCAAAGTATGCATGAGCAAATTAATTAAAGTGAAATTATGTTAATGAAAAGCGATAAATAATTAATTAAAGTCATAATTGTTTAATTATGTATTGTTTAAATATTTAATTTAATTAATTTTTAAGGTATAATTGTAATTTCACCTGTAGTACTTAGTGTATTTTGTCTTAATGATTCATGTTCTATTTTACTCCTATAGTATACTAATTAAAGTATAATTGTAATTTCACAATTGTATTTTATGTGTACTTATTTTACTTTAATGATTCATGTTTTATTTATTTTACCTCTAAAATTTATGATTTATTGTTAGAGTTTAATATTAATTTTAAAAATATAATCATCATTATTTAAAAATAATAATAATAATTAAGTAGGGGCAACCTTCACGCTCTTTTCTATATTTTATACATTTAGGAAGTTCGAAACTCTTAATGTAAACATTTTTTTACCAATTAAATATTAGTATTATATTATATTATTATACCATAAGCATATATATAGCCCAACATAGTACTGCACGAGGTTATCTATATCCATTCAAGAAAAGTATCGTATATCACATCAAATATATATGACAAACACCCCCCCCCCCCCCCCCCATATTATAAAAAAGAAAATATAAATTTAAATATATATTACTCCTTAGATCTCTAAATAAAATGTTATTTGGGGGGTGGGTGGTGGTGGGTGGGTGGTATTATTGGTGGTTATGGCTTGAAAAGAAACAAGAGGAACAGATGAAGTGGCTTCCTTTCAAATGAGAACAAATAAAATCATAATATAATTCTGTAAGGTTTTTGTGTCTTCAAATCAGACGACTGACAATTCATAGTGGTCATTTAATTATTTCATTTTTATTTATTTATATCAGTAAAATTTGGTCACATAATCCTGTAAATTATTTTAATATTAGATCATAGTTGTGCTTTTTTTAAGCATATAAATCTTGAATCAGCACATGCACCACTTTTTACTTTTATTGTTCTGATTTCTGAGACAAAGCTGCTAAAAAAATTTCAGTGTGTTCTTATTTGGTCACTAAATTTTATTAAAAATATTAAATTGTAATTAATAATGTTGATGATTGTAAATGACAACAATGATTGGATTTAAGCAATCTTCTTGCACCTGAGATATTCTGATTTCTGTTATGTTAAAATTTTATTTTTATTTCATTAATACAAGCCCAATTCAAAGAATTTAATGGCTTTAAGATTTCTCATGTGATGGAATAAAAAATATGAGTTATTTAGAAGATAATAAAATACATGAAAATGATCAATTAAGTAGGTAAAAGATTAGATGAATCCAATCGAATGCTTAATTTTTTTTTTTTTTTATAAAAGTCTTCTTAAATAATAGAAATGGATTAGAGGCATCAATGAGTAGATATGGAGTATTATTTTTTATTCAACTGTTTGCATAAAAAGTAATTGATCCAACTATCAGATTTACCAAAACTGAAATCTTTTTAGAATCGATTCAATTTCAATTTTTAATTTTCGAGAACCAGAACCGACAGTTTGAAGGTGCATGTCTGGTCATAAGGGTGATACTTTAAAATCCAAATTCATGTAATATCTTCTTCGATTTTTAATTTTTTATTTAGGCTAATGTCGAAAGTTTGATTTTATTAAATTGGAAGAAGTCAACAAAAAAGTGCTAATTTTCTTTTCCACAATAAATGTTTGGTATAATTCCATGGATTGCATTTTTAATTGCATTGAAAATAAAGATCAATCATATATGGGAGTAAAGATCAAGTCAGAAAGAAAATTCTTTGTGGGGTTTAAGCTTGTGTTTGGAATTTTGGGTACAATTATACAGTAATAAAATTAAATTATAAAATAAAATATGTTGCACAATTCAATAGTCAATTAATACTTTTGAAGTACCAGTGTTTTAATACTTGAGGTTAATTCAAGATTTGGTAATTAAGTAATGGCATTATAAATATTTAATAAATGTAGAATTTACAAATAAAATAGTAAATGTTTTTATATTCAGATGAATTTGATTTGTTTGTGAGAGTAGTTGAAAGAAATTCACTTCTCATTATTTTTTGAAAAAAAATAAAAAGGAAAAATTCAACTACTGAAGTATTTCTCCAAAAGATTTTTGTTTTAAATTTAGTCAACTCCCTCGTTATAATTTTTTTTTTTAAAAAAAAAAAAAGGAAATCTTAGAGGATTTATAGGTAAATTAATTACTTTGTCATTATTTATAATAGGGGTGATCACGGTGAGGTTTGACGGTTTTTTCGACTAAATTTAAATTGTCTTGCAAAGTGCGGTATGGTTATTTATATAATTTTAAACTATAGTTTTTTCATTAAAAATTATCATGCGGTTTTAACGGTTTTACGGTCGGTTTTAGCGGTTTTGCGGTTCCACTAAAAAGAGATACAATATCTATATAAACTATGACATTTGTTACTAAAATCTTTAATAACCTCAAAAGTTTAATAGTTTAATAGTACTATTTGAAAACATTTGCATTACTAAAATCTTTTACTTGTTACTGTGATGCTATGAATAAAAAGAGGAAAATTATAAATATCTGATGAAGATGGCCAATGAAGTGTGAACATGTATGCACTTGGATTCTAAGGTCTTAATTAAAAGGTTTACAATTTAAATTATTTGATTTTAATCCATATTTTATAAAACTAATAAATTAATATTATGTACTCCCTCCGTTCCATCCTTATAGTTACGCTTCCTTTGTACTCCCACCGTCTCATCCTTATAGTTACGCTTCCTTTGTATTACAAAGGAAGCGTAATTATAAGGATGAAACGGAACCTTTGTACTCCCTCCGTCCCATCTTTATAGTTACGCTTCCTTTATATACAAAGGAAGTGTAACTATAAGGATGGGACAGAGAGAGTATATAGTATATGTTGTGGAATTGTGAATGCATTGTGTTGTTTAAGTGTAATAATATGTTTTTTTTGTGACTCTAATTAGTTTTAAAATCTTATAGTATATTTATAAAAATATTAATATTATTTTTATATTTTATATATGGCGGTCGGTGCAGTGCGATTTTACTAAGAAAAATAAAATTGCATTGCCTATGCGGTGCGATTTTATAAAAAATAATTAACCGCGATTTATATAAAAAAATGCTAATTGCGGTGTTGTACGGTGCGGCGGTTCAGGCGGTTATCAAAAAATTGTGTTCACCCCTAATTTATATGCCAATTAGTACTTTTCAAAACACCATAACAAAAAATTAATCCCAAGTTAAGACGAGTAATAATTTATCATGTAAAAAAATATTTTTTTTATTATTTTAAAAAAAAGGGCATAATAACTTGTGCTATTGATAATCTTTAGATAAAATAATAATAATGGAGTTGGTTCAATAAATAATGGATCTTCAAACCATATGCTATTGTAGGAAACATATCTGCTTCTTTCAGGTTAGTATTTATATGTATTCCTTTGAATATCAATTATCATTAGTTACCTAATTTGTCAAAAAAAAAAATACCAGAATATGTGTGGGTAGTTTAATATCTTACCAACTTTCATGGCAATCTTGCAGCCACTAGGGATTCTTGATCTGATAGTTGCTCATGTGGAGCTAGAACGAGTTTTAATCGAGTCGAGCACGTAGTCACAAGGTGGGTTTATTGGTAGCACTAGCAGCAGGAAATATGATCTGCAAACTTGCATTATTGCTGCTATATTTATATAACCAGCAAAGTATTACATAAACATCAGAGAAATAACTATCAAATAATCAATGATCATGTGTTTGAAATGGTGAAATTAAGCCTATTATATTTCTATTGGCACACAGCAGAATTCTCAAGTCAAAGAACAAGTGATCATGGCTGGATGGATGTCTGATGAGAGAGTCAACCTTAAAGAGCACGAAAAAGTCAAACAGATGGGAAGTACTTGTTGAGATTGAGAGGAAGTGCATAGAATTCTTGACTTCTGGCGTCTGATTTGAAGTCTTTGAACTTATCCCACCAGTGCCTGCCTCTGTCTTTCCTGATCTGAGGGTCCTTCTTGTCGAGGGTGTTGTCGAAGACGAATGCCAGTACGCCAGCCACGAAGGCTTTCGAGGAGAACGGGACGTTGACAATGTCATTGAACTGGAAAGAAATCAGTTGAGAAACAAGAAAAACACATTAATGCATGCAAAAACAAAGTGCTATGAGTTAGTTCGTGCTCGTCTTACCCATCTAACGGAGGTGTGTGCAGGGCGGTAGCCTTTGACAGCGGTGTACTCGTTGAAGTACTGTGGCACGGACAAGCCCAGGAAAATCGAGGAGGCGAGTATGAACTTGTTTCGGAAGCTGTTCAGCTGGCAGAACTGGAGGAAACTTAAACCAGCAACACCTGTGTTGAGTTGTGTTATAAGTTGTAAGGAGTTAAGTGTCAACTCTCATGTAATGAATCATCAGATGTAACAGGATTGATAAGGAAGGTTTCGAATAACTTCATACTAACCGAAATAGCCGAAGAAGAGACAGTAGAAAGCTGCAACAATGGGAAGTGGAATGGAAGCAAAAACTGCTCCAAATTTCCCTGTAAAGACATATATATATACACATGTTGTGGTTGCAATGTATACGTTTGGAACGGACGAACACGAATCAGAGTTATACAGA
Organism: Pogostemon cablin; assembly: GCA_023678885.1. NCBI lineage: Eukaryota > Viridiplantae > Streptophyta > Magnoliopsida > Lamiales > Lamiaceae > Pogostemon > Pogostemon cablin. The sequence goes on along the minus strand of CM042960.1, from coordinate 4,144,931 downwards.
GATCAATACTTTACCGAGAACAGAAAAGAAAAGCATGAAACCGGCGGATATCTGCACTACTCTTCGACTGCCAACACGAGTCTGTGCTATTAGGCCAGCATTTTCTCTGCAGGTGAAGTGAGTAAAGAAAGAGAGTTGTATGCTGAGTTGATTACAGAGAAAAATCATGCAGACTGATCGTTCGTGTGTTCGTGTCTTACATGGATACAGACGATCCGTTTGCAGTTCCAAATAAACCGGATAACAAGGTTGCAACACCCTGTAAAAATGCAGGCAGATAGATCAAAAGAACAAACTGGTGTTGCATTAAAATGTGTCATTTATCATGTGTTGTGCTAACAAGGGATGACGAAGATACGGCCTACGTACCAGCCAGCCTACGCCACGGCTGAGAATCGACGGTGGTAATGGGGTTGCACTAGCAGAACGAGATACACCAACAAAGCCACCTGTTGACTGCAATCAATCACCATTGTAAACAGGTATTGAGTTGAGTTTTTCCTCAAGTTTAACACGAAGAGAATCGAAGCAAACCTCTACAAGGACAACGAACGCAGTCATCATCATAGCAAAGGCTTCGCCAGCATCAAACGACGGGGCTCCCCATTGAAACGGATACGGGACTCTTATCCTGCTTTGTGCATCCATGTCACATCTATGAACTTGTACTGATATTAAACATCTTAATGATGTAATGTAAAGTAAGTTCATAATTATAAATAAAAGCAGAAAAAAGTTAAACTCACCATGGAGCAGCATCAAGAAGACCGGAACGATCAGTTCTGCAGGTCATTTGAGTCTTTTGTGATGCTCCGTTGTAGGCGCCACCCACGGTGAGTATATGCGCGTAAATCCACACTATCGATGCAGTTATAAGAACTGCAAAGCGATCAAATATGTTCTTTCCAGGTTTCACCAGTTGGGGTAGATACTGCAGTTAAAAATGCATATCATCATGCCACATTGGAATGAAAATGCAATAAAAGGTGATAACTCTGTGCTGATTCATTCTACTAGTAAACTAAGAAAACTGATACCTGTGCAAAGGCAACCAAAAGAACAAGCTCCGGCAGCCCGATTTCAACGCATTTAGCTACCTGTTCGAGGAAGAGAAGAAGAGATAGTGCGTTAAAGTTGAAAGCCGGTTGTAACTTGTATTGAAGCTAGATGAGCATAACTTGAACATACCCCGGGAAAAGCCAGTTCGTAGAGCCCAAAACCAGCAAGACCAACCAAAGGAACAACTGAAATCGGGCTTAGAAACCTGTGTTTGGTGTAAGATATTGTGGATCAACGATAGCTAAATCATAGACAAGAAAATAAAAAGTACATATTAATTGGTAGTAGAGCTAGAATCAGGCTATGTATGAAGTATACCTCACAACGTTACGCCAAAGACCACTGAAACCTATGACTATCTGAATGGTTGAGGCAACTATAAGTGCTCCTTGTGTGGCCCTCATTGTTTTCTTGAACTTCTGCAGGGTTATTTGCATTAAAAACAAGTAGTAGAGTGCAGAGTGGACTAAGGATTCCATGTAGAAGCTGTTAGTACAAGCAATAGGATCAAGATCACAAACCGAGATAGGGTCTGGATCGGTCCATCTACTTGAAAGGATAATCGAAATTGTGGGTGCGACGAAGGTGTATGAACCTCCCATTACAACAGGTAATCTGGTTCCAAACCATGTTTGCAATAGGGTGTTTAATCCAGCAACAAACAGCAAAGTCTGGATAACTAGTGCTTTCTCCTCCTGGAGAAGAACAAGTAATACATACATGGTTAAGAAATAAGAAACCATAGGCAACCGAAAATTCTAATTCTAATAACTTAACTGCTCCTCCTCCCATTTGAGGAACCAGTGCAGTCGGTATCATGACAGTAGTCCCGAGCATCACAAGATAGTGTTGAAATCCGAGAAGGATAGCCTCGGCTGCAAATCAAACATTACAGAGTTGAAGATACTCATGCATCTCAAGAACACTTAAAAACAGTACTGAAACATACAAATCTAACATAATTTGAAGTTTTAATAATGACAGTTATTACTTATTCTATGTATATACTTCAATCAATGACATTAGAGCCTCTAAAGTATGTTTCCTTAATTCATGGCATCATATCTTATTGGTGTTTCTCCCTCTCCAAATTCACATAAAAACACAGGAAAATGATTTCAATTAATCATAATGAGAAGAGGAAGGACAGAGATAGGAAAGGAAGAACTTTGATAAAGGGCAGAAAAGAGTTAAAAGAATCAGAACACAACAAATTTTCTGGTAATAAACTAATTGGCAAGAAGAATATAAACTTTCAACATGTAATCTAAACCACAAACAGAGGTTAAACATTTTACTATGACTAACTTCCACAGCTCAAGGAGAGAGATAAAGGAACAACATGAACCCAACATAGTCAAACAACAACCACTTCAAAACACAGACAACAGAAAAATACTAACGCCAAGAAAAAAAAAAGGACTAACGCCATGGAGGAGGGCTGGTAATGCAGTAAGCAACATTGGGGAGCTGATCTTTAGGTGGATGAGCTGCTGGTTCATCCCCTTTTGATGCCATTTTTCCCCTTTCAATCTCTGCAAAATATCAAGAAATGTGGTTTGGCACTCAAATTTAATGAAAAAAATGCAGAAGGAGAAAAAAGAAAAGTGATTCCATACGTAAAGAAAAAATGCAACTTTATGAGTTCAAAATGTTGATTATATGTTAATGCAGCAGAAATCACATGACCATTACCTTTTTCTTCAGAGCAGTGAACACAAATTCTGGAAGTGAAATAGTGTGAGAGTAACTGAAACAAAATATAAACAGTATAAGTGGAAGCTCTCAGATGATAAAGGTGAATAAACCATAGACCCCACTTCAAGAAAAGATTCAGTTTTCAGCCAAAAAAAAAGAGGGAGAGGGAAAAGGAGAGAACTTTGTAGAGAGAGGTGGTAATAGTAATAGTTTGTTGTTGGAAAAAAAGAAATGTAGAAAAAGAGTAAGCAAAATGTGAAGATAAAAAAGATGAAAATGGTCCCAATTTTATACTGTAATATCTTTTTCTCCCTTTCTCTCTCTCCAACTTCTGGGCTTCTCTCTCCAAAGATGAACTGAGAACATACATGCTACTTCAAAGAATCTAATAATGGAGCAAATTTAATGCTTTATTTAATGTTTATCTTGCCCTTCTCTTTCTCTTTGGCTTCTGCAATTACTCATCAACACACTGTTTTCTTTTGAAGAGAACACACACCACCTACTATTGTTAGTGCTATGATTTATGACACATAGTAAGTAATAAGTATAGTACATGAAAATTAAGAAATATTTTAGATGAGATATATAACAAATTCGCTTTTCATTTTTAGTATATTTACAGTGATAGTTCGTGCTGATTAATTTATCCTTTCGAATTATTATGATAATTATCTTATTATAACTGTTTTGTTTTCATATAAGTCATAGGGGTTAAAGGATTGATGTAGTTGCTGTATTGGGTACTTATTTTATAAAAAATTTAATAACCTTATTTTATTTGATGGATGAGATTGAGTTAAAATTTAACCTAATATTAATATCGCTAAGTACACACCAGTTTGACTCACTCTAGAGTTTAATTAAACACTTCACAAATTCTTAAATTTATCCTTAATTCAAACATCGTGATTAATTAATAATTAATTTTCTACATTAAAACTGGAATATTGGGATGCCAAAATAGTCACCGACATTATGTTCTTGCATTATTTAATACTCTTTATTGGGGCTAATTCCAAAATAATTGTACTTTCTCCCTTCTAGATTAAATGTGCTAAGTTGTCAAGTAATCACTAATATAATTAAATTTTGAATATTTATATTATAGAAAGAAAAAGAAAATGTGAAGAAAATTATGGCAAATATAGATGTATATCAGTAAATATCTAGATAAATATAGATAGTGGATTGTACATTTTTTGAATTAAAAAAAATCGAGATAAATGGCACTGAAAAACAATATTTATCCACATATTAATAAAATTTTCATTAATATAATTAATGATGTTAATTGTTACGTGTGAGGAGGGTTGTTGTAGCCTGTTATGTCCTAACCATTTCTTTAAATAATGCAGAAATTAAAAGAAAAATAAACATTAGCGAAGTATAAATTAGGCAATAATTATTGCAGTGAAATTAATTAATGTACCCATTAATTAATTCATAATGGAAGATGATGATTTTTTATGGGGTTAATAAATACACAATTCCCCAATATTACTTTTGAATATCTTTATGCTTGAAATGGTGTACCTCACCATTAGGGGCCCTCACAGCAGGCCCTGGGATTGGTGGAGGAGGTAAATTACAGGATGTGCCTCAAGTAGCTTAAGGGCTCACTGTTAAACTTGTACTTGCAAGGGGCCAAATCCATGCTAAAGCAGGATTCGAACCCCCACACTGCAGCAACCAAGTTCAGTTGGAAGGTTTTTCCAACCTCTTCTACCATTTGAGTTATACCCGGGAATATCTTTATGTTTGATTATAGGAATTGTCACGTTTATAGTACTGCTATATGATGGCGCTTAATCCTGATTTTATTTTATTTAAAGTTCATTTATCAATTTATATTATGTACTTAATTAATTTCCTAAAATAAACTTCACACAGACATTTAATAACTGCAATCTGCAAAAGAATATAAATTAATTTTAATTAATATTTTCTAAGACGTATGCTACCCATATATTTCTGATTAAATTGAAATAGAATAGAATTTTACTATAAAAATACCTCAAAATGAATATAGATTCATTGTTCAAAATTAATTTTCAAAATACATAATTTTTAAAAATTAGATATCCAAAATTCACATAAATTTTAAATAATAGTACCTTAAAACTTTAGTCTATATAATTTTTATTTATTCAAATTACATTGAGTTAATTCAAATATTATTACAGTTTTACCATTGTGATTTAAACAATATCCTATTATTTATTTGTATAATTTATTACATTTTTTATTCATAAATTTTACCATCAATTTATTCAAATTAAACGATGAAGTTTAAATGTAAAAAATAAAAAATAAAAATTAATTAATGTAATAATAATAACTCTCATATTATACTTTTGAGTTTTGATGTGGGGTTGTTTGGTGATGGATTAATATGGGACACTTTCCAACTTGTATATTCCCCTCATCTTTTTCCTTATATCTACATAAGATTCCAATGAATATCTTCACTCTTTTTTTTTTCTTCTTTTTCTTTTTTTTTTCTCTTTTTTTCTAACTTTCCTCAAAGTATATAAAGACAAAAAGTTTTTTGGGCACTTTATTTTTATTTTTTTCACAAAATCCTTAAAAGATATAAACAAGATTATTTGATTATTTGAGAGACTTGTTTTATGAAACTGTCCCACCAAGAAATAGATACAAACTTTTCAATTTGAACAAAGTAATTTTTATATTGAGGCTAAGATAAAATTTGAAATTCATCTAATATAAATTTATCATCTCACCTAAAGTAATAATTTTATTTTGCATTATTTATTTTATTTGAGAGTAGGCGACGTGCTTTCAATACACATTTCTAATCTGAATTATTTGTTTCGCCATTTATTATTATTATTATTATTATTATTTTATTTTTATTTCATAACTCCTGCTTTTATTTATAACATCTCTTAATTATATTTTTAATAAAACAACTAACCTAAAATTCATATAACTACTCAATCAATGTGAACGAGCCTGCCCAAAAATAAATAACACGTTTCTTTGTGTAAATAATGCAATATGATTTGAATTATGAAGTAATATTTTAGACTCTCAATAATTGTCATCCCTGTCTTTACACATAAATTAAGAAAATTAATCATTTTTAGAGGTTTTTTTTATATAAATAAATAATAAAATATGTTTGGAGGTAACTATTTATTTACCTATTAATTTGATTTTAATTTTCTTACTCTAGTTGAAAAAATTACTAGTTTTAATGGTGCGCAATTTTTGTGGACTGTCAAAATGAACAAGCCCAATAATTGAAGCCCAACATTGGAAATGTCATACTATCCTTTAAGAAAACAAAGGCCTTTCAGCCCAAGCTAATATGGGCAGTTAGCATTTTATAAATATAATGTATTTTTACGGGCTTTTAAGTGCATATGAGGATTCTTCCATATCTGGGCCTGTTGGGCTTGTTCTAAAATATACTTTTGTTTAAAATCAATTTTTCATCTTGCAATTAAGATTATAATAAAATAGCTTCTTTTAAAGGCAAAAGCTCCTGCGCCCCGGGGACATGGAGGAATACCACGTGTCCCCATGTGAACACAAACCTCCCTCTCTATATTTTATTTAAACTTATGTATTGCTAGAGGTTTAAATTGCAAAAGAGCACGAAAATTGTAAAGGCGCACGGGATGTGCTCCGTGCGCCCGGGTGCACAGGAGTCTCACTCCTTTTTAAATACACATATTTTGATTAAATACATACTATATTATTATTTAATTAAAATATATGTTCTCATACACAACGATATTTTATTTATAAACTCTAAAAATTTTATTCACTCTTTATACACACATTGAAATCAAAATGCATGCAAATAATGAAATAGAAAAATCAGCCATGAATGCACATCTTCCTCTCTTTGCAACTCAAAACACGTTCTTTATCCTTTAAATTTATGTATTGAACTTAAATAAAATTAACCAAAAAAGATATTTGAAATATCATTATTTATTTTCATGCAATTCTTAAAATAAGTTATATGATTTTGTCGATAAAATACTATTGAAATGCGATTTTAAGAATTTTGGGAATTATGTTGAAATTGAAGTTTCGAGAAAAGGGAAGGAATCTATTTTAGTGAGAATTATTTAGGATTTTACAATGGTGTGTATAATCTAATTTTAGAAAGAGTGACTTATGAGTTTCAATACATGTGTATCTGATAAAATTAAGAAATTAAAAATTTTACGGTGTGTTTAATAAAAAATGGGTGTATTCAAATAAAAAAAAATGTATGTAATTAACAAAACTCTTATTATAAAATTCAGTCGATTTTATTGACGTTAGGTAATTTGTAACAGTTAAAGCCGATGGGCTGGCCCATGAAACCCTATTACTAAGCTGTGCCTATTCACACCAACCGTTAACGAATACACCAATTATTGAATACACCACCTCAAATTATATATACACCCACTCATTTTTACAATTATACCCCTCTCATATAAAATAAAAATTACTTGATATACCTACCTAACATCTAACTTTTTTGAAATAAAAATTACTTAATACACCATCCAAACATTTCATATAAATCCACATATATTCTCCACAACAGAGAGTAAAGAAAAAAAGAAAAGAGAAGAAAAAAAAAACGCTACCGATGAAGAGAGGGAAGAAAGAACAGAAAAGAGGAAGAAGAATATGGCGGCTCGACAATCTGTATTCCAAAGGTTGATCAACCACTACTGAAATTCTCGAAGAATTGAAACAATTAATTAGATTGGATATGAATTAGAAAATTAAACAAATTCTAATAAAATTGAGAATTACAGTGGCCCTCCTGTTATAAATTTAATCAATATATTATGAAATCCGACGTCGTCGAACCGCACTTCCACCAGCAATTGAACGAACTCTGGCTGCCGTTCACCAGCGGATCCCAGCCGAATCCGATCACCAAGCATTTCCCCAAATTTCGAACCTTATCCTTCACCCCGCTGGATCCGCCAACAGATTGCAGAACCGGTGGTCCCAGTCCGTCCCCACCGGCAACGCCATATCCCATAGAAGATCGTTCGCTTTTTTCCTTCGAACAACGGTTGGTTCATATATGTTTTTACATAGATATATACATGCATACCAGTGGTGGTCGATAGCCTTCAACTGAGTTCGACCAGTGGTAGACGACGAGCTTCAACTGCGCTCGACCAGTGGTGGTCGACAACCTTCTGTTGGAAATAAATTCATTAGACATTAGCCCTATTATGATAAACTGAGATCAAACTGTAATACGAAAGCGTACCTGATCCAATGAGTCTCTAGGATCAGTGGTTGTATGGTCTTCCTCAACTAAGCCTCCTTATTCCTTATGGGACCGTAGTAATCCCTCCCGATGGGGAGAAGGGAAAATCATGTGCGGCTTAGTATATTGGGGACCATAACCTGGGAGTCTTTATATACTACTTGACTAGACCACCCATAATCACCTAATCACGTAGTATTGAGTATCTACTCAATAAGTCCATATCATTTATTATTATAGCCCATGGACCTTTAACCTTAATTGGATCACTTAATTAAGTCCATAATATAATTGAATAGCTAATATAATTGCATAATAATATATTGCCCACAATTACATTATATTGGAAATTAAAATTTTCCAACAATCTCCCACTTGGGCTATATATTTTCCGTTAGCAATTATATCAAGAGTCATTAATTGCGCAACTTTATGATATTCCTCTTCAGGCTATACTTAACAATCTGGTCCATCTCATATACTAATATGGAACTACCGCGGCATTCACCACATTATAAATCGTGGTTAAACCCCGACAATCACCATATCAATATACTCAATGACATAGATCAAATATGGTGAGTAGCATGGAAATTACATGTCAAATGTGATCAACATCATGTCTATTTCCAACTGATCCAACTTTAAACTTTAGTGATCAATCCATAATGTAAAATATTACAAAATGAAATTACTTAAGTGAATTCACAATGAATTCAAAGCCATGAACTTTATTCTGCAGAAAACTGAATTATCCAAATCAGAGTGTTTTGAAAACTTTAAAGAACAATAAATATAGACTCCCACTGAACTAATGTATTCTAAAACCATATAACACCCACATGATTGGCTAGCTCATAAAATTGCAGGGCGTTGAATACATAATTGGTGGATCCATATTTAGAGTCTATCATAATATGCTCTTCTAAAATTTTATCTACACAAAACACTTTCTTTAACAACCAAGAATTCTATGTCAATTTGTTTGACTTATAAGTATTCTTGTCATAAATACTTTACTGCGAACTAACTGTCACAATGAACTTTATGTGACAAATCTTCGCAACCTTTATTTCATGTTTGAATGTCCTTAGTGTGCTACTAATTTTGTTGTCATGGTTAATTTGCTTAATACTTTTACTTGTATAGCTTTCCGACCAACAGAAAATATAGCTTGAAGTGGATCTTATACTGTATTGACATTCAACAAACTTAGAATCAGAATTCCTCATGATCTCTAACAAATCTGATCCCTGATGTACAAGCATATTATTTTTAGTTCTTTATACATACTTTATAAAGATCCATACTAGAATTACATAAATGTCTACTTAATATATCAATAACATAAGCCAAATTAGGTCTTGTAGAGACCTCATCATACAACAACTTCCAACAATCAATGAATATGGAATGTTTCTACATTTCTTAAATCTTTAGTTTAACTTTAGGGCACCTGATTGAGACTACATTTGTCTCCCTTAGTTTAACTTAAACATTCTCCCACTGAATCACATAATCATCTACATTTGTCTCAAAACCAAATGAGACACTTACTTCATGATGATACTTGTGATTCCTTTACGAAAAAAATTTGCTTGAATGCATAGATGGATTTCTTATTAGTTCTTAAACCATTTAGATCGTATCATCAGTGTTGCGATCAAGGAACTTTATCTTTACATCCATCTAATATGATTCAAGATCAAAATGTGCTACTATTGTCACGATTATCTTATAATAATGACTTCCTTCCCTTTTGAGTATAATCCTATATCAAGATGCAAACCTAATCATCTTGTATTGATTTAAACTCATAAATTATAGCATTAACCCACTTTCGAGTATCTGGACCTTGCATGGCTTGATGAACATTGTTTGAATGTTCTACCATTAATTTCATAGTGTCCTCATTATTTAAGAGAAAAACTACATAATCATTTGAATTGTCTTTCACCCAACTCTAGTGGTTTCCTTAGTGACATTAATTCTTGAGGTTGTTGAATTTGTTATTCCTTAAATATTATTGACATTGTCATATCATTATTCTGAATTTGCACCAATTCTTTAAAGCATAAGTGGGGATCGAATCGACTCCCCCTTAAGGACAATGTCTCTAATATTATTCTTCCCCCAAAATCAACATCCTCACATAATACCGTATTACCCGTCTCCGATCAATTGGATCATAAACTTATTATCTTTATTTAATACCAATAAAGTAGCTTGTATCTATTTGAATCCAATTTTCTTTAGTATATCCCAATGATTTAGCCTTAGTTGGATATAAACATATGTGAAACTTAAAGAGTTCTCACAACTACTTTGGTTGGAACTTTATTGAGACCATAAGCTGCAATTCTTAGTATTTCTCCAATTAGTAACCATATAATATGGAGTACTATTTTTTTCTTTTAACTACACCACAACACCATTCATGCTAAGTAATCTTAATGTGGTGTATTATAAAACAATTCCACAAGCCTTTAGGAGAAAACGAAAGGTTATACTTTGACAGCTTTCCAAATGGGTATTTCTTTGTTGCCCTTATACTTTATTGAGACAGAGTTTGTTAGAACTTATTAGTTCATCCTTATTGTTGAAGTTCTCATCATGTATAATTTTGTTGTTGACATAAGTTAAACTTAATTAACAGACTTCTTAATTGTACAGAGAATTAATCCAAAATGATTATCATGCTTGCACTAAACTTTATAATCTTTCAAATTTTAAATAGTTTAGAATCATCTCAAGGAATCGAGCACAACATTAGTATCAAGTCCAATTACAACAATACTAACTTGTAAGTGGCACTTCTTTGTAGTAGTCAAATACTGACAATAAAACTGTCAAGCAATAGTCTTCCTGTGGGCCGACTTATTACTCACATGTTAAACAAATAATCGTCACATATTTACCACCACAGGTGCTTGTGTATTTCTTCCAAATATTAATCTACTTATGGGCCGATCAATACCCGCATGAAAATACACTCGCACGATATTATTAATTAGGGACCCATCACAAGACACCTTGTGCAACATTAACCTCGTCTATGGACAAAAATTAACTGCAGGGGTAATTTTGGTGTAACAATCAAGTATTGACAATAAGTTCTGTCAAACAAGAGTCTATCTGTGGACCGACTCATGTTCACATGAATAATCCAAATAATTATCACATACTTATTATCACATATGTGTTATTATTCTGTCAAACTGTGCCTACTTGTGGGCCGAACACAGAACACATAAATAATACCACACTCATCTATGTAATTTCAATAAAGCTTTTCTCCACACACGATATTGTTGTGGCAACATGGTGCTTCGATTGACTAGATTGAATGTTTACTAGACTAATTAAATAAATATTAAAATATTTAATTTAATTAAACGACATTTAACTGTCTCCTCAATTTAATTCAATTTTATTCCTCTAACCAAATGGGAATATCATGATTCACACCAATTTAAAAATAATGAAAGATTTCTTTACTTAATTAGGGATTCCAAAATCCCAATTTAATATAAACTAAATTTGGTAAATTATTTAAGCTGAAGTGACTGCACTTGAGCAATAAACAACAATTAAGTTGCATAATCAATTTAATTAAATTTGTAATATGGATTCCACATATTAAACAATATTCAATATATAATGGCAACTCATTTAATTTATTAATGAAAATAATAATAAGGATTGTAATACTGCTCAAAAAAGAAATATGGATCATGATTTTGTTAGAGGCACCGACAGATATATCGAGATAAAATATTCATTGATGTGTCTTAATATAAATATCACCAATTCACCATCATCCAAAGAATCACACCAGCGCCGTCGGTATACCCATTAACAACACTAGATCGATGATTACATACATACCCACAAAAATCATAAATGTGGCGTATTAAAAAAAATTAATATCCAAATATACTACCAAATTTCACTAATATCCAAATTGCCATATGTGAATGGATCATCATAAAATTGAAATGGAGATGGCTACCAATCACGAACATGTAATCACCACAATTAATATGGTAACCCAATTACTATGTAATTAAATAAATCCATCAAATTTACAACTTTCCATAAACGGATACATGCAAGGCTTTATTACACCTTGAATTTCACAAGATATGTATGTTAGGATGCAGTAACCAATCCCTTTTACAATCATGATAAAACATTATTAAAGGCACTTAATTCTCAGAATTTGAAGTTAGACATGGTAACCCGAATTATTATGAACATACCATTTTTAAACCACAATGCTTGAGTTTACAAAATTAATAAAAAATACATATGTCAGTCCATGACATTAGCAAAGCAAATTTAGTGCTTTATTGATTATTCATTAAATTTAATAATTAATGCTTTCATGTATGCCAAATGATAATCAAGCACATATTATTTCCACATAAATGGCATATCCGTCTATATATGTACCAATATCACTTGTGATAATCATTACATAATCACCCGTATGAAAGTTAATCAGAATCAACCAATCTGATTCACACTTTCCAAATTTAATAAAATTACACAATTACTGCCATATCTTAAATTATTACCACAATGTCGATAGTAGCATCAATTAACATATATGGATATGTTAATTTGCAAAATTAATCAATCCAAATAGTGACTCATCCAATCCACATAAATAATGTCATATACTGAAGACATAATACTCACAAATTTTAAGTGGAATAGTTAACCCCTTGATGAGTCCAGAATGATAAACTATTAAAATTTAAATCAACAATAATTGAAACCTATTATTAATGGAGTCAGTAACCTTAGATAATTCCACGTATCTCCATTAACAATATTTCTAAAGATTTGCTGAAATTCCACAAATATTTATTGGAGATCATACCGAAATCAAAATTATAAATTATACTCCTCAATAATAATATTAAATTATGAACCTCAAGTTATATAACTGAAAGAAGCAGTCAAAATCACTTCAATAAGAAATAGTCTGCTATCAAATATATAATTGAAAGTGGCATCCATAAATCATAATAACCAGAATGATTTTATGCATAGCATTAATCCTTATATCATAATTCCAAATAATGAGAATCACAATCGTAAGCATCCTTTAAAAGCTAATTAATATTAAATTAGCAATTGCGAATTTTAATCTCACTGAATGTAAGAACTAAATCCTGAGCCATACGTTTACAGTACAAATGCCCGACATGCATCTGTGTATCCATCATAATGAAATTAAAATATTAATCATTAAATTTGATAATTAATATCACGTAATAATTCCAATTCTCAAATCCGAATATGTAATTTCATATAATGATCAAATTCAAATGTTTTGATCTAAACATAATTTCTTTCAAATCTCAGAAAATCATTAATAGGGTGGCTCTGATATCACTTGTTGGAAATAAATCCATGAGACATTAGCCCTATTATGATAAACTGAGATCAAACTGTAATACGGAAACGTACCTGATCCAATGAGTCTCTAGGCGGAACACGAACTCGGGATCAGTGGTTGTATGGTCTTCTTCAACTAAGCCTCCTTATTCCTTATGGGGACCGTAGTAATCCCTCCCGATGGGGAGAAGGGAAAACCATGTGCGGCTTAGTATATTGGGGACCATAACCTGGGAGCCTTTATATACTACTTGACTAGACCACCCATAATCACCTAATCACGTAGTATTGAGTATCTACTCAATAAGCCCATATCATATATTATTATAGCCCATGGACCTTTAACCTTAATTGGATCACTTAATTAAGTCCATAATATAATCGAATAGCTAATATAATTGCATAATAATATATTGCCCACAATTACATTATATTGGAAATTAAAAATTTCCAACACCTTCAATTCCGTTCAATCATCAGTGGTCGAAATTTAACCCAAAATTCGACAAACCAAGGTCGATCCAAGACGCGATTTGCAGAAAAATTAACCTTCAAAAGATCATCATCCAACGTAATTTACATGTATAAATGCTATCTCAATACTACAAATCTTCAAATAATGCATTGCCCAATAAATTTTTACTAAATTCAACATAAAATTGATAAAATTTATCAATTGAAGCAATCTAAACCAAAAAATAAAAAAGAAACCCTAACTCTTTTAAATGTAGAAAAATGAGAGGATGAAGCGTAGTTGGATTTATTATCCTCTTATTTTCATCCGTCATCTATTATACTTGAATCATTCTCTCTTTTCTCTTCTTTCTCTTTTCTTCCTTTCTTGATAGCTTTTTTTTTTCTTCTTTTCTTTCTCTTTACTATGTGATGTGGAGAGGCGTATATAAAATATTTCATATTTGGGTAGGTATATTAAATAATTTTTATTTTATAGGCAAAGGGGTATAATTGTAAAGGTGGAGTGGATAAATATATAATTTGGAGTTGTATATTCAGTAATTGGCGTATTCGTTAAAATAGTGTGTGTTTAGCCGCGGCCTAAAAATAAAAGCCTTAAAAGAACTAGGCCAATTTGGCCCAGCCCAACAAGCCTGATGAGCCGTGGTGGGCTAGGATAGGAAAGCCCGATAAGAATCAAGCCAAGCTTGGTTCGGCTCGAAAATGTGTAATAGCCCAATGGCCCAATATTGGCTGAATTTTTTATAAAAAGTTTTACGTGATACCCAAATAGTGATGGCCGTCTAAATATAAATAAAATAATAACAATATCTCTATATATCTTAATTAATTAATTATTTTTAAAAGAATTAGTATGCAAATGAAATAAGCCTTAAAAATAATAATGAATATATATCCTAAAAGCGCAATAGTAATATTACAATGTTTCGAAAAATAGGGTAAAAACGTATACTCCCTCCATCTCCTTGAAAGATATTCGTTTACTTTTTACACTTGAATTAAGGAGTATAATAATTTAATATAGAGTATTTAATAATGTGTGGGGTCATGTGCAGTGATTGTGGGTCACATCAATCCAAAAAGAGAAATGAATACTTTATAATGGGACAGACCAAAATGAAAAAATAGATATGTATCAAGGGGACAGAGGGAGTATCTATTAATAGCTGTTGCCAAAACTATATTTTGAGAAAATTAATTACGAACAAACACTTTAGTAAGATATACTCCCTCCGATCACTTACAAGGTATCAATTTTACTATTCCTGACGTTCTCTTCGAATGTATTAATTTCTTCTATTTAGTAAAGAAAGTACACAATATGATTCATCACTTCCCTCTAATACAACTACTCACTTTACCTATAATAATAATACTCTTTAATCCAAGTGCAAAAAGCAAATAAATAACTTAAAATTGTCCACGTACAAACAACAAACGATTATCTTTCAAGTGGCCGGAATGAGTATAATTTAATGATGATTTAACTCGTTGAAGGATATGAATAGTATTCTTGATTTGCTCGACTATAATGCAACTTTATGCGACATTTGATTATTGTATTAAGTTACATCATATTTGATTAAGGTTAAGAGAAAGACAAATTTTGAACCTATTCATTATTAAAATAATTATTATATAAATAAAATATATTTATTATAATTAAAATATATTTTTTTATAAATGATAAATTAAAATATAATTATATGGGGACACAAAAGAGCCTCTTGTTTTAATATGCCCATCTCGAAACATAAGAGATTCAATACACCATAAAAATTATCACCCTTTTGATCATTTCAAATGTCAAATCTTTATATCTACACTTACTCATCTCATATAGTCGTGCAATATTTGGGTTGTCAAATATCAAAATTAAAATTTCCTTAATTACATTTTCTCGAAGAGTCTTCATTAATATTTACTAAATTTTCTCTTTCAAGATTGTTAGGTATTGGACTATCATACTAGAAAAGTATTTATTAAATGCCTAATTTTTCTATTGCAATTATGAATTCATACATCATCACATCACATTTTGTAAAAGAAAAATAACACTTTTCCCATCCCTCAAATATTACTATATTTATTAATTTGGCGTCTCACAATTATATCTTCTTTTTTT
Source organism: Pogostemon cablin (assembly GCA_023678885.1). Classification (NCBI taxonomy): domain Eukaryota; kingdom Viridiplantae; phylum Streptophyta; class Magnoliopsida; order Lamiales; family Lamiaceae; genus Pogostemon; species Pogostemon cablin. The sequence continues at coordinate 4,128,897 of CM042960.1, read as the reverse complement.
AATAAGACCCATACTAAATAATTAATAGATCTTCAAATGACTCATGTACAATATTTAATATAACTATTCACTATAATATATTCTTAGTCTTAGTATACTATATCCGGTAATTCACCATATATTAACATATAATATTTTTTAATTTGGATACAAACAGTATATTATTGTAACAAATCTATTACACAGATGGAGTAACTATTTTCTCCTAAATAATCACACTGTGTACTGTATGCATATTCTTAGCATCGTGTAGTATTTATATATTTTTTAATCACTTTAAATTTATTCTTTTGTATTATAGTTTCATATAAAATCACCTCTACTAAGCATATAATTATCTATGAGTATGTGACCAAATTGATATAATAATTGAAAACTTATTTACAAATATATCAACTAAACTTTAATTGGCTAATAATGGATTGAAATAGGTGTTACAAGGTGACAAATACTATGAGTTGGTAATTACCACTTTCATTCTTTTCACTATTTACCCAACACTTTTACTTTTATTTTTATCATCATTGTTATTATTATTATTTATTTATTTTTGCATATTTTTTAAAAATAAAAATTCATATATAGAATTAACACCTTAATATCATGATACTAGTATTATTTTTTACTATATTAAGTAACATTAAATAATTTTATATTTTTTAAAAATCTTCTTTTATTTTTTTAAAAAATAAATTTTCTTTATTTTGCACATTAAAAATATGTGAATTATGGAAATGGGTGCAGTAGTATCTATTTATCCATAAATACAAAATAAATTGAAAACGGCGTCAACAATTTCTGTTGTGATTGTTAATGACAGATTCAGAAGGGTGAAAACGTAATTTCGTAAAGTAAAAGGAGTACAATCATAATTATCTCAAAATTCCGTGCACCCATTGAGAAAATAAAAACTGCGTCGTTTCTTCTGTCAATCTGCGCATTCAGCAAAATTTCTCTCTTTATCAGATTCATCAAATACCTAAGGTTCTGTCTTTAATCCTCCGTTTGCTAAATCCCTGAAAATCCCTCTTTTATTTATGCCGTTGTCTTCATGTTCAAATTTCCATTTCATTCATTTTGGTATATTTGTCAGATGTTCGATTGGATCGGAATGTTATGTGAGTTGGTAATTTTTGTGTCCTGCAGATCGAAGACTTGAAGCCGCCTGTTTGTTTCGGAGGCTGAAGTTTATGGTTCACTAATTTCGGGTGATTTAGGGTTTTTCGAGTTGACAATTGAGGATTTTTAGGTTTTCTGGTGGAGGTGGAATTGATGATTTATTAGGGTTTTGGGCTCCGTGAGAACTGGAAAGGGTTAGAATTTGGGGCAATTGATTTGAATTGATGGTTGAAGCCAGGGTTTGTGGTTGTATAAAATTTGGGGAAAATGCAAAGAAGGAACTTTTATTATGCATGGGAGGTTTCCGAAGGAAGGTGAGGGGAGTTGCAGAAGTCCACAAAGCTATATCAGTTGGCATATGCACCCAACTGTAATTGCTGCGGATTCAAATTCGTTCTTTAAGGTGCTTTTTTCCCCCTCATAATGGTTTCATCTTCCTCCTTTTTTTCCCCCAAGATATAACAATAGATACACGCATACAAATTTCTGGTTTACGTATGTGATTTATTTGCGGTTTGTGGACCATATGTTCTCAAGGGGTTTAGGGAAGGTTTTTATATCTTGTTGAAGAGATCAGGTTGTTAATTTCACTCGTTCTTGTTGCCTCCAGTGCATCGTGTATATGTCTTTCACTGGGAATTTGTGTTCATATGTCTAAAATTTAAGATATGGATATTTTTCCACTTTGCCCTGCTGTTGCCTTTTTGCATTCTTTTGTCTGTAGCTGATTATTCACCCAATAAAAATGCATCGTATGGACCATCAAGGCTGTTAACAACCCAATGTCGTCGCTTGTATCAGTGAATTGAAATCCAATCTATAGAATATTTGAGGATGGAACCCTATTACTCTCAGTCCCTTTTTGCTAAGCCATGTTTTTCACTTTAAGAGATGGATGTTGAAAGTTTTCCACATAAAAAATGTCATTGCATACATTTGGAGCTTTAGAAACCAATGATTACAAAAGGCAATGGTATTGAAAGACCTGAAATATTAAGATGCAGTGATAGAAGTAACTTGGTATCTAGTTAAAACATCGAATATTCTTTTTATCTGATCAGTATTGGTATTGGTAGAATATCTTTGGATTGTGACTGATGCTGGATGGGATTGCTTTTGATTGACAGTGAATCTAATTATGATTATTTTGGATTCTTATCCTATAATTTTCTGTTGCAGTTGTTGTACATGATCTGGAGTAAAATGCATGATAATGTGAATTAGTTAAATGAAAAAAAAAATCACATACGTACAAAACCAGAAACACAAATCTTCTCTATTAAAAATATAATTTTCAACTTATGGTGTCTTTGTTATTTGGGAAATGACAAAAGATCCTGAAAATTAATTTTGTCGACGTCTTGCAGGATGGTCGCAAAATCAGTGTTGGAGATTGTGCTCTTTTCAAACCTCCACAGGATTCTCCTCCTTTCGTTGGTTTGATTCGCTCGTTAACATTAAGCAAAGATAACAACTTGAGCATTGGGGTCAATTGGCTATATCGACCTGCTGAGCTACAGCTTGGAAAAATCTCTCTCTCAGACATTGCACCAAACGAAATCTTTTATTCCTTTCACAAAGACGAGATCCCTGCAGCCTCTCTACTTCATCCATGTAAAGTTGCATTTCTTCCTACAGGTGCAGAACTTCCCACAGGGACATCCTCTTTTGTTTGTCGGCGCGTCTATGACATTGAAAGCAAGTGTTTATGGTGGCTAACAGATCAAGATTACATTGATGTTAGTTGCTTGAATTTCTTTTTACCCTTTTTGTTCTTATCCTTTTTAGTAATGGGTGGGTTAGTTGTTATGATAGGAATGTGATCTGAATACTCCTTAATGCAAATGATTTTGCAGGAGCGTCAAGAGGAAGTAGACCAGCTTTTATCAAAAACAAGGACAGAAATGCATGGGACATTGCAGCCTGGTGGCCGTTCTCCAAAACAAGTTAATGGCCTGAGTTCAGCCTCTCAATTGAAATCAGGGGCAGAAAATGTTCAAAATAGTGGAAGTGCTTATCCTACTCAAGCCAAGGGAAAGAAGAGGGAAAGGGGAGATCATTCTTCTGATCCGGTCAAACGCGAACGACTTTCAAAGCCAGATGATAGTGAATCTGCTCAGTGTAGAGGTGACAGTAGTTTGAAATCTGATATTTCACGTATAACAGAAAAAGGAGGACTTGTAGATTTTGAAGGGGTTGAGAAGCTTATCCAATTAATGCAACCAGATAGGGCGGAGAAAAAATTTGATTTGATTAGTCGCTCCTTGATTACAGGTGCAGTGGCTGCCACTGAGAAGGTTGAGTGTCTTAATCGGTTTGTGCAGCTCAAGGGTCTACCTGTATTGGATGAGTGGCTCCAGGACGTCCATAAAGGTAAGGTTGGTGGCAGTAATAGTTCAAAGGATGGTGATAAATCTATTGAGGACTTTCTTTTAGTTTTACTACGGGCACTGGATAAACTTCCAGTCAATCTTCATGCCCTTCAAACTTGCAACATCGGCAGATCTGTAAATCATTTACGATCACATAAAAATGTAGACATTCAGAGGAAAGCTCGAAGTTTAGTTGACACGTGGAAAAAACGTGTTGAAGCAGAAATGATTAGTAATGATGCAAAGACTGGTTCAAACCAAAACGCATCTGTTTGGTCTACCAAACCACGCCTTCCAGAGGTTTCCCATGGTGTGAGCAGGACACCCAGTGGGGCTGATGTTGCCATTAAAACCTCAGTTGCTCAGCATCCTGCATCTAAAACAACTTCGGTTAAGTCCTCACATGGGGAAGGTAACACAAAGTCTGCATCTTCATCTCCTGGTCCAGCCAAACCAGTATCACCACCTGCATCTGGAAAGGAGAGCCTAGCTGGGAACGTTGTTGGTGGCACCCCTGATGTACCTCAAATTAGGGAGCATAGGAGCAGTAGCTCTAATCAGTCTCATGGTCACAGTCAGTCAAACTCAGGGAAGGAGGAGGGAAAGAGTCCTGCTTCAGTTTCAGCAGCTGCTAGTAAGATATCTGGCAGTACTCGGAGTCGGAAAGTTAGTGGTTTTCCAGGGGTTGCTGGAGGTCAGAAAGAAAGCATTTCTAGCAGAGGTTTTTCAACACAGAGAAGTATGCCTTCAGAAAAATTGTCTCAGTCTACTTTAATGAGTGAAAGGGTTCTTGAAGGATCCACCACTGAATCAAGTAATCATAAACTTATTGTTAAGATACCAAATCGAGTGCGGAGTCCTGCACACATTGTCAGTGCTGTATCGAATGAGGATCCAGCTGTTATCAGCTCTCAAGCATCTCCATTAGTGCTTGCAGAAAAAGACGATCAGTTTGACTGTAATTCAAAGGATAAGAGTGATGCACATCAATGTACTGCTACTTCTGGCATGAATCTGGATTCTGTTCAAGTCAATGATAAAAAAGATACGTTGACGGGATCTGTTGATGGAGCTGGATCTCCTGCAATTCTTCCTGATGAAGACAAAAGTATGTCGAGTGAAGAATTAAGGAGATTAGTTGAAGGCTCAAAGAAGAACCAATTGAAGTGTGGGAAGTCAGTTGAGACTTCGTTCAGCCCAATGAATGCTTTAATTGAAAGCTGCGTTAAATATTCTGAATCGCATTCCTCTTTGTCCCTAGAGGATGATGTAGGAATGAATTTACTGGCTAGTGTGGCAGCTGGAGAAATGTCTGAATTGGTTTCACCTTCTAATTCTACAGAAAGAAGCATTCCTGCAGCGGAAGATGTTGGCTTTGTCAGCAATGAGGTGAAATCTAAGTCTTCCCCTGAAGCTAATATTCATGGAAGTGAAAATCAGTTTTCTAATGATGGTGAAGGTGATGAAAAGAAACAGGCTGCGCTAAGTGGATCGTTTTCTGAAGATGGACTGCATTTGTCTAAACAAGTGTCACTCTCTACTGACATAAATTCTGGTCAATCCCACACTTCTTCAGAGCCACAGGCTGGAGATAGTAATATGCCCAATGATTCTGCTTGCGTAGACTTTAGAAGCACTTCTGAACTTAAGACTGAGGTTGTTGATTTGAAGTCTAATCAAAAGGCGGATATGAAAGAGAAGATAAGAGAAGGTGAAACAAACAAAACAAATCAGGGGGAAAAGATCCCATTAAATAATTCTAGTCTTGTTAGTGGGTTGAACTGTTCAAGTGCTGGAATTAAAGCCCTCACGGGTGACAATGCTGGGGAAGATCTTTTGATTACAGATAATGGGAATTTAATGGTTGAAATTGCAACATCAAATCAATCATGCAATGTTGATTGCAAGAGTGATATAAACAAAGAATTGGATTTAGGAAATAAATCTGTGCAGGAACTTGCAGCTGCTGTGAATTCTGATTACTCTGAAGGAGCTAATAATGAAAATTTGCTACAAATTGCATCTGGACCAAGATTAACATCTGAAGCTGGTGAAGACAAAGTTAGAGAACGAGATGGAGAAGATACTACGAGTCATGTTAGCAAGGTTGAAGGAGATAACTCTGATAGGGCGATGGAAAGAAGCACGTCTCTTAAAGGACACAGCGTTGCTGTTTTATGTTCCACTACTGATGGTCTAAAGAGTCATAACATGGATTCTAAAGTGGAAATGAAAGCTGAGCATATTTCACTGTCTGAAAGAGGTCTTCCTTCTTCTGCGGCACATGAAGGAACTGATGACATGAAAGGAGTAAAATCCTCTGGAATGGATGGAAAGGTATATGCATCCCCTGTCGTAGAATTGTCTTCTGCTGCGTCAGATCTCGATGCAAAAGTGAAGTTTGACTTAAATGAAGGGTTCACTGTTGATGATGGGAAATTTGGGGAGCCAGTCAGTTTAGTGGCCGCTGGCCTGACAGCTGTTCAGATGACTAATAGTTTGCAGTTCTCTGTAAATTCTATTTCTACTACACATCCTGCTTCCATCACTGTGGCTGCTGCTGCGAAAGGCGGCTTTCTTCCTCCGGAGGACCTATTGAAATACAAGAGTGAACTTGGATGGAAAGGATCTGCTGCTACTAGTGCATTTAGGCCAGCCGAACCCCGAAAAACTATTGAAGTGCCTTTGTCTTCAACAAATTTTCAAGATGATGCCTCTAACTCCTCCTGTAAAAATGGCCGTGCTATGTTGGATATAGATCTGAATATAGATCTGAATGTGCTAGATGATAGAGTTAATGATGAAACAGCACCTCGAGATTCTGCATTTTCTGTTGGTCCATCAACTGATTTTATGAAGAATCGTGCCATGTTGCCGAAAGAAAGTTCGGTATCTCTGCCTGTCTTTGGCTCTGGAGGGTTAGATTTTGATTTGAACAGAGTAGATGAACCAAATGAAAATGGGCAGTGCTCAACCAGCCGTTATCGTAATGCCGAGGGTTCTGCGGTGCATGTTAAGCCATCATCAAGTGGTTTACCTTCAGCTGACGTTCAAAGGGGTTTTGACCTGAATGACAGGCCTGGAATTGATGATGGTAGTGTGGAGCACTTGGCAATGAACCAACAAGTCAAAGTTGGTATACCATCTCACATGCCTTCTGCTGGCCCTGGAGCAAATAACCCTGGTGTAGGAAGTTTCTCGTCTTGGTTCTCTCAGGGCAACACTTATTCAAGTGTAGCTATTCCATCGGTAATATCTGATCGTACTGCTGACCAGCCTTTTCCAGTTATTCCACCTGGAGGACCACAGAGAACATTCCCTGCTGGTATTACTCCATTCACTCCTGATGTTTACCGGGGCTCTGTATTGTCATCATCTCCTGCTTTATCATTCCAATCTAGTCCTTTCCAATTCCCTGTGTTCCCTTTTGGGGCCCCCTTTTCTCTTCCAACTGCTGCTTTCCCTATTGGGGGAACTTCATACAGTGATTCCTCGTCTGGTGCAAGGCTTTATGCACCTCCTGTAAATTCTCAGTTGTTAGGACCAGTTGGTGCAATCTCATCCCACTTTCAGAGACCATATCTGGTTGGCCTTCCTGATAGTGGCAGTAATATCGGGCTGGAAAACAGCAGAAAGTGGGGTAGACAGGGATTAGACCTCAATGCGGGTCCTGGACCCAATGAAAGTGAGGCCAGGGAGGATATGTTGCCACTTTTATCCGGCCAACGTTTGGTTGCTAATTTACAGGTGCAAGCAGAGGATCAAGCCAGGATGTATGCAGTTTCAGGCAGTGTCCTGAAGCGGACAGAGCCAGATGGGGGGTGGGATAAAGAAAGCTTCAGATACAAGCAGTCATCATGGCAGTAGGACCTGTGAGCTGCAAGAATACAGAATCCTACAATCTGGTGTAAGTTGTCTTCCATTGCAATTTTTAATACAATACCCTGTTTGTATTGATTTTCCATGAAATATAACCAATTTTTGCTGATGCAAATTGTGTTTGATACCGGTTGATTTGTGTGGTAGTAAAATTTGCACTTTGACAAAGCTAGTTCTTAGTAACAATCCAGCAAAGTGGGGTCATGCTCTTTTCTGCTTTTTATGTGGATTTATTTATTATAGATAGTGTTGCTTCCAACAGATTATGGAACTGTTTTTTGATTTATCTAGTATCTGTGAATGTAGCAAGGTGTAGCAAATGAATTTAAGAATACCGGAGATGCTAAGTAATAGGTTAGAGCCTTTTCAAAATTTTGGGGAATCTTCTATTTTCCCAGTGCGGTAGTAAACCTGCTCTAGGACATAGATGACATATGCCTCTTGCACATTATTGTTTCTTAATGTTATATGTTACATTCGCTTTCATTTCTGCAATTTGAATTTACATGCCTTCAAGTTAAACATTTCGTATAGCAGCGTGTTGATTCACATCTGGAATTCATATTTGAAGTGGTGAAGATTCTGTAGTCTATACCATACTAGTTTATGATCTTAGGTATCTGCTTTTGCCAGATGTTTGTTTTCATGATGGCATCTATAAGATGAAAATATTCTCTCTCTCGGTGTGTTTAATGGGATCTAATTCAAATATTCTGCTCCTAGTTCTTGGAGAAAATCATGAATAATCATTCGGCTGGATTACTCTTCAGATGGTGGTTTGCGGTTTGATTTCTCCGTCTATTCTCGGAGCCCACCTCTTCTGTACATCATTGATATGGTATTCGAACCATTCTGGGAGGAGGACATTAGATCTTTATCCACCTGTATATATTTTGACTGTTGGAAAGCATGAGCTTGTGGCGCCTGAAAACTGAAGATCAATATGCATAATAGTTTCATCCAATGCTTATGGCTAACCATTCTGAGGCGGCAGGATCTTGAATTTATAGAAGCTCTTCTGAGTACGAGCTTTTCCTGTTCATCATCCTTTGCTCTTTGTACGTTTATCGTTATTTTTTCTTTTTATACATATTTATGAGTAGATTTATCCCGAATTTTGATGCCAAGACTTATCATCTCGCATGGCTTACATCTGTGCTCATTGTCGTACTCTGTGTTGGATTTATTGTCATAACATAGTTTCAGTGCACTGGCTGACATACTCTCTACAGCTCAAGATAGCAATGATGTGATACGAAACAGTGTTGTCGTTTTACTATATGCTTATGTCGTGTAGAATGATATGTAGCTACATTCTGTTTAGCTTAACGACAGTGATACCGTAGTCCCGTTGTATGGAAGCCCTGTCGAATGAGGTATGAAATGTGTGCACTCACGCGTGCTCGTCTCTCTCATGCACACGAATGTCTTGTATGTGTTTAGTTCCAGATTCTGAACTAACAAGACAGGGCAGAGCTCAGTTACAAGTTTCAAGAAATGTTGCAACTGCAGCAAATTATATGCGTTTTAATATGTTTCTTATATGCCATTTATTTTCAGTGTCGACAATTCGACATTAAGAATTATTGTAATGTAACAACTAACAAGGTTAAGAAACGTGATAAGTAGTATATAGGAACAATAATTATAATTTTATATTAATAAAAAAGGAATATAATAATACATGTTTTGGTTGGACAGTGGGGTACGATGAACTTGTAATTTGTTGTCAGTCTCGATTTTCCAAGCTACCAATTTCGAAGAACAAAGATTTGTGGTAGTTAAAGTATAATCATTGCCACACCAGCCCAAAAATTCTGTGGTTTACAAGTTTTATTATTCAGAGAGAGAAAAAAAAAAAAACAATTGCGTTGTCTAACTTCGAACATTAGTGAAAATAATGATGGAAAGATCAATATGAGATACTATATGATTTTTTTTTAAATGCAATTCAACTTTTATACTTTACTTTAAAAAATCAACCAATTTACCTACATTTTCTCATTAAATTACCAAAATACTCATTATTCATCTTACATTATATCATAGAATACAAATTATCTCAATTTACGTATCCACAAATGCATTCAAAAATACCCGTAGCACTGTAGCAGTAAGTAACCTCTACTCTATAGTTATGATTTTGTCCCTAGTTATTAAATTTCAGATGATTTATGTGGACGTATAAATAAATATGGGAAATTAAGGAAATTAATAAAAAAAAGAAAAAGAAATAGAGAATAGAAAAAGGACAGCAGCAACTTTATTGGTTGAATCAGCATTATTTAACTGACGTAAATACAGCGACATCTCCTGCCAACTTTTAACGCATAACTATTGACACCAGACAACCTTAATGCCACGTCACACTCCCCCCGGGTCCCGCTTCCTGTCATCAACTCTTGTCTCCCAGAACTCCCATTTACATCCCTGGGACCCACCCCTTACCTTATCATTCCCCCTGCCCATTCATGACAACAATGCCAATCAACCCCACCCCACTCCACCCCCCCCCCCCCCCCCCCCCACAACAACAACATTAGAAAATTCTAAGTGCCCCCTTTCAGTTGCACGCGAGTTGTGTGCCTCCATCGGTGAGATTAGTTTGTACTCCCACACGACACCGTTCCGCTCATGTGCCAATCTTACGCTAAAGTCAATACTTTGTGTTAATATTGGGATTCCAATTCTTGAAATTCTTCCCAAACTGCAACTCTAATAATGATTATTAAAATTTTTTTTTATTAATTCTTGACTCTTTTATTTTCAGTGTTTATACCAAAAATATATGTCAAACAAAATTTTTTATGAGATAAAATATAGGTATGAGATCTCTGAGAAAATCACAATGTCTAAAATACAAAATCAATAGTATGTTAGTTCAGAATTTCAAACAAATATTATAAGATTGCTGCTCCATTTAATAAAAAATAAAAAATTCTCGAATCGACATTCATTCAATTTCACAAGACAATTCCAAATTCTCAACTTTAATTTCTCAATACTTTTGCATTCTTGATTTCCATATAAATCAAACTGTAAACTCTCCTGTGCATGAAGTTAAAATTTTCTTTGTTCTCCCATAAAAAGATCACAAAAATACAGAAGATTGATTATTATTATTAACAAGAGCCTATATAATTTAAAATTATTAATTTAAGATTAAATAAATTAATCTTTTTTTAGTTTTTTTTTAATAGACGCCAACGCGTGAGATAAATTTATTTCATTTTTATTTTTGCATATTTAAACAATTAACTCAGCTGGTTAGCTTCATAAAAAGATTGGTTAATGATGTACTATTGTTGTGACTCATGAATTGATAATTTTTTATTAAACAGACTTAGATTCGAAATTAAAAAAAGCAATCTTGAATCGAACATGTTTTTTTAAGCTCTATACTAGAAAAAAAATTCCAAATATTTTCTTTCATTAGCATATAGTATATTTGTTATATAATTTAAATATATGCTTTCAATAATTTAAACTTGTTTCAAGATGTGATTTCTTTCCATTAAAACTTTTGTTAGCTGATCTTATACATGTAAGGAAAAAACATTTGAGATAATTTGGTCTTTATATGTATCTCGCGAAATTATTTTATGTAGGATTCAGTGAATGTTTTTTTATTTTCCCACCAAAAGGACTATAGGTTGAATTTATTATATGATTTATTTATTTGGTGAAATAATTGCCTAGTTAATTCAATTAATCATAGTAGGTTACTTTAATACATTGTTAATCAATCACCTATGAATCACCTATAGAGCATGAACCTATTGTCAAAATTGTATCCCATTCAATAATTTAAGACATAAATGGATTTATGAACTAATTAGGTTATAGTCATTAATTAATATTAACGCATCTTACTATGACTCGTACACATTTTTTTGAATAAAATTATGGTTAATTAATTAAAATTTCTTCATCCAAAAAAAAAAAGAGTAAAAACCTTATATAAAAAAGATAAATATATTGATTAAAAATATGCAGATACACTAATCTAATTAGGGAGAAGATGGAATACCAGCAGTTATTTATGCACACACTATATGTCATGAGAATATTTCGCACATATATATACTATGTATATAACTTTATTATTATAAGAAAATAATTCATGTATATATACTTATGCCTTTTAACTGGTGATGGATACAATACATAGAGTTGAATTTTCGTCATACCTTATTTTATTAATTAAAAGATAAAATAATAATTTATTTAACATAATTTATACTTAAATTACGATGAAATAAGATATTATTGTTAAATACCAACAATTAAAAGATTTGAGTAAAAATATTATGAGTGTCGCTATTAAAAGCCTGAATCCTTTATATACAAACCAAATGCTAATTACACTGGATTTTTTAAGTACACATATATTATTCATTCAATAATATGCCACAGAAAATAATATATTAAATTAAAACACTATTATACAGTATATTCTCACTCTATACACCTCAAAACAGACAATTATAAATTCATCTAAATTTGTTCAGTGTTTGGTTGCTGAACACAAAACATCATAGATTTTTTTAAGGATTTTCGTGACCAAATAAATTACTCTTTTAGATTGCTGAACAATATTTAAATATATATATTTTAAGGATTATTTAATTCAAAATGTTATTTTTGTGTTGGCAAAAACTTAGTGTGCATTCGGGCGCACGGCGCACGCTCCGCCTTTAAAATTTTGCGTTAAATTGTATATCCTTTAATATAAAGATGTGTACCATTTATTTTCTGAAGAAAAATAAAAAAATATTAATGAAAAATGTATACATTTTATAATAAAATGATGTACCCTTATTAATTAAAGTGTACACCTTTAGAACAAAACAAGGTAGGCGTACGGTGTGGCCTCGATCTGGGCTCGATCGGGGCACGCAAGACCAACTCTTTTGTGTTTATGGAAGATTCATAAGTCCAACTAATCGAAGCCAAATATTTTAGAGAATTTAATTATTTTGGTTATGTATTGAATTTATGTAATTTTTATTATTATTATTATTATTATTATTATTATTATTCTCATGTAATGATATGCTATCAGGTGTAGATGCTGTTTTGGAAAGTATTAATTTTTTTAAAGTACGAGTGTTATTTTTATTTTTTAAATAATTTTAGTCTTTTATGTACATTGAATAACATTCCTTTTAATTGTAAATTTTCATAAATTCATCATTTTATCCAAGTTTATTCATATGTTAGATTTATTTATTTTATTTTGGGAATTGATTTGCATTTAATTTTAAAATAACCGACCCGGTTGGATTAATATTAAATACTACTAGTATTTTACTAAATTCGTCCACTACCGGCTTAAAGGCATAATTTTCAGATGGGTGAAAATATAATTTTCTCAAGTAAAAGGGTACATTCATAATTATCCCAAAATTTCGTGCACCCATTTGGAAAATAAAAACTGCGTCGTTTCGTCTGTCAATCTGCGCATTTAGCAAATTTCCTCTCTTTATCAGATTCATGATACCTAAGGTACTGTCTTTAATCTTTCGTATAGCAAATCCCGGAAAATCGCTCTTTTATGCCGTTGCTTTCATGTTCAAACGTCCATTCATTCATTTTGGTTTATGTATCTGATGTTCGATTGGATCGGAATGTTATGTGAGTTGGTAATTTATGTTGTGCAGATCGAAGAGTTGAAGCCGTTCGTTTATTTCAAAGGCTGAAGTTTTTAGTTTCAGTAAGTTCGGGTGATTTAGGGTTTTTCGAGTTGGTAATTAAGGAATTTTAGGTTTTCTTAAACAGGTGGAATTGATGTTTTATCAGGGTTTTGTGGTCCGTGCGAATTGTTACGGGTGAGAATTGGGGGCAATTGATTTGAATTGATGGTTGAAGCCAGGGTTTATAGTTGTATAAATTTGAGAGAAAATGCAAAGAAGGAACTTTTATTATGCATGGGAGGTTTCCGAAGGAAGGTAAGGGGAGTTGCAGAAGTCCACAAAGCTGTATCAGTTGGCATATGCACCCAACTGTAATTGCTGCGGATTCAAATTCCTTCTTTAAGGTGCTTTTCCCCCTCCCCCCGTTTTAATAGTTGCATTTTACCACACCTTTCCTAAAAATATAGCAATACAAACACTCACACGAAGTTCTGGTTTACATATGTGATTTATTTGCTGTTAGGCGTTTCAGCTGACATTATTTGTTTTCAAGGGGTTGTAGGGAAGGGTTTTTTGTTGAGGAGCTTAAGTTGTTTGTTTGACTTAGACAACCGTTAATTCTTGTTGCTTCCATTGCTTCATGAATATATCTTCTCGGGGAATTCGTGTGCATATGTATAAAATTCGGAATATCAGTATCTTACATTTTTCTCAGGAAAATAGTTCCTTGCTCTTGTCCTTTGCTTATATTGTCAGCAGGTGAGATCATCTCTGTATGAAAATGCATGGTCTGGGCTTACAATTAATATCCAAATGAAGTCACTCATATCAGTGAATTGAAAACCATTCTATATAATACTGGAGGATGGAACCCCATTACTCTCAGCCCCTAACTGCTAAGCAATGCTTTTCATTATTAAATATGGATGTTGAAATTTCCCACATAAAAATGTCGTCGTATACTTGTAGAGCTTTAAAACCAATGTAATAAAAAGCAACAGCATTGAAAGATCTGAAATATGAAGATGCGTTGAGAGAAATGCTTCTTATGTGTTGGCAACATCATATATCCTTGTTATCTGATTAATATTGGTATCGTTAGAATATTCTTGGATTGTAGTTAGTCACTGTTTCAGGAACTAGATTTGTAACAGTTACTGAACAGGATTGCTTTTGATTGAAAGTGAATCTAATTATTTTGGAATCTTATCCTATATTTTTCTTTTGCAATTTTGATATATTGTTTGGAGTAAAATGCACTCAAATGTGAATTAATTAAATGAAAATTAATAACACATACAAAACCCAAACATGGATCATTTTTATTTAAAAGAATACATTTCATATTTTGAAGTCTTTGTTGATTGTAAAGAGACCAATGATCTTGAAAATTAGTTTTATTGACATCTTGCAGGACGGTCGCAAAATCAGTGTTGGAGATTGTGCTCTTTTCAAACCTCCTCAGGATTCTCCGCCTTTTGTGGGTTTGATTTGCACATTATCATTAAGCAAAGATAATAACTTGAGTATTGGAGTCAATTGGCTTCATCGACCTGCTGAGCTACAGCTTGGAAAAGTCTCTCTCACAGACGTTGCTCCGAACGAAATCTTTTATTCCTTTAACAAAGACGAAATCCCTGCTGCCTCTCTACTTCATCCCTGTAAAGTTGCATTTCTTCCTAGAGGTGCAGAACTTCCAACTGGGACATCATCCTTTGTTTGTCGACGAGTCTATGACATCAAAAGCAAGCGTTTATGGTGGCTAACAGATCAAGATTACATTGATGTTAGTTACATGTATTCTTTATTCCCTCTCTATTCTCACCCCTTTAAGGAAAGGATGGGTGAGTTGTTATGTTAGTTGTATTAACAGAATAATTATTTGCAGGAGCGTCAAGAGGAAGTAGACCAGCTTTTATCAAAAACAAGGACAGAAATGCATGGGACATTGCAGCCTGGTGGCCGTTCTCCAAAGCAAGTTAACGGCCTGAGTTCGGCCCCTCAATTGAAATCAGGGTCCGAAAATGTTCAAAACAGTGGAACTTCTTTTCCTGCCCAAGCCAAGGGAAAGAAGAGGGAAAGGGGAGATCATTCTTCTGATTCTGTCAAACGCGAGCGTATTTCAAGGACAGATGATGGTGAATCTGGTCAATACAAAGGTGACAGTAGTTTGAAATCTGATATTGCACAGATAACAGAGAAAGGAGGCGGACTTGTGGATGTTGAAGGCGTTGAGAAGCTAATTAAATTAATGCAACCAGATAGAGTGGAGAAAAAATTCGATTTGATTAGTCGCTCCATGTTTACAGGTGCAGTTGCTGCTACTGAGAAGGTTGAGTGCCTTAATCGATTTGTGCAGCTCAGAGGTCTACCTGTATTGGATGAATGGCTCCAGGACATCCATAAAGGGAAGGTTGGTGGTGGGAATAGTTCAAAGGATGGTGATAAGTCTATTGAGGAATTTCTTTTAGTTTTACTACGTGCACTGGATAAACTTCCGGTCAATCTCCACGCCCTTCAAACTTGCAACATTGGCAGATCTGTGAATCATTTACGATCACATAAAAATGTAGACATTCAGAGAAAAGCTCGAGGTTTAGTCGACACATGGAAGAAACGTGTTGAAGCAGAAATGATTAGTAATGATGCGAAGTCTGGTTCAAACCAAAATACACCGGTTTGGTCTTCCAAACCACGTCTTCCAGAGGTTTCCCATGGTGTGAACAGGACACCAAGTGGTGCTGATGTTGCCATTAAAAACTCAGTAACTCAGCATTCTGCATCTAAAGCTACTTCAGTGAAGTCCTCACATGGGGAAAGTAACACAAAATCTGCATCATCATCTCCTGGTTCAGCTAAACCAGTATCACCACCTGCATCTAGCAAGGAGAGCCAACCTGGAAACATTGTTGGTGGCGCCCCTGATGTCCCTCAAAATAGGGAACTTAGGAGCATTAGCTCTAATCAGTCTCAAATTCAGAGTCAGTCATACTCGGGGAAAGAAGAGGGAAAGAGTCCTGCTTCAATTTCTGCAGCTGCTAGTAAGTCTGGCAGTACTCGCAATCGAAAAGTTAGTGGTTTCCCAGGGGTTGCTGGAGGGCAGAAAGAAAACAGTTCCGGCAGAAGTTCTTCAACACATAGAAGTGCGCTTGCAGATAAATTGGCTCAGTCTACTTTATTGAGTGAAAGGGTTCTTGAGGGACCAACCACTGAATCAAGTAACCATAAACTTATTGTTAAGATACCCAATCGAGTCCGGAGTCCAGCACATGTTGTCAGTTCAGTGTCTAATGAGGATCCAGCTGTTATCAGTTCTCAAGCATCTCCATTAGTGCTTGCTGACAAAGACGATCAGTTTGACTGTAATTCAAAGGATAAGAGTGATGCTCATTTATGTACTGCTACTTCTGACATGAATGTGGATTCTGGTGAATTCAGTGATAGAAAAGATATATCAACCGGATCAGTTGATCGCTCTGGATCTCCTGCAATTCTTCCTGATGAAGATAAAAGTATGTCAAACGAAGAATTGAGGAGATTAGTTGCAGGCTCAAAGAAGAGCCAATTGAAGTGTGGGAAGTCTGTGGAGACTTCCTTTAGCCCAATGAATGCTTTAATTGAAAGCTGCGTTAAATATTCTGAATCACACTCTTCATTGTCCCTAGAGGATGACGTTGGAATGAATTTACTGGCTAGTGTTGCAGCTGGAGAGATGTCTGAATTGATTTCACCAACTGATTCTACAGAACAAAGCATTCCTGCAACAGAAGATACTTGCGTTGTTGGCAATGAGGTGAAATCAAAGTCTTCCCCTGAAGCTCACATTCATAGAAGTGAAAGTCAGTTTTCTAATGATGGTGAAGGTGATGAGAAGAAAAAGGCTGCGCTGAATGGATCATTTTCTGAAGATGGAATGCATTTGTCTAAACAAGTATCACTCTCTAATGATGTAAATTGTGGTCAATCCCATTCCTCTGCAGAAGCCCCAGCTGGAGATAGCAGTATGCCCAATGATTCTGCTAGTGTAGAATGTAGAAGCATTACTGAACTTAGACGTGAGGTGGTTGTTGATATGAAGTCTAATCAAAAGGCAGATACGAAAGAGAAGATCAGAGATGGTGAATCAAGCAAAAAAAATCAGGGGGAAAAGGTCCCTTTAAATAATTCTAGTGTTGTCAATATGCTAAACTGTTCAAGCTTTGGAACTAATTCCCTAACTGGTGACAATGCTGGCATGGATCTGTCGATTACAGATAATGGGAAATTAATGGTTGATGTTGCACCACCAAATCAATCATTTAATGTTGATTGCAAGAGTGATGCAAATAAAGGATTTGATATGGGAAATAAATCTGTGCAGGAAATTTCAACTGCTAGTGTGAAGAATGAATACACTGAAGGAGCTGATAATGAAAATCTGCAAAAAATTGCATCTGGACCAAGATTAATGTCTGAAGCTAGTGATGAAGTCAAAGTTAGAGAACGAGATGAAGAAGATTCTAAGATTCACATTGGCAAGGCTGACGGAGATAACTTAGAGGGTGCGATGGGCAGAAGCACATCTCTTGAAGGACATAGAATTGCTGGTTCATGTTCCAATATTGATGGTCTCAAGAGTCATAAAATGGACGCAGAAGAGGAAATGAAAGATGAGCATATTTCAATTCCTGAAAGAGGTCTTACTGCTACTGTGGTCTATGAAGGACATAGAACTGATGACATGAAAAGAGTAAAGTCCTCTGGATTGGATGCAATGGAATCTGCTTCCACTGCTGTACAATTGTCTTCTGCTGCATCAGATCCTGGTGCAAAAGTAAAATTCGACTTAAATGAAGGGTTTACTGTTGATGATGGGAAATTTGGGGAGCCTATCAGTTTAGTGGCCTCTGGTCTAACAGCTGTGATGACTAATAGTTTGCAGTTCTCTGGAAATTCTACCTCTACTACCCATCCTGCTTCCATCACTGTAGCTGCTGCTGCCAAAGGCCCCTTTCTTCCTCCTGAGGACCTATTGAAATACAAGGGTGAACTTGGATGGAAGGGATCTGCTGCTACTAGTGCTTTTAGGCCAGCTGAACCCCGGAAAGTTACTGAAGTGCCTCTGTCTTCAACAAATTTTCCTGATGATGCCTCTACCTCTACCTCTACCAGTAAAAGTGGTCGAGCTATGTTGGATATAGATCTGAACATAGATCTGAATGTGCTAGATGAAAGAGTTAATGATGAAACAGCTTCTCGAGATTCTACGTTTTCTGTTGGTCCGACGATTGATTTGGTAAAAAATCATGCCATATTGTCAAAAGATAGTTCAGTATCTCTGCCAGTCTTTGGTTCTGGAGGGTTAGATTTTGATTTGAATAGAGTTGATGAACCAAATGAAAATGGGCAATGCTCAACCAGCCGTTACCGAAATGTCGAGGGTTCTGTGGTGCATATGAAACCACTAGGTGGTTTACCTTCAGCAGATGTTCAAAGGGGTTTTGATCTGAATGACCGGCCTGGAATTGATGATGGTGGTGTGGAGCACTTAGCAATGAATCAACAGGTTAAAGTTGGTATAGCATCTCACATGCCTTCTGCTGGCCCTAGTAGAACAAATAACCCTGGTGTAGGAAGTTTCTCGTCTTGGATCTCACCAGGAAATACTTATTCAACTGTAGCAATTCCGTCAGTAATCTCTGATCGTGCTGACCAGCCTTTTTCAGTGATTCCAGCTGGAGCACCACAGAGAACATTTCCTACTGGTGTTACTCCATTTACTCCTGATGTTTACCGGGGTTCAGTCTTGTCATCATCTCCTGCAGTATCATTCCCATCTAGTCCTTTCCAATTCCCCGTGTTCCCTTTTGGGCCCTCTTTTTCTCTTCCAACCAATGCTTTTCCTATTGGAGGAACCTCATACACTGATTCCTCATCTGGTGCAAGGCTTTATGCACCCCCTGTTAATTCTCAGTTGTTGGGTCCAGTTGGTGCAATTTCGTCCCACTTTCAGAGACCCTATCTAGTTGGCCTTCCAGATAGTGGAAACAGTAGTGGCCTGGAAAACAGCAGAAAGTGGGTTAGACAGGGATTAGACCTCAATGCCGGCCCCGGAGCCACTGAAAGTGAAGCCAGGGAGGATATGTTGCCTCTTCCATCTGGCCAACATTTGGTTGCCAGTTCACAGGGCCAAGCAGAGGAGCAAGCCAGGATGTATGCTGTTTCAGGTAGTATCTTGAAGCGGTCAGAGCCCGAAGGGGGGTGGGATAAAGAAAGCTTCAGATACAAGCAGTCATCATGGCAGTAGGAACTGTGAACTGCAAGATTTCAGAATCCTACAATCTGTTGTAAGTTTTTTTCCAATGTAACTTTTAATACAATGCCTTGTTTGTATTGAATTTCTATGAAATTTTAACCAATTATTTGTGGCAGTCATCTGAGTAATAATCTAGCAGAGTGTTTTAAGTCTCTACATATCTCATGCTGTTTGTAGATTTGTTTTAGAACATGTTGCTTAAAGTTATATATGTCTCTACATATCTCACATTGTTGTTGCTCATATGTTATTAGTGACTTTTCTAGTTCATTTTCTGCAACTGAACCTACACCCCCTTAAAGTTAGACATTGCATAAAGCAGCATGTTGTTTCATATTTTGAAATTGAAATCATATTAAAAGTGTTGAAGGTACTGTAGTCCACATCCTGTGCTAATCAATGATCTCTAGGTGTCTACCTCGGCCATATGTTTGTTATTTCATTATGTCATCAAAGAGAAATTTTTGCTCTCTCTATTCTGTTAAATGGGATCTAATTCAGATATTGTGCTCCTAGTGTATGGAGAAAATCATGAATAATCATCCAGCTGGAATACACTTCAAATTGTGGTGGTTTGCAATTTGATTTCTCCATCTATTCTCGGAGTCCACCTCTTCAGTACATCTGTGATGTGGTTTTCGAGCCACACTGGGATCTTTATCCACCTGTATATATTTTGACTGTTGGAAAGCATGAGCTTGTGGCGCCTGGACACTGAAGATTGATTACGCACAATAGTTTCACCGAATGCTTCTGGCTAACCATTCTGAGGAGGCAGGATCTTGAATTTATAGAAGCTCTTCTGAGTTGGAGCTTTTGCTGTTCATCATCCCTTGCTCTTTGTACGTCAGTATACATATTTATGAGTAGATTTCTCCCGAATTTTGATGCCAGTGCTTTTCATCTCACATGGTTTACTTCTATGGTCTTTGTCGTATTTTCGTGTTGGATTTATTGTCATAACATAGTTTCAATGCACTGACTGACATAATTTCCCCAGCTCAAGATAGCAATGATGTGACACCGTACAATGTTGTCGTTTTACTGTATGATTAATTTGTGTAGAATGATACTTAGCTTAACGTTGATACTGATTTCGATGCATGATCATTGCATAGGCTAGCATGGATCTGCATCAATGGAATCCCTTTCGAAGCAAAGCGAATCCAACAAGGTATGAAACGGATCCATGCCCGCCTGCTCGTCTTTCTTATATGTGTTTGGTGCCAGATTTTGTACTTGAGACAACATAGCATTAGCTTCTTTTGGTTTTATCATGTTTCTGTTGTTGGAGATGCAGGGATTTAACAGTATGAAACGTCCTTCTTTTATGCCATTTGTTTCCAGTGTCCATAATAAAAACTCCTGTAATAGAACAATGCTCAAGTAACAGGATATGTAGGAGCAATTATTATTAATTTATATTTAAAAAAGGAATATAATAATACTACATGTTTTGGCTGGAGAGTGGGGTACGCCTTGTACTTTAGTGTCACACTCGAAGAGAACAAATATTGTGTTGCGGCATAATCATTGTCACACAGCTTATTCTGTGGTTCCAAAACATTATTATAATATATTATATGTAATGAGTGGTTGTTTTAATAGAATGTGGTGATGGGTGGATTTTTTTCTAGAAAAAATAATACCCTTTAAATTAGGCATCTAAAATAGTAAAATGATATCTTTTTAGAGGATGGGGTGATATTAAAAAAAAAACGTGTCAGCTTAATAAAATGGGTACACAATTTTAGAGTTATTTTGTGGTGTAGAGTAAATTAAGGGTGTAGTGGGTAGTTATAAAATTTATTTTTAATTATTTTAATTTGTTGAGCGGTGAGAATTATTAAAAAAATAAATCTAACCGTAGCACCGCAATTAAACTCACAATTTTATTTTATTTATTTTTAGTCTCGGAGTTTTGATAAAAAGTTGAATGAGTTATTTAAAGAGTTCAGTGGAGCACAAATTATAATTTATTTACTCCTATAATACACAGGCAATATTGACGTGATTAATTCATAAGAAATTCAACAAATTAGCATCACATAAATAGCTGTAATTAATGTATCCAAAAAATTAAGAAAAATTACTTTTTGATCAATTTTATTGACTTTTTAGGGGTATTGTGGTATTTTTAGGTAATAAATAAATTATAAAGTATGTTATGCGTGTTAGGTGAGAGTGATATTTTTGAAATTAAGATAACTTTTGAGGTTGTTGATTAATGTAAATTTTCCTTTCTTGGGTGGTGAAGATAAGTGTGGGACGCATGAAAACGAAAAGTGTGAATATAAGTGTTGGACGGATGGAGTACTTATCATTTTTTTTTCCGTCGTAGTTCCAAAATTGGCCCTAAAAAAGTATGGACCCATTGGGTGACCCTATCATCCCCATTGCAGACAAATCAGATCAGTCAAGACACTGGCTCTGCTTACTTTAATCTAAATACAGTAATTAATTTACATGTTTTATTTTAAGAATATTATAAAAAGAAAGAAAAAGGTGGTGAAAACAGATAAATACCACAAATAGACAATTAAGGGAACAGAAAGAATAGCTTTACAACACTAGGAAAGAACATTGAGGTTGAATTTCATCTCATAAAACAAATTGTTACTACAGATAACATGAGTTACAACACTATGTCAACACACAAGATTGAAGACACAACTCATTCCAAATTGTCACTTCTTCTTCTTCCACACAAGATGTTCCTACATCATCATTACACTCGTCAGCATCATTCGACGAAAACACAGTATCAGCACAATAGATCTTGGTCTCGCGGTAGCTATGACTATCAATAAAAACGGGTCTTGGTCTCGCGGTAGCTATGACTATCAATAAAAACGGGTCTACTTATCCAGGTGTGGCCGACAGGCGAAGAGATAATGATAACGATTATTGACAGTATCAGCAGGTTTTCGTGACAAAAATGGATCGAAGAGCATGTAATTCAGACAAGAGAAGCTTATTACAGAAAGCATGTAAGAGTTGATTTACTGACATGAAGCATCCTCTGCGCGGCCGTTTCTTCTCCCGTTGCTTTTGTGGTGGCTTGATGACTACATTGATAGCTGCATCGAATACTGCTTTTACATTCTGCATATTACATCACAAGTTGATAATCATTAGAGATTAAGTTGTAGAATCCTCTGTTACTGTCCAAACTAACATCACTCCAATCACACATATAATCTGACTACATAGTTTCCATCTAGAAGTGTCAACAAAGATTGGTTGGATTACTGTGTTGGGTTATTGGTGGAATGGACCACTCGTGGGCTGAGTCATATTTTGGGCGGCTTTGGATGGGTTTTGGTGTGGCTATCGGAGTTAGCTTAGATGGGTTGACCCGTTTTCAGATGCACAAAAAACCAATGTAAAACAAACTCGATAACAAATCCAAACCAAAGATGAATAATGTGCTACTATGCATGTTCAAAGATGATATATTTGTGTTGGATATGAAGTTTTTGCAACTAAAATCGAATTTTATATACCTGTTGGGTTTTAGAGCTGCATTCAATGTAGTAAGAGGCACCGATATGTTTGCGAAGCTCCTCCCCCTGATTACGGACAGCCCATCATTCGATTTAAGATGCAACGGAGATAAACAAAGTAAGCAGAAGCAATTACACACCTGAGCTGTGGTGATGGGAACTAAACCAGGATGATCACTCATGTAGTGCTTATCCTCGCGAAGATCTATTGATTGTACGAGGAGAACCGCATGAAATGGAACACAATGTAAACATTTAACAGCACTCAGCAGTTCATCAATCAGTCAACATTAGAACATACCTAGTTTGGTGCCAACTAGTACAAGAGGAATCCCAGGAGCAAAGTGGTGAAGTTCAGGGATCCACTGTCGAAAAAAACACCATTTAAAATCGCAACGGAAAGACTTGATGTTAAAAACATCAAAATGTAGATCTATTCACCTTCTTAAATATGTTCTCATAGCTTGCACGGCTGACTAATGAAAATGCCAACACAAATACATCTGCTCCTCTGTAGCTCAATGGCCTTAATCTATTGTAGTCTTCTTGTCCTACACACACACACACACACACAGTAGCTCACATTTTCTGTTGCTTTCTTGAATGTAAATTGTGCAATCAATTTCCTTGCATTGTGACAATGTATTGTAATCAAATTATAAGAATCTTGATTTTTATAGTCAACTTACCAGCTGTGTCCCAAAGGCCTAAGTTGACTGTGGTTCCTTCAGCCACCACATTTGCACTGAAGTTATCAAACACCGTTGGTATATAGTCCTAATTTGCCAAAAAAAAAGAAGAAGAGAAATGGTATGAAAATCAAGAATGCAGCTAATATGTAGAAAAGAAAAAAAAGAACAAACAAAAGCATATGAAAGAAAAAACACCCTTTTTAAGTTTGGAAATTGTGCTGAATAATTATCCCATTAGATAACCAAAGAGGAGGGGGGGTTTGAGATTTCTTACAGTGGGGAACTTGTTACTGGTGTAGCAAATAAGCATACAAGTTTTGCCAACCGCACCATCACCCACAGTTACACACTTGATGAATCTTGAAGCACTTGAAGCCATTGTAGCATCACAATCACAATAGTAGAGAGAGAGAGAGAGAGAGAGACAGTACTGCACTGTTAACCACTCAAATAGCAGAGAAAACAGAGACAACCTAGAAGAAAAAGATTAAACACTAGTCATAAAAGATGAAACTTTCTTAAAATTGGGTCTCTGGTGGTTGGAATGGTTGGGAAGGCAAGTTTATTTTATGGGGCTATAACAGACAGAGAGAGAGAGAGAGAGCCTGAGCAGAGGTCACATGATTCTCACTCATAATAACTCTATTTTATAGCAGAGTTGTTGAAACTTAATACTTGAACTTATTCAATCTTGGCTATGGCAATTAGCACATAAAGATATTCCCACTACAATGCATCAAGAATCCATTACAACATAGTACCACACACACACACACACACACACAAAAACTCTCCACTCTGTGGAGTGCTTCTTTCCTTGTTTGAGACAGTGGGACAAGATGAGAGAGAGACAGCAGCCATTTATTGCTCCCTATTTCTACTCTCATATTACTATATTTCTTCTTTTGATGCTTCATCCAAGATTTTTTTCTTTTTTTAACCCTCCTCCACTTTAATTTACCCCTGATCTTGCCGGACTGGTTTTGACCTGTTAGTTATTTATTATTATTATTTTTATGTTTTTTTAAATAAAAAAATGCATTACCCTTAGAAAATAGTACATAAATATTTCCCTGCGCTCTAAATATAAAACTGTCTAATGCCTAAATGGACCAAAATGCCATGTAAAAAATGATTAAGTAAAAACTAGTACTCCATATTATTTAATTCAAATACATTAGTCTAGAAAAATATTAAGTTGAATACACTATTTGAACACATTGCTTGAGTTAAATATATTATTACTCGAAGAAATTATTAAATCGAATACTTAACTCAAAATTTATTTTTCATTTTATCATTGGTTTTATTTGAAAACATCACTTGAATGTGAATATTTTTTTTTTGTAAATGCAGGCATAGAAAGATATTTTATTATAATTAGTAGTGGTATAATATATTCATTTATTTATTTCTCTTCCCTAGCCCTTTTTTAATTGATGGATTTGACTGGGATTTGAGTCCTGTTTGTTCAAGACAAGACAATCTCAATAAGGAATCTATATTTCCGTTAGCAATGTTTAATGAGGTTGTATTTAAATTAAAAGAAAATTATTATACCCATAAATATTAACTTAAAAATAAAACAGATCATAAATTATAAAATTATAATAAATAACAATTATAAAAATGCAGTAAAATTATAAGAATTAACATTGAGTTTTAAAAATAGAAATTTAATCCTGATATTAGAATACATAAATAAATAATTATAAAATTGTATGAGGATATTGTGGTCCAGAGATTCTATACAATCATTTGCATTCATAATTTATTGACCTAATTATCATAGAGTGAGGCTTATGTGGTTTTGGGCACACGGGAATACATTCCGTGCGCCTTTAGAAATTTAGTATTATGGGTAAGGATACATTGATTTGTTCTAAATGGTATACACTTTAATTAATAAAAGGTACACCATTTTGTTCTAAAGGGTATACACTTTTCATTAATATTTTTTTCTTTAGAAAATAAAGGGTACACATTTTTATACTAAAGGGTATACAATTTAATACAAAATTCTAAAAGCGCACGGAATGTGGTTCATGCGCCGGGGTGCACAGGAGTTTTGTCATTATCATATTCATCTAAATTTTAATATTAAGAGAATTTGTTAAAATAGCACATTTCCATAAATTTTCGATCTCTTTTTGATTCGACACATTATACTCCCTCCCTCCATCCCATTTCAATGTTTACGTTTGCTTTTTGCACGTTGATTAAGAAGAATAATAATAGATAGTGGGTGAAAATATAATATTTAATATAAAGTGGTTTCAATGTTTACGTTTGTTTTTTCCACGTTGATTAAGAAGAATAATATTTTAATAGATAGTGGGTGGAAAAATATACTCCAATATTTAATATAAAGTGAGTAGGTGTATTAGTATTAGATGATATATTAATTGTGTTAGGTGGTCCCATATTTCAAAAAGAAGAATAATAATAGATAGTGGGTGAAAAACTATAATATTTAATATAAAGTGGTTTCAATGTTTACGTTTGCTTTTTGCACGTTGATTAAGAAGAATAATATTTTAATAGATAGAGGGTAGAAAAATATACTCCAATATTTAATATAAAGTGGGTAGATGTATTAGTATTAAATGATATATTAATTGTTTTAAGTGGTCCCATATTCCAAAAAGAAAAACTTAAACATTGAAATGAGACGTGCAAAATAGAAACGTAAACATTGAAACGGAAGTGACGGAGTATGTATTATGATTAATTACACGGACCTGTTATGATAAATAAATGCAAACCTAGCTATGATGCTAGCTAGAACAATTAATAAAATATTATATTTTTATTAATTTATTGTCATTATAACTTTTTATTGAATCAATCTAGGCAGTAAATCGAATTTTAAAATTCAAATGGGGTTGGATATGAAGTATTTAGTCAAAAATAAATAAATAAAATATTTTGAATATATATTTTAAATTTTTTAAAAAATTCTTAATCTAGTTTTTTACAATTTATTTTGTGACATTAAAGTTTACCGTTCAATATGGGTGCACGTTGAACTTGGACGATTTTAATAATTATAATAAGTTTTAATTTAATTTCAATTATTAAATAAAATGAAATAATTAGAATTTTTAAAAAATAACTACCAACGTGTATTTTAGAATTATCCAAAAATTTAACATGATTGATTGAAGATTATCTCATGTCCATCATGTATTTGTCAAAATATGTACGAATTCGTACTAAATTGAAAATATTAATAACTGAGCTTGGTTGCTGTAGGGTGGGGTTCGATTCCTGCCTTTGACATGAATTTGGTCTCTTGTAAGCACAAGTTTAACAGTAAGCTCTCTCTATAAGCCACTTGAGGTACATCATGCGATTTACCTCCTCCACCAATCTCCAAGGCAGGGGCAATGGGGCCCCTAATAGTGAGTATTAGGTGGGGTACACTATTTATGAAATAAAATTAGCATTCATCATTATAATGTGTGGAACTCATATGTGCATCGTCGGACACATGATCGATCACATAAGTTATCTAAAAAAGTCCAATTTGGAAAAATATTGGTACAATTTATTACTCCCTCGACCACTTAAAAGGTATCAGTTTTATTATTACTGTCGTCCACTTCAAAAGTATAAATTTCCTCGAAAGTAAGCAATACGATCTACCACTTCCCTCTAATATAACTACACACTTTATCTATAATAATAATACTCCTTAATCCACGTACAAACAACAAACGTTACCTTGTAAGTGGCCGGAGGGAGTACTATTTGGTATTAAATTGAAAATTAAAAAATAAAATGTTGTAGTATCATATTTTTACTCGCTTTTAACTTTTAAAATTAAAAATTTTAATTGATTAATCAATAATAATAATATTAAAAAAAAAAGGAGAAAAAAAAAAAGAAAAAAGAAAAAACCTGAAGAACATGAAACGACGCCGTGGCGGCATTAGCCAGGCAAGCAAATGTTTATAAACCCTTGTTCGGAAATGCAGACATTCTTTCCCTCTCAATCGAGTTTCCTCTTTTCGATTCAAAACCCCCGCTGCCCCGCAATCCCATTTCCACCCAATTCAACAATGTGCTCCGAAACCAAACGCAAGCGGAAGCGCGACCGCCGCTCTAAATCCCGGCAGCCGGAATCCGCCCTACTCGACAACGACGACACCGGCTCACCGCCCACCACCAGTGCCGCTGACAACGATGCTGTGTTCTCCCTCAATAACGCGGACCTCGCCAATCCTACCTCTCCATCTGCCGCCGATCCCCAAAAGCGCCGCCGTGGCCGTTCCCGTAAAACCACCGCCCCTGAAGTTCCCATCCCTGCTAAAACCCTAGCCTTGCCGCCTATGTCTAATGGCGCCGTATCTACTGCGTTGATCAAAGCGGAGACTTTGGTGGCTAGGGCTGCCCCTGCCATGGACGCGGTTGTGAAAGTTTTTTGTGTTCATACTGAGCCCAACTTCTCGCTGCCATGGCAGCGAAAACGGCAATATAGCTCGAGCAGTAGCGGTTTCGTTATCAAGGGAAGGAGGGTTTTAACAAATGCGCATTCGGTGGAGCACTATACGCAGGTTAAGTTGAAGAAGAGGGGTTCGGATACGAAGTATGTGGCTACGGTGCTTGCAATCGGGACAGAATGCGATATTGGTGAGAATCATTTTTCTGCTTTTTATTTAAATTTTGTCTATTGGAACCGATTCTGTCGTATTTAGAAACTTAAATGAAATGAATTTTATGTGAAGCTCTAAATGGGACCTTAGAAATAACTCATAAACTCTCATTTGCAATCCATCCTGAACTCCCTTTTTTATAAACCCTAAGACGAAATCATGGATAGGAAGGAATATAAGACTTCTACTTGTGATTCATAGGTTGCAATGTTTTATTTTGTGAATACTTCCTTTCTGCTTCTCGGCTCCTCCGAAAATTGAGATATGTAAAACTGATTCTTGAGCATTACCTAGATTACATAATGACCCTGATGCTGAGGCAGATATATATGGTAGAATGCTTACACAACCTTATCTCAGTGCAATAGTTTACATAGTATGTGACTGAAATTTTCTTTCTTGAGGTTAATTTTGTATGTATGATTGTACAGCTTTGCTTACTGTAGAAGATGATGAGTTCTGGCAAGGGGTGTCACCTGTAGAATTTGGTGATCTGCCTGCACTTCAAGATGCTGTTACTGTTGTGGGTTATCCAATAGGGGGTGACACAATATCTGTAACAAGTGGGGTTGTGTCGCGAATAGAAATCCTTTCATATGTTCATGGATCAACTGAACTTCTGGGGTTACAGGTGGTTGATTAGAAATGAAACCTCCACTAACTGTAGTTTCAAATAAAATTGTACTGATGTCCTTTATGTAAAATATGAACCTTTTGCAGATAGATGCTGCTATTAACTCTGGAAATTCTGGGGGACCTGCTTTTAATGACAAGGGAAATTGTGTGGGAATTGCATTCCAGTCTCTCAAGCATGAGGATGTTGAGAATATTGGTTATGTCATACCGACACCAGTCATCATGCACTTTATCCAAGATTATGAGAAGAATGGAACGTATACTGGTACAGTTCTGGGCGTCTCCCTCCTTCTCTCAGCCTTGTGCTAGGAAAAAAATTTATTGCATATATTGGTAACTGATTTATCTTGTCAAATGAATTTTTGGATTAATTTTACTCAAGATGGTTGTCTCGATGTAGTAAGTTAATTTAGTTGATATTTCACTCTGGGGATGTCCACTTCTCTTGATATTTGATGCCGTTATGGACAATAATTGTGTTTTTGCTTCATCTGCTGATTTTAGAGTATTTCCTTAAAATGTAATTGTGTTCTTAATTATTATTTTAGTCATCATTTACCTAATCCTTTGTTTCACTAAATTTCTTTCTTGTCTGCTAGGATTCCCTATTCTTGGGGTTGAGTGGCAGAAGATGGAAAATCCAGACTTGCGTTTATCCATGGGTATGAAACCTGATCAGAAGGGTGTACGCATAAGAAGAATTGATCCCACTTCTCCAGAGTTCAAGGTTTTGAAGCCATCAGATATTATTCTTAGCTTTGACGGGGTTGATATTGCTAATGACGGAACAGGTATAATGCAGACAGATAAAGGGATCTACCCAATTATCATGTTTACAAATCTGTCTTCCCCCTTCATCACCTCCCTACACCTGCTTCTATTTGGAAATTTTTTTCTGATAACTCTTCTATTCTTAAGACCCTAGTATTATCATCACTCATCTCTTTAAATTATTCCAGGATGGTTTTTGATCAAATATTCAAGGACAAGTTCTTGAGTTGTGTATGAATTGTTCATTAAGCATTTCTCTACTTTCAAACAAGAATTGTTGTTTCATTTTATTGCACCGTCTTATGGCCTAGGAAAGTGTATTTATGAAGTAATAAAGGCAACAAGAGAGAAGTTGAAGCTTATGGATATGCATTAGTTTGGACTTGCATGCTCTGTAACATTTTTCTAAATTAAGGACTAATTTACTTTTGAGTCCTGTTAACAACTGAGCATGTTTATGACAACAATCAGGCATGAATAAACCTGTGCTAAACTCCAGCCAGGAGCTTTTGTTGGGGATAGTATGTAATAATTCAAGTGGTAAACCTTACTTAATAAAGAATGATTTAAGTGTTAGACTTATTAGCATAACCACGAAAACATGATACCTATGGAATAATTGCCATCTCTAAGTTTTGATGCAGATCAAGTTTTATCTTTAATTTCACTTAGCTTTATTCAATAGCATTATGTTGTTCTAACTACCTTGCGCTATGGAGGCAAATGAATTCTTTGGTTGCTTGCAGTTCCATTTAGGCATGGGGAGCGCATAGGCTTTAGCTACCTAGTGTCTCAAAAGTATACTGGGGATAATGCTGCTATTAAAGTTCTTCGAAATTCTCAAACTCTGAAGTTCAATATTAAACTTGGCACGCATAGAAGGCTCATTCCAGCTCACAACAAGGGTCTTCCCCCATCTTATTATATCATTGCTGGGTTTGTTTTTACCACTGTTTCTGTACCATATCTTCGTTCTGAGGTTGGTGTTTGGCTCCCAAGTGCCTACTCCTTATATCTACCTGCTTATTCCTGTATCTGTGCAATCTTCATCTGAAAGTTTACATCTAATTATATATGATGCGTGTATATGAATTTATATTTTTTTCAAGTGTTTCAAATGTCCTGACATCTGAAATAGTTGACCAGTACAGCTTTTTAGTCTTTCCTAACAAGTAATAAGTATTAACTGTGTGAGGCCTACCATATGATTTGTGAAACTATTTTGTGGACGGGGTGTTGGGGAAATCTTGCCATACAAATAATTACTTGATCAAATGTCTTGCTCTTGGAAATAAATGAATGGATTTTGTTTGTGATGCTCTCTCTTGATTAGATTTGTTAATTGGATAAAGCTCTGGGTTAGCCCTTCTCCAAAAATTTGCCATCCGAAGTTCTGAGTCATTGTGCATTTTGAACTTATTTTTTGACATTTTATCCAATTGAATTATTAAGAAGTTGTGAGTGAGATATGTACTAAAACATTGTCTTTCTTTATTTTTCCACAATATCCTTATTTTTTGGTGCTTAATCTTACAGGATATCTAATTTCTCCACTTTGCCATACTAACTCCATATTTCTTAACTTTGGATGTAAGCATATTTGATGGGGAATCTTCTCAATAATTTCATAATCTTGCTAGTTTTGGGTTTTGTGGATGACAAATCTTTATTAAGAACATAAAAGGGAAGTGGAGGAAGAAATGTTTAACCGCTGATTGAGGTTTAAGGATGCCAGCACTAATTCATGAACTTAAAAATTGGGAGTGCTACAATTGAAGGTTCAGATAACCCCAAAAATCAAACCCTAAACAGCAAAACAACCTTGGCTTTTGAAAAATCTAGCATAATGATAATGTTTAACCACTAATTTCATTAGATAGAGAAGTAGAATTATATTGTTGTTTATCAAGGAGCCGCCCAAAAAGTAAAGGGGTATTCAATACTGTAGTTTGGATAGCAAAGTGGCATGGATAAGTGTTTAAGTGGTTAAATTTCAAGTACACAGTGCTTTTCTAAAACTGGTTTAGCACTTAAAAAACACACGAAAGGGAACCAGATGCCGCTGATTCTGTTTCCCCAGAATTCATACTGGACAAAAAATCTGTATAGTAGCTATCAACTATTGGAATATGACCACGTACGCATGTAGAATGCCATACCTGCTAATTTTGTATATCTTCATGTAAAGTGCATAATGGCGTCTTTTGTTCAAAAGCTCTAATCATGAATGGAATGCGTCGCAAGTCTCATATTGGCTGATGTGTGACCATTTTTAAGTAGGATGTTTGAATGTTCAGTTTCTGAATTGTTTGTCAATGCCCTGTCTGCTTTTAAGACCTTCTTTGCTGTTATGCTGAGACCTGCGCTGCTCTGGGTTATTCATGTCTTTTTTTTTTTTTAATCTTATAAGATGATTGTTTTGTTGTGTAATTGTACTGTTTTCTATAAACAATGCTTGTTTACTTACTTTGGTCGGAGATGAGATATTTTATTTGGAAATAATGTAGGATCAATGATTTAGCTCATTTTGTGTTATTATTTACTTTTTCTTCTGTGCCTTTCAGTATGGAAAAGATTATGAGTATGAAGGCCCTGTCAAATTGTTGGACAAACTGCTCCATGAAATGCCACAATCGCCTGATGAACAAATTGTTGTTGTTTCTCAGGTTAGTCCCTCATCTATGTGATGCTGATGTTTCTTATATTATTATTCAGGGTGCCCTCCTTTTGGTTAACACTTGGTTGATTGTGAATTTTCTCAAAGGTACTGGTAGCTGACATAAACATTGGATATGAGGATATTGTCAACACTCAGGTTAGTAATTGATGCTAGCCATATGATATGAGTATTTTGCTGAAAATTCTTATCTATGCTTAATACTAGTTGAAACTTGCTCTTTTAAGGTTCTACCTCTATTATTAATTTTTTTTTTAGATATAAAAATCAAATCTATAATTGAAAAGTGTACACTACATCTCATTTCCAGAAATAAGCACCAGTCTTTATTTCAATAAAATTATCTGCAATCCATATTTGTCAACCTAAAGGAAGTTCCTTTGGAGGTTTTATGGTGTCGTAGAGTGAGTCCAAGTTGTGATATTTAGCAAGTAATGTCAATTGTTCAGAAAATCACAAATACCCCTAGGGCCTTTGTTGTTACATCAATATGTTTTTTGAACAGTGTTTCAGTGGAAAAATTGATTTTCATGTAAGCATTTATTTTGGATGATATTAGTAGAATTGGATAGGGCAACTAATAGCATTTGCAAACTTGTTAGATATGTGTTCAAATGTCCAATGTTGGTGGTAATTTTGAACTACATGCTTCAAACTGAAACTAGGCCAACTACTTTTCTTATTTCAGTATTTTGTAATAGAAAACTGACTTAAGCAGCCTTTCTTATTTCAATTACGTTCTGTTCTGCTGCGCACTTTATATTGTCTCTCAAACTCGTGTATGCATTTAGGTTCTTGCCTTTAATGGTCAGCCCGTGAAGAACCTGAAGAGTTTAGCCAGCATGGTAGAGGGCTGTGAAGATGAATATTTGAAATTTGATTTGGAATATCAGCAGGTGAGATTTCTCTCTCTTTTTTTGGGTGCTACCTTTAGAAGAAAAGGTGTTAATCTTTTAATTGGTACAGATTGTGGTCCTCCAAACAAAGACTGCAAAAGCTGCAACATTGGACATCCTCTCCACCCATTGTATACCATCCGCCATGTCGGATGATCTCAAAGCTTGACATAAACTTCTCATTGTATGTTTCTATTTTTGGCAGTACTTAATCTTACTTTTAAGTTTTTCTGCCATCTTCTTTTACTTGTTAAGTATCCATTTTTAAAGTAGTAGGCCATAAAAATTATTCTCTAGCAACTTGAGTTAGCTAGCTAGTCGAATAGTTTTGATGCAGGAAAGGGGAGAGTATATTTTTCATCGGTATGAGCCAGATTGAACGGGGGTGGTGTAGCTACCCGAGACTGGCTGTAAATGATCTATTTGAGTTTATTGACTTGCCTCTTGAGATTTATGCCTGTTCTCACTTTCTTAGTGTTTCATAGTTGCATTTTCTTCGTGTTGGGGAACCTGGTTTAGGGTACTTCCATGACATGATCTTATTTGTGCCACAGATTTGATCTTGAAAAGGAAAACACAGTTTGTGGATTACCTGGTTTTAATCACAAAATAATTGATTCAATGTAGCAGGTATATTAGGCAAATGCTTGTATGGAACTGTCTCATGGAACTGCTCTATGAGACAAGTTCAACTTTTTTTTTTTTTTTTAAAAAGTACTTTCGCATCTATTAAAAACAAAGACATTCCCATAACCTTTCACTATTAAAATTTTATTGCATTTTTTTAGCACAAATACAATTAATTGTGACAACAGCTACCATGTAAGAATGCATCACATTTTGCGTATTGAAACTACCCCAGAATCCAGCTTTCAAAATCTGTAATTTAGTTTATACTAGGTGATTGTAATATGAATGAAATTTATTTTCCTTTTCAAGTCTTTGTGAGTTATATTGATGTATGTTCCAATCTTGTATTCCACAAGAGTGATGTGTCAACTCCACATCCTTATGGAAAACAAGATGGAACATGGGTATTCCAATCTTGTATTCCACAAGAGTTGGTATTTATTGTACCTACTCTGAATTATATTTTAAAGTCTTTAAAAAGCTATATATCTCTGCAA
This sequence comes from Pogostemon cablin, assembly GCA_023678885.1. Lineage (NCBI taxonomy): Eukaryota > Viridiplantae > Streptophyta > Magnoliopsida > Lamiales > Lamiaceae > Pogostemon > Pogostemon cablin. Next base: position 4,094,633 of record CM042960.1, on the reverse strand, counting down.
AGCCTTTAAAAAGCTATATGTCTCTGCAAATTGGCATGAGAAATCTTGAAATGACACCATGAAATAACTGATGGCTATAGAAACTTATCATGATTATATCACTTAGCATTTCCTATCACTAATTAATTCATATTTGACCTTGATGCTGAAGCATGGTAGATAATGATACTTCTCATGAAACTCATTAGGTTTCTTCCATCACTTTCCAAAGATATTTTATTACATAGTATTACTTACGTCAAGTTGTAACGGATATATTTTTCTTTGCACGGAGATTAAAAAATATAATATTTTAATGTATAATGAATTAAAAAATATAATACTCCCTCCGTCCCTCCTTAAGAGCGTCATTTGCTTTATGGCACGTAGATTAAGGAGTATTATTATTTAATGTGTAGTGGGTAGTTGTATTAATAGGAGTGTGGGTCCCAACATTTAATTGTATTAGAGGGGGTGTGTGAGTCCCATGTGCGTAAAAAATGAAAGGGGATTCTTTGGGTGGGACGACCAAAATGGAAAAATGACCCTTTTAACCTGAGACAGATAGGGTGAAAATCAAATCAAACTACTTTATATTCGACTCGAAATCGTTCGGTAAAGCTCGGTTTGATAATGATATCAAACGAGCTTGAACACACATTTACGTTTGATAAAATTAAAAGCTCGGCTCGAGCTCGAGTTCGATTAATAAAAATAGATAAAGTAAGTGTAAATTTATCAAGCTACTCTAGCTCGGCTCGTGTTCGGCTCAATAAAAATTCGTTCGGGCTCGGCTCGATTGCTTATCAAACAAGCTCAAACATATATTTTAAAGCTCGATAATATTTTAAACAAGCTTGAACAACTCTTCGATCGGTTCGGCTCGACTCATTTACACCCCTAGGGACAGAGGGAGTATTTAATTTATAAATAGTTGTATCAGTATTGTATAAATTTCATAAAGAAATATTAATGGTTTTGCGTGATTTTTATTTACTATTAATTAAACATAAAGAGAATCAAGTTCTTTAAATATATAATATTCATATAGATAGAATAAGGTGAAAGACAATCAAGCGATATGTAACATGCACTTGTTCCAATAGATAAAATCTTAGCACTTTTTTCGTTTATTTATCCATATTTTCCACATTTTATTAGAAGAAATAACACCATATCAAATAACCACTTAATAAATTTTAATTTCAAAATTACAATCATCCCCCATATACATGAAAAAAATAATAAAACTGCAGCTTGGAGAAGTTTACTTAATTAATAAATAAGTTTTCTTAATACATGTGATGCTACAACAGTAAAGATTGTTATAATTTTCATAAATGAAAAAAAAAATAAAGAGTCAAAAATCATATATGCAGCTTGGAGAAGCATGAAAAGAATTGCAAACCTATGATTAGTCATAATCACCCTCTTGAATAGGCAATAACATGCCATGCGTACAAGGGAAAACAAACCCCATATATATATATATATATATATATATATATATATATATATATATATATATATATATATATATATATATATATATATGCGCGCGAGCGCATTTTATAATTGAAATGGACCCTCCATAAGGTTTTGTCCAAGTTCATGCCTCCAATGATACTTCATCATCCTTACGTTTTTTACAATATAATATAATGTACACTTGAGTTCTTCCTTCAACATGAACTAAAAAGTAATCAGCCCTCATCATTAATTTATTTTTTTCAAATTTAAATATTGATGCAAATTGCAGCTGTTGTTTTCTGTAAACTATTACATGTATGTGTAGTCAAATATATGTAAACTGAATTAAATATTGAAAGCCAAAATTTTTGTCTTAAGTCAGCATGAGGAATGATTCAGAAAGTGACAATTCTAAATTATAAAAACAAAAATCTGTAATTAAATGAAAAAAAAAAAAGAAAAGAAAGAAAAAAAAAAAAACAGTTGAAAAAATTGTCCACAAAATTAGATTAGGACAGCATGGAGGTTGGTGAAAGAGACAAACGAGGGTATGCTTTGCTTAAATCAAGTTAGGTAAAAGACAATAACCATAGCTTTAATATTACCTTTCTCCAAACCCTTTATCTCCTCTTAAGTTTTCTTGCTCTTCACCACCTCCCCATCCCCCAACCCCCACCCCCAACAAATTTACACTAGCACAATTGAGTGTTCTTTATTTGTCAATCTATTCTTTGTTATATTCTCAACAGTCAACAAGTAGTTCCATTTATTACCAACCAAATAAAGTTCCTCTGTGTAGATTGTTCATCTTTTCTGTTCTGTCGTTGTAATTCAAGATTCTTGAGAGAGAGGGACATAGGTAGGTCATCTGCAACTTCAGATATTATTCCCTGATATTCTCCCCCCCCCCCCCCCCCCCCCCCCTTGCAGTTTCAAAATGTGCATATCTCATCAGTTTGCTTGTTGCTAGAAATCTCTACTTATATAATCCAATTTGCATCTCAGCCTGATTGAATTTCAGTTCTTACAAAAATTGAATCTTGTTATCCTATTTTCGTTCATCAAAACTCAAAACCCTTGATCTTGAATTCTGATTGGATAAAGCAAAACTCTTGAATTACCCACCCCTCACTTCCTCTGCTCTGATTCTGTATCTGAAACCCTTCACATCCATGAGCAGAACTAGCCCAATTATACTGTTGGTCATAGTGATTGTTGCCATTGGTTTCTTTGTAATTGGTTTACTCCAATTGCTGATAAGGTGTTTGATGAAAAGACCATCCTTTTCATCCATTTCACAATCCAACAGACTCCCAGATTCTGCAACTTCACACACATTTCAACGGCAGCTTCAGCATCTTTTCCGGCTGCATGATTCCGGCGTCGATCAGGCCGTGATCGACGCCCTCCCGGTCTTTTATTACAAGGAGATCATAGGATTGAGGGAGCCATTTGATTGTGCTGTTTGTTTGTGTGAATTCTCAGATGGTGATGAGCTCAAGTTTCTTCCCAATTGTAGCCATGCCTTCCACGTTCATTGTATAGAAACATGGCTTTTATCTAACTCAACATGTCCCTTATGTAGATCCCTCATTGGCTGTGGCAACCCCATGTTGCTCAGTTTTGATGATTCAAGACAACAGTTGGATTCATCTTGTCCTGAATATAATGAGTCATCTTCTACTCTTGAACATAATGCCGGTTCAACGAGGGTGTATTCGGTTCGTCTAGGGAAGTTTAGGAGCTCGAATGAGTTACTAGAGAGCGAGGTGAAAGCTCAAAATGAGGTGATGAGTAGTAGCACTAGTTGTATTGATGGTAGACGATGTTATTCTATGGGCGCGTTTCAGTACATAGTTGGCGAGGCGAATCTTCAAGTGGCATTGTCCGGTGGAGGTGGCATTGCTACATTAGGCAGGGGGCGACCTAGAAAGGAACAAACGACTAGTGTTATGGAAACGGACGGGAAAAAGATGGGTGCTCGTTCGAGAGGCGATAGCTTCTCTGTTTCCAAGATTTGGCTTTGGTCCAAGAAGGGCAAATTTGAAACAAGCTCTTGTGAAGGAAATGAGAGTGTTGTTAGCTCTATGCATAATGCAAGTAGTGTAGTTTAAAAGTAAAACTAAACACAGCACTATTTAAGCATACATTAGGCTTGTGTTCCATGTATTTACAAGGTTTGTTACATGATATGCTCATGCAAGTTTTGCAGTTCGATGGAACCTTTTTGTTCACTCAAAAACTAAAAAAAAAATATCTAGCCTTTTTTTCTTCTTTTCTTATATCATATGTGATGAAGGTTAATATATGTACATACATTACGTAGTGCATAAACTATTTTAAGTTTGGGTTCAAGTTTTAATAGTTTCGTATCCAAATATATTTTTGGAATTGTAGGTTTCTCTCTTTTACTTTTGATAATTATTTCCCCCCCCCCCCCCCCCCCCCCCAATTATGAATAATTTTTCTCAACTGTGCTAGTGTTTCATGTGTATATACTGTAGATTAATACTTTGGTAGGTATGATTGATTGAGAAATAAATTAATCTTGAAGCTAATGTCTGGCAATCAATATTGTGACAGATTAGAGATCCCTTTTTGACTAAATTTATGGTCCATGTATTGATCATTAAAAAGCACACTGAGAAACTACCATTAATAATTTTAAAATTTTAAATTATAAAGAAAGTAAGTGATAATAAACTGTGCTTCTTGGATAGTTTCTATGTTAAAAGAGGAAAAAGGAAAGTAGCTCCAAAGATCATAATAATCCTACCATTGAAAAAGGTGTAATTATTTATATCAATCGAGATATTCAAATTTATCAATTAATCCGAATAGATATATAGATGGAATTAGTAGACAGGATCTAAATTTATTTATAGGTTAACGTGAATAAATGAGTTTATTTGGTAAAATGTGTAAAATGTGAATATAATAATTTCTATAGTGTTTGGTAGTTTATAGTTGTGTCACATATAAAATATAATATTATTTTTTATACTCTTATCATTGTGCGATAAGATTATTTTATATTTTTTAATTCTATAAATTTCTATAAAAGTATGAGTATTATTTTTTCAAAAAAAAAATATGTTATCACATTTATTTATAAGATCAATAAATTGTTTATAAAATAATTCACTGCATTATTATTTTTTTTATTAAAGATTTTATTATTTTTCTTTAAAAATATTATTACTTTTTTTTTATACTGTAAATTGTTTCACTAAATCATTATCACTTTTCATCAATTAAATACTCCATCTATCCTACTGAAATGTGGGCTTTTACTTTTTATACCTACATTAAAAATTATTATACATGGACTCGTTTGATATAATGTATTATACGCTTTTGGCATTTTTTGATAACATACATATAAAAGGGAGGGGGCCCGGCCCGGTACTTTACACACACCCGTTGCTATATACTACTATTTGCCTTCACATATATTATATGGCAAAATCCGTAGAATTTGAACAGGAATCCATATTAAAAGTTAAAATTACCAATCTAACCCAAAGAGAAAATCGTTGTCATGTCATCTCCCTCTCACTCAATTTATGCCTCAAAAATTTGCTGCTGGAAGGACATTAATCAGGTTCAGAACATTTAGGCTCAATTTTCGAGCACCAACAATCATGGCTTCCAACCCTTCCATACCCATTTCCTTTCAACTCAACAATACATCTCTCTCATTCTCTCTCAGTTCTTATTTTTTTCTCTCTCAAATTTTGTATCTCAGTTTCTCTCTTTATTCACATCAGTAAAGAGGGTTTCCTCTTCAACAGTGTAAATGGTAAAAGATGTACTCCCGCTAAAAGAATTAAATATAACTTGGACGGAGGGAGTAATTAAGATTAAAAGTAAAGATTATAATTATAATTTGAGTATATATCTTAATTATTTAATCTCTTACCAAACACTTTAATTTTTTATTATATCACTTTTAATACTACCTATTAAACAATTTCTATTTTTTCATAATACTAATACTTATCTTTATTTAAATCACAATTCTAATATATACCTCCTTATCTTATGTCATCTATCAAACGAGCCGTAATAGTAATATTTTTAAGTGAATAGTTGTATCAATGTTGAGTTTGAGCTCCATAGATGTATATTAATTAGAGTGAGGCTCTTGTGCCTCGGGGACATCGTGCCCCCCTTTGCAATTTCTGTACCCCTTTACAATTTAAACCCTAACAATACATAGATTTAAATAGAATAGGGAGGAGGGAGGGTTGTGTTTCCATGAGGATAGGCGTGTCCCCGGGCCGCAAGAGCTTTTGTCTATTACTTATTTGGGTTAATTGCAAGATAACCCATGAACTTTAATCCTATTGTAAATTAATCCACACTTTTGAAAAATTGCAAATTAATTCTCATATTTAAGGATTGTTGTAAAACACATTCAATTTGTAATTAAAAGTTGAGTTCTTTTTTGAAAAATTGGGTGCGTTTTGTGACAATGTTTAAATATGAGGATAAATTTGCAATTTTTCAAAGGTGGAGATTAATTTGTAATATGAATATGTTAGTGGTTTTTTTTTTGCAATTAACCCTAATTATTTTGTAAGGGTCTTATTTATTAAAAAGAAAAATAAATATTATTACTTTTTATTACATGAGACGAATGTAATATTGCAGTGGAACGAATGTAATATTGTTTTTCATCAAAATATTATCACTTTTTATTACGTTAGAAGATTTCATGTAAGGGAGGTGACAGGGCGGTCTACGAGGATCGAGGGCTAAATTTGAGATTTGAAAGACTAAAATTGAAACATGAGGAATTAAAATGTCGCCCAAATGATCAAAATTGAAAAAGTAAAAAGTTATAATACGAAATATACATAATTGAAAATTGATATTTTCTCTGAAGTTCCTCGTATTAAAAACGGGCAAAAGGTTAAAGATATAAATTTGGGCTTTAGGCCCTTTTCGCACGTGACCTTGTTAGGCCTGACCCAACATAGTCTGGGCCATCTTATAAACCAAATGGGCTAAAACTTTGTGGTTTGCTTATGCCTACGCCATTAAATTCAACAATTTGTCAATTTCATTTATTTATTTATAATGAAATTCTATAATTTAAGATGATGATGCAGAATATTATTTAAGGGACATATATTTATTTAAATTTAAATATTATTTAAGGGACATATTTCTTTAAGTATGATTATTACATAAATAAATATTAATTAATAATTAAAATATGTATTTAATGAATTATACTATAATATCTTAAAATTAAACCGTTTCGAGATTTTGTCATTATTTAAATACCAAATATATTTATCGGCCGCTTCGTTTAAAATTAATCACTACTTAAATACTTTTATGTCTTTTCAAATTGACGTGACTGTATTCAACACATTACGTGTGAGATATATATGAATTATGCATTTTAAAAAAATTCATGTTTTTATCAAACAATATAAAATATTTTAAAATTTATATTTATATAAAATGAAAATAAATGTTGGGTATTAACAATATCTAACTGTAAATTATTCCAGTTTTATCCAAGAATTAAAGTATAATTGAGCACTATGAAAATTGATGTGTGGGATCGAATAAAGAAGAAACAACGCACCATCTTCGAATATACTACTTTATCAAAGGATAATGCTCAAAAATCAAAATCAACCACAAAAGAAAAGAAAAAGTATAATTTATTTCCACATCAAAAACTTTTAATCTCACCAAGAAATCAACAGTCATTTCAATTCAGAGCCCACACAGACAGAAGATGAAATCCTTGAAAACTTGCACGCATAATATATATATACATGAAATATATAATATTAAAAGTGTGTGAATTGAATACTATCAATATGAGCTGTAATTAACAATAATTGAGTACAGTAATGCCTACCGTGAAGCATCCATTCCAAACTTCCGCCGCAGATTTTGACGTAATTACACCAATGAATGATCAAACTAGTAATTCCGATTATACGAAGGCTGCCCCAGGCCCATCCTTGCCGAGATCCATAGATCCTTTTGCGTATCGTGACGAGAAGTTTCGGTAGTAGTAACCGTCTTCCTCCTCTTCTAAATGACCGTTCTGCCCCGGGCCTTCGTCGAAATTCATCGCGTAACTCAACGGATCGTACTGGAAATTCGGGTGCTTGTTCGCGCTCCGGCTCCGATTGAACCGGCGGATGAACGTCTTCCACCTCGGACCGGCCAGGATCTCGGACCACTCGCGAATTTTCATCAGCGCGCCAACGCCGCGAGACCAGAGAGAAGTGGTGGCGCCGGATTGGCCGTCCGGCGCGCGAATCCTCTGCCACCACGTCAATCCGGAGGCGGAGGGATTCGGTGACCGGTCGAAGCAGGGGAGGGTGAAACAGCAACGGCGGCGGTTGTGGAAGATCGTTTCGGACGCTTCCTCGATGGATTCCGTGCGCGAAACCTCCATAATTTGCTGATCACATATACGTATAACTTCACTTGAATTGAATTATATAGGAAGAGTGTGGTATGATTCAAGAAGATTCACACGAGCTCTCTCTCTCTCTCTCTCTAAAATTGGTGAGCGTGACTTTCAGTGTTCTTCGTCACGAATTGAAGATGGTTTAGCAGGAAATAACGGCTAAGTGATTTGTCAAAAGTGGCCTTTTCTGTAGTTGTGTAGCGGGAATATTGGTGGGCAGAATAGTAATTTAATAAAGAATGGGCCAGGTTCCAGTGCAACAAGGCGCAGTTTCTCTGGGGTCGGATGGTCCGTTATAAGTGATAAGTTGTGCCAGCACTATGCCACTACCACTGATTTGGTCATATAATCCAATCATAACAAATTAAAAGATACTTTTGACGGAATAATTATAGATACATCTTTTATATATCCCTCCGTCCTATCCTTATAATTACGTATGTCTTTTTTACATGAATTAATGAATATAGTATTTAATGTGTATTGAAGTGTGATATGTGGATCCATGGAAAGATAAGTAATTAATTTGTGTGGGTCTCATATGATAGAAAAGGAAATATAATCATTAGAATGAAATGCCCAAAAAGAAAATATGTAATCATTGGGATGAGACGGATGGAGTATATCTTAGAACACCAACACTTATTTAAACAGCAATAGCATAACATAATTTTTATGTATTAATTAATGTAAAATGGGTAAGTGTAATATGTTAGTTCATGAAAAAAATAATTAATCTGTATAGATCTTATTTACTAAAAAAACTCAAATTGAAAATATGTAAATTTTGAAATGGAATGAAATGGGGGGAGTACTTTTTTTTTTTAATCTATTTTCAAGTTCTAAAAGTATCGTAAATTATAATAATAGTATTATTCTTTATGTAATAACGTATTATGTACATGAAATGTAGAAATATTATTATTCAATTAATTGTACACCCAACAAATATAAACAATACACCTTCTTCAACAAACAAAGACATTGGTACACCTTACATACTAACTAATAAACCTTGATAACATTAAATAAAAAAAATGTTCTTCCATTACATAAATTAAACTGTTATTCTCTTTCTTCTTACTCATATACCCTAAACCCTAAGAATCATATACCCTAAGAATCAACACATAAATGTTTGAGAAGGAAATTCACCTAAAATTCCCTTAAGAAACAACACATAAATGTTGTCATACAGTTTTGTTTCAAGTTACCTCATCTGACCTTCACCTTGCCCACAAGAATATTTTAGTATCAAAATCCTCAGCATAAATTACACATTCAATAAAAATGTAGGAAACGGTTTAAGAACTGAATATGAAATAAGATTGTTCATGGCTTCAGTTTGTTTCCTAGGATTGAAGAACCCAGAATCAAGAATTTGTCAAGGAAGAAACATGAAAAGAAGCATAATAAATATTTCTAACTTAAATCAGTCAAAGAAATTAACATCATGATATATAGCAACATAACTTTTACCTGATCTCTTTTATCCTATTAAAAATTTTCATATGCTTATCTCATATGATCTTTTCAAGACAAAGAAGTAATTCTCTACTAGATCTTAAGCAAATATTCTGTCAATTGGCATATGTGTTTATTCTGGTCCACAAGATTAGCCAACTGTCAACTTTAAGACTCAACATGATTGGAAAGTTTGAAGAGAAAACCAAGAAAGACCAATCCCTCTCCCTCCCATCCCATTGATAGATACAAGACTTTGTGACAAAATTGGAGTCCACATAAAGAAGCTTCAAGAATTGTTCAATTTTCATCAATATCATGTCACTATATTAGGCATTTCTTAAGTATCTCCTATGCTTCAATAAAAAGATGCCTTCTACTATCTCTCTCTGTCTTTCATAAAGTTAGGAACCCCATTAATAAGATGTAGTAATAAATATGTCAAGGAAATTGGCTCATCAAAATAGCCCTACTAATCAATTTCATCCTAAACCACTTCTTTTGAAAATTATACAACATACCCAATTCATATGTAATCAGAAAATCACTGCTCTAAACACCCTATCATACTTCATTGTTGAAAGTATCAATTGATCTTCAGCTTTGGCAAATATGTACAGACCACTAACATAAAATAGATTCAATGCATATGATATGTCATACTCACAATATTAACCTAAACTGTCATCGCGTACCTAATCTTACTATGAACCTCTCCATAGATCTTTCCAGCCTCATCCGAACTCCCAGCGTCCACTTCAGTTGCCCCATGGAAAGCACCACAGACTACAGCAAGAGCTGAGATACTGGTCCTCCGAGAGACTCTTACAAATTTCTGCAACCCAAGTTGGGTCCCATCAGCATTACAGGCACCCTCTACCTTAGAATCTTTACAAGGGAAAATGACTACAAGAAATCAGAATCGAGAGACAGCACGTGAAAATAACCGAAACAGACTGAAATTTATCTGGATAACTAATGGAGACTGGAAATATTTATAGCTACAGCTTATACCAACTGGAAATAAAGTTCTTTGCATTCACCACAACTAAACTGAGTAATCTGCAATAAACAGAAAGCACATCTGAACAATAAAACATGAAGAACTACTTAAGAATACAGCAATTGTTTGATATAAACTTCAAAAAATAATTATATAGAATCATATTACCAAAAAGAAAATATTACTCCTCAAAAGAATATGAAGATGAACAATTAACTAGAGTTGTAGCTAATCAGCTTTTTTGCCATCAGAGCCATGGAAAAAATACACACACACACATATATTTTGGTAATGAAGTGTTTCTTTGATTATGCCAAATGCCAACTCAAAGTCGTGCAGAGAACAAAAAGAAATGCACTTTATGAGAAAAGTTTCAACACATATAATCTAAATTATAACTGCTACTAAAGCACTGCAAGCAGCCGCTGCTAATTCCTTTCGTTCATAGAGAATGTACGTTAACAATGCAGCTCCACAACCACCAAGTGAGTGGTCAAAATCTGAGATTGAATGGAGACTTAGGAAACAAAGATTTTTCTACCCAATTGTTGTACCCACCTCCATACCCATTGGTATGTGATTTTGTTTTTCAATATTATAATACTATGTGATGTAACCTATATTAAACTAACCAGAGGATTAACTTCAAGACTCAATACTTGGTGACAAAACTGGAGACCACATAAAGAAGTTTCGAGACTTGTGAAATTTTCATCAACATCATGTCACTATATCAGGCATTTTCTAAGTATCTCCAACGGTTCAATAATAGATGCCTTCTCCTATCTTTTTCCATAAAGTTAAGAACCCAATCTAGAGCCATTAATAACATACTAAATAAGTCAAGGAAATTGGCAGATCAAACTAGCCCCACTAGACAATTTCATTGAAAACTTCTTCTAAAAGACCATAGTTGAACATATACCGAATTTAAATTCATAGCAGTAAACAAAAAAGCGCTTCTCAAAACGCCCTATCATATTTCAGTGTTGAAAGTATCAAATGATCTTCGACTATAGCAAATATGCACACACCACTAACATAAAATAGATTCAAAGCATATGATACATCACACTCACAATATTTGCCTAAATTGACAACGCGTACCTAATCTTACTATGAGCCTCTCCATAGATCCTTCCAGCCTCATCTGAACTCCCAGCATCCACTGCTTTCGTCCCAAAAATTGCACAGACCTCCCAATTTCATGTTTCACAGCCACCACAAGGCACCATATATAGAGAAGTACACCCTAATACAGCCGTTTCCTACATTCATTGGCGCCACAGAAGCAAAACATCTGCTGTATCTTCCCATCAGGACCAAGAACACTATCAAGGGTGTAACCATAATCATACGTAAGCTCCGTCAGTGGTGGTATGCAATCAGCTGCAATCAGCATCACCTTTGCAAGTTTGATGTCCTGATGCTCACCCAACATGCATTGGATGAACAAATTAGGTTGGCAGCTGTGATTTATGAACCTGGCAACATTGCCCGTTTCTGCAGCGTCTATGCAAAAGGGAACCATCTCTGTCACTTCCTCGCAAGCCTTTTGCAAATGAGATGGTAAACAAACTTCCCTGAACCGACTCTCTCTTCCTTCCAGTCCCTTCATCGTTTGTAAACAATCTATGTCAAAAACATAGGTGTTATCTGCAGCAAGGCTCAAGTCTTGCGTTCTCCTCACGAGTCCAATGTACTCGCATATTGGAGCCCCAGATGGAATGTAATCCCATGATCTTACCCCCCACCCCTTCTTTGGGGTTCGGAACACCTCAAGCCGAAACCTGATCCCTTGTTGACTAATCCTATTAATGCAACTTGGTCCACATCCGCAATGTGGACCACACTCGAATACCACAGCCTTTGGTTCAAGCAGCCTTCCACCATCGCGGTTCACGTACGGAAAACCACCACCGTTGAGCTTTGCACAGCCACAAAGTCCAGGATCAGTGCACATTCCTTTACACTTGCATCCAACAGCAGAAGAAGTGGAAGGGCCACTTATGTTCTTACTGAATTTCATTCTCTTCGTGTAGACAAAGCTTGGTGGTGAGACGGGAGGATCATCAACCATATTAGTCACCGGGATGGGAATATCCTCTAAGCCTCCCGTGACGTCTTCACAAACCAACCCTCTAATATCAGATATGGATTTGGGAATACGGCCAGCACGAGTGAAGTAAACCTCCTTCGTTGTCAAAGGTGGCTGTCCCTCAATTCGAACCAATCCGAATTTGTACACGGTGAAGCCGGAAACACCCGTGTCTGCCCAATATTTATCAACCTTGTACAAGCCATCGTAAGTGTAAACCTTCCCTGCATAGCTCTCTGGACATTTATGTCCACGAATCAGCCTCACAGGCAAATTTTGCTCCATTGAATTCTTTAAAGCCAGATTGCCTCTCTCCATCACTTGGTTCTTAATCTGGCGTTTATCTCCGAGCAAGTTGTTTCCTCCTTGACCGGTGTAGGTAATATTCTCACAGTTGTCGTGATCATCCTCATACTGCCCGGACATAACAATCGACAGAGCCACTGGAAGCCTGTAGTTTTCAAACCCCGGGGATTTTACCGATTTACCAGCGAAGTTGATGCCATTCAACCAGTGATGATGAAGGCCTACCACAACCATCTCCGCCCTCGAAAAGAACTGATGCCCAACATCAATTCCTGCGATGGCGCCAATTCTGTCCTCGACGTTTATAGACTCTCCAGATTTCGTCATCTCAGAAATAGCCTTCAAATCAGGTCTCTTGGAAGTTTTCTTAGCTGAATCGTTGCCTGTATTCGCTTTCTTAGATGCTTCAAACCTATTCCCTTCCTCCTGATAAAAATGCAAGTAATACTTGTTGAAAATGCGTAGAGTATTAGTTACCGCCGCATGGGCGCCCTTTGCGACCGGATTCTCCGCCGCCTGCTCTTCCTCCTGGTTCTGTTTCTTCTCAGCTAGCTCGACCTGATTCTCCGCCGGATGCTTTTCCATCTTGCTCTGTTTCTTCTCAGCTAGCTCGACCGGACGCTTCTCCCTCTTCCGTTTCAGATCTACTTTGCTGGACGATTCAGCTTCCATCTTCCTTTTCTTCTCCCCCCGATTCAGTCTAGCACTCGTCCGCCGGAGGGGATAGCTCTGGGCGTCGTTTTGGAGCTTCTCATCGGATTTTTTGTCGCTCACCATTGCAGTAGAAATGCGAAGAACACGAAGGAGATTTCAAAAATCTCTCTCTCTAGTTTGAATTTGGTTAGGGCTATTTTGCTTTCCGCCTAAATTTCGCGTCGTCTTTAAATATTGTAAAGCTGTCTTGAGTTTCACTACAGAAATGTGGGTGCAACGGTAAGATTTAGATTAGATTTTAAATTAATTACTACACACCCCTTAAAACTAGATTAACTATTCTTCATAAATAATTATTTCATGTATTAAGAGTATCCAAACTCATGTAGTTTTAAACCCAACTATTTTTTAACCACTCCAATTTAAACATCTCAATTAATTTAGGCAGTCACTCATACACCATTCTATCTTCAACCCTTCTTATTATTCCTCACCTATTTGTTTCCAAAGAAAATCGAACTTGGACCACTCACCTTAATGAATAGTCCAATAACCAAGTAGGATGAGATATTTTATTAATAGTTGTAATTATATTTATTAAGTATTTATTTAAAATAATATACTTTATATTATATTTATTTTATATTTAATTAATAATAGTATGATTTAATAATTAATTTAAACAATAAAAAATATAAATATGTGCTAAAATAAATTAAAATTAAATTGTCAGATAACTCACAGTTATTAATAAACGAGTATGAGACAAGTAGAGTATTATAATAAAAATTTTAAACAAGATGAGTATGAATACAATAATTGATATTTAAACAGACACATCCAAAATAAACTGTAGGGCCCTACCATTGTCATCCATATTCCACCCACATTAACTAGTTACATAAGCTTTTGAATTTAAACTGAAAAATAACTTATCATTGCAGATGCTCTAATCATGAATTTTAAAAAAATATATAAAATTATTAATTTAAGGTGTTAAATTATAAATTTGTTAAAATTAGCATTTAACACATCTACATTAAATTTCAAAATCAAATTGTGAATCAAAATAATATAAATGGAGTATTTAATTCTCATAATTAAATAAAATAAAAAATAAATTTAATAATTATTCATTACATTTGGCTTCTTGCAAGGAGGTCTAAACAAGCTTTCCAACTAAGTTTGATTGTTGTAGGATGGGGATTCGAATTCTGCCTTTGACATGAATTTAGCCTCTTGCAAGCACAAGTTAAACAGTGAGCCATCTCTGTAAGTCACTTAAAGTGCATCGTATTATTTACCTCCTCCACCAATCCCCAGGATAGAGACGTGGGACCTTTAATAGTGGGATATACCATTTCCAATAATGAACACAAAGCTGTTTAAGACAAATCTCTTGGCCCATGAGGTATATAAAAAAACATTTATTGCACATGTAAAATTTATTATTACTAAAATGGTATATGTAAAATTTATTATTACTAAAATGGTATATCGATTGATATGTGGTACACTTGTATTATTATCACTAAACTAAACTAGAAAGTTGACGGGGATGTTATTTTCACATTATGTTTCTTTGAAATTTAATTAATATTCTCTTCCTCCCACATAATTTTACTCACTCTTCATTTTCGGATGTTCCACATATTTTTACTCATTTTATTAAAAGTGAAAATATATAATATTTTATTACCTACTTTTTACACTTATTCATCAATCTTAACAACTTTACTTAGTTTTTTACACTTTATTCATTATTCACAATAACTTTATTTACCTTTCTTTTTAAATTAATAATTTATACCTATTTTTTCTTACATCCAACAACTTTACTTACTTTTTTACACTTTATTCATTATTCATAATAAATTTATCTACTTTTCTTTTTAAATTAATAATTTATACTCCTTCCGTCCCGTTTATATTTTGCGCGTCTCATTTCAATGTTTATGTTTTCCTTTTTGGAATCTTGGACCCACCTAAAACAATTAATATATCATCCAACACTAATACACTTACCCACTTTACACTAAATATTATATTTTTCAACTCACTATCTATTAAAATATTATACTTCTTAATTAACGTGCAAAAAGTAAACGTAAATATTGAAACGGGACTGAGGGAGTACCTATTTTTTCTTACATTATATATTAAAAAAATAACACATTTTAATCTTCGTACCCATACAAATGGTAAAAATACTCGGGACGGAGGGAGTAACATCAATGTAAACTATTTGAAATTTGACAACACTTGTGTAGATTGTAGAACGTTTCTGCGAAATCAGCTTCGCGGAGTATTTGTTTTGGTCTTTTCATTTTTATTTTGTTATTTTTTTTCTCTATTTTGTTTTAAATTTAATTTGTAATTTTACTCTTGCAGGAAAAAAAATAATAAAAATGAAACAAGAGGTTTTGAAATGTGGGATCATATTCAATCAAGACTTTAAAAGTTTGCACATTAAGGCCTACACAATTTTTTTATGTCAACAGGAAGTAAACTTGCAAAACACAGTAGGTATAAAGTGAATATTATAGTAACTGAGTAGCATATCTTTAGACCATTAGCTAATATATTAGTGCTTCAATGAAACTCCTTAGATCTTAGGAATTGGGTGAGAGTAGGAATAACCCATCGACATCTTCTACACTCGCAGTATAAACACATCAAATGTCTGAGTGTAGATAGGAAAAATGATACTATGACAAATACAAAACGTTAATCACTTTAAAAATACTTAAAAAGTTAAGAGGAAAAGAAAAATATAAAAGATCGATGAAATGCAGAAAAACTTGAATCATAGGCATATTAAAACAAATCCTGGTTGTGAAGAATTAACAATATTACAACATCCTAAACCAGTGGAATCATTGTTTAATTTACATATAATAAAGTAGAACAGCCAGTAGTGCATAGGGAGAAGACATCACAATAGATCATTGCATTAATTAATCTACCAAGAAGAGAATCTTATTATATGCTTGCATGCAAAGTCGATCAAATAATAAGATGAGAAATACGAAGAATAGAAAGCCTAATTCTTTTCTTATCAACCTGGTACATAATTTAACCACACTGAAAATCAAAATATAATGCCGAAAATATAATTTTCAAAGTTGTTTGATTTATTAGATAAATGAAAATATATACTCCCTTGAAAAAAGTTTTTACCTTTTAACTTTGCACGTAGGTTAAGAAAAGTATAATTTTTAAAGATATTGTGATATATTTTAAATAATAAATAAATAATTTTAAAAGATATTGTGGTATATTTTAAATAATAAATAATAAAATATGTTAGGTATGTTATGTATGTTGTTTTTTTCTTTATTTAAAGTAGGTTAATTATACAGTGCACCGTAAGATATGATGCATCCACTTTAAAAAACGTATACAAATATAAACAAAAACATATACAACTATGAACCAAAATGTATACAATTTAATTGTAAGTTTTTTTAATGAAAAATTGTGTGTAAAAAAATATATAATTATTAAAAAACATGTATACACTGTTGAATAAAAAGTTACACACATGGATGCTAGTTTTTTTTAATGAAAAACTTAGTGTGAAAAAGTATACAATTATTAAGAAACACATACAAAATAGAAGAACTTGCATACAAAATAAAATAAAAAATCAATACACATATGGATGCACCATTTCACCTAATATTAACTCTTTAAAGTATATGAAAAAGTTAATTATTTTGACTTTTTTATAGAAATGAATTTTTTTTAACGACGAACAAAAATGAAAAAGGTGAAAATTTTTATAGTACAAATAGTATTTTATATAATTATTACTTACATGCCCTTGCATCTAACACTTCGAAGGAAAGAGAAAATTAAAAAGAAGACATAATGAATAAAAAAATCACATCAATCTCATCGAGAATTCAAGCTCAATTTGGAGAGACATAATATTAAAAGTGGCTACCATTACCGCCATTAATAAACATTATGATATCTATAGCTCTTGTCTGACTTAAGGTTCTTTTAGCTGGAGTTAGTAAACCATAACCTTAATGCACAAATAAAATGTTAAAAATAACAATTTTTTATCCACATACTCGAATCAACATGTGTGAAAAGGAAATGCACCTAAAATACCATTAAGAATCAAAACATGTGTTCACATACATTTTTGATCAAGAAAGGTTACCTAATCTGATCTACATCAAGCCCACAAGCATCAAAATCCTGCAGGATCGACAATCTTGCATACAAAATCTATTATTTCGGATGAATCACCTGCTTACAATCAGGTATAGATTGAACATGAACTACACATTCAAATCTTTTATTTCTTATGCAAATATCTTGCTACATGGCTCATGTTTTTATTCTGGTGCAACAAGTTAACCTACTGTCAACTTTAAGACTCAAAACAATCGAAAAGTTCAAAGAGAAAATAAAAAAGAGTTAGTCTTCTGTAAACCGGGTTCACGGTAATGTATAAACCTTGTGGTCCCCCTTTAATTTAAACCCTAGCAACACACATAGTATAATAGAATTGGAAGTGAGACCACAGGGTTTACATAAGTGTTTGCCAATAAAAAAAGACCAATCTCTCTCCCTCCCATCCCAAAGATGGATACTTGGTAACACAATTGGAGACCACATAAAGAAGTTTCAAGAATTGTGAAATTTTCATCAACATCATGTCACTCACTATATCAGCCATTAGTTGAATAAAAGATGCCTTGTCCTACCTCTTTCATAAAGTTAAGAACCCAATCTAGAGCCATTAAATAAGTCAAGGAAATTGGCACATCAAAATAGCCCCACTAGAAAATTTCTTCTAAAAACCATAGTTGAACAAACCAAAAATTATCATACACCCAATTTGAAATTCATAGCAGTAAACAGGAAAGCATTGCTCAAAACACCCTATCATACTTCAGTCTTCAACTATAGCAAATATACACACACCACTAACATAATCAATCAAAACATATGGTACGCCATATGCACAATTTTACCTAAACTGTCATCGCGTACCTAATCTTACTATGAACCTCTCCATAGATCCTTCCAGCCTCATCCGAACTCCCAGCATCCACTGCAATCGCCCCGAAAATTGAACGAAAAGCGCCACAAACTACAGCAGGAGCTGAGGTATTGGTCCTTCGAGAGACTCTTACAATTTTCTGCAACCCAAGTTGGGTACCATCAGCATTACAGGCACCCTCCACCTTAGACACTTGAGCAATACGTAGGTTCAAATCCTTAGACGAAATATCCACATCTTTGCTAAGTGACTGCAGTGCAACGGATGTATCGATTAAGCTTTCGCCAAAGATGCTCAACGCCTTGTTGTTCTCCTCCGAGAAGGAAGCATGTGTCATTGCACGCCGCAACAATCCAGTGTTCTTAAATGTATAGCTAACGCAAAATCAATATAACCACCACACATCAGTGTTGTTTCATAGTTACGATTACAATAGACACAAACACATTGAACATGCAATTGCAAACCATTAGAAAATCGAAGCAGTTGTATGTGCAGATCAATCTCAAATAACCGCATAGAATAGAATGCACATAAATTTATGTATTGATAATGACAGCATATGAAAGTAAATAAGAATTGCAAGTTACTTGATCTGCTTCTGCAGATTGGCAAGCGCAATCGAGAACGGCGTGGAGAATCTTAACGAGCTGAACTCCAGCAAATGCGATGGTTTTTCTGAGAAAACCTATCAAAAAAATCAAATAATATAGAATCACAACCAGAATATAAACACTTAGATGATTTGATCTTAAAATGACGAGTAATAAGTAAGGATTTCAGGTAATCCTGATTCTCCGTGTTCACGAACTACACTACGCCCTTTTTCTCACGGCGAGAGAGAGAAATTGTACCTGCGAGGAGAGAGAGAGGAGAGAGAAGAAGAGGAGGAAAACTGAGACCCGGTAGACCATCTTCAAGCTCTGAATTCAGCAACGGCGATGGAAAAAGGTAAAATTCGAAATGTGAAGTTTGAGGGTTTAACTGTTTATCGATCTTACCTTTTTACAAACTTCAGAAGAAGATACTGTAGACTGATATTGGGCTCTTAACTCTAATTCTTATGATAAGTGGGCCACCTTAGGCCCAAGTGAGACTGACGGCCTCTTTTACTCCTTGTTTTAAAATGTAAAATGTGAACTGGAATCTAGTTTGAAAATTTTTTTGGGCCATCCAATTTCTTTAAAATGTAAAAAGCTCTCTTATATAGAACAATAAAAATTGTTAATTTTAAATTACCAATTCTTTTGCGTAATTCAATAAATTCTTTAATTTTTTTTCTAATATTGATACGATGCACCCACTTTCAGAACGTATATAAATATAAAAAAAACATACTCCTTCCGTCCCACCTAAAGGATCATTTTTTTCATTTTGGACATCTCACCTAAATAGTCATCTTTCTTTTTTTACACATATGAGACCCACATACACTCACTAATACGATTAAAATATAGAGTCCACATTCCCACTAATACAACTACACACTACATATTAAATAATAATACTTTTTAATCCACGTGCTAAAAGCAAACACTACCCTTTGAGTGGGACGGAGGGAGTATACAATTATGAACAAAAATGTATACACTTTTTTTGTTAGTTTTTTTATGAAAAATTGAGTGTAAAAAGTATACAATTATTAAGAAACATATATGCTCTATTGAATAAAAAGTTATACACATATGGGTGCTAGTTTTTTAATGAAAAACTGAATGTAAAAAAAACGTACACGTTTTTCTATTTTGGTCTATCCCAATACAAGATGTGCATTTCCCTTTTTGGTAAAGGGGGCCCACACATAATAATTACTTCTATCTCCATGAGCTCACATGTCAAACTAATATATTTACTCACTTTACATTAAAATATTATTTCTCTCATCTCATTACATCTTAAAATATTATATTCTTTAATCAACGTGCAAAAAGCAAACGTGTACGCGGAACGGAGGGAGTATAAAATTATACACATATAGGATGTACCCTTGCATCCGAATGTACCATATATCAACTCAATTTTTTTATATATTTATATTTATTACATATTTTTTCTTGAAAAGAAAAGATTTGAGTAATACTTAATATAACAAATTATAAAAGTGATTATACTTTTCAAATTAAAATAAAAAGAGAATCATTCTCTAAATTTAAATATTGAATTAAAGAAAATATTAGAGGTGAATTTTTAAGAAAATTATTCTTCAAATTAAAAATTAGTATATCTCATTTAAATAAGCTCTTATGATGCTCTTAATGAAATTAATTTTACTTTATAAATTAAAATGCTATTTTATTTTATCGAATTATAAAATTAAATTTAAATTCACAAAATCCTCTATAATATTCTCAATACTACTAATTTCAATTACGTATCATTTAATTCAAATAAGCATCATATCAATACCTATCTTATCTTAATATATATAAAGAGATTTCGCTTCATTTTCGGCCAGTTTAGGTACGGTGGCCGGTCACCATATTTCATACGTGGCGCAAAACTGAGAAGAGAGAGGGTGTTTGTTCCATCTGTCCGCCTCCCGATATTTCACGTGTAAGTTTGTCTGCGTTTGTACGGAAAATCACACTTCTCCAACTCCACCCTCAATTTGTTTTCCCCCTTTTCAAACTGCTCACGCTTGTTCAATTAGGTTTTCCCTCTGATTTCACTCCTGTCGCGCTGCTGTATTGATTTTGTTCACCCCAACCTCCGCTTCGACTGTTGCAGAGCCATAGGTAATATCCCCTCTTCCTTCATTGTTGTCCTGTGTATTGACTTTTTCAACTCCGCTGCATCTTACTATATAATTTAACTGTACACGAAACATGTTCGATGAAATGCTGGAATAAAATTTGATTTAGAAATCATACTCTCTTGCTCCACGTCACTGAAACAGGAATTGTGGTAGCTTTATATGTATGACTCATACTTCATTTTAGATAAACACTTCGACAATCTACCTTAGAACATTTCTTTTATGTTATTTCGGTTGCTTAATTAATTTTTTTCATTTGAGAGTTTTTGTTGCTTAGTTGATATTGTTTTATTATCCAGAACTGAAATCTGAAATAGGGACAAAACAATCAAATAGCCTACTCAATTCTTCGACATTACTGTTGTGAAGACGAAATTAATTGGAAATTGAGATATAGGTTAGAGAATTGATTTAGTGGAGAAGCTATAGTGTTTAGCGTGGGTATATATCTTGATGCTGAGTGGCCATACGAACTTAAAGTCGGGTCTTTGATTTTTCCTTTCAAAAAAAATTAGAAATCATTTACTGAAAATTGATTATGAGTTTGTGCATGAAAATGTTTGTTAGAAGTAATTACATTATGATTGAAAAGTAATAAAATTCCCCTGAAGTTGGCATCTCTCTTAGAAATTCAAACCAATATCAAGACGGAGAACTTAATAAAATTACTTGTTCATATCATTAAAATTGCAGCAAACCTACAAAGAATGTGTCTAATGAAGTGTATGAATTTGTTTACGCTCAATGAATTGGTCCCTTGATTAATTTACTTATTAAAAATCATGTAAGAAAATGCAAAAGTTGTAAACAACTTGTAATTGTGTGGATCAACATCACATACAGAGAAAGAGAGAGGGGGGTGTGTAGTAATTAGTATAGTATGGTCTGCAGAGGTGGCTCTTTGACAGCATAAAGAAGAGAATGCTGCAAATTCTGTATTTTAAGCTGATGTATGATATGCAGAGGTGGCTCTTTGACAGCATAAAGGAGAGAATGCTGCGAATTCTGTATTTTAAGCTGATGTATGATATTCACGGTCTTGGTTTGATTATTCCATAACACTTAACTGAATCCTGTCGTGCATGGTGGTCTTGCTTTCATGGCTTACGAAAATGAACATAATGCAACTAATTAAATGCCTGTTAGCCAAAGTAAAATGCACCTGGGAATTTAGCTTTATTACATTGGGCTGTTAATTACATTGTGCATCAAGCTCTTATGAAAATGCTGGTGAATCAATGTAATAGTAAATACTAAAGCAAAAAATTGCTAGCAATGCCAAATAAGAGACTGCAGATATCAAACACAATTTCAATCATGGCTTCTCCTTTTCAACTCACTTCTGAAAAGATGAATTAAATAATGCATGTTTGTTGGTTTGTTTCTGACAGTGGAGTACTAATTTTCTATTTGTGGTTTGACTGCGAACATATGAATTACAGTGTTGACTACTATTTAAATGCAGAAGTTTGTCTTCTTATTTGTCACATTTGAATTTACGTGGTGTGGATGAACACATTATCAGTTAGTAGTAGATTCAGTTGGAAGTGCATAGTTTATGTCCTTTACAACTTTTAATATTGGTATAGATCTCTTACTACATTCAATTAGCAACTCCCGTTTACACATACAATATATCTATTATGAATAATTTATAACAAACAAAACGTAGTCTCTACTTAATTGTTGCTTAAAAATGTTAATCTTTTACTCTAGGTAACTTCCTCCAGCTTGTTTATATTGCATCTTCTTGGACAGTTTGAACCATTGACAAGCTGATGCTACTTTTCCTGTGTTATTATATATGATGATAATAATTATTACGCTAATTAACACAAATACTAGAACTGCGAGTTTGCAGGTTTCGCCAGCATGTCTGCAACGACATAGTGATATTATGCAGCACCAAACAAGCTATAGAAACTGCAGCATTAGACAATTTTCACCAAATTTTGCCTTCAACGTCAGCTTGCTGCTTAGTACTATTTTGATGTGGATATATTCTAACTACACACAGTCAGTCTGTCTACTGAACAAACATCAAAATATATTAGCCCCTTTCAAAGTACAGGTGCATTTTATGACAATGGTCTATATGAATATAAATTATTGTACACATATGTCGAATTGTATCTGTAAAGCCATATATTTTATAAGAGTAGTTTTTCCACATCAATATAAATATTGTAAATACAGGTTAAATGCTAAAAAAAAATCACACTAAAACGGGCTGACAACTTACGAATTGAGGTGCCCTCACTAGTATATAATAAAGAAGTTTCGCCCCAAAATGGGCCTGTTTTGGTACGGTTGCCTATCGCTCAATATACACGCGTCAGCACCTGATTTGGTTTCTTCTTTACGTGGCTCCCAAATTGAAGAGCCGACGCTCGCTCCACCTCCACTTGTCCAGTTGCCTTCTTTATCCTTATCCTGAATCTTAATTTGTATTTTCTTCTCTGATTTCATTTCGTTCTCGCTGCACAGATCTCCTTTGCCTCCACGAACAGTGGTATAGGTAAGCTGTCCATTCGTCCGTATCTGTTGTTTACTTTTTACATTTCTTACTCCATCGTACGAGTACCTGCACAGTTCTTTATGCTCTGTTTTTTGTTTTGACATTTTCTATTCAACTGCATAGGAGTTAGAATTGTATAGCTCAGGAGAAACCCTAATTTTCCCCCCTTCTATATGATTTGCGGTATAGTAGTTTTGCTTGAATGGATGGTTTATATTGTTTGTGTGTTGGCCTTTGTACCACCATTGAATGCTTTTATTGATTAAGTTTAAAAATTAGACAGTATTTCTGGAAAATGAATTACTCCACAAAATCATAACCACAATGTTGTCCTCTGTTTTTTATACTTCCATTAATCCTATTGTGGTGGTGGTTTTTGACTGATGCTGCATGCGGGGCATTTAGTCTACTCAAAATCATAAAAATATGAAATCACTTGTTATTTTAACTTTGTTGACCACTTACAGTAATTACGTAGGTGAAATTCCAGTAGTCAGGTATAAATCAAGCAAAAATCACCATCACCAGAGCATTAAATCCAAATAATTTTATGCTACTAACCTGCTGGTTAGAAGCGGATCACGTAGATGGCTCTTATTTTGTTGTAAATAGAGAGAACACCAGGTTGGGTATCTTGAGCCGTTCCTGTATTTTAAAGGCAGTGGATATTGAAGTTTCAATAGAGATTAGAGAGAATTCCTCAAAAAAATGAGAAATTTAAAAAGAAAACTGCTTTGTAAATGGTATCACAAAAGACTAAAATAGTTAGATACTTCGATCAGATACAATAATCAGTGATTAAGGAAGTTTTACGTATAGATGTGTTGTAGCATGTTTGATTTATTATAATTTTGTGTGTTGCTCATTTTTTTTCCACGTAGAAATGATTTCTGACGGATTAACTATTTATAAGCTTAAGATTTCTAAGATTATGTGAGCACAATAGTTGGAACACAAGAATTCAGCTATTTTCAATGTCTTTTATGAAAGGTTTCCAGTTATTAAATTTGAGGGTTACCCCTGGGAACTTCTCTTTGTTCATTCAATTTCTAAGTTTTGGCATTACGAAGCTAACATTGTGACTGAATTTAAAGTAATTTCATAATGGGCATGAATATTGAAAGCACAACGCAATGAAAATCGGAATGGCGACATACATAGTATTACGCAGGGGTTTTTCGATAAAGGTACATGTCTGTTTTGCTCATTCCAAAAAATCCATCCTGGAAGATTACAAAATAAAATTATAATGTAATAACAATACAAAACTGTAAACAAAAATAGCTAATTGTACGAACCTTTTGACAGTGCAGTTATTTTATTAAGAGACCAAAAGTATAAGCGGATAACTCTCCAGCTTTCAAGCCTCCCAACTGTTCATGGAATATATAGATACATTATGATTTAGTTTCTAGATCATTAGCATGTGATTTATTAGGTTGGAGTTTAGGTTGATGCTGTCACTTTTGCAGCATTATTAAGAGCAAGGAATTTTTCTGTTCTAGTTGTGGGATACCTGAGTAAACAGGGTGCCGCAATTGGCCAATAGTTATCTTTTGGAAGATTCAAAGATCTCGTCGTATACAATGTTTCTTGTGTAGTTGGTAGGCTGCATTAATGGCGGGGAAGGCCTGATTAAACTTTTAATTTGTCTGATGTTTTTGCTCTTGAGACCATGTGAGAATATAGGCTCCTTTAAGTATACACCAACGAAATCCAACGTTTGCCCTTGTGCTTATTGATTGTCATTGCATAGTAAAGGCGAATTGAGAATTGTTTACATTTGAACGGGACAGATGAGAAGTTGTCTTTTGGAGCTTCTAATGTTATGCGAAGGATGAAGACAGCTTTTCCTACATGTGTACCCACTGAAATTTCTGCGTAGATAACGTTTTTATCAAAACCCTTGCACAAAAGACGTGTGTCATTGCAAAGACCTTCAATTGGATTTATATTTCTGAGTAGTATGATTGGTACATTTATTTTCAAGGTTAACTTGTGGGGAGGAAGCCCTTGTGGTGTTAAAGAGTGAAAAAATTGTTGGTGTTCTGGTGCGACATAAGAGCACATTCCCTCATCGTAGCTGTAATTTATAACTTCTTCACCGTGAAACCTTTTGATTAAAATATCATTGATTTCGTGAACAAATTCATTTCTTGTAGTCACTATAACACGATTGACAATTGAGGAACAATCGAACCCGGCATCAGCAATATTGGGAAATACTGCAGCTATTAATGCATCTTCAGAAAAAATACCAAGAGATATGTCGAATGCATACTTTTTGAACAGAGAAAGTGACTGTAAATATCAAACCTTTGGTTCACAACTTTTGAAACTTATGATTTAGCTTTGGAGGCAATGGAATTCAAGAGAGAGCTGGTGATTCATAGCTGCTTCAAGTTGTGCATAGGTAAGAAACCTTTAAAGGTCGGTATGCTAAAGTTGCCAGTTGTATATATGGGCCACTATTTCTATATGAATGTCACTGAGTCACTATCAAGCGGTAATTGCAGTAGGAACACTCAAATTAGATTAATAAAGAAGACATGGGTTGTTCTGCTGCAAATATAAAAATAGCAACTGGGAGATACTATAATCAGTTAGTTTTACTAACTAAGAGGTCAATCAAGATATATACCTAGGTTCTCACCTGATTCTGGATTAAAGTTAAAAGAGCTAAATGAAGCAAAAATTATTGTAATATATATTCAACTCCTGCATCATGGAACAAATCAGTTATATAATCACCGCCACATCATAGGGCACATCTCTTAGACAGTTCACCTAAACTCCACTTCTCTCCCTTTTCTTTCTCTTCTCTTCTTTGGATATGTTATATATATTGTTATAAGGAAGGTGACAGATGAAGTTCATACCAAGTGTAATGAGGTTTCCAAGGGATGCAGCGCCGAAAACTTCAAGTTTAAGCCGTCTTTCACCCATAAAGGTAATGTCTAAGTTAGTATCAAAAGATTTTCTCCAGCTTTCCGAATCTGAGGATGCAAACATACTGCATGAGTAAATTCCGTAACTAAACCTGAAACTCTCCGAAGATAATTTCTCTAGATTAATCTTAGCAAATACACGAAAGCTTGATCATGCAAGACAGAAAGAACTGTTCAAAAATGCATCATAGTGATCCCATGATTGATGAGCAAGAAAGCGGAGAATTTAGCTGTACGTACAGAAATCACAATACATGCATTCTTAGAGACATGTCCTACGGTGACTACATTTTAAAATATGTCAAAACTCGCTGGTACGTTACCATCTTAAACCAACAAAACTAAAATGTGGCTTACAGAGGCTATTTTGAACGGACCAAGCATAACAATGTTGTAACCAATGTGCCTTGAATCGCCATCCCCTATAAGAGTCAACTCCCATCTCATCATTTATATAATCACAATATATCAAAGTTTGATTTCAATCCTTTTTTTGAGACTAACAATTCCATAGCAAGTACAGATTATGAAAGGCCATATGTACTTTTAAGAGGAACTTTTTACATGAAGAATTAACGTAATTTTACAAGTTCGTACGTTACGGATTCTTCCCTGCATGTTACCACAATTAATATGTAACAAATGAGAGAAGTATTTGGAGTTCAACCTATGTCCAGCTAGATTATAGCTTGACAAATTCAAACATCAGATAAGATTAAACATACATGGCATAAAATTTTATCATTGTTTGCACGTGTTCAAATAGCTGATTGTTCAGTTCGATTTCATTCATTCACATCCCTAACAATGTCAGCAGGTATCGGACATGTGCAAAGTGAACAAACAATAGGAATAGGCGCTTATTAAGCTAGGAATGTAGAAAAATGATGATAGAAACATAATACATTCCATATTTAATATCTCAAAAAAGGTTCATATAAAAACATTATGAAATACATTGCTAGCTCAATCCTAATTTTATATCAGAAGGAAACATAAAGATAAAATTAGAATTCGGATAGCATATTGTGAAGATAGATGGGAGCCAACGTGTCTCATCTTCTTATGAGATTTCACGTGTAAATTATTGCTCAACAACAGGGGGAGTCCAGTCCTGCGCATTGATAGGAAAAGGAGCATGAAGAATTCAAGAACCTCAACCAAATCGGCTCAATCACAAGACTATACGGGTAATGCAATTCAATCCCAATTTATGTTGCAAAATAGAAACCCCATATACAGTTATTGCTAATGTATAAAGCAATGAAGTAAAAGAAGGGTAGCTGACTAAATGCCCCGCATGCAGCATCCGTCGAAAACCACCACTACAATAGGATTAATGGAAGTATAAAAAACAGAGGAGAACGTTGTGGTTATGATTTTGTGGAGTAATTCATTTTCCAGAAATATTGTGTCTAATTTTTAAACTTAATCAGTAAAAGCATTCAATGGTGGTACAAAGGCCAACACACAAACAATATAAACCATCCATTCAAGCAAAACTACTATATCGCAAATCATATAGAAGGGGGAAAATTAGGGTTTCTCCTGAGCTTTACAATTCTAACTCCTATGCAGTTGAATAGAAAATGTCAGACAAAAAACAGAGCATAAAGAACTGTACCGGTACTCGTACGATGGAGTAAGAAATGTAAAAAGTAAACAACAGATACGGACAAATGGACAGCTTACCCATACCACCGTTGGTGGAGGCGAAGGGGATCTGTGCAGCGAGAGCGAAATGAAATCAGAGAAGAAAATCCAAAATAAGATTCAGGATAAAGAAGACAACTGGACAAGTGGAGGTGGAATGAGCGTCGGCTCTTCAATTTGGGAGCCACGTAAAGAATAAACCAAACCAGATGCTGACGCGTGGATATTGAGCGACAGGCAACCGTACCAAAACAGGCCCATTTTTGGGCGAAACTTCTTTACATATAGGTATTGATATTGATATATAGATTTCAATTTGGTGCGATTCATTTATAATATGCGAACACTAATTTTATATACAAGACGTATCATATGTTAGAAAGATGGCAAAAGACATACAGACTACTTAAAAAATATGGGAACAAAAAATATAAATAAAAAGTATTAATGATGCTATGAATTATTTTTTAAATAATTAATATAAATTGAAAATGATAACATTTAAAAAAAAAGTAATATTTTTAATATAACGTGTTTACTAATTGACAAAAATTCTTGTGCACTCGGGTGCACAGATCACATTCCATGCGCCTTTAGAATTTTGTGTTAAATTGTATATCCTTTAATATACAGATGTACCCTAGATGTGTACTCTTTATTTTCTAAAGAAAATTATTGTGTGTATCTGGGCGCATGAACAACACTCCATAAACCTTTAGAATTTTGTGTTAAATTGTATACCCTTTAGTATAAAAATGTGTGCCCTTTATTTTCTAAAGAAGAAAAAAATTCCCTCCGTCCCACGTATTTTTACCCACTTTTCATTTTGTGGTGTCCCATGTATTTTTACCAATTTTATTTTTGGTAAAAATACATAATATTTTATTACCTACTTTTTACAATCACAACAACTTAAATTATTTTTTTATACTTTATTCATCATTCCCAATAACTTTATTCACTTTTTCTTTTTAAATTACTAATTTATCTCTACTTTCTCTTATATTATATATTAAAAAAATAAAACGTCTTAATCTCCGTGCGCGTACAAACGGGTAAAAAAAATTTGGGACGGAAGGAGTATTAATGAAAATTGTATACTTTTTAGAACAAAATGATGTATCTTTTATTAATTAAAGTGTGTACCTTTAGATCAAAACAATGTACCATTACCCATAATACTAAATTTCTAAAGACGCATGAAATGTGTTCTCCGCACCCGCAAACCTCACTCTTACTGATTACTGAGTATAAATGTATAAAATTATTCGGTAGTGAGATGAATTTTCCCATAAACCTGCCACCACAAAAATAAACAATGTTGCTAATAGTTTTTAGGAAATTAAATGGAGTTTATACAAAATTTCTATCCTCCAAAAAAGTGTATCCAATTGAGATACTCCAAATTAGAGAGTAGATTTATTTTTATATGATATAAGTCTATTCAGCCTCGACCAAATGATTTTAATTTATGTATCAATGCGCCCATCATGAGTATAACTAAATTTGATGGTTTACATGCAGGGTTTACCATAGCTCTCTACAATTTGTAAATGTAAAAAAAAAAAAATAATAATAATAACATGTTTATGATGACATCAATTAGTACCTATACATAAAATAGTTTAATTAAGAGCACAATTTATTAATATTGTCACAACTAATATTTTCTCCATGTATATATATAAATTTTCATTGAAATGTTAATAAAATATAAATGGTATAAATATTTGATGAAAAATATTTTTTTTTAAAAAAAATCAAAAGTATAAATTCTTAATATAACATACAAATTTGTGAGGCAAGTTTTAGCCATTAATATAAGTATGTATTTATTTGTTTTTCAAAACTTGAAGTAAAAGAAATTTCTTAAAATAAATAAAACACGTGATAAAATTAAGAGTGAGACTTGCGTGCGTCAGGCGCACACCTTTGAAAATTTAGTATTATGGGTAATGGTATATTGTTTTGGTCTAAAGGGTATACCCTTTAATTAATAAAAGGTACACCATTTTGTTCTAAAGAGTACATTTTTCATTAATATTTTTTTCTTTAGAAAATAAAAGGTACATATTTTTATACTAAAGGGTATACAATTTAACGCGATGCGCCCAGATACACACAATAATTTTCTTTAAAAAATAAATGGTACACATCTGTATACTTAAGGGTATACAATTTAACACAAAATTCTAAAAGCGCACGGAATGTGGTTCGCGCGTGTGCACCGGAGCTTTTGCCTAAAATTAATTGGTAAAAGGGAATAAACCATTAAACCTCCTCTCCAAGGCATTTAATTAAGACAAAAGAAATCCCTAAATTTCGAATCCAACCCTATAAATACCCCCCTCCACTCCACTGCTTTGCCCATTCTACACCATCTCAAAATCTTCCGCATCATCGATCCGTCTATCATGGACACTGTACTATCCAATGTTGACTCCACCAAGCCTAATAACACCAACGTCGCCACTCCCGCCGCCAACCACTCCGTCTTCACCGGCAACGACTCCCACCACAGCCCCTCCGCCGCCGCCGATGCCACCCTCGGCCGCCACGTCGCCAGGAGGCTCGTCCAGATCGGCGTTCAGGACGTTTTCTCCGTCCCCGGAGACTTCAACCTCACTCTGCTCGATCATCTCATAGCCGAGCCCGGCCTCAACAACGTCGGCTGCTGCAATGAGCTCAATGCCGGCTACGCCGCCGACGGTTACGCCAGGGCGCGCGGCGTAGGCGCCTGTGTCGTCACGTTCACCGTCGGCGGACTGAGCGTGCTCAACGCCATCGCCGGAGCTTACAGTGAGAATCTGCCGGTGATCTGCATCGTCGGCGGACCTAACACTAATGATTACGGAACGAATCGGATTCTGCATCATACGATCGGATTGGCGGATTTTAACCAGGAGATGAAATGTTTTCGGCCTGTCACGTGTTTTCAGGTGATGAATTGATCGATTGTTCGATCGATTTTGATTTGTTTAATTGATTACTGATCTGGATTTGTTTAATTCTGTTTCAGGCGATTGTTAATAACCTAGAGGATGCTCATGAACAAATTGACACTGCAATCTCCAGAGCTTTAATGGAGAGCAAGCCTGTTTACATAAGCATCAGCTGCAATTTACCTGGAATTCCACATCCTACTTTCAGCAGAGAGCCAATTCCGTTCTCTCTATCTCCAAGGTATTTTCAATCAATTCTCCATTATTAATTATTATCAAAATAATGAAAAAAAAATCGTAAAATTGAATATCGATCGAACGATTGCAGATTAAGCAACAAATTAGGGCTGGAAGCCGCCGTAGAAGCAGCGTCGAACTTCCTGAACAAATCGGTTAAACCGGTGATGATCGGCGGGCCGAAACTCCGCGTCGCAAAAGCCTGCTCTGCCTTCGTGGAACTCGCCGACGCCAGCGGTTATGCTCTCGGAGTAATGCCGTCGGCTAAGGGTCTGGTACCGGAACACCACCGACATTTCATCGGAACGTACTGGGGAGCGGTGGGGACGCCGTTCTGCGGCGAGATAGTTGAATCTGCAGATGCGTACATCTTCGCCGGTCCAATCTTCAACGATTACAGCTCAGTTGGATACTCTCTGTTGCTGAAGAAAGAGAAAGCCGTGATCGTGCAACCCGATCGAGTGGTGATCGGAAACGGCCCTGCTTTCGGCTGCATTCTGATGAAGGATTTCTTACAGAAATTGGCGAAAAGAGTGACGAAGAACACCACTGCTTATGATAATTACAAGAGGATATACGTTCCAGAAGGATTACCAGTGAAAAGTGAACCGAAAGAGCCGTTGAGAGTGAACGTCCTGTTTCAGCACATTCAGAAGATGTTGACCGGAAACACCGCCGTGATTGCAGAAACCGGCGACTCGTGGTTCAATTGCCAGAAGCTTAAATTACCTGAAGGATGCGGGTAATTGCTGTGTAAATTCAAAATCAATCAACGATAATCACCATTGATTAATTTTTTTCTGGACTGATTAGATGGATTAAAGTTGGATTTGCAGGTACGAATTCCAAATGCAGTACGGATCAATCGGATGGTCTGTCGGAGCAACACTCGGGTACGCACAATCCGTTCCGAAGAAACGCGTGATCTCATGCATCGGAGACGGAAGTTTTCAGGTGACGGCGCAGGACGTTTCGACGATGATCCGTTGCGAACAGAGGAACATCATTTTTCTGATCAACAATGGCGGATACACCATTGAAGTCGAGATCCACGACGGACCTTACAACGTGATCAAAAACTGGAATTACACCGGATTAGTTGACGCCATCTGCAACGGAGAAGGGAAGTGCTGGACTACCAAGGTACTGATTATCGAATTCAATTCGATTGAAACGGAATACAGATTTGATAACACCGTTGTTGCAGGCCTTCTGCGAGGAAGATCTGATTGCAGCGATCGAAACGGCGACAGGAGAGAAGGAAGATTGCTTGTGCTTTATCGAGGTGATTGTTCATAAGGATGATACAAGCAAAGAGCTTCTTGAGTGGGGATCGAGGGTTTCCGCCGCCAATAGCCGCCCTCCGAATCCGCAGTGAGGTTTTTCCGGTGGCGTTAGAGCTAGGTTTATCATTAATTTTTTTTTTTTTTGCATTATTTGAGTTGATTGTTATTCAAATTATCATTTTTAATCATCATTAATCCCACAAATAATCATCTTATGTTCGAATTAGTAATCTTTATTATCTGCTATGCTTATATCAATTCCACACAAATACCCTTTCATCAACCTCAAGTTTACGTTTTATTCATTTTATTTAAGCATCGTATAAAACTACAATATAAAGTTTAATACTAAGAGTACATGTTATGTCTCTACGTGCATGTTCCTTTGGCGGGACAGATCGAGACTTTATTGATCAATCGGTCTTTATTGATCAATCATGGGACGTAAACCTTTTGCATACACGGATTGAGAGGTCACGCCATCCCGAAAATATCTTCAATCGGTCTTTATTGATCAATCATGGGACGTAAACCTTTTGTATACGCGGATTGAGAGGTCACGTCATCCCGAAAATATCTTTTCACACCGTCGCCTCCTGCGCTCTTTCTCTTTCTGTCTACCGCACCAAGAGATCTGTGCTACTCAATGATTCATGAGTCGTAACGTTTAGGATTTGAAAATTTAAATTGAATTTTATATTTAACATAAAAACACAACAAAATTTTTTTTTGAACCGATATATCAATATCCTTAAAACTTAGACCTTAGATGTGGAAGTAAGGAGTACAAAATTACGATTATTTAAATTTGAGTTTTTTATTCAAATTATTATTTTTAAGGATAGAGACCATTTATCTGAGACGCACAAGTCTTTTCCTATTTTTAATCATCATTAATCCCACAATCCAGCAATTTTATGCTTTCCATTTGCATGTGTCCCACCTTAAACTTTACTTTTAACAAAATCATATTAATATTCAATTTTTAAAAGTATATCTAATTATAAATTTACTATTTTCATCTAACAAAAATTATATAATATACTTCATAATTTATTTATTATTTAAAAATAGTACTATATTATTCATCCAAAGTTAATGAAAATGATAAAAAAATAATAATAACTTTTCTTAAATTAATTACAATTGTACCATTTTCACCTAACACGAATAAAATAATACTTTATAATTTATTTATTACTTAAAAATAATACTCCCCCTATTCTGTTTTAATGTTTACGTTTTGCCTTTTGTACGTTGATTAAGGAATACTCCCTTCGTCCCATTTAAAAAAGGGTTTTTTTTTTCTATTTTGGTCTTTCTACCCAAAGGGTCCCCTTTCATTTTTTACACACATGGGACTCACACCCCCTCTAATACAATTAAAATATGGGGCCCACAACACCCACTACTACAACTACCCACTACACATTAAATAATAATACTCCTTAATCTACGTGCAAAAAAGCAAAAGACCCTATTTTGACGGGACGGAGGAAGTATAATATTTTAATGGATAGTAGGTAGAAATATATAATATTTAATATAAAGTATGTAAGTGTATTAATATTGAATGTGTATTAATTATTTTAAGTGAATCACATATATCAAAAATGAAAACATAAAGATTGAAATGAGATATGTAAAATAAAAAAAATGTGAAGATTGAAATTGAATGAAAGCCTTCAAAAGTTTTATTGGTCAAAAATTAAGTTTTCTTACAGTATGTTGCAACTTAAAAAGGGACAGAGCTATTCTTCTATTTTTGTTTTTAATTTTTCTCACAATTTTCAATTAAATTGTATTGTATTTAGAAACTATTTACTTTTAATTTTGACCGTCCATTTAATATTTTTTATCTCAACCATGGACCTATATATGTCAATAGTATATACTCTTTCTGTCCTAGGTTTTTTTTCTTTTTGTATTTAGATTAAGGAGTATTATTATTTAATGTATGGTGAGTAGCTGTATTAGTGGGCGGGAGACTATTGAAGTTATCTTCGGTGCATCCCCTGAAAACCTCATTACACTTGGTATGTACTTCATTTGTCATTATCCTTATAATATCAGCAAATACATGTATCTTTTAATTTGTATCTTGGACACCATGTGCAAATCCTAAGAATGTTAATTTGTTGAGTATAGATAATGATGCAAATTGGAACGTACCCTGATAGAAAATAACGTGTGTCAGCAAGAATATAAATTTAAGTGATCTTCGAAAAATCAATTCAGTATTATTTTGTAGATGGGATAAGATGACATTGCTTCTACAGTTTTTTTTTATCTGTCACTAAGAATTATGGTGCAGATAAAATCCTAAACCATTTATTTTTATTCCATCGATCGCTATGATAGTTTGCATTTATTTCCTCTAATATGCACCCTTCACTTAATCTAATTTTAATATTTTTAAAACTTTTATTAATTTTCTTTTTCTTTTTACGCATTTGTACATCACCTTTTTATTAATTACTATTAAATTAATATCATTTTCTTTTTCCTTTTTATTTCTTTTTTTCATTTATTATTATTATTAATTATAATTTTAATAATTGTATTTAATATTTTCTATTCTGAATTTATTTATGAAATCTTATTGTTTAGAGTTTATTTTGATCCCATGGTTTAATATTTGCTCTTAGAATTTATAATTAATTTAAAATTATAATTATAATTTTATCTTGTGGCTTATGATTTATTTTGCCCATAAAATTTAATATTTATTTTTATGATTTATAAGTGTGAGTATAATTACCTATTATAGACTTGGGTTGAAATAAAGTGATTTAAAAACTTTTATTTGATTTGGAGTTTTGGACTAATAAATTGATTTTAAAGTCAAAATGACTACATTTAAAAACAGAGGTTCAAGTAGTCGTCTGACAAAACATTAGAAGTCAACATTCCTTATCGTCGTTTTCACTTTTCAATAACAAACCAAAAGGCGGCGGATTACACTCCCGGCGAATTTTAACCGCCGGAATATGCCGGGCCCGGGCCCGCACATGATTTACGCCCTCGGATCGGGCCAGGGCCTGATGCACATATCGAACGGCAGGTCGGCCCTCACCACTGTGTTACATATGCAATCAACGCCTTCTTCGGGCCAGATATCGGGTCGTCTGCGAGTGGCTGTCTTCAACTCTGGGTTTGGGCCGAGTTTTGGGCTCCTCCGTCGAGCAGTGGATCCACGACCCCTTTTACTATGCTTTGATTCTAGGATTGCCTTTATCCCTGTTGTACGCCTG
The DNA here is from genome assembly GCA_023678885.1 of Pogostemon cablin. Lineage (NCBI taxonomy): Eukaryota > Viridiplantae > Streptophyta > Magnoliopsida > Lamiales > Lamiaceae > Pogostemon > Pogostemon cablin. The sequence goes on along the minus strand of CM042960.1, from coordinate 4,058,592 downwards.
TATTTCACGATTTCTCCTCCAAAAGGGCGTTTTGGATTCATTTTCTAGGGTAAGCATTTGAAAACGCCTGAATTGTGTATTAATGGATTTTCTGGCCATGTTCTTCTCAATTGTTTCATTTAATTTCAATTTCAAATTGGATTTAAATGATTTGTGTTCGCCTTTTTGATCGCTTTTCGCTGATCCTCAATTTTGCTTTTGGGATCAACAGCTAGTATACTTCGAAATTAGTTATTTGAGGTGCTTTTTACTTCGATTAATGAAAAGATTTTACAATACTATTTATATGTTGTTATTGAGTGTTGGTGAGCAAAAGATCAGTTTAGTGTAAATTACTCAACGTAATGTTGTTTTGGATGGTTGAAAAGCTGTAATTTGAAATTGATTTTTGTCATTCTTCTAGACATGTATGTCTAAGCTTTAATGTTAGCAGAACAGTAAGCATTTTGTTTGTATTCTAGTTTAACCATGGTGGTAGATATGTATAGGATATATCCTTCAAGTTTATTCAGAAATTTCTTGACATGTTTGATGGCATTCTCCAAGTCCAATTCATTCTTTTGGCAGTTTGTTTATAATGAATGGAGTTTGAGTGCATGTCAAGTTTCACAAATTTGTGCTTGAATGTCATTACAGCTAGAATAAGGTGATAGAATTCGTTTATCGGGCAGCATTCCATCATCTCGTTGTAAAACGTCTTACCATGCAACAGTACATTATGTTTTGCCTTGAGTCTTGCTCGTTAAGAATTTTCTGATACAGGTACCCCTTACTGCAAAGCAGTGCTTCTTGCTGGTCTTCGCAGGATCTTTGTCTCATTTTTTCTTAGATCATTTGTTTGAGGTAACGCTACAGTTAGCATTATATCATTGTTACAGCAAATTTCCTTATGCTAGAAAGTTTTTGAGGGCAATGTGTGTTACTATAAGTATATTACTAATCGAAAATGGGAAATCACAGGAGAATGGACACTCTTCTATGTATACTTGGATATTGAGCACAGGGTGGTGAAAAACTCGAGCGCCAATCAATCCTGATGCTGTTGTTGTCATTGGCCTATTGTGTGTAATCTTGATCGGAGGTTTTATTTATATCTACAGGTTTCTTAAAGGTCCTTTCTGAGTGATTTTCTTAAACATTATCGACTTAAAGAAACCGTTATCAATTTTCTCAAGCTTCGTCCTCTGTTGCAGGGTGAGGCCTTTGAAATTGGGAAGAAGACAACATCACAAATCAATGAGACTGATACTGATAGTCGCAATTTTATACGCTCTCTGGTGTGGTGGCCAGATTTATGTGGTCAGTCCTCGTCGTCCAGCAGTTGGCGAAGAGGCTGACCTTGGTGTTCTTGTGTTTCTGGGTATTTTCTTCTTCTTCCCTCACTGGCTCTGCATTCTCTCCATGAATTCTGCAAGGGATGCTGCTGATTCAGCTGAACAACTTCCCCTTTAACTTGTCAACTTAAATGATCATTCTTGAAAGCTCATTTCCTCATCAATGGCTTCCTCCACAGCTGGTTGATCCATCTTTAGCGGAACAGTTTTCTAGCTCTCACATGCTCACAGTAAGTTCATGTATCTTCGATTGTGTGAAACAGAGCCATGGAAGACGAAGGCGAGCTTTCGTGATTGTAAAATAATAGTTATGAAAACTGGATACAGATCAAGTTACTGCGTAACTATACAAAATATGACATCATTTTTGGATATCATGAAACAGGAAACAGAAGAGAAAGGTAGGAAATGTTGCTTCTGAGGAGGTATAATACCATCATAAACGAGCATAATAATGTTCATAACTGTTTTGAGGGCATAACTCAAATAATAAATGTTTAAGATGAGAAAGTTTCTCGACTGAGCCGACAATTGCAGGATGGGGTTTTGATATCTACTAATGCCAACTAAACTTTTTTTCGATTGCTTCTCTTCAAATCAGTTGATTGAAAGATGAGTGAGGCTCTTGTGCCCTAGGGATATCGTGTTCTTTTGCAATTTAAATTCCTAGCAATACATGGTTTAAATAAAATATGGAGGGGGAGAGTTGTGTTCACACGAGAACACAGCGTGTTCCCAGGGCGCAGGAGCTTTTGCTACGAAAGATGGTGGGAAATTTCCGAGTTTGCACCCATTATCCATGAAGCCATCATTGTGTGCGACTGACAGAAATTTGGAAGAATCTGGGACCAATGTGCAAGAAATAGGCACATAATAGGTATCATTTCTTATAATAATGATTTTTTTTTACAAAATTAGTACGTTATTGGTTAGAAATTAGTAGAACTGTACTCCAAGATTATTCTCTTATCCATCCTTATAACTCCATACTCCAATTGGGTTTAGGATTTCTTATAATATTGTTAACATTTTTTATTCATCTAACTAAACTTTTTACGTGACATGTTCTATTGCGTGACCTTCTCCAAACGCGATACAATATTGCGTCATCTCCTAACTTTTTAAAGCATAATGAGCTTTTCAATTAATATATTAAATAAATAAATAAAAACTACTCCCTCCCCATGGAAGCTGACACACTTTTCTTTCTGGATTGTCCCACTAAAGTTGACACATTTTCTTTTTAGTATATGAGACCCACACAAAAACAATTAATCTATTCTCATGGGCCCCACATATCACCTATAATACAACTAATCACTACACATTACATATTATTTGGTATTTTACTTTAATAGTTTATATATAATAATACTAGTTATTTTAAATCAATATAGCTAGTAATAATTAGGGGTATAAAGTGTGTACATATTAATAATTAATTAATCCATCTAAAAATAATGTGTAGGAATCTGTTCGGCTGGTGCGCTGATAGTTATTTTGAAAAGCCCATTAGACCACAAAGACATAAAATATTGGACTTTGAAATATATAAAACCCATTACAAATTGTCATGTCAACATTCTATTATTATCAATAAACCACGACAATAATTATACCGGTTCTTGGGAAAAAAATTAGAGGAAAAAAAAAAAAACTCCATACTGAAATGGCAAATAATTTTGTCTAGAGCACGGTAAATTTCCGTGTCCTCGTTTCACCTTTTTTTTTTTTTCTCTTCTTTTCTTTTTAATTTTTATGATGGAGGGTTACATTTTGTATGTAAAAGATAAAATGTTACATTTTATAACAAATAATTCTCTAAGGCATCGATAAATTATAGTAACTTTTTAGAAAAGGGTAACACTCAAATAATCAAATATCTTGAAGACGATATTCTAAAAATATATATTGTACAAAAAGGTGGTTCACCCACCCCAGACGCCAAATATATATAACTTATACTTCCTATGTTTCGAACCATCCAGGGGCGGATCCAGGAAAATTTTTTTGGGGGTACAACATGTAATTATAAAAATATAGAATATTATTTAATATTTAAAATTATATAATAAATAAAATAAAATACAAGAATTATGATTATTATTATTAAGATATTATTAATACGAATTTATAACATGTGTTAAATAATATAAATATAAAGAAGAAAAGAAAAAAATTTATAGGATGTATTAAAAAATAAGTGTAAATATAAAAAAAAACACAAGAATTTACTTAATATAAAGAAGTATAAAGAAAAAAACACAAAAAATGAGTATAGTAGGGGTTTGAACCTATGACCCCATACTCAAATTTAATGGCCTAACCACTAAGCTGACCCCATACTCAAATTTAATGACCTAACCACTAAGCTACTGATGCATTGCAGCTAAGAAGTACTATATCTATAGATATTATATTTTGATTTGGGTATACTACATCCGCCCCTGGAACCATCCTTTTCGTTTATTATATCATATTGTTTAAGAAAAGTTGCTTATTTGATTAAATTTGTTGATTTTTGAGAGTATTATAGTACTTTTAGGTAATAAAGTATGTATGTGAAAAAAAATTGACAAAATTGAAATTAAAGTAATTTATAAAGTTATTGCATAAACTAATATTTCATTTTTTGAAGTGTGGAGAATGTTATGGGACAGATGAATAAAAAAATTGTGAAGAGTGGTGTGAGACTGAAGGAGTAATTTTTTCGATATTATTAACACTCAAATATTTTACTCTTCTAAAGAGTAATACATTATCAGATTGTATGTTTTTGGAAAGAAATGCATTGAGAGATGTATATGTTCTTGATTGTATAGGGATTCTTATTATCTACTACGTCGGATTAGGGTTTCATTCTATAAGAATTAATTCACTTTAAAAAAAATATAAAAGTATAATGATAAACACATCCAAGTCAGCAGTAGCGAAGCAAGACACGTGTCTCTTCGCTTGCATCATCACTGCAAACACTCAACACAGACTTCTCTCTCCTTAATATTGCGGCACATACAAGTTTTGAAGATTAGATAAAATTAAGGATATAGTATGTAAGTACGATAATGTTAAAACTATGTGGCACATCATTTCCATTTGAGTTGATTGAGTATCTGATTATTATAAGACGGATTAATTTTTTCAAGTATGATTGTGTAGTGTAACACACACGCGTTATAAGTAGGCTTATTTGAAAGTGATTAAGGTCGATTACGATGATTAACCGCGTGATCATTGTCACCATGTCATTCGTCCACGTACTCATTCATAACAGAATATGAAATGAAATTATTAATAATGTTGAATTATACACTATAGTCGTGTATATTATTTTATTTGTCGTAATATATAGTACTACTATTTGCGAAATCTAGCATCTCTTCAATAATCAATAATAATAAAAAGAGCAACATTCTTAGGTTTTTACAAATGATTATTAATTATTATTATTATTAAAGATATAATATTTTTTATCAAAATGTTATTACTTTTATTTATGTTATAAATTATATATGAAATAAAATTCTGCATCATATAACCTTTTATCAATTCAAGTGCTCCCCTGTCTTGTAATTATTATTATTATTATTATTATTATTATTATTATTATGTTTTCTTTGTATAAGGGAAGCGTAACAATAATCACAAGAACACAGAAGGAGTATAATTTTTTATTAAAATATATATTTTGTCTATCTTATAAAAATGTCCTAAAGGGTAATCTCCTAAAACAAAATGAAAAGTAGATCAGATGACATGCTCAAAAAATTAAAGCATACTTCTCCCACATAAAATTTAATTTGTTGTTATAATAAAAAAAATATTTTATTCTATTCTTATATCTTGTAAAGAGTTTTTTTATTATTTATTTTTTATCGTAAACAATTATTTAATTATGAATTGAATTTTTTTTTGAAAATTTACCTAAAAGTAAAATATTATATAAGTTTTGATTACTTGTATTAATAATTTTAAAGTCAAAATTTAAAGCCCTCCATTTTTTGCATCTAAAGCGAACATGATTCTGATAAAGAGGAATATTCATAGTCAGTATAATGTAAACATAGTTATTAATTATAAGACTTAAAAATGAAAAATTAGGTTGATTATGCAAGTACCGTAGATATTAAAATCAAAACTTAGCAAGTCCAAGAAATCAATTTTTGTTGTCGCTTTCGGTTTCAGAAAATCTTAATTGCCAAAAAGAAGTTCCCTCCAAACGCAACCGCCAATTTCCACGTGTACACGGTGTCGGCGTCCGAATCCTACATGCCATTTACATCAAGCAACGCTAGTCTGATCAAGGACGCGTTTGGTCACACTAAAAATACAATTGCTTCATTGCAAATCGGACAACTATCAAATTCCTCTTCATATTTACTGCTCGCACAAATATTAATAAAAATTATTTTTTAATTCATTTTTGAAATACAATTTGATATTTTTAAATAATAAATAAATAATAAAAGTGGTATGTTATTTGTATTAAAAAGATAATAATATATTTAAAATTAAAATATTTTAGACTGATACAAATTAATTACTTTTTCCTTTATATAAATGTAAAATTAAAATTAATACGGACAAAAATAGAAAGTAAAGTTGGTATGGAGGCCCGGTTCGGATCTCCTGTTATATTTTGGTGTTACATCTCCTGTTACAAACCGTTGGATGATTGATATCGGATACGTAGGATAAACTATTCTATACCTAATGATTGGTGTCGTTTTCACCTAAATTTTAGTGTCTTTTATTATGTATTTTTGTGTGTTTTTATTCATTTTGTATATCATTTGGTGGTGTTATATGAAGATATGGAGATGTGTGTTTTGAAATGATAAGTGTGTGATTTTCATGATTAAGTACCTTAAATTGAGCTACATTTGTGAATATTTAGAGAATTGGTAAATTGGTGTAATTTGTGTGATTTTCGGTTAAAAATGGATTCTAGATACGATAAGGAAGATGTGGAAAAAAACGAAACTCAATTTGGAGTTGAAACGGGGGAGAAGGACCAAAGCAAAGGTGAAAAATACACGTTCAATTTGTGTAATTTTTCTGTATTTTTGTGGAGCTCAAAACTGGATATGTGATACATGGTTGGAAAGCCACGGAAGAGAGGATCGCGTGAGCACAAGAATCACTCGAATTGGAGATCAGATATGAAAGTTATGCGCGAAACAGTGAGACTGCGTAGCACGCGATGCACTACACGGCCCTGTAAGGGTTGACCGTCTTCCGACACCAGAAAACGCTACAAGGCCACTCTCATGGCCGTGTTCCGCACACGACTCGTGTTCTAACAAAAGTCAGTTTTATAATTTCCACACGTCCTAGAAGCTTCCATGGGGGTATAAATACATGTTTTAACCATAAAATCCGAGAGGAATCATTTGAGATCAGTTTCCACACACACTAAATACCTAAATCACACACATTCATCTCCATCTCTTCCACCCTTCACTTTATCCATTCAATCCTTTTGATCTCCTTAAATCCATCCACCAATCTAGGAAGAAGAATTCATCATTGGTTGAAGATTTTAGCATGATCAAAGGGGAGGAAGTTCACATCAAAAGGGAGTCAACTTACCTTTATTTTGTTATTTTCTTCATTATTTGGCTCAATTGGAGCAAGTTTTGGATTGTAATGATTTTATTATGATATGTAGTGGTTAGTCCTCATGTGAGGCTAGCAATATGATTGGTTAGAGATTATGTAGATTTTGCACACCACATGTTTGATGAAATGATTGTTATGAATATTTTCTATCATGAATGCTTAATCTCATTTTGTGTATGATTTGTGTGATTAAATTCTCTATTCATAGTATTAGGATGACCATTCCAATATTATGCTTAGTGGTTTAATTGAATCATTGATTGCATGAGATGACTATGTTAAGTATGCGGGGAGTTTGACCATAACATTCATGTGTTTAGAACCTCATGATAGGACATTATTGATAATTACTTGTGAAAGTGTTTGATATGATGAGGGGAACCAAGCCAATTTTCACTTGACCTTAGAAAGGGAACACTAGGAAAACGTCTCTGCCTACTAGAGAAAATTCTTCGTGATAATATCTCTATACCGGTATATTAATATCTGTAAGTACCTATAATAGTGAGGATTGGAAACACTCTTTGAGTGACCTTAATATCATAACATGAAGATCACCAATGCATGTGTGTGTGTGAGTCTATATATACATTTTCCATGAATGTTGTTAGCCTTGCATACTTCTTAGATTGTTCACCTTCATCCATTTTCATCTCATTTGTACATGTTCTATCTTTAATTGTTTTTCTAGTTGTTAGTTTGTAGTATAAGCAACCCCCTCCTTTGATTCGTCCTACTAGAGTGAAGCATTTCTCAAACACGGCTACCCACTTTCGTCCCTGGGTTCGATATTATAAATTTTGCATTTGGTCACTACGGTCTACTACGCGGTAGAGTACACTTGCTCTTATCAATTACCAAAATTAAAACAAAGTTCATGCAATCAATCCTAAGGGGAAAAGTTGAGATTTTCCTGTCCGCATACGTGTCACTCATCTAACGCGTGTAACAAGAGATGTAATATCAAAATATAACAGGACATTCAAGATCCTAGGCAATAGTAACTTAATTTGGCTTTTACACTTACCAAACAATTTATTGAAGTGAGATAACTTTATAGAGATTAAAGTCATGTGCCTTTATCACTTATTATAAGACCATTATAATTAATTTCTCATTGATTACATACATGGAGTATCACTTATTATAAAACAAAATATTATCACTCATTACTCATTTTCACACAATTTTTTTCCTAATTTATTATTTTAATGAATTTATTACCTATTCCATTTTAATTTTACTAAAGAAACTACTCAATATAACCATTTATCTTCTATAAACGATTTTTACAATTACGTACAAATATGTAGATACAAGATAATAAAAGTAACATATATGCTACAATGGCAAATTATATTCATAATTTAATTGTATCATACAATCAATGTTTTTATTTTAGAAGTGTATTAATCAATTCCTATAAGAGTACTTTTCATAAGTTACACAACTTTGCTATGGATAATTTATGATGGTTACTTAATAAATTTGTGTAATACTCCACTATATATGATAAATACTTTTTGAGTTAACTTTCAATAAAATTTTAACAATAAGCACTAAAAAAATTAAATTATAATGAGAGAATATTCTATTAAAAATTTTAATTTTATTATTAAATTGAATTATGATTAACAATAAAAACGGTTGGTAAATTGATGGTTTGTAAATTTTTTACCAACCAAAATCTTATTTCAGTGGTAATCTATTACTAATAATTTCGTTGGCAATTTATATAATAACTTTGTTAATAAATAATAATAAATATTTTTTCGTTGGTAAAACTTAAAAAAAAAATTGCATTTTGATGTTAAAAACAAATATAATTTTTTATTGGCATTTCGTCTATACAAAAAAATTAGTGATAATACTAATTTTATAGTGCATAGTACAAGAAATTATTTAACATAATTAGCTGCAATATTGTGAAGTATAAAAATATGTATACTGTATATTAAAAAAAAATCTCTTACAATTATTCCTATTTGTTTAAAGTAATGTGAAATAAATAATATATTCTCATCCAATAGGTCTAGCCACTATTCGTTTGAAAAAATATAACTCTACCACATGCAATGCCCTAAATGGACAGCAAGCCTATTCGAATAATATTAATATTTAAAATTAATTTCGTATAATGGAATTTAGATTCACCATTCAACACCAAACACAGCGTAAAGATTTTTAACGGTCAAGATCAACGAAACAACATCACCCAATTTATGCCTTCCACGTGTCCGCCAAACGTGTCCAGTATCATGCCAAGCCAAGTATCTTATTCACGGACAGATTCTCGCCACGTGTCTCCAAAATATCCTGCGGTTAATTCCATATATATCATCAACCGAAATTCAAATCCTTCCATTTCATAAAATCAAATCAAATTATCCCAATTTCAGCACACATTCTTCTTTTACTTTCCAGATGATTCGGGAATTTGACCGGAATGATCGCCGGATACTGAAGTTTCCGGCCGTTCACCCCTGCGAGGGGATATCTCCGGCGACTCTGTTGGAGTCTCTGATCGAACTCTCGCTGGTTATGTGTAGTTACCCGACCCGATTGTTCCCGACCCAGAGAAGGAATTCCCGGGAAGCAATTCGGCAAGTGTTGATTCTTTCGATACTCTTCGACGAAATTCGCGAGCAAGTGTTGACGAATATGTCGGATTCGATCGTTCTCTGTTTATCGGAGCTCCATTTGACGTTGCAGAAAATTCAATTTCTGCTGGCGGATTGCAGCCGGGAAGGGGCGAAGATGTTGATTCTGATGAAATCGCACTTCGTTGCGGGTCAGTTTCAGGGACTGATCCGAAGCGTTTCGACTGCACTCGACGTTCTTCCGTTGGAATCCATGGAGGTTTCGCCGGAGATTAAGGAGGTGGTGGAGATGCTGTCGAAGCAAGCTAGGAAGGCCCGAATTGAGATCGACCCGGAAGACGAGAACGCGATGAAGAGAGTGATATTAGTGTTGAACCAATTTGAGAACCGGTTTGAACCCGACCCGTTTATGATTAGGAGAATTATCGGGCATCTGGGCATCAAGACGTGGGCGGAGTGCCACCGGGAGATCCGGTTCCTGGATGAAGCGATTCGGGTCGGGCATTCGGATGGCGATACCAGAGAAGTGCAATTGTTGAGCAGTTTGGTCGGATTGTTGAGCTACTGCAGGGGAGTTCTGTTCGAGGATTACGATGTGGGATTAATAGATCAGTCGGAAGTGATCAAGAACAGTCATTTGGAATTGATGAGTTGCCTCAATTTAGAGGATTTTCGTTGCCCGATTTCGCTCGAACTGATGACTGATCCGGTGACGGTCGCTACGGGACAAACGTACGACCGTCCCTCGATCGAAAAATGGCTGAAATCGGGCAACCTCGTCTGCCCAAAAACCGGGGCGAAGCTCACAACCACAGAGCTCGTTCCCAACACTACTTTGAAGAAGCTCATTCAACAATTCTGTGCAGAATACGGCGTTTCATTGTCGAAATCTAGGAAGAACAGTCAAGATTCTTCGAGAACAATCTTACCAGGAAGCCCATCTTATGCAACAGCAATCAAATTCCTGTCAGAATACCTCACACTCAGCTTAGGTTACGGCACGGATCATCAAAAGAACAAGGCTGCTTACGAGGTTCGACTTCTGGCAAAGTCGAACCTCTTCAACCGAGCTTGTTTGATTGAATCAGGATCAATCCCACCACTCCTCGAGCTGGTGGGATCATCTGATTCGACCATGCAAGAAAACGCGATTTCTGCACTCTTGAAGCTGTCTAAACAGCCAAGAGGGCAGAAATCGATCATGCAGAACAGAGGATTGAACCCCATTCTTGCAGTCCTCAAACATGGGACGAAACCAGAGTCAAGACAAACAGCAGCCGCCACGATCTTCTACCTCTGTTCGATCCACGAAAACCGAAAGAAGATCGGAGAAAACAACGAGACAATCCCCTCATTACTACACCTGATCAAAGAAGGCACTCCATGTGGGAAGAAAAACGCCGTCGTTGCAATCTTCGCCCTACTTCTGTACCACAGAAACCGGCAGAGGGCTCTAGCAGCGGGGGCAGTACCCGTACTGCTCCACATTCTAGAAACTTCCGATCGAGCCGAGCTCAAAACCGACACTCTAGCAGTACTATCCGCATTGTCCGACAGCGATGAAGGATCAATCCAGCTTGTCGAATCATCATCCCTTCCACTGATTCTGAAATCATTCTACTCCATTGAAACTCGAGCTGGTAAAGAATACTGCGTCTCGATTCTACACTCTCTCTGCCTCAACTGCGGAGGGGAAGTGGTGAGTGTGTTAGCAAAGGATGCCTCTCTCATGACAACTCTGTACTCGCTTCTGACTGAAGGTACGTCTCATGCGGGTAAGAAAGCGCGATCGCTGATCAAAATCCTGCAGAGATTCTGCGAAACGAGGTCGTCTCAACGGATCAAAGAGGCAAGGCAAGAGCAGTATGTAGACGTGAGGTGAAGTGAAGCTTTTTGAATGAAGAGATTTCTTTAATCATGTGATTATGGTGGATGATTAAGGTATTGTTTGTATACATACATGATCATTTTTTTGTCTGAATAATAGGTTGATTGCGGTGGTATTAGCTCGAATTTTTGTGAGCTAAGTAATCCATCCATTGAAGGACCTTCATATATACAATGTAGCTAGCTTAATGTTTGTGTTGATTCTTTTGTTGTAATAATATATTATGGAGCTTTATGTAGTATTTATTTATTTGCCTCTTGTATTAAGTTGTTTGTTATATTCTTTTAATTAAAGTTGTAAATAAATTGAATTAAGCTTCATAGAATGATATACTATATTGGAATTCTATAAAAAAAAAAAATCGAATATTCATGTTCATTTGTAATTTGTTATTTAAATTATAAACTTTTTTTTATTCAATTTACGATGAGGTATTTAATATTATTATTTTTTAAAATAAATAAATAGATGTTCACATTTAATTATTCGAATTGGTTTCTTGTTTAATTTTTAGTACTCTACTAGAAAACACGATTTTTGTATATAAGAGAGAGAGAGTATGGTAGAAAGATCCACACGATTTAGACGAACAAGTGAAAATAGGGTTGAAGAAAACTTGATAAAAAAGTAAAGCACTACTCCTTCGGTGATCCCAGCACAGACTTCCGCCGCGCCTCCACCAGTCTAATCGATAGACGCCGTCGTTTCTCCGGCGCTTCCCCTGCTAGGCCTATCTTACTAGGTAACATTTATTTCCTTCCTTTTCTGTAAATTCTTTCTCTGAATCTGGATTGAACAGCACCGTGCTTTATGCTCCTCCGCGCTCCACCTGTCTCTGTCAGTCGTCGGTTTTCCGGCGCTCCTCCTCACCCTTACTTTCCGTTTACTTTGTGTATATCTGAGCTCTTACCGTGCGCTGTGTGAACAATTCCCCAATTGTTAGGGCTAGAAAATAAAATCGACATTCAATTAAACAAAAGAAGAGAATGTGAATTGCTGTTATACGTAGTGATCGTCAATTCTGCTGATTAACTTTGTTTTTTTTTTTCCCAGCTAGTTCAATTTATCTGTCGGAGCATCAGTTTTCCAATAATTGCTTTTTTCGCACTTATATTTGGTCTTTTTGTGGTTACAGATTAGAATGGCGACAGAACAACCAAAGTCTGCAGCTGAGGAAGTAAAGATAGATCTATTTGAAGACGATGATGAGTTTGAGGAGTTTGAATTTGATCAAGGTGTGTGTTTTTCATTTTTTTTAATATTAGTGGGAAATTTCATATCTTTATAAATTATAATGTGTTGTATCCGGAATTGGCTTCATTTTGTATTTTTATGTCTTCTTAATTGAACTCGTTATGTCTATGATTTGGGTGTTGCGTTGAATCAAATGAGTTATACACATTCTTTATGAATCATGTGTCCTGTTCTTTGTTATGGCTTTGTTTTTTATGGTTTTCGGAATGAAATTAAACAGTTTAAGATCTGTTTTTGTTCTTTATTTTCTTGATGATATATCTACATGATGTGTTTGATATATTCATGGACTGCTTTATGATTTTGAAAATTTTCATCTTAGACGCATGATAACTTACAATTATACATCTTAAAGGCATAAATAAACTCATGCCCCCCAAGTTACTTGGTTGATTTTCATGTTAAGTTTTGGCCTTTTTCTTTCGGATTTGAATACTTGTTATTATACGTTTCATGTCAAATCTTAGACCTGCTTTGGAATTCTACACTGCACGTTTTCTTGATTTTTTTCTTTTTAAATGCATGTGAAATTGGTAGAGTGGGACGACAAAGAAGCGAAAGAAGTAACTCAGCAGTGGGAAGATGACTGGGACGATGATGATGTGAATGATGATTTCTCCCTACAACTCCGGAGGGAATTGGAGGGCAACCCTGAGAAGAATGAGGCGAAGTCTACGTGATTTCACCTGCTGTTAGTTATCAAGTATGCTGTGCGCTTTATTTCTTAACAGTTAACGTACTAATTACTTGAGTCTCTTCACTGAATATGAATATTGTCACTCGTTTTCTTGCTGTTATCAATATATGTTTTCTTGGATTGCCTGAGGTATAGATAACTATATCATATATAGAGAAAGATGAGTATATTCAGAGAATAGGTTCGTCGTAACCATATTCCGAGTTAGTCGTTCGCGATGGTTGATACTTGACTCTGGGACTAAAGAACCTGATAACTGCTTAACTTCTTCACATTGAAATGGCATGCAAAGTGTTAGTGAATTCATCATTCCAGTTCTAAACTTTTAACAGTAATTGATAGCATAATACCAGTTGAATTGGATTGCTAGCTTTGGGCCTAATTGATGGGCTGAGCCCAAAAGTAGAATATCGTCTATTTATATCATAAATTGATTTTGAAAGATGACATCGAAAATAATTCTTTTAAAAAACACAACGTGGTCGCATAAAGGCTCGTCAACTATGGAGCTGTATAGTTGTATGCATAGTCATATGAGAAGCTACGTTTTAAGGAAAATGATATCTAAAATTTAAAAACAAATTCTCTCGTGAGACGCTACTTATGTAAGACCGTTTGTGAGACTTAAAATATGCATATTATATAGATAAAGTATGTTTAATAGTTGTTAAAGTATGTTTTGTAAAGTATGATGAATGATGAATTAAAATATGATTTTAGGATCTTATAATATGATTCTTTATTGACATACTTTAACTATAAATAAACATACTTTAGTTATATCATAAGCATACTTTAATAATGGGTCAATCAGTCTTACACCCGTCTCACAGAAAACCCGTCCCATAGGAGAGTTCCTCAAATTTAAAATATATGCCAAATCTTCTGAAAAAAATAAGAGGGGTGACAATGCTATATGACGATACTACCTAAAACAATTCAACAAATCTAATTGTTCCTTCCACTTTTTAGTTTGTCCTATTTCATTTTAATGTTAATTTTAATTTGTAGTATGGTCAAGCTATCTAAATGGGACCATGTTAGATCCCCAAAATATTTCAACGATGATATATGAAAGCCTCAGTCACCACAAAAAACAAAATAAAAAATTAACTGCTAAATGAGCACAATAATTTTACCATACACTAAAATTTTAAAAGTATTACATATAATTATCTCAAAGTTAATAAAATAAATTACTAGTGTTAGTGGTATAGTATATTGCAGATATATACAAGTAAAATTATTAAGGTCCATATAATTAATTCAATCCTAGACAATCAATAATTATTCGATTGCCAACTTCGATGCGCTACAATGTCGTTTCATTAATTTACTTTTTTCTCAAATTAATCAAAGATAAAATAATATAATTAGAAAATTAAAAAAAAATGGTAGGAGTAATATTTATTGGAAAATGGCATTTGCTTTTTACTTTGCTTTTTACTCCATCCTACAATGTCGTTTCATTAATTTACTTTTTTCTCAAATTAATCAAAGATAAAATAATATAATTAGAAAATTAAAAAAAAAATGGTAGGAGTAATATTTATTGGAAAATGGCATTTGCTTTTTACTTTGCTTTTTACTCCATCCGTCTCATAATACTTTTCTCACTTTCCTTATTTGTTTGTCCCACAAAACTTTTCACCCCAAAAAAACGAAAACACCACTTTATCCAACAACTTCAAAAATTACTTTAATTTTAAATTTGTCACTCATTTTTCATACACATATCATTATTTTATATTTTTTTATTACCTAAAAATATTACAATATCCTCCAAAATTAATAAAATTGGTCAAAAAATGCAACTTTTCTTAAACAACGTATAACAATAAAGGTGAAAAGTTTTTCGGGATTATAATTTAAGAGGGTCATGGCCGACTCATAGGCACATGTGATACGGGCCATACGGGTATACATCCACCCGCGATTTTGGATCACCTAAAACAATTCTTTTGTTTAACTCTGAGCCACAGAAAACGACATCGTTTGCTTGCTCATCTCATCAACCACCAAATCCAACGTGCGTAAAGATGACCCGCCTTCCTTCATGGCGTCACACGCCACTCCGCCGTACTCCTCCGCGCCACCACCCCTTTCTCACCAACCATCAGCTCTCTCACCTTTATCTCCACCTCCGCCGCCGCCACGTGCCCCCGGTCCGATCCGCTGCTGGGCATAATCCTCAGCCCAATGCCAAGAATTGGAACACCGGCGGTGATGCTCTCGGTCACCGAGTTCCTCCTGCAGTGACTCAAAAAGCCTTTTATAGCCTCGTGTTTAAGAATTTGTAACTGATCAACCCAATCGCCAACTATGATTCCCCTGTTTTGAACCCTAATTTCAAAATCATGAATGAATTTTCCCCCTTTTGATTTCAAAATCCACATAAAACTCACCTCCGATCTCCCTAATCCTTCTGCAATTTCCTGCAATTGTTCTTCTGAAACATCCGCCTGCGTTCCAAACGCCACGCATAACACCGATTCACCCGCCGCCAATTTCTCGTCCAGGAATCTTATATAAGACGGTTTCTCCACCGTCGGCGGAGGCGGTGGCGCCACCGCGCAGAGCGGACCAACACACCATAATTTCGGCCTAATTTTACTGTTCCGGTAATCAACATATCGCCGTTCGAGTTCGTAAAAGGTGTTAACAATCTCACCATGGCTCATATCCGCGGCCATGATTAGCTCATTAATGAGCTCTAAAACGGACCAGATGGATCGATCTCGCTAAACGGAGGACTGAAGTCATTTCTCGTCAACTTCCAGTCTGCAAAATCCGGCATTGGAAACACATCATCTGCAGATTTCGTGGCTGCATGAGGTTTCTCCCCCCTCAAAATCCTGTACATAGTGGACGAAAATGCCCCCATACACGAGCCTGGGAACACCGATTTTCTGGGCAGATCGAAGCGTGAATCCCAAGAACAAATCGGAAATCACACAGGAAACAGGCGGATGAACCGATTCAAGAGCTTGATCGAAGCTTTCCTGCATGAGTTGAACGGATCCAAGGAAAGGGAGAAATCCATCCATGGATGTCAATCTGTGGGTGTTTTCTACTCCCGGTGGAACACCCTCTACGTTTAGTGGGAACGGGAGTTCAACGATGGAGATATCAGCGTCGTCGAGAAAGGCACGGATGGGAGGCGAGTTGGCGGCGGTGGTGAAGATGGTGACGGAGGCGGAGCAGCGGCGGAGGAGGCGGGAGAGAGGGATGGTGTGACCTTGAGACATGAAGGGAAATATGGCGAAGTGTGCACGTGAGAGAGACCCCATGGTACAATCTTATCTTCAATGAACGGTTTACCTCTCCCATCTTGTTTGCTCATTTTATAGCATTACTTGATTTGCCAAATCTTACGATGCTGTGGACTAATATTTTCTAGTACTATATCCCTGTGAATTATTGTAACCATAGTATATTAGTAATTTATTTAATATTCCCATATGTTCCAATGTCTTTTTTGCATATTTCTTCTTTTACTTGTCGTTTCTCTCCTCACTAACTGTATACAATTTTTTTTTCTCTTTTTTCCGCAATTGTTTCACGTAGTGGTTGATGAGAGTGTAGTTGAGAAAGAAAAAAAATATTAGGGACAGCATTCAGAATGCCTATTTATTATAGGACCATTAATTTATCCTACTTTTTTATTAATTTACCTAAATTACCCTCACTTATACATGTCAATATTTTGCATTGAAATTGAGGAGAATCTTTAACTAATTTAACTCAAATTCAAACATGTTATTGTGAAGACTAATTTATTTGGTTTAAAGTAATTATGTCAGCCGACGCACGACACCTCTTATTTTTTATTATTATTTTTATTTAGTGGACTTCATCCCACCAGACATCTCCCATTTTTTTTAATTTTTTTAATTCTTGTATCAGAGAACACCTCTCCTCTTTTTTATTTTTTTATCAGTGAACACCATGACATCTCCTTTTTTTTTCATTTTTTTATCATCGTACGTCATGACACTTCCCTTTTTTTCAGTGGACATCGTCTCAATATCAGCGGACACCTCCTTTTTTTTTTAAATCAACGGACATCATCTACGTACATCAGCAAACACCTCCACTTTTTTTTTTTTTTTTTTATCAGCGGAGACCAGGCAATCCTCTTTTTTTATTTTCTTTTTGTTTTTTATCAACCGGCACATTTAAAAATAAAATTCAATCTTTTTATTAATTGATATATCAAACATTTTAATTAATATTCTCATATCTTGTATGAGGAATTTTCTTTTATTTCATATATATATATATATATATATATATATATATATATATATATATATATATATATATATATATATATTCGATGATTTGTTGAGAAAATAAATAAAAGATTTTTTAAAGAAAATTTGTAAATAAGATTCGTTGAGATAATTAAAAAATAATAATGTCCGCCATATTTAAGTAAGCAACACTTGTTAAATTAAACAACACTTCTAAGATTATAATATTTTACTAATTTGACTTTTATTCTATGTACTAATATTACAACACTATAATAATTTTATTAATTATTCAAACCATTTTAAAGTATTGCTCAAAAAAATCTTAAATAATTTGAATGTGGTGATGCAATGCATTAAATTTGATTATAGAATACAATTTAAATTCGTGATAATGTACGGCGGACATGGTAATTCCAATAAAATTTTTTGGCGGACATACTAATATTTCACGTATTTTACGGCAGACATGCAAGAAAAGCTTCATTAATTGACGGATATGCAAAATTCTTAACAAATTTTCGGCGAACATGCAAGAAAACACTTTAATTAGAGTTCGAAATAATTAATTAAATAAATAAATACGAAAAATCAAAATTGAGTTGTTATGTATAGTAATTAATAGCACTTAATGTACTATTAAGTTAACACGTTGTTATTAGCGGACATGCATGCAGCAATTATTTGTAGAAATCCATTCAAATTTATTTATTTTTTAATTCTCATTCAAAATAATATATATTATTTATTATCACAATTGAATTAAAAATATATATTTATGTGCAGATATGGATTAGCACACACTCAACTTTTCGGCGGACATACTAATATTTCACGTATTTTACTGCGGATAACCAAAAAAAACCTTCATTAATTGGCAGACATGCAAAATTTTTAATAAATTTTAGGCGGACATGCAAGGAAACACTTTAATTAGAGTTCAAAATAATTAATTAAACATATAAATATGAAAAATCTAAATTGAATTGTTATGTATAGAAATTAATAGCATTTAATGTATCAAGTAAACACATTGTCATCAGCGGACATGCAACAAACTTAAATGTGTTTTTTTTTTCTTTTTCTTTACCATTTCATGTCCGCGGGGACACCTATTTTTCTTTTACTTAGCAGATACCTATTTTTCTTTTTCTTTTTTTTAATACCAATATCAGTGGACACCTTTTTATTCTATTTTTTTAAAAAAATCAACGGACGCCTCTTTTTTTCTCAATTTTATTACATCATTAGACACCATGACACCTCACCATTTTCTTTTTTTTTCTTTTTTAAATTTATTTTAAATATCAGCGGACACGTCACCTTTTTCTTTAATCTAAAACTAATGCTTCAAAAAATAAAATATATGTATCTTCGATGATTATGTTTTTTAAATCAATTTAACAAAGGGAATATTATTATTTATTTAATGAAAAATATTATTATTTTATATTTCTTTTCTAATTATCTTCTTAAATCCTATCATAACAAAAATAGCAAAAACTCCTGTGCACCCGAGTGCACGGACCATATTCCGTGCGCCTTTAGAATTTTGTGTTAAATTGTATACCCTTTAGTATACAGATGTGTACCCTTTATTTTCTAAAGAAAATTATTGTGTGTATCTGGGCGTATGGACAACACTCCATGCGTCTTTAAAATTTTGTGTTAAATTGTATACCCTTTAGTATAAAAATGTGTACCCTTTATTTTCTAAAGAAAAAAAATATTAATGAAAAATGTATACTCTTTAGAACAAAATGGTGTACATTTTATTAATTAAAGTTTATACCCTTTAGACCAAAGCAATGTACCCTTACCAATAATATTAAATTTCTAAAGGCGCACGAAATGTGTTCCCGTACGCTCGGGCACACGCAATCCTCACTCAACAAAAATTCCTTAAAGTATGAGTATCCATCTAACATTAACTCTAAAAGATTTATATATATAAGAAAAAACTCTATATATCTATACACATTATAAAAGAAAATCCAATTATTTTATTAATTAATATCTATCAATTTTTTTTAAAATTTGTAAGTAAGATTGATATGTTGAAATGATAAATACTAAAAAAAAAAACTCATGTCAGCCGACAAATTAATTATGTCCGCCGAACATGGGTTATTATTATTTTTTGGGCTTTTATTAATTCAAGGCGGTAAACTATGAATTAGGGACCTAAATTATTTTTTCTATCAATTCAAGACCTGAAATATGTAAAACTATCACTCCAAGGCCTGAATTTGTCAAATATTATCACCTATTTTATCAATTTAGGGCCTAAGTTCAGGCCCTGAATTGATAGTTTTACATAATTCAGGACCCTAATCGATAGTATACATAATTCAAGCTCCGAATTGATAAATTACCCATTTTCAGGCCCTGTATTGATCAAATTCCTTATTATTTTTATGTCATTTCCCACATGGCATATTAAAAAATCCTGTTCTCTGGTGTTATATTATGAAATTAAAATAAAAAATTACCTAAACTAATGCATGTTGGCTGGTATCAGGTGATAAGAAATGTTGTGTCCGCCGCATGATTAATTTAGAAGTATGTAATGTGAAAATGAACGAACATGATTAATTTTCACAATCTTGTTTGCTGACATAGGACGAGATGACAGAGGGATTCGTGACGACAGCTAAGTTGGAGAATTGCGTGAGAGGGCTGATGAACTCGAAGAAGGGGAGAGAGGTTCGGCGCCATCTCTGGTTGCACTGGAAAAGTTAATAGAGAAAATAATGAGGTAAAAATCTTATGTACCTTCCAAACAACATATATGTATTGTTTATATAATTCTAATAATCCCATGTAATCTTCTGCTCCCTCCGTTCCACGGCAAGGATAATTTTTGCTTTTTGGCACATGGATTGAGAAGTATTATTTAATGTCTTAGTGGGAGTATGAGCCCCATATTTTTATTGTATTAGATGGGATGAGTAGGTCTCATGTGTGTAAAAAAGGAAAGAGGACCATTTGGGTGGGACGATCAAAATGGAAAAAAGAGGCTCTTGCTATGGGACGAAGGGAGTACTTTTTATCTCATCATTTAATTTATTTTACTATATTTTTTCAACACTTTTATTTTACTTAACTTTTATGAGTATAAATTGCGCTAATCTATGTAGAAATTGACCAAAAGATATTGTATCAAAGCAGAGTATTCATCCACCACGCACAATCAAAAGAGATTATAAAACACATAAAAGAAAAAAGAAAAAAAAAAGTATTGAATGGTTGAACTGTTATATGGAGTACACTGTTATCAAGGATAATGTGTACATATTGCATCAGTAATAAAAGTGATTAGCTCTCAAGAATTATTGTTATCACTTACTATGACTTACCAAGTATAATGTGAATAAAGTGATATGCTCTCAAGAATAATTAACAGTAACCGAGGCTTAAAACAAAATAAAGATTAAAAGAGTTCAATTTGACTCTCAAAATGAAAACTAATGAATGATTTTTGTTATACGTAAAAGCCTAAAAAATAGTTTAAATAGTTAATATGCGTCTGGATACAATAAAAAAAATTGGAGAGAGAAAGAAACTCAATACATCAATACATTTGCAAAACTTCCACAATAAGACTTGTGCATACTTCTACAAGAACACTTACATTTTACTATATATATATATAAAAGTGGTTAAGTGGTTTCACAGCATTAGCAAATAATTATTGAGTGAATTATAAAAATAAAAATGAGAAAAGGATCTCAAAAGTTTCGTAAATATTATGGCGGAGTAAGTATGGTGGCCGGCAGCAATGAAGGAGGAGCTGACAGAACTACTGGATAATGGGTGACGGTTTATTTCGTTCGTAGATTAAGTCTCGGGAGGTGACTTCGTCAGTAGCTTACATTTGGAATTTTTGGGTCAGTGGAGGGTCTTAATGTAAGATCTCTTGGTGTAAGAAGCAAAGAACTTCTTCATCATCAACCCATATTCAATGATTCATAGTTATTTGAAATTCTCATACATAAAACTGAAACTGACTCATTTTTTATGGAAAGCATGGAAAAAGATGAATGTAATCAAAGAGGCATAAAACTAGAAACTCGGACTCATTTTTTATGGAAAGCAAAGAAGAAGATGATTACAGGCATTTAATTTAATTAATCAGTTGGGTTTCACTAATTTTTAAATGTTGAAATATATTTATCGCAAATCAAAATAATGATTACCTATGTGCATTATTGTTTTTTTATTTTTATTCATGTTTCAAAAACAATGCTTGGTTTAAAGAAATGAGTATTATAGAAGAAGAGATGATTAGTTCAAAATTAATATATCCATCATTTACAGAAATATTTAAATTTTCTTATATTTAAGTAATATATTGATTTTACAAATTGTAGGGAGAAAATTAAAAAAAAAAAAAACTATTTATTGAAATATTTCTAAAATGTAATTTTTTTATATTTAAGTAATACATTGATTTTATATTGAAGGGAGAAATTTAAAAAAAAAAAACTATTTATTGAAATATTGCTAAAATGTGTTCTGAGAAAAAAAAATAGAATCAATTTATTATTGGGTAAGTCTTGCGTGAGATCGTCTCACGTGAGAGCATTATTTACTTTTTAAAATAGTTATCACTTTTGCTATAAATCATTATCACTTTCGCTATAAAATGTTATTACTTTTTATTTACATATACTATCAATTGTTCATGAAATAACATTATCACTTTTCATTAATTTATTATCACTCCTCTATATAAAAGTTATCACTTTCTGACCGTCTGAAGTAAGTCCTTACATGAGACGGTCTCACACAAGTCTTTGTTTATATATATATACCGAAGAAAACACGATAATATTATATATTTATATATTGTTTTATAGTATATAAATTTATGCCAATACATAAGGGAATATGTGAGTGATGATAAGGTTAAAATGATATTAATTTCGTATAAGGAAAAATACAAAAAAATGAGATATAAGAATAAAAAGGAAAGAGTGTTATTATATATATATGGATTACACTTTAGAGAACAGGTTTACGGTGGCGCATGCGGTACAAAAATGTTTGCTTTAGTTTTTATGAAATAATGATAGATTTTGTTTATTACTAAAATAATGATAAATTTTTATTTTTTTAAGAATATCACTAATTTACTATAGTAAATTAATGAAATGAAATAATTATCAATTAAAATGAAATAATTAGCAAATAAAATAGAAAATATCAATCATAAAACAAAATGAGAAATTATGGAATGTTAGTTTTTTTTTTTAATTTCTTTGTGGAGACAGAAAAGTGTTTGCACGTTTTTTATTATTTATTATTAAATTAATTTAATTATGAAATAGGATTTACTCATTTTTTTATTATTTTTATAGATTTAGAAATATAATTAAGGATTTATACATTATATTAGTATTAAAATTAATATATACAAAATTTATCAGTAATGCTCTTAATAAAAATAATTGAAAATGATGTAAATTTACTATTACATTAAGTGAGTATATATATATATATATAAAATATTTAATTGAAATATAGTATTGGGTGAATTCACTGAAAGAAAAATACATTGTAACATAGTATCCGATGAGAAATATATATAAAAAAATAATTGAAATATAGTATTCAGTGTGAGAAAATATGGATTGAAGAGATAAAATTAAGATTAAGAAATAGTGAATTTTTATAACAAATATATAATTTTATTTGAATTTTTATGGATAATTATATATTTTCTAGAAATTTATGTAGATACATATTTTCTAAAAAAAATTATTTTTCTGAGAATTTGTGGCTCTGGATTTTTATTGGTATTCTACGAGTATACTATATATTTTGTTAATATTTTTTTCAATATTTATATTTCCTTAGCCGACAATAATAAATATTTCATACTTATATCAATTTTTTATATACATATTCCATACTTATATCAATTTTTTATATACATAATTTTGTGTATAATTCAATATATATTTCCTCGAGATCTAATTTTTTTATACCTATATTGTTTTGAAATTTTATTTTCTCAATTGAATATCACTTATTAAAATGAGAAAATTTATATTTTTTATATAACCGTGCATCGGACGGGGCATTACTAGTTAGAGTTAAAAGTCTAAAACATGGAGAGATAACCTGATTAACACTAAAAAAATTACTCCCTCTGTCGGCCGGATAGGTGGACATTTTGATATTTTGGGCGTCCGCATCAAAGGTTGACATTTTATTTTTAAACATATGAGACTCACACATATCACTAATACAATTATTCACTACACATCAAATAATAATATTTCTTAATCCACGTACAAAGAGTAAATGTCCACATTTCGAGCAAACAGAGAGAATAAGTAAGAATTTCAATTTTGCAGCTCATGTAAAAATCGAGTCTTTTGTTCCGAACTGATTAATCTTTGGGCTTATAGAATTGTCCTCGAGTTAATTGGATCAGCCCATAGAACTAGAAGTTATTATTATTTTTAATTATTTTAACACTCATTTCCTCACATTAACCACCCCTTCCCTCCCACCCTACCCCTCTCATCATAGTTCTGAGTTATTGATTCAAGTAAATTCTTTGAGTTATTA
The DNA here is from genome assembly GCA_023678885.1 of Pogostemon cablin. Taxonomy (NCBI): domain Eukaryota; kingdom Viridiplantae; phylum Streptophyta; class Magnoliopsida; order Lamiales; family Lamiaceae; genus Pogostemon; species Pogostemon cablin. Next base: position 4,034,359 of record CM042960.1, on the reverse strand, counting down.
TTTTTAATTCTTTGAGTTTGAGTAAATGTAATTTTGGATCAATTTCTTTCTTAGTTAATAATTGGACTAAAAGACAATTTTAGAGTAATATAAATTAAAGGCTATTTTCGAGTAATATAAGTAAAGGCTTTCAGATTGACCATTGAATTTTTTTCAAATAAAAACTACATTTTTTTTATATTGAGGTTTCAGGCTTACGCCCGACTAGTCCTCGAGGAAACAGTCTCGGTCCCTCAGAACTGCCTTCCTCAACTACTGTGCACAAGGAGTCGATCCCAAGTGATTGCTCCATGCTGATCTCCAGCTCAGCCGCAGGAGTCGATCCCAAGTGATTGCTCCATACCCTCCCCCTAGCTCAGCCGCAGGTTCCCACCGAATTTCAGCCTCCCACACTCAGCCGCAGGTTCCCACCGAATAGGAGTCGATCCCCAAGTGATTGCTCCATGCTGACCCTCCCCTAGCTCAGCCGCAGGTTCCCACCGAATTTCAGCCTCCCACACTGCCGCAGGTAGCCCTCAAGCTTAATTGTTCCACCATTGCGCTCCGGGAGGCTTGAACCTCTGACCTTTCAATCAGGGGCACCTCAATGTTGACCCTCAACCACTGGGCCAACACATCATTGGTAAAAAAAAAAAAACTACATTACTTGAATGAATGAATGAGTGAAGGCTATGTTTGCCCTATTAGGATTGAAAAATATGTTGTTAACTTTAGCATAAATTTATAATTTTATTTTTATAAAGGGCACTGCAATTATTTTCCTTTTCATAGCACTACTTGATTTGCCAAATCTTATGATGTTGTGGACTAATGTTTTCTAGTATATCCTTCGAATTGTTGTAACCACATAGTATTAATTTATTTATTTAATACTCCATGTTATAATATCCTTTTTGCATTTCCAATTTTACTTGTCATTTCTCTCCCACCAGTTGTAAACAATTTTTTTATTTGTGCAATTTGTTGCACGTGGTGGTTAATGAGATCGTATAGTAGGAAAAATAAATAAATAAAAATGATAACCTACTAATTAATAAATTATCACAGAAGGGATGCTCATCACATTTTAGCTAACAATATTACCTTAAATAGTGGTATTAGTGTATATATTGAAACAATTATTTGGAGTAATAATTTATTTAATATAATACTGCATCATGCTAGTTTTCATGTTGAAGACAATTATTTGGAGTAATAATCTAACTACCAAATAAAATTATTAAGGTTCATATAATGACAACGACTTAGCTGTATGAAGATAATAACTTGATTGAGACTATTTTATGAAAGATTTTATTGAAATTGATAAAATCATGTGATAAAATTTTACTTAAATAAAAGTAATATTCAAATTAATAAAAAGTATTAGTAATATAATAAATGGTTTGATGAATAATTCATAATATAAATATAAAATAATATTCAATTCTGATATATTTATGCATATTTTTTATTTTAAATCATTCCAATATTTTTGCACGTTAGAATAATAATAGTAAAAGACATTATATATTTTACTTATTTTTTATACTTGATTCATCAATTCCAGTAATTTTATTTATTATTATTTTTAGTTTATTCATTTTTTACAACCATTATATTTACTTTTTATTCTTCAAATTATCAAATTACCTCTATTTTTTCTTATATCATTATATATTTAAAAGATCTTTCTTAATTTTCGTGCCGATATATATTTACACAAACACTCTGGACGAAGAGAGTATTATTTTTAATAAAAATTAAAATATTTTTTATTTAATAAGTGATAATTATTTTTTAAAAAATTGAAAACGATTTTACGTTAGACTATTACATTCAAACGTTGCTGTCATATAATTAATTAATACCTTAACAATTACTTATTAATTATTCTTTACCAATTTTGGCACGCTTAATCGGCTATTTTTCTTAAATTAATAGAGAGACATTATATAACAAAAAATTAAATTAAAAAAATAAAAAAGATAATTTGATAGTACTAATATAGAAAAAAAAATGGTAGTAGTATTGTGCAATGGTAGTAGTAATAATATATTAATTGGAAAATGGCATGACAATTGCTAGAATTATGGAGTAGCCTATGAACGCTAATAAAAGGATGGTTAAACAAAGTCAAAAAACCTACACTCTAATTGGGATGACTAAATTATGCAAGCAATTTATTATTTAGTCACGTTTGTTATATCATTAATGGAGTAGTAAAAGTCATTTTGTAACTTAAAAAAAATAAAATAAAAACCAGTGATATTATACATTCAAAATTATAAAGAATTGAGTTCTATCGTATGTTCCCAAAACTATACTAATTTGGATCTTTCAGTATCCCTACAATTTGGAGTTTTGATTCTCAACGAAGTTGAAATATTAATTTAATTTTCAAGGAGAAGTAAAACTACATTCCAACTAAACTAACCATTGTAATTTGTAAGTATAATATATATTGAAAAATATTGGATTGGAAAAATTACTAATAGGTACACACTTTGTATCTCTAATTACTACTAGATACATTGATTTAAAATAATTACTATCAAATACAAAATATTTAGTAAAAGACCAAATATAACCCTAAATTCATACACTTTTAAACCACAAATTTTAAACCCCACCCACCGCCGCTGCCGGATCGCCGGCGGCCGGTCACCGGACACCGCCTCCGCCGGTCGCCAGAAACCGCCGCCGACTCCGCTGCCGAAAAACTGACATCGCCGGAGCTCCGCCGGCCGATCGCCGGAGAACTGCCGGACCGTCGTCGCCGCTGTCGCCGGAGAACTGCCGGACAATCACACTTTTTTTGTGCACACACTTTTTTTTACTGCACACATTTTGCTGCACACAACATTTATGTGCAGCACATTGTAGGGATAATATTGGAATATCACTATATATTTTTGTAGTTAGTAATAATATTTTTGTATGTTTGTATCTCATATTAATTAAGAGTTTTTTTCTGTACATAGTAGTAATCTTCCTTATTCGATTCTTATTTTTAGTATGGAAAACGATTTAACCTTACATTACACCCTAATAATTTATGTCTTATGATACCCGTTTAATTCAAGTTAAAAATTTAAAAAATTTAAAAATATAATTGTCTTTTCATAAATTGAATATGGTTCACAAAACTCACTCATAATAAAAAAATGGGGTGCTATTTGCACCCCCAAATCTACTAAATGGACCACATTAATTAATAAATTTAAAATATAGTTATGTGAGAAGACGTAAATATCTTTTTATAAATAATAAAATAAAATTAATTATAATAAATTATTATATAAACCCCAATTAAATTTCTAAATGCACCCCAATTAAAATTTTAAATATACTTCATCGTTATAATCACTAAATCACCCTGAATTCTAAACCCTACACTAATATCTCGAGAGACTGCCGGCAATCAATTGGTGATGATGATGATATTGTTGAAACCAGCAAGTTTGTGGCTGAATATGAGTGCTATGATGCCAAAAATTAATTTGTATTCACGTTGGTAGATGTGAAGAGGGAGGAATACAATCTTAAATTAATGTTTATCTCATCTTTGATCAGTTCATCACTACCATCTAGATGATGCACATAAAAACTAATTTAATTCACGCAACCAAAATAAGAATCAACAAATTCAACCCGAAGATGCAGGAGGGGCAAAAAGAATCCGACCAAACACTTATCCAACCTTCATTCGTTTTGTTCTGTAGCACTTCGACTCTGCCCCAGCATCTAGATGTTGATAAGCAGCACGTTCGGCATCTTCTTCTCGACTCTATAGTTTCCAAGCATCATTCCTCGACCTCCTCAGCCACAGGGGGAAGGACACCCTCTTTCACAAAGGCTGGATCAAGAAACTTAGCCACGAATGCCCATAGTTTATAGACATGATGGATGCTTGACAAAAAGCCTTGTAAAGCAGTGACTACTTCAACTCAGATGGACCCGTTTTTACCCTCATGTTTCTCCATCGGTTTGCAAAGGGTTCTATCGTCGAGACTGGAGGATCTGCGCTGCTGTTAGGGTTGTCGAAGATACGAATGTGACTAAGTATTCCAACATCAAGAGAATGCCATGAGTCTCAGCCAGTTTTTGAACGATTTCCGGACTTATCAGACCCTTGTTTCTATCCCTCACATTGAACGCTACTGCAACACCTCGCTCATCGGAGTTTAGTGATTATAGCGATTGGTACCTCATTGGAGTTTAGTAAATACATAAATTTAATTGGGGTGTATTTAGAAATTAATTGAGGTATGCATAACAATGTGTTAAAACTAATCTTATTTTATTATTTATAAAAGGGTATTTACGTCTTCTTACATAAAAAAAATACTCAATTAGTATTTGCCAAAATAAAAATTAGGTTAATAGTAAAATATATAGTATTTGTAAATCTTTACTTCAATAGTTAAATTGGGTTATTACTTAAAGTATCCTTTAACCAGGTTGTTTACCTTTCAGGTTAAGAGGGAAGGGTTAACACCTGCCTTCTTCTTCCTCCATCCCTCTTCCTCAAATTTTGACGCTTGGTGCTCGTTTCCCCCGACTCTTCAATCCTGAAATCATGCTTTGATTGTTCGTCGAAATTCCACCAAAAAGAATTGGAAGAGTAGTTGCGAAGAATCTAGACTCTACAAACAATAGATCTGATGTTCGATTTGTTGGACATCTTGGATACAGTAGCGAAATTATACATTGGATCAGAAGATGACAACTAATTCCAAAACTTCTGTCCTTACAGGCCTCTAGAAACAGGGATTCTGTCAAGATCTCAGTTAGGCCATTCTCTGGCTCTTCCTTCCCAACAATTACAGGTTTTTTTTTTCAATTGTTTGTGGCACAAATTTACGTTAATTTCTATCTATGAATTTTCCATGGAAATTCCCTTATACATATGTTAATCGCAGATGGTAAGTTTTAGAATTTAGGTGGCAGATGATTTATTTTGGGTGATTTGATTGAGTTGAGGAGGATTTTTTTGCAGTAATTTTGCAAAATTTCGGATGATGAAATCAGTTTTAAGTTGATGAAATACAGAATGAATAGCATACAATATTTGGCTGAGATTTTTTTAAAAAAAATTAAATTACATTTTAAAAGGTTATTCTAGTAATTATACATCTTTATGTAAACAAAATTTTGAAGGATATTGAGGGCATCTGGTCAATGGGTTAAATTGCTAACCCTGACCCATATAGTAAACGGGCCATAGGTTAACAGAAAGCCGACAGCAAAAACTTTGAATACTATTTTGCTTGCGTGAAATGAAGAGAAACAACATGGAGTAAGACATTTAGTCAACTCTTCGACTCTGAAAACGACGTCGTTAGCTTGCTCACCTCATCAATCACCAAATCTAACGTGCGCATAGATGATCCGCCTTCTTTCACGGCGTCACACGCCGCCACACCGTACTCCGCCGCCTTCCTCCGCGCCACCGCCCCTTTCTCACCACCCATCAGCTCTCTCACCTTTCTCTCCACCTCCTCCGCCACCACGAGCCCCCGGACCGATCCGCTGCTGGGCATAATCCTCAAACCCACGCCGAGCTCCTCCACCACAAACCTCGCATTCATATGCTGCTCCGCCATGAACGGCAGCGCCAGAATCGGAACACCGGCGGTGATGCTCTCGGTCACCGAGTTCCACCCGCAGTGACTCAAAAACCCCTTTATACCCTCGTGTTTAAGAATTTCTAACTGATCAACCCAATCGCGAATTATAATTCCCCTGTTTAGAACCCTAATTTCAAAATCATGACTGAATTTCCCCCCTTTTGATTTCAAAACCCACACAAAACTCACCTCCGATCTCTCCAATCCCTCTGCAATTTCCTGCAATTGTTCTTCCGAAACATCCGCCTGCGTTCCGAAGGCCACGTACAACACAGATTCACCCGCCCCCAATTTCTCGTCCAGGAACCGTATATAAGACGGTTTCTCCACCGTCGGAGGAGCCGCCGCGCAGAGCGGACCGACGCACCAAGACGTCGGACAGAGTTTACTGTTCCAGTAATCAACATAGCGCCGTTCGAGCTCGTAGAAGCTGTTTACAATCATACCATGGCTCATCACCGCCGCCATGATCAGCTCATTCATGAACTCAAAATACGGACCAGAAGGATCGATCTCGTTAAACGGAGGATCGAAATCATTTCTCGTCAATTTCCAGTCAGCAAAATCCGCCATTGGAAACACCTCGTCTGCAGATTTCGTGGCTGCATGAGGTTTCTCCCTCCCCAAAATCTGGAACATAGTGGACGAAAATACCCCCATCCCTAAGAACACAAATCTCGGGACACCGAATTTCTGGGCAGATCGAAGCGTGAATCCCAAAAACATGTCGGAAATCACACAGGAAACAGGGGGATGAACCGATTCAAGAGCTTGTTCGAAGCTTTCCTGCATGAGTTGCACGGATCTAAGGAAAGGGGGAAATCCTTCCATGGATGTCAATCTGTGGGTATTTTCTACTCCCGGTGGAACACCCTCTGCGTTTTGTGGGAAGGGGAGTTCAACGATGGAGACATCGAGGTCCTTGAGAAAAGCGCGGATGGGAGGCGAGTTGGCGGCAGTGGTGAAGATGGTGACGGCGGCGGAGCGGCGACGGAGGAGGCGGGAGAGGTAGAGTAGAGGGATGGTGTGACCTTGAGCCATGAAGGGAAATATGGCGAAGTGTGGAGATGAGAGAGACCCCATGGTACAATCTTTAATGCATGAAGTATCTCATCGTGTCTCCTCATTTTATAGCACTACTTTCATCTGCCTTGGGGAATTACTTGCTTGTGACCAAATCGACTTATACGTAGTAAATATCGTTATTGTCGTATCTTTATTACAGTAACAGTTATTTTAGAAAAAAAAATTAATTTTTAGTGGAATATTACCTTTCCTATTTTAACTGATCAATACCTTATAAATAAAAATATATTTCCTCAATCACATAACAATTGATTTGATGCATATTTTTTACCTGGGACCGAAATTTGTAAAAGACCAACTCTCTTACCAGTATTTTTTATATATACGTAGTATAATTATAGCCACAAAATAGGGTGGGCCCTCATATTTTAATTATATTAAAGAGGGGCATTTGGGTTCCATGTGTGTAAAATAGGAAAGGAGACCTTAAGTTCCAAAATATTAAAAATACCCTCTTTAAATGAGATGGAAGGAGTATATCCTCAATAATTGTATAGATTATTTTCATGTATGCAACTGTTTCACGTTTTGCATTTCGAATATAATTTAGAACAAATAAGAAATTTGTGAACATAAAACGATTGGTGTATATAAAAAAACAATGGTTCATTCTGATGTGCACCGGTGCACCTCAACATTTATTTATAAGGTAAAGTGGGGTTAGTGATGTAGTTTTTTTATTAAAAAAATTTAATTATATTATAGTATTATTTAAAGGTGAATCAAATTTAAAATTAATCTAAATGTTAAGATTGTTCCGGTGCATCAAGTGCATACTAATCGAACTCCAAAATAATTTTTTAAAATAAACTGTCATTTCATTTTTTTTTTAAAATCTCTTGTAGAATTTTCTTGTACAGAAGAACATGAATTATCATGACACAGAGATGATACTTCAAACTTTGATCTTATACTCCCTCGCTTGATCCCGTAATAACATCTAACATTCGTTCAACTCAAAGAAAATCATTTTCTTTTTATACGTGAATTAAAATGTATTATTATATAATTTATAGTGTGTAGTTATATTAATAGAAATGTGAACTCCATATTTTAAGTGAATTAAAATGTATTGTTATATAATTTATAGTGGGTAGTTGTATTAATAGAAATGTGAACTCCATAATTTTAAGGGTTAATTACGCCAAAAGTCTCAATTTTTTCTCGAATTTCAAATTAGTCCAAACTTTTCAATATTTGCAAATAAGTACTCGACCTTTAACCCGTTTTTCAAATCAAGTCACCGGGCAGCGAGAGGTCTGCCCGGTGGTTAACGTGTCGTTTTTAATACATGTCACCCCCTCCACCTGTTATAATAATAATAATAATAATATAAAAAAAGCCATCAGCACAATACTCTTTATCCAGGGAGGCTTCTTTAACACATGGAGCCCACGTTTTGACACCGATTTACTGCTGGGATGTCTTTTCCGGCAGTACCAGCGAACCCTAGGGCTCCTCTCTTTGTCCTCTTCATCGCGATGGAGGATCTACCAACGATTAACGCTGTTGTCTGCCTGAGGCAGCCGTTTATCCCTGCCACTGACTGATCTGGACGCGGTTCTACCTCCTTTCGGTGGCGCAGATTTCTATTTCCAGCCACTTTTGGATGCTTGCTACGCGCCAGCCGTTGCCAATGGGAACTCGCTGCCTAAGGTAGCCTTCAATTCGCCATCGCCGATCTATAGCAGAAGCGATGGTTTGTTAAATTCACTAGTATCGGCAACTGCCCTGTTTTGCTAAGTGCTGATATGTTGGCCTCCGATCCGGATTTTATTTTCCACTGCCTAGGGCAGTTCTTTTTTTTCCGCCTGAATTTTCACCGCCACACACTCTGTCCAGGTGTTGCCTTGAAGTTCCCCTCGTCGCCGTCTGTTGGTCCAAGGCTTTCTTCTCTCATATGTTTCAGAGTATTCGTTGCCCATGGCAGATTTTACGATTCAGTGATATTCACGCTTACTACGGTGAAGCTGCCACCGACTGAATCTGCTCGTCTCACCGCCGGCGCTTCCATATCTATACTTGCCGATCCAGTTTTATTCACTTGCTGGTCCATGTTTGCCTATTCATGGACTGTATCATCTTCACTTTTCGTGAAGTTTTCTCTTACTCGGGACTCCTTGTTGATTAATTGATTGAGTTCAGTTTGAAGGAGTATTGGAGAGTTCAGTAAAGAAGCTGATTGAATATACTTGTGATTTTTTATTTATTGATATGCACGTTCCATGGAAAATTTCCGAACACATCGAGCAGAACTTGAAGGACATTTTTGATCCGTTGGGTATCTCCGATTGGAACTCCATTTTCTGGATTGCTCATCTCGGTGGGCCCGCGATACTCGTCGAGTCGGAGGTGGTGGCGGCAACGACGAGCTGGCATTGGCATGCCGAGCTATTGAAATTTTAGCAAATGAGGATACAGAGTATTGTCTGCAAAACATTAATTATATATTTTTTAATAATTATTATTTATTACATGTGGAGGGGGTGATGTAAGAAATAAAAGCCATGTCATCCACCGGGCAGCCTCTCGCTGCCCCGGTGGCTTGATTTGAAAAATGGATTAAAGGTCAAGTATTTATTTGTAAATATTAAAAAGCTTGGAATAATTTGAAATTAGCGAAAAGATTGAAACTTTTGACATAATTAATCATAATTTTAATTGTATTAATGAATGTGTACGGTCTAATATGTATAAAAAAAATAAAATAGGGATTGGGAGTACATATTACCATTTTGAGTGTTTTCCATAAAGATTTTCATTTTGATAAATGTAGTTCTACATCTAAAAATTAATACTCCTCTTTCTTTTGTTTCGATTTTATTTATAAAAATACTCCACTTATTTCACATTCACCTCACAAAATTAAAGAACGAATAATTCATATTCTAATTAAAACTGAAAAAATCTCAGAAAAAACATTATTTCCATCTTCTTTAAGGAGTATATTATATATACTAATACAAGTCAATTGCATTAAATCAGTGGCGTTGGCTAAAATAAATTCGTAATTTGCTCGATCAACTCTACATAAAATTTTTAATAATTGTGAATTCTCCTATTCAATAGCTTTTTCAGGGCTAAAATAAACTCGTCATTTACTCGGTCAACCCTACATAAACTCTTTAATAATTGACAAATTCGTACATCCACCTTCAAACTATCTGAATTTTTGTAAGTTTTTTAATGAAAAGTTTAATATAAGTAATGCATCTATTAATTAAAAATATAAATATATTATTAAATATAAAACTAATATAAATATGAATGCACAATACATCATAATACACTAAATATCTAATTCTTAATAATTTACTATTTACTAATTGAAAGAATAAATAGAGATTTGCGGACTTGATTAACCATGCACATTAATTTTATAAAATTTTCTTCAAATATATGAAAATTTATTATTTATAAAAAAGAATCTTTATTTTTTTTAAATATTTTAAAAAATAAACAGAAATATAAAAATTACAACATATTAGAATTTGAGAAATACTCATACTGTCCTATAGAGTGAAATTCATAGTAGATATAGAGTTCTCGAAAGTTTGTATTTTTAGGTAACAAATAAATTATTTCATAAAATAAATTAAATGCATCGTAAGGTAAAAGCTCATGCACTCCCGAGGACACAATCTGTGTCTTTATGTGAACAAAACTCTTCCCCTCCCTATTCTATTTAAATCTATGTATTGCTAGAGAGTTTAAATTGCAAAGGGGCATGATGTCCCCATAGCACAAGAACTCCACTCGTATTGTAAAAGGGAGAAAATTTTAAAATTAAAATGTGTTGAAGTGTTATTAGATTATTTGTTTTTTTGGGATGTAAATTTTTTATTGAACGAACAAAAAATAATAAGCGTAAATTCATTTAAATGATAGATAAAGTAATATTTTTCATTAAAAGAAGAGTGAGTATTAATTCATCTTTTCAAATAATAATATTTTATATATTAAAAAGTAAATTCAATAAAAACCCACTGGAAGAAAAATTCATTTTGCCAATCTAATATTCTCATTTAGGTTGACTTATTAAATTGATTGTTGAGCATGCAATTAATGCGATTTTGGCTTGCCGCTACTATTTCGGGAAGAAATATAAGAATTAGTAAGAGTAAATCCTAATATTACGGAATTAAATTATGAATTACAAGTTGTAATATAATTTAAATGAATTATGAATTACTATAATAATATATTTAAAGTGAATATTAAATTTTAAAAATAAAGATGACACTTTATAAGTAAAATAACACATAAATTATAAGATTATGTATTGAGGGCAAAATAAATTATGGACAAAAGAATTCAAACAAGCTATGTGCATGTATTGTAAACTTAAATAAATCATGAATTATAATATAATCTTTAGTATTACTTATATACTTCAATTCGTGGTATATTCTCTCCAATGGCACTAAATGCACAGTGTTGTCTTTTGTCTGATCGGCGTTTAAGTAATTCACAATAAAATAAATGTCCTTCAGCGTTACTTACAACTTCAAAATGTAATTAATATTATAATATGGATAATAATATTAAAAGATGATAATTTAGAAAAATGACAAGTTCAAAGCTGACCAGCTGAGAAGGGCAGTAAGCTGGTAATTTATTCAAATAGTAAAACCTTAATTTAACTTTGAATTCAAAAGTGACGACTTATTTTATTACCAGATTTTCTAATATTTTCTTACTGACTTTTCTATATTACTCCTAGTCATTTACTATATAATATTAAGAAAAGTGACGACTTATTTTATTAAATTTTTCGATATTTTGATATTCTTATAATACTTCATAAATAAATTATGCGTGCTAAGAAAAATTACACTTTACTAATATTTTATTATAATAATTTGAATTATGAATAGATGATGTTTTTAATATGAAATAGAGATCTAAAGTTGACTTGATGTAAAAAATGAGTAGCTAGGAAAACGCACTTTTTATTAAAGGTATACAAATTCAAATTTATCTTTGTGAGTGTAATTATTATATATGGTATTTCTCAACAACCATCGTTGAATAAAAGAAAAAGTTTTACCTGATAAATAGAATAAATTAATATTATTAATTTATTAAAGTTGCATATATTGTTGTAATTTTTGGCTGGACTCGTACAGAAACTGCGACCGAGTATCCACACTCACTATGTAGCGCAAATATAGTCATGCTTGTGATTTGTACTAAAATTAAAAAATATAATATTTTAATATTTAATGGATTGAGAAATATGATATTTTACTTCCTCCGTTCACTTTCAATTTATCCATTTTATCATTTTGAGTCGTTCATCCTTAATCTATTTATTTCCCTTCTTGGATTATGAGACTCACACTCTCCACTAATACAAATAAAATATGGGACTCACACCCTCCACTAATACAACTACATACTACACATAAAATAATAATACTCCTTAATCAATGTGCAAAAAGCAAATGAATACATTGAAAATGGACGGAGGGAGTAATATATAATGTGTAGTTGTATCACTATTGTGTGTGGTTGTAGACACATGAATATACATTAGTTATTTTGTATGGATTTCATATATATTAAAGAGAGAATGTAATATTTTTTTGTGAGACGTTATAACTAATAAAATGCAACTCAAAATGTAACTCTTTTTCTGAAGAAAGTATAGTTTAATAGATATTAGACTAGGTTGTACTTAGATTTAAGTAACGTAATTATCGTGTAATAATTAATGAAGATGTTGAAAACATGTATCGTATTTTTAATTAGTTATTATTATTTTTAATAAAAATGTATTACATTTTATATACTCCCTCCGTTTTGGAAAACTTTTCACGTTTACTGTTCCACGTTGTTTAAGAAAAATACACTTTTTGACCAACTTTATTGACTTTGGAGGGTATTGTAGTATTTTTAGGTAATAAAAAAGTATAAAGTAATAAGATGTGTGAAAAATGAGTGACAAATTTGAAATTAAAGTAACTTTTGAGGTTGTTGGATAAAGTGATGTTTCCTTTTTGGGGTGTGAAAGGTTTTGTGAGACAAACAAATGAGGAAAGTGAGAAAAATATTATGGGACGGAGTATATAATAAATTATTTATAAAATATTTTATTATACCAATATTAGTTTTCATTAATTGATACTCTCTCCGCTTCGGAGATATTGACACATTTTTTTTGGGTACGAAGATTAAGGAGTATAATAATTTAATGTAAAGTAAAGTGAGAGAAATAATAGTGGGTAGTTGTATTAATAGTGAGTGTGATTTTCTTTAAAAGGAAATATGTTAAATTCTGTGAGATAATTCAAAAAGAAAAGTGTGTCAATATTTTTGGGACGAAGAAAATTATTTTTCATGAAAATTTTATAACTTCTTACCGATTTAACATAAGTAGTTGTGGGTCACGACACAAGTATTTGCGTTTGAAAAAAACTATGGCGCATAAGAAAAGGTTAGAAACAAATGGACCATATTTAGGTTTCTTTATTATGGCCCTAGTTTAGTTGGGCTGGCCCATATTCTTTTAATATATTGGGCCTTGTGTTTCAATGGATATCAAATGATTGAATTACTCGATCACATTAGAAAGTAGAAACATATTCTGTTTTTGCAAAACAAACGTTTGTATTTAAGAAATTGGAACTCTTTTTAAAATTTCCCTATAATTAATTCCTTATCAAAAATGACAATTCTGCAAAAACTTATGTGAATGAGTTATGTACACATGTGATGTCTGTATTATTTTGTGTATTATGTTTTGTATTATTATTTATATGATTGATACGTGTACACGTAAATTATAAAATAAAATTCAATGATTGCTCATTGGGTATATATTTTTCTTTTAGGACAAACTCCCTCCGTCCCGCGTTAATATTGATATTTTTTTTTTGCACGTAGATTAAGAGATATAATATTTTATCGTGTAATGAGGTGAGAGAAATAATATTTAATGTAAAGTGGGTAGTTGTATTAGTATTGTGTGTGGGCCCTACATTGAATAATTAATTGTTTTGTGTGTGGGCCCAAGTTAACAAAAAAAATGCAAACCTTAATGTGGGACAATTCAAAATGGAAAACGTAAACCTTAACGTGGGATGAGGGAGTATATTTTTATCTCTCGTACGTATCATTCATTTAATGAGAATAGTACAATAGATGAAACGCCAAAATGACACATGAAATTTAGACCGAGCTACATAAAACAACAAAAAACGATAAAATCTTTTATAAAAAGTGGTACTAGATCGATAAAAAGTGATAACTGTCGACTCAAATGTTTTTAGTACTTCCCCTAAAAATCATATACAATTTTCGAAAAGGAAAAAAAAATCAAATCCAAAGTGAGAGAGAGAGACTAGAACAAGTGATGAATTCCAATATGATCACCTGATAGCGCATGAGATCTACAAACAGGGCAAGCAGCAGTTTTGAGAAGCCAAGAATCAATGCATTCTGCATGAAAACTATGATTACAATTCTGCAAAATCCTGCACTTATCACCACTCCTCAAATTCTCCAAGCAAACTGCACACTCCACATTCTCATTCCCACTGTAATCAAAGCATGGCAGATTCTTGATTTCCTCTGGATCCATGCTCGGGATCATCGTCGGATCCAGTCGACCGGGAACCGAGCCAGGGTCGCCCCTAAAAGCCCTCCCCACAACACACACATGAATAACTATCAGAACAGCTACCCCTACAACTAGCAATATCACAGATATGATCACTTCAGTCAACATGGCTATCCCCCCCATGTTTTCTAATGATCAAGAATCCCCCATTTGATCAAGATTACTACTACTTACTTGTTGGATGTATGCATACATGGAGTGAATTCTTGGTGGTTCATTTAATTGATTGAATAAAGATGGGGTTCATTAATTCTGATGGAGTAGAATTTAAACAATTTCTTTGAGGCATTTTGACAAACAGGTTGTGCGCTCTTTGGATGTCTAGCTTTCAAGGTTTTGTTGGAATCAGTAAGTGAAAATGGCATCTGATTGTTACAAGGGCTCTAAATATTTGTTTTCTAGTGGAATTTTTATTAAACTTGAAAGCAATTTCATTATCATTGACAGTGTTGTCTAAAAGATATTATTTTTAAATGGGAGATTTTAAACTTTTAATTGTCATTAGGTTATATAATTCAGATGCTGAATAATATATTATAGGCAGGAAAAACTTTTTGTTTCAAAATGATAATCAATTGCTAATCTCATAATCTAATCCTAGTGGTTGCATGAGGAGATAAGATATTAAGAATCACAAATAAATAATGTCAATACCTTACTGTCATATTAAGAATCACAAATAGAGTTAAATGTACTATTAGCCCGTGGCTCGTGCCAAATTCGATTTTCAACTTGAATTAATTAAAATTTATAGTTTAATCTCGTAACTATGTTAAAATTTTAAATTTCATTCCAAATTAATTTATCGTTCCAAATCTTCCAATAACTCTTGAAAAATTGTTCAAAATCATTTCATATTAACTCCTGAAATTTTTTTAAAGGATCCCAAGTTTTGGAAGCTAGCTTCCAAAATTTGGGAGAGTTTTGAAATTTTTTTAGGATTTATAGGACAATTTGAGACGTAAAATTAATTTTAATTTAGGAAAAAATCTAAAATTTTGAGATATTTACATAATTAAACCAAAAATTTTAAATAATTTAGAATAAAAATTTAATTTTACAAAAGTTAGGATTTAAATTGCATTTAACTCGTCACAAATAGGAGTAATAGATTTAATTTTTTAGGGAAGGTAACAATTTATTTATGGAACAAGAAAGTTAACTGTTTTCTTTAAAAAATGTATAAATTTATATACTTTTCCACAAAACTATTTACTTGGAATCTATTACAAATATTTATACATAAAGATGATACATAAAGAGTCTATTACCTTATTATATTAATTAAAATATGACATTATATTTTTAGTTATTTATTTTATTTAATTACTTCCTCCCTCACGAAAATTGTCATATTTTTTTAATATATTTTATTTTAAATAATGTCAATCCACTCATGCAATTTTATAATTCACGTAAAAAAGAAAAAAGCAAAGTAAAGTAAAAATATGACGATTAATATGTACTTTGCAAATAAAAATACTACGATTAAGAATTAAAATAAATAAAAATATGAAAATTACTTGAATTTTTTAAAACAATATATAGATGATCAAACTCCAATTTTCTAAGGTAAAATAAGAAAAAAGTTTAAAGTAAAAAGTGAGTCGTGTTAGTTTGAAAAAATGGTTATGAAAAATTTAGACCACACCCTGAATAGGAAAAGATTGACCAAAGTCTTGTCACAAAATTAATCAAAATAGTTCAAAGAGATGTTGAAAATGGTAATAAAAATTTGTGTTAAATAATCTTACACTCGCAACCATCAATTTTCCCTAAAAACATGATCATATTTAGTTTAGCCGTTAATCCACATCTTAAGTAATAACGAAGCCTTTTCTTATATATATCTCTTCATTTTCAACCAAAATACCAAACCATTTGTTTCATTTTGCTTCCATGCAAAAGGAATAATTGTTTTCCCAACCATATTTTACTTCTCGATCCGATATCTTTATCTTTTTCGGTGTCTTTAGTGTTTTTCTTTTAACGTCGTCTTAGCTTTCTTCTCAAGGTTTTGAAATGGCGATCAACGCAGATGCAGCGAGGACCTTTGTCGGGATCCTTGGTTCGTTTTTTCGACTTCTCTGCATTTATTTTTTTTCTTAATAATGTAAATTTGCAATTTTCATCGATCGTGTGCTAGTGTAGCCTTGGAATTCATGCATGGCGTCTAGGTCTAGCTAGATCTTCAATTTATTATATTCTCAAATTATTTAAAAAATAGAAAGAAATAGTACATGTTGTTAGTTAATCATTGTATTAATTATAAAAATGTTGAAAAAGAATTAAAAGGGTGTTAATCAGTTTTGAATTCAGATCCTAAAAACCTCATATTTTTAGCTACATATTTTTTTTCTCTATAATATGTATGCTTAATTAGTTACACTTATTCAACTAATTAATTAACTGAATTTGCATATTGCAGGAAACATCATCTCTTTTTGCTTGTTCCTCTCTCCTGTGTAAACACTCTCACTCTCTCTAAGTCTAACTATAATTACAGTACTAAATTAAACACATTATGATCTTAATTAAACTCATTATGTATTATAAACAGTCCAACTTTTCTGAAGATTCATAAAGAGAAATCAGTAATGGCATTCAAGCCACATCCCTATACGGCGACGTTTCTGAACTGCGCCATGTGGATGTTGTACGGCATGCCCTTCGTAAATCCCGACAGCCTCCTCGTCATCACCATCAACGGTGCCGGTCTCATCATCGAAGCCATCTACATCTCCATATTCTTCATCTACTCCGATCAGGCCAAGCGCGTACGTTACGTTCTGCATGCATGCATGCTTACGTACTTTATTTCGTTCATGTTTCATTCTTCTCTCTATCAGCTTAAACTTTTAGATGAAACACTAATTTTTTATGATTTCAGCGTAAGTTGACGATTACTGTTCTACTCGAACTCGTGTTCGTCTTCATTTTGGTGATCATCACCGTCGTCATCATCCACGAACCGAAGCAGAGACAAACCCTAGTCGGAATTTTGTGTATTGGTTTCAATATAATCATGTACGCATCTCCCCTCACTGTCATGGTACGTTTTAATTTTTTTCCATGATTAGTATATTTTTTTTACTTGTTATTTTTAAAAAAAATAAAAAATTTGGATTAATTGATCTATAATTAATGATGGAATCAAATTGCAGAAACAAGTTATCACCACCAAGAGCGTAAAATACATGCCACTCCCACTGTCGCTAGCCAACTTAGCAAACGGCATCGTTTGGTCTAGTTATGCTCTCATCAAGTTTGACCCCTTCATTCTGGTAATTTAAAAACACGACTTTTAATCTCGTGGTTTGGGACTAATAACTACTGACGACGTCGTTTGGCGTGTAGATTCCAAACAGCTTGGGGTGCTTCTCAGGGGTTGTACAGCTGGTATTGTACGTAACGTACTACAAAACCACGAATTGGGATGAAGATGACACTGCCCAATCAGACATCGAAATGCAGGGTGCGGGCAGGGCTTAGTTCGGTACCCGCCCAATAACGGTATTCGGGTTCGAATACGGTATCCGGATTCGGGTAAATATGCAGGAAATAAAAGATCTAGTGCGGATCGTCGGATTCAAATAATGCAGTGTACTAATTTGTAAAGAATAATTGTAGCAAGTCACATCTTGCTTACCTCTTCGGATCTTTTATTAACCCTCAATATTAATAAATTTTTATTACTCCATTTAATTTCCTTAATTTCGCCAAATTTGAGCATGACTCATGAAAAAGAGATCTAATGAGAGTAAAATAAAATGAATTAATTATAGAGAAATAATTTAAAATAAGAATACTAAGAAACATTAATTTCTAAAGCTTTACACCATGCAAGAGATGAAGCAGTGAGCTAATAATATCCACAGCTATTTCTGGCTCACAAATTCCAGTTTGATTTCTCTCACTCTCTCTCTCTCTATAGATTCATTTTCTTACACAAGGAAGGAATCATCGAGTCATATACACTCGCGTCTCAAGGACCGCGATACGTGCGGAAGCAGAGACACCCCTGCTGCTGATCGACCGGGATCATTCCGCCGCCTTTCGACGTGTCGATCGCCTCCAGCAAAGTGACCACCTCGTCCATTTCTGGCCTCTTGTCGGGGTTGGCGTCCCAGCATCGTTTCATCACGTTGGCAAGTGCGCTCGGGCAGCATCGCGGTATTTCTGGCCTCAAATTCTGCGGAAGATGTAGAGTGTGATGAGGCCCACAGAGGACAGCAACGTGTATAATAAGCTCGGAAGGATGGAACGAGAAGTCGGTTACCTGTCGGACGACTGCTGATGTCACCTCTGAGAAACTTAGATCCGGATATGGCATGTCACAACAGTATATCTCCCACAAACAGATGCCGAAACTGTATACGTCGCACTTTCTGTTGTACGGGTTGCCATTCAAAACCTGCACTTCATTGTTTAGACAAGTATAGCTGTGTAGACGTAGCATAAAAAATGGCTCGTTTTTCGTCTTTTCAAATGAAGGGTAGGATGGGATCTTAGATAGAAGCAGAGCAAATCGGACAACAGTATAACTAACATAAACCAGGATTAATGAGATTTTCATAATAGCATTCTTGACTAAAAGTTAATGAAATACCTCGGGTGCCATGTAACCTAGAGTTCCTGTCTCGCCCGTCATATCATTTGGATTTGAGGCTTCAACACGAGCAACTCCAAAGTCAGCTATTTTAACCGTTCGACTCTTGTCTAACAACATATTCTCTGTTTTAACGTCTCTGTGAACGATCTTCTGAGAATGAAGGTAACTTAACCTACAGATCAAACAATCGACCTCACTTACCAACCACTTTTCAAATTAATCATGCATATTCAACGAACTATGATCATTCTGGAAAAATCAGCAAAATCGAGATGAAAGTTGCATATTCAACGAACTATGATCATTCTGGAAAAAACAGCAAAATCGAGATGAAAGTTACCCTCTAGCAAGATCAAGTGCCATCTGCACAACCACTTTAAATGCTAGTTTCTTTCTCCTGTTTTTTATGAGGAAAGATTTCAAGGCACCTCCCGGAAGATATTCAACAACAACACAACATATATTACTAGGCATGCCGATGTGACCAGTTTCTGTTTGAATGTTAAGCCCCGAAGAGCCCATAGTTGCGCCTATAAACTGGAAATAGAGAATATCAAGGACAAAGTTAGAATTTCTGATGGAACAGTATAGCCATTATTGCATCTTTTAGAGAAATCTACTGTCTCCAAAAAGGCACAACAGAGTGTAAAAAGAAATCTAGTCCTAAACCAAAAACAGAGTCTTAATGAGGTATAAATATCGAAGGTAAATGATAGTGTATTGATTACCAAACTTTGCAATCAAATTGGAAACAAACATTAACCTTTGTTACATTAGGATGATCGAGTTTATGCCAAACCGCAACTTCTTGTGTAAAAGCTGCCCGTAGTGACGCTATTTCACCTTCTGTTCTGTGACCTTCTTCCCCCCAGTCAAGCAGTTTAACTGAGGATCACACAAAACTACCAAACTGTTAATAAGTGGTGATGAGTGTGTGTGCATGCGCAGAGAGAGAGCGACGAGTAAGGCAGCTTTATCTAATATAAGTAAAGGAATGAACTTGCAAGTCCCCATTGTGAAAAAAAAAGGACATTATCCAGCAAGTATGCATTTGAGCACAAAGAAGGCCAGATGTATATGAACCTCAAAAATGTCAGAAATAGTATAAAAAAAAAAGAAGAAGTAAAAATAGCAATCATGTTATTCATTTTGATTTTCTATAATCTAAAGACATTTTATCCAAATTATGAGCAAACCATACCAGGCTTTTATGCACAAAAAAATGTTATAGTTCCACAGCCTTTAAGTCTACCTCGACCTTACAATAGATTGTCAGCAATTTCCATTCTTAAATAGCATTATCAATTTATTGTTTTTTTTTTTTTGAGTAAACTCCCAACAAGTGCATTCAGTGCTTTGCAAATTTTCATCGATTACTCATTTCATTTAACTGAAAAAATGAGGAAATGAAACTTTTCTATTAATCTATTTCAAATTCAAATCATTCATTAGTCCTCAATATGGAATCCATAGGTCTCAGAATACTTCAGTGAGTAGTGAGTCCATCTTTCATGTGGAATGGTCTTCTCTAATTGTTCTTTACATGTTACAGGTCTAAATTCCATCAGAACATCAATTTCATCACTGTATTATATTTCCTTCCTTTCTACTCCCTCTGTCCCCACCCCCCACCCCCCACCCCCCCAAAAAAAAAGAGTTGTGTTTAAAAAGTCGGAGTTTCTTTTTAAATGAAACTTTATGATACCTTTGACAAAAGGTTCAAGAGTTAAATGTCATCAAATAGATTAAAAGAAATATGTGGAGGTGCTTAAGAGAGAATTGATGACATGTAAAAAAATTAGTTGACCTAAAATAAAGAGGTTGGACTTGGAGGAGTATTATTCTGAAGTAATGGCCAATATAAACTACAAAGTCGACAAATTGTTGTACTGGAAAGTGGAAAAAATGAGGTTGAAGCTATTTAAAGGATAAGTTAGATAATCAGCTAAAAATATTGTCCACAGATGGGAGAAAAAAGTTTATAAACGTTTTAGTTGGTCCTAACTCCTAAAGGTACAACTTGTTGCCCTCCCTCCACCTTAACAAAATGGGACTCTCTCTCTCTCTCTTAAAATCTCATTCAAATATCACAATCAATACATTTTTTGGGTATTATTAAGCAACTCTTCAACAGCTATTAGATGACCTCACTTAATTAAATTATTTTCCTCTCCAGAAACAAGAACTTAATTTCTCTCTTTGATCAAGTCAATGATGATGCAAGTGCTTAAATACCAACACTTCAATGTATGACTGTGAAGCCATAAACAAGAATAACAAACAGCCCACCAAAATGAAAAAACCCATCTCTTTCAAAAAGATTTATACTAGAGGCATCACAATCACACCAAATAAATAAATAATGATAATAATCCATTCATGTAGCCTTGTAATAGGCTCAATGAATATATTATTCAGGCTAAAAGCCAAGATCCTACATTCGAGGTACATGTTAACTAAGCTATCTTCACTTTATTCTTTCAGTAAACTGTTATGTAATGGCTAAAAAATTATTTTCTCACTCATCTAAGAATAGATTACCCAAGTCAAACTTAAAAGAAAACTTATTGAATCACATGAAAGTAGAGAAATACCAGCCCAAGTTATTACAGTCACCTCCAAAATCAATCCAAACCCGTGCCACAAGTCACGGATTCCATAAGAGAGCATTCATTATGCCTGTCTATACCCACCCTACCCCACACCACCCCACCCCCCACCTCTCCCCAAAAATAGTAAAATACAAAAGAAAAAAAATAATTAAAAAAAATAAAATAAATAATAATAATAATATTAACAGAAATGAATATATCCTGCAGTTCTTGGAGCAAGCCCACAAGAGGACATGGAACATTAATAGGTGCTTATCAGAGAGACCAACTAAATTTATATGGGACCTACCTTATTATGATCATTTTCAACTATTTAATTTAATCCATCAAATTTTTAAAATGATTTGTTCGTCATATCATAATTTTCATTAATCTAAAGAAGAAAGTGAATCGTTGCTAATCGAGAAGATATAAACAACACAATCAAAACGTTGGAAAAGTAATTGCGGATAAAGACGAATTAATTAATCCTAATCTCAGAAGTCTAAAACTGAAAAATTGCAGAAACAGGATATCGCCGAAAAGGGGAAAGATAAATAAAGGCAATTGGTGACTCACCGGCGACATCCTGGCCATCGTAAACGCCGCGGTGGACGGTCCCAAAGGTGCCACGCGCAAGGACGCTCTTAATGATCAACTTGGCGGGGTCAATTTCCCATTCCTGCCGCTGCCTCCTGGAAGTAGAGGTGACGGCGGCAACGGCGGGGATGGCGGTGGGCAAGGTGGGGATGCAGGAGTCATCCTGAGTCTTCTTCTTGTTCTTCTCCAAAGTCAAAGCCCTATTCAAGTGGCGCTCGAGTTGCTCGTCCAAGCTTTTCAAATCAATCTGATCTGCCCTCACAAATCCATTGCTGCTTTTCTCCATTACTGAATCAATCTTGGGTGCGTTGCAGAGAGGGATTCACATAGATTAGGAAATCACAGGAATTCGGGCCATCTGGAGTAGCAATTTAAGCGTGAATTTGTGGGGGTTATATATATATATATATATATGGGAGAGAGAAGGAAGGAAGGAAGGATTAATGGAGGAAGAAAAATGGCGTTGAGTGTGTGTGAGTGTGAGTGTGAGTGTGTGCGTGTATTATGAGAGAGCAGCGCCATGTGGGCACATGGAATTGCCTGAACACAACGTGTGTACGTGACCCACACTTTTTCTTCAATTCAGCCAATCTTAAATCTATTATTTTCTTTTTTTATTTTATTTTATTTAAATTTAAATGGGGGTGTAAAAAATATTTTTTTATTTAATTTTTAATTGATTTATGATGATTTGAGATTAATTGATTTAATAATTGTTAGATTGGAGTTAAGATTGAATTTATGGAGCTTCAAAATTTTAAGTACAATTTATCCATATTAATTATGTACTATGGAATTGAAATATGCTAATTAGCCATAGTAAACATCCTTTCAAAATTAATTAGTACTTATTAAGTATGCATCATAAACATCTTTACTCTTATTCAATTAATTAGTCAAATGAGTATTTTTTTAATTAATTTGCATTGCAAAAGATTCATAAAATAATTAAAACATATTTAGTTTAATATTTATTTATTACATAAAATAATTTGCATCTTTGTTTAATGAGTATGAAAAAGATTCTATAAATGAAACAATCACATAAAATAATTTGCATTGGAAAAGTATTTAGTTTAATATTCATTGGAATAAACAAACATAGCTTATGGTTTAATGCTAATTACTCTTATGTACTCCGCCCAAACGACACCGATTACTTTTTGTGCGTAGATTAATGAATATTAGTATTATTTTTGTGTAGTGGATAGTTATATTAGTAGTGAGTGGTGTGCATGTGTGGGCCCTTTTACTAAAAATAGAAAATGAGAACTTTTGAATGAGACGCCCAATATAATAAAATGAGAACCTTTCGGTGGGACGAAGAGAGTATTTTAAATTCATTAGCTACATATTCAGTACTTCTTCCGTGACAACTTATTTTGTATCATTATTGGGATACGTAGTTTAAAAAAAATTATTCTTTTATTAATTTTATTGATTTTTTAGATTAATATAATATTTTAGGTAATTAATTACAAAGTATGTCATGTGTTTTAGATTAATATTGGTAAATTATGTAAGATTTACTTTTAGAATTGGAGATTGATGTAATTATTCTTTTTTTGAATGGTGAAATATAATATGAGATGGAAAAAAAATAAAAAGAATGAAATTTAATTTGGGACGGGTGTATTGCTATACAAAAACATGTGCTGATAAGTTATATATAGTTTCATTAGTTACATATTTCCTCTATCCCATTCTAATGATTGCGTCTGTTTTTTGTATGAAGATTAAACAATATAGTATTTTATAATGTGCAGTGTGAGTTGAAAGATATATAGTTGATAATTGTATTGATATTATGTTT
Source organism: Pogostemon cablin (assembly GCA_023678885.1). Lineage (NCBI taxonomy): Eukaryota > Viridiplantae > Streptophyta > Magnoliopsida > Lamiales > Lamiaceae > Pogostemon > Pogostemon cablin. The sequence goes on along the minus strand of CM042960.1, from coordinate 4,010,421 downwards.
AGGACCATAAAGATATATTAATTATTTTGTATTATATTAAAAATAGAAATGTAATTAAGAAAATAGAAGTAGTATATAATTATTAAAATGAGATACACAAGTTGAGAATATGTAATCGCATACTTAATTCCACCCAATCCAAACTCAGTAAAAATTTGTTTGGATTGAACAGGCCCGTACCTACATATTTATAAAGTGGATATTCATAATGATCAAATTAATTCATAAAATTATTGATAGTATAGAAGATAAAATAGGTTGAGGTTGCAAAACAAAAATTAAATACCTCCTTAATTTTGTCAGTTTAAGAATACTGACATAGAGTTCGACTGATTTACTTAAAAAATAGTAATCGACAATTAACCTAAAAGAAAAAATAATAATTTAATATATAATCTTATTACTAGTGGTATCACGTAACGTTACGGGTCCAATTTAACTTGTGTGAAAGTAAGATTTGATGTAATAATTTATTGAATAAGTATTAATAATACATAAACAAATTCCTCACATAAAATAGTAATAAGATATTTTAGATATGGTTGTCAAGTGAGTTTGATATATTAAATAATTTCTCCGGTGGTAATATTTTTATATAAAATAATATTTAGATTAATAAAAAATATACATTAAAAAATAAAATAATCATTCTCACATAAATCTTTTAAATTTTTATAAAAGTATATATTTCTTTTTCTCTTACTATTCATGTATCTAAACTGTTGTTCGAAAATATTAAAGAGATTGAAACGAACTTATCCATAATATCGTATTCACCTTATGTAAGGTTTGACACCGTCATTAATTATTGAGCTTTGGTGATTGGTGGGGCTATAATAAATTAATTATTTTAATATTGGAAATTTAATTATTTAATACTAGAAAATCATGACTAATAATTGCGTCAACCTCTTTTTGTTTCCAAACAATAATCATTTTAGTTTAAAGAAATGGACCAATAATTCAAACTAAACTGTATGGCATGACGAAGATATCTGGTTTTCAAGATGTTGAGATTTGAAAATTTTAAAATTCCCGCATGTAATTCTTCCCCAGAAAGAGGAATAAATAAATTAATATTTAATATTGTTTCATTAATTTGAAATATAATTAAAAAAAAAAAGAAAAAGATTTAAATATGTTATCTAAGTTTGGATATGCAATTTTGACTGATTCAACTTTCCAACATCTTTACCCTATCTTTACAAATTTATCATTTGATGTGTTGCTTAACTTGCTTTTCATTGGTTTAAAGGCATTTTCTATAATATTAGTTAAATATTTTATTATAAAATAAAATAATTTAAAAATATTATGTGTAGAGGTGAATAGACTCGAATTAATGAATATTACACTGAAAAAGATTGAACGGTATTAAAGTATGAATGGAATCCATATCATGAACAAGAACATCGATGTGATTTATAATTATGAAGTAATATCAATCTCAAATACCAATACATAAATGCATATTGTTTTAGTAATTGATTACTAATGAATATACCCTCTCTATCCCACGCACAATTACGAGTTATTTCCGTTTATACTAGCAATAAAATTAAGATAGGTTATTATTTTAATATGCAATGTAAGTAAAAGTATGGGTACATTAGTAATTTAAAGAGAAAATAAAGTTGTTGAGAATTGTAAATAAATAAAGTATAAAAAAAGATGAATAAAGTTGTTGAATTTAATGAATAAAATGCAGTAAAAAGTATATAATACGGAGTATAACGCATGCATTTATACTTTATATACGGGACACTTCAAAATAAATATTGGGCATATATAAGTAGTAAGATAAAAGTATATAATTTGATAAAAAAATTCTACAAAATACAAATTAACGTAATTATGTGATAGAAACCAAATCAAACATGACATGTACCCACTTATTATTATTAGATTCCTGAATTTGGTTAGTTATATAATCAAATACAGAAACACTATTCTGGTACCAATCTACTCTGATTTCTTTTCAAAAAAAAATAAAAATCTACTCTGATTTTAATTATACATAACCCAGAAAAATAAATTAATTATTAATTAGAGACCCAATAAATTTTCTTTATTAAAACAATTAGTCATGTGATACGTTTTAAAATATGATTGTTATAAAGATAAAATATACTTATTCGTAATTAAAGTATATATAATTTTAACAACCTACAAGCATACAATATTTTACTTGTATAAACGTACTTAATGGATCAACTTATCTCACAATCCACGTCACATATACTCAGGGGGTGTACCATTTTTTCTATCAATACGCTGAATCGAAACACATGAAACTATTAATTCAAAGTGTGAAATCACTAAATTATTAAAAGATATTTAGGATAACCACACAAATTTATCACAAAATTGGCATGTCATTTTAATAATAAGATTTTACATGTCAAACTCTAAATAAATAGTTTCATATCTTTAATCATCTTTTTGGCATTGATCTAAAGAAGGGATTTACCAATCAATTTACTAAAACTAATATAGCTTCATGAAATTAGCCAATATAAACATCCAGATTCCATCTGACTGAGTAGAGAAAATCAGACTGAGGGATTCATTCCATCAAACATACGTCTCCGCTACTCTACTTCATCAACTACCACGAACCTAAAACAAACAAAGTCAACGTAGTTCAGTTTGTCGACAGATGAATCGTTCAGAACATTAGGATCCAATAATCAGTGAAATTCTAAAGAGCAAGAGAAATGTATAAAAAATTCTTGTTCTAGTGTGTCTACTGTGCATTCTTTTTTTCCAGGAAATCTAAATGGATACAAAATACAGACAACGAAACAGTGTGATCATTTCTCTAGATTTAAAACAAGTCCAGCTTTGGTAGAGCAACACAATTCCAGCTTTGTAAAGTCTCAAGAAAATAAACCATATATCTGACTTCATAAAAATTCATATTTATATAGCATGTACATGTGACACAGTGAACTCTTACCAGATTTGCTACAACATAAGACAAATACGGACATGAAGTACCTAACTGAGACGAAATCCATGACTTGCAGCCAGCGTTCAGTTCGGTTTTGGTTTTCATATCCAGCCTACTATGTATGTTTCTTACATAACACAAATAATGAACTTTTACATAATACCTAATATTTAAACATTTGTTTTTAAACTAGTTTTTAACAAGAATATTAAACATATGGAACAAGAAAATGAATTCATGACTATTTTCAATTATTATTTTAGTTTATGTACGTAAATTCAGTTAACCAAATCAAGAAACCATCAAATAATGAAATAAATACGTATTAAACACACAAGAAAGATTTCTATCAGCATTTCATTTTTGGTATGTGGTTTTTGGCATTATAAAACTTTCAGCTCAAAATCAGTTTGGTTTGGTCAATTTAGCATACAAACATTCCTAATGCTAAACTTTCAAAAGTACATGTGAATATGATAGACTGAAAGTCATTGCTCGTCTAAATTTGGATGTGAGGAGAAAATATGGAGAGATGGTACGTTGGGTCATTAAATCAATTACTCTTTAAATCAACAAAAACATTGATATAGCTAAACTAAGTGTAAAGTAGGAGCTTACCTCTCAAAAATGTCAGAGCACCACGGATAGCTCACGACATAAGCTAATGAGGAATTGCCAAGAGCTCCTTATAGTGCATATATTTCTGGAAATTCTATCCTCAGCTGGATTTTCAAGTTCTCGAGTTTACTCAAAGAAATAGACCACCCCAAGTTTAATGAATTCAGTTCGATTCATACAACTCATATTTTCAATGTGAGCAAAAAAACATCACTTCCATATACCATTAGAAGTTTTCAACATTGATACCAATGAATCCATCTCCCAGTGGCGGTTCACTGAACTTATCTTATGAACAGATGCTATTTTTTCTCATCAATTCTATACTTTCAGCAATGGTGGACCCAGCAGTCCCAACGAAACCCAGAGAAGCACAGCTACACACAGTCTCTTCCACGTACAATAGCACATCAGATAATGATTGAGCACTGCATTGCTGCTCTCTCCAATCAAAATTATTAAAAGCAGATTGAAGCTTCATACTATGTCCTGCATTTACAAGTTTCTTAGAAGCTTGGGCAACTATCTCATCTTCTTCTCTCAAAACAAACAGCTTAAAAGTATCAGAATCCTTCACAAGATCCCCAAGATAACTTCCAGTCCAATTAAGCTGGGGAAGATCCGTCATTATAAATACATGTATGGGGAGAGAACCCTTCTGTTTCAATTCATCCAACTTTTGCTTCATTCCTTGGAAAGTACTTTTCCAGTGGTTCTTAAATTGACCATCCAATAACCTAAGCTGTGCACAAAGAAATGGAGCCTTAATTGTCTGCAGGGCAAACTTCTTCCCAGCAGTTACGATCTCAGGTACAAATGGAAGAAATTCAATCTTCCTAATTAATAACTGTATCCTCTGATTACCTGGAGCCTCATGGATGTCAATATGAGATTCTGACCCTTTATATGATGCAGTGAAAAGGCTCCCAAATGCTAGAACAGTGGCTGAATCAGCAGAAGAGCCAGGACCCAGGGTCTTGCATACATCTTTCCTTTTCCTAACATAAGAAATCTTTTTTTTCTTCTTAAGCTCATCATCGGCTTGAAATGGATCTAAAACCCCATCACTGTCTGATTGATACGTCCACACCGTTGTTCTACAATCTTCTTGTGAAGCATAAAAACAACTGTCCACATTGCTATCATATCCAGACAGAAAAGATCCACATTCGTTTAGCTTTTCAAGCAAAGTTGAACGTGAACTCGAGTCCGCACTGCATGCCAAGTTTAGACTTATACTGCACCAATGTGACACAAAAGTCCTGAAATCCATAAATCGAACTGCTGTAGTGGACACTAGAGAAGACAGATCAATTATATCAGCCATGGATATATATCTGCAACATCAACAAACAAAAGGCATCTCAATGGTTATGTACAAGTGTCATGTTACCTCAACTATAACTTCAAAGGGGGTCCAAATACATTTCTGTAGTGGAGTTAAAAGAGTTACAATAGTCAATAATGAATAAGTGAGACTGAGGTTGGCACAAACTTGTATAAAAACATAAATTCTCTATAAGCCACTTGCAAACACAAATTTAACAGTGAGCTCTCCCTATAAGCCACTTGAGGCACATCCTGCGATTTACCTCCTCCACCAATCCCCAGGGCAGGGGCGGTGGGGGCCCCTAATGGTGGGGTACACCATAAATTCTCTAAAAAGAATGAAACTAGTACTAGATTGCAAATGTGCTGCCTCATGTCAGCTCATACAATAAAATTTTCTCACTCAAACGGATTCCAAAGACCACGACTTGATTCATCAGGATAGCAAGTAATTAAAGCAAATCAGACCAAAATAACTAAACAGAAGCTATAAATCAGCTTGAAATAAGACATCGTATTGGGCAAATGAGCTCGAATACCAGAGTTAAAAGTACTTCCTAATGCCAGATTCTGAGACCAACCATTCACTTCATCGAGTGGGTAGAGTAGATAAAATGAAGAACAAACACAAATATCTTTAGATAATTTTTTGTGGGAAAAAAAACACTTGCCTGTGATCACTGAGAAGCTCAATACTGTGGTTCCAGACTTTGAATCTCAACTCATTCGGATCTAAAACCCTAAATTTGGGGCAACTTCCTAGGGCAACGGCGTGGTGATCGAGAACAGGAGGCACAATCAACGTCCGATTCAGGATTCCAGCCATTAATATCGCGTTCTTGAACTCGTAGAGCTGGTTGCTGAACCCGCTGTGCGGCGCGTACCAGAGGAACTTTTCTTTGACGGAATCCCCGCATTGCCAGCGGGATAGAGGTCTGGAGTTGGAGAGGAGAGAAGGGGATAATAGAGTTTTGGAAGAGACGAAGAGCGCGATTACAACGAAGATGGTGAGAATGAGCGGCATCCTGTAATTATGGTGAATTGCTGCCCTTCTTCTCCATTTTCCGGCCATCACCCTACCGGAATGATGGAGAGCGGCGGAATCCATCAATTGACTACTCAACTGTCGCTCCGCCGGAAAATTAAAAATAAATAAAATAAAAGAAAATAAAATGAAAAAAATTGTGTACTCCATAGTCGATATTCATGTGTGGGCTTAATAAGAAAAATGACTTCCAACTAGACAGTTACTTTGGGCCTGTTGGGCCTGGTTTTTGGTTTTGGGCCTGAACTTAAATCTTTTCTCTCATAAATCATAAAACCCATCAATTTCAAGTTTTAAATAAATTCTAGCAGTTGTATTTCTCACGCATTTTTTATTCTCTCGCAAACTTTTAAATCATTACAAAATTGTTTACAAAATTCAAGCTATTCTATTACAACTCAACAAACTGATAAACTGAAACAGTTGGAAATTATTAATTTCCAGTATAATCTAATTGTGGGCAATATATTATTATACAATTATATTAGCTATTCAATTATATTATGAATTTAATTAAGTGATCCAATTAAGATTAAAAGTCCATGGACTATAATAATAATTGATATGGGCCAAATGAGTAGATACCCAATACTACGTGATTAAGTGATTATGGGTGGTCTAGTCAAGTAGTATATAAAGGTTACCCGGTTATGGTCCCCAATATACTAAGCCGCACATTGTCTTCCCTTCTCCCCATCGGGAGGGATTACTACGGTCCTCATAAAGGAATTAGGAGGGCTTAGTTGAGGAAAGTCATATAACCACTGATCCTGAGTTCGTGTTCCGCCTAGAGACTCATTGGATCAGGTACGCTTCCGTATTACAGTTTGATCTCAGTTTATCATAATAGGGCTAAGGTCTCATGGATTTATTACCAACAAGTGGTATCAGATATGTATGGTTATCTGAAATCTGAAAAATATTGTTTTGAATCCTAAAAGTTATTATTCTGAATTTCGGATTGCCTTTGTGGTTGAGATTCGATAATTATTTGAATTATTTTATTTGATTAATTTTATGTTGTATTTAATCGTCGTTTGATGGTTGAAATGCATCTTGGTAATGAGATAACTAACTAATTCCGTCAATTTTGATTAGGATTTATAATCTAGTCTAAAAATTAATTAAGCAGAATAATGGTAGTGATTTGTTTAAGGAATAATGCATTAAAGAGATAGTTGTCAATTGGGTCGGTGACCATCCCATTCCAATTGTGATTTCTAACATAGTAATTAGTTTGATAATTTTGTGGTGATGAAAAATTGGAACTTATATTGCACATTGGATTAATCAATGGTAAATGTGCCATGATTGTTTTGTGTTCGACCTTCTTATAATTAATTTTATTTAAATAATGGGTGCCCTTTTAATTAATTTATTTTTTCGAATTTTCGGGCAACCATGATTATGATATTTGGAGACACATATGAGGATTATGTATATGGATACAGTATATATTTCATTCAATGAATCCGAATATATGTGTGATGTGCAATAACATACTAATTAGATGTGAATTGAAATAGTGTTTAATCATTATAATTTTGATTAAACTTGAGTCTTTGGATATTTATAGAGATGTGTAAGGATTTATATAATTATGGTTCAATATAATTGCATCTCTTTGGTAATTATTTTTTTTGTTGCCTGACTTGTACTCCATTAAAAGGTTATGTGGCTATCCTTTGTTTCAATAAAATTAATTGAAAGTATGATTCCATAATGGAGTGTTTTAGATAATGTGTTCTGAGCATTGGGTATAATACTGATAATTGATTTGGAATCATGACATTGGCTTATTGTATTCTGGTCGATTTATTGTTATTTTATTAATTAATAAAATATCGACCCAGTACTTAGTAGCATATCGGATTTGTTATGTCCATTTTGATTTATCTTTACCCATTTGATGGAAGATTTAGTTTACAATGATCATACTTTAGATGGTTAGAAGTTATGATTATGATGGGATTGACGAATGAAGGTTTGCATATTAAGGCACATTTTGGATACAGCTGCCATTCAGTTTTGTGACTTGAATATATATTTCAATTGTTTGAAATTATTAATTTATGTAATGGCTTGGCGTCATTTTTAAATCCATTAATGTATGCCACGTGTTTGATTCTTAACATCTCTTTGAATATTTGGAGCATTAAGTCGATTTTCAGATTTGGTAAATATCAGTATATAAATTAATATATGAGATTGATATCTTGTTGCACATGTTAAAGAAGAAATTTACCATATAATTAATTCATGTGATCTATTTAATTCACTGATAATCAAATGCGATCCTTGTGATGTGGTGCGCAATTATTTTCTTTTCTCTAAATTCTCCGATCTGGTAAATCGATAATTGTTTGCAGTCATACGTGTTCTCATTATGTATTAATTAAACTTTCTTTTGGTTAACGAATTCAATGTCGTGTTAACCATTTGTGATTTTTTGAGAATACACTGTGTCAGACCGTGATGTTAACTTTAGACATCGCCTTAAATTATGAAAAATTGACATAATTTGTGATTAAATTCACATGACAGTACTTGCGGCATATATTATTTCGGATATGCATGATGTATTAATTTGGTATGACATACTTTTTGGGCATGATATATATGCCTAATAAACTATCATATTATAATCAATGTACGCGTCTTTGGGGTGGTGAATTGATTATGCATTAATGTTTTAATTTTGTGGATTTACTTTGGTTATTATTATGATGCAAATTTAAGTTGTTTATGAAGAAAATATATATCAAATACAGTTTATATTAAATTAGGATATTGAATCCTTCAATTAAGAAATCTTTCATTATTTGTATGAATCATCTAAAGTTCCCATTTGGTTGATTGAATTTAGTTAAATTAAATTTGGGGAGACAGTTAAATGTCGTTTAATTAAATTAAATATTTTAATATTTATTTAATTAGTCTAGTAAACCTTCAATCTAGTCAATCGAAGCACCATGTTGCCACAACAATATCGTGTGTGAAGAAAATCTTTATTGAAATTACATAGATGAGTGTGATATTATTTATGTGTTCTATGTTCGGCCCACAGGTAGGCACAGTTTGACAGAATAATAACACACATGTGATAATAAGTATGTGATAATTATTTGGATTATTCATGTGAACATGAGTCGGTCCACAGATAGACTCTTGTTTGGCAGAACTTATTGTCAATACTTGATTGTTACTCCAAGATTACCCCTGCAGTTAATTTTTGTCCATAGACGAGGTTAATGTTGCACAAGGTGTCTTGTGATGGGTCCCTAATTAATAATGTTGTGCAAGTGTATCTTCATGCGGGTATTGATCGGCCCATAGGTAGATTAATATTTGGCAGAAATACACAAGCACCTGTGGTGGTAAATATGTGATAATTATTTGTTTAACATGTGAGTAATAAGTCGGCCCAAAGGAAGGCTATTGCTTGACAGTTTTATTGTCAGTATTTGACTACTACGTAGAGAGTGTCACTTACAAGTTGGTATTGATACTAATGTTGTGATCGATTCCTTGAGATGATTCTAAACTATTTAAAATTTGAAAGATTATAAAGTTTAGTGCAAGCATGATAATCATTTTGGATTAATTATCTGTACAATTAAGAAGTCTGTTAATTAAGTTTAACCTATATCAACAACAAAATTATACATGATGAGAACTTCAACAATAAGGATGAACTAATAAGTTTCTAACAAACTCTGTCTCAATAAAGTATAAGGGCAACAAAGAAAAACCCGTTTGGAAAGCTGTTAAAAAGAAACTAAAGTATAACCTTTCGTTTTCTCCTAAAGGCTTATGGAATTGTTTTATAATACACCACATTAAGATTACTTAGTATGAATGGTGTTGTGGTGTAGTTAAAAGACAAAAATAGTACTCCACAATATATGGTTACTAATTGGAGAAATACTAAAGATTGCAGCTTATGGTCTCAATAAAGTTCCAACTAAAGTAGTTGTGAGAACTCTTTGAGTTTCACATATGGTGATATCCAACTAAGGCTAGATTATTGGGATCTACTAAAGAAAATTGGATTCAAATAGATACAAGCTACTTTATTGGTATTAAATAAAGATAATAAGTTTGTGATCCAATTGATCGGATCATATTTGAGACGAGTAATACGGTATTATGTGAGGATGTTGATTTTGGGGAAAGAATAATATTAGAGACATTGTCCTTAAGGGGAGTCGATTCGATCCCCACTTATGCTTTAAAGAATTGGTGCAAATTCAGAATAACGATATGACAATGTCAATAATATTTAAGGAATAACAAATTCAACAACCTCAAGAATTAATGTCACTAAGAAAACCATTAGAGTTGGGTGAAAGACAATTCGAATGATTATATAGTTTTTCTCTTAAATAATGAGGACACTATAGAATTAATGGTAGAACATTCAAACAATGTTCATCAAACCATGAAAGGTCCAATTACTCCAAAGTGTGTTAATGCTATAAGTTATAAGTATAAATCAATACAAGATGATTAGGTTTGCATCTTGATATAGGATTATACTCAAAAGGGAAGGAAGTCATTATTATAAGATAATCATGACATTAGTAGCACATTTTGATCTTGAATCATATTAGATGGATGTAAAGATAAAGTTCCTTGATCGCAACACTGATGATACAATCTAAATGTTTTAAGAACTAATAGGAAATTCATCTATGCATTCAAGCAAATTTTTTTTCGTAAAAGAATCACAAGTATCATCATGAAGTAAGTGTCTCATTTGGTTTTGAGACAAATGTAGATGATTATGTGATTCAGTGGGAGAATGTTTAAGTTAAACTAAGGGAGACAAGTGCAGTCTCAATCAGGTGCCCTAAAGTTAAACTAAAGATTTAAGAAATGTAGAAACATTTCATATTCATTGGTTGTTGGAAGTTGTTGTATGATGAGGTCTCTACAAGACCTAATTAGGCTTAAGTTGTTGGTATATTAAGTAGACATTTAAGTAACTCTAGTATGGATCTTTATAAAGTATGTATAGAGAACTAAGAATAATATGCCTGTACATCAGGGATCAGATTTGTTAGAGATCATGAGGAATTCTGATTCTGAGTTTGTTGGATGTCAATACAGTATAAGATCCACTTCAGGCTATATTTTCTGTTGGTCGGAGAGCTATACAAGTAAAAGTATTAAGCAAACATTTTAGCTCATTAACCATGACAACAGAATTAGTAGCACAATAAGGACATTCAAACATAAAATAAAGGTTGCGAAGATTTGTCACATAAAGTTCATTGTGATAGTTAGTTCGCAGTAAAATATTTATGACAAGAATACTTATAAGTCAAACAAATTGACATAGAATTCTTGGTTGTTAAAGAAAGTGTTTTGTGTAGATAAAATTTTAGAAGAGCATATTATGATAGACTCTAAATATGGATCCACAAATTATGTATTCAACGCCCTGCAATTTTATGAGCTAGCTAATCATGTGGGTGTTATATGGTTTTAGAATACATTAGTTCAGTGGGAGTCTATATTTATTGTTCTTTAAAGTTTTCAAGACACTTTGATTTGGATAATTCAGTTTTCTGCAGAATTAAGTTGATGTTTTTGAATTCATTGTGAATTTACTAAAGTTAATATTTCATTTTGTAATATTTTATATTATGAATTGATCTCACTAAGGATTAAAGTTGGACCAGTTGGAAATATACATGATGTTGATCACATTTGACATGTAATTTCCATGCTACTCACCATATTTGATCTATGTCATTGAGTATATTGATATGGTGATTGTCGGGGTTTAATCACGATTTATAATGTGGTGAATGTCGCGGTAGTTCCATATTAGTATATGAGATGGACAAGATTGTTAAGTATAGCCTGAAGAGGAATAGCATAAAGTTGCGCAACTAAGGACTCTTGATATAATTGCTAATGGAAAATATATAGCCCAAGTGGGAGATTGTTGGAAATTATTAATTTCCATTATAATCTAATTGTGGACAATATATTATTATACAATTATATTAGCTATTCAATTATATTATGGACTTAATTAAGTGATCCAATTAAGATTAAAAGTCAATGGGCTATAATAATAATTGATATGGGCCAAATGAGTAGATACTCAATACTACGTGATTAGGTGATTATGGGTGGTCTAGTCAAGTAGTATATAAAGGTTACCCGGTTATGGTCCCCAATATACTAAGTCGCACATTGTCTTCCCTTCTCCCAACGGGAGGGATTACTACGGTCCCCATAAAGGAATTAGGAGGGCTTAGTTGAGAAATGTCATATAACCACTGACACTATAGAATTAATGGTAGAACATTCAAACAATGTTCATCAAACCATGAAAGGTCCAATTACTCCAAAGTGTGTTAATGCTATAAGTTATAAGTATAAATCAATACAAGATGATTAGGTTTGCATCTTGATATAGGATTATACTCAAAAGGGAAGGAAGTCATTATTATAAGATAATCGTGACATTAGTAGCACATTTTGATCTTGAATCATATTAGATGGATGTAAAGATAAAGTTCCTTGATCGCAACACTGATGATACAATCTAAATGTTTTAAGAACTAATAGGAAATCCATCTATGCATTCAAGCAAATTTTTTTTTCGTAAAAGAATCACAAGTATCATCATGAAGTAAGTGTATATTTTGGTTTTGAGACAAATGTAGATGATTATGTGATTCAGTGGGAGAATGTTTAAGTTAAACTAAGGGAGACAAGTGCAGTCTCAATCAGGTGCCCTAAAGTTAAACTAAAGATTTAAGAAATGTAGAAACATTTCATATTCATTGGTTGTTGGAAGTTGTTGTATGATGAGGTCTCTACAAGACCTAATTAGGCTTAAGTTGTTGGTATATTAAGTAGACATTTAAGTAACTCTAGTATGGATCTTTATAAAGTATGTATAGAGAACTAAGAATAATATGTCTGTACATCAGGGATCAGATTTGTTAGAGATCATGAGGAATTCGGATTCTGAATTTTTTGGATGTCAATACAGTATAAGATCCACTTCAGGCTATATTTTCTGTTGGTCGGAGAGCTATACAAGTAAAAGTATTAAGCAAACATTTTAGCTCATTAACCATGACAACAGAATTAGTAGCACAATAAGGGCATTCAAACATGAAATAAAGGTTGCGAAGATTTGTCACATAAAGTTCATTGTGATAGTTAGTTCGCAGTAAAATATTTATGACAAGAATACTTATAAGTCAAACAAATTGACATAGAATTCTTGGTTGTTAAAGAAAGTGTTTTGTGTAGATAAAATTTTAGAAGAGCATATTATGATAGACTCTAAATATGGATCCACAAATTATGTATTCAACGCCCTGCAATTTTATGAGCTAGCTAATCATGTGGGTGTTATATGGTTTTAGAATACATTAGTTCAGTGAGAGTCTATATTTATTGTTCTTTAAAGTTTTCAAGACACTTTGATTTGGATAATTCAGTTTTCTGCAGAATTAAGTTGATGTTTTTGAATTCATTGTAAATTTACTAAAGTTAATATTTCATTTTGTAATATTTTATATTATGAATTGATCTCACTAAGGATTAAAGTTGGACCAGTTGGAAATAGACATGATGTTGATCACATTTGACATGTAATTTCCATGCTACTCACCATATTTGATCTATGTCATTGAGTATATTGATATGGTGATTGTCGGGGTTTAATCACGATTTATAATGTGGCGAATGCCGCGGTAGTTCCATATTAGTATATGAGATGGACAAGATTGTTAAGTATAGCCTGAAGAGGAATAGCATAAAGTTGCGCAACTAAGGAATCTTGATATAATTGCTAATGGAAAATATATAGCCCAAGTGGGAGATTGTTGGAAATTATTAATTTCCATTAAATCTAATTGTGGACAATTTATTATTATACAATTATATTAGCTATTCAATTATATTATGGACTTAATTAAGTGATCCAATTAAGATTAAAAGTTCATGGGCTATAATAATAATTGATATGGGCCAAATGAGTAGATACTCAATACTACGTGATTAGGTGATTATGGGTGGTCTAGTCAAGTAGTATATAAAGGTTACCCGGTTATGGTCCCCAATATACTAAGCCGCACATTGTCTTTCCTTCTCCCCATCGGGAGGGATTACTACGGTCTCCATAAAGGAATTAGGAGGGCTTAGTTGAGAAAGGTCATATAACCACTGATCCTGAGTTCGTGTTCCGCCTAGAGACTCATTGGATCAGGTACGCTTCCGTATTACAGTTTGATCTCAGTTTATCATAATAGGGTTAAGGTCTCATGCATTTATTTCCAACAGAAACAACTTCTCATGTATTCTATTACAAATTATAAAATCTAACTGTTAAAACTCAAACTCAGCTAGCTAGATAGGATTAAAGAAAATTGATCAACAATGACGAAAATTCTGATAATATTGCTTCCGTATTTAAAATTTTTATGACAGAAATATGATAATAATAACATGATGTTATTAGCACATTACTATCATAAAAATCTTTAGGTACGGAAGATAAATTATTATGACGATCAAGAAAATTTTAATCAAAGTGGTATATTTCTTCATTGGATCAACTCCTCCAGCCTCTCACATATTCTTGAAGAATCCACACCAATTCTGGGAACTTTAACCTGTCATAATAAAATGAAATGTTAAACTATATAGGTATATATATTTGAGTAGTAAAAATACTATCTAATATATTTTGAATTTCTTTTAATAAATTATAAGATCTTCATATTATACATATAGCTAAAAGTTTCAAGATATTTGGTTCCTCTGTATATTCAATTTCATATTTCACCCACATTATACACATGCATATATGGATGCATGTACTAATAACATACTTTATTAGTCCCATTTTTTTTCCCCACATTTTTCATCTCATACAATATCTTAATATTACAAAGATATCATTTATTTTTCACACAAGAAGTAAACAACTGTATTGATCATCTTTTCTCATTGAATTACCTTAAGTACGTACCTTACTTTATCATACATTATACGCCTAAAAGAACAACGTTTCTGAATCTATAGTAGTGATGCAAAAATACGGGAGACGAAGGGAATACACGTTGATTAGGTGTACCTGAGCATGAAGTGTGTGGAAAATCTTATCATGGTAGCTACAAAGGGAAGTGTTGATGACTTCAGTCCCTTCTTCTTCTAGAACCCTAATGACTTGATGCATCACCACTTTTTTCCTTAATCCACATATTAAAACCACTTCCAAGCTTGAACCCAACTCTTTCACTCTAACAATTGGTAATGAATCTTTTGTATTAATTGTACTAACATTACCATTAATGGCCATTGCAAGTTGTCCCTTTTTTCTCCTCAATTCTTCCACTCTTGCACTTAGATTCTTGATGTAATAAGTGGCTATTCCAATCTGATCTTGTGTAGACATGAATTCCTGTTTGTCATGACATTGTATATGCATGATCAATGTCGGATTTTTTTTATAACCAAGCACAAAACTTCACTTCAGATCTATTATTCACTCTTCTATTCATTCTAAGGTTAATTGCAAGAAAAATGACCTATTTTAATCCTATAAGCAAATTAATTCCCATAAAAGGAACCTCATCTTTTATCACTGTTGTAAAATGCACCCAATATGTGATATATTTCTTAAAATCAAGAATTAAAGGTGGTTTTTTTTCTTTTTTGAAATTAGGTGCGTTTTGCAATAATTTTATAAGTGGTTTTTTTTCCCTATATATTATTTACATATAAGTAAGGATTAATCTTCAATAAGATCGTAGAGTTCGTGATTTTTTTTTTAATTCATTCTATATATGTAAGAAAAATAAGTGTAATTTTCTTTCTAGATTCATGCAAAGGGATTTAGGGGGGTTTCATTAGAATATGGTTTTGGAATAGTAAATCCTATCAAAATTATACTACACAGTTACGAACAATTGGACTATCTTTTTCACCAATGGTAGATGTATAATGTAGTGAAGAAATTAGTTAATGTGTGATATAAATTAGGTAGTTAGGTACCTTTGGGGAATCGAAGTAGTTGGGTGGTAGGAGGGAAACGAGTCTGTAAGACAAAAACTTCATCTGAAATCTTCTGTTCTTTTCAATGGTTTTTCTCATCTCCATCTCTTTCTCTCTTTCTTTCTCTCCCTCTCATCATCACGCATATATATATACACACACATGTACAAGAGTGTATCAAGTAGAAGAAGTTGCCTAGGTAGGTAGAATATTCAGAATTGAAAGCTGTACACGTGTTATTTTGGATTAAAAGTTCTAACTCTTATTGGTCGTTTGAATTAGCATGATTTACCTCTCTCACAAGTTGTTGGGCTGGAGTGTGGGGGCGCCACGGATTTGGCGAAACCACCTTTTCTTGCACAATGAAAAAAAGAAAAAGGTTAGAGATTTTCTTATCGCCAAAATGGGAGCCCATACATAGGTTTATTATAACAACCTTGAATAAAACTGAATTAAATCCCTAAAATAAATTGAATTTAAGAATTTGGGTGCACTGATACACCTCCCTCCATCCATTGCAAATATGTTCATTTATTTTTTGCACGTAAATTAAAGAGTATTATTGTTTTATATAAAGTGGGAAGTGGTTGGGAGTGATAGGTCATGCGCGTAGGCCCTTCTTCTAAAAAAAGAAAATGAATACTTTAAAAATTGACAAGACAAAATGCATGGATACATTAGTGATGAGTTTAGATTAAGGCAAATTATCATGTGCACATGGTGCACCGTACATCCACTTTTAGAAACTTATATACTTATAAATAAAAATATACTTTCTCCGTTCCTCACTAAGAGGATCTTTTACTTTTTGGCACGTTGATTAAGAAATATTATTATTTAATGTGTAGTGGATAGTTGTATTAGTAGGAGTGTGAGTCTCATATTTTAATTGTATTATGGAGCGTGTGGTCCCATGTGTGTAAAAAATGAAAGGGGACTCTTTGAGTGGGACAACCAAAATGGAAAAAAAAAAACATTTTTAAAGGGGACGAATGGAGTATATAGTAAAGAATAAAAAATATATACACTTTGTTAACAAATTTTCTGTTATCTTTTTTAATGAAAATCTGAATGTAAAAAACATATGCAATTATTAAAAATATATACTATACATTATTGAATAAAAATGTATATATATGTATATTCTGGTGCTCAGAATATCAACTATATTAAATTTTAACTTAATCTCCATAATAAAATAACATGAAATAATTAATTCTTAACTTAATCTCCATAATAAAATAAAATGAAATAATTAATTCTAAAAAAAAACTACTCACTATTTTAAACCTATTAATTTAGTGTGTGACACTAATTTAGAGGCTTACACCTTTTTAATTAATTATCATTTTTTTTAAAAAAATATTATCACTTTTTATTTGTACTGCAAATAATAATTAATTGAACTATCATCATTTTCTATTTATTTATTGTATATTTTTATTGTATGTAATCCTAGGACATGGGCGGTGGAGCCCCTAATGGTAGGTACACCATTATATATTTTTATTGTATGTAATCAATTGTAATTAAAATTCTTTCATAAATCAGCTTTCACACAACTCTTTAGAATTAATATAAGTGCACCAATTAATCAACCTGAATTTAGTTACAAGTAGACTTTAAGTTGAGTCAAACGAGCGTTTAGGCATCCGCGGTTTTACCGACGTGGAGAAAATGACGTACGCATTTTCATATTTCTTTCTTTTTTTGTTTTTTGTTTTTCACATTCAATATTAATTGATGTTCGAATTTTCATCCTTCTTTCTTCCTTTTGGGTTTAGGATGAAGTGTTGAATCACAAAATATATTATTTTTAATTTGAAGATTTTTTTTATATTTAATAAAATTTAATTACTTGAAATTCTAATAAACTATTGGGAAAAAAATTATGTTAGATTATGTAATTCTAATGAAAGAAAAATATTTAAAAAATTATAATTACATAAATTATATATATATATATGTGTGAATATTTGCATATATTCATTTACAAAATCTCTTATACTAATCTTTGAGTGAGATCGTTTTACGGATCCGAGATGATGGTGAATTTTAACTCTATATATATTCTTAGCTATGTATATATTGATAATTTTCCTTAAAATTTTATGGGAGCCAATGACTCCTCCGACACATGTTGCTTCGTCAATGGATATACTTCTTCCATTCTATTCTTACAAGCACATTTTTTTCGTGTAGATTAAAAATGTAAGCTTTTAATTCTTGACAAAGTTTCTACGTATGGGTTGTGAGATTAAATATGTTTATAGTTAGTGAAAAAATATTTTTTAAAATATAATGAATGATGTATTAAATATTATAATATAATTTACTATTTATCAATAAGTATATTTTATTTATATAATAATAAATACTTCTATAAGTTAATACGATTCGACTCATATATATTCATCTCACAAGAGAGTTGCTCTTAATATTTTTTTTAAAAAAAATTGACATGAGATAATTCAATAATAAAATACTCTTTCTATAAATATTAAGTTCACACAGTTAATTAGTGTTCATACTCAAAATAATAATAATAATAAAATAGTATTCTCTCCATCCTACAAAACTCTTCACACTTTCTTCATTTGCTTGTCTCACCATACCCTTCACATTCCAAAAAATGAAAAATTATTTTATCGAACAACCTCAAAAGTTATTTTAATTTCAAAATTGTCACTCATTTTTCATATACATATCATTACTTTATACTTTTTATTACCTAAAAATACTAATCCCTTCGTCTCACAACAAGGAGTGCATTTTTTCATTTTCGTCTGTCCCAACACAAAAGGTGTATTTCCATTTTTAGTAAATGGAACTCACACAAAACAATTAATATATTTTCATGGGACTCATACATCATACTAATACACCTACACACTATGTATTAAAATATTATTTTTCTCACCTCAATATCCTCAACTACCCATTAAATATTATATCATTTAATCTACTTGCAAAAAAGAAACGCATATCTTGTGTTGGGACGGAGGGAGTACAATACCTCTAAAGTCAATAAAGTTGATCAAAAAGTGCAACTTTTCTTAAATAACTTGTAACAGTAAACATGATGCGTATTGTGGGACGGAGGGAGTATTATAATTAAATAATAATCTCAAAATACACTTTAATTTCAATTATTCATTTACAACTCACTTAATTTACTTTATATATACTTCCTTCGTCCCACTGCAAGAAGTGCATTTTGCCATTTTCGTCCGTCCAACACAATAAGTGAATTTCCCTTTTTAGTAAATGTGACATACGTACACAAAACAATTAATATATTCTCATGGGACCTACATACCACACTAATACACTTACCTACTATACATTAAAATATTATTTCTCTCTTTTCATCCCCACATTAAATATTATATACCTTAATCTATGTGAAAAAAAATTGTCACCCTGGTAGGGGAGAGTAGTACATATGTCATATATAAAGATAATACATTATCTCAAAAAGTAAGATTAAAAAAAAACTCTTTTCATTTGTAGTTACAATAACGGTTAATTTTATTGTAAAATGAATATTGTAAATTATAAAGTAAATTATGTGAATGGAAAAGATAATCATATTAGATAGAATACTCTTTTCACATTATAACTTTATAATTATAATGTTTATATTATATCGGAAAAAAAATTGTATACATAGATAGTGGGAGGAACAGTAATATATAAACATTTTTTTAATTAAAAATAATAATTAAAAAATAAATACAAAAGCTGTTACTGGAAAAGGATGAAATGAGAATGCCAGACATAATTAGTTAGATGACGTGTACAATGTACATGATGTTGCATATTGAGAGTGGAATTTCACGCATTTTATGTGTGCACATTACACCGATTTGCTTAGAAAAGTCATCGATCTTGCATGAAATTGTGTACGTTTAAGTATTTACACGATTTTGAGGTTTCTAAGGGATTTTTTTTGAGTTTTTAAGGCAAAAAACAGGAGAAAACAGAGTAGGATCGGAAGAGGAGTGAAACAGAATCGGAACGCACCAGCTCGGTGAGCCGCTCGCCGTGAGCAGGATGCCGAGCGGTGGCCATTTGAGCCGAGTGGGACCCTGATGACGTGACCAATTGAGGGAGAGGCTGCTCGGCTAGGTCCAGGCCCAGCTCGAGCCGAGCTGGGTGCTGAGTGGCCCAGTTTCGAGCCCAGACGAGGTCTGTTCGATTCAACTCTGTATTTACGTGTTCAGATCGTGATTTTGGATCAGTTTCGACGTGAAAAAAGCCCAGATATAAAAGGGGAGATCGACACACAATTAAAGGGAGAACCCGCTCACACCCATCACAATCCATCATGAATTACACTACATATCAGATTCACATCTGATTTCATCTTCTATTCACTTCCAAGAGGGTTCCAAGTGCTAATTGAAAAAGAATCGAGCAATTGGAGAGATGGAGAAGGAACGTGAGAATACGATTACGCTAGAATTTCATAATTCTTATCTTTCCCTTCCTTTTACTTTGATTTTTGGTATGAATTGCTTAGCCATGAGTGTTGCTTGTGACTTCATGAGCTAATTCCTTATACAGTTCTAGGGTTTGATGGATTGATTTAATTGATTTGGGGATTTAGACCAAAGATTGAGATTTTATGCAGTTGAGCTTTTTATTTTACTTATTTTATTCAGACTTGCTTATCTGCTTCGTAACACCTTCATAGAAAATTCATGACATCCGCTATAATGCTTGAATTATTGTGTTAGCTTGTGTGCGTTCATGATTAGTATTGTTTATCTGTTAGGGGTTGAATTAGTTCCGCTATAAACATTTTAATTCCATGAACTGGTAAATCAAATACTTGATTTATTTAGTAGAACAATGCAATTAGACAATCAAGTAGGAAGTGAATAGAATCTTATAGTCATTTCGGAAAATATCTTGTTAGTGAGGCTTACTATCCAGAGGTATTGTTGCTTGCTTTGATTAGTATCTAGGAATAATGCTTGATAATATTCGCGCACTTCAGGATTTAAATCAGAATATATTGTTAGCTTAAAATCGGATCATATCTGGTGGGTTAACAGAGTTATGTGGTGTATTTTCAGTAAAAATGTATGAATGAACAATTGAAAATCTAGTAACTCAAATTAATTGCTCAATACCTAAGAGTTGTTCATCATCTCTTGATTTAAAACTTGCTTTTACTTTATTGCTTTTAATTATTCAACAATTTATTATTTCAGTTATTTAGTTAATTAATTCAAAACTTGGGAATTTAGTTCTCAATTCTTATTAAATAGTAATTTATAAAATAAATAAATAATTAGCTGTCTCAGTGGGATCTATAATTTAACTTGGGCACTTGCTTTTATAATTGACATCCTTATACTTGAGGATTAAATTGGAGTGCGTAGAAAAAACATAACATTACATAAAAAAGTACTCGTGTGAATTTGCCATCATTTAGAAACACAAAAATGAATTTCACTTTTCCAAAACATGAATTTGAATAAATAAAAAATAAAAATCTACTTTAAAAGTTACTCCCTCCGTCCCGGAAAAATTTTCGCGTTTACTGTTCCACGTTGTTTAAGAAAAGTACTTTTTGACCAACTTTATTGACTTTGGAGGGTATTATAGTATTTTTAGGTAATAAAAAAGTATAGAGTAATGATATGTGTGTGAAAAATGAGTGGCAAATTTAAAATTAAAGTAACTTTTGAGGTTGTTGGGGACAAACAAATGAGGAAAGTGTGAAAAGTATTATGTGACAGAGGGAGTAAAAGGCACGAGCCAATTATATACCCTCTCCTCACCAATAAATTATTCTCCTGAAATATTCTTATTTACATTTTGTATGGGTTTATGATAAATAATACTTCATCCGTCCGCTTTTAAGGGTATTATTTGCTTTTGGACATAAAAATTAAGTAATATTGTTATTTAATGTGTAGTGAGTATGTAATGTGTAAGTTTTACCTTTTCACCCCTCCACCTTATTAATATAAGGAGGGGCAAATGAGTAATTTGCAAATACATTTAGGGTTAGTAGGGGTATTATTAGTGGGTTCCTCATTGTATATAAATGAAAACGAGACCTTTGAGTACGGACGCCGTAAAAGATAAAATAGAACCCTTGAAAGTGAACGGAGGGAGTATAATAATGAGCGATGTGTCATATGAAGCTGATTTATTAAAAAAAAATATACTATTTGAATTGGACGCTAATATAATAAAATGAGAATGTTTGAACCGATTGAAAAGACTAACAATTACTTCACATTTTTGTAGCAGACATTAAAAAATTAAGGTGTATAAAATAAAATATGTTAAATGATCATTTCATCTAAAAAATTAAACTAGTTTTACTATGTCTAGGCTCTTATATCATGTTAAATAACCACCTCATCTAAAAGCTTAAGGTAGTAGAGAAGGAAATCGTTTAATATTTAATCAAATCACTATAATAAAAGAGACACTCTCTTGTGAGACGGATTATTTGTGAGACGGGTCGACTAATCACTAAAGTATGCTTATTGTATAAATAAAGTATGCTTATAATTTGTAGTTAAAGTATGTTAATAATAAATCATATTATAACATGTTAAAATAATATTTTAATACATAATCAAGCATACTTTAGAAAATATACTGTAGCAACCATTAAACATACTTTATCTATACAATAAGTATATTTTAGTAATGGGTCGACTCATCTCACAAATAACTTGTCTCACAAGAAACTTTGTCCTAACAAAATTATAGAGGTTCTTTGAGTGTTTTAAAAAGAAAAAACATGGAGTATTATAAAGTTGTTTTGTGTAGATGATAATTTTGTAATATAGTATTATTGTGAGATTGTTAACATTATGTTGGTTGTAATTTTAAGAAACGTACATATACTTTGAGTAACGAGTAGATTGTGATTTGATAACGTAAAAAAAGTTATATTTATAAAGTCAAGTAAAAAGTTGACTTAATAATAATATTTTAAAAAATTAATATAGTGTCAATATCGAATTAAGGATATTTTGATTTTTTTAAATATGGTAATTTTATTATTATTATTTTTAACTAGCAGGGAACTGTTCAAAATCACCCAATAAAGAATTATTCTTTTATAATATATATATATATATATATATATATATATATATATATATATATATATAGTAATATAGCTCTTTTAACTCATTCCACATAAACAGTACTACGAGTAGTGTTTATTACTTGGCCAATATTGTATGAAGTCGTCTTTTATATAGTCCCTCCCACCCACTTACAAAATACTCATTTACTTTTTTCACGTGAATTAATTAAGAAATATTATTATTATATGTGTAGTGAGTAATTATATTAAAAAGATTCATGTGTAGATATTTTCCAAAAAAGGAAAAATGAATATCTTTAAAATGACCGCCCAAAAATGATAAAATGAATACCTAATAAGTGGTTGGAGGAAATATATTATTTTACACTCTTATAATTAATTATTTATTTATTAAAAATATTATCACTTTTCATTTCTATATAAATTATTTATAAAATACTTGCTTAGTTTATAACATCATTGTCACTTTTTATTAAATATATAATTTTTTTTGTTCGTCTCACAAAAGTCATTTATTAAACAGTTTCACACGAATCTTTGTATTATTATTATTTCAAAGAACATTGTTTTGGGTGCTTTTCTTTTCTTTATCTGCACTCAAAGCTGTAAGAATGATTTAAATAAAAAATAAATATATTTCATGACATAATGTGTTCTACTATTTCTTTTATCTTTTGCTGCAAAAGTAAAACAGCTAGCAATACACAAAACATGCGCGTTTGAGCATGCAATATTTTGTCCATACTATACGTGTAATAATTATAACCTCAATGGTTGTGATTCCAAAATTATATATACTCCATACATTTTATTTTAGTAAATTAATTTGCAAAATATATAAACTCCAAGAAAATACTCTGCTTCCTAAGGGGTTTAGTAGCAACTCCCTCCACTTTTATTAGTAAAATATTTTTTCCCAAGATTTTATTTCAAGCTTATCTCCTTTATCCCCTTTGCCCAACTAGTAATAGTACAAATATTATCTCGTTTCACCTCCTATTCCACATGGTAGCTACTTATAATATATTATGATAATTAATGTTTAAATTATCTCCTATTCCACATATTAGTTACTCATTCCGTTCCGTTTTAATGTTTACGTTTTTTTTTTTTACATTGATTAAGTAGTATAATATTTTAATAGATAGTGAGTGAAAATATATAATATTTAATATAAAGTGGGTATGTGTATTAGTGTTTGATGATATATTATTTGTTTTAGGTGGGTCCCATTTCTAAAAAGGAAAACGTAAACATTGAAATGAGACGCGCAAAACAGAAACATAAACATTGAAACGGGACGGAGAGAGTATTTATGATAATTAATGCTTAAATTATCGGCATGTGTGTAAATGTTTAATTGTCATTAATTAGAATGTGGTATATTTTAATAACACGAAGACGATTATTAGTGGGGGATAGAGGATGAAATACATAAATGGAATGAGTGGTACCATTTGCGCCTATATTCTATCTATCTATATATAAATTTGATGAGAATTGAGAAAACATTGTAAAAGGAATAATATAACACATGAAAACAAAATTAAATGATACTAAATAAACTCGTTCACAATCTCGTTATCAATCACAAATCTTTCCAAACAAACAATCAAAACAACCCCTAAAAACAATTAAAATTAAAATGAAAACCCCTAATAATTAATTCCATCAATCGGCAGTTGTCCACGTCATATCATTCTCAAATATCCAATGGCAAACCTCAATGAGTCCAGGGGCAGACCCCAATGCCACGAAAGCACCGTGACGTGGACTCCACGTGGACGTGTCCAAATGACAGATGGCAACCCCACGATTAATCTTTGCCTTAGTTTCCACTTCAAGAATGTCAGCTTCATACACTCTCACTTTTGGCACAGAGTGGCAATAGTAAAGTAGGTACGGATACAAGCTTTGGTGGCAAGAAACTGATTTTGTCGCTCTTCCTCCATTCACTCCCCTCACTTCACCTATCATCACATCCCCACTCGACCCCTTCACGTTCTCCGTCGTCCGCACCGCCACGCCGCCGCCTAGAACCGACACCGCAAAGTCAATCATGTCCTCGATCGAGCCGACACACCTCTTCGTCTCGCCGGGGCTAGGGGCGCGCTCGCACTCGCTCAGAGCGTTTGCGAGCACGCGCTCCATGGTCGAGTTGTCGTCGGCCTGAAAAGTTCGTTTGAGCTCGATTAGCCTGCCTGTCGAAAATGGTATTTTCGACAGGATTGGGCGGGGTAAGAATGACCTTTTGGGCATCCAATCTTGAATGTTGGGCATCCTCATTACTCTCCCTTTTTCAAGCATGCTTTCCCTAAAGAACTTACCCTCCTCAACACCATTAACTCTTTTCATGCTCTTTATTACACTAATCTTAGTTGGATTTGGATTATCTCTGTTTTCTGGTTTAGTATATCCTGCAAATGTGACACCCTTTTTAGCATAATCCTTAAATGTGTTGTTAACTCCATAAACCTTGAATCCGATAGTTGATTCAACTCCTCCCTTCGCGTATTCCTTAAAATTGTCGAATCCTACATTGAATGACTTCCCATAATTCAAGAAGTTCGTCTTCCCGGAGCTCGAGTTCTTTCCGTACGACTGGAAAGTGTCCGTACCGGCGTTAGCGGAATCGCGATATCCGGCGAAGGAATCGGTTCCGCCATTGCCGCCGCCGCCGTAGTTCTTGAAGTTGTTGCTGGGATTGTTGGCGTTCGCCGCGTACGTTGTGAAGGAATCGTTGGCGGCGTTGCTCAGCTCGCCGTAGCCGGAGAACGCCGATCCGACGACGTTCGACGTGCCGCCGTAGCTCTTGAACTCCGCCGGAACGCCGTTGCCGTTCTTGCCGTAGGTAGTGAAACCCTGGCTGCCGGAGTTGGTGTCGTCGGCGTAGCTGGCGAACGTCAGCTTATGTCCGTTTCCGTCGGAATTGTACGACGTGAAACGGAGGTCCGGCACGTTCACCCGAGGCATGTAGATGTTGAAATCGCCGCCGCCGCCGGTGGCGCCGCCGCCGTAGGAGGAGAAGTTCGAGCTCGCCACATTGCCGTCGGAGGCGTAGCTGGCGAAGCTCTCGTGGTGGCCGGTGGAGCTCCGGCTGTACCGGGCGAAAGACCCGGTGGCGAAGTTGACTCCGTCGGAGTAGTTCTTGAACTGATCGGCGCCGCCGAGCTGAGCGTTGCCGTAGTTGGCAAACTGCTTGTTAGTGTAAAATGCAAATGCGGCGTCGTTTTTATGGGGTTGAAGAGTTGGTTTGGTGTCGGAGAGACAGAGCAGGTCGGCGGCGGAGCAAAAGGCGGCGAGGTGGTCGGAGAGGGCATTCTGGGAAGCAAGTTTGGCGAAGAAGGCGGTTCCGGCAGCCGTCAACGGCGAGGCTTTGGAGAGAAGGAAGGAAAATGGAGGGGCATTATTGGAAATGTGGTTGTTTAAATATCGAATGGCAGAGGCTTTAGGTGTGAATGGATTCTCTCTGTTTGTTATTGTATCAGATTCAGATACTGAACACTCCTGCAAGAAAATGGGATTAACACAATCATTAGCAGTTGTAAAACGACAAGAGATGAGTGCCGTTTTGATGCAAGAAAACAAATACTTACAGTTAGAGATGAGAGTAATAAGAACAAGAGTGTGGAGAAAATGGTTGTGTTGAGCTTGACTCTTCCTCTGTCCATTTCCATGTTTTAGAGAGCGAGAGGGGGGTGGGGGGGGGGGGGTGTGGCTTGTTTTGTGATGAAAAAAGGAGAGTATATAGGGCAATAAAATCTTGCAATTTGACAAATTTTAATTAGGAGAAAACAGAGGGTGTTTATTTTAGATGAAAGCAAGTAGCAGAGATTCTCACTGACTATGTTGTTACTTTAAAGATTTCACTTTGTCTAATGTTGAATCTTGTCTTATTCAGAAGTATATTTGCATGATTCAGAGAGATCTTAAATCTCACTGACTTACATTACAATAATGTTTTTATTTAATTGTTGTTTCTTAATTTTCTGCTGAAAACCTAAGTATATCCTATAATGCAGATACAATGGACCATTAGGAAACATGAATCTTGAAAGTAAATCTCCTAGGTGATATTTGGTTTGTGATTACGTGAGATTTGAAAACTATAAATAGTATTTTTTATGTTTGTTTTGGGTTTTGAGTAAGACATGTTTTAACTTTATGTCAAATCAATGTATTAATTTATTTAAAAAGATAAATTAGAGAGGTGAGATAAAGAGAGAAAATATATTAATTGAAGAGTGAGAATGTACTAGGTATATACAGGGAAAGTTTTTAAAATTTGAATATGAATTTTGAAAAATCAAAATCTAGATTTGAAATTCGAAAACGAACATAACCTAGGGGGTTTGCTACATAAAATGTGACACAAACAATACCAATTTAGAATGAAATTGAAAACTTTAAAACATTTAGTTTAACCCTTATTGGTGAATGGAGAAAATAATACTCCTCTTTAGTCCATATTCAAAAAATAGACAGGTACTTTTAATTGGTCGGAGGAAATATAATATAGTAAAATGAGTCCCGACTCTCCGTTATTCTATTGGACGTGTTCCACCTCATTTAACCTGAGGCCCGTGATTTACTAAATCAAGCAGATATGTGTCTTCTTCAAATTAGGGCAAAATAGTTGAACTTAGTGGACAACATTTGCCTAACAAGCGTGGAAAACAAGGCCCCCCACCCCACCCCACCCCACCCCTACCCAAAGAATAGATTCTGCACCACACTATATGATTCTTAGAAAACAAGGCCCTCTCTATAAACACAAGTTTAACGGTGAGTGCTCTCTATAAGTCACTTGAGATACATCTTGCGATTTACTTTCTCTGCCAATTCCCAGGGCAGGGCCCCTAATGGTGGGTACACCATTTAGAAAACAAGGCCATCCTCTTTCTCTCTCTCACACTGAAGAATATATTCCAAGCAGCACATAAAACAAAAAAAATGTAACAAAAGGAGAAGTGATGGGCAAAATTTGTCTCATATAATCAGTTTACAGCTATAGCCAGAGAACAATCACAGACTTTCTTTAGGTTTATCCATAATATTTTTTAAAGGTATTATGATGGTTCATGTTTTTTAATATCTAAATATAGGGCCCTTTTCAAGTCTAATAGATTGACAGATCAAATTTTATGAAAACTCTAATGACCTAATATAAAATATGTATTTTATTAAAATATAATTTTATTAAGTATTTTATATATATAAATTTTGGGTTCCTATATTTTTTATAGTCAAGGGCGGTCGCCGCTTCTCGCCCCTGCTTAGGGCCACCACTGGTTGAATAGACCATTAAGTTGCAAGAACCAATGCTGCTAAAGGGGCTCACTAGCTCAGTTCAATACAAGTTCGTTTATATGTGTTCAATTAATCAATTAATTATTAGCTAGACTTTTTTTTAGGCCTGTGTTATAATGAAAAGAATTTGAACATTGCATAATTCGTTAAAAACTCCTTTAGAGCTCAAATAATATAATAATTTTTTAATTTATTATTATTCATAATTAAATACTCCTATTTTGTATTAATATACATAAATATGATAATAATTTAATGGATTTTTTTTAAATATATAAATATATTTTAAAAATTTTATTACTCTGACTTGTTTAATATTTATGAATAATATTATATGTTGTTTTTTTATTTTTCATTAATGAAAATAATAAATATATTCAAGAAGGGTTCACTAACATGTAATCAAATTATTGAATTTGCGAACGAGTCCATTTGTTTTTCTTTATTTTTTTTAATAATGAGCTCGAGTTAAATAATTTTTTTTCATGATGAGTTTTATTTGGGATCAAGCTCGATTATTTTTAAACAAACAAAATTCAAAAAGGCTAAAGCTCGGCTTGATTACACCACAAACTTACATACCTAATTTATACTATGTCATAGAAACATACTTCAAGTGGGCTTACGAGTGTTGGTGCCAAAATATATTCGCCCGCGTGGATACCCGTCCCCGCCCCATCAATGACCTGCCACGCATATGGCCCGTCCTATCAATAACTCATCGTTAATTTTCAAAAATAATTGATTTTTATAAAAAAAAAATACTCCTAGTATATTAGTTCATTTTAACATCCTATTTTCATAGGTTAGTTATTATTATTATTTTTTTAATAAATTTATGTGTTAAACGTGAAAACTATATTTGGCGTGCTATGGCCAATCCATCCCACCCCGCTCCAACCTACTTATGAGAGATGCAGCGAAGACGCCACGTTGGTGGCAAGAATATGTATGTGTTAATTATTACAAAAAAAAAAAGTTGAATGATTTAATGGGATGTGCGCTCGTGCCTCAATTGGAGTTCATAAGGACAACCCTTATTTTATATTTTAAAACCTATTTACATTTATATTTTTTACTTAATTATATTTATATTTTTGTATGACATATACAATTATTCTTTCTTTACCTTTCATTTTCCAATTTTACTTCTCAAATCTCATTTCTCAAACCTCATTTTTTATTTTGTTTTGGGTCTATTTTATTTCATTTTTTATATTTTTCTAAATCTCCTTTTATTATTTCTTAGAGTAGTAATATTATTGTTTATTGAGCGGAAGGAGGATGTCTTTTCTATTTATTGCTAAGTAGTATTATTATTGTTTGTCGAGTGGAAGGAGGATGTCTTTTCTATTAATATTGTTAAGTAATCGGCCCCCCTGAATAAAAATTCTGGCACCGTCACTAGAGAGATTATCATTGTTTGGCAAAAGCTAGTAACATGTTCTTAGTTATACAAAATTCTGGGATCGAATCCTCATCCTACAATTATCATTTTAGTTGGAAAACTTTTACACCCTCCAGACGTTATCATTACACAGTATTATCATTATTATTCATTACCATGATGCCCCATATGTGCTGCTTGTATACTTGGATCCTTAAAGAATATTGCTAGTGGCTACAGTACGGATCCAAGTATTCATGACTGTGAGGTTGGTTAGTTCGAAAGTAGTTACATTTCAATTGAAAGAAGAAATTATACGCAGCTGAATCATGATGAGATAAAATAATCATATCATTGGTACAAGAAAAATAATACAAATCTCATATTTAAAGTTCATAAGCGTATGCATCTTTTAATTTTCAACAATATATATGAGTATAAAGAAATTATATATGTACAATATTAAAATATATAAAAAATTAATAGAATTTAAGAATTTAGAATGAATAAATTGTTGTGAAAATAATTCCGACTTGAATTCCCTATTCCACTTTTTATATTTCATTGGTATTCCATAACATAAAAAACTATACCCTACTCTTTATCATTAAACCCTTGGGACATGTGGCGTTACTTTAGACATTAATTATAACACGTGATGTGTATCTAAAGAGTGAAATTGGAGATGAAACATGTGTGTGAAATACGTGATCCCATTTAAAATAATTCTTGCAAACTAACTTTAGGAATGTGTTGTTCTCTATGTAATTTAAGAAACAATTGTTCTCTAGTGCGTTTGGTGAACAAAGCGTTCAATGATATAATATAATATTTTATTCTAAAGTATACTTTTAGTAGTACTATTATTTATTTTTAATGAAAGACACGATTGAAATATGAATAATATTACTCCATCGGTAATTGAGTAACAAAAAGATATATCTTTTTTAAAAAATAAAAATAAAAATGAAGGGTAAGAACTTTTATACTAGTCCCTCCGGCCACTTACAAGGTATCAATTTCACTATTCCTGGCGTTCGCTTCAAATGTATCAATTTCCTTTATTTAGTAAAGAAAGTACACAATATGACCCACCACTTCCCTCTAATACAACTATCTACTTTATCTATAATAATAATATTCCTTAATCCACGTGCAAAAAGCAAAATAAAGACCTTAGAACTGTCCATGTGCAAAAAACAAACAGTTACCTTTCAAGTGACCGAAAGGAGTAAAAAATAAGATATTAATGCTACATGATACAATATTCTAAGACCGTTTTATATGGATGCACGGTGAGTCCAGAACATACAAATTTTATCCTTTAAAGAAACATAAAACACATGAAAGATAGATAATTGAGTATTGGTGAAGATAGTCAAGAAATCTGCAGGTTAAACTTCAACTCAATACCTTCTCTATATTGGCAGAAATTATTGAGCAATATATAAAGCCAGTTGTCAAGAATTGCAAGATTGATGTGATATAATATACGTGGTACATCATATAATAGATATAAATTATATATCTCTGCAAAAATACTATTAATACAATTATTGAAGTGAATCCAAGTTTAAAATCTATGCATTGATGAATATCAATCAAAAGTATAATGAATTAATTGCAAAATACTATAGCAAAAGACATTCTTGTGTTTCATGTATTGGGCCAATGGGCTCAGTAAATAAATTATGTTGCCCAAATTTGGCCCAATTAACAAATTTCCCTTCTCCCAATTATGGAGTTATTCAGTTTTCTTTCCTCTCTCTTTCCGTCATACTTGCGCCTCTACAACTTCACCTCCACCGTCCTTCAGCCGCCACCAGGTTTCTTCCGATCTCTTTGTTCTTCACTTCTTCTCACCTGCTCTTCCCTTCCTTTCAAATCCCTCAATATCTCTTACACTTTATTAATTTAATGTAACTGTAGAAAAGAGTAGTCTACTCAACAATGCATTTCATTTCAATTGAATACGGAATTCTGTATTAAGTTATAAATTATACAAAACAAGCTGATGGGGTTCTAATTTACATTAATTCATCAATCAAGGGTGTTTCTGCACATCTGCTTGCCGCCAATGACGAAATTCAGGAAGCTCGGTCGGCCGACGGGACACCGGATGTCCATGCTCAGGTATCTAATTTATTTCAAATGCTTACATTCTCAATTTCCTCGCTATGCCTTATCTAACGATGGATGTGCAGGACTTTGGTATCGCAGTTGGTGAAGCACGAGCGTATCGAGACCACCGTTGCCAAGGTTTTTTTTTAGGGTTTTACTACATTTGTACTGATTTCATCTGTTTTCTTGTGCAGTAATTCACTCTGATTTTACATTATTTACTGGTTTTTTTTGGAAACCGGCTCTAAAACTGACTTTCTTTTTTGTGCGTGTTATGAAAAAAGATGTGGTGTGTTCATTCCATCTATTGCATGTATAATTAATCAAGAAAAACCATGTCTTGCGTTTCTGTTCGCGTGTGATATTAAAATTTTCGAAAAAGAGGGAGAAGTTTTAGTTATGTTTTTAAACGTCTCTATAGGTGTTGCAATACCGTGTGACAGTGTTTGGTTCACTAAGTTAATATGTGGGTTAATGAAGCATGTATTACTTGTGTATAACAAGGAACTAACATGAGAATTCCCTTAATTCCTCTCCTTGGTTGTACTTTGCCACGCCCCTTGCTTTTCACTTATGGGATTAGAAGAAAATTAAGCCTAAGTGCATTAGTGTGTAAACTATCTTATTTTTAACAATTTTTTAAGGTCAATTTACTAATATTAACTCAATATGAACCAAACACACTCTCTGTGTATTCTCTGTGGTCTTTTCATGTTTCACGATGGATGGAAATTGATTTACTTTAATTTAATTATTCTATTAGCCTGTATTAAACATCACTCTAATTTTAACTCTCTTCGTCCATGAAATTAGATACCAATTTTTTATCATGTAAAAAGTAAAGTGTTGTGTATTGAGGATTTTTTAGAAAACGATGTATCTATTTTTTGTGGACGGATGAAAATGAAAGTGTGTCTAATTTGATGGGAGACTGGAAGAGGGAGTATTTGTTTTAGATTCTAATTATCAGTGATTTTAAAACCTTTTTCTTTTCACTTCTTATTATGTTAAATTTTGTAGGCAAAGGAAGTTCGTAGGCTTGCTGATAACATGGTACAGCTTGGGAAAGAGGTGCATATTTAATTATCTCTAATCTAAATCCCCTCTTTGACTTTCATTTTTATAATAAGGTTAAAACTGTAGCTGATTCTATTTTCCTAAATTTGTCCCTGGAATAATAGATGAGATAATCAATCGTCTACCAATGCTTTGTATCAATATGAACTCTTGAGGCCCCTACCATGGTAGATACCTTAATGTTCCTCAGATGGGTTTTGTATGATTTTATTTGTAGTATTCTCTTTTTCAATAGATCTGCTTGAATTTTTAATGTCATGTGAATTCTGATCTTGTGGCAGAGGGGAGTCATGAGATTATGGTTTTCTTGTGTGACTTGACGAATACCATTTTATTTTATGTCAACATAGTATTGCCTTCTCCGACATATGTTTCAGCACAGTGAGACATTAAAAGTCTTGTGTGTTCAATATCAGGGTAGAAAATTTTCCAATGCAAAGAGCCGGAGAAATGCACCTTTTTCTTTTATTCCCTTCTCAAAACAATTAGTTTGGTTTCCTGATGTTTTATTTGTTTTGTTTAGTCAATGAATGCAATGAACTTTTTTATCGGATTATATAAGCTAATCTTGTTGATAAGTAACTTGCATTTAAGATGTTATAACAGACCATCTTCTCTTGATGATGGAAACGGGAAACAGTATATTATCATCATGATTTTGAAATATATTTCATTGAAGTGAGGCATCTTGGAAATTTAATTGGAAGAAGTCTTAATTTTAAGGTCACTGGAGTCCAAAATAAGCAAACTATGTTATAATTGATGCCTCTAATTTTAGACATTCTAGGCGTGTTATATATAAAGAATTGAATGAAGTATGATAGTTGTGATTTTTGTATCTGCTTAGGCCCCCTTGGGCCTTTTCTAATTACAATTTACAACAGGGTACACTATGTGCTGCAAGGCGAGCTGGTGCCTTTGTTCGTGGGGATGATGTCATTCACAAGCTGTTTACGGAATTGGCCTATCGATACAAGTGAATCCCAGTTCTAGTAAAAATTTCTGTTTGTTGAAGCAATATTGTGACATTAAGGTGCACCTTTCTTAATTACAGAGATAGAGCTGGTGGATACACAAGATTGCTCCGAACTCGTATTCGTGTTGGTGATGCTGCCCCCATGGCTTACATAGAGTAAGTCCTTTCTTTTAATCATAGTCCTGTATAGTCTCAGTGCCTTTTGTATATAATATCAGTGTTTTTTACTTATAAGCATAAAAAGGGGCAAAACTGTTGCCTGGTGTTCTCCTCAACATTTTCTCCGCTTTATCTACACGACAGGTTTATCGATAGAGAAAACGAACTTAGGCAATCTAAGCCACCGACGCTGCAACCGCCGCAGAGAGCGCCGTTGGATCCCTGGACGAGATCACGGCTCACCAGACAATTTGCACCTCCTATAGAGGAGAAGAGCTCTGAATCAGACAATTGATTGTGTTGTTTTCAGATTATGTCTTGTATTTGGAGATGTTGATTCCACCTTTGCAAATGGTGTCGAATCTCTAGTTTTTTCATTTACAAATATTATTCATAAATTAGTATTAATTTACTTGTCAACTTAAAACGATACATTGTGGGGTATATGTGATTTCTTTTGAACTCTTTAGAAAAAGCAAGTGTTTCTTCTTGTAAGAGTTATAATTTGTTATGTACCAAAGTAAATTTTACTCTTTATTTTGAAATATAATATTGCATCACACAAAAATAATACAGTACTTTATTATATTAACAAAGTATAAAACTATTGTATGAAAACTTTGTAGCCAATCGATTGCTTACAAACTTTATTGTCAAGTGTTGTCGGTTTATTTGAGTTTTTAAGATTAGTAAATAATAATAGTATATGTTTATTTTGGATTTTAATAGAGTGAAATATAACTTTATTAAATCAATGTGTGATGATGTGTAATGATTAATAAGTGGAGTAATAACTTATAAATTGGGGGTGAATAAAAGATTTTTAGTATCAAAATCCAATATCAAAATTCAAATCTAATAAATAAATAAAAAAAGAATCAACATATCACGTGCCATCACGTGCCGTGGAGCCGAAGATATTTTCCCTCCACTCCACATCATAAAAAATCAAGATTCCATTGATTACAGCTCCAAATCCAAACTCAAAAACAATGCTTCCAATTCCATCGACTACAAATGTGGCATCAAACTCAAACCCTCCTCCTAAATCCAATCCCTCCCAGAAAATCCCATCACCAATTTCCCCATTTTCTCAACAATCCCAAATCGCACCCATCAACCGCGTACCCTCCTCACTTCTCTTTCCATCACTCTCGCTCCATTTATAGCATCTCCTCAGATCAACAAACACGCCCACTCCATTTCAGG
This sequence comes from Pogostemon cablin, assembly GCA_023678885.1. NCBI lineage: Eukaryota > Viridiplantae > Streptophyta > Magnoliopsida > Lamiales > Lamiaceae > Pogostemon > Pogostemon cablin. The sequence continues at coordinate 3,975,112 of CM042960.1, read as the reverse complement.
TAATCATGACCTACAATTGCACATAATAGAAGATGCATACTCTAACTCTACAGATGGAATGGAAGTAATCTATGTGTTCTGTGTGGGTTGAAGTGAAGACAAAATCAAGAATTGTCTATTGGGCATCATGATTTTGGTTGGGCTTGTTGTGTAGTTGTTACAAGAATATCTTACATCGAAATGAATTAAAAATATCGAGTCTTGGCTGTTGTAGCAATGATTTCTGCACTTGTATGTTTGAAATTTGTGTTGCTGATGCTGAAGGTACTATTTGGTGAGAGCAGGGGAGTCTGAATATGAGAGCTTGGGCATAATTAACACGAATCCGGTGGCGAAAACATCAGTGGATAGTGCGTTGTCTGAAAAGGGGAAGAAACAGACAGTGAGGGCTGCATTGGACTTGAAATCAATGGAGGCATGTGAAAATAACTGTTGGATTTGGCCTTCTATTACTCAGAGGGCTTATCAAGCTGCTGAAATTATTGCTGCTGTTAATACCATTGGTAGAAGGTATACAACTAAATTCTTTGTAACAAGTTGTGAATATAATTTAAGCTTTGATTAAGTTATGGTATCGTATGGTATGGTGTGCTGGAAAGATTGGTGATTCGCATAATATGGAAAACAAATATCCGTGTAGATCACTTCTCAAGGAATGAGCTTTGATGATGATGGATTTACACATATGGCTGTAGTATGTAACCGGCTAATCTTGGAGTAGTGTATCCCTTTATAAGTATTGTTACTTGCCTCCTCATATAGTGTCTGTCGAAGCAATTGTCGAGTGCCTTTTTTTCTCCTAACATGATGACATTGTTATCCCTTCTGTGTACTTGATAATGGGAGCTGGATATATGAAAACCTACCGAAGGAATGTGAACCTCTATGTGTATTAGACATTGATATATTTGTGTGCATCGGTTGTTGATTCTTTCTAATAAGTCAAGAGTCCACATAATCAAATTCCAATGCTGTTTTACTGTGAATATGGGGCGTTCCTTACAATAGTGAAACTTGAAACACCACATTAGTCTGCCTTGGATCGTTTTGCTGCATTTGTAATGTCACAGATCATATGGATGGCTCATTGTAGTAACCATCTATATCTAATTAAACTTGGTGGTTTTGTTCAGTGCCTTGCTAATTTCTAAAGCGTGTGTTTGCTGCAGTTATATCGTCCCTGAATACAGCTTCTTGGATGCTCGGGGATTGGGGGCGTACGAAGGGAAAAAACTGGAGTCGGTTTCTGAGGTAGGCCATAAATTTGGTATCTTCATTTGTAGCAATGCTTGTTAGAGATAAAAGTCCTGTTGATCATTGTTATCTCATCATGGAATTGTCAGATAACTCTGAATCTAAACACAGTTCCTTAATATAGAATTGAGCCATAGTGAAAAAATGCCTTCTTAAAACCTCATCCAGGTCTATGCCTCGGATAGTCTTTCCCCGAACATCAAGCCACCTCCAATAGACGATGGGACACCAAATGAGAGCGTTCAGGACGTCTTTGTTCGCGTGACACAAGCTCATGTCGATTCTTGAGACACAGTATTCTGGGGATACAGTCATCATAGTCTCTCCAGATTCAGACAACTTGACCGTGCTACAAGCTGGTTTAGTTGGGCTTGAACTAAGGAGGCAAGTACTTCAACAAGAGATGGTTACACCAATTTGAAACTGCATTTCGACACATTTTCATTCGCATCATGTCCATAATGCAGGCATAGGGACCTTGCGTTCGAACCAGGAGAAGTGAAGTTCGTCGATGCAAGTAGCTTACCCGTTTACAAACAACCTGCATCTGCTGTTTACAAGTGCTTAAATCCACCAAACTGCACTTGATGCATCAGTTGTTTTTCTGCTGGAACTATGCATGCTATTGTACAGATCAACTGTCGTTTTCGCCCACGGTTTCTTTCTTCCATGGACGAACGCCATGCATGCATTGTGATCATTGTGTGCACCTCCAAGCTACCTACAGTGAATTTGAGCTATAGCTGTACTCTAATTTTTTAGTTACTTAAATTTACTCATTATAATATTATTTCTGGTGAATTTTTTGAAACATATTGGTTGGTGTAAGAGAAGTCAGAAGATCAAGAAGTCTGCAAGATCCAGAAAGAGAACACTTTTTTTTTTCTCCTGAATTTGCTGTTTTTTTTTTTTTAATTATATACTATTAATCAATTAAATATATCAAGTGATATTATATATACATTTTTGTATGCATCGGTAGAACGTAATATGATTATATGAGATCATTTTATGTATTATGAATTGACATGTACGATCTAGAATGTCTTAATTTTTTTTATATTATAGATAAATTAATTAATTACTAATTAAAATGGCCTTATGGCCGTAAATTGTCAATGATTTATCACTAATTGTTACTTAATTACTAGTAGTAATAGTATATATATATACTAAATGACGTAACGATGTATAAATTTTAAAAGAAGCATGTAAATTATGACAATTTGTAAAAGAAAGAATTCAACATCTTTAACTCCTAGTACTTGTCTAAACTCGAAAGTTAGATTCAAAATAACTCTTTATTTTTTAAATAAATTTTATAAATAACTCAGTTTAAAATTATTAGGCAAAAGGTGATTTCGCCCATTCCAAGCGCCCCGCCCAACAGTTTGTGAAGAAGAAGGTAAATCATAGTAATTCAATCAATCAACCAGAGTAAATAAAAATAATCAATTGAAATACATTTATAATTCTTAAATAATAAAAATAAAAATAAATAATAAAACTTCAAATATTGGTAAATTTTAGTGTGGTCCATGACTCAATATGGCCACATGTGGGACTCGAACTTTTTACATCAACTTGACAATGACTTGTATTAATTAAATTTTAAATTTAGTATAAGTGCAATTAATCTAATAAATAATGAATTATTAAATTTGAAAACTATGTGACCAACCTAATCCGACCACCAATACCATAACTTTAAAGCTGAAATACTGATTTAATTCTTTACCGTCAAATTAAATAAAGAAAATTATAAGTATTTAATTTTAAGTTAAATATTATTTTGACCATATAAAAATTGGAAAAGTGAAATGAGAAGCAGAAGCAGTTTTAAATTAAATAGAATTCATAACCAATATACTGCTAAATGCCAATCTCTTGTTAAATTTTGACTTGTATGATACATGGATTAAAATTAAAATAAGTTCGTATATTATTCATTTATGAGAGTGACTAGGGTAACAATTGAATTTGCACAACTTTGGTCCCCACCCTTCTTAATTAATTTCTGCTCTCTCATTAATGTTATTTTTTATTTTATTTTATTTTTAAATTTATTTTATTTAAATGACTATTATACCCTAAACTATAGGGATAAATTATACCATAAACCACAAAGATAAAATTACAATTATACCTTAAATCCTAAACCCTAGGGATAAATTATACCCTAAACTACAAGTGTAAAATTACAATTATACCAAAAACCCTAAACATAGGAGATAAATTATACTCTAAACCACATGGATAAAATTACAATTATACCCTAAACTCTAGGGATAAATTATACCCTAAACCACAAGGGTAAAATTACAATTATACCCTAAACCACAAGGATAAAATTACAATTATGCCCTAAACCCTAAACCCTAGGGGATAAATTATATCCAAAACCACAAGAGTAAAATTATAATTATACCCTAAACCCTAAATCCTAGGGTATAAATTATATCCAAAACCACAAGGGTAAAATTATAATTATACCCTAAACCCTAGGGATAAATTATACCCTAACCCACAATGGTAAAATTGCAATCATATCCAAAAAATTAAATAATAATAAAAAAATAGTAACAGCAACATTTTAAAATAAAAAAAAGGAAAACACAGACTGAAGATGAAGGAATGAGGTTGTACCGAGAGTGATACCAAAACGAAGATTGTATACAAGTCATTGTCTTCATTTATTATTATAAAATTGATTATATGAAAAGAATTGCACATAGTTATTTAATTTTGAATAATTAAGAATAAAAAATTTTACTTCATAAAATACAAAGTTAAGAAGAAAAATATAACACTAAATTTTCCTGTATAGTTTATGATTATTTTTAAAACACAAATTTTATTTATATGAAACATATTAAAATATAATTATTATATAATTAAAATTTTATTTAAAAATATAATAAATAATATATTAAAATAGAATTATAAAGTATTATAATATAATAAACTGTAAAGATATTTTAACTATTAATAAATATATTTTATTTAATGAATGTCTCTATCTTATAAGAAAGTGTCCTATATTTAATTAGAAAATATTTAATTTTTTATATATAAAATATGTAACTGAAAGAAAATGGAAAATAAAAATCCAACGTCCCACCTAAAAGCTAAAAAGAATCAAAATTCGAAAGCACAAATGCTGTTTCGTGTCTTCCATATCTCTCTTCCATATCTCTCTGCGAATCAAGAATTAGTCGTTGAGAAAATCTTCTACTCCCTATTTTCTTCCACTTACTCCCTTCTTTTGTTCTTCAATCTTCACTCCCACCAAGTACACTCCAAGGTTCAACTTGATCCAGTGCGATTCAGCACTGAAATGAAATTCAAATCTTGGATTCAGAGTTGAAAATTTGGATGGCGATCAAAGGTGTTGATTTCAAGTGGTAAGTTCTTGAATGTGATTTCATATGTTGTTGCATAAAAGGAAAAGATGCTGATATTTGCTCTCTTTTAGAGTGGCGAAAGGATTCGCATTTGCTTAATTTTTATTTTCTTGAAATTTTGGCCTTTATTTCTTGAAGGGTTTTGATGTTCTTGCTTTAGTATATGATATTCGATTTGGGTTTTTTTTTTGTTTGCAGGTATGATGGGTTCTTCTTGTCTATGCTTGCTACAAGCATGTATCCTTTTAATCATTGGATGTTGTTGATTTTCATTTCTTGATTAAGAACATATTTGTCAGAGTTATTATTATTATTATTATTTTTGTATTTGAAATTGCGCTTAGTTTCAAAAGTGAGTTGTTAGTGATATCTTTGGACATTGATCGTTAGTGCTATTATGGTTTTCAAATGATATCTTAACTATTTTCTTAGAATAATTGTTGCAATCAATTGGAAGAGATATCATTCATGTGCATACCCATTGCACATATGGATTGTGGTAAGGGAGCCTTATGCTTTCAGATGGTGAAAATGGGAGGTTTATCTATTGTTGATGGAATGGAATTGTGTTTGTGAATACTTAAATGTTTTTGTCTTCCAATTGCTAGGTGGACTACACACTAGTGTTTATTTTTCGGCTCTTGATGTTTGTGGATAATGGGTTGGCTTCTGGAATGGGATTGTAAGCACCCTTCTCTTCAGATCTTGGAGTTACTTTTGTGTGTATTGGATATTTCTAGCACTTTTGATGGTGCAGAGGTGTTTTAAAAATCCATTTTAGATTTGTATTCTTTCTGCATGATTCCACCATCTTTAGCTAGCTTGCGAGTTTCAGGCAATTTTTTTGTTTATGATTAATAAATTAGACTAAATCTTGGTCAATATCATTGGAATTCAGAAAAAACAAAGTAGAATGAAATTTTGGTTGTATGATTCTCTTGCACATTTTAGGCTGTGAATCTAGTTTAACTGTCCCTCTTAGTTAACAACTACAATCTAAATCGATTGAACAAGAGATCACATTTGGCCTGATGTGTATCTTTCCATTTGTTGCTCTTTCATGTCTTTTCTTATCTAACATTTTAGTCTGTGAATCTAGTCTAACTGTCACTCTTATGTCCTCTAATATTTCCGAGCATTTCCTTAGGGATCTTGGTTGGCAGCAGAGATACGCACGTTTTTGTGGGAGGATTGTTGTACTGTCCATACTTGTTCTACTTCTCTACCCTTTTCTTTTGGCTTGGACTGTTATTGGTACCATCTGGTTCACACGTGCAAAAAGTTGTGTAAGTTTATTTTCATCTGTCTTTTTAACATGCCCCAGTACATCATATGCTGGAACTTGGATAAGATATAACATATAGAGCTATTTTCAGTTGCCCGAAGACGGTCAGAAATGGGGCTTCCTTATTTGGCTGCTTTTCAGCTATTGTGGACTTGTGTGCATTGCTTGCATATGTGTGGGAAAGGTTAGTAATATATTTGCTCAACATTATTGATGCTCTAACTATGACCTTGATTTTCTGCTTTTCTTTAAGAATTAAGAAGTAACGTGCGAGATTTTTTCTCTTCTGTCACAAAGAGAAAGAACATAGAACAGGAGGAACTTCTCCAAATTTTTAGAGCTTATAATTTGTTTTCTTCTTTTAGCATTGGAGCTCTAAGATGACTTCAATTGTCATATGTGTTTAACAAATTGTTATTTTGTCAATTTCAAATAGTATAATCATCCCTGTTTTGCAGTGGTTAACAAGAAGACAGGCACATCTATTGCGGGCACAACAAGGGATCCCTGTTTCTGAATACGGAGTAATTCCTATGAACTTTTCATAGTGGTATATTAATGTACATGATTATTTAACAGTACTTATTTTTTTATGTTTCAAGAATATAATTTGCTAATATAATCTGCAATTCATCAGGATAAGTTGCATCTGTTATCCACGAAACACTAAGTTGTACTTTATTGGAAGTGATATCTCTAATTTCCATAGACAATTAAATGAACATCATAATGTATTACTAAACGAGGAAATGCATAGGTTAAAAGTGCAAAGTTTTTTATCTCTTAGTAAAGTGAAGGTTATACTGAATTTATGCTGCCATTTTTAGTTGGTTCATTCCTTGTATTGTCGATCTATGTTTTGTTGGTAGATTTGTATATTTGATATTTCTTAAGTCTTTACTTCATTCGATATCTTGGTTGTAACCCTAGGTCTTTCACAGGTTTAACAATCCTGTCTTTCATGTTTTTCATGGTTATTGTTATAGCTTCATTTTGAGTTGATGTCCCTCGCAGTTCGCCATAATGCTAATACTAATATTCAGGCATTGCATCTAATTTATTACATTCGAAGCATGAGCATTTTTTGTAAACTACTAACTTATGCTGTAGATTCATCCCTGCTTATTTGACCGGTTTGAGCTATTTCTCCTACAGGTTCTAGTTGACATGGTTAGAGTGCCCGACTGGGCAATTGAAGCTGCTGGCCAGGAGATGAGAGGCATGGGCCAAGACGCTGCTACGTACCATCCGGGACTTTACCTGACCCCAGCTCAGGTAACAAGTGACCAATTTAAATACTATAGTGCTTGGATTCCATTGATTTAAAATTCAATTACTTTAATCATCTGTAGCTTAGAACAAGATCATCATTGAAGTTGAACTATGCTCATAGATGCTACTGTTGGAAAACTCTGCTGCCTTTATTAGTGTAACATCAATTTTTTTTTTAAATTTATTTTTAATGAGATCTAATTATTCTATTTTGAAATGCAGAGAGAAGCAGTTGAGGCACTCATTCAAGAACTTCCAAAATTTAGGCTGAAGGCAGTTCCTACTGATTGCAGTGAATGTCCTATATGTTTGGAAGAGTTTCACGTTGGAAACGAGGTAAGCGTTATGCTGAAAGCCTCTGCAAGTTACATTGCATTACGTAGGACCTAGCTGTTTGTCATTTTGGAATACAAAACAAACCGAAAATCTTTTAAATAAACGTCTCCTTAGAATTGAAACTTTATTCGTAATAGAGCATGAATTCAGTTTTAGGATTGAGGGATTGCTGCTATCCTTGGTTTCCTGTGAAACTTTTCTCACTAGATGCGATGCAGGTTCGCGGCCTACCCTGCGCTCACAATTTCCATGTGGAGTGCATTGATGAGTGGCTTCGGTTAAATGTGAAATGCCCCAGATGTCGTTGCTCCGTCTTTCCTAACCTCGACCTTAGTGCATTGTCAAATATCCATACGGACACAGAGAGGCCCCCAACCAATGTTGTCACTGCAACTCAGTATGTAAGAAACCAGACTCCAAGCCAGAGCTATCGGCTGAGACTGCAGGGCTTCCTCCGCCCTATCCGGATGGAGAATGCTGGGTCTGGCAGTGAGGCAGAGAGTGGAGAAACACCGATCAGACGAGGGCCTTCTTCATCTTCCACGGACAGCCAGGAAACTACAGAGGCTGTTCAGGTGGTGGTCGAAGAGTCGACTCATCCTCGCCCTTGATCTTCGCTTCGAATTTCGATCCTAACCACCTTGAATCTAAGAAACCTAACCTTGATTTCTACTAATCTTTGCTGATCATATTGTCATTAAGTGTTCATCTGATCTGACGACTAATGTACGTTTGTTCAGCTGGATTTATGTGATTTTTGTAGAATTTGTGCAGAAATATGCAAAAAATTAGCAGGACTTTTGATGTCAATTCTGTGTTATTTCTTAAAATATTCTCATATTTGGGTTAATATATCTGAAAGAATAAATAAATCTGGAAAGTATTATATTAAATACTAATTTTTAACCCTTACTTTAATACTTAAATATTATTAAAAGAAAATGAATGGTTTAATGTCGACAGCAAAATTTATAAATATGACTTTTACATTTCTTGAAAATATAATAGTAATAATAACAACAATAATAATAATAACGACGTTGGTGCACGTGAAACGAAAGAATTCGATCCAAATTGATTGCTAATTGGCTCAGTGGTGGTTGGAATGTTAAAAAGTCATTTAGTCTTAAAAATAAATAAATAAAGGGGAAAAAAAACCAGGATTAGGGCCTTATTTATTTCCTCAACTGTTAAATCCGATATTGTTTAATAATTATTTCATTTTATTTTTTAAAAAAAAAAGGATATATTTGAGGTCAAGAAATTAAGAGGAAATCCCAGTTACAAAATTAGCAAAACAGACAAAATGGTTGGACAAGAAACTGGATTACACAAACAATATATTTGTCGTTTGATATTAATATATTTTCTTTCTTATCCTCAATTCTTTTGTTTCAACCCATTATGTGGCTTCAATTTCTCACTACAATTTTATTCTCCAATGTCTAAACCCCACTGTAGGCTGTAATTGTCTTCTCTCCAATCATCTTTCCTTTTTCCATGTAATAACATTCTCAAAAAATTAGAACCACCATTTCTTAAACAACTGCTCTTAATATTATTCTTTGTCACACATACATGTCTGTACATGTTTCTTGAATTGAAATGAAGATTTTGTTGTAGTTAAATGGAGAAGTTCATGCAGAGAGAAAATGTGTTTTTTGGACATGGAAGAGGTGCTTCAAATTCAGACAACAACATGGACTTCAATGATGTCTTTGGGGGTCCTCCGAGGCGATATTCGATGCAAGAAGTGAGGACGAGATACAGCTTTGGTGAGCCTGTTGAGTCCGAGTTGGAGAGGGACAAACCTGCAGCATGGAGTGGCCTCAAGGAGAAGCCGGTTTTCGGAGAAGAGACGAATCCAAGAAGAAAACATAATCAGGGTGATGATTTCTTTGATGACATATTTAAAGGTGGTGAGTCTTATGGTTCTCCAAGGAGGAGTGATCGTGATCGCGATCGCAATGACATGTTTGGATTGAGCCCTGGTTCGAGGATCATGAGCCCTTTGCCACCTCCTAGTCATGATCCTATTGCCTCTCATTCTATCCCTCCTCATTTGAGGTAAACTAGCTACTACTCTGTTCCATGTGTTGTGGTTTCTTTGTCATGTTGTTGTAGTAGCGTTGCTTAATATGGTGTTGTAGAAGATATGATTAGTAATTTATTCTGATGTTATACTATGTCTTATGATTGATTGATTGTTGTTGTAATGATATATAAGTAGTGTTGGGTGTTTATTCATCATGGCTGATGAGATCAATGGTTGGCTTTCTTTACTCTAGTCTTCCTGCGAAACTGTCGAAATCCGTGGATTTGCCTACATTTGGTTCGCAATACAGCAGCACGAATGGATTCAACAGCCCACATTCTTCAAGCCCTTTATCAAGACTGTCGAGTCGAGCAATTGGAAGCCACGAAGATGATCACCGGATGGGAGACGAAGCTCATCCCAGCCCGTTGTCTCGTGGCTCTTCCTTCATCTTTGATGAGGATTTCCCATCCACTGATCAGAAGAACAGTAGTGATAAGTTGAGCAAGGATATGAGAAATGTTGACAACATTTTCAATCACTTCCATTTCTCCATCTACAAATGGGCTGGTAGAGGGGTTCCAATGCTGATGCCACTTGTGGGGGGCAACAGTCTGACATCCAAGGGCCGAATGAAATACGACAAGTGCGCTAGCTCTAATGGACGGATGGAGAGAACGTTGTCTGGTTTCAAGAAGCAAAGTGAGCCGGAGGCATTGACTACAATTAGACAACACATGGATGATACTAGTTTTGTGTTGTATGGTGTTGGAGAAAGTGTAGTGGAAGAACAAGTGAACAAGAAAATGGATGAAAGTAATGCAAAGAAAGAATCATCTGTTAAGAAAACAGAGTCTTTCAACTCTCAAATGAAGACACCTCTTCATGCATTCCTCAACAAGGGTGATGATGATCATCAAGGTGGTTTTTATTACAATGTCTTTATGTTTTTTCTTTTTCTTGAATTGAAACTTGACTGAACATTCCACAACTTTTTTAACAGAAACGGAAGATGAGAAACCGAAAATCCATGACAGAAAGAGAGACAAGGAGAGGGAAGGGATAGGAATTGATTCAAACAACGGAAAAGTCGAAAGAGATGTGGCTAAAAGCTTGGGAGTGAGTGAGCTGAATAAAAGTGCATCCAAGGGAAAGGTCAAAGAGTTTGTTCAGATTTTCAACCAGGAACCTGATGGGGTTCAAACGAATGCGAGTTCTAGACGGAGAAACATAGGAGACGGTGAGAAAAAGGCAGCTAAAGATAAAGAGCAAGTTAACTTGCACAATGTAGATAACAAACCAGATGCTTCATTCAAGGTGAAGCAGTGATTTGAGCTAATGATTTGTGGTGTTCATGGATGCATTAATGTTATGTTTATTTTTGCGTTTCAGGCGGTTGAAAATCCGAACAATCATGAAGCGCGTCAATACTCTTCTAGAAACACCCCAAGTACGGACCATTCTAGTACTAATCAGAAGACCACATTCCCACCAGGTTAGCTACAATTAATAGTACTCATGCATGATTCGAAAGAAATGTCACGATTACATGTTGATCAAACACTCGTCTAGTTTGTATGTGCAAATCAAAATGACACACCCTTTTTGATACTTTTACTAGAGATGGAACATAGATTCTCAGTGGATAGTGCTCTTGAAGTCAACTTCATGGTACATGATCATCTCTTTAACATTCCTTTCATAAAATCTTGAACTTGCATATCTTTATGTTACTGGACTAGGTTGAGGAATTATTCGACACTCATGAGACCGTCTCAGACAATAAAAGTTCAAACGACACGAAAGTAAGAAGCTTTGAGCAGAACTCAATCTTGAACTAACTTGTTAGTTAGAGTTTGTTGCATGATCTGATGAGTTGATGATGCAGGCTATAGATGCCAAAATCCGGCAGTGGGCAGTCGGGAAGACAGGGAACATCCGGTCTCTGCTGTCGACTCTGCAGCATGTAAGCATTCATCCATCTACCAACCAACCAAACTAGTTCAAAACATTCTGTTTGTGCAAGTACTAATGTCTTGCATGCATGCATGGTACATAGGTTCTTTGGGCGGACAGTGTACCTCTCGTTGATCTGATCGAAGCAAATGCTGTAAAAAGAGCATATCAGAAAGCTCTGCTACGCCTACATCCGGATAAGCTGCAGCAGAAGGGTGCTGATTTTCAGCACAAGTATACAGCTGAGAAGGTTTTCGACATTCTTCAGGTACTACTCATTTTCTTGCAAATTAACTTTCAGACAAGTGAAGACTAGTTGTGACTTGGTGTTACAATGCAGGAGGCTTGGGACCATTTCAATACTTGCGCGATGACCGTGTGACAAAACGAATCGAAACGTATCAATCCGAATAAGTATGATGTGTAAATATCATTTTGACAGAGAAAAATGTATACCATATATATATATATATACTTGTTTTTTTTTTAATGTGAGTTGTGTTAGAAGTGAGTGGTGGTGTAGTTACAAAAAGAGAAGTAGAAACACAATCCTTTTCTGTTGTTCTGATACAAGTTTCTTTCAGAGATGATTGTTTCACCTAAATTCTTTTGAAAAAATGATAGCCACAAGTGTATAGCGTTGGTTGTAATAAAGACATGTTCAACAGAATTTAGGCCCTCCCATTATAGTTTTGTGTTAGTTTCATTGTTTTTATCACATGTTCAACTAAATTTATGTGGTTTTTGAGAATTTGTTCAAAAAAATAAAATAAAAGGGGAAATTAATTTTTACTCAGATCTCTCAAATGATCACTGGCCTTCTTACCTGCAAGGCTCGCAGCTAGGGCTGGACGGTACGGTATACCGTAAAAATTTAAACATACCGTATACCGTATTAAAATTTTCAATATTAGAAAATAAATACAAATATCGTACCAAAATTTTCGGTATACCAAAATTTCTAATCAATACCGTGTTTTTAACGAATACCGAAACATGAATATACCGAAATATTTAGTTCATACCAAAAAATTAAAAAATAAAATAAAATACATGTGGTATTACATTTCTGCTCCATTAACCCTATGCCTTTCTCCAAAGCTTTCTTCGAACGAAAGCGTAGAACATACAATCAAAATATTGAATGTTTATATAATTTAAATAAACTAAAATGGAGACTAGAGAATGGAGAAGAGAGGGACTTAACAGCGGGGTCGGGGCTAATGGAGAAGGACCATTGATTGCAAATCCAAGCGACTGTATTTTGAGGCGCAGCGTCGGCGATGTTATGAAGGAGAAGGAGAAAGAGTTGGTGGTGGAGTAGAACCGGAGTTTGGAGCAGCGGGGACGGAGGCTAGCGGTGGAGAATGGAGAAGAGAGGCGGGAGACGTGGGAGCTGCTTTGAAGAATCTGGATAGTTGATGGGAGATTCGAGCGGAGACTGGCGTCGACGGCGTTACGAAGCAGAAGAAGTTGTTGCGGGGGCAGGGGGCGGCGGCGTGTGTTAGGGTTCTGCGACTTCTACCCTTCTGGCTCTTCTTTCCCAATTCCAAATAAGAGTTTCATTATAATATTGGTAGTGGATAAATCTACTTAATTCTTAATTTATTATTTCCTTATTACACGGTTGTATTAGTACTAAAAATTAAAAATTAAAAATTATTTATATAAAATAATATAATTATTACTCCCTCCGTCCCAAATATATTGACACGTTTTTCTTTTTGGGTTATCCCACAAAAATTGACATATTTCATTTTCAAGAACATGAGACACACACAAAAATAATTTATTTATTTACATTGGCCCACACACACATCACACTCGTCAATAATACAACTACCCACTACACATTAAATATTATTTCTCTCACTTCACTTTACATTAAATTATTACACTTCTTAATCTTCGTGCTCAAAAAAAATATATCAATATCTCCGGGATGGAGGGAGTATTAATTTAATTTAATGAATAATTGGGTATACCGATATATATCGATATATACCGAAATACCGATAAATATATCGGTATTTCGGTATATACCGAAATACCAAATTTTTAAAAATAGCTTACCGCTATCGAACCGAAAAAATCGGTACGGTATCATACCGTACCGAATTTTTCGATATGCTGAAACTTTCGGTAAATTCGTTATTTAACGGTACGATAAATGCGGTATACCGATATTTCGGTATTTTCATCCACCCATACTCGCAGCAGCTCAACTCTGACTCAAGTCTTCCACGTTGAATTTTTTTTATTGGTTAATTAGGGGTGGTCATGAGGCAACTTTGAACCCATTAATTTAGAAGTTGCACTTTTCATGATATCCAATTATTGTAGAAATAAATTCTTTGCAATAAAAATTAAGCAAGTTGAATCAATCAAATGGAACAATAATTAACACTAAATGAATTTGAGATTTAAAATAAAAAAATAAAAAAGAGCATTTTTTAACATGAAGCACACACTTAGTTCCCTCAATAGTATGGTTTCTGCTAACAACCATTCATTTCTTTTTAATCTTTATTTTAATTAATTAAGGTAAGAGAGATCATGTATTTTTTTAGACTTTATTATTATTATTCAAAATGATTGAATTACCCTCATAATTCATAAAATCAATAAAAAATTACTTTTATGAATTAATGCAATAAGCAGGAGTACAAAACGAAAATTGCACACTTTTTTTTTATTATTATTATTATATTTTATTTTAAAATAAAAATAAAATAAATAAATAAATAAATTATATAAGAGCAAAATACGTATATTTGTTGATTAGGATATTTGAGTACACAAACAAAAACAAGCACAAGAATTATCCTCACTCCGATTCTATCCAAAGATCAAATCTTTTCCCCTCAACTCTCTAAATCTCCGATTTCCACTGCGACTGATAATGGCTGTGGCCAACGCTTGGGCCACCGGCCACTCCGTCGTTCCGCCGCCGCAGCTCCGCATTTCCTCCTCCGCTTCCGCTGAATCCCCCAACCATTTTTACACGAAGAAGTTCTCACCCAATAGGTTTTTTCTCAGAAGAAGTAAGAATTCCAAGCTATCTTGCCGCTGTAGCAACAATATTGAAAGCAGCAAGAGCTATAGCGACTCCGGAAGCAATAATATCACCTATTATTCTTCTTCCGGTTGTTCGTCGTCGTCATCGTCTTCTGCGGATTGGGATTGGAATAGGTGGACCAGACATTTTTCTGAGATTGAACAAGCTGAGAATTATGCTTCTGTCCTCAAGGTTCGATTTCCATTACCATATACTGTTTGATGATTTTTTTATTATTAGTTTGTATTTTATCCCTGTTTGTACCTTTATTCAAGAATGCTTGTTAATTGCTGCTCATGATTGTTGAAAAAGGTCGTGGTTATTGGTTCTGTTGTTTCAAATGAGGTAGAATATCTTGTGAATTTATGAATTTTTTGCTTAATTGTGATCAGTTTCAAACTTTATAGGAAGAGCTTCTGGTTTAGGGTGAATAATATTGATTGCAATTTGAAAGCTGATAACATCATTAGTAGTTCCCTTTATATTAGGATTTTTTTAAAACAAATTTTGTTTCTGAATTTTATGTTTCAAAGATGCTTGATCCTCGGCTTGTACTCTGTATTCTGAACCGATTATTATATATTGAGATAAGCTCCAAAGTCTGTGTACTCTACTTTAAGGAAATTTAGTGACTTTCAAATTATAACATAGTACAGTTGTGAGTCAACAAAGATGAACCTCTTTCGAGGATCAGTTATCTTTACCCTGGCATCAGCAAAATTTCCATAGGTGTCATAAAAGACTGGTGTAGCCTTGCTCATAGAAGGATGCTTGTATGGTTGATTTTGCCCTGTTATGATGAGATGATGTCATTGGAGCAATACAAAATTTAAATTACTTTGAAAAGAAACTTCATTGATGTTTAATTGACTGTTTCATACCTCTTGAAACAGTGATCAAATCATTTATAGGCATAAATCACTGAAGGCGTTCCTCCATCATTTCGTAGTTATGTTCACAAGTAGTAAGCAAGTCTAGATGACAGATACAATTGTATAAGTTGTGATCATGATTGATTTTTTTTTCCAGTTCCAATTAGAAGATGCGATTGAGAAGGAAGACTTCCAGGAAGCTGCCAAGTTGAAGGTTGCCATCGCAGTGGCTACATCAAAAGATAGCATAGCTGAAATCATGTCACAGTTGAAGGTAAAAATAATGACTGATGTGAACTCACATACGTGTAATATTGCAAACCTTAGTCTTCTGTTTTCCTCAGGAAGCAATTGATGAAGAACGCTACCATGATGCTTCAAAATTAAGCAGAAGTACAGGAAGTGGGCTGGTAATTTCATTATTCTTTTTCTACTCTTTCTTTTTTTTCTCTCTTTTTTTTTTTTTCCTTTTTGAAAATCCAAAGTTGTTTTCTTGATGGATATTTGATTCTAAGGTTTCCCTTTCAAAAAATAAATTTTGCTGTAAGAAATTTTAAAGAAGAGACACATTCCATTATTTAACTCTATTTAATATTATTAGGGTCACCCGTCACTCCTTTACTAAACCTCAACCCGATTCAAGATTTTTTGGTCACTCCTTTAATGTATCCTTAGTTTCCTTCTGGAATTCAGTTCTTTCGATACCCTCTGCAAACTTGCGAAGAGTAGGTAATGTTATTAACTTACGCATTGATTTAACTAGACTTCTTTACGAAAAGGTTGTGTCAAAAAAGTTCTCTACATATTGGGGAACAGATGGGACTATAATATGGAAGCTATTACCTTACTTGCTCGTTCTTCAATAGAATTCATTACAGTTTCTTTCTTAAAAGTGACGAATTCTTGTTGTCTATAATATCATATCATCAGGTTGGTTGGTGGGTTGGATATTCAAAGGACTCAGATGATCCTTTTGGAAGATTAATTAGGATTACTCCAGGAACAGGCAGATTCATAGGCAAAAGTTATAGTCCAAGGTAGTGATGGCATTATTGGAAAAAAAATATTCATCCGTATATATTTTAAGTTGTCACATTAGATGCTATAAGAATCTGACAATAATTGTTGCAGACAGTTGGTCACATCATCTCCTGGAACTCCATTATTTGAAATATTTGTGGTTAAAGATGGCGATGATGAAACATATAATTTGCAGGTAATATGATTTTTATTAACCAAAGTGATCAAGTTTTCTGTTTGAAAGCTTCTACATATATATATATATATATATATATATATATATATATATTTTTTTTTTTTTTTTTTTTTTTTTTTTTTTTTTTTGGGCTATTTGACTAATATATGCCCTGCCTGAAGTCATTGCAGGATTAGCATAGGGGTGCATTGGGACCAAAATTAGGGAGGGTATTTTTCTGGTTTATAGAATTTCAGTAACTAAGTAGAGAATGTGCTCATCAACACATGTCAAAGTTAAAATGTGCTCAGTTACTTCATTTAAATAGAATTAACTACCTTTCTACATTTAAAAGTTAAAACTAATGTTTCATTCATGTATGATGCTGAGCATAAATTCTTGACATTCACCATTATACATATTAGAATAATATATGATTTTGAGACACTTGATCAAGGCTAGAAAATTTTCATTATGATGTATATGATGATTGATTTTGCCTTCTGTATTCTTGTTCTGTTTCTTCTCTTGTTAAGCAATGCATTCATATCGACATTAGTCTTTTTCAATGAAGTTGCGTAAAGAATTTGTGCTTGATATACACAGGATACAGTGAGATGGCGGCTACTGATTTCTGATGTATCTTCTGTTAATATGTTGGAACTTTTCAGTGGGGTTGTTATTGTTGTTTTCTTTCTTGGCTTTTTAATTAATTCTTTGTGATTACCTCATTACCTTATTAACAGATTGATATATATATATATATATATATATATATATACCAAGCATGTTTCTTTCTTCATTTTATTTAAAAAATGCACATAAACTCCAGATTCAGTTACTAAAATTCTTGTCATAACATTAACACATACCGTGTGCTGCAGCTTTGCCTGTGATGCCCTCTCAGAATTTATAATTTTTGTTGTAGAAATAATCTTTTTTTTTTCCAGGTTGCCTTTCTGAATCAAACTAAAGGAAATTCAGAAAATTCAGTTTCTCCATCTGATAAATCTACCAGGGGGCCATCATCAGGCGAAACTGAGAATGCATCTGTAGTTGATGTTAAGCTGGAAGAGAGTGAATCAGAAAAAGGTGAAAGAAAGAGTATTGATTTAGAAGGGGCGGCTGAAGAAGGAATAAAAAGCGTTATAAATTTTCTCAAGGAAAAAATTCCTGAACTAAAGGTTAAAGTAATGAGAGTTGATGTTACTGAGGATATAACTGAGGATTCAGTGAAGCAGTTTATTGAAGAAGACAGCGAGAGCTCAACCAGTGAGGACAATGAAGAAGATGATATTGATATGGATACTAATCAGCCAGATCGAGTTGCTGCCGAAAGAGACGGCGACACAATGGAAGATGAAAACAACTTAGATATGAAGCTTTACATTGGAGGGGTTGTACATAATAAAGAAGACACGACTACTAAAGATGAGTTTGTTCGCATCCCAGCTCATATTGTGGATATGGAGAGGGATTCTTTTGTGTTGCACGTTCCGAAGAAATATCATGATAATGACGCTGAAGAAGATTTTGCAGCTAAAGTTACTATAGCTGCTCAAGGTGTTTCCGAACTCATGCCCCCTGATGTTGCCAAGGCACTTTGGAGTTCCAATAAGGTTTCTCCGAAGGTATTGATCTGAAATGAATTCAACAAGTGTGACTATAATTTTGAGCTTTTTGAGCTTCTAACTCTTACTGTTCTGTGAGAGAAGGTGTTGAGATATTGCACATGTGCAAATAAGCACCTTTAAGGCACCAATATATCTGGGTTCCAAGTTTTTTTGTTAAAGTAGAGAGACTTGTTCGTCTAATTTATTGCAGCTATTTTTTCCATCTTTTTTTCCAAAATTCTGAAGCAAAGTTACTAAAGGATTGTTGAATACTATATTATAACTGCCTTCAGGTTTCCAGAGATGTGCGTGAAATAGTAAAGCTTGCTATCAGTCAGGCACAGAAGCGAAATAGACTGTCTGAGTACACAAACTTTAGTCGTATTACTACCTCAAATGGCGATTTAGATCCATTTGATGGTGAGTATGCCAAGTCCTCCCTCCTATAATCCATTTGCTTGCACATATATTTCACATATGATAGAATTCTTTTGCTTATGGTGCATTCATGTGTGTGCAGGTCTGTATGTTGGTGCGTTTGGTCCTTATGGCACTGAGGTAGTACAGTTAAGGCGAAAATATGGCAACTGGAATATGAATAATGACCAGAAATCGGATGATGTGGAATTCTTTGAGTACGTTGAGGCAGTCAAGCTGACGGGGGATTTGAATGTCCCTGCTGGTCAGGTATGTAGGTTTCTTCTCATTTCAAAGTTTGTTGTTTACACGTTGAAGTCCTTCTTTATCTTCTGCACTGCATATATCCAGGTAACATTTCGTGCTAAAATAGGGAAGGGTAACCGTCTTGCCAACCGAGGAATATACCCACATGAACTAGGAGTGGTATGTGGTCCCCCGCTGAACTTTTTATACAATTATACTGCTTGTACTAGAGCCATAACTATGTTTCCATTGATATATCGTTTTTTCATGCCATGTACATATCTAAATTCTGGAGATGCTTATGGCTCGAAAGTGATCATTTATATGCGACAGTATAAGATCTTGGATGTGTGAACTTTTTTTTTTTGGGTGGAATTCAAACATTATATGTTCTTAGTAACTGATAAAATATAATTGACCATCAAGGATTGTTAGACAAAATAAAAACTAAAGAAGAAGGACAGATGGTGGATGCACAGTGAATCAGTAGGATGAAACTGAAAATAATTAGATGGGAAAACGATAGATTCTGAAATGGTTGCAGGTGTAACATTGGATACTGAAAATAGGTGTTGAAACTGTCACAAACTCCAGTTGATACTGCCCTTTTAATCCAGATTGAATTTTTATATTGATGATTGCAATTGGGATAATTGACCATCGTTGAGGTTGCTTGCTTCCAGGTTTCGAGCTACAAAGGTCAAGGAAGAATTGCAGAATTTGGTTTCCGGAATCCTAGGTGGGTTGAGGGGGAGCTTCTTCAACTGAACGGCAAGGTAATTCCCACAGCTGGAATGCTTGCTGACAATTGACATTATCTTGTTGAGAATCATTTTTAAGATTTGCTTTTATGACTTCATTAAACCATTTTTGTCAACCATTTCAGGGTTTGGGGCCATATGTCAAAGGTGCAGACCTCGGTTTCCTCTATGTCGTCCCAGAACAGAGTTTCCTTGTGCTGTTTAATCGGCTGAAACTACCAGAGTGAGTACGCCTACCCTATCAACTACGTCACTTACAATTTTCTTGGAGTGTATTTATTTTTTTCACATGACGAGAGAGATTCTGTTACTATTATATACCCACTCTTGGAATAATCTACCCCTTCCCAAAGTTTTGTAATCTTCACCAGTTCAGCTTAGTCACTTATTACATGTATCAGTTAAACCTATAAAGCCACATGCATATGTCAAACACAGTTTTAATGTTTTATCAATGCCTACTTGTGAAATCTCTCTCTCTTTGCATGCTGCTACCCATAACATCATAAAGTGGAAGGCCATACTGCTTGGCAACTTTCCATGCACATAAAGCATTAAAAGAAGCTTTAAAATATGTACTGCTTTTCCACCAAAGAAGAAAGGTAACCTAAAATTTGTGATTTTTGACCTATAATTAGTGGAAGACATGTGGATCCCTATGAATGGAGGAGCCTAAAAGTATTCTTCAAACTGTGGGATTTTGCTAATCTTTCAGGGCTCCTTCAATCAGCCTGCTGAAGGAGTTCTATTTCTTTTACACGTCGAAATCCAAGTCGGGTATGAAACGATGAAATACGAGATGAAACACTAGTCCCATGCATGAAAAATTACTGGCGAAGGTAGTTTATAAGTTAAAAGTGTGGAGTTGCTTGATTTTTCAAGCTCTAACCACATAATCTTGTAGCAAGTGAATGCGAACTATTTGCAACTTCAATCTCTATGAATGAATTGGATTCTATCATTCTGTGTTACTTAAATTGATGGGAGTGAGAATCCCAAAAAGATTCCTGCTAAAGAAGAAGATGTGAAAACTTGATGATTGGAGGACAAATGTCCAAAAACCAGGAATAAAGGGGGAAATGTACATGGAAAGAGCAATGAAGTTAGGAACTTACATGACATACATAAAGTGATAAATGAAAAAATAAAGTTTTTCTTTGCTTTCAATTTTAACTATTGCTCCTTTCCATGTGTATTGCATAAGGCTTTCTTGCTTTGGAAAAGGGTTTCTCACCTTTGTCTAGGGTAAATTTTTATGGGGAACGGAAAAAAATTGTGTGAGATTATCTCGATTAACGTATTAAAAGTAATAACTATTATAATAAAAAATGATATATGTGATTTTTTTCAATGAATTTAATTGGGTTGTTTAGTGAAATTATCATACTTTATTTTATATGGTGTAACACCTTATATTTCACTATGCATTTCAGTTACATATAAATTATAAAAAATTAAATATATTAAAATATATTTTAAAAAAACTTTCCAAATCGGTGGGTAGGAGTGTAACTTTCAATTATAAAACAATGTCATGGTAATTACTTTATTCCATAGTAATAAATTTAGGGACGTTTTTTATATCAATAAAATTGAAACATCAGTTTCTTTTAGTAATATTTTATTATTTTAAGTATGAAAAAGTAAGACTTAGTGGACAATCTAAATAATGTTAAATATGCTTTGAGCGAGGCTGAAAGTGAGTAAAAGCAGAGGTGAACATCAACACTGCTTTGGTGTGTTCAAAAGATAGGATTTGAACCTTTTCTTTTTTTCTTTTTTTTTTTTTTGTTTATTATTATTATTTTATCTTTTTTTCTAAATACAGTCACTATTGTTTATTATTACTTAATCAAGAAGAGATACATTTCTATTATTACTCAAATGATAAAAATTGCCACCAAATGAAATTTCACGAGGTAAATTTTTTTTTCTTTTACTTTAATTGATTAAAAAATCACTTAAATTAAGTATCAACTACTATAAAGATAACATACTAATAAGACTAAAAGGTGTATTTAAAGTATCTAGAAGAATATAACTCGGGTTTATAATTTATGTACTTGAAAAGAGAAAAGATTTTTTTTTTGTTCCATACATAAGTCATGAATTTTTCTCTTATCCAACAGAGGAAGTAAAAGAAAATAATAAACACTTGTCACTATTTGTTTTGTCAAACTTTGGAAATTTGTGAGATGCGAGTCATATATATTATTGGTCATTCTTTACAATACTTGTTAATTACTTCTAAAATAAGACAAATTGGGGGAGAGAAATCGAACAATCAGCAATAATTGATGATTATTTATTCGAGTTATAGCATTATAAATAGGTCTAGTTGAGTTATAATTATATATACTTAGACTCGCAATATTTATTTAAACAAAACTCATTGTGAATAAAAATATAGTAGTATACAACCAATAATAAAATAAAATTATATAATTCGCCCGACAAAATATTTAATCCCTCTAATCCAAAATTAACACTAGTTTATTTAATTAAGTTGTTTAATGAAGATATATTAGCTAATAATATACATTAATAATTGCATAATCTAAGGCATCCTGAATTCCTCCCACCACGTAAACAATCGCTACTGCCGCCAACAATTCGAACGGGCCACAATCCTCTACACCGCCATATAATCCAATCATTGACCGCCACATCAGTTACACTCCCACGTGTTTGGTGCAAATTGCAAGTTCAGAATCCTTATTGTGGTCCTCTCCGCGTGCAATTACTCCTCCTTTAAATAACGTTTCTTTTCAAATGTTGCCCCCACAAAGAACCAAAAAAACCTGCACTTTATTAAATTAATTCGCAAAGTTTCCAATTCGAAATCAAGCTCCGAATTGAGTTTCCAAATCAAGAAATCTTTATAAGATTAACCTTGGTTTTGAATTCTGATGGAAAATCAGGAATCCAGTAATCACGGGAGGAAGGTTCTGCGTAGAAGCAGCAACAGCCACATATCAATGTCGGATACTGAGTCGACCTCGAGTCAGGTCGATTCGTTTCACTCGCCTCTCCGATCCGAGTCACCCCTTCGCTCCGACGATCCGTGTTTCCTACCTGAAAGCGACGATTACGCCACTAAGAGTAGTAAATCACTTGTCACCGCTGATAAATTTTACTCTCCGGGGCCGTCTCCTGGAAAATCCAATTTCACGGCGACTTCTCCAGCCGCCGGAGCTAAGGGATGGCGTCCCTGGACCCATTCGCAGAAGCCGGCTACGGGGAAAGGTGATGTTCCGGGAAGTCAGCCGGGTAGTCGGAGGGAGAAGTCGGAGAATCATGATTTTGGGGTGAAGGGGAATTCTCCGGTGGTGTTAGGGCTTAACAGATTGGTTAGGGATGAGCCGCCGCCGCCGGTGGTTAAGAAGGTAGGACTGGTTGGCGGCACGGGTGGTGGTGGTGCTTTGGAGGAGGGGTATGGCGGTCGAGGGGAAGATGAGGTTGGAGGAGAGAGGCGGTCGAGGTCGGCGGTGGCGAACATATTGGGGAAGTCGGAGAGGAGTGCGGCGGCGAGGAAGGCGGCATTGGTGGTTAGAGTTTTTGAGGTGATTTTTTGTGTGATTTCTTTCTCTGTAATGGCGGCTGATAAAACTCGTGGCTGGAGTGGCGATTCCTATGATCGTTACAGAGAGTATAGGTATGAATATACTTTGTTTTCAATTTTCTAATAATTGGATTCTTATATTGTTTTTTTTTTCTATAATTAGATCTTATAAGTGACATTTTCTTTGCTTTATTTATGAAAGATAACATAGATCTTTAGATTGGACTCTGTTGGTAGAGATGATCTTGCCATACTCCTTTTAATCATGTTGTTCATTGAGCTTTAAAACAGATTTTTCTGGTATTGATTTCTCTGTTGAGTAGTAGTCTACTCTGCTTTCATTCTTGAAAAGAAAAAAAGTATCAACAAAAGTGTTGGAAAATCTGTTCTTCAGCTCTATGTTTGGATTCTTAGATCTGAATACAAGCAATGTTTGAGAAACAAAGATATAATAAGCTTGAAGCTGCTTATCTATTATGCAAGGGTTGCATTTTGCCTAAAGAATTCAATGTCAATCTGTTCAAAAGAGGTCGATACGATACGACTCGTATCATGTTGTATGTTGTGTATTGGTGGTTATTTTTTATAAGAAGCTGATGAGCATTGTGCATATGCATTCTTCCTGCAGATACTGTCTTGTTGTAAATATTATCGGGTTTGTATATTCGAGTTTCCAAGCGTATGATCTAACGTACCATTTGGGGACCGAGAAGCATGTCATCCCACACCATCTACGCCTTCACTTCGACTTCTCAATGGATCAGGCAAGATTTTCAGCTTGTTATCTGCTTGTGAATGCAAAATTGTAGATGAAAAATCATTTAGCTTGAGTAAACTTGAATCACATGGTGCATTGATTTCATAATGAAGCTATGTAAGAGAGAACTTCTTCACCCTTTTCAAATCTCTCTTTCTCATCATATGTTCACTTACTAGCATATAGTTTCAATGCTTATCCCTCTGGATTGCCTTCAAGATTTGGTTTAAAGTTTAAACATAGTCTGATTCAAATCAACCCTAATTATGAAAACTGAGAAACGAGCATATTGCTCGTTTCTAAATGCATTAGAAAAAATGCATGTCATAAGAAGCATCACTAATGTTCATCATGGTTTCTTTGTGCACTACAGATGCTAGCTTATCTTCTAATGTCAGCCTCATCATCGGCTGCTACCAGGGTAACGGACTGGATTTCGAACTGGGGTAAAGATGAGTTTACGATGATGGCAACTGCTTCAATCGCCATGTCTTTCTTGGCTTTCATTGCATTCGCTTCCAGTTCACTCATATCTGGTTACAACCTTTGCAACCGTGATTCAACTTGATCTCATCTGTCCCTATATTTCTCATTAGTTTAGTTTTTCTTTTCTCATTTTATGTTTTTTTTTCTAAAATAAATATTGCAGAATGCAGGTGAATAATGGAGGTGTACATAAGCAGTGATGGTAGTAGGTCTATAGGAATTTTTTCTGCTGCTAATGTTTTTTTTTTTGACATAGTTTTGCACCTTTTGCTATGGAAATATTTATTTAACGGAGAGAAAAAAGATATTCTAGCATGTAATAAATAATGGAGTAATAATAAAAATAAAAAGTACTCCCTCCCATAGCAGTACTGACCACCCTTCACACTTCCCTTCGTCCACCTCACACCACTTTTTACATCTGAGAAGAGGAAAAATCACTTTATTCAACAACTGCAAAAATTACTTTAATTTCAAATTTATCACTCATTTTTCAAACATATATCCTTTATTAATTATTACAAGTATTTTATTATCTAAAAATACTATAATACTCTCAAAAGTTAACAAATTCGGTTAAAAATGTAATTTTTCTTAAACAACATGGTACAATAAACGTGGATCGTAGTGTGGGATGGAGAAAGTTAGAGCATGTATGGATTACATGTTTGTGCTGAGGTTAAATTGTAGGATAATTTTAGTATTTTGTAATTAGTTATTATATTTAAGACAATAACTTGTATAGGTTCGTCTTTTTTTAAAATTTTCTTAGGACCGGATCTTTAAAAGGAAATAGATCAAAATAAAAAAATACGGGTCATCCTTAATGCGTGAATTGGGGGATTCAATCCAGATTCAGTTCTAAGCTTGAATTGGGCATCGGCTGCCCTGCCCGCCCCCATGGATTCTACCACTCACCACCCACGTAAATCAACCGCCCCAAGAACTTTCCGGCGATCGATTTCGCCTTTTAGTCTGGCATTCTCGATTCTGAGGTGTTGATCTTCCAGATATGTCGACAATTATTGCGGGTCCGCCGCAGTTGCTGTAGATGGGATTCATCATGGCTTCTCTAATCTCATGTTCTCCGCTTTTCGTGTCTGAATTCATATCTTAATTAATTAATTTAAAAAGAAAAAGTTCGAATTGTAATTTGGTTATCCTAGTTCTTTCGATTTTGAAAATCGAATTTGACTTGTCTAGTTTCCATACAAAGCCTTTTGCTGAACTCTAATCTTTGATTTTCATCAGGATATGGCATTGGTACAAGTGGGGAAAGAGTGGGAGCAATGCGGCGGAGTTGACATAAATGACGAGAGAAAGGTCCACGAAAAGCAAGATGAGGTTGGTGAAAAGTTCCATTGTTGGTGACAAGGATTGAGAGGGAAAAAAATCTGTTTCCACTTGAATTTGGTGATAAGCCAACGGGGTGATTTTTGGTGGGGAAATTGGGGTTGATGAACACTTGAATGTATGGGTGGCTATCGAATCGGGTATCGGGTTTGAAATTCCATTACCCGAACCCGAACCGATAATATTATTATCCGAAATTTCGGGTACCCGATCCGATTATTCGATTTTTACATAATTTTTTTTATTATATAATTTTAAACTAAATATATTTATTTTGCTTGAGGATTTTCCAACATTCTAAAAATTGACATGATGCATTATTATAAATTTGGGTTTGATATTATTCAACTCATAATAATTGATGTCTAATATATACCATCTTCGGTCACTTACAAGGTATCTATTTTACCATTTTAGGCGTTCACTTCAAATGTATCCATATATATTCCTTATTTAGTAAAAAAATACACCACATGGTCCACCACTTCTCTCTAATACAACTACCCACTACACATATAATAATAACATTCCTTAATCCACGTGCAAAAAGTAAATGGTTACCTTCTAAATGGCCGGAGGGAGTATGTATTATTCCATTAAATATTAAAATCAATCAATAACAATCCCATAAATAAATAAGTTGATTTTATTTATTTATTTATTTGTTTATTTAACACTAGTATTTTTCTAAAATAAATTTTTAAGCAAACTGTTCATCAAATCAATTAGCATGTTAAAGCATAATCGATTAATTGCAAAAAAATGGAAAATTATACAAAATGAGAAGTGTAAATTAGAGTATAATAAAATATATTTTGAGGAATTGATGTGGTGTAAAAGTTAATGCTTGATTTGTGAAATGTGTGTGATAATTGATAAAGACAAAAGTATAGTGAGAAATGTAGTTAGTATATATTATATTATATTAATATATATATATATATATATATATATATATAATAGAAATTAAAAAAATATATATTAATCGGGTAATTCGATCGGGTAATTCGGGTATTTTTGAAAACCCGATACCCCGATAGTGAAAAACCGGTTTCGAGTTTACCCGATACCCGAAATTACCCAAAAAATCGGGTATTTCGGGTTATTTTTCCGGATCGGTTCGGGTACCTGAATCCGAAAAAAAATGTCCACCCCTAGTTGAATGTCATTTGTGATTTCCATATGAAGCAGGGTTGTGTGCATGTTTGACAGATTATTGGTTGGTGGTGTTTCAAAGTTGCAGATGTTTGTCCGAAATAGACATAACAACTCAAAAGAAATAAGAGATGTAAAACCACAAACAAGAATTTTCTTTCATTCAAGAATACGAGAATTAGATCATGTTACAATTGAAAATTAAAAAAAGCAATGAAAAAACATCCCATCCCAGTTTATTTATCAATTCACAGATTGAATGTTAAAATACAAGAGTATAGTAGACTAGAGTTAAGGAATTAGTTAAACAAATGAATATGTGATTAGTTGATGTAATAATAGAGATGGATGGAGATGGATGATTAATAAAGGGTTAATTCCATAAAAAACGCTGAACTTTCAATGTAAATTAATTTCAATTTTTATGAAATTACAAATTAAACCATGACCTTTTTGTGTTGATGCAATTCGCACCTGTTGGCAGCGACTGCTGACGTGGCATTTTAAATACACTTAGAGCTTCCAGTTATTTATGAAACGACGTAATTAAAAGCCTACCCCCCTTCTATCCCTCCTCGATGCTGCCGGTGGCGAAAAGAGCGTTGGTGTGGTCGATTCAGAGGACTCTGATGGCGTCCGATGCGGCAGCAGTAGCATCCGTAGAAAAGATTACAACGGAGAGATTGAAATCCCACTCGCACTTGACTTCCTCCGGCGACGGAGGTCATCAGCGGCTAGTGGCTGTTGTTGATCTTTTGTGGAAGAAGAAGCTTGAATTAAAAAAAAAAAAAAAAGCAGCTTGAACACTCCATGCAAAAAACACCATAGTCATTATTCGCTCAAAAAATAAAGTAAATTAAAAAGGAAATTGATTAAAAAGAGTAACCAGAGACAAAAGGATAGCAGGACAAACATGGAGTAATGAAGGAAAATATACAGACCCTTCTGCTTCAAAGGAAATTTCATGCGGTGTTTTCTGGATTAGCGAAGATTGGCTTGGATTTAGTTTGTTAGAAATTTTTCATTTCCCATTCATATGAGGCTGACGCGAATTTCCAATTTATGCAGTGGTGGAGTTGATGCAGAGGGTAGGGCATCGAGTCTTGCTACAAGCTCGTGACATGGCTTGCGAGGGATGCAGTTCGCTGGCGTCAGGCGCAGTGCCCCTAACAACGAGGACGACGAAGGCGGCGGCGGAGACAGCGGAGGCGGGAATTTTGGAGAAGACAGGTGATTTGGGGCTTAGGTGGATTTAGGGTTTTAATTAATTTGGTAATGATCCAAACGACGTCGTTTGATAAGCCACCTGGAAGCTATTTAAAATGTCACTGTCACGTCAGCGGTCGGGTGCGAATTGCACCACACAAAAAGTCATGGTTTAATTTGCAATTTTATAAAAATTGGGATTAATTTACAATACGTTGAAAGTTTAGGGTTTTTTATGCAATTAACCCATTAATAAACTACTCCCTCCATCCCGCCCATATTACACAGTTTACTGTAGTTATTGTGAGAGCTTTATGCAGTCAAATAGTGCAATTTGATCGAGACGGAGGGAGTATATGATTCATGTTCTTTGTATTTCTGAGGAGTGTGTCGGTGATATCTCGATCACCTGCTGATTAGTGTTATTTATCCTACTGTAATAGTTTAATCTCATGTTAGAAATTTTTGTTATCGATTCACAAGATTATTCTTTTTTATTAATTATGTTATTCTTTATAATGAATAAAGTTACTACAAATTACTTTAGTTATTTTATTAATATATTAATTTATTTATATATTATTCTAATTGGTTAATATTTTTTAGGTTACTTTATATAATAATTTGAGTTATTATTATAAATAAACTTTTGAATTACCCTTTATATGATGGGTTTATATTTTGTTATGTTTCAACAAGGTTACTTTATTCTATTAATTGTGTTACTCTTTATAATGAATTGAATTACTTTTTTATTTGAAACTCTAATTTTTTTAAAATGAAATAATTTATTGTGATAATTAAATTTTATACATAAGTAAGTTGATAGATTACTCTATAGAAATAGTTAGATTACTCTGTGAAATTAATTGGATCACTCTTAAAATTACTAGGATATTAATTGGATCACTCTTAAAATTACTAGGATTACTATTTAATTTAAATCAATATCTTTAGATCACTCTTATTTATTAATCGGACTACTCTTTATAATAAATTAGGTTACTATTTAATTTTAGACTAATTTTTTAAAAATGAAGTAATTATAAATTAGGTTACTATTTAATTTTAGACTAATTTTCTAAAAATGTAGTAATGTATTGTGAAATATATATAGTTATATTTGATCAACATTTTTAGGTCACTCTTTTCTCAATTAATTGAGTTACCTTTTATAATGAATTGAGTTACTCTTTGATTTAAGACTCTAAATTTTGGAAAATATATTTTGAGAATGAAGTCATGTACTGTGAAATATATATATTTTATCAACATCTTTTAGGTTTTTTTTTTAATTAATTGAATTACTTTTTATAATGAATTGAGTTACTATTTAATTTTAAACTCTAATTTTTTGAAAATAAAGTGATGTGAATAATTAAATTGTATTCAATTTGTAAGTTGATTAATTATTCTTTAAACTTAATTAGATTACTGTTTCTAATTAGTTAGTTAACTTTTTAACTTGGCATTCTAATCTCTGAAAAATGAAGCTCAAAATCTTTATCAAACTGCATTCTCTTATTTTCCAACTCTACCAACTGCCCAACTCTAATTTGATACATAAACATAAACCCCAAAAATTGCAAAACAGTCTTAACACAATAAAATAAACAAGTATGCTCTTTTGGGGTGGATTAGAACAAGTTCCTTCAATTTATCTGCATCATTCAATCATATATGAATATCTATCCATTCATAACAAAATTCCCAAAAGAACCCAAAAATACATTTTATTGCTACAGACAAGTATGGGAATCCCACACTCAGATGAAGGGATTGCTTCAATTTGTCAGCCTTCACAGGACTTTGAGCACCTAACCTAACAACAAAAATAGATTTAAATATCTAATTACCACCAATACCACTTCCAACTCCACAACCAATTGCTCTAACAGCTCCACCCTCTATACCGCCACCAGCACCATCACCAATTCCTCCACCAGCACGACGACTGAACACTGCCCCTCTTCTGTTGAAAATGCCGACGCTGTAGATCTGTTACCAAAAATTGCGACGTCTTGCCATGGCAGATTTGGTCCTCTGCCTACGGAGAAGAAGCATAACAAATCGCCATTCTACGTTTGCCGCCAGGTTACCTCATCCAGCCATCAGAAATCGTTTTTGCCATCAACCCTGTCGAGATCAGCGATTGGTACCTGTCCGAGGGTGCTCGTGGCAGAGAGAGGGGAAGGAGTCGGAATAGGAGCGGCGACCGGAAGGAAGGCGGAGATGACGTGGGGATCGGTGATTTAATTTGGACATTTCCGTTTACCCATTTTAAATCATATATGCAGATGTGAGATCATCAAAGTCGTTCTCTATATTTAATTAAAAATATTGTTAAAATTATTTCATTGAAATAATTAATCCATGAAGGTTTATCAAATATTTTGTGGATATACACTTATTATTTTGAAGATATATACATTAATAATAATATTATAATAAAAGTTAAATAAAGACAAAATGAAATAGGAGTATTACATATACTCCCTTCCCTATGTTTTTTTTTTCATTTTTGTTGTATTGCTTAAAATGTCTTATTTCTTTACATATAAACCACACACATCTAATAATAAAATTAAAATATAGGACACTCTCACTAATATAATTATTCACTACACATTAAATAATAGTAATACTTTTTAATCGCGCTTCTCCAGATTACAATTCGGACGGCGTGGCCGTCCAATTTTCAAGTTGGGCTATTCCCGATTCACAAAATTCTTGTAAGTTTCTTTTCCTCCAGTTTATTGATATGCTTAAACTCAGCGGGTGATCCCGCCTAACCTGGGGTCGCGGTCGAAGGCGACGTGCTCGCACGTGCAGTTGGGTTTGATCATGTGTCCCGACGTGGTGGTGCACACGACAACGCGCGTTGAGGGTTCAACCACTACTTGTCGTGACGTGCGTTGCCGGGGATCTCATTTGGGCCGACCGCGCAGTGCTACGCACGGGGACCACTCTCCGCCCCCGCCGCGCGTTTGGGTGCTGAGAGGGGGCGACGCGATGAATAAAATACTCTTTATAGAAGACTGGGGGAGTATGTGATAGTACTATTTAAAATAAATAATATATCTATGTATATAATGATAATGGTTAATGCATCACAAACATATTATATTGGAGTTAGTTCTTACGTGAGACCGTCTCATGAGAAATTATTTTACACATTTTAAAATAGTAGTACTAATTATTTTCACTATAAAATGTTATCACTTTGTATTTAAACTATAAATTGTTCATGAAATAACATTATTACTTTTATTTAATTAATATTACTCTTTTTTATAAGTTATCACTTTTTATCGGTCTCAGTAAGGAGACTATCTCATTGTTATCACTTTTTATTTATATTATAAATTGTTTATAAAATAACATTATCACTTGAGTGTCACTTTTTATTTATTTATATGAGACGATCTTACACACAAAGTCTTTCCCTTAGTTGTAGTTTTTAGGAAATTCTACAAAAGAGTGCATTCGCTGTATATTTCCTCCGTCCGGGTTGTTTTTACTTTTTGCATGTGGATTAATGAGTATTATTATTTAATGGGTAGTTGTTGTATTAGTGAGAGTGTGAACCTCATATTTTAATTATATTAGTGAGTGTGTGTGAGTTTATAAGTGTAAAAAATGAGATATGACTATTTGTGTGGGACGCCGTAATAAAAAAAAAAGATTCTTTGAGTGAGAGGGATGGAGTATATTTATAGAAATTATACTTAAAATTCTTTCCCAAATAAGAAGAAAATCGAATTTGCCAACGTTGTGAAGCGTGATTTTATTTATGATTGATTGATTTTTGAAATTTTCTATTTAATATTTTAATAATTTTTTGTATATGGTATTTATGATATATAAATTGAAACCTTCCTAACATAGTATAGAAATTGAAATCTTGAATAATTAAAACTCATATAAGAATTATAAAAAAATAAAATGCATGATAAAATTACATGCAGATCATAATTTATTCCCAAACAATCATTTATACTTACGATACAATAAGATTAAATTAAATGAAATCTTGAATAATTAAAACTCATATAAGAATTATAAAAGAATAAAATGCATGATAAAATTACATGCAGATCATAATTTATTCCCAAACAATCATTTATACTTACGATACAATAAGATTAGATTAAATTAAATAAAATAATTGTGAATTATAAAAAACACTAGTTCTATTTTATCTATCATCATTTATTGTAATATAAGCGCCC
This sequence comes from Pogostemon cablin, assembly GCA_023678885.1. Lineage (NCBI taxonomy): Eukaryota > Viridiplantae > Streptophyta > Magnoliopsida > Lamiales > Lamiaceae > Pogostemon > Pogostemon cablin. Next base: position 3,942,657 of record CM042960.1, on the reverse strand, counting down.
AGGAGGGCGGTGACCATTTATTTTAATATAAAAATTAAAAAAAATTATAAAAAAGAAATGAGTATCGTACATGTACAGTGGCACAGTGCACGATTGGCCAACATACCGTCTGTTTCCTTTATTACCCTAAACCCTAACCCTACTACTGCTTCTCCAATACGTTACCCATTCTTCATTTCAAATACTCCCAATTTGAAGAAACAAATCAAATCACCTCGAAAAAATGCCTCCGAATCGCTCAAAAAACTCCAAGAAAGTCGAAGAACATGCCATGGCGAACTGTGTTTTCCCGAACAATGTGATGATGTCCATCCTCACGTGCCTCCCCGTGAAGTCGCTCCTCCGCTTCAAGACTGTCTGCAAGCCATGGCGCAAGCTTTTGGCAACGCCCAAGTTCATCAAAATGCACCACCGTCAGTTTTCCGATGACCCAATAAACCAAGCCTTCATCGTCTACAGTCTCTCGGACTACCACGATCACACCCTCTCTCTGTTCAATTTCGGGTCGGGTGAGAAGGAAGTGCTGAATCTGGACCACCCATATCCGGAGATCTTTTTCAGGATGACTCTTGTTGGGTGTTGCAGCGGGTTGGTTTGCGTGGGTTGCCTTCCGCTTGGTCAGGCGATTGTTCTGTTGAACCCTGCTATGAGATTGTACAAATTTCTTCGGCTTTCGAAGAAGGAATTGGGGAATCCGGAAATGGTTTCGCTTGGTTTTGGGTACGATGATGACAAGGATGATTTCAAGGTTGTGAGGGTTGCTTGTTTGCCTGGCCCAAAAATTAGGGCTGGGGCTGAGGTGTACTCTTCGAAATCGAATTCTTGGAGAACTCTGAAATTGGATTTTCAATTTCAGGTGCTTCACCCCACGAATAATGCTATTGTGAATGGAAATCCTTACTGGTTTGCAAAGATTGCTAAGCGTAAGTTTGCTATAGTGTGGCTTGATGTGAAGGAAATTGTGTTCAAAATGGTGCCTCTGCCCAAATTTGAAATTGAAAAGGGAATAGTGGTACCACTGTTGGATGAAAAGGGATCACTGGGAAGACTGGTGGATTGGAATGGTAATGTGGCTGTTTAATTGACTCCTTCAAAGGTAGAAACTACAGAATGTGTGGGTGTTCATGTTTGGCTGCTTGATGAGGGTGAAAAGACTTGGAAACGAATCCACACTTTTGATGGCCGGCAGAGTTGAGTGTGAATGGATATTTGCCTAGTGCATTGAATGGGAATGTCATAGGTGTGTGTTCAGATGGGAAGCTGTTTGTGTTTGATACTAATAATGGAGGTGTTAAGGTGGTTGAAATCAGTGAAGCTCAGCCATATTCTTTTGAGGCCTGTGCATATTGTGAGAGCTTGTCCAGCATCTCAGGGATGAAGGAGGTGGTTGCGAAGAAGGAAGAGGAAGAAACCAGCGATGGAGCTGGTCCATCGGTTGAGCTTGCAGGGGCCATTGCTTCATATTTGCATCTGGCTTCTGGCAATTATAAGCATTACATGAGTTTCTTTACTTTTGCAATATGAATCTTGATCTACTTTCTATGATATCTAGGTTAATGTTTTGGATCAAGAGCTTGCTCTAAAATTAGGTTCTATGTTTAGTGGAGTTTATGTTTCAGTATTGTATGGTTAAGAGTTTGATGTGAATGTGGATATAATGAAGACATCCTACCATTTCAATTAATCCTCTTGTGATTACTAGTTGTCTTCTCTCTTCATCTTCTTTAGTACTCCATTTTTTTATTGATATTGACTAAGATTATGATGTAGACATTTCAATTTGTGTTCTTGTCATTTGTGATTTTGAGCTACTCACTATTTGGGCTCATTGATTTGTCTGGTGAAGTTAAATTAAATTAAAGAGATCAAGTAGTTTATGGGTACAAATGCAGTATTACTAAACTTATTTAGTAAAAAGGAAAAAAAAAAGTAGTACTATGTTTTTAATAGATTAGTGATAATTGTGTGACCTGAAGCTCCTTGTTTAAATTCGAAATGAGAATGATAATATATGAATACTTCCTCCACACTAGGTATACATTTGCATGTAGGTTAAAAGGATATAATAAATTTTTAAAGTTTAGTGGGTATTTATTTAAATTAAATATTGTGTGTGAGATTCATACTAATTGTTTTGGGACCCATCTATAAAAGAAGGAAATATACTTTGAATTGGGGATAGAGTACATACAGAATGAGAATCAATCATTTTTCATTATCTCCCTCCCCAATACCACTTACCAAACACCACCCTTTACATACTTACTATCCTACTAATTGTGTGGTTAACATGTGTTTTGGAAGTATGATTTACACTAATTCTTGAGATTTAAGCATTTTTCTATATTTCATTTGTTAATCTTTTCTACAAATTATCCATACAAAAGTGTGGCATTGTTATGCTAAAACGAATCATTCGAATTTTACAAATCGAGTTTAAGTTCATATAAAACCTAATCGAATTTTTTTTAAGACATGACTATCCTTTGGCAATGTTCGGTTAGGCTTACAAATCCGGAGTATACACTGTTAAAGTCAAAAATTTGTGTGTTCTTGTCGGATTATAAAGTGGGACTTCAAATCCTTTTAAGTCCTACTCTTTTATACTTAAAGTTTTAAAAGTGCGTTTCACGTTGTTTGCACATTATACTTTGTAATATATTTTAAATGAGTTATAATTTTAAAGTAGAGTGTATATTGGGTGCACCCGGGTGCAAGGGTGTACCCACATGTGTATAACTTTTTTTTTTCTATTTTGTATACATGTTATTCTATTTTGAATACATGTTTCATAATAATTGTATATTTTTTTCACATTAATTTTTTCATTAAAAAAACTAGCATCATATGTGTATAACTTTTTATTCAATAGTGTATACATGTTTTTTAATAATTGTATATTTTTTACACTCAATTTTTCATTAAAAAATCTAACAATTAAATTGTATACATTTTTACTCTTAATTGTATATGTTTATTTTTATATTTATATATGGTGCACACTATAATTAGCCTTTAAAGTATATGAAATTAAAGTTTAATAATGTAAGCAAACAACAACTTCGTATAAATGAAAAAAATATGCAATGAAAAGATTACTTCTAAAATACTATTTTTCTTGTTTTCTAAAATAAATGGCATTGCTCTTTCCTTTGTTGTCTTCTTGAGAAATTCAAACATTATTTTCCTCATCATATAAATTATTCATGTCGATTTTCTCCAAACATATAAGCTATAAAAATAATTTTTCAATAATTTAATTTCATTATATTATCCTCATTACTTAATTCAAAATAATTATAGTAACAATTGAACAAATATCATCTTTCAAAACCAACTATATATTTTTTAATTTTTTCGACATGATTCCGTCATATTTTTAGAAACATTCTATCTAGAAATTTGATAGATGAATAAACAAATACTAATAACAACATACATGATGGGCGTTCAAGATGTGCTTACATATTGAGTGCAATTTTTAAAAGATGATTGAATTCACTACTGCAAAACATAACATGAAATGAGAAAAGACTTTCATAATATGCAACCACAATTCCTTTCCCAACTCTTGGTCCTCCCATCGATGAGATTGCCTTCACATTAGCATTGTTATCTTCAATCGAAAGTGTAATCGTAGAAAATATGCAACCTTGGAAGAATTCTAACTTTTAACTCCTGTGCACATCAAAACCAAATAGATACCTAGGCCTGCAAAGAAAGAAGCTACACTTGGTTGATCACACAAAACAAAGAAGCTACACTTGGTTGATCAAATGAAAAAAAAAATTTAAAAAAGAAATACAAAGAAGCTAAACTTGGTTGATCAAATGAAAAAAAAAAATTTAAAATGAACAAAAGAATTGGATCATTTCTTAATTTATACGTGTCATCCTTGAGCAAAAATCATACCAATCTTCCATCATTCCAACTTACGACAAACTTCACATGTGGTGTTTCTGTATTTAGAGAGGAAGCTACAATAATTTTTTGTCGATGTGGGATACTTTAGGCATTCATTGGGCTTTTCTTTCTAAAAATATTTTTTGGGCTTTTTTTACTGGCCCAATATTTTTTCAACTGGCCCAATAACTTTGATCTTCCAGATTTTGTTCAAATTACCGTCGGTGTTGAATATCACAGTGACCATGGCGTCGTTCTATCGTCTCTCTCGAGCAGCACGGCGCCTCCCCCGGCGGAGCTCTTTTCTGTCACACGCTGACGCTTATCTCCACTCTACCACTCCCTCCAACCCTAATATTTCCTCTCACAATTGCCGCCATCTCTTCGAACCTTCTGGAAGTTTTCGCACCAGAAATGGATTCTACAATTACAAACACTCAAGTCGATCAATGGGCGTGTATCACCAGAATATTGATTACTCTTTCTTTTCCACTGAAGCACCCGGCCAAAAAGAAGAGTCGAAAAAGTCATGCGGCAATGAAGTTGATCGTTCTTGGATTGATGTTTATATACCAGAAAAAGCGCGGCCTTATGCTCAGCTCGCTCGTCTGGACAAGCCAATCGGCACATGGCTTCTCGCTTGGCCGTGTATGTGGTAAGTGTATTCATGTGTGTACAATTTAGGTTTCGAATTCTTAATGTTAGGGAAAAACTTGTGCTCTCTCTCTCTCTCTCTCTATAATTTTGAATGCCTTGATATTGAGATAAGCTGTTGCTAGCTGAATTGCTAGTCTTGTACTCGTCAAACCTCTGTAGGTGAGTAGCTGCATTAACCTTGATTATAAGGATTTTTTTTCCCCCGCATTTAAAGGTCAATTACGATGGCAGCTACTTCAGGGAGCTTTCCAGATATTAAAATGATGATGCTTTTTGGTACTGGGGCATTGCTATTGCGGGGTGCAGGATGCACCATTAATGATCTACTTGATCGAGATATTGATACTAAGGTCATTCCATACCCTATTCTTTTGTATCATGACTTGGAACGAACTATGTGATTCACTCATGCCATGGGTCGAGTATGACATTAAGATAATTCCCTCATATCTACTGTTCATCCTTCCTCCATGCCATTATTGTCTTGTTTACCTTTTTATCTTTTACTGTGGTATAGGTAGACCGGACTAGGTTGAGGCCCATAGCTAGTGGTGTTTTATCACCATTTCAAGGAATCTGTTTTCTTGGTTTTCAACTGCTTTTAGGTTTGGGGATTCTGCTGCAACTGAACGATTTTAGGTTTGTATTCATTCTACAACGTCTGTTACTCTTTGTTTGCGACATTGGATGCTTTCTTGCCTGTATGACTTAAATTTTGCATTTTCTGTATCTAATTTGGTTCTGTTAATGTTTTAGAAAAGGTTAATTTGAATATGTGAAAGTTTTTTGAACTCTACCAAAGACTCATTGATTGAGTGCATACTCAGTTAATTGGTTCAATCTGAAATAATTATGTACATCCCAATTTCTTAATCCAGAGGTCATTAATATGAGTTTCAAAGTCTGTAACATTGAGGAGATATGAAACTAGTATCGATGCTATGTTGTATGTAATCAATGAGATTGTGAATTGCTAAATGAGCTCTGATGTAAGAATGATAAAAGGGAGCTTTAAAGAAAAACACAGTGTAAATAATTAAATTGAGTAATAATGTAAACGCGTTGTGTGTCTGAACAATTGCGTCCAAGTTCCAACTACTTGGGATCAGACGTTACAGTCTATAAAGGGATACTTGTGAAGGTATAAGCCTAAAAGTATCTTCTTAATCTAGTTGGATTGTTTTTATTGAGACATACTGAAATAGCATTAATATTTTTGCATATGTTGAATTGTTGTGATAAATATGGTGCCAATGCTTATTTTGCGTTATTAAGGTACTCTTCACTCTTCAGTATATGAAAAGAATAGTGTTGATTGTGTATACATGTAAAATTGTAGTCGCGCTTTGGGAGCTTCATCTTTGCTGCTTGTCTTTACCTATCCTCTCATGAAGAGACTGACATTTTGGGTAATAAATCTGATTTCTATTATTATTTTCATATTTTCTTTTTTTAATTCCTTCTATTCACATAAATTACCTTTCCTCCTTTATATTAATCCTCCTGAGTTTGCCTTGAGATGGGCTGAGTGACTGACACTTTCGTGCACAATTCACACACTCCCAAAAGAAATCCGCATCTGTCTATGTAGTCTTTACTCTTAAGATCGATTAATACATATGCAGCTGTATATATGTTGGTGCAGCCTCAGGCCTACCTTGGTTTGACTTTCAATTGGGGTGCTTTACTTGGTTGGGCAGCTATAAGAGGAAGTCTTGATCCTGCTGTTGTAATCCCACTTTATGCATCTGGTGTATTTTGGACCCTTGTATATGATACAATATATGCACATCAGGTATATACTTATTTTTTTGATAAATCTTATATACTGGTTCATTGTGTTAACTCATGAAGATATTATGTGAGCATTATAGGGATTAAGTTTTGGTACTTACTTTGCAAGTGACATAAGATGAACTGTGTTCAACTCTTGTTTGTAAATAAGTCGCTCAATAGCTTCTTGATTCTTTTGCTTTTTTTATTTCTTGTGCTCTTCTTTTATTCCTACATCCTATGGGCACAAGCTGAATCCCATGGATCCTATCTCTTACATATGCATGTAGATATCAGCAGGGTGCTTTTGGCTTTTGTATTTTTCCTGTAAATCCTAAATATTTTGTGATGACTCTTGATTCCCTTTAGTAGTTTTAGATTATTTTTATATTAGAATCTGAAGGCATCGTCCATGCTAACTGATCAACCTCCATATGATTCTGATATCTAGCATCTTTCTTTCTCCTAATGCGTGCCATAAGGTACCTGTGATCACAGGCATTGGTTTCCAGTGATGTGATAATTGCATGTGCAGGACAAAGAAGATGATCTGAAAGTTGGTGTTAAGTCAACGGCCTTGAGATTTGGTGATTCAACGAAAGAATGGATTTCTGGCTTTGGAATGGCTTGCATTGGTAGCCTTGCTCTGAGTGGATTTAATGCCAATCTTGGTAAGCCATAAGTTAGTTTCGTTACTGTCCTCTCACCTGGTAGAAAATTGGTTGTCTGGTTATAAACATCAATCCAGCTTTACATTTTTCTTCATTTTGTAGTATGTGACCTGTGGCTTCTTTAATCATTTTCATGCTACTGTTGTTGGAACAGAATGGCCATATTACACATTTTTGGCTGCTGCATCTGCCCAATTATCTTGGCAGATATTGACAGTTGACCTTTCAAGTCGAGCTGATTGCAACAGAAAGTAAGTCCATCTGAATAGGTAATATATTCCAATCTTATATGATATGTAGACATTCAATGTGGGGTATGTGTGTCTGATAATCACCACTCATGGACGAATACTCTATCTATTATCTTCTCGACTTCTTAGCAAATGCTATTATGCAATCTAGTTTTCGTAGTTATTAATATATAAATATTTATGCATCCACTGTTTGTTCTGTTTGAACTGAGAAGGTCCCTTTCCTCTATTTTTTTTTAATATCAGATTTGTATCCAATAAGTGGTTTGGAGCTATTATATGCAGTGGGATTCTATGTGGAAGACTCTTTTCCTGACAGTATGAAATAACTTCCACCAACAGCTTTGGTAATATTCCAGATATGCTGTTTAGTTTAGGTATGATGAACACAGACTTGTGTTTTTCCCTGTTTTACTTTCAAAGTTGCTAACTATTCAATATATCTTTTTTAGTATGTATGCAACCCTGAATCCAGTGATGCTTGTGTAAGATTTGTAACATATAGAATTTATTTATGGCATCATTAAATTTACTCTTTATGCTACATTTAAGCCCCATCCTCTGATGTCTTGGTTCCCAAGAATGACTTTATCCTAGCTAACACATGCTGTTCTCTTTCCTTTCAATGCATCAAAGAAAGTCGCACCAAAAAAAAAAAAAGTGTTTTGTAATGCTATTATGGATTGCTTCTGAGTTCTGATGCGTGCAAAATAAACAGAGTGCCTGCCCCCACAGTCGCCCTTCTCGATCCGTTGGAAAGTTTTCTCCTTCTTCGTTTCTGCTATTGAGAACAATTGAAGACTGATAGCTTGCTGCACAATTTGTAGTGCAAGCTGCAAAAGATGACAACCACTAGAGGTACTCCTTTCACCCTGCTAATTAAATTTGGTGTTTGTCATTTGGGAAAAATGCAATAATCACTGTTATTATTATCTAGAAAAAAAATTATTGATGAGAATTTGTTTCCTTTTTGGAACTATACCAGTATTACCTATATTGATTGTAGAGTTGTGTCATAATCTATAGGCCATGTATAGACAAATTGATATCAACATTTCTGTGATTTTGTATTTAGGTTCCTGTTATGGTTGGCAAATTTGCCATGTATGGATAAATTTATATTTAGTTTCTGAGCAATTTTTACATTTTCTTAAATAGTTATCGCTCATTATCAAAGATGTTATCAATTTTATCATTTTTTATTTATACTGCAAATTGTTGAGACAATTCAATGCATCATTATCATTTTTCATTAATTTGAGTATCGTTTTTTATCCGTCTCACGGAAGTCTTCTCTTAAGACAGAGTGTTTGTCTTAGTTCCTTGGTGATTTTTGAGAATTTTGTTATAGTTCATATTTGCCTCAAACTTACTGCTTTCTAATGACCTCTGAAGCAATGAGATTATTGATGATTATATCTTTATAACTGAGCTAAGGATTAAATATCATAAATCTAGTTCAATAGATTAAATATCCCCCAAAACTCGAAATCATGGCAAATGAGACCTAAAAACGGCCAGATTCTACAACTATACCCTGACTTATTTTTCTACCCAATATTCATATTTAAAAATATCACTAAAAATTTTAAACATTGATATTTTCAACCCATATAAAATTTGTTTCTTCCAGCAGTCAAGTTTTAAAATTTTGGAATTAAAGTATATGATTGAATTTATTTAATTATGGTGGTCCTTATTTATAAATTGAAAAGAAATTACTCTAAATAGTTCTAAACCTGAGAACAAATATTCAGAATTGATATAATAATAGACGTCAAGGAGAATTCAATTTACATAAGTGTTGTATAATATTAACATCATCTATTTATTAAAATTAAAATTTTATCAACATGATCATTTCCTTTTCCTATCATATTATTAAGGTTAATAAAGATGTACATTTAAATTTCCACTAACAGATTTAGAGGGATGTAATTTGCAAAATTAAGATGGATGGATGTCTGATTTCTATAATCTTAGAAAAGGCCTATATTTTCTCCTTTTTACATGAGCTAGATTATATTTTTTTTTCCTTTTTTTTTTTATAAATTAAAAATGAATAGATTAGTAGGTGCAGCAGAAAGACACAAATCTTGGTATACCCAAACATATTTCCCCTAACAGTTTGTACATCAGTTGGAAATGGGAACATGGTAGGACTATTCAATTCTTGAGATTTATGTCAGTTGAGAAAATTTAAGAGGGTGGAGGGTAAAAGATCAGCTGTTTAGGACCACCCAAGAATTGAAATCTATGTGGATGAGAGAGAGAGGTCTTCTTCCAAAACAAACATAAAAACAAGGCATGTGATACTCCATCATCAGCCATGTTCTTGCACTCTACAAATATTAATATGTGACAAAAAAATCCTCTTTGAAATTAAACCAATCTTATTTTTTTAGTCCTTACCACCACTTTCTTTTAGCCTCACATTTTTAGGTAATTTTGTTGCTACATGTTTCTCATAATCTGCCTATCTCTCACACTCTGTGCCCACCTAACTTTTGGTGAATATATTTTCTTTTCTATTTCATCTGCACCTTTTTTTATGTTTTATCATTGAATTCTTTGGTATGCTCTAATCCCTTCGTCTCCAAACAAAATATGCATTTGATTTTTTTGTACTTAGATTAAGATGTACAGTGAATTAAAGGATATACTCCCCCCCTCCCATAATACTTTTCACGTTTACTGTTTCACGTTGTTTAAGAAAATGTGCACTTTTTGACTAACTTTATTGACTTTGGAGGGTATTGTAGTATTTTTAAGTAATAAAAAAGTATAAAGTAATAATATGTGTGTGAAAAATGAGTGGCAAATTAGAAATTAAAGTAACTTTTGAGGTTATTAGATAAAGTAATGTTTCCTTTTTTGGAGTGTGAAAGGTTTTGTGGGACAAATAAATAAGAAAAGTATAAAAGATTTTATGAGACAAATGTAGAAATATTTTAATGTGTGTTTGGCAATAATATTAATATCGTGGAGTGTAATTCTTTTTTGGACCAAGACTGACAACGAAATGTACACTTCATTACTAGAGAACATACTAGTACTCTTTCAGTTTCACCCCGTTTATTAAAAAGTATGATTTTTAATCAAAATTCATTTAAAATACATTTATGGAGGAAAATAGGAGGCAACTTATCGAATACTACTTCATCCCGTAGGAATATTCATACTTTTTTTTTACTTATATTAAAAAGAATATGTTTTTTTTACCTACCTTGTTAATTTTTTTTTATTTTAATTTTTTTAGTAGTTTAGTATTCTAAGGTAAAAATAATTATTAATGAAGTTACGTGAGTTAAAAATTGATTATAAATTTATAATAAAATATTTGCACATTTGAGATTATAATGTTGAGTGATACTTTTTTTTTCTCATGTAAATATAAATATAAGACGTACGAATAAGAGAAATATAAATATAGTTACGAAACAAATGGATCTTTAACAAAAGGGGGCCGATTGTTCTTTTGAAGAAATGAAGCAGGTAACTGAGTTTTTTTTTTGTTTTTTTTTTTTTTTTTTGCCTTTTCTTTTAAGTAGATTATACTAGTAAGATTTAAGATTTCTAGAAACATTTTATGAAATTGCTGGATGGTTTGTCACTTACCGTTGTGAGTAAAACATAGTGATTCATCCGAAGGCTGAAATGACTTGTAACTACATTCATGTCTTGTAAGAAAACCAAATTTATTGCACTGCACATGCAAACACTTCCATAATTGTTGTATCTTCATTTATGGAATCAAAATATCCTAAATAAATTTCAACCTTGTGTGATATTTTCTCATCTTAATTAGTTACTAGTATTACTTTTGATTAAAGATTTTATTAATTTTTTAAAAAATATTATTATTTTTAATTTATACTATAATATGTTTATAAAATAGTTTACTACATCATTATCAATTTTCCTTTAACTAGAATATCATTTTTAATTATAAAGATTATCACTCTCAAAAAGTATTACCTTAGAAATAATCTGAATTTGCCAAATTTGAATTCTATTTCTATTTTAGGGTTAATATTGATGGAACTAAAATTTATTACCTTTAATGAATATATAGGCCCTCAATGTTAGGTTTATATGCTTAGTTCTCAAGAGATATGGTCTATTCCATTTATTGCATTGAAATATGAAAAATGTATTCACATTTTCAAAAATATTAGTTAATTTTCTAAAATATTGTAATTTTCGTAGGATAATAATTTTTTATTTAAAATAATACATTGTTCCTCTATATATATTTTGTTTTATATTAGAACGAATTAAAATGACAAAATATACATATTTTAGAATAATGGTATTTTTTTATGGAAACAATCAAACAAATGTCAAGGTGAAATTAACTTCATGAATTATATATATAAGGTAGTATTTCTTTTTTAATATTTAAAAGTTAGTGTTACAAATGAAGTGCAAATATTGGCTACATCTGACCCAACCCAACCCTAACATGGTCATTAAATATAACGCGTAATGATGTCGAAGAGATTATTTACTATTGATTAACATCAAATTTATTGATTATCTTTAGACCAAAAAAACATGGCTAATACCTCCAAATAAAATTCATTTTCCACTTGGGAATAAACCACTAACCGACATTATAAAATCAGACCGTACCTTACCGTATGAATTTATTTGCACATGGCTCTCTCTAATTTTTTATTTTTTATTTACATATTTAAGTATACTAGTAGATATAAAGTAAATGACAATAAAATCCTTTGCAATCAGTTGACAGTTGAGTACCTAACCCTTCAAGGATTTAATCAAGACTATAATAAAAAACGAATATTTACTTGACATCATCTCATTTAAGATTATTTTTATATACTATTTACATTTAACTAATTAGAATTAAATATTTCTTTGGCATATAGAACACACAAAACAATTAATAAATTTTAATGAACTCATACATTACTAACACAATTATTTACTTCGTATTAAAATATATACTCCTATTATATTCATTGACTCAAAACACATTAAAATATTTAACCTTTTGTTCGCTTTAAAGGGTCATAGTTATTTTTTATATATAGATTAAGGAGTAATATTATTATCTAATATATAATAGATAGTTGTATTAATGAGTGAGTACGTGGATATTATGTGTGTAAAAATAGAAATAGAATTCTTTGGAGCGGACCATGCAAACAAAAAAAAAGACTTAGAAAATATATTTTTTAATTTACAATGCAAATAGCAAACATAAATTAGTAATTATTTGCTTGGAATTAAGTGTGTATGTAATATCGTATGCCTTTTAATTTAATATAAACTTTTTTAATATAATAAATTATTACTCTTTTATAGCATGAAGTGTGAATTCTTCTTATTTGTAATACTTCTAAAAAAAGATTTCATGATGTAGTCGACGACACACTTGCATCTCTCGTACATTAAAATAAAAAATCTATCTGAGCAACACACTTTTGAAATTGATTTGACTAGATACGTAACACTTTTTTAAATAATTAATTAATCAATTATTTAATTATCGAGATGAGAGATACAGTATAGATACAAGCAAAGCCAAGCTAACGCCAATTTTTTTCTAAAGTTTATACTATACTACACGTCATTGGAATTTGAACTGTAAAGAGCCAAAATGACTCCCTAATTACAAATTTCTTAGTTACAAGACTGAAAGAAAGATGGGTAAATTATTAATAAGGGATCTCAAAGATTTTTGCTATCAATTCAAGACCTGAAAAATATGAAACTATCAATACAGGATCTGAAACTATGAAATTTTAATGTATTTTTATTAATTCAGGACATGAAATTTTATGATTTTAGATCCTGTATTGATAGTTTCATATCTTTTGGATTCTGAAATAATAGCGAAAATCTTTTAGATCCTAATTTATAGTTTACCTATCTTTCAGGTCCTGTATTGAAAAAACTCTCTAAATTAATTTGGTGATAAGGATATGAGTATTTAATTAATAGATTTTTTTTTTAAGGACATTACATACATTGCTGTTACGACTAAGTACGGGCTTAATTATATTTAAATTTAAATAAGCCTAACATGGCTTGCATGCCTCTATTATAAGTGGCAATTTTTGTATCTTATTTTAAAAGCCAAACACTCGATACCGTTTCATGGGACGAGATTCTTTAAAAGGATAAAAAATAATAATATTTTAGTAAAAAATTATGTTCAAACTGTAAAATAATATTGATGTAATCAATTATTTTATAGTAAATAATTTGAATAAAAGGCATGCTTGTGATAAATATTTTAGGCAGCAGTTAAATCATGTTAATAATCTGTGCTATTAAAAATACTGATTATTTGTTTCAATTTAATTCAAAGGGATATATAAATTGGGATGAACAACTCCATAATTGGTTTCTTATATAATTATATATAATCTATACCATTACATTAAATTAATTAACTCTTGATTAATGAATAAATTCATAACTGCATGTATTATTTGGCTTAGAATTGACTTTCTTAATATTCATTTCTACTAAATATATAAATATATGATTTATTTTATGACATACTATTGTTTTGGATGGAGACCAGCTTTATTATCTCATGGTTTTGTAGTTGGGTCTTGTCTTTATCTTGATAGGCCATCTGTAAAGGATGATAATTGTGATTGCAAAGTTTTTTTTTTTTTTACCCAAAGATGATAATTATGAGTTAATTAATCCCTATAAACTAAGATTTTGTTAAAAGTATAGCATAAGATAAAAGTATGTTAATTAAGGATAATTTAATAAATGAAAATGAATAAAATTATAGAATTTGGGTTGATGAAATGTACTTATAAAAATAAGTGATTTTTCATTTATAGCAACATTTATGTGAGATTGTCTTACATAAAATTATTTTTATGTTTCCTAAATAATTATCTTATTTTATGGAAGATAATACTTTTAGTAGAAAAATATCACTACTATCACTTTTTATCAATTTATAAATTATTTTTTTTGTTATAATTAATATTATTATTTATTATTAGTTTCACGTATGTCTTTCTTTTTTGTGTGACATGAGTGTTTACTTTTTTAATATCGTTATTTAACGGAGATGTTAATATTATGCAACTTTATTGACTAAACTTACTGTATTAAAAAACGTGCATATTAAAATTGAGATGGATGAATTTATTTATTTATAATAAAAACTAGGTTTGGATTATTGATTGAAACTGATAGATTATTAAATGAAATTGACAAAAATGAGAGTTCTCCCTCATAAAAAAAAAGTTATAATCAAGCAATTAAAGCAACTTTGAAATTGCTTCTACACCTGGAAAAAAAAAACACTTTGACTGGATAAGTTCACAATAAATTCGACAGCTTTATACAGATAAACATAAAGGGAGAAATTAAGATCATATATGGATTTTTTTTTTAAAAAATTATAAAGTCAATTATCTATAATTTAATTATTCAAAATTTGAAATATTCCTCCAGTAGTCCAACTCAAATATTGGAAAAATAAAAATCATTATTTAATTTTTATATTCCAATTCTATAGCAATATATCAATAAAGAGCTTAGAACATTACTTGGAGTACTTCATTTGTAGAGGTTACATCAACACTAGGATAATAAGATTTAATTCTTGATCAATGTTATAATAATTATTCGATGTGATTATAATACCACAACCCCCATTTTTTTTCCTCATAAATTTCACGATATGAAATTGAATTGTTACGTTTTAGTATGACAATCTTTTTATTTATAGCTTGAATGTATATAAATATATCCACTTTTTCTATACTATATTTTGTAATTTCACTTGACGGTCTATAATAATACATTACATTTATTTGGAATTTATTATACTTATTTATTTAAGAATTTAGTTGTCAATTTAAATTATTATTATTTTATTTTTTATAATTTATTATATATATATATAATGTATTTAAATTGATTTGAGTTTAAGTTGATTAAATATCCAATTAATAGTGTTATTCATATTTAATTAGGTTTAGGGTATAATAAATTTAAATTTAACATCAATCAAATATCAATTGATGTAAGTGAAGAAATTTAAAAAAATAGAAAAAGAAAGAAAAAGTAATTGAAAAGAAATAATATATGATAAGAAGTAGAATATTAATTAATAGGATTTGCAGATGTTTATACAAAAGAATTTATTCAATCTAACTATAGTAGAATACTAAATACCGTTCAAATTTATTTTATTGATTTTCATAAATTATTTTCGATGTCATTTGTTATTAGTGACGCGTAAAAGAGAAGACACGATCTCATTGTCGTTAAATTTTTGTACTTAAAAAAAATTAACACCATCCTCTATTTTAATATTATATTTTGAAGAAATTAATAGGAAAAAGAACTCTTAATTGATTATTTAAGTTAGTAATTCAGTGAAATGTACCGTAACATGAAGAAATGACATGATAACAAAAGGAAAACGATAAATAATTGGGAATTAAAATTTGTTGAAAAAGAGAAATGAAAAAGAGGACAAAACGGTTTATTAATCTTGAAGAGAGAAAAAAGTGACCGTATACGGAAGGTGCATACGGTACAGTACACATTTTGCCACACACACTGAGGGTGTGGGTAAAGCTTTTAACGTGGGTCCCACTAAAACTCGCACAAAACCCCTCAGGCTCCCCCCCCAACCACCCCCCTAGGCAATTGATCTTCTGTTTCTCTTGTATGAAAGGCTGCAGTGGAACTCCATACCCCATGCACGTGCCCTCAAATTACCATTACGTCCTTCTGTTGTTTCCAATGATACCATTATTCATGCACATTGACATAATTACCCCCGTAAAGTGGTTAGTATATTTATATACTTTTCACATGCTAAAATACTCTTTATTTTAATTAATTCATGATATTCACGGTTATTATTTTATGTTCATTTCAATTTTTTATTTTAATTTCAACTCCACACTTAATTATATATATAAAAAACATAAGTAATATTCCTTTTTTACAATTTTATTTCCAATATCATCATATTTTTTCGTACCTAACATACTTTATAATTTATTACTCAATTTTAAAAATCAAATAACCCAAAAATAAGTAAAAAATGACTTTTATTAACATCCTTACGAATAATAAATGTGAAGTTGAATCAGGAAGGAGTATTTAGAAAAATTATTTCCTCCATTCATAATTAAACCTTGTGTTAAACTTAAATTGATAAAAAAAATATATCAGATAAATTTTATATCAATTACTCTCTTCATTCCTTTAATTGTAGTTTCGCACGCGGATATGGACACATCAATTAAAAAATTTATTTTTGAGCATATAATTATATGAAAAATAGTGGTGATTTGAGTAATTCAAAGCTAAATAAATAAAATTATTAAAATCGATGAGTAAAGTACGAAAGTAGATTACATATTTATAATAAAAAATATTAATATTGTTTTTCATTGTTATTTTTATTATTGTAAACATGAAAAAAGAAACAGACAAATTGAAGTGTGTGTTAAAATACCAATAACCAAAATAATTTAAGCTAAAACTTAATATCCCAAAACTAATGGGGTAAAAAAAATGGGAGGGTTAGAAAGTAAATAGAAAAGAATGAGAAGGGCAATAAAGGAAAGGAAAGGAAAGAGAGATGAGTCGTAATCAATCAGAAGTGGATCTTCGCACGTTATGAATGTTTACTCTCTTTGTACCAGTATTTAGTATTTACACCCCCTACCCCCCCACCCTCTCTCTCTTCATTCTTCATAACTCTATGCTAATCAATCAGCAGAGCGACAGAAACCAGAGACCCAACCGCCATCCCTTTCTCTCTCACGCACACACACACTGAGCTTCAACACATATTCAACTCCTTCGCAACACAACACCCGCATCTCTCTCTCTCTCTCTCTCTCTCTCTCTCTCTCGACGAGATGGAAAGGCGGGGTTCATTCTGAGCTTCACATCAGAACTGTTAACCATGCCTTTATCAGAATGTTCTAGTGCTTGTGCCAACGAATTCCATTTCTCTTCAAAATCCATTCTACTGCCTTCGTTTCAAGATTGAAGCTCCTTTTCACATGGCTTTGCGTTCTGCTCCATTTCATCATGTGTACACAAATTTTGGATCTTTTTCTTTGAATGATCAAACCAAGAACAGGAAATCTTCCATTTTTCCAATTCCATTGCTGAAAACCCATTAATTTCTTGAAGTTTAACTCTTTCTAGCTTAGATTAAAAACCCCACCAAGAATTCAGAGAAAAGTTCTTTTTCTTGGGTGATATTGTGAAAACCCATGAAGAATTTTTACTGGCTGAAGCAAATAGCTAGCACACACAGCAAGTTGGAGAGGAGATTGTCATTGGGTGAGTACAGAAGAGCAGTTTCATGGTCAAAGTACTTGGTTTCTTCAGGAGCAGAGATTAAAGGTGGAGGAGGTGAAGAGTGGAGTGCTGATATGTCACAGCTTTACATAGGGAATAAATTTGCTTCTGGTAGACATAGCAGAATTTACAGAGGGGTTTATAAACAGAGGGATGTAGCAATTAAGCTCATTAGTCAACCTGAGGAAGATGGAGATTTGGCTGCATTTTTGGAAAAGCAGTTTACTTCTGAAGTTGCTCTTTTGTTCAGGTTAAGGCACCCCAATATCATCTGTGTAAGTATCAGATCTTATACATTATTTTCCTTCCTTCTTTTACAGATCCTTTACATGAGTTTCCTTTATTATTTGTATATTTCTTGTGGGTTTCGTTGGCTGTAAAGTTTATGCCTTTAGGGATGAATTTGGGAGTGTTTTGTTGTGTTATACATTGTGCAGCAAATGTTGTACATTTGCTTGCAGGATCATGTAGATGCAAGACCTAACAGAGATTTATCTCTGTCTAATTGCTTATATGTTCTCCCGTGTGTGTCTATTTGTTTATAGATTATGGAATCTACACGAAACATATTTCACTCGATGTAGCATCTACCATATTTCCAAAGCTTGGGAAGGTTCAATGTACATGTTTCTAGTTGAGCTGTAGACATTATCAAAATCAATAATGTGGTTCACTTGGACATGTCTCTTTTGCCAAGTGGTTATTTCATGTGTATATACATTGACAAAAGGAATATTATTGCCTAACGTGAGTTTATAAAAAAAGAAATATTAGTCTAAATCCTCTGGTTGATTGCAATGGGTAATAGGTATATGTCCACTTTCATTCCCCTAACACTGAAGGATGCTGTGGATTCGGCGAATCGCCACTTTTCATATATTAAGACAGTATTTCCGTATATTAGCCTTCATACCAACAATATTATACATTCACTTTAGTTAGATAGCAGGACAAAAGCAAGAATGCTTTCAATGTAGGTGCATTCGTCCATTTTGTGGATGTTTAGCTGTTTCTAAGTCTATTTTATCTGTTCTACTGTATTAAAAACGAACATATACGACCCATAGCTTGTTCGAGCAGCAGTGGTGCCTTCTCCTAGCATCCTAAACATGACATACTCGTTGACATTGTCTTGCTGGTTTGGTATAATTGTTAAAGAACTACAGATTTGTGCGGACGTTCTTATTCGTTTTCTCAGTTATTTTCATTTACTACCATCCATGGTAAAAATTCATTATATTGACTTTAAAGCATTCCTTCAAATTGGCTATGTTTTTCTGGTTAGCTTGGATTGGATTTACAGACTTTTCAGTTGATATATACAGTATATAATATATATGGCATCTATATAATGCAGTTTATTGCAGCATGTAAGAAACCACCAGTGTTTTGCATTATCACAGAGTACTATCCTGGCGGATCCCTTCGAAAGTACCTCCATCAGCAAGAACCCTATTCACTACCTCTCAACCTCGTATTAAAATTCTCTCTCGATATTGCACGTGGTATGCAGTATCTTCATGCTCAAGGGATACTTCACAGAGACCTCAAGTCTGAAAATCTTCTGCTCAATGAAGATATGTGTGTCAAAGTCGCAGACTTTGGCATATCATGCTTGGAATCTCAATGTGGCAGTGCCAAGGGGTTCACCGGCACTTACCGTTGGATGGCTCCCGAGATGATCAAGGAGAAACATCATACGAAGAAAGTCGATGTTTACAGCTTTGGCATTGTCATGTGGGAGCTCTTAACTGCATTGATACCATTTGATGATATGACACCAGAACAAGCTGCATTTGCAGTGTGCCAGAAGGTATGCATTCGAAGCTTAAGAATCATACTTATATTCAATGATATTGTTGCACAAATAAGTGAAAAACGTTGCGTATCTTGATCCCTCGACACAATCCTATGTTGTTTTAATACTTGCATCAATGCAAACACTATTTCATGCTTCTTATAGTTCTCCTCAATCTCATCCACAGAATGCAAGGCCACCATTCATTTCGTCATCTAATTCATCGTTGCTGGTCGGGCAATCCAGACAAACGGCCACAGTTTGATCAGATCGTGAGCCTGCTCGAGAGATATTCAGAGGCACTCGAGCAGGACCCTGAATTCTTTTCTTCGTACGAGCCACCAGAGGGGTGCAGGTGCATTCCGAAGCTCAAAGCGACGCGTAGATCGCCGTCTCTAAGTACATGAGAAAGTGTATAATCAATCAGGGGTGATGCTGAATGCATCCTAGTTTTTATTGGTTTTAGGGGGAAGTGTTGATTGTAACTTAAGGTGCAATTTGTTGCCATACATCATTTTATCTCTATGGAATATAATTGAACCAAAGTTAGATGTTGTTTCTCTTTTGATACTGACTCATAATATGTTGAAAAATCAAAAGAGAATTGCATTATTATAAAGGGTGCAGAGGGAATTGCCCTCAAATTTTAATTTATTTTTAAATTAATTTTTAATAAATTAAATATAGCTGAAAGCTTCAACAAGACAGTTTGGCCGAGTGGTCTAAGGCGCCAGATTTAGGCTCTGGTCCGAAAGGGCGTGGGTTCAAATCCCACAGCTGTCAAATTAATTTTTTTAATAAAATTAAAAAATTGTTTATTCTATTATATTTATATGAGTACACATTCCCGCGTAGAAAAAATAAAAAATTTTGTTTATTCTATTATATTTATACGAGTACATATTCCCGCATAATACGCGAATGAATTATTATAACCAATAGAAAATAAAATTAAAGATGATATTTAATTTATAAATATATATAATTTAAATATATACATGAATAATAATAATGATAATAATAAAAATAAAAGTAGTATTCCTAACCAATTAAAAATATGATTAAAGGTGATACTTAATTTGAAGATATACATGAATAATAATAATAAGTTGGATATATTTTGTTAATTATCTAAAACTAATTAATAAAAAAAATGATTAAAGGTAGTATTTAATTTATAAATATATATGATTTAAAGGTATACATGAATAATAATAATAAAAAAAAAAAGTAGTAGATTATATATGTAATATTAAAACAAAAAAATAAAAATATACGACAATTAACCACGTACGTCGCGACACCTCGTACTTTTAAAAAGTTAATAATAATAATAATAATAAGTTGGATATATTTTGTTGATTATCTATTCCTAACTAATAAAAAAATATGATTAAAGATAATATTTAATTTATACATATACATGATTTAAAGATATACATGAATAATAATAATAAAATTAAAAGTAGAAAGATTATATATGTAATATTAAAACAAAAAAATATAAAATATACGACAATTAACCAAATCGCAACACCTCATACTTTTAAAAAGTTATTTATAGCAGCGTATTCGTAATTAGTATATACTATCTTCGGCCCAGAATATGTAGTTAACTTGATTGGGCCTAATATGATCGTAAGATTGGGCTCAAATTTCAATGGGCCTTTTGGGCAGTCAGATACTTTCATCTCTTTTTTCTAGAAAACAACGCTGAAATTACCAGAATACCACTGTCTCTCGTCACTCCCGCCTTCTCTCCCTCCTCACTCTTGATTCTCTCTCTTTCATCTACAGAGCGAGCTTTACAGGCAAATTTTCTGTATCTACTTCTGTTTACAGAAATATGGAGACGAAGAAAAGCCTAATCAATTCTTATGTGGTAAGCACTTTTAACTTCTTCTTCGTTTTCTTTTCATGTTCTAATTGCATTCAGCTTTTTCCAAAGTTTTTTCCAAACTTCAGAAAAAAATGATTAAGATTAGGTTATTAATTAAAATTTTCTGGTTTTGTTATTTTTTTTACTGTTTCTGTGTCAGTTTCCGGGGGATATCGTGTTGGACCTCTCTAAGATGACTAATCAAACCATAAAGCTCGGCAGCAGCCTCTATCAGGTTTTCTACTTCTATTAGGGTTTTTGTTTTTGCAAGTTATGATATATACATGTATTTTATATGTATAATGTGGCCTTGAAGTAAGGTTCTTATTACATGTACCTGCATTTTAATTGAATTTAAGTTGAATTGTTAATTTCCCTTAAAATTTCCTTGATAAACTATGATTTTCTGAAAACCAAGTGTTGTGTTAATAGTTGATAGTTTGGGGCTATAAAAATTTTGTCCTTTATTTTTAATGCTGCTGTGAGAAAATTGTAATTAACTGTAAGATTGAATCGTGGTGGATTCTTGTATTTCAGTATGGAGATGTGCTTTCTGAGTGGACAGGAAAGATTGAATTTCTTAAATGGATGGAGATTTCAATGATAATTTTGTCGTGTCTTTGCAGGACGGTGATGTTATATCTGTTATAGTGGCAGGAACGCTGAGATTCTCAGCACCAAACAAGTATTGGGTTGAAAGCTCCCATAAACGAGTGAGTTCCATGTTATTGCTTCAAAACACTCCAATAACCCATCTAGTGGACTACCTATTTTGGCTAGCTCGGGTCGAGCTTGCAAGTTTCATCTTTCTTTTAACGTGAATACATTATGCAAAATGATCTTATAATTGGAATAAGTATTTCTACTTTCTTAGGCAATGTTGATAGTGATTATGGAGATGTCAATGTGTTTAGTTTGTCATTTGTTATGTTATCATAGAACTACTACCCTTTTCAAGTTTTGCTCCGGAATGTTCCTATTGTACAATTTTCCTCTTGCTTAAGCATAAATGTCTATTATTCTCATGCAAATCATTTTATTTCTATAGTATGTGCCAAGTGTTGGGGATAATGTGCTTGGAATAGTCGTTGACTCAAGATCAGATGTAAGTACTCTTCAATCTTGATCCAGCAATACTCTAATATTTACATAATAATATTAGAATTTTCTTCACAATTTTTTTTTTCAATGTTGATTTTCTTCAAGTTAAAAACACAAATCTCAGTACTTAAGTTTTATATTGTATTCAAGATTTTACTCATGCCTTTGGGTACCTTGTCAGTTCATGCTTTCTTAGGTAAATTATATACTTGTATTTAAGATGACCACACTAGTATTTAACTTGATTCATTTAGTAGAATGCAAGCTGTTCTATACTCACTATTTTATGGTAGAATGCTGATGGTGGCAATGCCACATGTTTAAACCACACCTCTCAGTTAAGGTTGTTTAAACTAAACGTATAGGTGGCATTAACATGTTAAATCACACTTGTTTTTTTAATTTTGATCTTTTTTTAGACTGTTGTTAATATTTTGCTGCATGGTGCAACAGAATTTTCTTGTGGATATAAAAAGTTCCACATTGGCATTACTTCCTGTGCTTGCTTTTGAAGGTGGAACAAGGAGAAATATTCCCAAGTTTGAGGTGAACATCTCTATTCTAATTTGTGCTTAAGTTCCTTGGTGATTGTGTGCATGCTGGATAACTTTGCTTCAACTGCTTTAATACAGAGAGCAGGCACCTTTTGAAAATTTATGTCCTATCTACGACTGTCATGTGTATAAAATGAATCCGCTCCAAACAATAGAATTTTGTATACTAGGAATCTAGGACATGGACATGTGAACACGTATAGAAATGGGTAAATAGTACATCAAATATTTGTTTTGCTGTCTTGCTTGTGCAGTGTTTGTCATATAACCTGCCAGTTATGTTTGAAGTCATGTGTAGAAATGGGTAAATTGTGCATCAAATATTTGTGTTGCTGTCTTGTTTCTGCAGTGTTTGACATATAACCTGCCAGTTATATTTGAAGTCTGAAAATACGTAGTGTACTCTGTTCTCTCTATCCCATGCATAGTAAAGGTACCTATATTTTAGTTTTAACATCAGTGAATCACTTTGTGTTAACAAAAAAATTTCTACTCTCATTGTTCATTATATGTATTTTTTGTTTTTATATCATTTCCCTGTGTACACTTGCTTGAATTTCTTGGTTCATTTCTTACTTGCTTTTCCAATCCTTTTTAGGTGGGCACATTGCTGTATGTCCGAGTTGTCAAGGCAAACCCTGACATGAACCCCGAGCTATCTTGCATGGATGGTTGGTCTATTGACTTCTCTTTTGCTTCTACTTAGACATAGTACCCTTTTCCGGTGTTTTCCTGTTGTGCAATCTTTATATTATAATGTAATTTTTCTGCTTCTATAGCTACTGGGAAAGCAGCAGAATATGGTCCCCTTAAAGACGGGCTCATGTTTGATGCAACAACTGGATTATCAAGAATGTATGTTCACAACTACCCATTAGACAAATAATCCATACATTTATACTTCAGTCAGTCCTTATTCCTTAAATGCAGCCATTGTTGGTACTGCACCAAATCCCTTGATTAGGGGAATGAAAGTTGGTCCATACCTCTAAAATTGTCAACCAACTTGCTATTTTAGGTTGCTGAGCTCTTCATGCCCCGTTCTTGAGACTCTTGGGAAAAAGCTTGCTTTTGAGACTGCAGTTGGTATGAACGCTCGATTTTGGGTATGATTTCAATGCTGATACGTCCGTTTATGACTCTGGCATGTTTGTCTACAAAGATGATCTGTATATATACTCTGCCTTCATCTTCTAATCATTCTTTCTCGAAACTTTGTTTAGGTGAACGCCAGTTCTCCATCGATTGTTGTTCTAGTTGGAAGAACAATCATGCAGATGGAGGCGCTGAGTCCAGCGCAACAAAAAAGCAGGGTGGAAAGCTTGCTTCAGAAATTGCAATGAACATATTTTACCTTCTGAAATCCCAGTTCTCTCTCTCTCTCTCTCTCTGAACTCTTAGATTTTCACTCATTTGCATTGACAACTCTTTAGGGACTGGATAGAAGGAACACCAAAGCTGGGGGACTTGTATTAAAATTTGCATCATCCATCTAACATCAGCCACACATGTTCTTTTCAGGCTGAGTATCCAGAAGTCACCTCAGTTGTAACCACTTCCTCATCTAGCAATTTTGTTACTAGCAGGATTATTGAAAGGCATCCCATGTTGAGGGAAGCAGAGTTGAATTTTGAGTGATATATCTAAATTATTTATACAACATGTCAACATGAAGCATGCTAGTTCTGTTAATTCTCAATTTCAATAGCAATTTAAATCCATATATATATATATATATATATATATATATATATATATATATATATATATATATATATATATATATATATATATATTAAGAGATGCAATTTTGATTTGGGACTTGTGCTGGATAAAAGATCCAAAAAATGGCCAATAGTTGGATGAAATTTAATTTAAATATATGGCAATGAAAGATACAAGTAAGAATTAATAATTTATAATGGTTAATTAAACTAAAAAGCTCTTGAGAAAATTTTGTAAAGAGTAGTACTAGCAAATACTCCATACTAGATGAAGAGAACATGATTGTTCTTACATTCATCCTGTCAAAAAAAAAATAAAAATGTTACTGTACAAATTTCTTAAATCAATTATATCAATATTTTTTGTAATGTATATTACTCTCTTTATGCGAAAATATTCTTAAAAAAAAAAAAAAAAAAAGAGAGCGCTAAAGGAAAATAATATAAGAAAAGAGAGACTGAGTTTTCTATTGAGTGTATGTGTGCGCCTTAAAAAGGATAATCATTCACTTGAAAGTAGCAAAAGGCAGTACGGTCCACGGCAGTTGCTTAGGGATGAGCAAAATAGCAGATTACCATATCCAAATTTAACGCCGCCATTTTTCCGCTCTCGGATTCACATCTCTCTCTTCATCGCTACCCAATCCCAATTCTGTTAGTATTAAACTATTTGACATTCTCTTTGATTCATTCAATTCTCTGATAAATTCGTGTTTCTTTGGTTTTCAGCTCCTCCTACTCATGGCAACTCCGCCTGACGCGCCTCCGACTTCACCAGACAATAAGCCCCAAAATATAGGTTTCATTTATTTGTTCTTTTAGCTCAATTCTTTAATTTTTGGATTAAGTCATGGAATGCGAATTTCTTTGATTTTTTTTTGTTCGTTTGTCGTTAATTACTAGTGTGTCAATTGAATTTCAGGCGATATGTTAGTTCAGGTTTCGTAGACGTAGTTGGGCATTGACTTTTTATGTATATTTTAAATTTGGTTGATAACCGTCTTTTCTTGCCCTTTTCATTTGGATTCTTTATCTAAATTCAGTGTTGTTTCATGTAACTATCAGTGGATAAACGTTTTCACGATTTGTGTTTGTAATATCGAACACAGAAATGTCTTAATGAGTCAAACTCGCAAGCAGAAGAAATTTAGGATTCTTTTAAATAACGTCTTTCTTTTCAAGTTGATTCAGAAGAGAATTGTTACCCGGCTTGTCCATTGACATGAATTACTGAATTTTGGCCCGTTAATCTCAATATGAATAACTGAAGTCTGTGGTCAAGATTCTGAAATCCGAGGTGTCAGATAAACAATTATGGTGAACTCATTATACACGATCACGACTCTATCTTTCAATCAATTTTGGAAGCACTATTTCCAGTTTTGAAATCTTCAAATAAATATTTAGGACATATTATTTATTCAGATTATGTTGTTTATAATCAACCCTTCTGGTTGGTTGATGGATGTCTTAATTTAAAAGAGTCATTTTCTAGATCTCTGAACATTATCTGTTACTATTAGACTATTATTATGCTAGTTTATTTAGTTCATTGAAGAAATTTTAAGATAGGCAACCTGGATAGCATTAGTTAAGAAAATACAATTGAACTATTATGTGTATTATTTTAGTTGTTCAAAGTTAAAGCTCAAAAAAATCAATGCAGTTTAGTTATTGTTACCTGTTTGTTTTAATGGATAGTTCGATCAGCCAACCTAAATTTGTTGTTTCTTCATACCTCTGCAATTTGCTAATTTGGCGCATAACATATGAGTTATGATCATTGTTAAATCGTTTATATTTCAGCTTCATTGGCTATCAATAATGAGCTGACATGCATGGATGCAATTTTAGCTTTAATGAATCCGGAAACATGTCTAATGAGAAATATCGCTAATCTTTTTTTCCTTTTACTGTGTGTATATGTGTGACTTTAATTCCTCCTCTGATATAATTCAGTTTTTAGACTCCATGTTGGGACATTTGATTTGATTATATTGTAAAGATCAAATCTATATAGAAAACTTGCTACCTCTGTATTGTCATGATTAACCATTGATTATTAACACAAAACATCACACACTTTTCTTCTTCAGTTGTCGTTTATGGCTAAATCCTGCTCTTTCTGGCTGACTACATTTTCTTGAGGGAATTACAGAGTCACAGGTCCTACAGCCAACTAATGTTGGCCATCAGGATGCTAAAGGAGAGGCTGAGAAGGAGAGCTCACCCACTTCAGTATTTGTGAACTCAGAACCTATCAGAGAAGAGCAAGTACGAAATGCGGTAAATTTCCTTTCTCATCCAAAGGTTAAGGGGTCTCCTGTCATGTATAGAAGATCATTTCTTGAAAGGAAGGGTCTCACAAAAGAGGAGATTGATGAAGCCTTCCGACGTGTTCCTGTAAGTTATTACTTTCCCCTCCAACTGGGTTAGAATAATATAATTGACTGATTTATCTTATTTAAAATCAGACATTTGATTGTTATCAATACCCTATGTATGAATGTAAACCTTGTAGGATCCTGCCTCAGCTGTTACATCGACTCAAGCAGTTGTCTCTAATCCAGGTAACACTGAAATTAGTTATTAAATTTACTTTTTGCTTAAATCCTCAGATCATCATTGTTTAAAAACTTGACCTTTGCAAAAATGGTTAATTTTTAATATCATTTTCTTCCTTTCATGTGAAGATGGACAGATAAAATCTTCATCAAATGTTCAACAGCAACCTCCAACACAGATCCTTCAGCCTACAGCTATTGCACCTATGGGCAGCACTTCAAGAATGGGGACACTCTCTCATTTCCACTGGTATCATGCTATTCTGGCTGTGGGATTTCTGGCGGCATCGGGGGCTGGTACAGCAGTACTTTTCAAGGTACAATTATGTTATAGATCTTCCTGGTACTAGTTGCTCAATGAGTTTTTCTTCTGAACATCTGAAATCAGAGGTGATACTGTGCTCCTGCTGCTATTATTCAGTTATATGTCGAATTAATTGCATCAGTTCATTTAACATCTTTAATCTGACATCACATTTTTGGGGCCATGCTCGTGATAGAAATCCATTGTCCCAAGGTTGAAGTCTTGGATACGTAAGGTTGTATCGGAAGAGGATGAAGAGGGTCGAATGAAGAAAATCGATGCAAAACCAAGTCCAGCAGAAGAAGCTGCAGCTGCTGCAAAAGCAGCAGCAGCAGCAGCAGCAGCTGATGTAGCTCGAGCGAGCCATGATATGTTGATAACAAAAAATGAAGGTAGATATTTAATGGGATCTACACCTTTATTATGTAACTTATTAAAATTATAATGTCTATTGTTTTGTACTTATGTTGACAATATTTCCTTTCCTCAAGTTGTAACATTCTTCTGAATGTTTTCAGAGAAGAGATGCTTTGAGGAGCTTATCAATGTATTAAATGTTCAAGTACATGAGATGAAATCAATGAGCAGTGCAATACAGAAGTTGGAAAGTGGTAAGGAGATGCTGCCTAATAGTTTTTAGAGTTTTTTTTTTGCATTCCTTGGAAAATAGTTCTGATTTTTTTTATTACTATTTTTATTTTTATGTCAGATAGTTGGAACTTTTAGATCAGTTGTTGTGTGATTCACGTGGTTTTTCTGTACTTGAGTTGCATATAGGCAATGTAGTTAATTGAGTGTCTGCAGTATGCTAACATATATATGTAATTTCTCCATTGAGTGCTTTTTTACTAAGAAGTTTGCATCGTTAGTTATTTTCTATTTAATAAATTATTGTTGAGCATCATTATACTTTGTGACACAAGCTAAAAGTTTCTATAGGATCCTTCAGTTGACTGCAAAATAGAGAGAGTGAAAGATTTCTAAAGTTTGTTAACAACAACAATCTGATATGCAGTTGGCTGGTAGGACCTAGCTTCTATTGGTTTAGATTCTGTCTGAAATCACAGCGTCTTAGTATTCTTATCCCTAGTTATGATTTGTATTTTGAATTTGTTGCCTGGTGAGTGGTGACTGAGATTTCAGACAAAGTGAATTAATTCAATCATTTGTACCTTTTTAGTCCATATTTACTTTGTGAACATAATGCTACTTTCAAGCTTCTAAACTTATTTCTTCAAAATGTGATGGCTCTTGTGGAACATCCCAAACTTGTATTTATGTGATTATTTATTTATTTATTTATTTATTTATTTTTGACTTTCAATATTAGGACAAAGTATAAATGGAAGAATTTCTTTGGGGGAAGACAATGTAAATGAGAAATGGACCAGTACTGGGGTGAGATAATTATTATTGTTTCTCTAGTATGATTTGCGGAGCTTTGTACAATCAATTTCCAGTTCTCATTTTGATTCATTTGCTTGATTTTGGCTTTTTAGCAACCCTACACAAATGGCAAGATAGATCATCTACGTCCAGGTTTGTTCATTAATCAATTTTTGTTTTATCCTTTACCAACCTTTTCTATTTCTTTTGTTTTCCTGATATGTTGGAATTTGAATCTGTGTAGCGAGACCTCTGTCTGCACCTACTCCTGTGGAACCTTCTATGGCTCCTCACCCCAAATCATATATGGAGGTATTGCTTTTACTCTTTGTTCCAAGTATTGTTATCTGAAGTTGAACATCTCATTCTTATTAGTCCGATCCTGTTTCCACTTCTTCAAATTATTGCTTTCTGGTTTGAAGTTACATTCATGTTAGGGTTTTCATTTTAGTTTGCTCATAGTCTGATTATTTTTATCAACTCGTACTGTTACATCCACCATATCCTATAGCTATCAGATAGGAAATTTTGGGAATGTATTTTAACCGTTCATCAAGAGGAAACTTATATTAATGAATTTTGTGTCTCCCAACTTTGATATCATTAAGTTCAGAAACGATCTTGAAATCAACTCCCTTTTTATGTTCTTTTTTCCCCTGATATACACAATTTTTTTTCAGATAATGGAGATGTTACGTAGAGGGGAAAGACCATCCAACATAAGGGTAAGTAAACTCCCAAAGATTGCCAGTTTTAGCCCTGTCCTCGAGTTTGTAACAATGTGTTTATTTTTTGGGTTCTCAGGAGATCAATGATGCACCACCAGACCCCAATCAACCTTTCTCAAATCCGCGTATTGCGCCAAAGCCAAAGGTCAGTCGATGAAATTAATAATTTGGTTCTTTTTGGCAACAGTAGTAAAAAAATGATAATGGAGTTTCGGTTTGTCTTCCTGTATACAATAATTATATCATAAAAATATTAAGACCTTATTACGCAGATTTTAAATTTAAAATTTATACTCAATAGATTATCAGTAACACACTCTTGTTGTTGTTGCAATCAGCCTTGGGAAATCAGTCAACCTCAAGAGAGCACCAATGGCTCCAATTACAATATCCCAGATATCCAGCTGAACGAAGACGGTGAACTACCTTGGTTTCAACAGAAAAATGTCAGAATCACAGAAATTGAAAGCGGTGAGGAACAGAAATTCGGATATCCCAGTGTTAGTAATCGACCAGCTCAGAAGCCGTGGGTCCCTCCTCTGCCACCGCCCATAGCAATGCCTGAAGCAGCTGAAGCCATACGACAAGCCAAGAAGGCAGCTCAACAAACTGAGGAATTAACAGATGACCAATTGCTTGGTCGTTCAGCAGATGAACTGCAAAGAGTCACTAAAATTGCAGAAAACGGTGGTTCGATGGAGGCATCAGGTGAGATATCTGGTCGTTCCTCTACTGAAGTAACAAAGGAGATACTGTGACCACAACGAACGATAGAGACTGACTGTTGCATCGATCTGATCACATACGTACGTATTCTTGTCAAATGAATTTATGGAAAATCATCCATGCAAAACACGTTTTTTAGTGTTGGTGAGTGGCGTTTTATGACTAGGGAAACAGTGTAGTGCTCGTGATTCTTGCTTCTCATTAAATACTAGTAATTCCGAACTGGATACACATACTTATTCCATGGGGAATCTGTAGTCATGCAGTTCGAATTAGAGGATATGGAAGGTTAATTTCGGGTATTCGAGTTTGAGGGTCGTTTACCGTTGTCAATGACCAGTGCTGGTTGTTCAACACAATAAAAAATATGAAATCATTTTAAATGAATAATGTGTTAAACCAAATTTATTGATTTTTCAGAACACTATTATCCTTTTATATAATAAATAAGATACCCTAAAATAAGTTATTTATGTTAGATGAAGATAACATTTTTAGGGAATATTTGTATTGTATGCATTTATTAATTTGGAATATAATACAACAAATTAATAAAGAAATGTGAAAACTATAATATGGGAGGAGTCTAAAATTTTTAATAAAATGTAATACTTAGTAATAAGTCTCCTATTTAAAAATAAGACCATCATACAAAACCATTCATAAGACGATATATAATCTTTTTCCTACATTTCTTAGTTTTATCCGCTTTAACTTCTACCTTAGAACAAATTCCGACAACTTTTATGTAAATCAATATTCATATGAGATTATTATATTTATAAATATAAACCATGTGGAAACTTTGTTCTAAATTCAAGAAAATCTTCATATTATAACGTCTCATACTAATACGATAGTGAGGACGAATTATTATAAATTAAAAAAATGTAAGATTGTTGATGTAATTATTTTATTTTAGGAGTTGCATAAGTGGTAGCTTTTGGCCGACCATTTTTTTCTATTTTGAATGAAAAACCTACACGTAATAAGCTCATCACATTCACTATCATAGGGGATTGGGGAGTGTTGGGTAAACAATCACTGAGATAATTTTGCGTAATTTATTATTATTATTATTTTTAAATGTTATTATTTTTTCTTATTCATAAAATAGTTCACTAAATCATCATTATTTTTTATTAAATATGTTATCACTTTTTATCGGTCTAATAGAATGATTTTTATAGAATAATCTCAATGTTTGCCATTAAATATGCGGTCATCCCACAAAATGAGTTTATGGATAAAAAAATAATAATTAATGGATAAAAAGTAATAACCATCCAAATAAATAATTTTATGACTGTTTAAAATATAAATAAAATATGACAACATCTTTAATAAAAATAATAATTTAAAATATAAATAAAATATGGCAACATCTTTAATAAATATAGTAATTAATTAAAAAAAATAGAAAGTTCTTATTATGAGTCATTTTCCATATTCTATTAGTTTGTTTCATTTACGACATTTTAATTTAATTAATTACAAGATAATCACGATCATTTATAATTAAGATCAACAAAGTAAGCAAGTATTCGATAAGTAAAATTTGGGTAGAAATTGGAATGGAAACAAATACTATGTGAAAATTTTTTAAAATCAAAATGATAAATGACAAAAATATGTTACAATTCCCCAATATTATAACATGAAAAAGTTTTTTTATTTATTTAAAAAATCACAGATTCTCAAAAGTACAAGAATCGCTTCAGTGTTATAATTTATTTACTAGTAATGCAAACCGTGCGATGCACGGAAAAATAAATACAATAAATAAAAAAATTACTCTATCTATCTTAATAAAATTTTAAGTTATTATTATGTATTGTATGAGAAAAAATATTTTTTTAATTATTTTATTAAATTTAAAGAAATAATTAAATAAATTACTTCATCCTTCTCATCCTAATAATTACACATTTTCTTTTTTGGCATCTCATCCTAATAGTTACATTACTCTTTTTTGTATATTGGACCCACACAAATTAATTATGTCTTTCTCCATGAACCCACACATCACACTAATACACTACCCACTTTATATTAAAATATTATTTCTCTCACCTCAATACACATTAAAATATTATACTCCTTAATCTTCGTGCAAAAAGTAAACGCAACTATTAAGATGGGACGGAGGGAGTATGTGTGTTGATCAAGAGTAGTGCTATAAAAGATAATTTTTTTTTAATAATAGTGTTTATGAGATGAATTGTAATATGGTCGACTAATTATCAAAGTATAATAGTTATATGTTTCTAAAATATGTTTATTAATAGTTAAATTATGTTTTATAAAATATAATGAATGAAATTTAAAAGTATGATTTTAATTAATACTCCGTCCATACCGTTGATAAGTGTTAATTTTGCTATTTTGGTCCGTCCCAATATAAAGTGTCAATTTTCTTTTTGGGTTGATATGACACAACACAATAATATTATTATACTCAACCACTTACACATGGGCCCACACTCAATATTAATACAACTACCCACTACACATTAAAACATTATTTTTCTCACCTCATTATACTTAAAATATTACACTCATTAATTCACGTGCAAAAAGCAAATGGACACTTATCAAGGGAATGGATGAAATAATTCTTAGTTAACTTTTTGTTTCCTTTCACTTTTATCCCAATATGTTAATCAATAAAAACCTATTTACAGTACTAATTATATAAATAAATTAAGTATAGAAAAAATAATCTTATTAAATAAAAATTTTAAAATTAAATGTTTGTTTGACCATGAAAAATAATAAAATTTTCTTCTTTTCTTCAATTTTACCGTGAGCTATATTATATAGAATAATTTTTTATTTTATTTTCATCTTTCTTAACAATCTAACAATTTTATTCATTTGTAATCAACTGACTTATTCCAAATTAGTGATGTATCTCTTTTTTTTTTCTTTCTTTATATATAAATACTAAAACTATATTATAAATTTTCTTGTAAGACGTTATATATGTGAGATGGTTTGTGAGACGTGTTAAAGTATGTCTATTACATAAATAAAGTATGTTTAATAATTGTTAAGGTATGTTTTTAAAAATATAATAAATGATGAATTAAAGTATGATTTTATGGGGTAATAATAAGATTTATTATTGGCATACAGATACTTTAAGTACAAATAAACATATTTTACCTATTTAATAAAAAATACTTTAGTAATGCATCGACTCATCTTACACAAAACTCATCTCACAAGAAAATGCAAACTAAATACTCTCTCTGTCCCGGTCAAACTGCATCGTTTGACTGCATAAAGCTCTCACAAAAGTTACAATAAACGTAGCAATATGAGTGGGACGGAGGGAGTATCCTGTAGAAGGAACATCAATACCTATTTGTAATTATCCGGTGATATATGTCTTTTTTTTTTCATTCCACTTTTTTCTCTTCCTTTTATATAAAAAAACAATAGTATATCTTGTAGAAAGAACGTACAATACAATATTAC
Source organism: Pogostemon cablin (assembly GCA_023678885.1). NCBI lineage: Eukaryota > Viridiplantae > Streptophyta > Magnoliopsida > Lamiales > Lamiaceae > Pogostemon > Pogostemon cablin. The sequence continues at coordinate 3,908,808 of CM042960.1, read as the reverse complement.
CTCTTTTTATCATTTTTATTTTCTCCTTTCCTCCATTCTAATAAATCTCTTCAATTTTACCTTGAGTTATAGTACATAAAATAATTTTTTATTTTATTTTCATTTTTTTTCAAAATCAATAATTTTATTTGTTTGTAATTATTCTCGGAACTTCTTTATGATCAGTTCTATACTATTTATTTTCATCTTTCTTCAAAATCTACCATTTTATTTATTTGTAATCATGCTCTGAACTTCTTTCTGAGTGATATATATCTTTTTTTTACTTTTTTTCTTCCTTTTATAAAAAAAATATATATATTTTGTAGGACAAACTACAATACTTGTAATCATCCTCGGCACTTCTTTCTCCTCGAAACTTCTTTCTGATCAGTGAGAGTATTTTTTTTCTTCCACTTTCTTTTTCTTCCTTTTATATATGAAAACAATATATTTGTAGAAAAAAACTACAATACTTATTTCCATTTCAAATAAATGAATAAATGATATGGCTTTTTTTAACTTTTATTTTCTTTTATATCAAATATTCACTTATTTCCAATAAGTTTGACTAAATGATATGCCTCTTTTTTCTTTACTTTTTCTTTTAAGTAGTATTTTCTTTTTTCTTTCTATATACAAAATCTATTTTTTTTATTAGATATTCACCCAATGAGTTTTTTTCCAATCGTCCCGGAGCACACGGCGTGGTCTTCCCCTTGATGCATATCATGGCCAACCAAATAATTATTCTATTTTATTCCACTTTTCAAGATTATTCAACCAGGCATCTAATTAAATTTAAATATCTTTGTCAGTATAATGATTTGTTTGGTGATAATATGGTTAAAATAAATTATGCTGTACTCGATTTTATTCTTATTCTCACTTTAAAAATTCTAACTCGATCCAAAGTATTCAATAAGATTCATCTTACAAAATTAATTTATTTTTGCTATAATAATTATATACCACGATGCGTGTAATATCTAGTACTATACATTATTATCCATTTAGAACTTTTTGGGTCAGCATTTCACACTATTATTTAATTCAAAACTTTTGACCAATTAATAATAATAATACTTGTGAAATTCTAATGTTTTAAATTAATTTAGAACTAAAAACATGAGAAATATTATCTCACTCGATACTATCGTTTAATATAAAGAGTTTAGACAAAGATTTGTGCGACGGATAAAATTATGAGAAATAATATTTAATTAATAAAATGTGATAATGTTATTTTATAAATAATTTATAATATAATATTTATAACAAAAGTAATAATCTTTTATAACGAAAATATAACTATTTTAAAAAGTGTAAAATAATATCGGTTTCACGTAATACTTACCAAGAGTTTATTACTTGAATCATTAATAATTTTGTAAACGAAATGATCAACTTATATTACACTATCATATAATAAAATAAATTTGAAATAAGAAGGAAAATTAGAAGAAGTTAAAGTCAAATTCCCAATTATATTAAAATGTTCATAATCCATGTTGAAAAACTGTGTAATTCCATGGCATATATACTACATTATTTGCAAGATTAATTTTCTCTTGTATAATTAATTTAGGATATTGTTCAACTATAGTCTATATATAAAAAATTTCCCATCCTATGGTGGCTATATTCTTATTTTTTAATCATAGGGCTGCTAATATAATTTCTCATTTAATTTCAGCTGCATGCAAAATTCTAGTTGTTTAATTTCTGAATTGAGAAATTAATTATCCAATTTTTGTTGTCAATTTATGGGTACTTAAGACTTTTGAACAGAGTGCCCCAAATTTCATTTGAATTATTGTAAAAATATAGTATTAAATTATTTCGCTATATTCCGTACAGATTAAAAACTATTTTAAAATTAAAAAAATTGAAAATAAATAAAGTATTATATATATATATATATATATATATATATATATATATATATATATATATATATATATATATATATATATATATATAATAAACTTAAGGGGTAAAGATTTGTGTAAGATTGTCTCACGTAAACCGTTACGTGAGATGGATAAAAAATGATAACATCATTATATCACTTTCATTATAAAATGTTATCACTTTTTACTTATATTTTAAATTATTTATGAAATAATTCACTGTATTATTATTACTTTTTATGGATTGAGTATCACATTTCATTAATGATATTATCACTTTTTATTCCTCTCACAAAACAAAAAGGCTTACTCCCTCCGTCCCGTCCTTATGGTTACGTTTGTTTTTTGCACGTGGATTAATGAATATAGTATTTTAATGTGTATTAAGGTGAGAGGAATAATAATTTAATGTAAAGTGGGTAGGTGTATTAATTAGTGGGATGTGTGGACCATGGAGAGAAAAGTAGTTAATTTGTGTGGTTATGGGAAATAGAGTTGTAACACAAGACTTGTCATGATATTTCGTTTCATGTAAAATGAGTAGAGTACTCAAGTACATATATTTCTACTTTACAATCACTAATTTGGTTTTAAAAGTGGTATTTTAATTTATTTAATTTAATATTTATATATTTTGTTAGTTTTGGGTTAATGTTATGGTAATAGTATCATTTTATTTATTCTTAATTATTTTATTAAAAATATTAGTATCATTTTTCTTTAAAAATCTTAGTTTTTTTATTATACTAATATATAAATTGTTTATTGTATCACTATCACTTTTCATTAAAATATTTTATTCTTTATTTATCTCACAAAATGAAACGAAATAATTTCTTGAGAAACATCATACATGCTTTTTTTTTATTCTTTTATTTGTATGATACCTATAGAAACTGATGCCACTATCAGAGCCATACATTAATTAATAACGTAGACGAACCTAATAATAAATTAAAACATAAAAATGAATTAAAATTAAGAAAATGCGTCTGCCAACTAGACATGCACCCCGGTTCGGAACCGCCGGTTCCGGTTCTAAGATAGGGGGAATCGGAACCGAACCGGGGTACGAAGCTTTCGGTTCCGGAACCGACAGTTCCGGTTTTAAATTTTTTTTTTGGATTTTAAGCGTAAAAAAAAAAAAAAAAAAAACCGACGGTTCGAACCGGAACCGTCGGTTTTTTTCCAAATATGAGGAACCGGAACCGAACCTTCCTTAGTTGGTTCCGGTTTTTTTTTGCCGATTCCGGAACCGGCGGTTCCCCGGTTCGAACCGTCGGTTCCGGTTCATTTGTGCATGTCTACTGCCAACTCTCATCATGATTCACTCAACAAGTAGCCAAAATTAAACTCGTTATCACAAAAGTGAACAAAACAAAGTAGACTTTCTTGGATTTGGACTTTGGTATAACAGAATCATTTTTGAAACGAATAGGAATCATTAACCTTTTTATTTGTTTATTTACTTTTTAAAACGATATAATTTCTTTTGTGTAAGATGGCAATGTGGAATTGCGAGATCATCTATAGAACAATAATTACATGTTTCACCTAATGAAAATGACATATGATAGAATTTAGAGCGTAGGGATATGCAAACTATGCATATAAATTAATTACAAGTAAGTATAGAGGGATCAAGCTAGGTTATAGTTTAATTGAATAACAATATAATTTTCCAATATTTAAAGTATTACATTTTATTAAAAATATATCAATCCGTGAGCTCAGCGTAACATAATTTTTTTACCTAACAATATTTGTGAACTACCTATATATACAGAAGTTAATATGGTTGTTTAATGCCATTCTGGCATTTTAAATACAATTAATTATTTTCGTATGTAGTAGATAGATATATTAATTTTACTAGAAAATTTGAGGTATATTTATTACTTTTAAAATTATAAATCAAAATGTTAGCAAAATAATATTTTATTGCATAAGCGAGAAAAAAACTCAAATATATTTTTATATGCATTTTTTAAAAAGCCAAAAAACTTGTGTGAAATTCTTGTATTCTCACGCAGAACAACTTTTAATACAAAGGTTCAAACAGAAATTTTGATGTCTCCTATATATTCTATAAATTTTAATTGATTTTAGTCAAATAGTATGTGATTGTAAATTGTAATACCATTTAATGTACTTCATATAAAATTATTCAGATAGTTTTTTATATAGAAAAAATATATGTTGTTCCTTTTACACATTTCGATTCACTAAATTATTCCTATTGTTTGTAATTAAATATTGATATTTTAAATGAAATTACGAAATAAATATGATATAATATATAGTGTTTAGTATGAATAATTGATACTCCATATTTTTTTAATCATTATATATATATATTCATAAAAGGTTACTATATGTAAGATCAATTTCTAAATAAATGAGTACTCTTTCTTCTTTTTGTGTGTTAATTAATGAAAAAAAAAGTTGGAATTGTAGTTTTTTTTTTGTCTATAAATTTCTATATTTTATTTGATTTTGTTGTTTATATATTGTAAGATTGATTTGGTAACTTTTTCAATTTAAAAAAATTATAGGATCAATTACAAAAATAAATCTTGATATAGTTAGTGATTAATTGAGCATTTATAAGTACAATAAAATAATTTACAGAATCAACCTAAATAAAAAAATAAAAGTTAAATCAAGATTATAATATGAACAATTTAAGCGACTAAAATAACATAAGTTTCATAAATTAAGTAGTGGAGTGCTTATTTTACAAAGATCCAGACGCCCAGAGAAATTGCACAACCACTTGTGTAAATTGTAAATATGTAGTCTTTATTCCAAATTATATACTCTGTTTATGGCTAGGCGTTTAAGTTAAGTGGATCACAGGATTCATAAGGGTTTATGGTACCGGTTTACAAGAGATTAACTCAAAAAATTGTAAGGGAGAGAAAAAAAATTTAGCAATTTTGTAAAATTTAATGTGCATGACGAATCAAATTCTCAAAAATATATATTTTTTAAAACGGTATTTATTCGAGATAGTTGTAAAACATATTAAAATATAATTGTTATATAATACAATTTGTTTATTGGTTATTAAAATATATTTTTCTAAAGTATGATAGAATAATATTACAATGAAGTATTATTATTTTAAAGTGTTATAATATTATTATTCACTAAAAATATATTTTAACCACTAATACATTTTACTTATATAATAATAAATATCCTTTAATAATGAATTGATCTGTTTCATCTCACAAATATTTGTTTTTCCAAGACTGTCCATTTAAAAAAAAAAACTTCCTCTGTCCATAAATATTGTTTGATTCTACTAAATACGAAGAATTTGATACACTTTTCTTTAACTTACGTGAAAAAGAAAATAAATACCTTAAAAACGGAGCGATGGAGTATTATTTGCGGGGCGGAATAGATTCTAACGTAAATGTGAGGTCGAATCTTCATGATCGAACACACGAAAGACACTACCTTAACAATTTAAAATATAAAATCTTACAGAGATAAAGAAAGAATACAGGGTCAAACTATGAGCAAAATTGCGTCTACTTCACTTTCTCTCTCATCTACGCACACACCCTGCGTGGAGTATATTTTTTTATAAAAGAATAATGCAATCGCCATTAAGACTTTGGTCTTAGCTATGGATTTTACGAAAATCTGCATGACAAATTCATTGTAGCTGTCATTGTCAATCTGTATTTCCTCTCCCCCCCAAACTAGCTTATATATATCACAACCAAGCCACACAATCCATGGTCCCTCTCTCTCTCTCATAAGCTCTGTTTCTTTCTCTAAACTCTAATCGTTATCTTTCCACCAACTCGAAAGTTTAGTTCGTTCTTAAATTTGCCCAGCTCTGAAACTCTCTTCAATTTGAGTTCATCTGGGTTAACCCATGGCTCTCAATTTGCTATCTCCTACTGAAATCAAGAACCTTTCTTTCTTAGAAACCTCCAAATCCAATTACAACCTCAATCCTCTCAAATTCCAAGGTATGCTCCTCTTCTTATGTGTATTTAGGGCAGAATTTCGATTTTGGATTCTGGGTTTTCGAATCTATGGTTTTGGCATTTTTCCTGTGGTTTATGAGGTGATAAACTGTTTTGGATAAGAATGGGTTGTACCTAATTAGCTATTTCTTGTCTTTTTTCGTTTTCTTGCTTATTTTTTTTATGGCTGAAGTTCTTGTATGTGTTAAACATGCTGTTCACTTTATTTCATCTTTTAATATGCAACTTTCCCCCCTTTCTTTTTTCGTATTCCCCCCCTTGTTTCCAATTTGTGGAGATTGTTGTTGATGCTGATGTTTTCTTGTGTCTGTTTTGACTTGCAATCCCCGCCAAAGATTTCCTTTTTTCTTACCGCCTCTGTTAAGGTTTAATTTCAATAATAATACTTACTATGTTTTATGTTTCTGTTCTTATTTGACTTGCTAAAGATTCTGATACTCTGTTGGGATTTTGTTTAGGTGGATTACCTATCAAGAGGAAGGTAAATAGATGCACAGCTGCAAAGAGAGTTCATTGTTCCGTGCAGCCACCTCCTCCGGCTTGGCCTGGTCGGGCTGTTGTTGAGCCTGACCGCAGGAAATGGGATGGTCCTAAACCCATTTCGGTTATTGGATCCACTGGCTCCATTGGAACACAGGTGAAACGTCTGTACTTTGTTGTGCTTAATGATGTGACTATGCATTAATGGCTATGTAATTCAATGTTTGATGGCTATGTTAAGAACTCACTTTCAAAAGAATGGCCTAAATTCAACTCTTCTCGGCTATAGCTAACTGACTTTTATTCGTTCTTATTGATTTGGCTTGTCGTCCGTTGTGTATATCTTTGTGGTTTATGCGTTGAATTTGCCTTTGCAGACATTGGACATAGTTGCTGAAAATCCAGATAAGTTTAGAGTTGTTGCACTTGCAGCCGGTTCAAACGTGACCCTTCTTGCTGATCAGGTGATTAGTTGATACTAGAAAAACATAATAGAATATGTTGTTAAACCATTTTATATGAATGTTTATTTGTCTTGAAATCAGCATAAACGAGTTAGCATTATGTATCATAACTTGTGCCTAATTAGCGTCCATACTCGAGGATACGAGTCATACGACATGGATCTTGGTAACTATGACTGAAGTAATTACTGGGGATCACTATTATGTGCTGTTCAATTCCCCATTGTGCAGGTGAAGAATTTTAAACCACAATTAGTTTCAGTCCGAGATGAGTCATTAGTTAACGAACTTAAAGAGGCTCTGTCGGACGTTAAAGACAAACCTGAGATCATTCCTGGAGAGCAGGGGATGATCGAGGTTAGCTTTTCAATGATTCATATTTCTTGTTCAGCCAACAGATATCATCTGTTTTACAGCCCCTTGACTCTCTCTCTCTCTCTCTCTCTCTCTCTCTCTTCAGGTCGCCCGACATCCAGATGCTGTTACCGTTGTTACTGGAATTGTCGGCTGTGCTGGTTTGAAGGTAAACTTTTGTTGCTCAAAAAACTTACTAGAATCTATAAATGAAGTTTATCTATCATCATCTCAAAAATCTGAGTTTCAAATATCAACTTCTTATGTCCCTTAGCCAACAGTGGCTGCCATAGAAGCTGGAAAAGACATTGCTTTAGCCAATAAAGAGACACTAATTGCTGGAGGCCCTTTCGTCCTCCCGCTTGCACACAAGCATAACGTCAAGATTCTTCCTGCAGATTCTGAACATTCTGCTATATTTCAGGTATAAACTAGCATAGCTCAAAACTTTCTTGAACTGTGTGATCTTTAGAGAGATTTAAGTATTACCGAATATAGGAACGCGTGTTTATATGAATGGGACCTTTTCTTTTTCTAATTCTGAGGGCTGAGCCGCTGAGAAACGAAATGTTCATCTTGCAGTGTATCCAAGGCTTGCCTGAAGGTGCTCTGAGGCGTATAATTTTAACTGCATCCGGGGGTGCTTTCAGGTGTGGTGATTTTTAATTGAAAATCATGTTTTACAAACTTTCTCGTCACAACTGCATCGTTGTGTAACTGCTTTTTGATGTAAGAGTTAGCTAATTTAGTATGAGAAGTAGTAACTACAAGTGTTTATCACCAAATCTACTGTTATTAGTCGGAATCCTTCATATAAGCTTACAAAACTCAGCAAATTGCCGAAACCTTAGTTGTTAGCTTGAATTGGTATCCTTGGTTAAGATTCTGTGTTTCTGCTACTTTGGTTGTTCCGACTTAGCTTATTCGGTTGTGCTGAACTGAGTGTTCTAACTGGTGATGTTAATAATGTTAGAGATTTGCCGGTTGAAAAATTAAAAGACGTGAAAGTAGCAGACGCTCTAAAGCATCCTAACTGGAATATGGGAAAAAAGATTACAGTAGACTCTGCAACACTCTTTAACAAGGTAGTTTCAATGTATATTGCTTATCAAAAAATAACTGCATACGATTTACAACCAGTGCGACTAAGTGATTCTCGTTTTGACAGGGTTTAGAAGTTATAGAAGCTCACTATCTGTATGGGGCCGACTATGACGATATAGAGATTATTATTCATCCTCAATCTATCATACACTCAATGGTTGAGACACAAGTAAGTTTACATCCGTTCTCTTCCTAGTGATTGTTTAAGCTACTTGGGCTACTTCTTCGCTCTATTCATTCATGACATTTTCGTGTATCATCCAGGATTCATCTGTACTAGCACAACTAGGATGGCCTGATATGCGTTTACCTATTCTATACACGTTATCATGGCCGGAGAGAATCTACTGCTCCGAGATTACTTGGCCCCGTCTTGATCTTTGCAAGTAAACACACTCCCCAATCGCCATATTTCTTTTTTGAAATGATTAATGGTTGAATATCCACTCACCTTCCTATTTTGATGGTTCAGGGTCTCTCTTACATTCAAGGCGCCAGACAATGTCAAATACCCTTCAATGGATCTAGCTTATGCTGCTGGGCGAGCTGGGGGGACCATGACCGGTGTTCTCAGCGCAGCTAATGAGAAAGCTGTTGAAATGTTCATCAACGAGCAGTGAGTACTCTGTCTTTAACCACATTTCGTGGGGTTTAACTTCAACCACAATGTACATTAAACTACACAAATACATGCATCACATTATGGTTAGAAATGGCTAACCCTTAGATTTCCTACTGCTGCAGAATTGGTTACCTCGACATATTCAAGGTCGTAGAGCTGACATGCGATAAGCATCGAGAAGATCTTGTCGTCTCGCCTTCTCTGGAAGAAATCATCCACTACGACTTGTGGGCGCGGGATTACGCGGCCAGCTTACAGCGATCGACCGGTCCTCGTCCCGCGCTTGTGTGACTAGTGGTTTGAGGTAGGGCCATTAGAGAGAGCTTTCAAGGCTCCATCTACAATAAGAAAGTTGTGGGGGTTAGGTGGAAGCCATTGTTACAGTGTTGGGAAATTTTTAATGTGAGGATTTATCACACTTCAAAAAGTGAATTAAGTGTAGATATAAGCTTAAAAGAGTTGTACCTTGATGTGGTACAAACAATGACATTCTTTCCCTTGTTCTTGATCAGTTGGTCATTTTGCATGAAATAAAAGTAAAATTGTTCTATTCAATGTCTCTTTTAGATAGTTTTCTTGAGTAAATGTTGGCCAAATGCAGTGTTCCAACATATAAAAAACAAATCTATATTAATTAATTGCATTAAAAGAAAATGTCAAAATTTAGGGTTTACAGTGGAGTAAGTTTGATCATCTAATTTATATATATATGGGATCATCTAATTTATATATATATGGGAATTCAATACAATTTTTTTTAAAAAAAAAAAATTAAATACTAGTATAATTTATGGAAATATAAATAAAAATGTATGGCTCTCTATAATTTATAACAATATATCTTGAAATTGTTATTAATAAGAAAGAAATTCACTTCTTTCCTCGTTAAATATGTTGGTAATATTTCAACTAAAATAAATAATAATTACAAAGAAATATACACACACATATTATAATTTTGGATTTTGTATTGAAATTCTCCTATATCTATGAAAGCCATGAGTCCTATGTGGAAAAAATAATTTGGGCCAAAATAAATTGGGTCAATTTGAATTGGACTTGTTTAGATTTTAACAACAAAAAATAATTGGGCCTGTAGTGCTAAAATCATTTTGATCCAAATGTTCAATCTATACAGGTAATGTCATGCTATCTATACATATTAATAAATGGAATAGAATATTACAACAGAAATTCAAACTAGTGTAAAATTTAAATTATCATAAAGCTATAAATTCACGTAAGCTCAAAATAATTTTTTATTGTTAGAAAACAAAAATTAATCTATGAATCGATCAAAAGAACGAAGCTTCAAAGTATGAATAAATCTAAAACATCATTTTCATTTAATTTTCATATGTATATAATGACATAGGAAACTTATATATATATATATATATATATATATATATATATATATATATATATATATATATATATATATATATATATATATATATATATATATATATTCACACACGAATTAAATTCTTGAAATGGACGAAGGATGAACTAAATTTTAATATTTATTTTAATGTACTTATAGAATATATATAATTTAAGAAGATATATTTATTTTTTTGCTTTATTTGGGTGGACTTAAAATAGTTTTGGGGTGGGCTAAACTTAGTGAAATTGGTAAATGTTATTTCACTGGAAACGATTACATCAAGTACTTACGTACGATGCGAATACACTGTCTAACCAATCTATCCAACCTATTAAGCAAAATGCCTAAGGTGAATAATAAAAATACAAATACATCATGAATTCATATACAAAGATGCTATCTGAAGTTTGATTCTGTCAGCGATGTGGCTCGGGGACAACATCGTTGTGTCATGCTGAAGAGCATTTCTTTCCATCCAAATATAGTAGATCATGGTAGAAAAGGTGATGAAAAGAAGTCTTTTTGTCTTGTTGTTGCTTCTCGTATCCTGCAGTATCTTACGGAAGACATCTGTGACCGATGTTAGACTTCGTCTTCTCCATCCAATCCATCTTCTAACTTCATTTCAAATGTGTGTGGTATAAGGGCAGTGAAAGAAGAGATGCGATGTAGTCTCCTGATCGAAACAAAAACCACATCGTTTGTCTTCTCCTGTGAACCAAATCCTGTTCTTAGTAGCAACTCTATCTCTATGCACTAGTCAAAGTCTGAAGCTGAACATCCTCACATCCTAATAATTCAATATTTTTAAATTGGATTAATTACTAATAGGTACATACTTTGTACTCCTAATTACTACTAGATACATTGATTTAAAATAATTATTATTCAATACAAAATAAAGTAAAATACCAATTATAACCCTAAACTCATACACTTTTAAACCACAAACCCTAACCTCCACCCACCGCCGGACCACCACCGCCACAGGAAAATTCGTACCGCAGGTGGTCGGTCGTCGGAAAATTCCGTACCGCCGCCGAAGCTTCGCCGGACCACCACACTTTTTTGCTGCACACACTTATTTTTTACTGCACACACTTTGCTGCACACGAACTCTTGCTTCACACAATATTTATGTGCAGCACATTGTAGGGGTAATATTGGAATTTCACTATATATTTTTGTAGTTAGTAGTAATAGTTTTGTATGTTTGTATCTCATAGTAATTAAAGGTTTTTTTATGTACCTAAAAGTAATCTTCTCTTATAAAATAATATATATTTTTTTTGAAATGATATTTTTTAGTATAGAACTCAAATGTTAGATTAAATTTGGTGGATTTGTATCATCTTTCGATCATGGGTTAATGTTAGTAATTTTTGTTTGGATTTTTACTTTTGAGATAGTACATGATATGTTTGTTAGGGGTGAAAATTTTAAAATTATAATATGTTAGTAATTATTGATCAAGTTGAATATATATATATTTATATATATATATATATATATATATATATATATATATATTTCATAGAGACATTATTTGTGAAGATATACAAAAAGAAACGAGAAGTGTATTAAATAAATTTAATAATTGGTGAAAATTAATGGATCTAAGTCGAATTTTAAAATTTGACGTATTAAATCTTTTTTACAAACAAAAAAATTAAAGAGATTATTAATTTTCTTTTAAAATATTATTATTATTTTTATTTATATTATAAATTATGTATAAAATAATTTATATAATCATTATCACTTTTTATTAAAAAATAATTACTTTCTTTTTTGTCCTGTGAAAATCATTTTGTGAGATCGTATACATGAATATACATAAAAATGCTAAATTATGAAAATATTAAGAACTAAAGTTATAGAAGCTGACTTGGCCATTTGCCTCGAGAAAGGAATGGCTGCATAATAAAACATACAATAAAACACAATCACAATTTGAAAATTATTAATTATAAATTATTGTTTAGAATTTTCGATTTGTCGTGATACAATTAAAACGCACAATTATATGTCGTGTTCATTTATATACTTGAATTGTGAATTATTTATGAGTTTATGGTGGATTCATTGGTCACCAAAATAAATAGTGATTTATAGAATTTCTACTTAATAAATTATATATATATATATATATATATATATATATATATATATATATATATATATATATATATATATATATATATATATATATATATATATATATATATATATATATATATATATATATGGCATAGTGTCAAATCTCTAAGTAAGTGGACATTATGACAACTAACATCAATTCAATTGCCATCCATCCACTCATCACAATAATGACCAATAAAACAAGATCTATTATATACACCTAGTTGACATAAAATAATGCATAGTACGTGTTATAACTTACTATATATTAAGAAATTATCTGAAAGGATTTTTTTTTAACCAATGATTTTGTGGATGGAGACATGAGTATAATCAAATCATAAGCATGATCAAATTGCCTGTGGATGAATTAATAGGATATCTAGTTCGAATTTTATTTAAAATAAAATAATCAAATTAATTAGTAAGCAACTCTTGAAATAGCACCAACATCAATTACATAAAGCTTGTTAGTTAGAGAGATACTTTCGTTGATGTTACTTTTTAAAAGATACACATTTTTAAAATTGTCAAATGTTATTTTAACAAAAAAATAAAACAATACATGATATTGGCGTGACAGGGATATATATATATATATATATATATATATATATATATATATATATATATATATATATATATATATATATATATATATATATATATATATATTGTATATAAGATAAGAAAAAATGAATTACAATAAGTGAATACGTTAGTGATTACTTATATTTCAATTTGGTATTTTATGTTATATTTTACTTAATTTTTATATAAATGTCACGCGTTATTAACTAAATTAAAGTATGCTAATTAATTGTAGAGTTTTATAGTTTTTTATATAATAAAATATTAATTTAACATAGATGGTAAAATATTGAATTCGTAATCTTAGCATGTAAGAATCCACAAATTAATTATGGAGTACATATTATTGCATTTATTAAATTGACAGTTTAAGATTTGTTGTTGGGACGTCGCAAAAGACATTTTATACCATTCCAAAATAAAATTATTTATTTATTAGTATGCCATCCATAAGATTATTGAGTTTGAATAAGAAATCTATAGTAAGAATATTAAGACACATAATCTGTGTTGGTTCCATAAAAAAACTGTAAATAGAAATAGAAAGTAGTAGCATGTATTTATTAATAAATGTATAATTTTTAGTTAACTAGGTAGTGTCACTCCCTATTTATATAATCTTTGTCTTTCCACATTGCAAAAGAAGATAAAAGAGGAGAAAATATATGTGAAAACTCACCAAAATCTCACTATGTTCCTTAATTCTTCTCTCAATCACTTCATAATCTCTCGCGTCTTATTACCGCCAATTATGCCTAATCTTCTTCCTTCTTTCCTCTTTCACAATCTATTACTTACCTAAGAATATTAACTTTTTAATGCCCTCTAAAATTAAATAAATATTTATTTTAAAAACTCCTTTTCAAAATCACAAACAAATAGGGCATGAATGAACACTGCACCAGAAGTGTGTAGAAAAAGAGCAAAATATGCTTCCCTTTTCCCATTTTCCAAGATGTGTCCAAACCTTTTAAGAAGTGGAATTGACACTTAGAAAATATGTTACACTAGTCCATGACCAAAGACCAACATCCAATCCAACGTTTTTCCAATTACTTCTACTCAATAATTTTTCTTTTTATTTATTTTTATTTTTAAGAAACGTTTTTCTCGTTGAATTAATAAAACTTGAACATGCAATTGTTTGTGAATAGGGGAATTCTTTTATCTTTTTTATTCAAGAGATATTTTCACCTAATTTAAATTACATTTCGCTGGGCCACTTGTTTTGTTTTTTTATTAAAAGACTTGGAAGATAAATAAACTCGTATAAATATATTAGCTAGTGTTTGATTCACATTAAGTTAATAATACTCTATGAACTTTAAATTTTTACTAAAATAAGAGAATTTACACGCTATTGCACTTAATCGGACTTGATTACCTTCTAAGTCCGTTAGTTAAAAGCAATGTGCCCGTTAAATTACAACTTAAGAGGAAAATCAGTTATAATCTTATGAAACTATAGAGAATTGACACAAACACTCTCTTATATGCAAATTCCCTTGTTTTTAACCTACCTTATAATTGAGTTAAACATTTTTCAGCCTTATTAATCTACCTAATATTTTAATAAATCAAATGCTCTCTTATATTCAAATTCCTTTATTTTTAATAATTTTAATACCCATTAAGTAATATTAACTTAATATAAATAAAACACTCTTATAAGCATTACTATACAATAAAGTACTTCATTAATTGAACTTGAAAAAAAAATTCACTGATGAGTTTTATTTTCAAAAGTTAAACTTATTGAGGTGACTAGTTATCTTAGTAATTATTAATCTTTATTTTGTTATAAATAAATTGGTATTAAAGTCAGACGGCTAGATAATTAAAAGTTAACGTACTTAATTTTGGAACTTTTTATTATTTGGATGTGTGTGAATTGATATAACTTGAAAATGACAACCGTTTAATTAAACGAGCAAGAAAATCAATAAATTGATGATTTTAAAATTTGATCAAAAGTGGGAGTTGTTCAAATAGTTCTAATCCTACTCAAAATCTTTATTGACTTTGCAAATGAAAGGGTGCTCACATTTCAAGCTAATTGTGATTCCAGATGATAAAGTTTACAAACAAGAAATTGGATTAATTGTTAATTAAAATTATAGGTATACTTAACGCAAGAATTAGGCGCGAAAACCACTATTTTAATCAATGTCAAATTACTTGTTAGCCCTTTCACATTTGGAAATAACAAGATTATGAAGGCATGAAATTTTTCATATGATATCATATGGATTAAAAATTATTTTTGAATTTTTTTTTTAAATATAGAACTCGAAAGATAACTATCAATTAGGGACTCGATTTTATTTTTAATTTTTTTTGTCTATTCAATTCAGGATTAAAAAAATATAAATCCATCAATTCACGATTTAAAATAATAAAATTACACAAATTAATTTAATAATAACTACATTAAATTTCAATTTCAGTTATTATACATGTTTTTTAAGATAATAATATTTTATAATTTATTAACATTTAAAATAACACGTTGATTAACCAAAAATTTTTACAGTTACATGTATAATTTTAGTAGTTTTTATGATTTTAGGTTTTGAGATGATAATTTCATATTTTTCGGATTTTGAATTGATAATAATAATCTTTTGAACTCTTAATTGATAGATAACTATCTTTTGGTTCTATATTGAAAAAAATCCAACAATTAAATATATTCAAGTTCAAATCCCATTATCGACCATCAAACAACATTGCTTATGTTAACCCTAACACTTATAATTTGCTTAGTATGATTTTCGTGCGAGTTATCATTCTAGTACAGAATTTTTCAAGTATGTACTGAATCGCAGTTACAATTTTACATGGAGTATAATTTAAGAGATGTATATTGTAATATAATTTGAAGTATAAACTCGTGGTAAATTTTTTTCCATAACCCTAATATTCATTTTTTTTTCTTTCGAATTTAGGCTTTTACCATTGTACATTCTTTTGCCATGAATATTATAATCAATGCTGAAATAGAAATATAAATGCCATATTTTGCAATTCACGACTCACGAGTAATATGAAGTGTCACAATTCGAAACGTAGTTCAAATGTCGTGAGGTGCAAATGTCAATGGAACTAGTGTGAACTGTTGAATTCATAAGGCAGGATAAAACAAAATAAAATATAAATAAATGAATGAATGAATAAAATAGGAACTTTAAATAGTAATATTAATCAAAACGTTCTTGCAAGTTAGAACATTCCTTAACATGATTCAAAATCCTAAAATTCAACTTCATTTCTTTTCTTGGCGAATAGAGGGAAATATCTTGTCGTACCCAAATTCATTACTACTTCACAAATTAATTGTGTTGAAATTTATTTTGATAATACACATTTCTCTCATTGGAACATTCTTTTATAGAAATTTAAGCACATAATATTAGCATCATTAAAATTCAGGCAAATACTTGTGAAATTATTTGTGAGATGTTAAAGAATGATAATATTTTATTAAAATTCAAGCAAATCAGTTGATGTTAATGAAAATGATAGTGATACTAGTAACATTTTTATTGAAATTTGATAATTATTTTAAAAAATACAAAAAACGATTTCATGTAGACTGTTATCAAGCAGGCGTTGTCACAAAATTCACACACTTAATAATAATTGAAAGATCATATATGAAATTTCCTAAATAATAAAAAAAAAAAATCAAATCATAATGTAAATGTTTACTACTCCATATACATCGACTGACATACATTTCAAACCATATATTCTAATAAACAAATACTCCTAATTAAATATGTTGAAACATTTCAAAATGGGTGCAAATTTTTACTCAATCCATTTACATTAGCAAAGAGGCCCACTAAATCCTGTCTATAGGGCAAATAAGATCGCCGCTTCTCTCCACCGTTTCGATTAAACACCCGCAGCGGCGGAGGCGGTGCCGCCGACTTCACTTTCCCTCCATTCACCGGCACTTCTTTACCTCGAATTTCTTCGTTCTGTTTCTTCCTCCCGCTGTTGCTGGGACTCAAAATGACGAAATTGCCCTTACTCCCATCGCTGTGGCTCCTATGGAGCAGGTCTTTAAACTTCCACCTCTTCGAATTAGAGCCGGTGGAGCTGCTCTTCTTGCACTGCTCCTCCGCCGCCTCCTTCGGCCGCCAAACGCAGTACGAATCCGCCGGAAGTCCTTCCAGCTCGTCCGCCTCCGAAGACGAGCAAGACGACGTCGTCGTCATCGTCGATTCTCGTTCCTCAATGAACAGCTTTCTCAACGGAAGGCGAGTCGGCGGAGATTTCTCGGAATCGGAATTTCGCGCCTCTGTTTCCTCCTTTTGCAGAAACAAATCTTCGTTTAAAAACGGGTAAACGGGTCGAATCTGACCGTTGTGGAAGATCTCATCCGCAGAAATCGGAGAGGAAAACTCAGATTCTCGATTCACGAAAGCAAACTCGAATTCGTCATCCTCACCACCACAACCATCACGAACAACGCCACTCTCTGTCTCTCTGTCGTCATCCTCTCCGCCATCGAAGTAAAACTCATCGTCGTAGAACTCCTCGGAAGCGAATTCCTCCACCACTCTGGCGGCGATGTCGGCGATTTTACTACTGGAAAAGCGATTGAAGCTCGGAGAAAGCGAGATTGCTGACATGGATTGCAAATTAAAATGAATCTGATGATAAATGAAGAAGAATTGGGAGGTTGGTTGGAAGTGTGGGGATTATGAATGGTGAGTATAGTATATAGAATAGATGTGAATGGCTGTGAATAATAGAAAGTGAGAAACGTCAAAAATATTAAAGCGAAAAAATAAAGCTTACGCGCCACGAGAAGGCTGTGATCCCCTGAGCTACGGTGCACCCTGGATCATCCGCCACTTGTAAGCCTCACCTACACTTTTATTTTTCTAATTTTATTTGGCAGGGTATGCGTGGACTTAGACAAATAACTTAATTTATATTTATTAAACATGCAAATTAAGAATTATTGTGAAAAAAAAAAGGGGGCTTCCACGTTTGGCCCCCACGAAACGATGGAGGGTAAATGATGGTGAATTAATTAATTCTTAGGGTTAGATTTTTATTATTACACATAAGTGCCTTGAAAGAGCATTCGATATAGTGGTAGAGTTGTAAATAGGGCTAGACCTTTACAATTGTATTTTTAAGAGGTTGTTTCTATCCTGCTATAAGTAGAATTTGATCTTTTGATCATTGTGCAAGTTGTCAAAGAATAATTCTAATACTATTGTTAATCATTCAATTCATAAATTAAAATAACCAGAGTATATTTGCACATTGAGTAGTATTGGGTATGATAATTGTTACTCTTGTTTCTTAAATCGTTTTGAGCATTTTAAAGTTTAAATTTGGTAGGAACACTTTTTATGTTTGAATCATGAATAAATTTGTAATAATAAAGTGAAATCGAAGATCTGAGAGTCTTTTCATATGAAGTTACCGATAATATAAAAAAAAAATTCTATCATTTGGGTAATATAAATTTTTATTACTACGTTGGCATAACTTCAAAACCACATGCAAAAAAAATACGAGGAAATGTATGAGAAACTACTCAATTTCACAAAATTTTCTTTCATTTGAATTGCCCAAAGAAATTTCGTATCTATTTATACTTTATTGAAAATTTCTTCATTTAAAGTAATGTTCTAATTCTTCCAATTCCCTTCCCAACTCAACAAGAATAACCGGAATATGAGGTCCTAGGCCATGGATTAATCTGCAGCGAGCTTGGAGGTGGAGGTGGAGGTGGAGGTACAGTGTCGTGGAGGAATGTCTTGATCTTGATGTGTATTGTAGTCCCACTCCTTTGAAGTTCCCTGACAGGCTTTTCGGTACTCAAGTATACACACAGCGTTGTTATACCGAAACCATTCATATTATTCTCCATCCACTTTCAAAGATGATGATGCTGATATTTATAGCTTCCCCAAAGAAGTCAATGGATTCATCACAAAGGATTACTATATTTATATTTCATCTCATGAATGGGAGAATTTGTACAAATTCAATTACTCATCCTAACCAAACCTTATATATTGTTGTTAACTACAGGAAGGTTCAAGAAGAAGAACAGAGAGCTGGAGGTCGAGTGGTGGTGATCGTGAATACAACTTACAGCCAGAAAAATATATAATTTAATATTAGGGTGTGTATTCAACCCTTTATTTTATTAACAAAATCAAATTCATCATTCTATTCTATTTTTATTACTCCTTATGTTATTATCATATATTCATGTGATATATTTATTTTACTTGGATTTATTTATAAATAATACTCCCTCCGTCCCAAGAATACATTCGTCCTTTTCATTTTGGTCCGTCCCAAGAATACATTTGCTCCTTAAAAATGAAATCAATACACAATATCAATAACCTTACAATACTACAATATTACAAAAATACTACTTTCTTTTTACACACAATTTAGTCAAAGTCAACTATATATCATACACATTATTCTACTCAATTACCCAAAATATCCCTTTTCTTTCTTATATCACACCACCAAAAAGTCACTTTTCTTAAACTCCGTGACCAAGAATACGCATGCACGAATGTATTCTTGGAACGGAGGAAGTATTGAATATTGGAAATAGTTGACTTTTGACATTTTAAAAAATTTCAATGGATTTTGGAAGCTGGCCTTATCTTTTATTTAATGAAGAATATTCTTATTCAAATTTGTTTTACTATTATAATTTTTATCAACTTGCCTTTATAATTAAACGCATTTTTTTAAAAAAAATTGTTCATATCCAAAAATAAATATGAACTTAGAATATAGTTAAAAAAAATAAAGAATCTATTTGTACACGGAAAATATTATAAATGGGTAGATTCATTATTATCTGGATAATAAAGAAAAGAATTTTTTTATTTTTTTCCCTTTTCTTACAGCTCGTTCATACGTATTACATGTTGAAGTTCACACGAAATATGCAATATTATTCATCTGAGTTATTAATTCTAGAAGCATAAAGAAGGTGATTTTATTACGTACATTTTTATTTATTTTGTTTTATTTTTTCAGCTGTTTTTCCGTATAGATAGGATTGTAATTAAAAAAATAGATTCTGTTGGAAGGATAATGTTACTTTTTAGGTAACTTGATAATCCCTCCATCCCAAAAAAATTTTCACATGTTTTTTAAAAAAAGTTAATACTTTTTGATCAAATTTATTGATTTTTAAAAAAAGTTATATTTTTTGACCAAATTTATTGATTTTGGAGGGTATTGTAATATTTTTAGGTAATAAAAAAATATAAAGTAAGGATATGTGTGTGAAAGAGAAGTGTCAAATTTAAAATTAAAATAACTTTTTAAGTTGTTGGATAAAGTGATATTTTCTTTTTTGGAATGTGAAAAATTTTGTTGAACAAATAAATAAGAAAAATGTGAAAAATATTATTGAACAGAAAGATTATTCAAACATGGCATCCTTTTTCAGACAGCTATATTTTGCTTACCCGCTCTTTTTACCCGGGTTATTAAACCGGGTCGAACCATGAGCTCAACAGAAAAATGTTACCATTAATTTATAATAATTATAAAAATTAATTATATTAAATATTAATTATATAAATGAAATAATAAAATGAAACTATTTCATTAATTATAATGACATGGTCAGCTTAGTTAAAACAGATTATGTAACATGCATATATATATATGTATGTTATTTTAAAATTTCAAAGGTTGAATTATACTACATCGGAGTTTTTAAATATATTCTTTAAAGAATATATCAGAGTTTACTTTCTTTTAATTACAATATTATGATATATATAACGATTTACTAAATAAAATTTCGTCGTGCATAATGCATATATAGGTTCGTTCTTTGTTTGCATAATCTCTTTTTATATTAATTTCTTTAATATTTCAATTTTCATTTTTTAATAATATATATTATTGTTTATAATATGATAACTAAAATTATACGTGTTATGGGTGTATATCACTTCAAAAATGAGACAAGGTCACAAGGCTTAAGAGGAAAGACTATGGAAGTACAGAGGTCATCAAGACCAACATTGCGGAGCGAGAACACTGGGCCGATGATAAGCTTGACCCAGTAAAGAATCCGATGATAAATGAAGACCCCAAACTAGACTGAACATATACATACAGTCGGGCTTAAAAACATAAGCTTAACATATTTCATCATCCTTGGCTAGGCCGACCATATACAGGCTCTGCCTAACTGAGGATAAACTCGATCAATCTACCAAGGATAGTCAAACACAATCAAATACAATAATTTCAAAGTGGATAGAAACAAATCACTCTCAACATTCCTTTTAAAAGGATACAACACAAAGGGCATGTGACACTCTCTTAACCAATGAAAGTCCACCATAGAGTTGGGACCACCTACACCCCAAGCTTTTGGCAGAGATGGTCACCTTATCAAGTTGCAAGATCCTATTCTTCCCAGCACACATGATACAACTTGATTGATTAAGGAATTAGAATAGCTATGAGAGCATGTGTAATGGATTAGAAGAAGCATATAAATAGTCAGCCGCTTATATTATCAGTTAGATTTTTCTTACTTCATTTTCCACATAGCAAAGAGAGCTGGAAGGTTGAAGGCGTACAAAAAAAAAAAAAAACTTATACAATACAAAGAGAGTCTATTCATATTCTCCATGTATCTTGTTTGATGACATGACGTTGCTTTGTTCTTGTATGTTCCATTTAGCTACTCTAAGCCAAGAAGAACGAACCATCAAGAATATGCAATTATAAAAATATTCCTGTCAACAAAAATAATAGAACTATACATGAATATGATAACGACTTAACAAACTTGCCTTTTCGGTTCAACTCTAGTTTAAGTTATATGGGCTGAAAGAAACCCGGATTTTTTTAAATATCTGGATTATAATTTATACTCGTAAATTCCAATTGATTGGGCCTGAACTTATCTTAGTGTCCCAAAGTTAGTTGGGCTTTCAATACCCGTATTTTTAAAAATTTATTCTACTTAGGGTGGATACTCTGGATTATAAACTCATACATTCCACTGGATTGGGCCTAATTTTGATCTTGGTGTTCGAAAGTAACGTTGGGCTTTTCTTTGGATTGGATCATAGAAATTATTAATGGTTATTTAGACTATTTCACACTTCGTTATCATTTTTTTTATTTGATATGCTATCACATCTCTTTAAAATGTTATTATTTCTCGTTTATAATATAAATTATTTTTAAAATAGTTCATAGTAAAATTATTATTTTTTATTAATTGAATATCACTATTCATTATAAAAGGTTATTACTTTTATCTGTCTCATAAAGTCATTTTGTGAGACGATCATACACAAATAGTATTTGACTAAAATTAAAATTTATCATACTTAAATCCATAAATAAATGTAGATTAACATTAAAGATTAAATTTACTAAAACCATTTAATTTAAATTTAACTTTCTTATTCCTAATTTAATATTCTCTTCATCATAAGGTACTCATTCTTTTTTTTCACGTGGATTAAAAATTATTAATATAAAATGAATAGTTGTATTAATGATAACTCATATATTGTGTGGAGCTCTCTTACCAAAAAGAAAAAGAGAAAATAAATATTCTAGGATGAACCCTAAATGAATACATTAAACCGTGGAAGTACAAACAAGCCTCATCTATTACTATTACTGAAACTCCAAAGTTAGTTTCACTAGATTTGTTGAACATTCGGACACAAATCCTGAAGTGGGTAATTAAAGTACAATGAAAAGATGTACTAATTAAAATAAGAAAAAGGGTAAAAAGTCCCACAGACAAAGCATACCCATAAATCGGAATAATGCAATAGAGTGATGATGAAAGCTCTTTTTTAGGAATGAATCCACAATAATCTTGTATTGTACTGTAATAATAAATGAGCTTGGGCTACAGAAATGCAGTTCATCTGCTGCATATTGTCCAGATGAGGGTGAGAAAACATACAGATGTGCTTCTCACGGGATGAGGATTTATGGGTCCATTGGCAGTGGAGCCAGCAGTGTTGTTCAGAGAGCTATTCATGTTCCTAATCACAGAATTATTGACCTCAAGAAAATCAATATTTTTGAAAAGGTATATAATCCCTCCATACGTTGTATTTCACGTATTTTTTGAGCACGGATTTTGAGAAAAAAAAATTTCATGTAGTATAAAGTAAGAAATAGCAGAACTATTTTAGTTAATTTAGCGAGAGGGATATGGTAAAGTTGTTGTGACATGTGAAAAAGTGGGTATCAGGATATGTGTAAAAAGTGTAATGTATTATAGTATATTTTTAACCACTTTTAGTAAAAGTAAAATGTGAAATATTTTGTGGGATGAATAAAATAAGAAAGTGTGAAATACTTCGAATATATGCATGTATGTAGGCTGTGTTCTTTTACTGTGGTGATTTTTGGGTGTTTGTTCTGATGAATTCTTTAGATTTGGTACTAGTATTTTGTATGTTGATATAGAAGCAATAAATCAAGTAAAAAAGGTTAAGATTGGCAAATGATAATAGTAGTAGAGAATGTATTCTTCAAATTTGTACATAGGGCTATTTTAGTTTATTTACATCTAGTTAATGTGCCATGTGGAACGGAGGAAAAAGGAAAACGAGTCTATCTTATGGGACAGAGGGAGTAGTACTGCAGTAGTAAGGGTCTAAAGTTGTACATATGAATGTTGACTTGTTTGTATCAGGAGAAAAGACAGCAGCTTCTTACTGAGATTAGGACACTGTGTGAGGCTCCGTGTTATCAAGGTCTCGTTCAATTTTATGGTGCTTTCTACACTCCGGATGGTGGGTCGTTGGCAGATATCATTCGTATACGTAAGACTATACCAGAACCAGTCCTTTCTGCAATGGTACATAAACTTCTACTTGTGAGTGGCTTCTTCTGTTCGGATAATTTATAACAGGTTTCCCTTTCTGACTGTACTTTTATACTTGACGAGTTGTGTTTATTCATGAAGGGACTAAGTTACTTGCATGGAGTAAGGCACTTAGTTCATAGAGATATTAAACCTGCTAACTTGCTTGTAAACCTCAAAGGGGAGCCGAAGATCACTGATTTTGGAATAAGTGCTGGCTTAGAGGATTCAATGGCTATGGTTCGTGATATATGTCTAATAAACATAGCATTCGGTTTGCTTTGTGTTCATGTCATATGATTTATAATTACATTTGCTGCAATCCAGTGTGCAACTTTTGTTGGAACTGTTACCTACGTCTCCTGAGAGAATACGAAACAAGAACTACTCTTACCCCGCTGACATTTGGAGCCTCAGCCTTGCCCTTTTTGAATGTGCAACCGGTGAATTTCCCTACACTGCTAATGAAGGGCCTGTTAACCTAATGCTGCAGGTAAACATTTCCTAGAAAACGGCCTTTTTGGAGGAAGTTAGTCTTGTGTACACCCGGGTCAATTTGATAACATTTGAAAGAAATAAACACTGAAAAGAGAAAAGAACTTTTAAGCAAAGCATAATGTTCAAGAATTTGCCTTTTGGAAGATGACTCATGATATTATCCATTTCAATTGATAATTGTCTGCATGAAGACAGGATATAGTGTTCAATCTCTGAACTGAAATCTTCAAGAGTGCTTGATGTTTTCGAAATATTAAGAATAACTTGGATCTTTAGATGGATAATATTTCCCTTGTTTCCTTATTATAGCTATGTTACTGATGATAAAATGTGTTATGACTGTCAAAAAGCTCATTTCCAAATTTGATATCATTCTGACTTGTATTTTGATGCGTCTTCTATGCCAGCTTGCATTGAAGATCTTGGATGATCCATCTCCTTCGCTGTCGGATAGGAATTTTTCTCCGGAGTTCTGCTCATTCATAGATGCTTGCCTCCAGAGAGATCTGGCTGAAAGGCCAACCGCGGAGAAGGTGAGCTAAAAACCATGTCGTAGCAGAATTATACGTGAGCTTATTATGATGATTATATCTGTTAATGCTTTAAACACATGCATGATGAACATCACTGAATTTAAATCTCAACCTGAAAACAGTTCTTTTTCCTTCACATGAAAGTTTATGGTTGTAATAATGACAACTAAATTTTCAAGTTCTTGGTCTACATGTTCTGTAGCTTCTTTCACATCCATTTGTCACAAAGTATGAGGATTCTGGAGTTAACTTAGAAGCGTTTGTCCAGAGTATATTTGATCCGATTCAGAGGATGAAGGATCTGGCAGATGTAAGTTCGTGTCTTGATTTTGATCATCCACGAAGCATAACTTCGTACGATACGTTTCACCTTCTTCAGGAAGGCTTATCTTATGAGTGTCTCAAAGTTGAAACTTTCTGACTGTTTTTGACATTTACATAATGCCCTGTTTTCCCTTGATCAGATGTTTACAATACACTATTACCTGCTTTTTGACGGCTCGGATGATCTCAGGCACAACATGAAGACTTTATATGAAGATGATTCAGTTTTCAGGTATCAAACACTTGTGGATACTTTTCACATGGTTCAAAAATTTAGCAGATCATTCATGTTTAGGTGATGTATTCTCAATTTTGTAGCTTTGGAGAGAGAATACGTTGGCCCAGAAGATATTTTTGCATCCTTGTCGAATATTAGGACAACGTTGGCCGGAAAGGGCCTCCTCAGAAGCTTGTGCACGTTGAGGAGAAACTGCAGTGTAGTGCTCATGGACAGAACGGCATTGCCATTCGTGTAACAGGGTCGTTTATTGTTGGAAATCAGTTCTTGGTATGTGGAGATGGTCTGCAAGTAGAGGGGTTGCCGAAATTCAGAGACTTATCAATCGACATACCTAGCAAGTGAATGGGGACGTTCCGGGAGCAGTTTATCGTGGAAAGGTCGAGCATGATCGGCCGTTTCTTCATTGCTAAACAAGAGCTTTACATTTCTCAGTAACCATGATTTCCTTCTTAGGTGAACTGATTCTTTAAACAAGTGTAGATCAAACTTATCTTAGCATTGGAAACTAATACACTGGTCTTTCATTCAGGGTTTAGAATAAATGATGGAATCATGCATCAAGGAGATCTCAAATGTTCTCACTAGGGAGATTTCTGCTGTATCAATAGTTTAAGGTTCTTCTTTCTAATATTTTTTTAAGGCAAAAATGTCATCCATGAGAGGTAGGGGATCTACCTTTGTATAGAAAAGGTCTTACATATAATTGAGGGGCGCGTGAATCGCATATAATTGAGGGGCGCGTGAATCGCATATAATTGAGGGGCGCGTGAGTCGCACGCTCGATCTTCTATATACTGTGTGCTGTCATTGTATTAGTTTAACATCTAACTACTGCTTCTACAAGAAACTGCTGACATGTTATTGTAGGTTATAAAATAAGAATGTAAAAGCAACA
This sequence comes from Pogostemon cablin, assembly GCA_023678885.1. Classification (NCBI taxonomy): domain Eukaryota; kingdom Viridiplantae; phylum Streptophyta; class Magnoliopsida; order Lamiales; family Lamiaceae; genus Pogostemon; species Pogostemon cablin. Next base: position 3,882,383 of record CM042960.1, on the reverse strand, counting down.
TGCAATTCAAATGATACTAATCTACAACAATATGTATGGAACAAAAGAACCAAAGTATGCCTCTATTTTCTGGAGTGAAAAGAGAGGCAATGCACCTCACTCTAAGGAAAAAAGATCAGTAGCAAAATCGATCAAACGTCTGCGAAGGGAACCTCATAGTAACGCGCCAATTTTTTAACCGTTTCATCTACAAAGGCACTTTCCAGCAGCTCGTACTTCATTGATTGTGCTTGCAAAGCTTCACTTTGTTTAATTCCTAGCTCTTCTTCCTCCTGCCGTTGATGCTACAAGTGTACACACCAATATAATTTATAAGAACTTGTAGCATAATGTTCATATGTTTATGGTTTAGTTTAAGAAAAAAAAACTAAGTTTGAGGATAAGCATTAATGGAACAAAACTCATTAGCTCCTTCAATTGGGGCAGTTTGTAAGGAAATAAACTTTTGTGGGTTCTTTTTGGTAATCTTTTTAATACTCCTAAATCTAAAGCAGAGCCTTAACATAGCCAACAGTTGAGCCAAGTACCTTAAGCACTACTGATGCTTCTGCAGCATGTTTTCTCACAAGATGCTTGATTTTCTGGGCTACCTGAAAATCAGGCTCTTTCTGGTCCAACCAACGACAGACAATTCTTCGTCCTGGTTTTCTTGGACGATCTTCAAACATCTCCAATATGGCAGGAAGAGCCCTAACAGGCCTTGGCATTCCCAGTATCATGAAGGGGCGAGCCATCTCGATTATGATTTCTTCTGCCTGTTTGGGGTTCTGCATTTCCACTAAAGCTGCTTGTGGTGCATTCTTTGGTTCATGATAGTTGGAGATAAACTGAACACTATTCACATTGCCGAACTGATTGAAGGCAGCTTTCATAACGGCGTCCGTGACTTCAGGTGACAGATTATCAACATAAATCGTTCTTTCCACCTTCTCCAAGAATGCAGCATACTCTTCATCTTCAGCTGAATTTCCCATAAATCACAGTAAAGCCCCTAAACTGATTTACAAAGAGTAATCACTATGAGAAAGGAAACAATTTTGACACCCCCATTATCAATACACAGAATCAAATGCTAGAATTCCATATTTTGTAAAAAGAAAACATCTTTCTAACAATTAAGCATCTTCACAGAATAACACCACAAACAACAGGAAGAAAATATAATGATCGATTAGTTCATTCTACCACATAGAAGGTAAAAAATCATGTCTCCTTTACAATTCATTATATGCAATTGCAGCATGAAAACATCATGGCAATATGAAACAAGCTTGTGAACAGAATTTGAAATCAATAACCTCTTTTCAATATTATCCAGTCTAGAATAATGTTATTATTGTTGGAATAAAGTTAAATTCTTGATTTAAAAAATCTACTTTATTAAAATAGAAAATCATGCATCTGTTTCATTCCTGTGCAGTATAATCTCTCAGAACTAACTTGTTTGTCACAGAATAACACAACCAAGAATAGGTCAAATCTTAGATTTCACAACATTAAAGTGAAAACCTAAAACCCACACTTGTGTGCATCAACTCAGAGATTTTGACAAGAAGAAAGAACTATAATAATTCCTTAAGGTTTAGGCCAATTCAAAATAGATAGCTGTCTGATTTCAATAAGCATGTGACGGATTAAAAGCGAAACTAAGATGATCATTACTTGAAAGAAGAATGCAATCAGAGACCTGATTCACAGAAATTGTGGATAAATAGGGAGAGATCCTTGGTGGATTAATGGTGCGCTCACAGAAGTAGCTCCACAAAGTCGATATTAATATTTAGGGCTCCAAAATCGAAATTAATTTGGGCGAGAGTCGAGTTTATTTATCAGAAACAGTGACCCGAAAATACGCTGTGTCGAAAATCAAGTGATAGTATTTATGGAGAGAGAGGTATGATTTGGTGGGACCTTGGACGGATAATATTTTAATTAAAAAAATAGTATTCAATTTGTAAAAAGTGATAAGTGCCTTCCGAAATTTGAGGTTTTTTTTTTTTAAATAGAAATTTTATTATTTCTACATTTTTAAAAAACATTATTTTCAAATATTGTAAAGTGGTTGGTGAATAATATCCATCATTTTCTTCATTATTTATTCGTAATAGGGAACCAAAGAATTGAATGGTTTTACTTGGATATGATTTTGATCACCTTTTTATAAATTATTTTTCTATTACTATCGTTTTAAATAAATAGAAGTGAGGATGATTAAACGCAAGAATTTGTGTAAGATGAATGTATTAATTTGTACTAAGAAATTTACTCAAACGAATTTTATGATCAGATTAGCTAGCTTAGCAACCAAAGATAAATATTTTGAGCCTAATAAATGTGAAAATTAAATAAAATCAGAAGTAAAATTTTAATAAACTTTTAAAGCAAAATAAACCTCCTCGTTAAAAATTAAAAAAAAAAAACACTCCATTACTACATTTTATTACTGATGGAAAACACGATATCAAACTTAATACATGATCTCGAATCTCGAAAGATTCTACCCCTCCGTCTCCTTTTAGATGACACACTTTTCATTTTGGGTTGTTCCACAAAAGTTTGTACATTCCAAAAAAAGAAAAAAGTAAAAAACAATCACCTTTTTCCCCATACACTTTATTTACAAAAAAAAAAAAAATCATCTCTACCTAACATACTTTATCATTTATTTATTATATAAAAATACTATTATACCCCTAAAAGTTATCATTTTCTTAATCTCCGTGCCAGAATTGGGGGTGCAATTTTTTGTGGGACGGAGGGAGTATTATATTTTGGTATTACATTAAAAGTTACAATTTTACTATTATTTTTAGAGTATAGTATATTTTATTATATCTTGCGACATTCTGCAACAACAAATGTAACACCAAAATATAATAAGAGATTTTGACGTTCTCTACCTAGCTGACTACTTAGCAGCCTTGATGGGAATAATCTTCGGCGCCTTTGGCAGCAGCTGTTTCCGGACCGTGACAAACAGCACGCGGTCTTTGCACTCGGCGGATATATGATCGGTGTTGGAATTCTGTGGCAACTGGAACTTGGTCGTAATCTTCCCCAGACGGCGCTCAATTTTTAGATACTTCACTTCTCCCTCGTCCGCTCCGCACTCACCACCAGAACGTTGCCTTCCTCGAGCTGCACCTTAATATGCCCGACGTCGACAACAACGACGTAGGAGTTAAAGTATTCTTTGGTATCAGCACCAGTCTCTGCTGCCATGGCCTTGGTATATTGTAAGGTGCTAAATGGCTAGAATTTATGTAGATAGAAATTGATTTTTTTGTAATTTAAGAGATAAAGTAGGGTAAAATGTTCAATATGTTACTAAATTACCCTTTCTCTCTCCCTCCCCCTCTCTTCCCTCTTAAATATGATTACAATTTCCAAAGATGTAATGAATGAGATAATGCTACTATTAAGATGTAATTATATATATTAATAACTAGTACGAAACCCGCGTATTACGCGGGATATTTGAATTTTTTATGAAATTAGCTATTCGTATTTTCGAATTTGCTAAACGTGCTTAAAAATAATTAAATTAAAATATTTAAAATTAATAAGATATAAATATTCTAATAATTAAGATTTTATATTGTGTTCGATTGTGGTACCCGAATAGTATATAATGTGTTTGGTTGGAGTACCCAAAAGATGTATTCGATATCATATTGTGTTTGGTTGTAGTACCCGAACAATATAGTGTATTTGGTTGGAGTACCACTTTCCATTATACAAATTATTACTTTTTATACTTATGACTTAAGCCCTTACCTGAGACAATTTCAAACAAGTTTTTTCAATAATATTAACAAGTACTATATAAATTAATAAGAATAATTTTATTCATAAATAATTTATTTTTTTTAATATTAAAATTTTAAACAAAAAAAATTATACAACAGATTAAACTTTTTTAAAGTTTATTAAAAAATTCATAACATAATAATATAAATTTATATATAATTTTCAATATTATATTGTCAATACAAAATATTTATTTTTATATATTAAGTTCTTATATTATCATATTTAAATTATTACAGAAAAAGTATAATCTTAAAAAATCATAATTATTAAACATAAAACTATTATTAGGGATTATAACACGTAGGGTATCCGTTTATTTTTTGGTACTTGTATTCTTATGTGATTTTAAAAAAACTAATTGTACGTATTCCATTTAAAAAATTTATTATGGTACTCGTACCAATTTCATACTCGTTTATCAATATACATGCGGGTACCCGCACTAATTTAATATTAATTTATTATATAAATATTTATATCTTTTCTATTATTTAAAATTATATTATTATGAATTAAATATAAATTGAATTCTATTATTTTAAATAAATACATTAAATTTTGTGTGTAATATATATATATATATATATATATATATATATATATATATATATATATATATATATATATATATATATATATATAGCACCCGCGGATATTGCGCTATTATCTATACTCATTCCAAACCCTAATGTGATTTTCACAATTATCTGTATCCGTCTAAAACCCGTTTACAATTACTCATACGTGCTCTATTAAGATTTGGATAGAATAGGTACTTGAAATGCCCATTTCATTATCATTCCTAACTATTATCATTTAATAAATAAAATTAATAATTGTATATAATAATTATAAATTATTGTATAATTAAAATTAAATTATTAAAAATAATAAAATAAATATAAAATAAATAATTAACGATAAAAAAATTATGAAAATTAATTAATATTAAACTAAAATTTATTTTTTCATGAAATTCCTCATTTAGAATTTTATAATTAACTAAATTTATTAAACTTAAAATTCTAAAGATAAATAGATTAAATATATTAAATAATTTCTTACTCTTCTAAAAATATTTTATTTATTAATATATTTTATTAAAGAATATTTTACAACATAAAAATTGTTATTAAATTTAAGAATCTATTTCTCCAATCATATATTATTAGTAATATGGATGTCAAATTAAAGATCATGAAAAGACAATTAATTTGATATAATTTTTATATAAATCCTATTTAAAAATAAAAAATTTAAAACACTTAAAGTTTTAGGTAAATTTTTAAATAAAATAAAGAAAAATAAAATATTTTGATTGGTTATTTAAAATAAAGTAACTACATTATCTTCCTTCCTAAGCAAGTTTATTATTAAAAAAATTCAAAAATCTATAAAAATGACACATCACCTAAATTGCTCACATAATGCCACATAATAAATCCATAACCCTCCTTTAATATATAGTATATTCTATTATTTACAAAAACAATATTTTTATAATTGGTTATTAAAAGACATCATTTATTAAACTAACTTTTTTTAGATTAATTTTTTATTAATTTGATTGTGATATATTTAATGTTAATAATATTGTTGTTATAATTTTTTTCTTATACTTTAGTTATTTTTCCGTAAATGTATTTTTTTCTTAAATGTATTAAGTTATATAAAAAGTTATTGTTAATATGTTTCTTGAACTATAACTAAAATTATATCAAACTAATTTAATTTTTTTTAATAAATTATATACACAACTTATTATAATTTCACGTAACTCAATTATTTTAATATATAAAATAATAACATTTCCAATAGTGAAGGTAACTTTAATTAAAATAATTTTATTTTTTAATTTAATATATACTATAATATTTTATTAATTGATGTAAAAATAATGAATTTAAGTTTATACCCTGCTCATTTGACATATAAATATAAATTTAGAATTAAAATAATTTTAATTATAGGAGTAAATTTATTTAATTAGAAGAAAAACGTATAATATTATTTAATTTACAATAATACTAATTAATTATTTGCTAAAAGTTCTGTGCACCAATTATGCATATAATACTTCCTTATACGTACTTCATAGTAAATGTGGAGCCTACATTTGATAATTATACTCTTAGGGGGTGGTTGGTATTTTGAAGGGGAATAGAAATAGGAATGGAATGGGTATGGTATGGATTGGAATGATTCACATTCAACTCCTTTTTGAGTGGAATGGATTGGAATGATTTCTTACTTTTAAGCATGATATAAAGTAATGAAATGAGAATGGAATGAACATTTCTTATTTGATTCTCATTCACACGTTTGGTATAGATTTAAGAATGGGAATATTCATTCCTTATAGAATGTGTATTCCATATAAATGGGAATTATCATTTTTCCCCACTCATATGGGTTTACCCATTCCTTTCTTAAATGAAATCAAAATATTATTTTTCTTTTTTATTTTTTTATATAGTATCAAATATATTAACAATTATAAATAATTTATTTTTATTTATATTACATCTCTTTTTATATAATTACAAAAATAAAAATAAATTAAATTTTTTCATTTAACATGTAATTTTCATAATAATAAATTATGTATAAAAAATATTAAATTTATTTAACATCTAATTAAAAATTTCTTATATCTTAATATTAATTATAATAAAAATAATTATAAAAAAATAAATTTAAAATATTTAAAATATGAAAAATATATAATTAATAAAAAATTATTAAATTTATATTTTAAAATATTATACAAATTTTAAATTGAATACCCATATGTAATATTAAATAAAAGTTTTAAATTTATTTATGTAAATAATTTTTTAAATTACCTATAATTTTTTTATTTATATTTTAAATATATTAATTTTTATTAATTTTTAATCTCATAATTTTTTAATAGTATAATTTTTAAAATATTTTAAATTTATTGAGATTTAAATTAATTTAAAATTTAATAAAACGCAAATAGTGAAATTTGATTTTTTTTTTATTATTTGAGCTATTCCTAATCAATACCAGTCATGAGAATAATTATATTTTGTCATTCCTTTCTCATCCTCTTTCATTCATAAGTTCATTCAATTACATCTTAATTTCATTCAATCATATCAATCTAGCTGTTAAGGAATCATTCCATTCCATACAAGAAACCAAACACATTTATTTAATCTCATACTCATTCCAGAGTGGCAAAAGTGCCCAAACAAAAAGTTTACGGCTAAAACTTGTGTGTTCCCGGGACACCTTGCCTCCAAATATCTTTTAGTATTAATTATATACTCTTTAGTATAAGGATGTGTACCTTTTATTTGTTAAAAAAAATATTTAATGAAAGTGTATACCCTTTAAAATAAAATATTGTATCTTTACACACTTTGTGCAACTGGGAATATAAGAGACCAACTCAAAGTTTACAATATTATACTCCCTCCGTCCCAGGCTAAGAGTGTCATTTGCTTTTGGGCACGTGGATTAAAGAGTATTATTATTTAATGTGTAGTGGGTAGTTGTATTAGTGAGTGTGGCGGCCCCATGTTTTAAATGTATTAGTGGGTGTGAATGGGTCTCATGTGTCCAAAAAAGAAAATGAGACTCTCTGGGTGGGACGACCAAAATGGTAAAATGACCCTCTTAACCTGGGACGAAGAGAGTATATTTTATTATAAATTCAAATTTAAATTAGGGAAAAAAATAAAATACAACTAAAATCTATTAATTATATATTAAAATACTATAATTTTCCATTAAAAAAACAAATGTAAATGTTTGATGCGAATAGAGTAATATATATGAAAATATTACGAATAAGATTTATTTTCTACTTAAAAATTTAAATGACGTACTATATCAAATTTCTACACACAATTAATTAATTCTGAATTTGGAAATGTATGCGACAATATTTTTTCCCCTTAATTTCGCATTATTATTGGTAAATATTATTGTAAACTACTTCCTTCGTCCCATAAAAGTTGTGACATTTTTCTTTTTGGGTTGTCTCATAGAAGTTGTTACATTCCTTTTAAAGCATATGGGACCCACACAAAAAATATTAACATATTCACATTGGCCCACACACACCACTAATATACATACCCACTACATATTAAATATTATTTCTCTCATTTCACTTTACATTAAAATATTATACTCCTTAATCTCTATTCCCAAAAAAAATGTCACAAGTTTAATGGGACGGAGGGAGTATTTGATAAGAACCATAAGAATTTTAAAGAAGAAGAAAAGAATATAAAAGAAGTAGGGAGAACGAGAGATTTTCATTAACGGCGTTGTGTCTGTAAGTCTATAAAACCTTAATATTTTCACTCTTAATATAGAAAAGAGAAATGATATAAGTATAACTAATATAAGGAGTAATGTCCATATAAAATATTTTCAACAAATATAAAGATGGGCAATTGTTAGCATGGAACATTTTAAAACTTTTAAATTAATTATTACTTATTTTTTTATTTATATTATAAATTATTAATGAAATAACATTATCACATTTCATTAATTAAGTATAACTTTTTATTATGTAAATTATATTCCGTACTTTTTATCCATCTTACATAAGCTCCTACATGAAATGAAATGGTCTCGTCTTTGATGATAAAGATATGTTTACAACAATTACAATGAATTTCTAATGAAAAATATCATATAAACAATTTAATGGGGGCGGTAACAATATTGTATGCTTTAAAAAAATAGAATTAATAATAAATAAGATCATTATTCTTATAATAAAGTGAAATTTCGTAATTTTTTGTTAAATATTTAGAGTAGTTATTAATTTTATAATTTGAAATTTATTTTAAAAAAAGGTTTAATATAGTGAATCATAATATGAATTAAAAAAAGAAAAAATCTCTTGTAAGATGGGTCGACTCAACACTAAGAATGCTTATTGTATAGATAAAGTATGTTTAATGATTATTAAAGTATGTTTTCTAAAGTATGTTGAATTATGCATTAAAGTATAATTTTAAAGTGTCATAATATGATTTATTATTAACATACTTTAACTACAAATAAGCATATTTTCTCTATAAAATAAGAATACTTTAGTAATGTCAGGAGGAGAAATTAGCAATAAAGAAACATCTCAACTTCTTTGAAAATCCCAGGCGATTCTCAAAATAAAAGTGCACTCATGGCGGATACTAAACAATGATATTCCAACCTTGAAGAATCTAAAGAGAAGAAACTGTCTGCAGGGAAATCAAACGGCCTTATGCGCTCTATGTCAAAAGGAAGAAGAATCGACAAAACATATTATAATAAATTGTCAACAAAGCTCAGCGATATGGTCAGAAATTTTGTCATGGTGGAACATTTCTACTGCTTTACCAGCCAACGTTCAGGACCATTTCTTGTCATTTTGCAACCTCATTCCAAGTAAAAAATGGAGAAGCATTATGTCAAGTGTATGGATTTGTTGTGCGTGGCTGATATGGAGCTCGAGAAACTCTATCATTTTTCAAAATGGCTCATGGGAACAAGAAAGGATTATGGAGGGAATTAATAGTAGAGTTTGGAGTTGGATCATCCACGCCAAAGAAGGTATGTTAAAGGATACAAATTTCAAGACTTGATAGATTAAACCAAGTTTATGCATTGATTTGTATTATAATTCTAGGCTGGGTGTTTATTAAAACTTTTTTTTAATAGATGCTCAAGAAATTGTAGCATCTATCTTTATTATCTTTATGTGTTACTTGTAAACTTGGGCAATCCTCATGTCTTTCTAATAAATTTTTACTTATCTAAAAAAAGAATACTTTAGTAATGGGCCGACTCGTCTCAAAAAAACCCGTCTCACAAGAGTTTATACTTTGAAAATAATTAAATTCAAACTTATAATTAATTTAAAAATTAAATGTTCATAAAGGCTAAATCATTAAATAAACAAAAAGAATAAAAATTAAGTGAGATGAATATCATATTTTATTGATTATAAATTAATTTTTTTATCGGTAATAGTTACTTTCTCTATCCCATGGAAAGATCTCAATTTTACCAAATTTAATACAATTGTCTATTACACATAAAATAATAATCATTAATTTAAGTGCAAAAAACAAATGGAAACCTTTGCCCGAAACGGATGGATCAATTGTTAGTAGTTAGAAGTTAGTTCACCATTCTCTATACTCTAAAATTTTTACATGTTAGTTGTTAGTTCATCAATCACCTATACTAAAAAAAATAGTCAATCATTCACTTTAGTGTCCTGTCTAGTAGCTAACCCCATTATTATAAATATTTTTTTTCTTCCTATATGTTATTTTTTATAAACATTAAATTTCCTAACTTTACAATTCTAAATTTTGTTTATAATAAATTCGTAACTTAAATAGTAATCATTTGATCAGTTAAGATTATGAATTTAATATTTACCTATAATTTTTACCATTAACATTGAGGAATATTTTTATTAATTAAATTTATTTTCTTTAAATCATTAGATTAGTATCAGATTTCATGTAAATATTATTAAAATATGATTTGATGGAGTATATATATAACACTATTAAGTTAAATTAAAATTCTTTGAATTTCAAGTTGGCAAAAGCTTTTGCGCCTCCAGGAACACGGAGAGATACTTTTTCAAGAAGTTATGAAGTTAACTATGTCTCTATAAATTAGTTTTTTTTTTTAATAAATCATAAAATAAAATAAACTTATTATTATACATTATTTTATTTCATTTATTTGAGATTTTAATATATAATAAAATAAAATGTACGTTATAGAAAATTCAATTTTTTTAGAGATACAAATCACGCCTTTATCATGTATAATATTATTATTATTTTTGGAACAAATACTACGTATTAAATGTATTGAAATTAATATAGTGTAATTAATACAAGAGATAATGACAGAGAGCAATCTTTTTCTTATTTACTTAACAAATAAAAGCTAAAGGTTAAATTAGTAAATGTAAATATGCATTTAATTATTCTATCTGGTTAGATTCTATTCAAGAGGTATTACCGATATTGTAATGAAACGTGCGTCTAGTGAAGGTAGATGTTGGAGTCCTCATAAACAATAATTAATTAATCATAGTATGTTCTTTTCAATAATTTGAAATTTTAGGATTATACAATGTCTTCCCTCTGTCTATCCCTGAAAAGTCTCCTTTTCATCAATTTTATATCAATCTCCTTGTTTTTTAATGAGCAACCCTAAATGTACCACTGGGATAACTACACAATACATGCAAAATAATACTTAGTGAAAAACCTTTATTTTATTGATATCACTTCAATTCAATTGAAGGGGATAATCGCATAAATAATTATCGATTAGGTTCGACGCTCTTTTTAACGACTAGTTTATATACATTTATAAAGACTTAAATTTTCTTAACTTTTCCATGAACAAATCATTTAATTTAGAGGATCATGCATATTCTAATTCTCACCGTATATACTCGGAAATAAGGATGACAATGAGGCGACTTTCAACCATCTCCATACTAATCTTTGTCAAATAAACTTGTATTCATGTATTACTGATTAATCCAGCCACTGAAATTTTTGTTTATATATGTATGAACATGAAACAATATTCTTTCAAATGCAATATGATTTAAATACTCAAACATATATATGACTTACTAATTTTACAGACAAATAAAATATAAACGTGTATTCTTTAAAAAAAACTTTATATTCATGAAAAAAATTTCAGTGAAACCATCCACTTCTCGATTCTACAAGAATTTTTATGAAAGTCTTTCATTTGCTTCTCTTCAATGGAAGTTTGATTTTTCCATAATATATCCTAATTTTTGGGCTAATTCTTCTTCTGATGATCGATTTAACCTCTGATCAAAATGATATACCTTGGTTATATTTCATCTCGTCAACAAGTTTAGTAATGACCATAAACAAACTCCGTGGTACAAATAACATAAATATTTTATGAATAATTCGTAGAACGAATAAAAAGTGCTACCTAGACATGAAAAGTAAAACGAGCTCTCCAACCCGCATAAGATTTGCCAATATTCATCCGCAAGTCCTTAATACTGAAAATAATTCTTTCAATACGCGAGTAACCAAGAATAGAGAAACATGATATATTTACTTTGTTTCTTCTTTTTAACGTGTTGCGCATAAGTATGTACATAAACATAGACAAACATATCCACAAGAATACATGTCAGAGCCAAGAATATACAAACAAAATTGGCTATTCTGAAGCGCACACACAAAAATGTTACCCAAGAGAGAAAGAGAGAGATGTAGCCCAGCTTTCTCACGAAGTGTACTCTTTACATTAGAGAGAGAGATTTCTGTACAAAGAACAAAATTGTGATCACAACCATGCTCCCCATCCAGGAAACATATTGCACAATCGATCCGGATCAATGGCATCTTGTATGAGTTGTTGAACCTAGAAAAACTCATCCATTAGAATTGAATAAGTTTACCTGAGCATAATAATGGAACAGGACACGCGGACATAGGTGGATCATGATTTGCATTAGCACCCATGATTCAACAAATAAGACAAATTGGCTCAACACAGATGGCAGGATATCAATTGAGAGACAGTGCCCATAAGACCCCGAGTGAGTCATTTACATGTGATAGTGGCTATACAACGATGAATTTTGAACTTAAACAAAATGATAAACTGCAATGATAAACTTAAACAAAAATAAAACAATGGACGTCTCCCCAGCCAGTGAGGTGCAACAAAGATGGTTGATGTTGGGGGGGGGGGGGGGGGGGGGGGGGGGGGGCATTAATAAAAAAAGCAAAATATAATAAAACAAATTATGAAGAGGGCACAAAGGTTTGGTTGGAGTTGTCTAACCTTCTGCACAAGGTTATCAGTTACTTCTCTACACAATTGGAGGTAAAAGACACCACACTTGCATTTTAGCAATGCTTTACTCAAGGCTTAAACATAAACTTCAGGAAATGTAAAATTATGCTTGTATCCAGTAATGCTGATGCTAGAGAAGAACGAAATACCTGCCCATGAACACTTCTCATTTCACCGTCTTCATATCCATCTAGCTTCTGTTTGACACGCAACAAAGCTCTTGCAGCATCTTTATTTCCTTCGTACTCATCTTCATCTGAGTCTTCTACACCAGCATCTAAATCATCATCAATATCCTAGAAAAGGAAGACAAGCCTACGTGAGATGCAATATAACCACATTGAGCAGTAAGTGTTCAACATTCAGTCACAAGGATCCAGGCGTAATATAATCTCTACATTCTACCATCAAATGGCATGAAAGAAACTCTTGTTGCACAATGTTTAGAATCTGAGGACCAAAACTACTTGTATACCTTTTGACGTTGCATAGCCTTTAGAGGTGATAGAGCCCACTTGTATAAAGGATCGTGGATAAAAACCTGCAAAAATTTTCCATGTAAAATCACAATTTTTTCCCATTATTTCAAAACTGAACCTGCTTAAGAGGTCCAATGACTTTACCTCAATAATTGTAAGCAATGCTTCTTTATTTGTTCGCATGACAGAGAGAGTTTCCTCACAGCATCTTCTAAAAACTCCTTCCACCCCAGTTACACCCATACCATCAATGATGTCCCTTGTCAGCCTAAAAGGTACCTGGAAATAATGGTTTAAAATCAGTCAAGGTAAATAAATGAGCCTTAGAAGAATAACACTGCCAGGAAATGGTATAACAAAAGCATAAAAACAAACTCTTTCAGGTGTTTTCAACATCAAGCCTTGCTCAAATGCAACTCCTAGATCAATATGAACAACTTCTGCAGTAGTTTGATCAATCAGGACGTTCATGGAATGCCGATCTCCTAATCCAACAATATAACCCACCTGCATATAATGGAAGGCCTTTATTGCTATCCAAGCAAGGACATAAATCACATCACGTTTTGACATGCATCATTTTGTGACGTCACTAAAAGCGAAACGCATTATACATAGTTACAATAATAGACAGACCATTGAACTAGCAGCCACACTTCTTGTGTATGCAAGTTTCTTCTCAAACCAATCAGCAGGATGTGAGAATCTCTCCAAGAAGAAGTAATGCATGACTGGCCTGCATTACATGAAAAATACGTCAGATTAGTCCAAGCATTTAAATATTGGGTGGTTTTAAAAAAAATCTATATACCTGAAATTCTCGCACGCTTCTTGGAATGCCTTGCGCTTGTTGGTTTCCTACAATTAAAGCACACACTGATTACCTAGTTGAAACTTGAATGAATACCATATTGTAATTTGCATTGAATTTTGGCTCAGTATATTAAGGGAGATCATCTCCGTAATAACCAATCAAATGTGTTCAATAATCAAAGTATGAATCATACAAATGAAAACTTGAACTCACATGTATCCTACTCTGTGTTAATGAGATCTCATCACAAAGGAGTAAAAAAAAAAGCTATAAAAGGATTATATGAGACATACTGCAGACATTCTCTGCCGGCATTCCATGAATGTCCAATCTCCTACTCCATAGCGTCCATGCGCACCTCCACTTCTGGTGCTGGATTGGGGACATAAACATATTCAACAATTTTTTATAAAAAAAATGCAATACTCTCTTTCCATGCAAAATGTGATTTCACTGACCTCCCAATAAGATATTCACCTAGTGGAAAAGTTCCATTCACCCATTCCAAAACACCAGCACTGGGAGTAAAAGGCACAACCTGTTGTATGAAAGCACTGAACTTAAAGTTTTTCGTATGCAAAAGCAAAAAAGTTATAATCAAACTCATTCAAATAATTAGAACAAAAATATTGCATGACAAGAAACAAAATCCTCTTGATGTAAAACAGGATTTATAAATTATATTAGGCACTCATAAGCAGATATAACCTGCAAACCACATGGTATGAAGCACATAGGATGGTAGTTTGGCAAGAAGCATACGAACAGTGAAGAAAAAATAAATTAGTCAAGGACCAAAGGGTAAAAGAATCAAGTTAATTACTCAAGCTGATCTACACTAGGATTCTTGCATTTACAACTGATGATTTAAAAACAATAAGCTGCAGAAATAGAATTCACAAAAAGAAAAAACCCATATAGAAATAAATTAACAAAGCTCTAGTTTAGTTACCAGAACAAGGTTAAAAAATATTTTAACTGTGGACAAGAGTTAATCCCAAGTAGTAAAAGTGAGAACATTATGTAGGATTGAGTAATTTAAACGTCTCAAGGAAGAGCTGAACAAGATAAGCCGAAGATATAGGGTTTTCTTCAAGGACTTAGTAGACAGACCACAATTACTGGAAATTGTAAAAGAAAGATTCATATGGCACTTTATCATTTGATAGTGGAAGCCATATCATTAAGGAACTCTTGTGCCTATAACCAAAAGAGGCATTTCACACAACCAAACAATTTATTTGTTCCAGATGAGGAATTCTTTTTTTCCTCTTTTCAATAGGATATGAGACCTACAACCTAGCCACATCACAGCTGAAAGTCCAGTTAACGAGGACAGGGAAAACATCTGCAGTGCTGGATCAGTATCTATGAATGGCTGACCAAAACATGCCAAAGTCGAGGCAAAAGAGACTCTTCAACTGGTGGAAGTATGAAAGACATGGTGAGTCTAATACGCGGCAACAGCCCATTTGCTTTTATTTTATATATCTTGCGCATTAACGACTTTTTCAGTGTTAACCAGAAGAGTCAGTGTGATCATCAAGCGCATTCCCAGTTTTTTTTTTTAATGATTGCCACTTTTAACAAGTTTGAAATCTCAATGCAGGGTAGGGAATTTTGTTTTTCAATTTGTTCATTATTATTATTCTATAAGGGTTGGGGTGTAGAAGAAGGCTAAGCCCAGAAAGCAGGAGAACCTTGTAAGTACGGATCCTTAGTCTTCTCCTCCACGTGTCACGGTTATTCTGCAAGAAAGTGTTCACCAGACCAAAAAACTGTTCCATCACCTGCATTATATTGATGAGACTTCAGTAAAAAGTAGATAAATCTATTATTTTCAAACTGATAAACCCAAAAAAAAAAAAAAGAAAAAGGCTTAAGAAAAGCATGTGGAGAAATAACTTCTGTCTAATTCATGAAAGTATGAATCCAAATTTTGCTAATCAAGATTGAATACATTACATAGCATAAAACCAGAATGAATGACAGCAAATTGATAACCTAGTGACAGAGGCTGAAGCTCCACACTACACCAAACCTTCCTTTAACAAGACCAAAAAGCAATAAACCATATGGATAAATACAGAACACCACCTCCTAGCGATCATTGAACATAGAATATGAAAGTCTATTAGGTCAATGAGGAAGGTCCGGGAACTAAAAAAGATGACCAAGCAGCATCAAAAGATTTAGCTTGTTTTCAATAAGCCAAATACATATGCAATCAAAAATAACAATTTCGGTCAACTGTCATAAAATCAAAAAAAAAAAAAAAAAACCCACCACATGCAAACATAAAAACTTGTTTGGTATCACCACAAGGTATATGATCAAAAACGCAAACTAGTGAACTGAATTCATACAGCATCTTGTCTGAGGTCATCATTGCCAGATTTTGCAAGCTGACGATATTTATTCCCATCAGAACCTAAGCACTCTACCACTTTTGGGGCATTTATACCATTCATTATTCTGCAGTTGAAGTACAATAACAGAACATTAGCAAGTTTTAGATTATAGACAAATGAAGCGCATGCAGAAAGTGGCAAAGATTTTGAATCATATGGTCGAGATAAAGAATATTTTTTATTATTAATTCAATATTTGAAATCCTTAGAAAGAGCTTCTCAAAAAGGGAAAAAAAAATGGTTCTTTAATGCTAACCACCAAGGGGAACTCTTCCCTCAACATTTTGTTACTGTAGCAATTAGTCTAGACGTGGCTTAACTACTTACGTGACTGAATCACCTAGCCCTCTGAAGTGGGGGAAAAATCCTTCAGGATACTGACATGTCCGATCAACAGGAATGTTAGACGTTACAACAGGAACCTAAACAAAAATATATGCATCCAGAAATCTCAGTTACCCATTTGCAGTTTTGTTGCTGATGCAAAATATCGAACTAGTAAAAGATTCTAGAATAGTGGTAATAACCAGAAGATGATTGACAAAAAATTTGACTCTGTAAGCAACCAAAGAAGAAATAAAGAAGATTCTTACAAGCTCGAGCTCCCGGACACTGCGGAGTTCTCTTGGTAGAGTTACTTTTTTGTTGGTATCCTGTTTAAAGGTCTAATTATTAGTTCAAGTCATTAAGATATAATAATATACTTAAAAATATCCTATCCAGAAGGAACAAATCCAAGCAGCATATGTGAAGGTCAGATGTAATCGAAAGCCGGTAAGAAAGGGTGAGAGCAGATGACAACTCAATTACCTCTCTCTTCGTTTCCATCTCAGCAAGTTTAATGTAAATCTCCACCATTTGCTTCATCTAAACAGAGAAAAGAGGACAAGTTATAGTAATTGCTAACATATTATGCACGCGCAATAAAGAGAACATAAGTACAAGAAGAGCTCAACTTGTCTGATGATAGATCCATGGTAAGATGATAACTCCTTCAAAAGATCTTCTGCAGCAATTTTCTTATCCACATCTAGCACAAATGAGTTTCTACTACGCTGCTTGTCCTTGATGCGGTCACCATTTGCCAGGGCTAGAAGCTAATAACAATCAGAAGAGAAAGCACCAAATGGTATGCGTTAATTTAGCAATGGACAAAAACCTAAGCATAGGCCTGACAACTTCAACTAAGACTTCAGCAAACTGCATGTAACTAGTAACTTGAATGTAAGCATGAAACACAAGAGTGGTGGAAACTTCTTGCAAAAGACAATAAGAGATCTAAAGACGAATTACAAGCACAATTACCATAGATGAAACATTATAAATACAGTACAAGCTGCATACCTGAAATATTGTGTGATAAGGATGGTCAATGGCAATTTTCTTCACAAGAGAAAGCAAAGCAAACTGAAACAACCAAAAAGTGCAGATTAAAAAATAATAATAATAGAGATAACAAGCCAAAAGGAGAATGCACATCATAAAAATCAACCTGAAAACTAGTAGATCCGGAAGAGTCTTTTGGGCCACCCATCCGTGATGCAATTTGATAGACCAGTAGGATAAACTTGTAAGATTGTACCTAAATAATAATAATTAACAGCACAAGTATGACTACACCCGAATCTCAAATACAGCCAGATAACTTCTTTTTTGTCCCAGATGAGAAAGTGAACATATCAATCAATAACAAAATATAATGTTACTTTACCTCCTTGATTGTGCTTAGCATGTTATCCACGACGAGTTGTCTGTTTGAAAGACTGAACCATAGGGAAACAAGTCGAAATATCTAACAGTACAAAACGGTCTCAAGATTAGCATATTAACTTTAGGATAAAAAAATGGAGAAAACAAATTGAAAAAAAGATAATTTAAAATACAGAAATAGTACCAATTTCTTTTGAATAAAATATAGAAAGCATTAAAATCTGCTATTCTCAATTCTCAGGAGGCGCTCAATATATTATAGAGGTTTGAGAAAAGATATGGACATATGATTGATGGGAGGAAATGATTTGATTTCTCATATTATGTTGGGGAATGGTAGATTCCTCATTTTTTAGGTTTCATTCTAGTTCCCTCCCCATGCCTAAAGTTCACCTTCAATTCCATTCCTATCCCTTTGCCATCAAAGTGTCCAACCAAACTTCACCTCACATTATAACCCAAGTGATATTGCCAATAAAATGAGAGGTTTCATGTATAAACGTAGTAAATTCAAGCCATGAGAAGTAAAAGACATTGTCAAAGCTCATCCCCACCGAACAACATAATCCATGAGATATAATCAAGAGAAAAATACAAATTATTTCATACCACACGGACATCATACTTCTCGCCAATAATCAAACACCGCTTGTATCCCTCTAGAGCTGTACACAAAAAGTTGTCCCTGTCTTCCTGAGGAACAAGTTAAACAGCCAAGGAATGAGACAAAACCATGCCTCATAAAAAACAATTTGCTTTAGTACACTATTATCGCATTGCGAAAGTAAGAGTCAAGGTACAAGCAAATTTAATTTTCGAGTATTATAGCAAAAACAACACCACCCATTCACCAATTAAATTCAAAAGCAGAAGTTGAACAGTACTATTGACCACCCTGTATAAAATTACTCATTTTTATTGTAAATAGAATTTCAATTTTCAAGACCTCAAGGTGGCACTAGAACCCACATATTACAGCACCAAATAACAAATATAGTCATACAATTATAAACTAACAACTTCATTACGTGTACCTGTAATTTCTCTTCTTCTTCTCTGTCCATGGAAAGCTGCTTTTGCAGCTCTTGTATTTTTAATGAATAATCAGTTTTATCCCCCTATGATCCACATAGAATACTAGTCAGCATAAACATATACTTCAGAATTTCCTTGATTACCTACTAATGCACTCTCTCTTTTGAGGGTAGGAAAAAATTATGAGAAATTATTATAACTCAAAAGGGAGACAGATGTATATGTCAACATATAGTCAATACTAATGCGTATATCAAGTAAACAAAATGGAAGAACAGAAAGTAGAGCTCACTTGCCTTTGCTGTACTCTTAAACCGCTTGATTAGTGCTTCCAGTTCCTTCTTCTGTACATCGTTAAAACATTTAAAATCAACATTACCAAATAATCTTTTAAAATACTGAAATACCTTCCTCCACATTCTTTCACTTCCACTATGAACTTTTTATTTAACCTTTTAGAAAATATATTGTGTAAAAATCATACCTTATGTTTCCGTAAACGCAATGCCACTTGCCATTCATTGGAGCTAATTCTTTCCTCATGAGAACGAAAAAGAGCATCAGCATAGTGCGCAAGATGGAAATGCATTTGGGTTCTTTTTTCTACAGACAATTTATTTGTAGCCTTATGATCCTCAGATAGATTAACAGCGTGTTTCAGGTACTTCTCCAATACAGTCCTGGAGCTGCAGCACCATCATAAACAACCAAAGTAATTTATCAACTTAGATAACATGAAACTTATATTAAGATGCAGAAAGATATATCTGAAATTTAACATGTGCTCAAAGATTAGCTTATAGGTGTTTAAATTTTGATACATATGACTTCAACATTGCAATATAAATATAAAAAAAAAAACTGTGACATTTACTACGATTCGGGGGTATACATAATTACAGTGTCAACAAAGATACTTCACAATGATTATCATCAGCTTTACTTTTCAGTTTGGATATTTACAAATGGACAAATCACAATAACAGGAACTCATAGTAATTAAGATAGTTTTCCTTTCAGCTACTTCCTGAACCCTCCACAAGGTAGAAAGGCACTTAAGATGGACTACCATAAACATAAATGGGGAAGAGAGAACCACTTTTATTGTATTACTATTACTATTTCAGCCAATTATGCTGTAATTGTACTTTACAAATAATTGTGTTTTCATTTCTAATAAATAAAAGTTTCAAGGTAAGCAAGTATCAGCATAAGCTTTGACAAGAAAATGAAAGTAACCATTAATTTCTCAAGCAAATAAATGCATAATGTAGAATACTTTGGTATGTCACTAACTTGCTTGATCGAGTCTCTGCCAGCCATTTTCCAACTAATCGAAATACATCTGCAGCATTGTCTTTTAACTGGTGATTTTGCGAAATATAATCTGCAAGGTTGATTGCCATCTCATGCTGACCTTGAGCTCGGAGAAGCTTAGCTTCTTCTAGCTTTTAAAATGAAGATCCAGAAATGTTAGGTTCCAAAATGCCAACTTGAAATTGGAAAGAGGCTTAGCAAGTTTAATTGTTCGTCCACACACACAACTATGCAATTAAATGAAACCCACGAAAACCAGCTAATGAATTTTTTTATTTTTTTTTAATCTATAAGTAGTTACAGTGCAGATTTATTGTCTTTCGTGAGAATACCCATAGGGTAGACCAACTTAAAACAAATTAATTAAACAGTATACAAAAAATCAAACCAATTGAAGCATGTATGAGTTACGAAGTTGCAGAACTTTAATAAGAATAGAAATCATAACTTTAAGCATGTAGGAATTACGATTGCAGTTTTACTCGTGTCAAATCAATATTTGTTTTTGTAAAACCCAATACTATCATAGTATTTGGCATAACTGTAGGAAGCACAATTACGTAGATGCAATCATTGATCATTGTTCCATGAACATGAGAAAGTGTATACCCTTCCCAGCCAGTACAAATCAGAATACTTCTCTTCAATTCCACAGCAGAGGAACATAAACTCATGTAAGGCTGCTGCAGCCTGAGAAATCCTAGAGCCCTGTGCATGAATAAATTGTCTGTCTTAACTTGCAGTGCTCTAGTCTTTTGCAACAAATATTACAGTTCTCTACAGGATACCTTACGAAGAACTGATGCTGATTCTCGAAGATGGTGCACTATACTGTCCATAGAATTTAAAATCCGAAGCAAGACTCTTCTAAATGCTATGAATGGTTCCAACAAATTCATATGCAGGTCTGTTTGTTTCAAAATGCAATTCCAATTTTTATGAAGCCCTTGCAACTGCATTTTGTAAATCAAAGGTTAGTAAATCTGACATTGAAAATTAAGTTTTCCAACATTTAGTCCTCTCCAGCACAGATATATCTTCAAAGAAAATATGTATGCATATGTATAACAGCTTCAGAAGAGTATATACTGCTAATTTAATTCATTACTAGCACATAAAATATAATGCATATACAGATTTATGAGTTTTAGATTCATTAGCTGAGTAAAAATAAAGGTAATATGATGCCATCTACAAGCCAAAAAGTCCTGACCTGGTCCATGGAGGGGCTTACAGGTGCAGATAACAATTTCATTTTGTCAAAGGATAAATCAAACTTTTCAAATGATGAACTCCAACGTAAATCCCATGCCATTCCCAGATGATAAAAGATCTGGCAAGCGAAGTGAGAGAGAAGAACCAAGACAACTCAGAAATGTTAAATCCTCTATATATAATTAAATTACAGAACTATGTATCTGTCAAAGAAGTGAACTATTTTGGTCCATATACCAAGTACAAACATGAAAATCTCGAAGCCAACAAACAAATTTAGAAGTCTGTTTGTTTGGAAGATGAAAGTACCTGAAGCTTTACAATGTTGGAGTAGATATACTGAGTACTCTCCTTAGTTGCGTGGAAGATGGACATCAAAATAGCCTGAGGAAGATGTAAAATAATATTACAACATCAAGAAATCAGAGTTAAGAAATTATCAACTACTAACCTGCTTTGAATCTTTAAGCGTAGTATGAAATTCATCAGATTCTCCTACATGTAGTGCTCTCAAGCAGCTGCGTCATACCAAATAAATGCCAGCATTAGGACCAAAGTAACATTGAAATGAATGACACGCGGATAGATAATTGATGAATGCATAAGGCTAAACCCAATAAAACGCCAGATATAATCCAATCAATAAGCAAATAAAAAATTATTATAATCCAAGTTACAAACCAGTGCAAATTTTCATTGAAATGTTGTCCATCACTGCATTGATATGAAACTGACGTATCAGAACCAGAATAGAGTGGACAGAAATCCCAGTTTCCAGAACGCCAAGCAGCTTCATACTGCAGATGTTGTGAAGAAAGTAAACAGATCTGATTTTTTAATAGAGACTTAGAGAGGGAACGTTCAGTCAGTGACAGAGAATAATTGATTTAGTGAAATCATGTCAAACCTGGAGCTCTGTAAATTCTAAATCATGCTGAAATTGACCTCTCTGAGAAGTTAATCCTTGACAATATACATCCATAACATGACTGCAGCCAATTTTCTGTAAAGATCTAATCAGTCCCTTGTAAGGCTTCTTCTGCACCATGCGGTTTTCTGCTCTGGAGGAAGATGTGCAATCAGCCTGTTGAGAGTTCTCCAGAGAAGAATAGGTCAAACCACTTGGTAGCAATGTTGGCTCAGAGCGTACTTGCAAATCGTAGTATTCAAGTGCTTTGCTCCAATTACCCTCATGTTCAAAAGTGATAATCTGAGAGGTCAGCTGTATAAAACGAGAGGTAAGATTCCATTATGTTAGGACACAACTTCGGCATATAGTTGAATGCAATGTAAATTAAATTTTTTTTTTTTGCTGGAATGGTTTTCTGCTAGCATGGTTGGTCATGCTTAAAATTTGCTGGATAATTCCGATGGAAAGGTCCTAAATGACTAATACATGGACTATAGATGATTTCCAATCAATCAAAAAACTCTTTGCATTAACAGTACATACACCCAGGAGCAAAAAAATATTGACATCAAATCGACGACAAAAAGAAGTTTATAAATTCATCTTTGTGTATCGAATGGCTTTAGGACAAAAAAATCATAACAGAAATTTTTCCATACCACATGTCCAGAGCCTTTTCTATAAGCATATCAGAAAATGGAGCCACTTATAGATCAATTTACCAGAAGAGAATAGAATATCGTAATGAACAACAGGAACAAAGAGAATTAAGCAACAATAGATCATAAATTTCTCTAATATATAAAACCTTTAGATTTTGAATTAAATATAAAGACTCAATCAACTATAAAAATCTAGAATGTTGTTTTAGGTATATGACTACAACTAACCTTGTGAGATTGAAGGATCCCATAAAGGCTGTCAGGCTCATTGATTTGGGTGACAGCGGACACAAGTATGTCAACATGGGGTGGCAGCTGGCAGTCAGAAAAAGTTAGTGATGCAGTTGATATACAGTACACAATAGAGGACAATCCATAATCCAAAGTTTTTTTTAAAAAATAAATAATAAAAGCAAGTCTCACAACTTATATCATTTTTAAAAGGCTAACATGTAAACATACTGTATCATGATGAGAAAAATCTGGGCTACCCAACGTGAGGGCATTGAAGTGCTCCTCACACCAGTGTTCAACATAAAGAATAGCCGTAAAGTAAGAGCCACAATCCTGCCAACATAAATATTTTGGTTAAATATAATTAATAACAAAACAGAATAAAAAGTGAAAAAAGGAGATTACAATAACTAGTCATCTCAGATATTGGGATGAACAAAATATTGAAATTTTACTCACAATAGCAGATTTCGCAACTACAAGGTAATCCACAGCAAGCCAATAAACCTGGATACAGATACCAATCCATAAAGAAAATACATGGAAGAACAGTACTTTTTTCATAAAAATAAATTCTAGAAAGCTCTAAGAGAATTATATATTAGGAATTCTACAATAGCTATGTCATATAAAATGAGAACAATGTTAGCATCAAGACTCAGAAACTATCCAAGATCTTACGGAATCTTTCATAACACACAACGCTTAGATTTTCAGCATGAAGAGAAGGACTTTATTCCAGAGTTTAACTCCCAAATTTGGACTGTTTTGAAATTAAATTAGTCATTACAGGTGAATTTCACTATAGAAAAGCAATCCGCTTGATGATACAATATGCATCAGACCTATGACAATGATCCCTCGCCTCAGATAAAATAAAAGGAAAATTATATAAATAATTAAAAAGTTAATTAAAGACTTCAAGTGATTCTAAAAGAACTTTTATGAAATAAAGATACTAAACTCAAAATATTAGAAATTCATGTGGTTCCTCCTTTGGATAGTTCAGGCCTTCTATAGTTGATTTTGAGCATCCCCTTATGTGGAGAACTATTGTTCCAGTCCCAGATGTTCTCAGGTTATTTGGTTTGAAAGAAACATGAGAATCTTTAATGATTGTTTCGAAGCTCTTGAAAATATTAAGGGGATAATTAAGTGTAGGGCCAGCATTGGGTGTCTGATCATTAATTAGTAATAAAATCTTTGTTTTTTTTCAAAAAAAAAAAAACAGATGTTACGAGTCTGCATTATCAAATGTTCAAAAAGCTGTCACACAGACCTTTTCCCACAATATTGTTGAAGCTACTGATCCTGAAGAAGATGCTGAAAGGGACTTCGATGACGAGCCAGGAAGCTTATTCTGTAAGAAAGTAAGGTATTGTTTCTCAATGCCTTGAAATCATGCGGCTAATAAAGAATAAGTATTGATATATTCCAGACTTTTCCTTGATATGTTGCTAAATAGTTAGAGAAGCACAACACTAAAAAAGGATTTACCATATACTTGAAACACAACTCAAATAGAGAACACACTGGATTTGGTCAACTTAAAAATGCAAGTCTTCTCTGAGGCCATTGAATTAAGAAAAGAAAAACAAGAAGCAATTGATAGATTTGTCCCCCCAATTTGAGCGGGACTTATTAGTCCCTTCAAATAGTCCTTTTTTTTTTTCAAAATAACACCGGGCCAAAAAGGACCCGGGAATTATCCCCTTCTATTAACATGTCAAGTAAACAATGTGCGACTAGGGATTAGGAAGGGATAACCCCTTGTTTCTTTAAATGTAAATGAGCCTAAGTAGTTCAATAGACTAGTCTTAAATTACTAAACTTGGAAAGAAAGTTTCCAAAAAAATTTAGATGCTAGACTCATAGCTGCATATAAACCATCTTTCCTGAGAAAAGCAGAGATTGTCCAACATTTTTAAGATTAATGATTTGGCACATCCTTGAAAGAGGTCAAGTGCAGTTCAAGTGTCTCTTCTATTTGAACAATAAAAGATAGCGACTATGAATTAACATTTTATTAGATCAAGTCCTAAATTCATTATTCACTCTATTTTTCAATTCAAAATTTACATGTCTAACATACACATATGATGGAATTAGCAAATCTCAAATTATTTGTTTTAGTTATTTCAGGTGTCCACAAGTTAATATTACTAATTAGTTAAATGTTACTAAACAGTTTTTTTTTTATTATTATTAAAAATGTAGGAACTTAATAAAACAAATGTTGATAGTTTAGGGACCTCTTATGCATTATGCCTAAGTTGGCTGACAAAAATTTAGATACTTGAAAACAGATAATTGTAAAATCCTCTACCTTAGAACTCTTCTGCTTTTGAACTGCAGACGGCTTGGTCCTTTCCATTACGTGGCACAATCGAAGCTCATTTAGAGCATGCAAAAACACCTGAATTGATTTGATCAATGAATTGGACTCGATAAATATGTGTTCTTGCACCTGTCAATAATGATTGAGATTTATGACCCTCATACTGTACATCAAAATTAGCAGATTATATAAATCAACAACCATGTAGATCTGGATAAAACTGCAACAAAAATAATATTTTACTAGGTGGCAAATGATATTTGATTAATAAATAAATATGCATACTATCACTATGACAGGTTATTCAGTTGGAAAAGGAAAATATGCAAATACACGAAAACTTATAATTATACATTGACATAGAGAAATAAGGGTAACTAAGTTTTGCAAGTCACAAGCACATACAAAACTATTTTTCCCCCAAGCACTAGAAGAACAACCAAATTCCATTTTTTTTTCTTCAATCACGAAAAAGTTAACAATGAATCAAGAGAAACAGAGGAAACTACTTAATCCCCATATGGGTAGTAAAAAACCATAAGACAGGGGTAGGAATGTTCGTTATTTCTCTTATTAAAAGTTAACTTATGGAAGGCTGTATAATTATCAAGAGTCCAATAAAAAGTTGGTTCAGGCCATGATATTTGGCTAGGGAAAATGTGAATATAAGAAGCAATGGACTACTATTATTGATGTAAGGGACCTTCAATATTATCAATAAACATAGTGCACCAAGCAACTAGCCTGGCTTGCTTAAACCAACAAAACTAGATGAAGCTCTTCAAAATCAAATCTACCTAACAATTAAAACTTATCTAAGCCTGACATATGGAGATTAACCAACCAAATTTTTGTGATGAACAAGCTTAGTCCCTTCAAGGTTATAAGAATAGACGTAATTAAATGACTTGTGAAGCTCAAAAAATGACGTGTGTCAGACGCAATTAGACCTGGGATTCGGAAGGAGCGGGAACGATCTAAAGTCAGTTTAGTATAGCAGAGCATAAATCTAAATAATTAGCTCTACTATCTTCAGGACTTTTTAAGAATTTGGACCTATTTCACCATCTATGTTACAATTCTATTTGAATATTTATGCTAAGAGTATAAAGGAACTGCTATTAACCAATTTAGTTTTATGGAAATGGTCTTAACTTACCCTACATCATGATCTAGTTCAATTAATTAGATTTCTGGGACATAAATGGGCTTACGATCGGACTATTGACCAATTTTTCCAGGAAAATTAAAGCATCTCAGTAAAGGAATATGCTGCAAAGATGAGGTTTAAAAAAGCATAAATAACCTTCATTGAGATTATTTTACAAAGATCAACATCTGTATCCTTTTTTCCAGCTATATTAACAATGATATTTGAGAATAGATGTTCAGAAACTTCTGATTTCACCAGTACAATATCTTGGCATAATCTGCAATAAACATATATAAAAATTTAGATAAGAAAAAACATTTATATAAGAGTGCCTGATGAAAAAGCAGTCATTAGGCAATAAAAGCTAAAGATCTTTTGTTAGGAAGATGAACAACCTAAGAATAAGATCATCACAGTAACCTATCAGGGCATACACGAGTGGACAAATCCATGCCTCAAATGTTTTGCCAATACTAGTCCACACTGTTGAGTCCTCTATGGAAATTGATTTAGCTGCCCAAAAACAAAAAAGATAGAAATGAATTAAAGAAAAAGATGTTTTACCAATACTAGTCCACACTTCATGAAAAGACTAGTTTCTTTCCCACTCTCCTAGGCTCCTAGCTCTTCAATTAAAGAAGAAAATTAATTAATGTCAACATTACAGAAGATACAAGAACCTATTCTTCATGCATTAAACTCCAGTTTTAAGATAATTACAATATCAGGAGTTGCTCCTTCCTTTCACAACTATCAGGAGTTGCTCCTACCTTGCACAACTATTTGTGCAGCAAAGCATTCAACTTGGAATCATTATTTTAACGAATACCCAGGACAGTTATCTTATTAATAATAAC
Source organism: Pogostemon cablin (assembly GCA_023678885.1). NCBI lineage: Eukaryota > Viridiplantae > Streptophyta > Magnoliopsida > Lamiales > Lamiaceae > Pogostemon > Pogostemon cablin. The sequence goes on along the minus strand of CM042960.1, from coordinate 3,854,564 downwards.
AGTTTAAAAAACAACTATGAAATATAGTACATTTTATTAGCCAACACGTATATCCCTTTCAGCTTCTTATACGTTTGACACCCTTTCAAGAATGAACTTTAGCTTGCAAAAAAAGAACCACAAAAAAAAGACCTACCATCCTAGCATCCAGCATAATTTCATTCCAAAAATGTTTCTGTTAATTGTTAATTAATTTAAAATATCACGTTGTCTTCTATTGTTCTCTCCAAGAAAATGTTCCCAGAAAGTTGATTGCCAAAACAGAAGTATTGAAAATAGTTACATTAAAAGTAATCTGAATGTAGTACAAGCATGGAATGTGATTCTAGCGCAATTATATGACATAGCAAGAATATTCAAACAGATAATTAGTTTAATGATTGTTGCTATACAATCACAAACATGAAAATTTACCATCGTATTTTCTTTGTAGATCTGCAATTAAACTTTGTACAAGTTTCAAATTAACACCCTTTGAGTGGACCTGCAATATGCACAGAAAAATTGGATCACTATAACCTAATAAGTCATCACCAAAATCTCCATAAATTCTAAAAATAATCATCTATAAGTGACCAATCTCAAAAAAATAAAAATAAAAAAATAAAATAAATAAATAAATATATATATATATATATATATATATATATATATATATATATATATATATATATATATATATATAAAGCAACATCTTGTAATACAAATCAAGCCCTCAGTAGTTAGAGGGCACGCCTCTGAGCGGGATCAAGCTCAAGAGACTCTCTTTTCCAATTTATTCAGATTTCAGGAGCTGTCAAGAGGCATTTACACTATGACAAATAATTTATGAACAGATATAAAATGATGAAACAAAAGTAAAGATCCAGATTAGTATCAAAACCTCAACAAGAGACCTCTCATGTGTATCCAACTGGCGTAATGATTGCTGACCCTTTTCCGTTGAAAGAATGCCCTATCCAGGTGCATAAAATCAAAATGTTTAATACATAGCAAACAGAAAACATTAAATATGAGGATATGGCAAATATAAATTATTTTGATTTCCTTGCCATACTAATTATTTGCATTTTAAAAAAATATGTAACTACCAACTTTATTTTTAGAACAATGTATAAAGGTAAAAGATGACATTACTAATATTGAACAGTATGCTATTTTAAAATATATATTAAAATTCAAGCAAAAAGGTCAAAAGTAGTGGATAGACATTGGTAATCAGTTTGAAAATTAGTAATATAAAAGAGAAAGCTTATATCATTAATACAGTGCGAAATGCTCTGTTGAGTTGAGTATTCATTTATGAAAGGAAAAAAAAGAAAATGATGCAAGCATAATAGCGCAATTACACAATACTCAATACAAGAACTGAGACAAGATACTAACCCGTATTGCTTGTGAGGCCATGTCAATTATCTCAACTGAATCATCCATGAGATACTTCACTAAAAGCTTCATAAGTACAAGAAGAACTTCATTGGACATGCCCGAATCAATGTGGAAACTGGAATTCATGGTACCAGCAGACTTGACTGTTCCTGATACATAAGCATGCGAGTCCCCAGGAAGAAGAAAAACCACACGATGGGGATCGCCAATACCAACCTGGTATATGGTTAGATATTCTGAGAAAAAAAGTTAAAACCATCTCTCATGCATATTTGACATTGTGAGAGGCCTCAATACAAATCAATATAACAAGGCAAGGATGCAGAAATACCCTAGATATGAAGTCAGACACCATAGCTCCAAGATCATTAGCATTATCCAAGCTGCATATAGGTAAAAGATTCCAAAAGGCATGAACAATTTCATTGTCCAACTGCCAATCTGCATCCTTTTGAGAATTCTCAACATTCTCCTTCCCTCGACATTTTCCTTTTGTAAACATATTCTTATGCAACGCTTTAAGACTGCCAAGAAAGATAAGAACAAAAGAAAGGACCAAATAATAATGTTTTCAGTAACTTCCTTAGAACCAAGAGAAATAGTTAGAATGGAGTTCGGTTTCAATTAATAATCAAGCCATCGACAAGTGTCTACTATTATAGCTATCAAAATAATAAAAGAACTTGATCTTAAATTACGCATGATGAGACAATATCACGTCATCGTGACTACTAATATAGTTATCAAAATAATAAAAGAACTTGATCTTAAATTACGCATGATGAGACAATATCACGTCATCATGACTACTAATATAGTTATCAAAATAATAAAATAACTTGATCTGAACCTACTCATTAAGAGACAATATCACATCATCTAGGGAGTGGAGCATAATGAATGTGCATTGCATGACCTTTCTCAAGCAGAAATATTAATAAAATAAATAAATAAAATGAAGATATACAGTGCGAGTGATAACAAGATTCCTTTATTTAAATTTTCCTTTGAAAAGAAGAGAGAGAGAGAGATAATACCTGCAAAGAAGTAACCTTGGCGATACATAGTGAGATCGCTTCACAAGCTAAAAAGATATAAGAGAAGCCGTGTAAGGCATGGAAGGGAAGAATATACTGAAATAAAAAATACAGAGTCACCTAATTAAAATCCAAGGATTTGAATAAAAGCAGTCACCACTACTTACATTAAGTAAGTGAGCCCTCGGTGAGTAGGTTTCACTTATTTTTTGGTGGAACCTTCGTATGTCATCAAAAATATCTATTTCTGGAAAGGGCTCTAGCTCCTGAAGTAACCACGTCAACAAATTATCACAACATAACCAAAATGCTGAAAGGAAACACAGAACAAAATCTAATTTCAAGCATCAAAACATTTTCTAGAATATAACATTAACAGTAACAAATAATACCTTAATGTATTCATGCAGAGATGAATCAGAACCAATTGTAAGCTGTTCGAGCAGTAATACCATTTGAGATGAAGTAGTGGTACTGTGATTGTCACAAAATCCAGAAGGAACATAGCATGCAACCAACTCAGATACTAAAAACTGAATAAAGGAACTGTATTAGTGCATATAAATTACAAATAGAGGAAATTATTATCTTACCCAGAGGTGAACATAAAATTATAGCCAAGTCCAAGAGAGTACATATGATCTTACCTGCAGTTGTTCACCCAGATATTGTGTAATCCCGCCTGCTGGCTTATCGTGTGATATCTTAAGCAATGTAGATATGATGTTGCAACATTGATCCATTAAATAACGGGAACCAATGAATTGACCAGTCATAGTCAGCAGATAACTGCACAGCAGAATAAGAACAGTGTTAGACTACTCTATGAGCAATTTCACATGGAGTTATTTAGTAATATTGACAAAAATGTCAAGAAAGCCTTTAGGAAAAAGAATATATATATTCTTAATTATGCCCCAGTTATCACTTATAAGTTGAAATATTTAATGCACACTCTGCCAGGAATAAAACAAAAGCGCTATACATTTATCCTAAAAGACAATATAAGTTCCACCACATAGCAAACCGGTCTTGTATGTAAAGATGTATCATTGACACTCACTTGAAAGTACTAGGAATAGCTGCTCTAAACCCAAGTAGATCGACAAGCACTTCAATGCCAGCCAAATGGTTACACTTGTGTCGATGATGAGCTGCAGCAGTAAGTTTATAATGCATATCAAGGATGAACTGCACAATTATGATTAACCAAGTAAGAGATTAAACATTGATCAAAAAATCAATTATGAATTGTAAAATCATGATGACTATCACATAAAGAAAATAAAAAATTTATCAATATCTGCACTCAAAAATAATTAAGTATAACTGGCAGGCTTCAATCTTTATTGTAAAAGACAGCAGCAAAATAATCAGAGGAATCACCATAAAAACTCTGTCAGGTCTAAATATGTTAATCTTGTCGACAAGATTGAGACTTCTAGACTGGTTCTCACTGCAAAAATAAAGTAAACAAACTTGGATTTAAAAATTTTAATAAATACTTTAAGAGGCGAAAAACAAAAACTACACCTATCCAAGAATCCATCAACAATTGTTTGAACTGCACGTGCAACTGTATCTTTTGAGAAGAATGGAAATGGAGGATCCAGGACACTGGACGCCAAAGACAAAGTATGATTCACGATAGAAACCTGAACAGAATAGGAAGTAAGTAAAAAAATGCAGATAGTATTTATCTCATAAGAATATACGCCCAATAACATGAAAACAAGCAATAACATAATTAGAAGACACTGATACTGATAACATTGCCCATGCTACCTGTGGATTAATGGGAACGAAAGTAGTGCGGTTTGATGTCTCATTGGAAGTTTGATATCACATTTGAAAGGGGAAAGGTAGATTACATTACATAAAAAAAAAAAAAAGAGGATTGAAACCATAATAGAGTAATACCAACACACGCTTTAACTATCATTCCCACTCCCAAAAACTTCAAATCAAGAAATCCATGAAACCAGAGATACTAACGATGATATTGTAGATCTTACCATACGCTTTTTAATTAATTCATCCCTTTCATTCTCTGATATTTCAGCAATCTGCAGAATAAAAGTTTCCAGCGCCCTAGATCCCTTGTGCGATGCAGCTCTCTTGCTGCAGTATAAGGCCATACAGATAGAGAAGATGTGCACAAAATGATGTTTAATCAAATCAGCACAAGGCTGACAAGAAATCTGAAAAGCAGAAAATGATCAAAATTAATTTTATACTTTGTGAGTAATGAGTAAAAATGGTATACAGAGCAAATTGAGACTAACACAAACATCTACCGACTCAGGCTAATTACAATTGATTATTTCAAAATTTGTAGTTGAGGTAATCTTAGCAAAAAATAATACTCCACTACAATAATAAAATATCAACCATGCAAACCAAAAGCATTCTACTAGGAGAGGAATGAAAGAGCAGAAGTATTACTTTAGCAACCCACTTTATGTTGGAAGTCTCCTCTTGCAATATCAAGGCAGGAAGGAGCCACTGGCAACAATATTGCAAGAAGTTCATCGGTTCCACATTGGAGACGTACAGATCTCTTGTCTACATAATAGTTTAAAACAAAAACAGTTTGATGCCCTAAACCATATTTAATTGATAACTGCACAGGATACTATCAATACTACCTCAACAAGCGCAGCTAAGCTCACTCCACAGGTCACCCAACAAAAAACAATTTGTCCAATAAGCTCCTCCATGTACTGGGATAAATTTTAAAATTGAATTCAAAGAGTTGCTAGCTCAATTGTTGTATAGCATATTAAACATGAATCAACCTATTACCTTAGTCCTACTTGCATAGCTTAACTTTGTAGATAAACTGTCAAGCATGGCAGAGACCAACTCCCTGAATAAGGAACAATATCTCAGAAAAACAAGGCAGTGATATTAACTTTGCCAATTTCTTTTGAAATTGTTGACTTTGGCCATTTCTTTTACCTTTGACAGGGTTCAATGGCAGCAACAACACACATCATAAAAACAGCCTGAAATAAAAAAAAATTAAAATATAATTACTTACTTTCTCATAGAGAAAAGTACAGAAAATATCTGAATGGAATCTTGTTTCCTGTTCTTCATAATAGAGTTTCAACACATTAGTCTGGTACTTATAAAAAAATACGATAAGTTTTTTTTTTTCTAATCAGGCCAAATACCTAGAAAAACATGAAAAAACATATAGTAACATTTATTAATTCAACAATTTTTCAAGCATGATCAACATGATTTCAGCAATACAAAGCCAAGTAGATGATTTGATATTAGTCGTCATTGTCAATGCAACAGATACAAAAGCATAATTAGCAGAGCAAATCCATATAAATTAAACAGCACTGATTTATCATGGTATACATCTCTCAAAATTTCCGACTTAAAGTTCACATATTGATGTTTGACTATGATAAGTGTAGTTCTAGTGGCATCCAGTTCTCATGTAGTAATAATCCAATCAGTTAGTTAATGCAGTTTTCTGAATCACAATTTAGGGATTCGATTGACGCATAATGATTTCAAAAATTCAGAATAGTAATTTCCTTTATCCATAAAGAAAATAATACTAGTCTGCCACTTCCGTGCATACTGCAGCTAGAATAATATCAATATATACAGTACAGGTATGCATATTCAATCAGATGTCTACGACACTCGGTCAGTATGCACACAATGTTTACGCTTTTCACTCAAAGTCTCAAACAGTAGAAAAAAATAGGCAAATATAAATAGGAAATGGAAAATATAAGTACCTCTAACTCAATTTTCTCACTGTGCAGAGCAAGATGCATAAGAGTTATTAGAGTAGTTTCCATTATCGGGCTAGACTGAGGACCAGCAGCTAAAACAGCATCTGCTTTAATAACTTTTTCTTTGGAGGACATTACTAACTTCACGCCAAAATTTGAACTGAAAAAACAAAGAATTTACTAAAGTAAAAATTAAAAATAGAAAATAATAAAATGGTAAACAGGTCAGTGTAACAGACAAAGGATTTCTATAAATCAACAAGTCAGACAGAAAGCGCTCTGCACTTTGGATTGGTAAGCTTAATAAATTAAAGGCATTTGTATGTACCATTTATCACCTTTCCATGGTTTCCGGTTTCTCAATTAAAGCTTGATACAGCTTTAGATTTTTTTAAGTTCCACTCGCTTGCAACCCACCAAATGATTGCCAATGGAGCAATTCAACAAGCCATACAGCATTTGTTAAGTACACTCTGTATTTCAACCTTAAAAATACTACCAGAGGAATGTAGCAAGACAAACAAAACCTAGCATAATTAGGTTGTAGCTTATTCAGTTTATTAGAATTAGAACAATTATTTTGAGTAGAAGTAATATGATAACAAACACCTCTCGCAAGGGAATATGTGGGTTAACCACTATTCTTTTTCTAGGCTACCTCATAGATGAAAGAGAATGATTCACCACTGATGAAACAAGATTTATTTGATGAGCAGAAGTTTCAGCAGGCATGTTGAACTCTGGCTAATTAAATACTCCCCCGACCTAATAATTCATGAATGTATTTTTGTGCGTGGAGAATTAGAAAAGTTGCTTTTAAGGTGAATTATGTAAAATATAAAGAAGGGTATTTGATTTAATGAGAAAAATATATAAAGTTGTTGGGTTAAGTATAAAAAGTAGGTGGCAAATTTGTAGTATTTCGGTATTGTGAAGGTGCTAATATTTTACGGATTGCTATTTTTACAAGTGTGTATTAGTTATGGGACAGAGGGAGTGATAAAGAGATAAAGATGGGAAAGCCACAGGCAATTGAGTTGGAAAACACTCAAATGAAATTATCAGCCGCTGAAAGTATCTTATCAGGTTTGTATCTTAAGGAGTAGAACAACTCAGAAACTAATCAAGAGATAATGATGGCAAATCCTAAACATTGAGCAGCACCATCAAATTACTTTAGACAAAGATGAGATCCTACAACTGTGAAAAAAAAATCACATCAAAATCACCTACCACACATCTTGGAAGAGCTCAAAATGGCCATCCCATGTCTGGAAAAGGACACAAATCCTTCGGGCTAGGCAGAACCTAACCCTATAATCAGCATCCCGAAGGAGCATAAACAGCTTCTCAATCATTGACTGGTAAAGGGGAAAGCAATAGAAACATAAAAGTATTTTCATATTAAACCAGATAAAAGTAAAATATTAAGTAAAAACTAAGTTATGGTTGGATATTCTATATTTCAATGTTAAAAATAATTGATTACCTGAGCAATTTGAGGTCTGAGAGACACAAAATTGCAAATGCAGTCAATAACTTTTGTGCGATCACACCACTCCAGAAAACTGTTTTCAAAGACTCTAATCACCAAATCTCCAAGTGAAATCAAGCACTGATAGCAGACCAAATAAGTTAATTAAGGATAAATAGTTTTTTGTCATGGAAATGAAAAACATTAAATTAGGTGCGAATATGGAGGAGCATTTATACTGACATTCAGATTTCTAGTAGAAAAACATTGACAAGGAGGAAAAAGACAAAGATGACCCAGGATATAAATTATTAGATGAAAGAGTCCTGAAGATAAGCATCCGATGTAATTAGGTAGTGACTACTAAACAATGACAGATACAAAGTTACTAATATTAAGTTTTAGATTCAAATGAGGGTGACAGAGAAATCAAATGCACATATAATACATGTAGTAGCTTTTCAAACTCTTTTACCTGTACAAAACTGCAGTTGCTTATAGGTACATAACTACAAACCCAACTCTTCTTGCCTAACATCAACTAATACAGCCAAGCAAACAATATGTCTATTTATTATTGAGGTCAACACACAATCCCAATATATCTTCAGCATTTTCATGACACCATAAAATTTTGAAAAGATTTTTTTTTCCTAATTCCTTTTCAAGACTCTTTCACCCAAAACAAAGTTATATGTCAGCTAGTCTGAGGATATTAAGCATAATATATAATGATCCAGAAGTCATACACATGAGTAGATTTCTTCATGTGCTCTTTCCCTGACTAGACATACCCTCATACACCATACACCATTTAAACATGTTCTCCACACTCATATTACCCTTTGCTTTATTTCCTCATAGTAGGTGAAAGAACAATCAGGTTTGAAATAGACAAGTGCACACCTACAGCATCATTCTGGGTAAAGCCAAAACTCATGCTATAAAAAAAAAAAAAAAAAAAAGCGGGATCATGTCTGTTCACTTTGGTGACAGCAGTTCTAACAGGCATAAAAATCATTTAAGTTTCCCATGAAACAAAAAATCTAAAAGCTTGAATGCGAACAGTTCCCTAGTTGCAATTAGACACAATAATACTTTGTTCATCACATCAAAAGTTAAAGACATAGCAATTGCAATCCTGCTGTCTTGAGAACTTGATGCAGATTATGAATGCAAAAGGTGCACAAAATGCTAACAAAAATGATAAACAATTCTAGAGTCTAAATTGCTTCAAGGTGGAAGCTAAACTAAGAGATATACCTCTTCAGACACTCTTTCTCCTGAAGAATAAGTAGCAATATTATGCTTTCCAGCTCCATCTATGAGTAGAAGGCTTTCAACCAAACTACAAATGCCACCTATGACATGTGAAATCTGGATTTTAAGTTTCTCACACGTCTCTACAATCTCCATCATAGATTTGACCTTCAGAAAGAAGAAATTCACTATAATCACATAACCCAGATTTCAATCCATTAATAATATATGAAATACCCACAAAACCAATAAAACAACATACCACATCCGATAGCTGCCTGGTGGAAGACCAGTGGGGATTCTGACAGAGGACAAACAGGAACTTCTCTGAAACCTGCTCCGCCACCAACATTTAAGAAATCATTTCCAGAAAAACTGATAGTTGTAGCACAACCATGAGAAAGAAAAGGCTTGGCATCGAGCCTACAATGTACCTGTGCATCACTCTCTTTCTCCTTGAGGTTAAACAAGATTTCCCAGGTCACTGATGGTGAAATTGAGAAAAAACTAGACATGATTAACAGCAAGTCAAGTTTCTGAGTTACTAACAAAGTGGAAACTGCAGAGGTCAGACCACCATCAATAGTTAAACTATCTACATCACTAGATCCACTATTTATATCCAACTCCATGTCCAAAATTGAACTTTTACTGCTATTTGGAGGCACTGGATCAGAAAGGGCTGATGATAAGTCAGGAATGTCTAGTTTTACATGAGGATTTTTTCTGAACCCTGAGCAAACATCATATAGTTTTGCTAGGCTTTCCAACAAAATTCCAGTAGACTGAACTATTCTAGGACACAAGCCCCCAACAGTGTCTCCATTCTCTTGCCATTTTCTAAGCAAAGGCAAGCGAACGAAGCTTCTGAGTGAAGCCACGATTAACTGTTTGTCATTGAAGAAAGAGTTTGCACCCACACAACCAGACATTATTCCATTGCAAGTTTTCTCAATTAATAAAATGGCATGACCCAGCAATTCTAATAAAGATTCGCCCAATTTGGAAAAGAATGTGGAGGCCTTCTCTCTCATCCTGATAAACGAAAGAACTATAGGTGAGTATAAATCTGTGCATTTTCTTTCACTGCAGGAATATCTAATGATTATGATCATCCATTAATGAGCCATGACATCTCTAAAAAGAAACTAAAGAATATAAAATGAAGATTTTTTTTAAAAGCCACAAAACTAACAACATAGAGCAGGAAAAAGACCTAACTGGGATATATCATGATACTATGTTACACCTGCCCTACAGCTAAGGATATGAGATAGTGCACCCAGGTACAGCAAAGAGAAAATAAAATTAAGAACTTGATTCTAATAATGTTAGAGCTGGGAAAACATCTTGATTCATATTAATTATGAAAAAAAATTATACTGAACTATAACAACCCGGGCCAAAAGAAATATGCAAACACTGACCTTGTAATGTATGAGTAGTACATGAAATTCGATAACAGAGAACAAATGCTGATGAGTTCTGAGAGGAGCAAATTTTCAGTCTCCTCATCCCTTATAAATTCTAGAACATAACTTTCCATCTCATGAAGCAACTGATCTCTCATTTCCCGAGGCAGGCGTATATGTTGGTGGTGCTCTTTAAGGTTGAACTAAAATTATTAATGTTAATCATCAGTGAGCATCAAACATATATGCAAATAATAAACTAATTTAATATTTAATATGAAGAAAAGAGCAGAAAGTTGCAACACCTTTGGAGAAGGGTCATTATCAATCTTTGAAAGGATTTCAACTGAGCACTCAAAAAACTCATGTTGATTCTCAAGTGAGTGATCCTCTTCCTACAACCAATTTTACTCAATATCTCAGCAGAATGTAACCATTAATGAGCACATTCAAGGGTGTAGTGTTAAAGAGTGGTGTTGCACAAACCTTGGCACTTTCCTCCATGGTTTCAGACGCATAGATTAGTGATAGTCCTTGAGCATCATATATTAGAGGAGCAGAACCAACACAAAGTGCATATGAAGCTGCTGGTAACATAACCACCAACCGCTCATTAAACGATGAGCATTCCTACGTAAAAATAACATCAGGCAACTCTATATCTCTTGACCAATCACGCGCGCGCGCACACATGAGAGAGAGAAATAAGTAATGACTAGTGAACTGTAAAGGAATGAAGGGTAAATTTTGGGGATGGGGATGGGGATGTTGCATTATAACTCTAAATGATATTAAAAACGAAATGTAATCATATGCTCAATCCATCACTGTTCATACGGTGTGAGGAAGGATTATATTGCAGTAATAAATATAATGGTTTACCACTTTAAATTCTGAACAGGAAAATGGTATATAGAACTATGTGAGGAACTATTATATTGCATTAAAAATATATCATAGAAACTAATCAAAGAGCAATGGTTCATCTAGGACATCAGAACGATTCTGAACTAACCTTCAAGTTAAGTGAAGACAAAATTGTGCGTAGCAAGTTTTGTCTAAGATGAAAAACATCTCGAGGTTCTCCCTACAAGAGAAAACAATAAGCTTAGTTACTCAAGAATTTTAAATGTTTGAAGCCCCATACAGCACCTTTTTAAATGTTTAAAGAGTAGGACATGCCAGAGGATCTTACTTGTGAAGCTCTGCTGGAAAAGTATGAAGAGATGAAGCATAAAACGGATCTGAAATGCGTATCCACAGTAAGTGTCAAAGGAATATTTATTTCGAAAACAATTCAAAATATATAATACACATTCTTATTGTGAAAGCTACAACACAACAGTTAGCTAAGCCATGAAGTTGGTTAAAATGTGAAAGGAGTTGACAAGTGCAGCAGAAAAGGGGAAGACAGCAACTAAATTTAAAATATCAAGGCACCAAAACAAGCAGAAAAGTAACAAGAAACTTAAAACTGAGTAACCATAGAACTCAAGCCAACGCCAAAATTTGCACTGTTGGTGTTGGACCCATGAACCAACAACAAATTTTCTTTGTGTAGGTTAATTTATCATTGCTCACGATCTTCTACTCTTAAAATAAACATAGTTCTCTTAAGACCAGAGCATGGTACAATATTAGAAAATTTAACGTAGTATCAATCTCAAGGGCAGCCATTCTGAAAATTGATTGCCAAAGTATATCAAAACCCACCTCGAAAATACAAGCAAATCAAAAAGGGCTCTAAACATTAACTTATAGAATCCCAAATGACTTAACTGACATGCATTTTGGGAATATTCAAAGTAAAACCTACTGGCATGCTTTTGCAAGAGAAGGAAATTCCCTGAAAAAAGTGCCACATTACAGTTGTCAATTGTGGTTCTGGTTTGGAAACATAATAAAAATCTGACCCAAGAATCAGTTACATGCCTAGGGTGAAGATGACATTTCAGAACTGAGCAGCAAAATTATAGGCATACATGCAATTTGTGATGGCTAAAAGAATAAACTTAAAGCCCAAGACAAGAGTCACTAGACTAAGCACACAAAAATCTGCTAAAACCATGAAACATACACCAGGGAAATATTAATATAGTCCAGCAAGGATTTGGCATCGTTGCATCTCAAGTTCAAACTGAGCAAAGCATTTCAATTTTCCTATCTCACCCAAATAAGAGAGTGCAAAGGTGAAATAGAGAGCAGAGATATAAATTCAAATACTATTATGGAAACTAAGAAAACTCGAGCAGCTGTAAACTTCATGAACTATAAAGCAACAATCTAGAATAGTGAGAATTACAAAAAACAAGATGTTAAGATTATGAGCCAGTTATTAGCATTTGAAGCAACATGAATGATACAGTTGAATGTAAAGAACTCACATGGAAGGCAACCGTTTAAATACCCGAAGGTCCCATATCTCAGGAGAAACAGTGTATGAATCTTTTACATCCTGTAAATAAAAAAGGAGAAAGAATCCTAGGCCATTAGAATGAAATAAACAGATACAGTGGCATTCCATTACTACTGAAAATAGATACACACACAGAGAGAGGGACAATGATAATAGACACTTGATGGTAATTATCTTACGCTCAACATGATGCTACAAAGCAGCGTCAAAGCAGCATCCACCTACATAAAAAGGCACATAAAGAACCCATGACAAATTGAAACTGCATCTTGAAGAACTTCAGAGAACTATAAGCGCATCTAAATATTGTGTCCATTTGTAATAATGCATAAACAAGAATATCATTCTATTGTAAAGATGAACAAACCTCAACTAAGACCACATCAAAGGATAATCTGCAATTTAAGCACTAAATATAGCTGCTTCAATAATAATAAAGACGGCCAAGAATTTCGAGACAGAAAAAGGAAATAAAAAGAACTTGTTGTGATCCGAACCTACAATTACCATTTCAATAAAGGCGTTTCTAAAAGTCAAAACACATCTTAAAAATGTAATAAAGGTTTGGAAGGCAGCTAGACTAGGTGCGTAGAGGAACTCAGGAACAGGAACTCACGCGCCTCTGAAGAATTATGATATATGTTATGGACAAAGTTTAAGAGAATATGAGATTCCATAAAGAAACGCACATATAGTCCTCAAAGACAATTAGCTTTACATATTTCTGGTAGTGATCTAGACAGCCATTAAATACGTACAATTGAGTAAGAATTGACAAATGCAGGCAAGCTACGCATTAAACAGCTCCATACTACATGCCAACCTTTTTCAACCTGCAAGAAAATCCAGGGAACCAAATCAAATTATTTTAGGCAAAGGTAAAAAACAAGTTCATTCATTGCTTTGCAACTTATTAGTTAGTTCTCTATGTTTGAGCCAAAAAATAATAACAAAGGTAAGGATATTCTTTTTAATCTAAGAGTAGCCCATTCACGAAATACATGATTAATTGATTCTAATTAATCACCACTAAACAATTTCATTATTTTTATTTTTATTTTTATTTTCTATTATGTTCAATTGGGTAGAATATCAAAGTCACCAATGAATTAAAAATAATAGCAGAAAACAGCAATCCTGCATGACTGCTTACCACTAGCAGATCAGTTAATTGACCAATTCAAATGAGAAAAGACATCATTATCTTGCAAGCGAACAAATAGATAATACAAATATCGAATTTATAAAAGTCCACTACGTATAAGTAAAACAAATTGATGCACCAAGCTGCAACCTCCAAAACAAGAGATTAAGCTACAATTTGATACATGACAGATGCAATCATTTTTTATACATAAACCTACATTCTTAGTATCTTACAAACAACAAATAATAATATGCCAAAGTGGTAGCCCGCAAATATGTCCCAACCCTCAAATAATATAGTGGAAAAATCATTTTAAAAATCTAAATAAAGAAAAATATGTATACAACCATTTATTAACAAACAAATATTGAGTATACCTCATTCTTGAGAGAATAAGAGTTCAGTGAGGTTTCGGCATTTGGAGCAGCATAGAGCAGCAAGGAAGAAAGTCCTAGCAGACTCCTTCAAATGCAATTAATTCAGAAGTTGAAGAGGCAAATATAACAAAAAATAAAATGCTTCATATATCAAAGCTATGAGTTTGACTAAATTTAAGTGTGTGATAAGAAAGAATTTGTAGCAAAAAAATCTATCACACCCTGCAGGCCCCAATGCATCAGGGTGGGGGCAAAAATAACATTTAAAATTGAACTAAAGAATCTCACCGCAGAGTCCAGAAAAGGCCATCATAAGAATTCTCCAAAGCCACATTGTTAATTATGCTGTGCAAATAAGATCACATCAGTGAGTCTATACCAATAGAATAAGAGCATTATACATTGCCTTTTGCCCTTCTCAATGGTGTATAGCTAAGAAATCTAAGTACTGAATGTACCCTTTCTTCTCTTTTTGAAATTAGAAATTAAATCTTTGTTTCCTTTCAGAAAAGAAAAACATATATTTGATGATACATCAGGGGTATGAAGATTTAGTATAAAGGCATCTCAGTCTCTCAATGGAACCAGTCACATTGACCCACGCGCCACGATAAGACTACCATCATGGAAATAGAGTTCAGCAAAGCGTTGAAAATTATTAGCTCTGCTAATAAAACTATTGTTTCTTATTAAAACTAAAAAGAGGTTAATTCGTTTGTTGTAACAGCACGAAAGATACAATCAACTATTTACAAAGAATTCAAAAAGATTACCTCTCAAAGTTCACAGATATGCCTTTAAACCAATATAATAAGAGATCTTTCTTCACACGAGCTGAATAATTATGGACAAGACAACAGAATGCAGCATGCCTGTAGCAAAGACAATTTACCCAATATAGTGAGTAAGAGCGCAGCTAGCACAATACTAAAGAAAATTAATAATTTATCTCTTTACTTATCATTAAGCATTATCCCTACTTCATTTGAGTTTCTTGTTTTTATCTGAGCATTTAAAAATCAAACGTGTCGTTCTGCTAGATATAACACCAATACACTTGCTGAAGAATAAGCATACAATATCAGAAATCGCATAATCCAGTCATTAGGCATAATAGGTTTAAATATTAATGATTTGTTCTCTGATCACATGTTTCTACATATTCTACCATACCATGACCATTTCCCTTTTATCAGCCTCTCTCTTATGTGGACCACAGCATGCTCCCGCCTGCCTCGTTTTTCAGCAGTTGGTGTTTTATATGTATTTGTGCATGCCTGGAAAAAAAAAATTAATCATCCAGTGCATCAGCAAGCCCTTTCCTTCAGAGTTCTTCAGTAATGGGGAGGGGAAACCTTAGTTTTCAAATCTATCCATGGAAATTTTTATCTGATTCAATATGTAAAGTTTGGACTTAGGTACATGATGGTACATAAGCACCAAAAAAAAAATCAAAAAATCATATTTTAGCAACATGCAATGCATTCTTAATCAAAGTATGTCAACACACATCAAGTTAGAAAGAGACAAGGCCACATGCACGTATAAAGATAGCTTATAGTTGAAAGAAAGCAAAGCAAAGCAAATAATGCTTCAGCGATGAATACCCGACAAAAGACAAGGGATGCAAGCTCCAAAAAACTGTTTTGTGAGCTTGTTAAGAGTCCACATTTCTCATCCCTGGTTGAATCACTCCTGAACATAATATCTACACATATCAGAACAATGAAAATGTTCTAGGGAACATTAATCATGTTCTGCATAACAACTCTAACCTGGGAATATAGGTGCTAGAAGTGCTCATTTGATCAAGCTCCTTGCTAACTACATCCAGGAATTGTTCAAGTAGAGCAGCCCCATCAACCACACTCCTAGTAAGACTCACCTGCAGCTTCGTGTAGCAAACAAGTGCATCCTACTGATGCAGTAGAAATTAGGAGGGTAAAAATTAAATTAAATTTACATCTTACAGAATCATCAATGGAGGTACAGTAAGAAAGGAACCTTTAGATTCCGATCGTGAGTTGCAAACCAGCAGCGAAATGCAAACTGCTGCACTGCTTCATGAATTTCCAGTGATTTGCAACCCAAATTTGGTCCATCCTTCACTAAATATGTATTGATGCACTCAACAAGCTTCCGTGAGATTTTCCCCTCATCCCTGTCAATAGAAGTACAAGAAGAATCTGCTTGATTATAATTGTCAAAGACCATAAAACTGTCAAAGAATTCAAGATGATGATGAGAACAATGACAAGCACAAAAAATTATAAACTCCTACCTCACATGAGAAAAAATTCCAACAAAACCCTTAACCACATCTTCTCGAAGCTCATCGGGAATGTCTCCAGGAGGGTTCTCAAGAAGCGACTGAAGTGTCAGAGTAAAACGGAAAACCTCCTCTTTGGGGTTTAATTGACCAATTTTATCAGTGCTTAAGCTTGTCTCCACCTTTTCCATATATAAAAGCACAAGATCTGTCCAATTTGAAGGAATATAATGAATATCGGTAAGAACGTCATATATTCTTAAAAGACAAATCTACAAGTTAAATTAGGGAAATACTAACTGGAATAAACTCGTTTCCGCATGTGAAATCTATAATCCCTGACTACCAAAAGATTTCGGAGGATAAAACCATATTCAGATTGAAAGCTTGGAACATCCTTTAAAACATCTGATACATGGTTGAACAGGACTCTAGCCACAGGTAAGAGTGGCAAATTCTTCCCTGCAAACAGATAAGAAACAAGATGAGATGGAGATTGCAAATGGGAACATAAGTGCTGCTCCATAAAATATGATTCTGTGATATAATAAGATACACTAGTATTATTAACCTTCAAAGTCAAAAAACTCAAAACATTGTCACCAGAAACAAACAAACACGACTCACAGAACCAGAAACACTAACCAGAAAATCTATCATCTTCAGCTCGTTGTACTGCAATACGCAGTGTCTTTGCAAAGTTTATCCTTGGCACTGACTTTTTTCTCGAAGAGATTTCCATCGACAAACATTGAACTAAAATTTTGACTAGAAAAGGCCAGCTCTCAGCTACACAAAAGTAAAAAAGGGCACTGTGAATGTCATCTAAACAACTAAAAAATCAAGGACTTGAACTGAAAAATATGCTTACAGCGCGGAATTTCATTTGGTTTAAGCATTGCAGATGTCTCTGACAAATACCTACAAAATTCAATAGACCTCTCGCCTTCTAGCCACGTATTCAATAATTTAATCCCTTCCTGAAATAAGAATAAAAAATGAATGCTGCCAGTATTTAACACACGGCAAATAATTAGAAACCAGGATCCAATTTATACTTCATCGGGACATATTGGTATTGTAATAGTAAATACAATGTATGGAATTAGAAAACCAATGAATAATTAGTAAACCTGCATTATCTGAAATGTAGTCACATGTGGATGCTTTTTATAACTATTTCCTATGATGAGGACGAAGAAATAATAACATCAAAAAAATTACAGATCCAACTTCACAGTTAGACTGAATACCAAATGTAATGTAAACGTAAGTTTTCCAGCATTATGATAAAATGCATATGAAACTTGGAAACCATTCACTTTCCCGAACCAAGAAAAGTCAGGAACCCATCCAAGAATAAAATATTAAATTATAAAACAGTACTAAAACTTAGGTTTTCCAGGATTATGATGAAATGCATATGAAACTTGGAACCCATTCGCTCTCCCAAGCCAAGAATAGTCAAGAAACAATCCAAGAAAGAGGATTATTAAATTGTAAAGCAGATAACAACTGAACGATAAACTGTTTTCCACTTTAAATTACTTTCACGAAATTCGGGAAAAAAAATCAGACATTAATCCACGAAAGAATGGTCAAGAACCCATCCAAGAAAGAGGATTATTAAATTATTAAGGCAATTTCTTTGAATCTTGAATTCTGGACTTACATCTCTCGCTTTGACCTTATCGGATGAAAGCTTAGAGATGATCTCCTGAATGTCTCTGGAAGTGACTTTGGCATTCATTTTGTGTGATCTGAGAAGAGTCCAGTTCCGACGAACGGAAGATGGAGGAGTGAGAAGTATTTATAAACCCTTCCTCTTAACCCCAAATTATAACGTCTACGCGCTTTAAATTCAAGATTTTATTAAATTCCATGATTCGAAAATTTTATAAATTGTTTTGGAATTATTTTAAATCCGCTAAAACGAAATTTGTCCCTAAGAAAAATATTTTAATTTTAGGTATTCAATTTTTTTTAATAAATTCTGTAATGTATAATATGTCTTTTAATATATGTGAAATTTATCATTCATTTTTTATTTAAAAACTAATAAAAAAATTGCTAACAATTATGTAAATTTTAATTCATTAACGTGTACATATATTTATTAATAATTATAAGTGAAATAGATAATATAGCGATATTGGTATAATAGATTATATAGTTGTTGATAGAGGTGAAATACAGAATAATGGGAGTCCAAAAGGAAAATAATATAAAAAACAAAAAGGAAATTAAGAAAATGCTATTGCATGTCAGTTATCAATTTTTGGCAATTTAACTCATGACAAAAAAAAACATTTTAGTAATTGAAAATTGTGAAATTATGAAGTGGATATTTATGGATCTTCGTGGAATAAAAACAAAGGCAAGATACGGAAGTGTGAGAACGCATACTAAATGACGAAGATGGCCTCAACTATTGATTGAGAATCAAATGCGAAAATTATGAGTTTTCTAATTTCATGTGAATGATTTGATTCACGAAACAAAATGGATAATTTGGTAATTTATAGTTTTAATCTTGATTCATTTTATTAATATTGTGGTGGGAGCGAGATTGTTAAAGTGAAATGCTACAATGTTTTTCACCAGACCAAACTTTTAGCAATAACCCGCCCCCTTTAAAGTATATTTTATAAAGTACCAAAATATTATAAAGTTATATTACATATATATTTTACCAATATTAATAGCTACCAAACGAAATCTAAAAGTTATATGAATGAGATTAACTTTAACTCCTAACATCTAACTTCCAATGTTGCAGCCTACATATTTGTAAAAGCAAATCTATCTGATTTAAAGCTTGTACAAATTCCGAAAGCCCTCTGGGTCTTGATTCACCTCATTTAAATGCTCATAGAAGATAGGTGCTACATAATGAAAATGCTGGTGACTTGCTGATATATCTTATCCATATTCAAAGCATTTGCTCAATTCGTACACATTTTATATTCATAAAGGAGATCGCTAATATTGTCACATCTTACAATTAGTATTTTTAGAGTGATGATAATATTTCAATGGATTTGACTATATTTTTAATTTAGAAAAATAACAGTCTATCATTAAAAATAATAATTTTTTATGTACTAAACGATAATTTTAATAAAATCATAATGCACAGTGAACGAGGTTTACAAAAGATAATCTCTTATTTATATATAAAAAAGTTTGAAGTCTTTAAAAAATTGAATTGTTCGAAAATCGATTTGTTAGAAAGTTATACATTAATATTAACATTCTTTCCAAGAAATGTAGGAATGACAAATTGAGAAATAAAAGGGCATGAATGTTTAGTTTTGAAACTAAATGAAATTAAATGCAGTAAATTTTTACTTTATAAAAATAAAATTAAATAAAGTTATTTGTACAAAAAAATACTTCTCCAAGACACCACGTGGTTTTTGAAAAATAATTAGGGCTAAGGGCATATGACGATTTGCCCTGTTAAAGAGTTCTATTGAGGGTTATATATTATTAATTATTAATTTCAGTCCTTTAATTTTAATATATTTTAATTTAATTATATATATATATATTTTATTTATACTTCATTGTATAATTTGAATTTTATAACTTTTTAAAATTTTTAATTTTAGTCATTTTTGCAAAAACTTTATAAGCCCTATAAGTTTTTCAAGTTCTATAAAATTACAATTTTTTTTAAATGACTAAAATAGAAAAAAAAATTGCAGAACCAAAATTAACACAAAAAATTTATAAACTTATTAGACTAAAATTTAACTTATAAAAAGTTGATCAAGTTTGATATTTACTCCTAAATTCTAAATTGTAATTTGCCCCCAAAATTTTACAATTCACCAAAGGCCACTTATTTTTTTAAAATTGTTTTTAAGACCAAAAACCCTTGCCAAGACCCAGATCTTATCGCTCCCCTATTTGGGTGAACATTAAACGGAAAAATCGTACGTACTCACGTTCTCTCTATCTCCTTCGCCATTAAACGGCCTCCCGCCCCTCCTGTTCATTAACATTCATCTGGGATGTTGTTGTTTTTTTGAAATAGATTATTTATTGAAGCATTAAGGTTAGTTTTTCCCCTTTTCTTTTCCACAATCCAGATTAATAGCCTATTGTGCCGTCATCCCATGTTTGATTGCTGTTGTAATTGATGCAAAAAGCACTTTTTAGAACTAATTTGACGTGGATGGTGTCCTAAAATTTTTAAAGAAATATGTTATTTGTTTATGAATTTTTAATACCACATTATTTTGTGGGCATTGAAAGGCTCCAGGTTTGTGGAATTTATGTTTATTTTGAACAGAATTGCTGATCTAGATTCTGGTGTCTATGTTGGCTCTGTGTTAATTACGATGTTGAAGGCTTGGTTGCACCTTTGTTTGTTGGGATTTGCTGTATAGTGTCTTTGCGTGTGCGTGCATGTTTATGTATTTAGTCTTAATATATATCAAAGCCTCCGCTCAGCTGTCACGTACGACCGACTTAGCAAGTTTGCTGAAGATTTTGCGCACTATTAATGGCAAACTTGTGCTTCATCTTCGGAGTTATAATGTTTTACACCACATTTGTCAGGATTTAGTTTGGAAACATTGTTGGATGTTAAAAGTTGCTACTAACTGGCTTACATGATGACATTAGCGTATGCTGCATATAAATAAGAGAGACTTTCTAGCTGCATAAATAATTTGATGTGGGTATAGAGTAGAAAAGAAGGCAGATTTATGCTGTAAGCTTTAGATATTCTCTAGAAAAAGAAAGTGAAGCATCTGTGACTGTCCATAAATTGAATTAGCTACACTCACTTTTTAATCTTCTTTTGCTACAGGTGTATACATCTATAAGTTAATAGATTTTCGATGTATGGGAGGAAAATACTGTGTGAAAAGCAGTGGAATAATGTGGTTAAGCGAAGAAAATATTTTTATAGTTCTTACTGCCACGATTATTCAGTTGGACAATGTTTGAGCCCTGCATCTACAGCCAGTAATTATAATAAGAGACGTTTCTCTAATTCATCTTCATTATTTGGCCAAGTGTCGACGAGAAGTTGCACAAGATTGCAATGGAAGTCAGATATTGGTTGGAGAAATTATATGCTTAGATTTTATAGTTCTGAAGGTGATGGAAGGAATGCAAGCGAGGATAAGTTGGTCTCCAACAAAGATGTGGAGGATTGTGAAAAAGAGAGGATTCACAAAGCAAACTCAATTGACTATGCAGTGCCGCGTGATTCTCATGCTTTCCTTGGGGAGCAAGATCAGATGGAGTGGCTCAAAAATGAAAAGCTGGCTATTGAGAACAGAAAAAAAGAGTCCCCATTTCTCACTCGGCGTGAAAGAATTAGAAATGAGTTCCTGCGAAGGATTGTTCCATGGGAAAAAATAACTATATCTTGGGATACTTTCCCTTATTACCTTCAGTACGCATTGTACCAAATTTTATATTGCTTAACTTGCATATGGAAGTTGTTTGGTGGGACTAAAATTATTATTTTTGCAGTGAACACACCAAAACCCTTCTCGTGGAATGTACAGCCTCCCATCTGAGAAATAAGAAGTTCACTGCAGACTATGGTGGCCGTTTGGCTTCTTCAAATGGAAGAATTTTGCTGCAGAGCATTCCAGGTCATATTTTTTTTGGACATTCTATTAATCTTTCCTTGTTAGCATAAGCTTCTGGAGAGATTATGTTAACTGAATAACTATATGGTTAAGAAGAAATACTTGGTTTGAAGGTATGGAGCTGTATCAGGAGCGACTGGTCAGAGCACTTGCTCGGGACTTAAGAGTACCAGTAATGGTTCTTGATGGCGGCATTTTAGCTCCATATGTAAGTTCAGATTTGTATTTCCTCCTTATAGCTGGGCCTATCTCTTATCTCTTAAAAACTTTGCGTTTCTCTCCAGTTTAATTCTTGATCATCTATTGCTCATGTTTCTCTAGGTTTTCTTCTGTATGAATGACCCTGGACAAATAAACTTTTCCATACTCTGTTGCAAATAAAGACTTTCTGTTATCTCTTGTGGTTAACTTTTCAGGATTTTAATGAAGATGAAGGTGAATCAGATGAAGACAATTCTGAACGCACATCAGATTCTGAAGCCGAGGATGAAAATGATGCAAGTAATGAGGAGGATTATACCAGTAGTGGCGAGGCAAAAACGGATGGTAGTGATGACGAAATTGATATCAATGTGTCAGCTGAAGCTTTGAGAAAGCTTCTCCCATGCAGCGTTGAAGAATTTGAGAGGGTAATATTTTTCCTTATAAAGTTTCTAAAAAATATTACTCTTGTCCCATGAGGAGGCTAATTGGAGGGAACAAGTGAAAACATAGTCCTTTTTTATGTATTTATAAAATTACTAGCTAATATTTGTATGCACCGCTCACTACTGAAGTTCCATAATGAACTAGTAATTAATTTTAATCGCTGTTTTATCTCTATTTGCCAGACTGTTTCTGGAGAATGCGAAAGCTCCTCAGCATCTTCAAAATCAGAAACTTCTGAGTCATCAAATAAGGAACGTGTACTAAAGAAAGGTAATGCATTTTTTGGCTGCTGTCAGATGTACTTTTTAAACTTGAACGGACCAGTCAATGTTACCAATAAGCAGGTGCCATGAATGTTTCTTTAACTGTTGTTAAAAATCCTTATTATAAGGTTCTTCAACTATATTGAAGAGTTAGTTTCATGATGTAGGAGTACCATTAATTAGGATGGCTTTCCGGATACATAAATGCAAGCTGTGAAACTAATTGCAAACTTGGTTTGCTAAAACCTGTTTGCTCATTAGGCAAGTGATTTCACTCGTCCAATAACTGTTACGCTGTCTAGGTTGCTAATGAATTGGAAGGCAAGTGAGATATTGGGGTTACACTTAGGCATAATGGTTCTTAATAACAGTTGTCCATCTCAACTAAAATTTTCAAATGCCAACCATTGATTGTTTTTTTTTCCTTGTGATCAAGTCATTCAGTTCTTTTCAATGCCAATTCATCTGATATAGTTGTATCACTTTGTCTCTCACCAGGGGATCAAGTGAAGTACACTGGACCATCCGTTACCATTGAAGCAAACCACAAGTAACTGTCTTCAGATGACATTTCCTAAAACCTTTATACTTTGACATTTTCTATATGATGTCAACAATGGAAGTATATGATTTTTATGTTTTATTTATTTTTCTTTTACATGATCTTATTTTCTCAAGAAAATATCTTCTTGCTTGCCTGTCAAATGTTCATGAATTGTGAGTTGTGAGGATCTTTTTTTTTCCTCATTAATCCAACAGAATGCAGCAGTTGAATATTAATGCGAAATTGTAAATATTTCCTTACCATGTTATTGAATTTCCTTTTAAAAAGTGACCATGCTATTGCATTACTTAGGTTTCTTTTTCATGGTATTACATCGTTGCTTAACTATAATTGTTTCCTCTTGTTTTCTGGAGTTTTTTTTTTACTTTTTTATTGCTTGTGAGTTGTGATGTAAAGTCATTATAAGTGCCGAAAAGTTTATGGAAGTAGAATGATGGATAATTAACAATGCAGTGTCCAATATAGGGAAATTTGAAAATTTCTCCACTAGTATTGACTTTTAAAGTTCCACCCCCTTTAAGACTTAACCACTGGACAGAGATATGATTTTTATCAATTTTAGAAGAGATGCTGATTCTTAAGAAAATAAGCTTATCATTTAAGTGATTAGGATTGTTGTAGTACTATAAATGATAAAAATTAAAGGGTTAATCTTGAATTAAATCATGACCAATTCTATTGTGAAAAATACCAAACTTTTGAATTTAGCAAACAAAGACACAACCTTTAATATATGTTACACCTTGAACCAAAATGTAGTTTTATTTTTAAATATATTACTTATTATTTTCTTGCCTACAAGATAGTCCTCACAAAGAACAACCTTGCCTTTGGATTTGCATTTCGACTCCTATCCTGTTCTGCGCATATCTTAGAAATTTGATCATTAGCTTGAGAAGCAACCCATTTAAATTAGTGTTTTTGTTTGCTAAATTCAAAAAATTTTTGTCTTACCAGCAATTAAAGCAAAAGTCATGATTTATTAGGCAGTTAACCCTAATTAAAATAATAGATACAATTGAATGTTAGAGGATGTAATTGTGATTTTTTTTCTTTTTGTTGTTGGGGAGCTAGAGAAGCAACTATTCTGATCTTTCACATGACACTTTTTCCAGCCTTTTAATTGGTTTATTGACGTAGACATATAATTCACATTTTATACTCAATAACACGTTTATTGTCTTTCTGTCAATTTATTAATCCATGCTTGTGGAAAAAATAATTTTCTTTTCTGTTGCTGTGAAGCTGGAGAAGCAACTATCTGATCTTTCACGACTCTCATTCCAGCCTTTTAATTGGTTTTTTTGACCTAGACAAATAATTCACAATTTATTCATTGTATAGGCTTATTGTTTTTCTGTCTGAAGTTATTAAGGCATGGTTATCCTATTATGTGATATGGAGGTATTTGCTGTGTAAGAATGTACATTGTCTCATTAGATGCTTTCAAAGAGAGGTGCATTTTACTTCGCTATTTGTTTTCTTTTTCTTCTGCTTCATATGGTAATAAATTCTATTAAGAGCCTCTATCAGATGTAGATACTTGATAAGTAAGACCTAGAGTTGATCGCGCCATGGGTCACCATATCACATATTTCCTTACCCTCTAATTATTTATCAAATCATTCATAGCTGCACATTGGGCATCTAACTGTATGGAATCTCTATTGATTACCTTTCTTCTTACCCTATGTGGGTGTGGGAGTGAGTCAGGCACGAGGCAATTGGGTTGGGGTACGGGCATTCCTTGTTTTAGAGAAAACTCCTTCAGAAAAACACATTGGGCTTGATATTTTAGACTTGTCTGCACCTTTCATTGACATGTCCTGTTCATCACAGGATTGTATTGGGGAAGATACCAACATCTGATGGTCCAACAAATGCTTATACTTTTATACATGGCAGGTGGGTTGGTAAGTTGTTGAGATGTGGAAAAATTTATTCCTCATTCTTCTGTTGTGCTTGTAATTGTGGAGTCGTAGGCATCTTTTACTGGACTAGGACATTTAAATTGAATATACGGAACAGCCTATCGATCAACTCTAGTGAGACCACCCCTTAATCTCATGAGGTGAAATATGCTTTGATTTGGTTTGCTTCATGCAACCTTTCCATATCATGTGTCTTCTGATTGTGAGCTATCAAGTACAGTGTAGCTGTTTAATCTTTGGAGTCTGAGTTATCTTGTTGGTTGTCATTTTTTTTCTTATTCTCAATTTGTGAATTTGCTGATGCTTTCGAGATTATTGCATAATTATAATTTAATTTATATTTTGAACCCTCTAATTTTAAAATTACTGTTTTCTTTTTAGGACCTTGTGCAGCGGTCAACGAGGAGAGGTGTTTGAAGTGAATGGCGATCAAGTAGCTGTTATTTTTTACATTAGTGATAATACAGCAGATGAAGGGAAGGATGCGAAAAGTGCAGAACCTACTGCAAAACCTTCAGTGTGTTGGCTTCATGGTATATTTGCTTCTTTGGCTCCTTAAATCTGTCATTATTCTATAGTACTTGGAACTTTTACCCTTGATACTCACTAGATGTTTCATTTATCGAGTCCTCTCTTATTCATTGGAAGTGGCAGTTGCAAGAACCTGGATTTATGAGACAAAATTTCGTGATGTTCTTTTTTTGTTTGTTTGTTTGTAGTTCAACTGTGGTATAATATTCTGGGAGCTTAGACAAAAGAAGGCTTAATCTTTCTTCATATGCGACGAAATATTATAGTGCAAATTTTTATATTATTTTAACTGAAGTGTTAAGGCAATGATGTTTGAATCTCTTTGTTTTGATGCTTTGCATTATTTAATTGTCTGCGAAAGTTGTCTCTGAGAGACTGGGCCTTCTAAATCACTTATATGTAACCAAGGTTTATATATGTGTATGTGTGTGTGCGTGTGTGTGTGTGTAGATTGCTTTTAAATAATTAAATGATTGGTGTCGTTTAAGGTTTGATGCCATGCATGTTGGGTGTAATTTTTGAATGAAATGATAACTTGTACTTAAAATGCTCATAGACGGGGGTCTTTTATTTCACCTAAACACATTTTGAACTGAGGCACAGATTCCTTGTGGCTTGTAACATGATTTGATTACCCTACAGGAAACAGAGGTCCGATTTCAGGTTCAGCGAAACAAAATTATATGTAATAAATTTGGTCCGCGTGCTGCTATTTGGATTAATATACACTGTTAACTAAATTCCGTGTATGTAAGATTTGTTCATTGTGTGAACTTCATTTAGGCACGTGAAGAAGCTAAGCTTTTGGCCTTTTTTCTAGCTTTCATTTTTATCCTTGTTGGATTTTTTAAGACTTACTCTCTGTTCAGAATCAAGTACGTGAATAATAAAGAGCTTTTATAAATGCCGTTTCTTGTTCCTGTATGGTTTAGGCTAGTAGCTTCATGTTTGCGGCTTGCAAAACTTTGTGGGTAAACTTTGGGTCCTTAAATAATGGAATCCTAATATTGCCTGCCTTTCCATCAACTTTAAAATGCAGTGAAGGATATTGAACATGATCTTGGTGCTCAAACTCACGACTGCTTTGTTGCCATTGAAGTGCTTCGCGAGGTAGATGATTACACATGCCTATGGTCATGCAGAATTTCATTGATGGGTTTCCATTAGGTTATATGGTCACAATTTCCCCATGATTATGCAGGTCTTGGAGTCACAGCAACCACTTGTGGTTTATTTTTCAGATTCTTCTCAGTGGTTATCGAAGGCAGTTTCCAAGTCAAATCGTTCAGAGTTTGTTAGCAAGATGCAAGAGATGTTTGACCAACTTTCAGGACCTGTAGTTCTGATTTGTGGTCGAAATAAAGTGGAATCGGGGTCAAATAAAGAAAAGGAGAAATTCGTAAGTTTCAGTTCGCTATAAATGACTTTCATTTGCCACTTCTTTGAGCGCAGTAACCTACAATGTTTTAGTATGTTTACCTGAAGACTTTTTTTTTAGCTCATGTGATGATTCAATGTGTAACTTTTTTCTTTTGTTTTAACAGACAATGATACTTCCAAACTTGGGCCGTATTGCTAAGTTGGTAATGCTCATCAACTCAAAACTCTTATTGTCATGCGAACTTAATCTGTCTTGCTTAGTTGGTTTTACTGGTTGTTTCCTCGTACAATGACATTTCTTTCTAATTTGTTTATATAATGCTTTGAAATATTTAAAATGTGAAGTTGTATGATTTAAATTCTAACTTTATACATTTATGGCTGTAAAAGGTTAAGTTATCTGTTTGGAATATTCACAGCACAGTTTCCTCGACTTTTCTCTATGCATGTAATGCTATTGGGACAACTATATTGGTTCTCTCAAAATATTAAATTATGACAAAAACTCATTACTTTTGCGTTTATATGTTCATGGCTTTAGTAAATTTTAAATGTTGAAGATCCTAATTAAACAAGAAAAGTTCTTTATTGACCTTGCACAAATACAAGTAAATAAAATCCTGTAAATATATCTACAAAATGCATTAAAATTCGATTCTGTTACTCTAATTGACGATGTATATAAAGTATGTTGATATCTGTTGCATATTCTTGTTCTGAATTCCTGGAATTGCAAATAATTTCTTTTAAGACAGTATGCACATTTCTGATGTAATTAAACTTGATTAGTTGATACTAGACTAGATACATTGGTCTGCATTTTGAGATAATATCTTTGCTGTTATTTTGTTTCTGTTCTTCATGGGTTGATTAACATTTCGAACAGGTATAAGAATATTCTCTAATCTTTGATATTTTTTTGTTCAGCCTCTTTCGTTGAAGAGCCTTGCAGAGGGGTTTAAATCTAATAAACGATCTGGAGAGGATGATATATATAAGTTATTCACTAATGTTATGATTATAAATCCTCCAAAGGTAATTTTGTATGACATCATAATAATATCAGAATTTATTTCATGTTGAGGTTTTCTGCTTTCTTTTGTCTGGTGAAAACTCTCTGTGCATTAACTGTTATCTAGTGCTTTTACTTTGTTATATTTGAAAGCATTTCAATTCTTGATCTTTTGATTTCTCTCTGAATGGCATCAATCTGCTAATCATATCTCTTAAGTCTATCTCTTTTCAATACTGCTAAAATTTTCTAGTGTTTTGACAAATTTCTATTGCTCGTATTATGTCAAACAGGAACATAATTGTTACTTGCCCCCATTCCCAACTGAAAATCTTAGAAGTCATGAAGTGCTGGACCAATATTAATCAATTAGGACAGAAAAAACGTGGAAAAATCTAACACTTTCATTTCTTATATGATTATTATAGGATGAAGATTTATTGGGGATATTTAATAAACAAATTGAAGAAGACAGGAAAATAGTGATATCACGAAGCAATTTGAGCGAAATGCACAAGGTACATTTACAATTTTTTTCTCAGCTGTAATGTTTGTAAATCTATTTTTTTTCAAATATATTTTTAGTAATATGAACCTTGTGATGTGATGATGTTGAGGAATGGCTGCATATATAATTTATATCACCAATGGTTCAACTCTTTGTTCATTTCAGGTTCTTGAGGAACATGGCTTATCATGTGTAGAATTGTTGCATGTGAAGACGGATGGCGTGATAATGACAAAAGAGAGTAAGAATACTATTTCCACCAACCTTTAAGTTCAAATAATTGTTCAAAAAATGCAACACATGCTATCACAGTTAAAAAATACAGTTCATATTTTCAGTAGTGAATGTGATTTATATTTAAAACATCTTCTTTCTCCTTAATGATTACATGACTGCATTCTATTTCCATGTACTTATAAATTGCAGAAGCAGAGAGGGTCATTGGCTGGGCCAAGAATCATTATCTTTCCACATGTGACCTTCCTTTGGTCAAGTGGGATCGGCTACAGATGCCTCGTGAGAGGTGATTACTTGTGCTTTTTCTTATCAAGTGATGAGCTTTTATCTACACCAAGTTGATTGCTGCAAATTTGTATGTGTAGCCTTGAACTTGCAATTTCGAGATTAAAGGAGCAAGAATCAGCTTCCAAGAAGTCTGCTTACAATTTGAAGGTTTTTTTGTCTTAATGTTTTATTTCATTAAAAAGAAAATGCGGTAAAGTTACATCTTTTACAGTATTTAAAGCTAACTTGTGCAGAATCTTGCAAAGGATGAGTATGAGACCAACTTTGTTTCAGCAGTGGTTCCTCCAGGAGAGATTGGTGTCAAATTTGATGATGTTGGTGCACTTGAGGACGTGAAGAAGGCATTGAATGAACTTGTGATTCTCCCTATGCGCAGGCCTGAGCTTTTCTCCAGTGGAAATTTGCTGCGAGTAACTTGTTGTCATATATAGTATGTGAATTTTCAATTTCAGTGTCCCCGCACAAAAGTAAAATTGCCTTTTCTTTTGTCAGCCTTGCAAAGGAATATTACTTTTTGGACCTCCTGGAACTGGAAAAACCCTTATTGCAAAGGCGCTTGCGACAGAAGCTGGGGCAAATTTCATTAGCATTACTGGTTCAACAATGACATCTAAGGTGAGTGAAATTATGGCCTTGGGACATTTCTATTCTTGTTGAGTGATGTGATCTTAATACTTGGTACCACTTGACTAATTTGGTCTTTGCTGATGCTTAGAGGTTATTCTAATGATACTTTCTTCACAATTTACTAATTTATGCTTTTTGGATAATGATTCTACATGTGCCATATTGTTTTAACTGCCTTGAGCTCATTG
The DNA here is from genome assembly GCA_023678885.1 of Pogostemon cablin. Lineage (NCBI taxonomy): Eukaryota > Viridiplantae > Streptophyta > Magnoliopsida > Lamiales > Lamiaceae > Pogostemon > Pogostemon cablin. Next base: position 3,824,223 of record CM042960.1, on the reverse strand, counting down.
CATTTATTGTTTAGGTTTCATAGGGCATGTTAATTGTGACTTCGTCCATGGTTGCAAGTAATGGATATGATATATTAATTATTGTAAATTCTAATTTGAAATTTGTATCAATGAGAGATGTGAAAAGAAGGTTGAAGTACTGTAAAAGTTGAAGACTATATTTTCCCATTTATATGGCCTGGTTAAACAATTGACGGTAATAACTTGGTAGGAAGTGCAAAGAAAGAATTTTTATGCTGGGTAATTACTTAACTCTCGAATTAATACTTGAGTCTTTGCCTAATAATTAGTCATAAAAGCCTCTGTTCTGAGTTGGTCTATGAAAGAGTAATCAATACTTAATTTTTTTTAATGCAGTGTCTTACTACATTGGCATTTGTATATCTTACTGTATCTATCTTCATATGCGTGTATCTATGGCAAAATGTCCTCGTCTGATTTACATTATCGAAGCTAGACATATTGTGGTCTTAAATTGTTACAAATGCAGACAAATATAAAGTGAGAAAGAAGAATTAAATAAAGTTGTTCCTGATAAGAAGATGTGGAGTAAGAAGAGAAAAATTATAAGTTACTTATTATTAACTGATTATCTATTATACGCCTTGCAAAATATGCGATGATAAACTTGTCTACTTAACATCCGTATCCTTTGAGCGATCACCTTTGGGATTGGTGAGACAATACTGACAAGGAATGAGCAATTGATATAGTCTTGTTGCAAATTGAAAATTCCAATCAATTTATCCTGTTCCTAGTTTCTAAAGACTGTCAGAAGCAAAAACTGTTGAATTCAAGTAGTTCGTATACAACTGGTTACTGTTTATTTTTAAAGCTTCCTTATTCAATTCTTATACCATTGTTGACATTTTCTCTTGCTTCCTATGCAGTGGTTTGGGGATGCTGAAAAGCTTACTAAAGCACTGTTCTCCTTTGCAAGCAAGCTGGCGCCTGTAATAATTTTTGTTGATGAGGTGAGGTTATCTTCATTTAATGTGCTTTCTTGTGGACCATATGCTGTAAGGCATAATAGTACAAAATTCTGGAAACATTTCATATTCTAGTATGCTACACATTACATCAAACTTTAAATGCAACAGTTGTAATTTAAGCTCGCAATATTTAATATTCCTTTATATTTACTTTAAAAAAACAATCGAAACCATAGTTTTATGAACTAATCTCATCATATATTAATATATGTATGAGCTGGATCAGATTCATCTATATTCTCACTGATGTTATCTTGCTTTTTACCAACAAAGGCTGGTAAAATTGCATGTACACAAATATGGTTTCAAAGTTAACTTCGAAGTTGATGGGGATGGAAATTTACTTTAATAAGGATTCTACTTTCATGCATAGTACTGCCTAAGAAGAATAGTTGAATATAATTCAATTCTTCGAATTGGTGTTACTCCTATCACTACCAAACTATCATTTTGTCACAACTCTCTATTAACATATTAATATTGTGAAGCTGACCTTGTACAGGACTGGACTTTGATGATGTGATTATTTGTGGTCTTTAGGTATGCAAATGACTAGGTTGACTCTGAACTTATCAAACTTCTGAGTGTAGACTTAGCTTCATTAAAATTTGCATGCTATTATTATTATCCATTTGTGTACACCGAAGAAAAAGATTTTAGATTTTGAATGATTTATTATGGTTGTTCTTTTTTCTGTTAGAAACAGTGAGTTTTTTACCCTGGGTAGTGATGGCTCATAATTGTTCCTCCTAACTTGTAGTTACGTATTGCCAAAAGCAGTGCTTAGCAGCTTCAAACATGATAGTTTTTGTTGCCTGTATAGGGAATAAGGATTCAGTTTGGCTTCACTTCTAATTTTTATGCTGTGCCACTTCTGTAAGTGCAGGTTGATAGCTTGCTCGGTGCTCGTGGTGGGGCTTTTGAGCATGAGGCTACTAGAAGAATGAGGAATGAGTTTATGGCTGCTTGGGATGGCTTGAGGTCAAAAGAAAGCCAACGGATCCTTATCCTTGGAGCTACAAATAGGCCATTTGATCTTGATGATGCTGTAATCCGTCGCTTACCAAGGAGGTAAACTTATATGGATATCCTCTCTCCCTTATTTAAAAGTTGGATGTCTTACAATTTGGGAAGTAGGGGTTGTTGAGGGTTTGAACCATGGCCTCTCTAATGGAACTAGATAACATGAGTTGGTTACTTTATGGATCTTTGATGCACACTAAAATATAGCAGGTCAGAACACATTGATGACTGATGTATCTATTTTTGCTTGACTATAGGATTTATATTGACCTGCCTGACGCTGAAAATCGTGCAAAAATAATCAAGATAATTCTTGCTCGAGAAAATCTGGAACCTGACTTCCCCTTTGAACAACTTGCAATCGCCACAGAAGGTTATTCAGGGAGTGACCTTAAGGTGATAGATAGTGTTTTACACTTTTGGGAGATCCAGTGATCACTGCTCAATTCTTAACTTGTCATCCACATACTTTTTCTCTTGCAGAACCTTTGTGTTGCTGCAGCTTATAGACCTGTCCAAGAGTTACTGGATGAAGAAAGCAAGGTAACACTACAAAATCATGTGATAACTGTACCCTCTTAATCTTGCAGTTTGTGACAATAAAATTCATTGATTATAATCCCGGAAGCATAATTTATTAATTTTACCATAAAGTCAACAAATATATGCATTTGATCCTTTAACGGTAACCATTATGAACTTTCTTCCCCTATTATTAGAGTTTTGTGTTTGTTTGGTTACCTATTCTTTTTTTAGTTGTCTCTACATTTTTCGCCTTTTTTTTTTTCCCTGAAAGTTCACTTTAGTAGGGAAGGTTCAGAAATTCACTACCAAAAAGGGTGCTGGTGATCTTCCATTATGACTTTCTCAGCATCTGATATATATTAATATATATTTATTTTATTTTATTTTTTGTGCAGGGTGATAAATGTGATGGAATTCCAGTTTTAAGGCCACTTAAATTGGATGATTTTACTCAATCTAAAGCCAAGGTAATCTTCATGAAACAGTTGCTAGTGATAAAGCTTTGCATTGGCTCATATTCTTGTATTCTGGACGATTATTTGAGCTTCCACTATAATTTTCATGATGAAAGATAACGTTTGTTTACCCCTTTTACCTCGCCGACTCTCTACCCATTTTCCCCCTTAAGCTTCAATGTTCCTATTTGGCTAAAGGAGATCTGGGTTGCTTCATGTTGACAAATATGACAATTTGTAGGTGGGGCCATCAGTTTCTTTCGATGCTACTAGCATGAATGAACTGAGGAAATGGAATGAACAGTATGGTGAAGGTGGAACCAGGAGGAAGTCACCATTTGGCTTTTGATATCATGTCGGCTTAACACTTGCAACAGTTCTCCTTCTCCGTTAAAAAACAAGAGGCAGGGTTTGGAAGCAGTACAAGTGAGGTTCTAGCATATGTTTTTCCCCGAATGAAGGAGAGGGAGGGAGGGAAGGAGAGAACCTCCTTCACGTAACCTCATTTGATAGGTTTCTTTGTAGGCATAGAGGCATATAGAAGGAACAGGCTAACTTACCCGCTGTATCCTTATTACTTTTAGATTAGTAAACCCTCATAAACGATCTTCATAGAATCATAGGCCACAGTTCGTAGTATTACATCAATTTTTGGGTACGGATATATTTTTCTTTGTCGTCCCTTTAATTTTTACACTGAAGTTGGAATGTGATAGCTGATCCAGGTCCCTCATATAGCAAGATTTTCTTTGATCTAATAAATTCCATTAGCATAAATGAACAAGGCTCGTCTACATGCTCGTATAATGTTTGCTCAAGTACAAGCTTAGTTATTTTCTTTACCGTATACGGATATCCGATCTGTTAGAGTGAAGTTGTCTATTTCACCCTGTTATTTGTATACGATGTGTATTTATTCTCGAGTATGGTGGAAGATAGTTGTAATTTATCAGGTGTAGCCTCTTTACGATAAAATTCAACAAAGAACATATATTGGTTGGTGGGCATTGTTTGAATGAACGTATACGATTTTGGAGATAGAGGTGAAGTTCTTGTTAAAGTGATGCTACATCAACTTTCGGGTTTCAATTAATTTTAATTCTAAATTTCTCTATTAATTATAAATAAAATGACTGAAGACTAATGAAGAAGAAAGATGAATTGTAATCTAGTCTCTTTTAGAGGAAGTTGGACTAATACGGTATATACGTTGTGATTCTACATTTTCAGATAAAATAAATAATAATACAAATCTTGAGAAATGTCCTTAATCAAATGAGAGTCTTCGAAGTTGATTTCTACACATATTAATAGCGATTTCATTGTTTGTTTTGTAATGATAGTCAATGCAATTTGACTCTCATTTTGTTGGGAATCCGAATCCTTAATCAAACAATTTATAATACATATACACATCAAAGTTGCAATGAATTTTTTATTTAAAAAACATATGCGATATATGCTTCCATCATGATTCAATCAAATTTTTAATTTTTTTAAATATAATTTTGACGAATGTAATATACCGTTTTTTAGAGTGAGTTCAACCTATTTTTACATAATTATTACTACTCATATAATACATAAAAAGTTAATTATTTGAAGATACTTTATTTAAAAGAGTAATCATGGTTTATCTATTTAATGAGTAATGAAAAATTTTCATATAAAGAGTAATTTATAGATCCAAGAATTTAAAGAGTAATAATTTATGAGTTAGTCTCTTGTGCGCCCGATTTCTTTAATAAGAGAGTCAATTGAAATTTATGAGTTAGTCTCTTGTGTGTCCGATTTCTTCAATAAGAGAGTCAGTTAAAATATGAATGATAATAAAAGTTTGAATAAGAAAAATATAATTATTTTAAAAATATACCCACAAGCACACAAGTTTTATCCATAGCTTCTATCTCTAAATATTACTCTTTTCGTCCACTGTCAATCTATCAATTTTACCATTTGGCAAGTCCATTCTTAATCTATCAATTTCCCCTTTTGGACTATGGAACCCACACCCTCCACTAATACAAATAAAAAATGAGACTCACACCCTCCACTAATACAACTACCTACTACACATAAAATAATACTCCCTCCGTCTTATAGAAGTTGACACACTTTCCTTTTTGGTTTGTCCCACTAAAGTTGACACATTTCCTTTTTAATACATGAGACCCACACAAAAACAATTAATCTATTCTCATAGGCCCCACATATCACCTCTAATACAACTACCCACTACACATTAAATATTATTCTCTCACTTCACTTTACTTCACTTTACATTAAATTATTATACTCCATAATCTCCGTGCCCAAAAAAAATTATACCAACTTCTCCGGGATGGAGGGAGTAATATTCTTTAATTCACGTGCAAAAAACAAATGAATACATTGAGAATGAACGGAGGGAGTAAATATTTTATATACTAAAGAATAATCCTTAAAGGCAGGTTTGCAAAAAGCAAATGGATACATTAAGAATGAACGGAGGGAATAAATTTTTTATATACTAAAGAATAATCCTTAAAGGCAGGTTGACGTCCTACTCACAAAAGTATTTTTATTTTTATTTTTAAACATACAATATAATTTTCACAATATATATAATAACATTGGCTTAATTTTTAGCATGAAATTAAATTGAATTAATTCGCAATAAAGCCAAAAACAGCTGCAAAGCCTCCTAACATTGGCATTCAATTTCAGTATAATATTAAATTGAATTAATTCGCAAAAAAAAAAAAAAAAACAAAAACAAAAACACCACCGCTGCAAAATCTCCTAGCCGCCGTTGTATTCGGCAGAAACATGAAATCTCAATTCTACCCTTCGTTCAGACAGCATTTCAGCACAAGTCACTAAAATTACCAATATCACCCTACACTTCCTCTCCAGATCTCACTTCAAAGCTCTCCAACTCCAACTCCAACTCCCGAGTAATAAACAGTTACAGTCACAAGCAATCAGAATCCAACTTAATGGCAATCTCTCGTAGAAAAGGCAAGTTAATTCTAGTAATGAGTGTTTCTTTCCTTGTATCAGATTTGTTTTATTTTCCACGTTTTTCTTGCCTCGTTCTTGCATCACAATCGGACCCATCTTCGAATTCTGACCCTGTAATCGAAACGGATAGTCCAAATAACATTCTTTTTAAGGAAAAACTTGATCTTGATTATGAACACAGAAACCCTGATGTTCTGCTGCAACTTCAATTGGAAAAACTTCAAGAATTAGTTCAAAACCTTACACAGCTTGTTGCTAGGTTAGAATCCCGAGTTTTAGATGTTCCAGAAAGATTAAAGATTTCATCTTTACCATCACCACCACCCCCATCATCCATTGATGATGATTTAAGTGATGTGGAGGGATTAAAACAAGAGGATAGTGGAAAAGAACAGTTAAGAGGAGTAGGGCGGGGTGGGAGGTCTAGGGTGAAGACAATGACAGTGAAAAAGTACAACTCATTGTGGTCTGAGAGGTTTCAGTTTGTGTCTGCTGTGAAACTGAGGTCGAATCCAACTTGTGTTAATGTGTTGCCTCATAGAGATTTCGAGGGTTTGAGTAAGTATTTTGCAGTTGGGGATGATAAGGGTAGGTTATATGTGTTCTTGAGGAGTGGGGATGTTGCTTTGGAGTTTGAGACATCGGAGCTCGAACCGGCGTCTCCCATTACTTCTATTGTGTCTTACTTGACCATTTACAAGAATGAGAGCATGATCATCACAGGGCATGAAAATGGTGGTGTTGTAATGCATAAGGTTTGGGAGACATTGAGTAGTGATGAATGGAGTTTGCTTAATGTGGAGAAGGTCCGGAGGTTTGAGATGCCCGAATCGGGTAGGTCGCGGATCAACATGTTGGAAGTGCACCATGTTGGTAGGAAGAAGTACGTTTTGGCGACAGATGGTGGGGGTAAAATTGTAGTGTTTAGAGAGGATGGGACTATATATGGGTCTGCTACTCCGAGTAGACAGCCGATTGCTTTCTTGAAGCAAAGGCTTTTGTTTCTATCGGAGAATGGATCAGGGTCGTTAGATTTAAGAACCATGAAACTCAAGGAGACTGAATGTGAAGGATTCAATGAGTCTACTGCAATTAGTTATGTTTTTGATCCTATGGACCGATCAAAGGCGTATGGACTTACTGTAGAAGGTGAATTGGTTCAAACATTGTTACTAGGGGATGTAATGAACTTCAAGTGTCGGATTAGGTCGAAGAGGAAGCTGGACGTGGAAGAACCGATTGCCTTACAAGCGATCAAGGGCTATTTGCTGGTTTCTAACAAGGAGAAGGTTTTTGTGTTCAACGTGTCGTCTCAGCATTACGTAAGAGCTGGTGGGGTGAGGCTTTTGTTCTCGGCTAGTCACAACGAAATCATAGCTGCTTTTCTCAATCAGCAAGCTGTGGATGTTACGAACGAGAACAGAAAGCAAACACCCTTGATCATCACTGACTACGAGAAGCTCGTTATCATTAGTCTTGGCAATGGATACGTTTCCATGTACCGTTCCAATCTCCCGGTGTTCAAGAACGAGTTCAACAGCCTCTTGTGGACGAGCCCCGTTCTCTTTTTCATCCTCTTCCTCTTTGGAGCATGGCATTTCTTTGCTAACAAGAAGGAGGCACTCACTTCATGGGGACCCGATGATCCATTCAGCTCGGGTTCTGTCACGAGTGGAGCTCCGTTGGGTTCTGGAGCTGGCGATCGATCCTTCACTGATTCTTCTAGGAATTCTGAGAATATGGAGCTAAGGGGTGGTGGTTTGAGAGGTTCTTCGAGGTATGTTTCTCCACCACGATATCCTGGTGGAGGGACCAATCCGTATAGGGCTGGCTCTGATACGGATTCAAGACCTGCGTCTAATCCGTACAGGCCAGGTCCTGATACGGATTCAAGATCTGCGTCCGTCGACCCCCGTTTTAGAGCAAATTCAGAGTTGAAATTCAGGGGAGCAAATGTTGAAAGTGCAGGTGTTCCCAAGAGGAGGGATCCCCTGTTTGTGAATAACCAAGGTGTGGATGATAACAATTGACTTTTATTTGTATACTAATGACTTTATTTACATTTGCATGTCAACAATGTTACTGTCCTTGTGATTTTGTAACATTATATGAGAGGACAACAAATAATTGGTAAAGAAAGCAGTTTGTTACCAAACTTGTCCATCTTTTGATTTTTGCTTTTGTCTGCCAAAACATCTATTCAACGAGGTCCAAATTCTCTATGTCATTTTTGTGCAGTGTCACACCTTTGGATGGATGATACTAAAAGAGAGACGAAAACTATACCCTGAAAAGGAAACCATAAACCGTCGGGGCAGTAATTGGATTTCTTTATCCGTATCAATCAAATAATGAGTATCACAGATGATATATCTGACATCTATTCTCTGTTCCTGCAAATACAGGAAATGAATTGGTGGCTCAACCATGATTTTTATTAATTATTAAGATTCTATTATATTTTCAAGTTTATATATTTTGTTCAGCTCCTTTATATATTCACTCGTATTAATCTTAAGGATATTGAATTTAGTTGTGAATTTAGGTTATTGAAGCAGCAGTTTCACATTGAATATTGATGATAGCTTGGATTGTATGTATAATTTTTTTATTTTTTATTTCCTCGAAGTGAATTTTAATATTTTGTTAACTAAATAAACCCAAGTTTTATTTTGTTTTATAAATAAATAATCGATTCTCATTAATGCTTCAATTAATTTATTTTATTTGATACTTAAACTTTTGAGAGATGTATAGTGTTACCCTCCCAAAAGAGTAGATTATTACTACTCTTTAAAATAAATCCACTTACATTGTTTTAACTTTTAAGAGTAGTCATCTTGCATTAGAGAGTAACTCCGATTCCACTGTGAAATGGGTTTTTTGCATAAGAATTTTGCAATCGGAATCTCCTGTTCCACAATCGTATTTCACCAGGTGTTTCATAACTTATTTTCCATTAAAATAATATACCCTAGTTAATGACCATTAAACCCTTGGTGCATGTGGTGTATTTTAAGTATGAATTAAAACATGTGTCAAACATATAATAGTTGGAAAAGGAGATGAAACACGGGGTGGAACAGGTGATCCAATCGAGAATTTTGTCAAACATGTATAAACCGTAGAACGGCTTTTTTGCATAAGCATTTTGTCAAACATGTTTATACGTTTCTTACGGACAGTATACTTTGAACACTTTCGTCAGTGGCTGAGTAAAATTATACACACATTAATTAATAAAATATGTAAAATTCCTTTTCAGAAATCAGAGTAGAATCAATATAAAAAGTTCGACCGTTGTGTAATTAATTTTTGAGGAGAAAACCTAGTCTAAAATCAATAATAGGAGTATACTGTATACTAAATAGGATTGTCAGAATAGAGACCAGTATCATTTCTGGACTCTCTGTATATAGCCTGCAAGTTGGCCCAATATAGGCCCAATTCACTTGCATAATCTCATTCGGCCTGGCAGTTTATAGAATTGTTGTTATTTTAATTTATATAATAGAGGAAAATGTAGGGGTAACTTGATAATTTAAAAAATTAAATAAATAAAGTTGTTGAGAATAATGAATAAAATATAAAAAGTAGGTAAAATATATAATGTATTTTTATAATTAATAGAACATTAATAAATACCTGAGATACTCAAAAATAAAAAGCAAAAATATGTGGGATGAATTATCGTTCTAAATGAATGGATATAAACAAGTACATTGTGGGATAAGAGATATCGGTGTAATTTGGTGTAATATTTTTTGTCCTAAACGAGTGATGTGTGACAGTAAAGCAACATATAAAATATATTAAAATGACACAAAACTTCCTAATGAACCCAATAAAAATCATAAATTGAATTTTTTTTATCATTTATAAGCGGATTAAAAGATGTAATATTTTAAGCCTATTTTGATGTTTGTAAATTTTATTGGACGGATTCTCCGTCCTTTTGTTATCAATTAGAGCTGACTGTTTTTCAGCAATCTTAATATAATATTTTTTTAAAAAAATAAGTTAATTATAATGTATAATATAAAATTGTATTAGTATTGTGAATTGACCCCATAAAAATATATTAATTGTTTTATGTTGATAAATATAAATCTAACATTTTGACAAATAAAAAAGGTAAAATATAAATACTTGCCGGAGATATGGAAATATGCTCCATTAAGACAGTTCATCATAAAATTCATGCTAATGTTTTTTTTTCTTTGAATTTGGATTGAAGTCGGCAAGGTTGACTTATGAGTTATGAATTACAAAGATTAACATTACCAAAGACAAAGAAGTACATTATATATATATATATATATATATATATATATATATATTATATATATAATTGCCATGTCACCAAAATCTGTAGTCAAAATACCGAAAAAACCCACATTGATTTATTTATTTAACTGAATGTGATGTTTAAATAGTTAGAGACAGTTTACTTTGAGGGTTTAAAGGGGTTAACTATCCCTCATTTAATTCTAGTTAAATTGAGTGTAAAATGTGTTTACATTTAGGATTAGAGTCAAGGGATAACACCCGGGCCCTTGTCAGCACGGTGTCAGACGCTGAGGTGGAAGGTCTTGCAAGGGCTTCGCTAACCCTCAAAAGTTGGGCGGAAAAAAGATGACCCGAGGGTTAATACGTGGAATTTATCATTCTACCCTTCACCTTCTTCCTCCACTTCACCTGTCATGAAATTAGGCAGGTATCAGATTGAAGCATGAACTTAAGAATTGAAAGCATGAAGCCTAATCTATGGATGAAGAAACGATACAAGAACACGAGAGTTTTTTAGAGTGATTCGCCTCACTAACGAGCCTACGTCCACTATGGTGAGAGTATCTTATTCCATATAAGAGTGTGAGGAAGATTACACGCTGAATAAATCAGCAAACCAGAAGCTATATATACAAAGATATGTAACTAACTAACTTATGAGACTAATTCGCTGAAGCATCTTTGAGCCTTTAGTTGGAGTATCAAACAGTTACCAAACCGAGTGAAACTACTTCCGACTAACAGCTTATGTGTCAAGCTTTCCAGCCATATGCTCAACTGCTCCTATATCATCCATTTAACCACCAAACTAACTCCTCAAACTTCACTGCTCACCTTATGCACCAGTTGCACCATTATGTAAAGAATCCTTTACTGCACCCGTTCCACTAAGCACTGCTTGGTCATACATCAGCTGAGCATTCTGACCACTTTCTCCCAACACTTCAATGTGATGCATTAAGGTTTACATCTCACAATCTCCACCTTAAACTTAATGCAACACATATCAACCATCTTCTCCATTACACTACTCCACCTTGAGTAACAACTTTTATCCATTGCTCTACCTTGAGCAACACTTTTACCATTGCTCCACCTAGAGCAATACTTGCAACGTAACAACGTTGACATACCGCCAAGCCACAACAAGTTCGAACCATTTTCCTAATGAAAGTGCCATTACTTTGAAGTCGATTCTAACTCACTAGGATTACCCGATGCTTCTCCTACTTGCTCGTTGTTACCACGCTGCTCTTAAACGCCAACGAGTTCAAGCCACCACATCTCCTAGCTATCCCGTTATATCGCTACTTCACTCTCGAACACCATCCATTCACTTACCGGAAAAACCTTTTCTTATAAACTTGTTGAGCTGACCTTATCTTCATGAAATACCAACCTGTTAAGCTGATTTCATTTCCATGGTTAACCTGCCATGTCCTGACTCCACCTTGCTGGGAGTCCCATGCAATTGATGCATCCCTTAAACAATGCTAGCACTTCCATGAAAAATTTCCATGTTTCTTGCTTGCTATTGCCACATTGTACTGATCAAGTTCTTTGAACCTGCACCTTTCTGGTGTAATCAAAATTGACCTTACCACTTAGAAATTCTAAGCTGCCATAGCTGTCACAGATACTCTGGCCTTCTTAGAAAATTGTCCTTCACCTATGAATAATTTTGCTTCTTCTCTCCGATAGCATCGCCATCGTTGGAGTCCTTTTCCTTATTGGAGAATTATTTGCTGATGACTTCAACAAATTATGACTCACAGAGTCTCCACCTCTGTCCAAATCTTGGAATTTCCTATATGCCATCCTTATTCCAAAATTCCATCGCCGGCCGAATCATCACCTTGCTGCCGTTGACACGTTCACCTCTCGTTGGAGTGGAAAAACACTACCATGTCAATCGCATACTTGAAATTCTGAATTACCGCTGGATTTACCAAAGTTCCAAGATTGCAAATCAATTCCAGTTTATTAATTCCGAGCAATACTCTGTTCCTCTAGTTTCTTGCTAAAGCATTTCCTTGCGCCAACTCACCTAAGACTGCCAACTCACGTCGATAAGAATGCCGTCAGAAATTTTCTCAATTTCTTATCGGTTGCTGGTTTGCATACCGCCATAGCTGGATTTCCAATTCCTTCTTACCGATAATTCCAATCTTGGAATCTTCCTCCACTAGTTTCTTGATCTCCACCATAATGAACTGTAGTTACATAACCAAGAACCGCTACCGGAAATCTCACCTCCGAACTACCGTCGAAAGACTTCCTTTTCTCTCTGAACCGCCGTCCAAAGAACTACCTATCATCGGAGATCCGAGCTCGTCTACCGGATTATCAGCTTCTCTCCAGAAGTATAAAGTAATGGGCGATGACTAGATTCGACGAAACTCGGCGGCATTGACATCAGCGATCTTCCGATGCAATCCAGTGGCAGTTCAGTATCATCGGGCGAGGAAAGAAACAATGTTCAAAGGATGTTTTCTCGATGGATTGAAGGGTTGATTCCAGCAACTAAAAGCAGAGTTGTTCACCGCAGCGAAATGTAGTTGTCTGGCGGTGAGGAAAGTAGATCTCTATGTGCAAAGGACAGACTCTCACACGGTTTTGGTGAGGAATTGGTGAGCGGTAGTGTTCGAAATTCCGGTGACCGGAGTAAGGCTGTTTAAGAGTGGAAGCAGTTCTTGTTTTCTTCTTTATCTGATGGTGTACTAAAATTCTTTTCTGCCTTGCTCTTATCAACATTGCTTTTATTATTCTTGTTATTCCTGCTCCACTGGTTCTGTTTCTTTGCTGTCAAACCTTCTGCAGTTGTTTGTTGTTCTTGATTCTTATGAAGCACCTTTGCCTTAACTGCCAACAAGACTTGCTCAAGGAAGATTGATTCAACATTAGCAAACAAAAGTGTATCTCTTAAACCTTCAAAGGACTTTGGAAGAGCTGACATGAGGATAACAACTTTGTCTTCAGTTGACAAAGCCACATCAATATTTTCTAGATCATCAATGATCTTATTAAACTCATCTAATTGACAAATTATTGACTTATCTTCTGATACCTTGAAGAAATACAGTTTCTGCTTCATATACAAGCGGTTCGCCAAACTTTTAACCATGTACAACTCCTTCAATTTCTTCCAAACTCCTCTTGTTGTAGCTTCCTTTGAGATTTTCCTCAGAGCTTTATCTCCAAGGCACAAAATAAGAGCACTTCTAGCCTTGATTTGTTGTTTTTAATCTGCTGCAAGGGCAACAACATCAACTCCTACAGCCACCTTCAGGAAGTGGTTTGATTGCTTCTGATAATTCTTGTTGAACCAAGATGACCTCCATCTTCATCCTCCACAGACTGAAGTCTTCCTTCTCTGTGAACTTTTCAATGTCAAACTTAGTAGTAACCATTTGATCTTCTTCTCCACTGAATCTTCTTCTTCTTGGCTTCCCACAGATGGCGCCATCACCTTTTTCACTTCAATGTAGGACATGACATATGGGATTTCTTACTTACAAATATTTAATTTCACCATATTCTTGCCTTCGATATTACTCCACCACCGTCATCTTTTTCCTTTCATTCTCTTTATTCATATCACCTTTGCTCTCTTCTTCTTTCTCCTTTTCAGGCGATGGATGACTGGATCTGAAACGGCCATGGGTAGCGGGAATCAGAACTGGCCACTCTTTTCTTGCGGCGAACGGCATCTCTGACGACATAAGTGACGGGGTCGGTCTTGTTACAGTGGAGGACGACGGGATTTCGGCGATGGCATTACCAATTGACATCCATTTCTTCTCGCGGTGAACAACGATGAACTCCGATGTGATCAAGGCAAGATGGGTGACGTCATCTTGTTCGTTTGAAGGGGAAAATAGAACTTCTCAATTTTTTCACAATTTTAATTTGAGATGAGAAGCTGTGTTAATTTGAGATGAGATCCTTTATTTCCTTGGAGAGAGAAAGCAGTCACTCTTGCTGCCACACCATTTCTCTTGGAAGAGGAATCATCTCATTTAATTTTTTAATCTTTAATTTAAGGGTAAAATTGTAAAAATGTTTAAAATTAAACTTCAAAGTAAACAAAACAACCTATTCTAAACCTTTGTGTTATGGTTAACTCTAACCTAACCCTGACCTAACCCTCAACTAGAGGTAAAATTATCCTTACTTTGTAAACCCTGACCATCAAAGTAAATGGATTCTTAAGAGGATAAAATTCAAGAGATTAACAACTTAAAAAATACTAACATATTATGATTTTGTCAATTACTGTTTTAATAATAAAAGAAGAAGAAGAAAATAATAGTACTAGATAGGACAAAATAGCGACAAATAAACTTAGTAATCAAAGGTGTGAAAAAATGGTGGTGAAAAAGGAAAAATAAAATCAGGAAATGTTGATAAGCCGCCAATTAGTAGGCCATGCAACTAATTCACAGGGGACAAACTGTCGGCTTGTACTTCCTGCATCGCTCAATGTACCTAATCACACCATAATCCATTAATCATTCATATTCACAAAAATATCCATGAGGTTTGAGTTTCCATCAAAATATTGATATGCATGTGTGCTAATTATCCTCTATTTATTACTATTAAATTCAGGGCTTGATTATTATTATTATAAAATATTACTCTTATTTAAATTCTACTACATACTATAACATAGTAATTTTTTTTCACTTTTTTTAATTAGGTGAATAATATTTTATATTCTAAAGAATAATAATTCAATACTCTAAAAAGTTATTACTAAAGAGTAAAATATTGTTGTATCATACAATATATTCATACAAGACAAACTCTTCACATATTTTGGTTTCAAATTGGTAGAACTTTTTTTAGACTCTTAAGATAGATAAACACTTGTAAGAACTGTGTCACATGTACATTTTAATCCAAACTCTTTTAATATATCACGCATGAAATATAGAGTAATTATATAATATATTATGAAGTATCGTATTCAAAGATTTGATGGAAATTAAATAGATGGATTTTATCTGCCGACCCTTTTAGATTCGTCAATTAATGTTGGAGGAGTTGTAATATCTACGTGCTTAATTTGTCTCGCATGCCTCTTCGACTTAACTAACTATACATCATTTTTTTAATAGAAATTTCTAACGTGAAAATAATATTTTTAAATTATTCTTATTATTTTTTAATATTCCCTCCATCCCGGGTATTTTTACCGGTTTGTACGGACATGAAGATTAAGAAGGATTGTTTTTTTTATATATAATGTAAGAAAAAGTATGGATAAATTGATAATTAAATTTTGAGAGAAAAAGTAAATAAAATTGTTGAGAATGATGAATAAAGTGTAAAAAGGTAAATAAAATTATTGGAATTGATGGATAAAGTGTAGAAAGTAGGTAAGAAGTATAGTGTAAAAATAAAGTGAGACGGACATACTAAGTGTAGAAAGTGAATAAAAATACGTGAGATAGAGGGAGTAATATTTTTCTTTACGTTTTATTTATTTATTTTTTGGTCGGAAATAAGAATTCATAAAAACAAGAAAAATAAATATAGAGATACCGACATACTAAGTAGTTACTATGTCTCAAGGACAAATACTTTGAATTACCTCTACTCTAAAAGCATTATATACCAATAACTACAACTAATTACAAAATCAACCGGGAATTTAGTTACTCTTATTCCAAAACTTAACATTAAAAAAAAAAATAATATCTTTAATAAAAAATAATAATTAATTAAAAAGGCATAAAATGTCCCACTATAAAACGATCTCACACAAATCTGAGACGGTCTTATATAAATCTACACTTTACCATTAAAGTCTAGTAATATAATTGTAATAAGCTGGGGCGGATGTATGTTAGTCCACTCCAAAAATATTTTAAGTCCACCCAAATGAAGCTAAAAAATAAATATATCTTCTTTCTTCTTTGTGTTTTTAAGTTTAACACAACCCAAAGGTATTTTAAGTCCACCAAAATGAAGCTAAAAAATAAATATATTTTCTTAAATTATATATATATATATATTATTTTTTAATTATTATTATTATTTTTTATTTTTTTCAATAAACTTAGCCCATCCCACCGCGATTTTCTGGATCCGCCACTGATAATAAGATCTAGTATTAATTTTAAAAATATAATTCTAAGGTTTATATCAATTCTAAGTATATAAATGTAATATAATATTTAATATTAATTTTTAAAAATATAATTATAATTAATCCTAAAATCAAATGGGTACGCAACTGGTTCAATGGATACTATTGGAACCATAATGAGTTGCTCTCATTTAGTGTCAGATTAAGACCAAATTTTGAAATAAAAATGAAAAATTTGACTAATTTAATATAAAATATATTCTCCGCTCTTGTGCCCCTGGCACACCGTGTACCTTTAGAATTTAATATTATGGGTAAATGTATATTGTTTTATTCTAAAAGATATACACTTTAATTAATAAGGGTACACTATTTTGTTGTAATGAGTATACAATTTTCATTAATATTTTTTATTTTTCTTTAGAAAATAAATGGTACACATCTTTATACTAAAGAGTATACAATTTAACAAAAAATTCTAAAGGCGCACGGAGTCCGTGCGCCCGGGTGCACACAAGTTTTTGCCTAATATTTTTTATTTTTCTTCAAAAAATAAAGGGTACACATCTTTATACTAAAGAATATGCAATTTAACACAAAATTTTAAAGGCGCACACTTTCTCTTCAAAACTTTTGAAATTTATATAATTCAATATTTCATTTCATAAATGGAAAAATTGATAAAAATTGCATTATATATCTCCCTTGTTCCACTTTCACATACTCCTCTGCCCATTGGGATGTATGCTTTGCTTTTTGCACGTAGATTAAGAGATATAATATTTTAATGTGTAGTGAGTTGAGAAAAATAATTTCTTAATATAAAGTAAGTAGGTGTATTAGTATGACATGTGGATACATAAAGAGAGAAATAATTAATATGTGTGGATCCCCTCTATCAAAAAGAAAAATGCACATTTTATATTGAGACAAATCAAAATAAAAAACACTTAAGTTTCAATGGGATAGGTGAATATTATAATCCGCGTAAAAAACCGTGCTTTTGTGACACGTAAGCGTTCACATGGCTATCACTAATCTTTGATTAATGGGTATTAAATACTAATTAAGTTCGCACTATAATTAAGAACAAATCTTATGATTGCATCATTAGAACTTGTTTTCTAGTTTTTTGGGTATTGGGGCCCACATCTAGGGACACAATAGCTGACGTCAGCATGCAATCACTTTGACTGCACATCTTCCTAAGTTGGATTCATATGGACTAATCATATGACTTTAATCATACTAATTTACTCAATTAGTTAAATATAACAACACACTATTTGAAAATTTGACCACCATCTTATGAATACTTTAGAGAACATAAATGACAAAATTAGTTTGATAATTGCTGTGAGATTTAAATCTTTTCAACAAAAAAGAATTAGACAAAAAAGTGGCATTGCTCTAGAATTGAGAATTCAAATATTAAAAATATCATATACATATAAAAGAATTTGAATATATATATATATATATATATATATATATATATATATATATATTATAATGACAAAATTAGTTTGAGAATTGCTGTGAGAATGATTTAAATCTTTTCAACAAAAAAGAATTAGACAAAAAAGTTGCATTGCTCTAGAATTGAGAATTCAAATATTAAAAATATCATATACATATAAAAGAATTTGAATGTATTTATATATATATATATATATTTATATGACTAAATGTGATATTTTTTTATTTAGACTTAAAAAAAAGTGCTCACTCTGTCCGCTTCTAAGGTATCCATTTTACTATTCCTGGTGTCCGCTTCAAATGTTTCTATTTCCCATATTTAGTAAAAAAATGGTCCACCACTTCCCTCTAATACAACTACCCACTTTACATATAATAATAATACTCCTTAATCTACATGCAAAAAGCAAATGGATACCATAGAATCGGACACGTTTAAAAAGCAAATGGATACCTTAGAACCGGACGGAGGGAGTATATTATTATAACATTAATATATAAACATACACGCATAAAATTGTGAATAGTTTTATGAAAAATTATTGTAGAATCGTTTCACTCTTCCATACAATAAAATAACTCTTCTCTATTACTATAATATTGTTTGTAAATTGTAATACTAAACATTTTCTAAGAGTGGTGCTTTTCTAAGAGTGAGCATTTATCCATCCGTCACAAATAAACAAGTATTCTACTTTAATATACTCCCTCCGTCCCTTTATCAATTTTTCTATTTTGGTCCATCCCACAGCCACTACAAATTATCTATTTCATTTTTTGGATTGATACGATCACACATGACCCCACACTCGACACTAATACAATTACCCACTACACTTTAAAATATTATTTCTCTCACCTCAAAATACATTAAATTATTACACTCCTTAATCCACGTGCAAAAAACAAATGACTACGTTTCAAGGGGACGGAGGAAGTGTATTATTATTATATTATTCATATTGATTTAAAAGATCAAAATTTTAAGCTCTGCTATTTTCCGTATTTTATCATGTTTTCAATTTTTCTTTTTAGAACTCTATACTTAAAAAAAGAAAAAAAAATCTTTATACGTATATTCACTTTTCATCAATGATAATCCACATAGATAAAACTACTTTGAAGATCCATAATAAAAGGATTAAAAAAAAAAATCAGTCCAGTGATATCTTTTATAACATGCATGGAGGCCCAGGAGGGACCTCATAACTAACTAATGGTCCTCTTCATTTCTTTTTATAACTGTAAATATATGCATATTTATTTATTTATATATTTTAATATGTACATACACAAATAATAGAGAAAATAATATAAATATAAAATCATGATTTTTATCAATTTAAGGCTTGAAAAATGGGTGAACTATCAATTTGGAGCTTGAATTATTTTTTCTATCAATCCGGGGCTTGAAATTTGTATAATTATTAATTCGGGGCCTGAATTTAAGCCATAAATTGATAAAATATGAGACAATATTTGATAAATTCAAGACTTGTATTGATAGTTTTACATCTTTCAAACCACAAATTGATAGAAAAAAATTCAGGCCACTGATTGATAGATTGCCTATTTTTTAGACTTTGAATTGATAAAATCATCCCATCCTTGGGGACACATATTCCATAACATAATAACATATTTTACATCTTATTAATTACTAAAAAAAATCGTATTTTCTTAGTCTACATGTATAGAAATAGAGTTAATTTAATTGAGTGAGTACCGTTCGCCAACAAGAATCTCATTTTATTGTTTTGAACATCTTTTTAGATATATGAGATCTTAGATATATGAGATCACATGCATCACTAATACAACTAAACTAAGATATAAGATTCACACTACACGTTAAATAATAATACTCCTTAATACATCTGAAAAAACAAATAACACCTTTACCCGTGGACGAAGGAATTATTATTTATCTTCTTGATCTAAGTGCAATAATAATTATTATCTTTTAGCTGCTTGAGATGCAAGGACAACCTTGCACGAGAAGAAGGGTAGCATAATTTATTTCCTTTTTAAAGATTTAAGAAAAATATTAAACTTTTTATATTGTGGTGTTAAGTATTAAAATTAGTGAAAAAGAAACAAAAAGAAGTTTTCAATTTAAAGGAATCAGTCACATGGCTTCATCCTCAAGTTTTCAATATATACAATTTTTTTTGTCTCATATTCCTTCGACATTAGGAATATGGAATATGTTTAATTTCAAGATTTTGAATTACCAATTTACCTTGTATACTATTTTGATGATGTAATATACATATTAATGTACTGCATGAGTATTCTCTTTCAAATATGCATTGACATTTGATCAATAGACTAACCAATTCGAGAAAGCCAGAATTTAAGAGATCCCCACTTCATACATTTTAAATTAGAGATCTATACTCAGTAGACAAAAGCTCTTGCGCCCCGGGGCACGTCGTATCCCCATGGAAACACAATCCTCCCCCTCCATATTCTATTTAAACCTATGTATTGCTAGAGATTTAAATTTTAAAGGGGCACAGAAATTGCAAAGGGGCATGGCGTCCCCGAGGACACAAGAGTCTCACTCTACTCAGTATGGAGTGATTCCTCGATTGTATTGTTGATCTAGAGCTTAGGGTTCGGTATGAAGTGATTCTTTTAGTTGTGTGTGATCCCCCAATTATTGATCCAATACTTAGTGCTCTCTATATTGAGTATTTCCTTAATTGTTGATTCAATGTTTAGCGCTCTGTATGAAGTGATCCCTCCATTATATTATTTGTCAAGTGAACTTAGATTGGTGCAGTGTGAGGAGTGATCTCACCATTGCAATTTGTAATGGAATGATCTTTGATTGTTGATCACATTTCCAAATTTTTGAACTTTCACCATAAAGTTAATTTATGGGTATATATAATAGGAATACTATTTAAATTTACTACGAAGTTCCCTCCATAATATTCAAACTTATTTGCATAGCAAATTATTCTTTAGTTTGGGTATAGCATTATTTTCTTATGAGTCTTTTAATAATAATAATAATAATAACAACAACAATAAAAATTTACTTAACAAATGATTACAACTTTACAATTATATTTCTTATGAGTCTTCATACACAAATCATAACAACTTTACAATTATAATAAAAACCGAAAATCAATAAAATGATTTCCATATGAATGGGTAGAAATGAAAAATGATGCTAGATATATATAAGAAGTGGCTTCTGTCGGCGTACATTAAATTTAAAAAAGAAACTATCACTTTTTCATCGTAGCATTAGCATAGCATGCGATATTCATTTATAAAATTTGAATTATAACTAAATTAAATTAATTTGAAATAAATAAGAAATAACGTGGCTGAAGTGGGATCCAATGCAAGAGACATAACCTAGCTAGCTAGCATAAACAGTATGCCAAATAGGTGTGATGCCTATTTTTAAGTAAACAATTTTAGGTGCCAATTTTACACTTGAATCCTAATTTATTGTTTATTTTTATGATATAGTAAAAATTTACTTTTATAAACGAATTAATATTATTTTTAAATAAAAAATATTACTCCTTAAATTCTTGCACCTTAATTTACTAATTACTGATTACTCTTTAATATTTAAAAAAAAAACTCTTTAGAGAAATAAACTAATTTTTTTAAAATAAAAATTATTACTTTTTTAATTCTAATACGATATTGTGATTTGTTATATTTTTGTTGAGATTAATAATATTTTTTATTTATTTATCTAAAGAATATTTTTTAACATATTAAAAAATAATTTTACAAAAATAAGATGAGTGTGTGAATCCTGTTCACCGAATACTCTATTTTTGTCAGTAATATATACTCCCTCCGTCCCATAACAAGGTACGTGTTTCACTATTCCTGGCATCCGCTTAAAATGCATCAATTTCCTCTATTTAATAAAGAAAGTACACAATATGACTCACCACTTCCCTCTAATACAATTACCCAACTTATCTATAATAATAATACTCCTTAATTTACATTCAAAAAGCAAATAAAGACCCTAGAACCGTCCACGTGCAAACAGCAAACGTGTACCTTGTTATGGGACGGAGGATACTAATTTCTTTTTAAAAATATTTTTATTTTGGCAGAAACTTGTGTAAGCCCGTCCTTAATTTTAAGAAATATATAAAAAATAGTAATATTTTTATAAAAAATATTCGAATTAATGAAAAGTGACAGTGGTGCAGTAAATTATTTCATGAATAATTTGTAGTATAAATAAAAAAAATATTATTTTTAATAAAAAATAATATTATCATTAATAAAAAGTGATAATTAATAAAAAAAAAACCCTCACATGAAAAAGTATCATATAATTCTTGCTCTTTTATTTATAGTTCATACTTAAATATACAAATTAAAAACCAACTTAATTATAATTATCCAAAATTGGTGTTAATTAAATGATAAAAAATATAGTAATTAATTTATTCCAATGTGTAACACGATAAGGCAAAGAGATAAACGAATATTTGAGACCCAAAAGCCATGTCGCTTCCAATTCCATGCAATCATCAATTATTTACCTGTTTCCACTAAAGTCTGTGTAAAATCATTCTTGTTGAGTATTATTTTTTCAATCTTAACTTTTCTTTCTTTCCTTTTATGTTATGTTTTAAATAATTAAAAAAAAAATTCTTTTGTAACTTATTCAAATATTCGCACAAATATGATTACTTGTACAACTTAAGAGTGAGTTACAACTTTTTAATCGGAAATACTCCCTTTCTTGATCTTCATACAAAATACGTTGTATATTCATTAAAGAAAAAAGAAAAAAAAATCTTACTTCATATCCTCAAAAATACATTTTAAGAAAAAAAGAAAGAAAAAAGAAAAGATTTTTGCATACTTTATACAAATTAAATTGGATCCAAATTAATTGGAGTAGTATTTAATTAATTAAATTGAATTTAATTAGGTGACGACTAGGGTATTTCACACTGGAATTGTTTAAAATTAAATCCTCAAGTAGCTAGATATATCGAGTTCTAGTAGACTAGGTTATTTTATTATTTTATTTTTTTCAATAGTTTTTTTTTCACCATAATTGAGTTAAATATTCTCTAACTCCAAGTCAAATTTAGTATCATTCTAACAATGGGTTTTAAATTTTCCCTGTTAATTACGAAAAAAAAAACTCAAATTATAATCTTGAAATGGGAACCGTATCATTCACACACTCATACCATACAAATAAAAAAATCGAGTATTTTAAATTCAAATAAAAATGTTTCCCACACAAAATTCAAACTAAAAATGGGGCTTTATTCACGAAAATACTAATAACAGAGGTAAATAAAGATTGGGAGGATGTGACACGTGCCACTGTAGGAGAATTTATCCTTTGCTTGCGAGGAGAGTCCGAATGGGACCCACAGTGGACCCCACTATTGAGTGCGCTTTCGGTTTTTACGTAGTTCTTCTCTCTTTCTCTCCGACCCAAAAATTCTCACTTGTCACGTCAGACATTGACTTGTACGAAGCCGTGATTTCTGACGCCTTCCTATCTCTACGGTCAGGATTCTTCTCTTCTATGCGAAACGCTCAATCTCAGCCCTTCATCCACTCCTCGCTGGGCCCTACTCCACCGTTTAGGCTTAACTCTGTGGGCCCCATTGGGCTATCTAACTGACTCGGCCCAACCATTGGGTTTCAATAGTTTAGTTAAATGCATAATCCATTGAGATTGAGTTTGAGTTTGAGATTGAGATCTCATTTTATTTTAAATAAATTACGACTAATTAGAAACAAAACATAAAAATTGTAGCATGAGTTATTAAAATATTGGAACTGAATCAACGGTGTAAAACAAAATTTGTGAAGCCTAAAAACAACAAATTAAGACAAGTTTTGGACTCATTTGTTTTTGTCGCAGCACTAGGGGGTGGGGTGGGGTGGGGTGGGTAGGGATAGAGACTGAGCAGCAGTGAGTGTTGGAGTCAGTCCCACCAGTGTTCACTTTTTCTTCCTTCTTATTCACAATCAACCCTTACCCCTGCATTTGCTATCCTATTCCACATTCTCTCTCTCTCTCTCTTCTTTGTTGTAGTTACTATCATTTCAAGGTGTGTGTGTAAAGTAGGGAAAAGGGTTTCAATTCTTGATTTTAGTACTCAATTGGGCTTATAATAGATGGGCATTACCTCTCTGCAAGTTTGCATGGATTCATCAGACTGGTTGCAGGTAACTACATTATAAATGGAATGCATGCATACTCAATCATCTTCTTTTTATTCATATATTCTATTTAAATACAAATTGCATCTATATGTAATATCAAACCACTCTAGTTTGTTCATTTCTTGTTTTTTTTAATCAACATTCACAAATCCCACATTTTCTTTAGTGTGGTGTTTCCCACTTAGTCCTAAATGTGACACACATGGATCAAAATTAATCATATATAGTCAATTATGGTGACATGACTAATTTCTCGATAATTAGGGTACGATCTCTGAGGAGGGCACGGGGATGGACTCTTCGTCTCCGATGGCGACACCCACCGGAGACGAAATGCTGACATGCAGCAGACCCTTGATTGAAAGAAGACTCAGACCACAACACGAACAAGCCCTAAACTGCCCTCGATGTGAATCCACACACACAAAGTTTTGTTACTACAACAACTACAGCCTCTCCCAGCCTCGCTACTTCTGCAAGACTTGCCGCCGTTACTGGACTAAAGGCGGCACCCTCCGCAACATTCCTGTCGGAGGTGGCTGCCGGAAAAACAAGAAAGTATCCTCAAAGAAATCTTCCTCCGAGGAGGGAAACAACCAATCCCCATCCTCCTCCGCCACCTCACTCATGCTCAACCAGCAAACCGTCACCGCCGCAGCCATGTCGTCGCCTCTGTCGGCTTACAACAACCCCACCGACCTCCACCTGGCGTTTCCCGACCAGCTCCAGTTTGCCTCTCTCCATGCAGCAGCAGGGTTGTACTCTAACGGAGGTACAACCCCTTACAGCCTGCTCGAAAGCCCTGCTCCGATTGACTTCATGGAGAACAAATACGAAGCCCTTTTGGGCACCCATGATCATGGCTTCATGGGAAACGGTACTGAGAATTATGGTGGGCTCATGGTGGCTGCGCCGCCAAACGCCAACTTCCACGGCGTTTTCGGGCTTGACCATGGGAATGTCGGCATGCTCGACAGCTGTCAGAGGCTGATGCTGCCGTACCACGACAACCAACATCGTAATTTCGATCAGATTAATGAGGTGGAAGTGAAACCGAACGCCAAGGTTTTGTCGCTGGAGTGGCACGATCACCAACAGGCTTGCAATTCGGATGCAGGTAAGGAGTCGTTCGGGTACAATCTGGGCGGGCTCGGATCTTGGGCCGGGTTGATGAACGGCTACGGATCTTCGGCGACGAACCCATTAGTTTAATTTAATTAATCGTTTATCGTATTTAATTAGCTATAACTATATTCGTAAACGGTGTCGTACGTTGTTGTACTTAATTATAGGGTTTATTCATGCCACCGCGATGATGAATCCATTAATTATCAGCAAGAAAAATGAGAGGTTAATTAAATAGGGTAGAATTAATAGGGTATCCTAATGAGTTTTTTTTTTTTTTTTTTTTGTCAACCCAACCCCACTGTTTTTTCTTGATTTTAATTATGTTGTTTAATTATGTATGTTTTCACTTTTTGTAATTGAAGTTAACTTGGTGAGTGTGAATGGGGATTGTGGAAGTCTTTGAGTATGATTACTTTAATTTGGTGTGTTTTAGCGCCGCGTTTATTTGATTTAATTAATTGTTTAAATATGGAATTAAAGATAGAGAAGTTGGATTTGGTGTGAGTTCGAGGAAGATAATGTTGTAGTTTAAAGATAATAATAACGTGGTAAAAGAAAGAATGTTTTTAGCTCTGAATTTTTTGTTTACCTGAACCCTGATAAGTATAATCACTGCTCTAATTACGAGGACTTGTTTTCTAAAATAAAATGTCGGGTCCACTGCTTCTGACATGGATGCTGAGGAGATTATTTATAGGGTGTGGGTGTGTTTCAAGTGATTTACGATGAAAATGTTATTGTTCTTTTAAGAGGTCAATTTTCATGTTCAAGATTGGAATCCAACCCATCCTTCAACTCTCGTCACTAGTCATCAACTTATAATGATTTTTAAATGAGCCATCAAATATAATAAAATTAAGACCTTTTGGTGGGACCATTAAGTCTAATTATACATGTAATGAATGATACTTAACATATTAATATCTTGATTAAGAATTACTGTCGCTTACCCTGTCCAAGTGTGGATTATTTGCATCTTCACAAACATGTCTATTCCATCTACCCTCTCTAGTTACGCGTTTATTTTGCATACAAAATTAATCCGTAAGTACTAAGAATATCAATTGTAGGTAACCAAGTTAAATATCAAACTTAAATGACAGTGTATTACCAATTTATTATTCACTATATTAATCAAGACAAGTTGACAATAAAAGTTCAAATATTAAATTATTAATCTACCAAATAAATTAATTAATTCATAAAATTTTCATAACCCTACCACTACCAAAAAGCATAAAAGCAACACATATGGGGGTTGGATACCCATATGTGAAAAATCAGAAAATAGAAGAAAAGAATTATGAAACCCCTTGGTGTAGCAATCTCATTCCTTATTTTTTCCGTCTCTTCAAATCCTCTTAATTCTCCTTCTTGAATCAACAGACGAATCTTCACAGTGATAATTGAATGGAGGAATGAATGAATGGATATATGTGTGTGTGTGTGTGTGTTAATGGAATGAAATAAAGAAGATTAATTGTGCTCTAAGGAAATATGAAAGATGGGCTAATTTTCGTAAATTTTCGGAAATTCCCTCACGATTTTGAGCATAACTTTCTCGTCCAAACTTCGTTTTGAATGATTTTTGTGTCAAAATGATCATCTCTTCCGTGACTTTCCAATCATGTATCACACTATCAGTTTTGAGATCCAAAAGAACACAGAAAAACTACGCAATGTGAGCGTGCGTTTTTTAGCATTCTTCTAACTTTGCACTTTTAGGACGTGATTGATACGTGGTAGGAATGAAATCATCATCCCTAATTTTTATTCCTAAACTCATGATTGGTATATATTTAGAATGAAAATCATCATACCTTTTGGAATCACCATTCCCTTTAACTAAGGAATGATGATTCATCCCACCCCCATGATATCTCTCATTCCCATACAGGAAGGAATCAACTTTTTTTTTTATTTTTTATTTATGTAGAATAATATATACTATGAAAAATTGTAAAAATGTTCTTTTAATTTATACCATATATATAAAATATATATATATATATATATATATGGTATAAATTAAAAGAACATTTTTACAATTTTTCATAGTATATATATTATATATTATATATATATATGTGTGTGTGTGTGTGTCATAAGTATACTATAGCGAAAACTTTTCTTAATGATGTGTCGTCTCTAGAGCGTTACAAAACAGATCAAAATATGAAGAAGTTAGAGCGAAATTCAAAAACAAAAAATGGTACTTACCTTAAGTTGAGTCGAAATCCGAAGCAGGCGGGATGGGAAGATGTGCACGTTCAAACCTACAAAACTATCAAAATACGAAGTTAGAAGCGAAATTCAAAAACAAAAACGGTACTTACCTTAAGTTGAGTCGAAATCATATCTCCCATTCCTATGCAGGAAGGAATCAACTTTTTTTTTTTATTTATGTAGAATAATATATACTATGAAAAATTGTAAAAATGTTCTTTTAATTTATACCATATATATAAAAATAATTATATACATGTATATAAAATATATATATATATATATATATATATATATATATATATATATATATATATATATATATATATATATAAGAAAAAATAAGTGTTTTTGGATAATTTGTTTGAATTAATTTATAATAGTAATTAAGTTGAGACACTTTTGTTTGTAATAGTATAATGCTATTGTGTTGGTATTATATATTGAACTTGGTTTCAATTTTGGTATCAAATTGACTAGAGCAAGTGTACTCTATTGCGTAGTAGACCGTAGTGACCAAGTGCAAAATTTAGAAATATCGAACCCAAGGGCGAAAGTGGGTAGCCGTATTTGAAAGATGTTTCACTCTAGAAGGACTAATCAATAAAAGGAGGGGGAGCTTAACACTACAAACTAGCAACTAAGAAAGCATTAAAAGATAGAATGATACGATGGATATGGAAGAAGGATGAGTGGATGAATGTGAGATGGATGAAGTAACAATGTAAAGAGGAGAAATGCTAACCACATTTAAGATCAAGGACACAACATGACTTGTTAAATTCAAATGACAAATATCAATAATCATTGGAATAGAAGCAATCACACATATACCCCTAATCCCTAGGCCAAGGTAATTAGGTTCTCAACTCATTATAAGTTCAAGCATGAAAGATTGAATCTCACTCTCAATTCCCTCAAGGTACTATGATAACAAGATTAGTCTCTTAACTCAATTAATCAACCAAATATGATAAACCAATTAAGTGTTCTCACATGAATGTTCTAAGCATATCAAGATGTTATCACATACTTCACATACTAACATACAAAATTCATATTATAACATTATTCAATCAAAACCCTAATCACAATATTTGATTGACCCTCCTAATACTATAACTAGAGAATTCAACTACACACATCATAATATAAATTAAGTAATCATAAATCATGTAAGAAATTCCAAAAATCACATCAATTAAACCATTAAAAATTCAACAAATACATAGATTCTTAATTCATCAAGTGGCTAGCCTCACAAGAGGTCTAGCCAACAACAAACATCATGAAAACATCCTCAAAATGCTTACACAAATTCATTGTTGCAAACTAAACAAAGAAATTATGAATTAAAGTCAAAATATCTTCCCTTCTTGAGTTGGGTTGAATTCTTCCTTCAAGATGTTTTTCTCTCTCCTTGAGCCTCAATCCTCCATAGATATGTGATGGATTGACGGAAAGTGTGAAGATCCATGGAATTTGAAGAGAGGTTGAGAGAAAATTGGATGGATAATGGATGGTAGATGGTAGTGTGTGGAAAGTGGTGTGTTAGTGTGTGTGGGCGATTTTGGGTCTCCCCAACTCTCCCTCAATCAAATTTGGGGAAAAAATTTCCAAAATGAGAATTAAAACTGATGTTCTGGACAGGTGGCAAAGTTTATGAAAATTTGATCGAATTTTTATGCATTTGGTCGAATTTTTATGTCAGTGTGCTCAACCTCCAATGCAAGGGTCGAATTTTTGTGACAGCTTCGCGCTGCTTCACTGTTTTGGCTTGTTCTCCCTCGTTTTAACTTCGAATTGAGATCCATTTTTTCCTGAATTTTCCTCTTCACTTCTAGAATCCATTTATAATTGAAAATCACACAAATTCTACCAAAGTACAAATTCTTCAAATATTTACAAATATCGAGCAATGTAGGACACTTAAACACTCAAACCAAACATAATTGCATGAAAGCATGCTATAAATGGACCCTAAATTCATGAGATTTCTATACTTATCATATATTATTTTCATTTTTTGGTTGTCAAAATCTTTTAGAACGGACCAAAAAGAAAAGTGTGCGAGTATTTTGAGTTGAAAGGAGTATTTTTTTCAGTAGTACCGAGAATAAATATAATATAAATTTATAAACTTTATAATAATTTGATATTAGGGCTTGAGGTGGTCCGGCGGCTAGCCAGCTGCGGTCCGGCGGTGACAGAGGGTGGGTGAGGGGTTTAGGATTTGTGGTTTAAAAGTGTATGAGATTATAATGAATTAATGTTATATTTGTATTTCAATTTAATATTTTTCATGTGAGAGTAGTTTTTTGAATTCATTGTAACTCCTAATAATTTAGATTACAAAGTGTGTACATATGAATAATTTTTCCTTTAATTATCATAAGAATTGGATACATTATTATTTAGTGTTTTAAAATTTGTGTTTTTAGAAAAAAATTATATATATTAAATTTAATAGTTAATCACATAAAATAGAAGAAAGGATATATTTTTTTTTAAAAAAATTCAAATATGACGTGTAAGTTTCCATAATCACTTTAATATATCAAGAAACAAGAAACAGGGGTGATTATTAATGAAATTCAAAACTAAAAATTAAATAAGGCATATGCAACGGAAATAATGTGAACGGTATTATTTTACCACAAAAATCAAGAATCAGTAAAACTTAAGCATCAAGAAACACGGTAATTATCAATGAAACCCAAACTAGAAATAAGTTAGGCTGGGTGCAACGGAAATATCGACAACGGTAATATTGAACCGTAAAATCTTTAGATTATGTTTTAAATTATTCTCCATCATTAAATCTCTTTTTTAATTTCTTTTTATGGAAATATGAATTGAAAACAAAATGAAGAGTGTGAAAGAGTAATCTTTTAAATTTTGTTGGTAATTTATTTTTATTTTATTTTTTAATTTAATTTTATTTATTATATTGATTTTTCAATTGTAACATTCAACAACTTCCAAACTAATAGGTTGAATTATTTAGTCAAAGATTAATAGCTACTTTACATCATATTCACATAAAAACCTTAATTAACGTAACTGAAAGAGAGTATGAGTATATAATTTTTTTTGCTGCACATAACACTCACGATTCACACTTTTTTGCTGTACCCATTTTTTTTATTGCACATAACTTTTGTTTCACACACTTTTTTACTGTACATAAATTTTGTTGCACAAGAGTTATACTGCACATAAACATTTATGTGCAGCACATGTGTAAGGGTAATATTAGAATATCACTATATATTTATGTAGTTAACAATAATATTTTTGTATGTTTGTATCTCATAGTAATAAAGGAGTTCTAATGTATCTAGAGTTCTTATCAACATAATTAAATAAAATGTGATCTGAATTCGTACCACTTTTGATATTATTTTTAAATTATTATTACATTTAAAATATAATTTTCATTTATTATTTTTATTAAAAGTTTTATATATTAAATGATTATTTAATAATTAGTCGTATTTTAATTTTCACTTAAAACAATTAATTAACAAATTCGATTATATTTAAGATTCATCTCATAAAATATATATAATCCATCTTAAACTAAGTGTGCCACCAATTATAATGCTTTTTTGAATAGATCTATTTTCACAAACACTTAATTGGGTAAAATAATATTTTTAATTGAAAATAATACTTAAAAATATAAAAAGTAATAAACATTTCATTAAAAATGGGTCCTTTTATATACATAACCCCATTTTATTAAATACATACCTAGAGGCGGCCCTGGGGTGATGCCGGAGGTGTCGCTGCACAGGACACCACCCTGACAAGAGCCTCGAATTTTTTTTTATCTTATATATATTATTTATTTCAAAATATAAATATAGATATTATTTATTTCAAAATATAAATATAGATATATAATGTTTAGTTGACATCATTTTATTATCTTTTTCAAATTCACCTGAATTCGAATTTTTTCAAGAGATACGGGATGTGATGTAACACTTTAACCTTCATTTACCCCAATAAATTATAGCAATATTTATATATATCACTAAACTTATCCTAATTTAAACAATTTTACCATTTTAATCATAAACACTCGTATTCAATTAATTCACAATTAAAACTTCCAAATCAAAGAACTAACATTGCCATATGAAATGCTTACCTCTCAAAGAACCACCACCATTGCCTCCACCATTAAGAAGCTTTTGATTCACACAATCAAAATCTTTTGTCTTTCCTAATTATACTCTGGAACTCCTCAAAATTTCAAGAATACAAAGAGAATTGTCACGTCAAGTGGTTACTATTCGACGACGACCTTCCATCAACGCCACCATTTAATGTTGGCTCGTTATCAAAATTCAAAAAAATCAAATTACTCGTCGACTCCTTTTAACATTGAATTGGAATTCCAATAGACATATGCTCCTAATAAAACCAATACTTTATAAATCACTAATTTTGGTGAATATGTGATATTCTGAAGGAGTAAATATTAAAATTGGTCCTGTAAGTATGACATTTTCCAATTTTAATAATTTTTTATTGGATTTCTCACTTTTGGTCCTCCGACGTCTGTTTTTGATCCAAATTTAGTCATTTTTTGCCGGAAAATTAAAAAATTCACCGGAAAAATTATGCGTGAGTTACACGCACTCAAAGTTGGTCCTGTATGTATGGACCGTTTCAATTTCAGCCATTTTTTATTGCAATTTTCACTTTTGGTCCTCCATTATTCTATTTTAGTTATTTTTTGTCCAAATTTAATTATTTTTTGCCGAAATTTTAAAAAACTCGTCGAAAATCACGCGTAAGTTGAACGTGCTCAAAATTCTCATGCTCACGATTTAAGAAACCTTTAATATTTGTGGCGGAGAAAATAAATTGTTTCAAAATTGTAATTTATATTTATTAAACTTAAAATTGCTAAATTAATAAAATACTCATTTGCTTCATCTGTATATGATACGATTAATTAAAATACCAAAAGCTATAATATTTAGGTAAAAACACAGTTTCACATTATATTTGTTATGAATCACGTGTGGAATAATATTATTTTGGGACTAACAATTAATTAAGTAATATACATTTTCTAGATTATTTATTTATTTAATTTTTTGTTACAATTTTGGCTTTAATTTTTTTAATTTTTTATACATAATAATATAAATGTTGTTTTATTTATTTATTAATCTTTTCAATAAAGTTTCTAGAGTCTTGATACATAATTTTCAAGTTTCTTAAGATGTACACGTAAATTTTCAAGAGGATTGAATCTTTTATTGGGTTTTATTGAATGGACTGATTTAGTTGGAATTTGTCTATGGGTCAAATCCATTTTTTTATCAATGTTTTTGTAATATTTCTTTTGACGACCATCAGATCTAATTTTATATTCAAAAATTTCATTTTAATTTGATCAATTTAATGTAAAAATTTGCTCAAATCCAATTCTGAGTGAATAAGTAATAAGTATGTTAAGTTTGTAATTTAATTTAAAAGAAAAAAGAGAAATGAAGAGAAAAAAAGACTAAAACAGGACAATGGAAAACCAAAAGTGAAAATTACAATAAAAAAAGACTGAAGTAGGAACAGTCCATACTTACAGGACCAAATTTGAGCGCGTGCAACTCACGCATTATTTTTCTGGCGAGTTTTTTTATTTTCCGGTAAAAAGGACTAAATTTGGACAAAAAAGACAAAAAAACGGACGCCGGAGGACCAAAAGTTAAAAATGCAATAAAAAAAGGACTGAAATTGAAAAAGACCATACTTATAGGACCAATTTTGATATTTGCACTATTCTGAAGTATCAATGAGATTATGGATATTTAATGGCCATTATCATAATAATATCACTCTGAAACCGAAGGCTGTCGTATACCTTTTTCATGAACAGGAAAAAAAAAGGAATAATTAATTCCTAAACCTAAAAGAAATTTTAATATTCTTGGCAGTTGAATAATAATATTACATGATCTGCGGTGAAAATATTAAAGACCTATTAACATGAGAAAATCGCTAAGAAACTCTCGAAAATCTATGGCCGATTCTTTTTATTCTTTTGCTGGGAATGATTTTGGTAATCATAATGTGGATGAAAATAGTTTTTTTAAAACGGATAAGTATAGTAATTTTGGGTAAAATTTTACCTTAAAAATATATTTCATATGAGGATATTTTAGTGTTATTAACTAAGGATATATTAGTCTAAATATTTTTTGAGATACTTTAGTATTTTCGGGTGTTACAAATATTAATACAAATATTTCATGGCAATTTTTAAATTTTAAAAAGTGTTTGGTAGGGAATGATGCGCAAAATCATTTTTTCTAGTTAGCATGCATTATTATCTTTCATCAATTAACTATCACTTTTTACTAAAATGTTGTTATTATAAAGGGAAGAGACTTCATCTCGATAGAAGGTTTATTCAATTTTATATATTTTTTAATTAATTGATTTTTTTTAAGAAGGTTATAATGTTGTTACTTTTACATATTTTTTTTGAATATAAACGGTGATGAAATAATTTACAGATTATTACTCCATTTTTTTTATCAATTAAGTATATCTTTTTATTAAAATGTTGTTAAATTTTAGGGTTATTTTGGGGTGCACCCCAAGATTAATAGGCTTAAATGGATTAGTGGGTGATTTCTTTTTTTAAAAAAAATAACTATAATGGAGTATTATATTTAATGGTGAAAATTAAGTTAAAAATTAATCTAATGACTAATATCGTGCAGGTGCGCTAAGTGCACCAAAGTTTGACTCTAAATTTTATCCATGACTTTTGTAAAATGAATGGAAACAAAGACTAGAGATAAGGTGAAAAAACAGCAATAGCAATGGTTGAGTGAAAACTTTCGTAAAACAAATGGAAATAGAGACTAGAGACAATGTGAAAAGGCAGAGGGAGTATTCATTCAACTACTTTCTGAATCAATTAACCACTGAAACAAAGTAGTTTTCAAAGGGGGGAGGGGTGCAAAATACAAGTTCAAAAAATATTAAATAGTTCAAAACACCCCCCTACTCCCCACCCACCCCCCATGAAAACCACAAATGGCTAAGCCATATAGTTAAGGATTATTGACTACTTTACACATGAAGCTAAGATGCAGAGGAGCTAGCAGCCATGGAGTTGATTTTGTCAAGAAAAGCTTTGATCTCATTCTCCAACTTGGCTCTCACCTCTGCTGAAAGATTACTGCCTGCCTTCTCCAGAGTCGACTTCATCATCTCCACATTCTGCTTGATCACACCGATATCAGGCGCCTCCGTTGTCGCCTTCTTGCTTCCGTCTGAAATGGCGAAGCTTCGCAGCATCTGCACGACCTTTCTCTTCTTCACACACGATGGAGGTGGAGGTGGCACGCAGTCGGTTTTGAAACTGACTAGCGATTCGCCAAACGAGTGGCCTTTCTCCAAACTACGGCAAGCAAACAAAGCATCGGATCTCCTTTCGTACACTATCTGCACAGATGAGTCGCTTAGAAACTGGAGTTCGGTCTCCTTCAACAGCCCGAATCTTGAGAATGTAGCAACCAGTGTTTCTTTCGACGGAAGAGTCGATTCGGGGGCGAAGGTCAGGAGAAGATTGCCACCAATGACTTCTCCACTAGGACCAATATCAGTCTTGCATCTCATCCTTTTTGGTGGTGCACTTTCTGGTGAAATAGGAGTTCCATCAGGCATAGTGTTTGCTGAAGAGCTCATATCCAGCACACTTCCATTCAAATCTGGAATAGCTGCAGCAGCCTGAGCATTTTTCTCCCTTCTTTTTCTTTTCTTGGGCTCTGGTTTGCCACCGGAGACGAAAATCCCCATCTTCATCGCGTAATGAGACAACGCACCTGTATTCGTCACATTAGAACCCGATTCCCTAGCAGTAACTTCTTCACTCTGGCATTGATTAGGAGGGCTGATCACACTATTACTAGATTGGGGAGTATTCTGGAGGATCATCTGGTTAACAACACTTACGTTTGGAGAGAGAAACCCTCCTTTCATCTGATCCGCCCCAACTGGATTAGGTCCGAAAGAAAAGCTTGGATAGTTTCCATTCAAGTCTGGAACTTTAGCAACAGAGTTGGCATGAACTACCCCTGGAACTACTCCCTCACTCATCTTGGTAGTTATTCCACTTTTGAGCACATTACAGGGAACATGTTGGAAACTAATCATGCCAGCTGAGCCATTGTAAAAACTGTTTGCTCCCATGATGTAAGAATTCCGTATACCTGATGATATTACTTGCTCCTTCATTTGCTTAGCCTTGCTGCACACCGCGTTTTCTTTTTGGGGATTGTCCGTCGTCTGTTTGTCACCCACAACATTCTCTACAGTCCCTCCTGAGGATGCATTGTTCACTTTCTGGATTTCCACTTCTCTCACCACTCTAATTTGTGGATTTTTGGGGAGTGGCACTTGTTCCTTCTTCTTCCTACCCCTCTTCTTCTTGACTTTTTCGACTGGATTATCCATATTCGGGGATTTGCAGCCTTCGACATTCTCAACACTCGCTTCGACAGATGGAGTGCTCACACTCTTGTCTTTCAACTTCTTCTCCCCTTTAACCTTTTCCTTCTTCACACCCTCGGCAGAATTTGCCAACAGTTTCTCATGGGCTACGTCGATGTCTAGAAATGAAAAGGCTCTGAAGCTTCTGTAGAATATCTTCAGTGAATCAGAATACTTGCTCCTGCTGAGAAAAACACAATCACGAGCTGTAGAACAGAGCTCAGCTAGCAACTCAGACGAACAGGCATCAACGTCGTCTGCTTTACTGATTCTATGGCATTCCACAAGAATTTTCTTAGTCCATTTCTTTCGCGTTTTAATGCCATTACAACTAGGAGGAGGAGTGGTTTTCGTATTGAGGCTGGAAGGAGGACACTCGGGATCTTCCTTCTCTCGTTCCACTGTCGACGAAGCATTAGCCTCCTGATTCACATTGACATAAGGATAGGATAAATACTTGCTCTTTTTCCTTTCCCGTGATTCCCAACCTTTAGCTGGTGAAGCAGTTCCGTCGTCAAGAAGGAGGTCACCGTTAACACTGCGACTCCTCCTCTTCCTCCTATGTCTACCTACATCGCCATTACGGACTTTCACAGACTTTTTTCCATCTCCAGATAAGTTATTGCTGTCTTCATCCACATCTTCTGATCTCAGCAGCTGCAAAGGCATATCAAAATGGCCAACCGAGCAGTAGAATGACGATACACGATTCTTCAATACCATTAACTCAACTTGACCAGGTGCATAAACAGAACGAGCAAGATGATTGATTCGTGCGTAGAGTGTCGTAGGTTCGAACAGGGACACCGATAGGAAATCAGACTTGCTAACTACACCAGCTGACACTGAATTTTCTTCCTTGTTTCCCATGGAAAGTTGGCCATCAGGTGTTTGGCTTTCCTTGGTAAAGCAAGGGCAAGTCATCCTCGACTTTACGCGTTGGCCAATGTCACATAAAGCCTTCTCGACTGAAGCATAAAAGGTTCTTGAGGTGCTCTTCTGCATAGACATCTGTTCAAAGTACTCGACGAAAGGCTTCAAGCCGGACGGATCACACCAAACAAAACATGGACTTCCATAGTATTTAACAAGGAAGTTAACCCTTTTCTCACCCTTTGCTGCATCATTCACTACATTGGGAGAACCGGATATCATTCCCGGCCACCATGACTGCTGGGTTTGGGTCTTAACCCATACCAAATCACCAGAACTATATGGCCATTCATGGCTACCAACAATGTCCTCCCTTTCAATCTTGCAGTTCTCATCTTTAAAACCAGGGAATACAGTTCCATTTTCGTTGAATGAATATTCCTGGTCGGATTCATTCTCCTCCAACTTGCATTCCCCTTCTCTCAAGTCATCCACATTATCAATGTTCTCAGAGTCTTCATTCAAGGGACCAAAAACCTCCACAAATAAATTAATGCAACGTCCAGAAACTTCTAACTCTGATGGCGAATCATTCTCATGAGGATGCGGCATTTGTTCGCCTTTTTCAGCACCTCCGTCAACTCTCTCAATCGCGTGAGAATGCAACGGGTCACTACGTTTATCGAAAGGTTCATCTAACTTCCCAATACCAACCCGGACATTCCTACTACATTCCAAGCTCCCTTCCAAAAGACCCACATCCTTACAGCTTGTATCATTGTCAAAAGAAAACACAGACAACGTATCCTCAGTATAACTGTTCGAACACCCTTTATTCATCAGATTATTACCACCAACACCATCAAAAGCCATAGATTCTTCAACACAACCATTACCAACTAGCTCCACATGGTTAATTTCACTTTCAAGACTACAAAAATCAGCAGCAAAGTTCTCATTTAAACCATTAAAGCAAACAGGATTCCCTTGTTCAAGAATTTCACTACAAGGGATTTCAATCTGACTCAGTTTTGACAGCATAAAACCCTCTTCTAGGGTTTCTGGGGTCTTCTTATTTTCCATTTCAAGAATGTACC
Organism: Pogostemon cablin; assembly: GCA_023678885.1. Classification (NCBI taxonomy): domain Eukaryota; kingdom Viridiplantae; phylum Streptophyta; class Magnoliopsida; order Lamiales; family Lamiaceae; genus Pogostemon; species Pogostemon cablin. Next base: position 3,786,308 of record CM042960.1, on the reverse strand, counting down.
TCAAAGATCACACCTTTTTCCCCATAAAACCACTCATTCGTCAAATTCAAAGCTGTTATAACAAGAAAACACAATCAATCAGTTTCCAATTTACATTTATTTTTTTATCTAATCAATAAACGAAAATAAAATTCCCAAAATAAAACAAAAGAATATTAGCTTGCATTCTTGTTAAAAAGAGAATTATACTAAACAAAACATAAAAGGAAAACCCCCCACCAAATTAAACCAAAAAATGAAATTAAAAATAGCTCCTTTAGCATTTGACGGCAACAACCAAGAAACAAATGTAGAAAATAAAAGAATTGGACATAAAAAAGGTCAAGAAGAAGAACCTGAGGAACGACAGAGAACCTCCAATACTTAGACAACGTAAATGGGTAGAGAGAGATCTGAATTTAAAGAGAGAGAGGAAAGAACGGTGACCATTTTTCATGTAGAAACTTGGAACATAGAAAATGACGGTGAGACTGAAGAAGTGAGACGCATAATATAATGCGAGTGCGTTCGTGTGGGTATATAATGGGAGTACCTACTCCCAAAATACATGTATAATTTCACTTGTACGTATTCTAAGAAAAATTAATTTTAGTGTAATGATGCAAGTAAAAATAGATTTTTTTTCTTTAAATTTATTTGAATGAAATTTATGATACATTGATTTTGATTAAATATTGTAAAAGAAAAATGTGAGGTTTTTGTAATATATTTTACTCCGCTGATAAGATACTCTGTAATAATAGTATTTGGTTATACATAGTTTAAGAAAAATAATTTTTTGATATAATAATGTAAGAGAGAGAATGAGTATTTTGAGTAATTGAATAAAATAAAGTGTATGATATAGTTGAATTTGAATAAATTGTGTCTAAAATGAATGTGACATTTTCTAATATTGTAATATTGTAAAGTTATTGATATTGTGTATTGTTTCCATTTTAGGGTATGCAAGCATTCTTAGATATATCAAAATAAAAAGTGTGAAGTATTTTTGGGATGTAGGGAGTATCAATGTTGTATTTTTAGTTGTTCACTTTAAAAGTATTCATTTTTTTTCTAGCAAAAGAGTGTCACACATGACCTACTATTCACCCCTTATACAATTATTAACTTTATATAGAAGTAATATTCTTTACTACACGTGCAAAAAACAAAAAAATACTTTTCTAATGGACAAAGAAAGTAGTATTATAAAAATGTTTATATATATACTCCCTCAGTCCGCTTCAAAGGTATCCATTTCACTATTCATGGAGTCCGCTTCAAATGTATCAATTTCCTCTATTTAGTAAAAAAAGTACACAATATGACCCACCACTTCCCTCTAATACAACTACCCACTTTATCTATAATAATAATACTCCCGCCTCCAGGGCATAGCTCAAGTGGTAGAGGGGAGGGTGGAAAGGTCTTCCAACTGAGCTTGGTTGCTGCAGGGTGGGGGTTCGAATCCTGCCTTTGGCATGGATTTGGCTCCTTGCAAGCACAAGTTTAACAGTGAGCCCTCTCTATAAATCACTTGAGGCACACCCTGCGATTTACCTCCTCCACCAATCCCCAGGGCAGGGGCGGTGGGGGCCCCTAATGGTGAGGTACACCATTTATAACACATCCTGCGATTTACCTCCTCCACCAATCCCCAGGGCAGGGGCAGTGGGGGCCCCTAATGGTGGGGTACACCATTTATAATAATAATACTCCTTAATCCACGTGCAAAAAGCAAATAAAGATCTTAGAACTGTCCACATGCAAAAAGCAAATAGTTACCTTTGAACTGGACTGAGGGAGTATATTTTACAAATTATTTGGGCACAAACAAAACTAATGCCCACGTATTTTGGAGGAGGTGGTATTAAGTTTTTATTTAAATAATTATTCTTTATATATAGGTTGAAATTAAGAAAAATAAATACTCCTTCATCGTACTATTACGAAATACTACTATTTACTTTCATTTTTTTAATGATTGAATCTATGAAAATAATTAGTATACTTAACTCACGCAACAATAATATTATTATCACTGTATATTAAATTATTATATTCTTTTAACTCTCTCCTAAGGAATGAATACTCCGAAGAGGTGGAGGAATTACTTATACAGCGTTCTTCTTGTTTAGTTTGTACTTGCATTAGCATATACTTATTGTGCATAGTTTAAGAATTTCTTCTTTCTTTTAAATGTGTTGGTGTAAGAAAGAAATTTGATATTTTATATAATTTAATATTATAAAGTACTATAAAGTATTAGATTTTAGAAATGTGCAAATTATTTCGTAACTAATCACAAGAAGTGTGCATGTATAATAAAGGGGATGAAGGAGTAACATGTTAAGTATCATGTAAATTAAATTGAAACATTCACTTTTCCCCTTCTTCATTAATGAAGAGAGAGTGAAGAGATCTTATTTTAATTATTCATTGATGAATAAAATTAAAAGGAGTTTAAGTCATTGCATACATATAAGAGTACTTTTTTTTAAAAGTATTTTATTGATTTTAGTTTTTCCTAGTTGTGCTAAAAGTGAGCATCTTCATACATTTAAAAGAAAAACAAAAACACTATAATATTATTAGAAACGTCCCGATTTGTTTTTGTTTTCTTTTTCTTTATAAATATCTATTTTAATAGTACAAATGAATTATATTGGATAATTTATTATGCGAGATGGTAAAATATAACTTATAGATCACCAATCAACAACTTGCTAGCAGTCCAACATGACAAATTATTTTTATCAAATATATAAATTTTGTTTTAAGTGATTTTAAATGGAGCATAACAAGACTTTAAATGTTGTTGAAATGATTTTAAATTTTTATTGTGATGAGTAATAAGAATTATTTTATCGGTTATGTATAATTTTAATTATCATCATAAACTTTATCATGCAATTGGGATTTTTATGATTAATCGTGATGAATAAAAGAAATAATGATACAATCGTATGAATGAGAGCATTATTTATTTAAAAATGCTTTATATTTTAAAAGAAGAAATTCATATTTACTAATTTCTTTGAGTATATTTCAAATATATTTTCAATGAAATTATGCCCACTTTTGATTTACCTAACTTGAAATAGTCTCGTCTCTTTTTATTTATTGATTTATTAGTGTTAAAAGATTCATCTTTCTTTCAAAATGGTATATCAAGTTGGTCATATTTAGACAGACAAAACCAGATATAGAACCAAATATTTCAAATATATGACATAACATATGAATCTTGAAAACATATTTCCAACTTATTAAAGCTCGTTCATACTCGACTAAAAATCACCCCCATCATATGATTCAACAACAATGAATCATAACTTGCATTTACCTATTGGCATTCTAACAATGAATCATAAGTTAAATACAATCCCTACAAGTCAAATTCAATGTACACAAATGAGTTACTCATTTAAAACTTAACATGATTTATTTAATTATAAATTAAATTCAAATACTTATCATTAGTTTCTTTTGAGCTACAATTTTGCAGTTTCTGCAGTAAAGTTTATCTAGAGTAAACCCACAATTGATTTACAAAAGTTCAATCACAAACAGTTGGTGAAATTATTCAAGAACCTAAATCATGCAACAATCCAACTCGATCACAAGCCGATGTTGCTCGATCCACGATCGCCAGATGATTCGTCTCCTCAGGAGCAAGTAATAAATATGTAGTAATCCAAACTCCAGAATGGAACACATTTTTTTGGCTATCAACTAGCTGGTCAAATCGGCATACACAGTCATATATTTGTCCCTTAATCAGCTTCGCTGCCAAGCGTTGATTCTTCACCATTGCAAGCAGCATACAAAGTCAATACACGAAGAAAAGGACTTGTATCATCAACAATGGACTCTGTAAATTGTTGGAGCATCAAAAAGTAATGAATATTCTTTCAGCAAAATTTTCATGCAATGCTTTGAAACTTACCTTCAGAGCATCACATTTGAACTTTGCATTGAAATTTGTATGTAGAGATCGTCCCATCCCTTCCAAGATGACCTGCAAGTAGCATCGAATAAATTATGTAACCGTGATTATAGGAGCAAAATTATGTGCACAGGGTAGCCATCTCTAATATAACCCCACTAGAAGAGTCAGTACCAAGTCTTTCCTATCAGAGAGAGGTTTTTTTTTTTTAGGGGGGGTGGGGGTTCGGATCCAACCATTTGTCCATCCATTAAAAAAAAAAAAAAACTTACTAGATCAGCACCCTTGGCAGCAGCAGCCAACTCGGAGCTCACTTGTCGCAAGTCTATGCAAGGACTTCCACACCCGTTTTCAACAACCATCAAGGGTACTGATTTTGAACTTTCTCTGGGACTATCTTGAATATTGATCATTGCATCAACAAGTAAGCCCCCTGCTTCAGCTGCTCCTCGGAGAATGTCGCAATGCTGTTTAGCAGTGTCATGTATTTAAGTGATTTAGAGATGCATATTCAGAAGAAAGAAATCTTCTGGCCAAAGATAATAAATTAACAGTTGATTGTCTCTCCCTAAAAATTGTACTCTTTCGACTCTCTAGGAGAGAGAGAGTCGGAGGCCGGCATCCAGGTTTTGAAACTGATTATCGAGAAGTTACTGTCAAGTATGCAAGCATCCAAGGAAACGAACCTTAGCAGCCTCAGCAACAATATCTGGTATCTCCATTGCAGTTACGTCATTCAGGGCTGGAAGGGAATTGGCAACCAGCACAACCTGCAAACCAAGGGAGATCAAGAACAAAAGTTGTCGGGATCAATTGGCGTCTCCAATACAACAATATACCTACAAAACTTTGGGGAAATGTTGATCTTATAATTATCTGTTATAAAGTTGATCTTTATCAGTAAGCGTGAAGATAAAATGCACTTCAGTTCCTCGGCGGAGAAGTTCCCTTGCAAGAGGAAGCATTCCTAAGACAATATCAGCACCAGAGTTGTCAACAAAAAGCAGTGCTCGTTTATATTGATGAGGCTTCTTTTCTGCAGAGGCGAACATTCTCTCTTTGAAAATATCAAAATCATCCACCTGAATAAACATAATCATAATCGTAATCAAATCCAAAAGTGACAAAAATGCTACAATGAAATACTGCAACACCAACCCGCCATGGTCTTTGCATCTTGTCACGACTCATTCTATATATTTCAATAATCATCCCCTTATGATAGAGATCAACACAAGCACGGGAGTCCCAGTCAAAGATATTAGCAGCAAGCACTCCTTCAATTAAAGTAAGCAATCTTGAATCCTGAGAGCAAATGAGGATGACTTTGTAGCCAAATTGAAGAAACCAAAACTGAAATCAGGTATTTCGAGGACACCCATACGAACCATACAGTCAACTTAGATCTGGTTCAGATCATGGCCACCCCATTCCGTCATAAGCACGGATGGAAGGATTTGTGGAATGAAATATTAAATTCATCACTCATTTAAAACTATTTTTAGAGTAAGAGGAAAAATGCAACCTAAAGGGGCATAAATGACAAATTTGTCGTCAAAGATAGAAAGTAAATGAAGAGAAATCCTACATGATCTGAAGAATCATCTCACAAAATGGGGAAGGAAATGAACTTTCAAACATTAGGAAGCTCATAGAATGAATACACACCTCATTCATACTGTCGAGTTCCCTTAAAAGATCTGGTAGAACTGCAAGTGATGCCTCATTTTCCCTCTTATAGAAAAGGATTCAGTGAGAAACATGAAAATGGGGAGTATTTTCTGTATCAGGCTTTGGTCATGGGCTTGTCATTTTAATAATTAGTATTTAATATGCTTCCTAATGGTCATTTAGGTATCTTGTTGATTGGAATTTTGGAATGTGGTTTGGGTATCTCAGTATTTAATATTCTGTTTTGCTCAGCCTCAGAATATCTCTTCTCATAATATCAATTATCAATAATATTCCATATTACTTTATATTCCTCAAGGTTTGTTGTTCACTGTAGCAAGTGTGCGAGTTCAGAATATTGAGTGCACGTGAGGGAGTGGGTCAAATCATAGAATTGAATTCGCGAGGTAGAACATTCATAAAGACGGAGATGCTAAGTTATAAATGATCATGAAATTATAGAATTATTACCTCTGTTTTATGCTTCTGTAGACATCATGGAAGTGAAACTCCCTTAAGCATTCCTCTCTGAGTTCCAAGAGGTAGGCCAACCCCAATTTTCCATATGCAGCCGGCTCCTCCATCAACCTATCAGGCAGTAACAAGAAAATATTGAAGAGATAATAATTAAATGCAAATATCAAGCAAAGCAATAGGAAATATAAAAAATGAATATATCAAGAAAAACAAAACAGAAGTACAAATGGAGTGAAGCTTCAAAGTACCACCAATCAAACTCAGCGTTAAATGTATATAAGCCTGATACATTGATCAGAAATTGAATTGAGTATAATTGACGGATGCACAGCTCAAATAACATACGAGATGAAAGTTGGCATGTGTTTTCTTGCTTCCCCAAAGGTATGAGAGAAGCACGTTAAAAGGCTTGGAAAGTGAAATAATTTGCAATGAAGATTCTAAAACTAAAGATGAATTTATACTAAGTAAACATGCATTTTAGAAACTGAAACATGAAACACTTGAAGCATCATGTTTAAAGCTAATAAGCTCATTCAAATTTGCTTCTAGTGAAGGCCAAGTATCTCAATAACAAAGGATACATAAAAAGATGGCTAGTAATCAAAATGCTTTCAACTTGCGAGGTGAGCAGAGACGGCACGAGCAAATGCATCACCCCTTCTCTTAGCATCATCTGTACCACCTTCACTAGCCACAGCCTGTGAAACACATCAACCGTGCATAGTCATAAACAGAGATCATTACATAATAAACATTATAAGATATGAGGTTTATTGAGGACAGTCATTTCATAATCAGCATATCACCAAAGCATTTCTCCATGAGTCAGCAATGAATTAAAGACAACAGATACAATATAGCAGCAAGAGCAAAAACCATATCTCAATGGAAACTTTATAAAAATTGAACCTCGTTGGTTTCCGTAGATTGATATCTTTTCACATACTTCAACATGATATTGGTGAGGTTTTGCGAGGATGATGAGTGACGAGAGTAGTCGAATCATCCCATATACATGAAAGTACTGATAGCATTGTAAATACTAACTTTCAAGTTCAGGGGGAGCTTAGACCTTCATGATATTGAATTCACCACTCAGCAAAAAGAACATTTTATAACAGCCTAGATAATAATGTTTCTAGAAAGAATAAATCTCCAAGTCATGTGGTTATGACAATTGACAAATAAACTTTGATTGCAATTAACTCTTCCTAGGAATTATGGGGAGTAAACAAAATAAATGAAATTGTAAATATATTAATTACCTTATCAACAAGGTCAGACATATGTTCAGATAGCACAGTGAACCAATACCTACACAACAGCGACCATTATTTACGAATTTGATGATTCAGGATGATAATTAGGGATATTACAGGTAGACGTATTTCTTCAACAATGGGATCAACAAAAACATCAGAAGCAGTAATAGCTGTCAAATTTACAGCACTCACTCTAGCTCTCCATGATCTGAAAGATCTATTGTGTTGGGCTCATATCTGTAAAAATAAAGAAGGAAAAATAAGCATTACTGTCCATGAGCAATTATTTGCAGACAAAATAGGTCTTCTCCTGTGAATTGCAGAATGTATAATAGCATAGTGAGTCATAAATTAATTGATATGCTTGTGTTCATTCACACACAGAATTAAGCTGAATTTGATAGAGCAAGTTAATGCAGGAGGAGAGAATGCATAAACCAACAGGTAGAACAAAGATACTCATTATGGTCATAAACAAGGTGACATAATCCCTGTCAAGAGAGAAGGTAGGGAGGGGAAAGAGACAGTACCATTGTAAACAATTTTGAACAACTTACCAATGAGTACAAATAAACTGCAGCAATTACAAATAAAAGCAGGTCAAATAATTAATTTTTGAATCAGCCAATAATGGAAACACCTCCAAACTTGGTACAAGATGGAGAACACCCACATTTAGTTTGCTAGCATCAGGACGTAAGGTATCTCCTCTGGATGATGGAACTTCAAACCCTCCTAGGCCAGTAGTTCAGGAGGAGCCATGGGAACAGGAGCAGTAATTTCAGTTCCCTTCAGCACAAACTTCTCCATCCACGATATCTGTAACAGAGTTCTAAGAAATGTTTAATCACAAGTGAATAATTATAGTACTTCCGCATGATCAAGAAAAACAAAATTCAGTAAAACGTAATTAGGAGAGATGCTACAATAATTCATGTGTTCAGAAAGGTAGGTCAAAACTGATTATCTTTTTTACTATTCGTAGGCAGAGAATTATTTTGGCACATAGCAGTTACTGAAACGGAACATGGTTCACATCAGAATAACTGTCAACTATTAAACCACAACAAAAAGAGATAGTAATAGTCTGTCTATCAGCAGCATCCATAAACAGACTCAACAGATTTCAAACCTTTATATCACAGTTGAAAAACCATAGGCTTAAATCTTAGTGATAATCATGATAATCAAGTTATTCTAAGAGACTTAAATAATTGGCATCTGACTTATATGATTAATTAAATAACTGCATCCAATACTGATCCTAAGAATATATGCCTGTTTCTTGAGGTATTATTTTTATAGGGAAAAAGTATGGAAAGTAGAAAAGTAGTAAAGGAATATATACTAAAGAATCATCCCCTATAATTTTATATCATTGGCTTTAGACATGTACATAATTCGACAGGCTATTGACATCAGAAAATGTAGGAAAAGTGCCTCAAGAGCACACAATAATCACTTTTGATGTCCCGCTCAACTCATTTGCACTACAGAGGAAGCTATGCTGAATCGTAAATAAAGGAAATTCAGAAGTTCAAAGGAATCAGTCTCTCAAACCACCATCATAGACTATAAAAGATAACCAATATCAGATTTAACAGATACATATGTACAAAGCATATTCAGAGTCGAATATAATGCAGTTAGAAAGCAGAATGGAAAAAAAGTAATGAAGAGAATGAAGCACTGTTCCAATGAATGTAGTAAACCTACCTTCTCATTCAGATCTCCTAACGGAGGCCCATGGACATCTCCTCCAATATAAGGTGCACCCATTGGGAACCTTTCTACAAACTGATGAACCATAAGGTCATCCCAACCCATGCTTTTCATAGCTCATGAACGCACCTAAAGCTCCAAGAAATCCTTCATGTCTCAAAAACATTGCTTTTGCAGAACCCTTTGACCTAAAAAGTGACAACAGAAAAGAAAGGACTGCATAAGACTATAGTAGCTTGAAATTTTGAAAGACAAAGTAGTTTAACATTTGAAAAAAAAAAAAAAGTGAACCAACACAAAAACCAGAAGGCTAATGCTGAATAATAATAATCCAACTTCATACATAGCTATACACACAAACAGTTTCAAACATACCAGAGTTGTACTGCAAATGAGATGGTATCCATTGTGTATGCATGCCCCCTGATAAAAAATCCTCCAAAAAATATTCGCTTGAGTCCAAACCTCAATGCATTCAAGTAAGATATCTGCAAATATAAGGATGCATTAAGAAATATACATCATCTACAAACATAAAATAGACATAAATGCCCAGACAGATCAAAACTATAGGCAGGTGAGGTGAAACTAGCACAGTTGGAAAACAAGAAATGACTCAAACTATCAAGAATATTGCACAAGGTAACAAGTGATTCAACCTCGTTCTTATTAATAAGGAAATATATGTCACACTTCTTAAATGGTAAATACACGCATTGAATGATAACTTTTATGAAACTGAGATAATAATAATTAATATACTCACGAAGGAGGAACCCCAGATTCAATAAAATACACAGTGCGTATCAAGATCAAAAGGTTTGGCTACCAACTTGCCTGGCCGATATTATAAGAGATCATTCTCAAGAGGGACAGACATATATCTTCAGGTTTGTAGTCTTCAATCTCCTTATCTTCAGATATAGCCTTGCCAAAACTAGAAGCAATTGTTGATGCAGAGAGACCAATCTGTGACATCTTCTTCATGTCATAATTGAAATACTTAAATTCTAAACTATAATGGAAGCAATCACAAGGATGAAATTGCTAAAAATGGGAAGAGTTAATAAACATGGTAGTTAGGAAGAGTATACATTCTTTTATATTGTAGTTCAATATATGAGATAACAATACTGTTTCTACTGTTGAAATTTTCATTAATAAACTCTAATTTTAAAATCCAAAAAATGGACATGATAAGGAAAGTACTTTCTAGCAAAAGCAGAGATCACAACTTGTATGTAAATGAGGGAGAAAAAATGGTCGATAAAAGAGAAAAAGAAACTGGAACATGTGTAAGATAGACATGCATTGGACTCAAAATCCAAAATAATGGTTATGGTAAGCAAAGAACTTTCTAGAAAAAGCATATGTATACAAGGTAGCAAAATGCACCATATAGCAGAGAAGAAGAAACAAGATCATGCGTATTAAAGACATGCCTTAGAGTAATCCATTCCACCATAAATATCCCCAACAAGCATGTCAATAGTTCTGTTACCTCCCCGTTGACTCAGCTCCAAAAGTTCATCAAAACTAATGAGAGAAGAGCAGAAGAAAAGATTAAGCATTTAAATGTAAAGAAGAAATTTAGGATAGCAAAAAGTCACCCATAAGATCAAGACAACCTTTTGCACTTGGTTAAGAGCTTCCCCAGACCCCAATATGTGCCTCCACCAACATTTGTTCCACTAACACGCTCATAAACCCCATCTCCATCAACCTGCAACCCAATACAATATATAGCATATCTTAATAACTAAATCTTCTGTGTGGTAACAAATAGTGAAGGTGAAATAAGATAATACCTTGATTATACTGACACCAGATCCTATATTGACAAGAAGATATGGAAACAAGTCATTGGAGTCAATCTGCACAAACTCTTTTTTACCCTCCACGTGTAAAAGCTTCATGTCGAATTGCCTGCAAAAAGTACAACAGATGGAAACACTTAAATAAATTGTTGTATCGTAGAAGAAGCAAAAATATTAGCAAATATGTTGAAACACAGAATTAGATCATCACAAAACCATAAAAATGCACTTTTAGATGTACAATAGACCAACGTTAACAGTTACTATTACAAAACTATTCAGACTTACAGAATTTACAGTACACTATCATATAAATACATGAAACTATAAGCTATTTTATGTAACTAGAAGCTATAAAGCCAAGAGCACAAAAAACAGATGTCTCAGATGATGGCTTTTTTCAACCTTGCATGAAGAGAAAATATATCAGATTTATGTTTACGCTTGTTGATTGTCAACAGGCCACTTGACAAACATGAATTGAACATTAATAGGACAGGACAAGGGCAATTTCAATCCTCACCTTGTCAAAATAAACAGAAATGTCGGAGGTGCTTAACTAAAGCTGCGCGCATGTGAGAGAGAAATGAACACATTCTGGTTTTGATAAGAAATAAAATCAGAGTGTAAAGGATACAGATTTTAACTAAGGCATTTGAAGAAGAACATCAGGCCACATCCATGACTTCCTTGTGCAATCAATTAAACAACAGAACTCACAGCGCACCTTGAGCAGAAAATTTGCACCTGACACTAGACAAGTCATTTCATCTTCTTTCTCTATACTAATCCCAAGCCTTTCCTTGAACAGATCAGCAAACTTGTAGGCCCCACCACCTGTTGCCTACATTCAAACATATTCAAGTTTACAAAGGTTTTGTTTTGCCACTGCATTAGGTTAACTTCAATACATTTTTATCATAAAACTCTACTACATTTTTCAACCATTTAAATATCTTCAACAAAAGTTAGAAAAAAAAAAGTGGAATAACCAGCTGAATTTCTAGTACACGTTTATGTGGTAATAGACATTATATTGAAGAAATAAGTGAGGAAAGATTCAGTTTTATTAAGCTATTGAAATCATTTTAGCACATATAATGAAAACTTATAGCTGACCAACCAATCATCCTACGTCCAACTTAAGTAACACTGCTTACATGCTAAGAATATGCTTCTAATTTTTTACTTTAATAAGAAAGAAAAGATTCAGTTTTATTAAGCTATTTAAATCATTTTAGCACATATAAATGAAAACTTATAGTTGACCAAACAATTATTCTATGTCCACTGTAGTTATACTCTTACATGATAACTACATGCTCGTAAGTTTTTTACCCTAATACACACAGTACATCATAATTCTCTCAAAGTTAACAAAGTAACTTCTAACTTCACTGGAGCAGCTCCTGGTAGAGATTGTTAATAGGTACCTTAATTATGGTGTACTCAGTGTTGGAACCCTCAGTTTGCCAATGCCGAGAATCCATTCCTGTGACCAAACATCAAATTTTAAATCAACAAATGACTCCCAGGAAATCGAAATCACTCAACAGAAAAGTGATAATTGCAATATAGTACACTTGGAAAATTAGCATATGCTAAATCATCATGAGATAAGCGAGAAACATGCCACCGCGATGAAGCTGCTTGGAGTAGATGAAGTCCAAGCACTCATTAATTTTTGGTGTTTCAAACTTTACAAAGTGCAGCCTCCCACCAAGAATAGGGTAGCTCCATCTGTTCAAAATATTGATGCCCAGTGCCTTTATTATCTTTCTCCTCCTGTCATTGATCCGTTGGTTTTCATGCCTTGAGAAATAAACCAACTTGATGAGAGACCCTGCGAATAAAAAATTATAATTCTCACCCAAATGGTTGCCGTCATTATAAATACAACATGAACTTTATTGTCAAGAAAGACAACAAAATGAATTTTGTTGTCGATTAAGGTATCAACTGTATAATAGTATGAAAAGGAATACATAGACAGGTCTGTTGGCTCTTCTAGTCACTGGATACCAAAATAATGCATAGGAAAGTATTCCAATAAGAGATGTACTTGAAAAGGAAAAAACATTGTAGATACTTTCTGATACTTTTGAAACTATAAAATAAGATAAGACAACACAAAAGACACACAGATAAAGAAAAAAGAAGGGGTATAATGTTGAGCAAAGCGAAAAATCAGTTACACTATAAAATCAACTTCACTCAGAAGCAAAGTTCTAAAATCTCTTTTTCCAGATGAAATCACACAGTTGATAGTTAAACGTGGTATTCAAGCTTCAAAAACAAACTTGTTAAGAAAAAATAATAGTAGCTTCTACAGCGCAGCTGAGTTAACAAGCATCAACAAATAAAATCCAAATCACACATAATCATCAACACATTTCAGATTACAATACACTCTAAAAAGACTCGATTATGCACATCCAACAAAAAGCTAAAGAAGAAATTCATCGACCCCCACTACCCCACAACACAAATATTCTACCCCACCACCCATTAAAGTTAAAACCAATCACAGAATCGTAGGAGAAGAAAAGAATGAAAAGTCTTCCATTGCTATACACAAAACACAAGAAGTTACCTCCAATATCCAAAGCCAAATGAGAAATATCATCAGACTGATTGGGCAACAAAATGGATGGGTCCTTCTCCTCGAAATTCCCTTGAATGGCGGCTCCACTGAGGTTCAACTGCGGCCGCGATGATGACCGGTGAATCGAATTTCCGGCCATCGGAGCCATATCCTTCCCTCCCCCTCCCAATTCCCCTGCTCCTGCTACACTACTGTCACCCTTCTCCTCATCACTACTTGGATTGTCGTTTCTCTCCACAGCATTATCATCAATATTTATATGGCCGTCAATCCCAATGTTGAGTTCTTGGTGGTCCTCTAGTCTTAAACTATCCATTATAATAATTGTCAACCGCACTATCCCTACTACCCACCTGTTTTCTTCCTACTCTGGTCAACTAAGTCCTATCTTGATTAGGTCATTCAGTTGGACAACATTCAAACTCAGATAAAATAATCTTGACTAAGATTTAATAGTCGAATATATAATCTAAACAAACAAAGCCCATATACCCAACGTTGGATCTAACGGGAGAAAGAAAGCTTCTAATTTTGGGAACTGGGCTTGCGCGCAAAGGGAAGAAAATTGAAAATTTGGAGATTATGAATCCAATTTCTTCACTGGAATTGATGGAAGGGACGATCAGTGGAGCAATATTGCAACCGATAATTTCCGCTCCACATACAAACTTAGCTTAAATGAATTTTTTCTTTCCTTTTTTAATGCACAGGACGTGCTTGAGAAAATTAAATGGCAGAAAATCAAGATTAGGGAAGAAAATTCAAGAAAAACGTTTTTTCCTAAAATATATTAATAAATCTAGTTTCTTGAAATTCCGACCGTTAAAAAAAAAGAATTATGCAGTGAAGAATGTGATATAGATAAGAACGTTGCGGAAGGATTCGTTTATTATTGGTTGGATTATTTTCAAGGTTAGCTAAAATAGGTAATGCGCCATGAATATCAAATTTATTAACATACTAATTTATTTTGGGAGTTCATGTATCATTTTACTGTTAGAATAAGTTTCAGTTTAATCTTCACTATTTAATTAAATAATTAAAAATTAAATGAATAATTATTTATTAGCTACATAGGGGCATTCAAAATCAACCTAAATTTGAATTTTCAATTAAATTTATTGAGGGAGGATTGGGCAAAGGAACTAGGATCTCCTCTTGTTTTTTCCTATTACATTTAGTATTTAATGTACCAAATATCTGACAATCATTCATTATTTTATTTTATTATTAGTACGACATTTGTGTGGGACTATTTTTATCATTTTCAAAATAGATATAAATTTTTATCAAATACACATTATAATTTTTTATTAAAATTTTAAATGCATAATGAATTGAATTCCATGTTTTATGTAGATTACAATATGTGTATTTATAAGAATATTATAATATTTTACTGAAAATACATTATTATTTTATAAGTCATCAGATAACTATCTATGGGCCTATCGGTTGCCAATCGGCCCAATCCTATAATAAGGAATTTATCATATGTGAAATAAAAACTAAAAAATACTCCATGAATTACTTACGGAAGAACTTTTTATGCAAATGCACGAGCCAATTGTTGGAGTATAATTCATGGCATTTCACTTAACGATTTATACTTCTTCTTCTTTTTTCTAAATGTGTTCGTTTATTTAAAAATAAATATCATTAAAAAAAATCATAATTGTTTAAACTTAATACTCCCTCCGTCCCACATATTTTTACTCACTTTTCATTTTGGGGTATCTCAAGTATTTTTATCCATTCTATTTTTGGCAAGAATACATAATATTTTATTACATATTTTTTACAATCCCAACAACTTTAATTACTTTTTTACACTTTATTCATCATTTCCAAAAACTTTATTTACTTTTTCTTTTTAAATTACTAATTTATCCCTACTTTTTCCTACATTATATATTAAAAAAATAAAACATCTTAATCTCCGTGTCCGTACAAACGGGTAAAATACCCGGGACGGAGGGAGTATTATAATTCGTGTACGTAGTACACAGACACTACCTAGTACCATAAACTAAAATGATGTACCTCAACATTAGGAGTCTCCAATGCCCATGCCTTGGGGATTGGTGGAGAAGGTAAATCGCAGAATGTGTCTCAAGTGGCTTATATGGAGGACTCACTGTTAAACTTGTGCTTGCAAGTGACCAAATCCATACCAAAGGCAGTGTTCGAACCCCCACCCTGCAGCAACCAAACTCAACTGGAAGACATTTCCACCCTCCCCTCTACCACTTTAAATCTAGTGGTGTAAAGTGTAAACGAACAGACCATTTAACGAACATCAAGGAACTCCGACTTGATACACGCTTGCTTATATGCGTCCGTTTAGTTACATAAATTCTGATGCACAATATCTGGTAAATAAATAGAGCTTAAATATTAAACAGTGTTAAAAGCTCGTTTAATATTCATGAATACATTCATTATCAACTCGATTGATATATATATACTAATAATTTCAGTGATTATTTAAAGTATATAGTAATGTATTTTTTATTGTGTTTTTTCAGACAATATTAGTCTCATGAATGAAATGCTTTATTTATTATTTATCAACGAAAATATTAAATTAAATAAGTATAACAAACCTTAACAAACAACTTACCTTTGTGAACTATTACAATCCTAACTGATCTTCATTATGTTTCAGGTTCAAATGTATACAATGCGGGATCGGACGTCATAATTATTAATTCAATATAAGAAATGAAATAAAAAGCAACACGAAATTTTAGTCAGGGTGTTTGGGTAAAAAAGGATCTCCCAAAACACACGGTTGCTTTACATTTTACACGTTTAAGTCAAAAACTTAAGAAAGAAGTTGGGCTAAATAAAGAAAAGAAGGATTAGAAACACTAATCCAACTGTTTCAACGCGGATTACACAGCGTTGCATTGACTAAACTAATCTCTATATACACTTACACCCTTACAGTCATGAATCATCATCATTAATATTCACATACCTATATATATACACACACACAGACATCTTGCTGTCTTAAATCAAACTCAGAAACTAGATTAGAGATTGAAAGAGATGATTTCTTGCAAAGTTGCACTACCAAACTCACCTATTTTCTCTCCATCATCATCGTCTATTTGCACTCCCACTTCTTCTTCCCCTTGGCTTCACATGCCACGTGGGCTCATCAGGGCTTCGCCACCTTTGAAGAGAAAGAGGCCGCCGAGACTGGAGATTCCAGTGGTTCCGGCCGCGGAGGAAGCGGCCGTGGCGGCGGATGTGGTGGTTCAGGAGGTGGTGGAAGTGGAGGGAGATTACTATTCCGTGTGTTGCAAGAGGGGGAGGAAGGAAGTGATGGAGGATCGCTTCTCTGCTGCTGTTGGCCTTCTAGGTGATCCCAAGCAGGTGGTTTTTTTATTTTTTGTCTAATTATTGGACATTTAGACTAGAGTAGGTTCTAACTAGTTGAAAAAACTTGGATAAAGAAAGAAAAGTTGATATTTTGATAGTTTTACAGGCATTCTTTGGTATATTTGATGGGCATGGAGGGGCAAAAGCAGCTGAATTTGCAGCTGCGAATTTGGACACGAATATTATGGATGAGCTGAAAAGAAGTGAAGACGATGGTAGAATTGAAATAGCAGTGAAGGATGGCTACTTAACCACTGATGCAAAATTTCTAAATGAAGACGTTCGAGGGGGAACATGCTGCGTTACAGCACTCGTTATGAAAGGCAATCTAGTTGTATCCAATGCAGGAGATTGTCGGGCTGTTGTTAGCAGAGGTGGGGTAGCAGAGCCCCTTACTTCCGATCACCGCCCTTATCGGGAAGATGAGAGACAAAGAATAGAGAGTCGGGTAAGAAAAGAAAACACAACATCCTTAAAGCTGTCTTTCCTATAGTTTTGGCATCATGATATGATCTAATTTTTATGTGGTACAACCATGTAGGGTGGTTTTGTGGAATGTCATAACGGTGTTTGGAGGGTTCTTGGTTCTTTAGCTGTTTCTAGAGGTATTGGAGATCGATATCTTAAGCAATGGGTTACAGCTGAACCAGAGACTAAAGTTCTTCGACTCGAATCTGAACACGAGTTTCTCATTCTTGCTTCAGATGGACTCTGGGATAAGGTAATTTAGAGTTCTTTGTTATACCAAAATGGTGCAGAGATGTATTTCTTCTGCTGGCAATAACTCTATTCTTGATGTTTAACAGGTCAGTAATCAAGAAGCAATTGATATTACCCGACATTTATGCGTAGACGTTGATAAGCCTCAGCCACTATCAGCCTGTAGGAAGCTGGTTGACCTCTCTGTTTCCAGAGGCTCTGCTGATGATATAAGTGTCATGTTCATTCAGTTGGGAAGATTCTGTTAAATAAAAAACTAGTTTGGAATCTAACTAGTATTAGTAACTCAGTTTTCTTGTTCATTTGTACACCATATGTATAATTATACGCTTAAAATGATTAACATGATTCTGAATAGAAGATATCGCGTAGATTGAACCACAGGGCAGCCTTACCACACAAAAAGCAATTCACGTTAGCATAACAAGTGCTGATAGAGAAGTTCCGCTCCTGATCAGCATAATTTCAAAAAAGAAATCATTAAATTCAATGTAACGAACACAAAAATTAACAAAGCCCGGTTTCATATTCACATCAATTATCCATTTCTAAGTAATACATCATTAGGGGTATAGATGATCAGATGAAATGGTTGGCAAAGGGTGCACTTATCTATAAGTACAGCCATTATTTTGACATAATATGTTCATATACCTGATAATATCTAAGCATATATCATTAAGCAGCAACAGCTTTCTCAGCATTTGATTTTGGGTGCTTGGCTTCATAATCTTTGACAGCAGCCTTTATGGCATCCTCAGCAAGCATGCTGCAATGAAGTTTCACCGGTGGAAGAGAGAGATGTTTTGCGATTTCCCTGAAATTTCATCCATTATTTGAGTAGTCAATATGGCATACAGATAAGGGTTTTTTGCCAAATAGTTTTGAAACAAATTTCAATATGGCCATACCACCTAAAACTATGATCATGAAAAGAACAAAAGTTTCAAGTAAACCACTCGGGGAAGTTGTTCATTGCAGTCTTGATTTATCAAAATCGAATACAACTCACGTATTCTTGATTGACAGAACCTCATCCATTTGCCTGCCTTTCACCCATTCTGTAGCTGAAAAACAAGAACGCAAGAACACCGTTAAGCGATTTCTGATTCTTTGAAATGAATATGATATTGAGATCAAGATATCTATTCTTTTGTTTCAAATTTCAATAGTCATTTATCACTCTTATAGGATCGGGAGAAGTGCAACAATCGACAATAAACAAAATAAAACAATCAAATTGTGTCACATCTAATACAACGGATTGACAAAGCAAGCGAAAATTCCACAGAGAACTTGAAAGATTAGCGTAGTTCACATGAATCAAGGCATCCAATTTCTGGCAAATACACTTCCGGGAAATGGAACATTAACAGAGTTGAAACAAGTATAGTAATGATCAAACCTACAGTAAAGCAAAAAATAAACCCTCTGTAGACTAAAATGTGATTTATCCAGATAGAAATCACCAATATCATTCAGAATCTGGAGCTTTCCCAACGGATCAAACACCATAGATCAATCATATAACATCCATACATAATTCACAATCTTAATCCCGATTTCAAAGAATCATTAAATCAAAAGCGTCAAATTAATAAATTCCCCTCGAATCAATTCCCAAATTCGAATAAAACAATCAGCTAATAATTCATCTAACATACCAACAGATGAGGAGGCGATGGCAGAACCGCAGCCAAAGGTCTTGAAACAGGCATCGACAATTTTACCACTCTCCTCATCAACCTTAATCTGCAGCTTCATGACGTCACCGCACGCCGGAGCTCCGACTAGACCCGTCCCGACGGTCGAGTCCTTCTTATCAAACGTTCCGACGTTCCTAGGGTTGTCGTAGTGATCCACCACCCTCTCGTGGTACATCCTCAACGGCGTCGCCGCCGTGGATCGCGGCCGCAGAACCTTGCTCGTCACGTGCCTCAGCATTTCGGATCAGTTTCCAGAAATGATAATAGCGAATCTCTTTCTCTCGAATTTTGTATGTGGGTTGCGTTTGTTGTCCCAATCAACGGAATCCGATTCAACTTTATACATATGGGAGGCGGGGGTGTGGTTTATATGGAGTAGTTGATATGTGTTTTTGTCGTTTAGTGTAGTTGGCTGTCAATCGCTCATTGGTTAAATAAAAATAAATAGTATTTTAAATTGGTTACGGCCATTTGTTGTTTGGGTTACAATAATGATCAATTGGGCTATATCTACTTTGCAATAAATGGGCTTCTTTTATGTGGGCTTATCCATCAATTGAATTATTCTAAAGTACTACTATGTTTTTCTATTAAAACTTTAAATTATACACATTTTATTAAGACTATTTGATAATTAATTAATCATTTGGGTTTATAAATAAATTGTAAAATGAATAAAAATTAAATCGCTACAAAAGCTTATCACCTTGTTATAGATTTATTTTGGGGTTTTAACTCAAAATACTGTAGGCACTTAAGTGCATATAAATAATACTCCTTCCGTATTGGAAAACGCTTCTCCTCTACTCTTCCACGTTATTTAAAAAAAATTGTTCATTTTGATTAACTTTATTGAATATTTGTATAGCCATTAGCCACCATATATATATATATATATATATATATATATATATATATATATATATATATATATATATATATATATATATATTTTGATAACATGACTAATAAAATTTTTAACCATCTAGTTCTCCACCAAGAAAATTAGTTGTTGCATTATGTTAAAGTCACATGTCATAAACAGTAGCAGTATTGCATCATTTTGACAAATTCATATTATATTAATAGTTTGTGTTTGGCCCTTATTTTGATAATTTAAAAAATAATTACAAGTCTTCCCTTATTGACAAACAATGGTATTAATAACAGCTGACTTAATTGAAGCCTACTAACCACTTTAAAACTTGAGTGTCAATTATGCACTCAATGCATTATTCAATTACAAATTGCACATGATTTTGGGAAAATGGTGTAAGAGAGAAGAAAGATTTTGAATAATAATTTAATAAGATAGAGTGTTTATTGCACATGATTTGAAAAAATGGTGTAAGAAATTAAAGAAATATTTTGAGAATTTAATGAAATAAAGAGTATGAAATTATTGATTTTAATTATATATCAAGTGTAAAAAGATAAATTTTTTTATAGTCTTATAATGATGTCAACACAGTTATTGTTATTTTGCGAGTGTATAAATTATTTTTTTGACGAATCAATATAGAAAGTGAAAGTATAAGGATGAAGAAATACAATTTAAGGAGTACAATAAAGAAAAATATTTAATTATTGAGTCTAGTGTGAACTCTATTTTGTGTAAACTCAATTTAATTGAAAATGATAAAAATAATTATACTCCTCAATATTTTAAACTCTAATATCAAGCATTGCAATTTAAGTACACAATAGTATAACATAATGATGTTACCAAATCTTCTTATATATTAAAAGAAAATAAGTTTCCAAATTTAAATTTACAAAATGTGAGATGGCAGATGTAGGTTCCTTCAATATTTATTATATTTTATAAAATGTGTGGTGGCATACATAGGTTAATTGAATATTAATTATATTTTAAAAATTGTGAGATGGCTTATTATTATTTGTTTAGGAAATTTATTCTTTTATAATTCATTTCTTTATTATTTTTAATAAGTAAAATATGTTTTTTGAAATAAAATTAAAATATGTGAGGTGTCAAAGTGTATTTGATATTTATGATTATTTAACTTTTTTTTATACTATTAAAATTTAATAAATTAAAATATAAATTAAGTAATATCAAATTTGATAAATTTATTATATACTTATATCACTTAACGAGAGGAGAGTTTCAAAGAGATATGGATCAGAACGAAAGTTCGACATCCGAGAGTGACATGACTATCAGCCCTATTCCAAGCTGGAGCAACAAGGATTTCTGGCCTGTCAACTACGACGAGACAAGCAGTTCTATACAATAATATTATTGTGTGTTGTATAGACAATACGCAGAGAAAGAATACGAGAACGCCGATCGATTTTGGAATAACCTCGATCGAAGGAGTAAACTGGTGGAGGCCCGTGCTAACCACACCAAAGAAGAATCTCTGGAAGAACTCCGCCAGATGGAGATAAAATATTCCAAAGAAGTATCAAGAAACATCGTAGAAATCCGAAGTTTCACCGAGATCCATAGACATATCCCCAAACAAGAGCAATGGAGAAGACGACCAAACCAATGTCCAAGAGAGATCTGCAAGCCTTATCACTTCTCCGACTGGACGGAATGACAGAGTGGAAAGAGATCGAGACAGATAACTCTAAGATGAACCAAGATTTTAGAGAACTGCTGAACACGGTAAGATTCTTTAGAGAATATTGCCAAAGCATGTCCAAGACAATGTTCGAGATCAGCCTTAAGATGGACAAGATGGAGAAATTGCAGAACAAGCAACTCGACCTCATCATGAAGTTGATGGAACAAGTAAAATCCTTGGAAACCAAGGTGACAGGAAGAAGGCCAGGAGGAAGGTTACCACTAACCTTCGGAACAAAACCCATTTTACATAAAAGGGAAAAATGACGGAAGTCATAAGGCCAAAGTCGGAAAGCGAGAAGATGATTGCTATCCTTCGAGGAGAATCCACATCCCCGGATGGAAAAAGCAAATCTTGAAGATCTACAAGATTTATATGAGTCCTTCCAAGGACTATCAATTGTAGATCTAAAGATGAACGTTGGAGAGGCATCAAGTTCTCAACAATAGTCCCAGGCTCGTCAGACCCAACAGGATCGGAGCCAAGATGAAGGAACCTCTGGGGCAAGATAAGAAGATACATTCCAACAACCAGGAGACTTCAAAATGAAGGCCATATGAATGTCAACAGGAGTAAGCCGAGTTCGAGGATCTAATATACACAACACCCCACATGATCGGTCTCACCTTGAACCGATAAATCCATACTGGTTGATCTTAAACCTCGACACTCTCGACTTCAAAAACAGGAAGACCTTGATCGATAATGGACAAATGCCATGAAGATTGCAGGTGGCGCATTGGAGCTGGACAAAGAAAGATTTATAAGATTCTTAACTATGAGCCTGGAAGGATCAGTAAAATGCGCATGGGAGGTACTCTCAGACGAAGTCAAGAAAGAGGTCATGAAAGGTAAAGACCTAGGCAATATTGTTGATCGCATGGCCAAGATCTTCAAAATCCACTTCATCAGAGTAGGTTACTTCGAAGGAATGGAAGAAGAAAAGAAGAAGAAATATAGGAATGCCCTATACAGTCTGGAACTACTTGACATCTGTCATGTAGATGAGTATATCAAGCTCTTCACAGAGTATAGATGGAAATCAAAATCAAGGAGGAAGAGGTATTCCACATATTCTTTGCAAATATTCCAAGTCCATTGAGAGAAATGCTGATTAAAGAGTATGAATCATGCGAGCTGGATTCAATAGCCAGGAGGATGTCTTTCCTCAAAGCCAAGATTGCAGAGTGGTGCCATCAAGCATCACTACACAAGAATTACAAGAGACTAAGGGGAATCAACAAAACAGTACCCTTATGTTACGAGAATAATGATCTTCCAACTATCATTGGAAGAAACCCAAAGAAGCAGAAATGATAAAGAAGAATCATCCTTACAATCAAAAGAACATAGGATGGAGATCCAGAAGACCAAGATCATTTTGGTCTAAACAGAAGGCCAGAAGCTATAAATCAGGGCAAAGATCTAGACCATCAAGATGGAGTTCAAGAGGCCAAGCCTCATCCTCAAGGTCAAACCAGAGGAGCACAGGAAGAACTCCCACAAGAAAGACGTTCCGAAGAGCTGCCACACGAATCAATGAAAGATTCAAGGAATGCAACTGCTACACGTGTGGAGCAAGAGGGCATATCTCACCAGATTGCCCGGACCAGAAAAGGGTAGTACTACAGTTCGAGACAACTCCAAAAATGGAGGAAGAGTTACTTCCAAGACCTAGTATAGGTATATCAGTTCGAAGATATACCCTCAGAAGAGAGCATCTATGAAGAAGAATTTTTTAGCCAAGACGAATCTTCCGAAGATGAGTCGGAGTGAAGAGGAAATCTTCAGGAAAGAGATGTAAGAAGATATGTCTGGATTATTTCCCAAACATCTATTTCTCATAAAACCCTTATGAGAATCATGAAAGGGAATCCAAGGCTCAGCCTATACGATGGATTCACTGTGGGAAAATTGGAAAAATTCTTTTCAAGTTTCAAAAAGAGGAAACAAACATCATATACAAAGTGACCGAAAGGGAGATTGCTATCCCAATAGGGCTCACATGAAATATGATGGAAATGCAACTGGTTCTTTATGAAGAAATCAAGAATGAACTAAGTAAACTCCCGGAGAGGATGTCCAAGACTATGTCTTGGGTCTATATCGGAGCTATTCGGATTTTCATCAAAGCTACATTCAGAAAAGGAATCGATACTCCAATCGATATTGCTGTCTTTGATAAGAGAATCAAGAGCACAAGAGAAGCGTGCCTAGGGGGACTCTCGGGAAATCTGTACGCAGGAAAAGTAGCATCCTATATTTATCCAAGGATCATGTACAATCTAGCAGATCGAGATTTTAACGGGACACTTACCCTTCATCAAGATTTCAAAAACAAAGACTTGATGAAGGAAGGGAACAGGCCTTACTCTATCACATACAGTATCTCGTATGCCCTCTCCAACACTCATCATTCGGATCTATTCCAAATGAAGGAGTATATTGAGATACCTGAAGTGTTCGAGAAAGTTGCATGTGCAACTAGGCCAGAGATAATGGAGCTACCGCCAATTCACGATATGGATTTGCGGATCAGGGACAAGCTGGTCTGGTGTAGACAAAACAGCCTCAGATTCGAACAAATGAGGATTTCTTTCCAAGAAGATAGAATGACCAGCGATAAATGGGAAAAGAAACCAATCGTGGAAGTGATCTAGGAACCGAAAAAGTTCACAACTAAAAGTGAACTAAAATGCCCAGAAGGATAGAGATGAGTCGAAGTAATATTCGATATCACTAAAAAGAAAAACTTTATTCCTTGTGATGTCTTGTATTGTCTCCAACAACCAACAACTGGAGATACCAAGGACAACTCAAACTCGGCGATCTAGAGTTGATAATCGAAGGAGTTGCAGGAAGATTCTCAGAACAACTAGTACTGGGATTAGAGTTTCTCGAGAACCATAAACCTTGGGAAAGGCTACAAGATGGCATGGAGTTTACGGTCAAGGAAAAAAGATACAAAGTCTACTAGTAGAGGCTCAGGGTTTTAAGCTCTGATCCACCAATGGCCACCAGTTCATTTTCGATATATATCACTGTAGGGATGATATATAAGGAACATCGTGCAGAGTATTTTGCAGCATACATTGATTCAGGAGCCGGGATCTGCACAACAAAAGAAGGAGTCTTTTCGGAAGACTCAGGTGAAGAATTGCCAACAGTACTAGGAAAAGATTTATCTCAAAAGGTGCTAATCCTTAACAAATGAATCAAGCAGACGAAAATCATGATCGGAGGAGCAGATCGTACCCCGTGGTACAAGGTGAAAACCCCACCGATATATTTCCACGACACGGAGCAGATATTCTGTTAGGAAATAATTTTCTACAGACATTCAAGCGTTTTACCCAAGAAAACGCAACAAGAAGGCTTATTTTCACAACCCTTTGTGAACATAAGATCATCGCACCAAGACTGCGTAATGCATTTCAACGAAAAATGCCAATCAAATTTCGCAGCAAGCGTGGTGATGAAGGAAAACTTAGCCATCCAAAGATAAATGATCGAAGGAAATACGGCGAAATGGTCCTTCAAATGAGAACCGAGACTAAAGGAGGATGAAAGATGGAGAAATTAAAAGAAAATATAATCCATCTTCTCAAAACAAACTTGGGAGAAAGTATACAGAGAGACGTCACAATCGAAGGACAAAAATTTTTAGAAGACGTCAAGAAAAAAATACAGAGGAACTTTAATGAGGACCCTCTAGCCTGGTGGGATAAAAACGAGCTCAAAGCTTCACTCAAAGTAAAAGAAGGAAAGGAGCATGAGTTCGTGAGATACAAGTCTATCCCGATGAACCAAGAGGATCGAAAGGATATACAGCAAATACTTAAGGAACATCTGGACCTTAAGTTGATATCACCAGGACTATCTCCATACAGCAGTCCAGGATTTCTAGTTCGAAATCATGGAAAAGTCAAGCGGGAAAAACCGAGACTTGTGATCAACTACAAATGGATCAACAACATCTTGGAGTTCGATGGATACTATATACCAAGTAGGGAACATTTGGTCAACTGTATCAAGAATGCCAAGGTATTCTCAAAGTTTGATTGCAAATCTGGATTCTACCAGATTAGGATGGAAGAAGGAAGCAAGAAGTTCACAGAATTCTCCACACCACAAGGCCATTATATCTGGAATGTCATGCTTATGGGCTTGGAAAACACACCCCAGATATACCAAAGGAAGATGGATAATCTTTTCAAAGATTATTTTTTATTTATGTTCGTTTATGTGGATGACATCCTCATAGCCTCAAAGAACATGAAGGAACATTTGGCGCATTTGGAGGTATTTTCAGAAGTGTGCCACAAAGAAGGATTGGTGCTTTCTGAAAAGAAAGCAGTTATACAACAAGACAGATCGAGTTTCTTGGAGTTGAGATCGGTGAATCCGGAATCATTCAACAACCGCACATTGTAGAAAAAGTTCAAGGATTTCCTGAAGATTTCAAGGATAAGAAGCAACTCCAAAGCTTCTTAGGAGTTGTTAACTTTGCTGGAATGTTCATCAACAATCTGACACAATATAGAAAGGTGTTCAGTCCTCTGTTAAAAAAATATGCTGAATTCAAATGGGAGGAATCATACCGAGAAATGGTTAAACAACTAAAGGAGATTTGCAAGAAGCTCCCCAAGTTAGCTATACCAAATGACGAGGATGAATTGGTACTCTACACAGATGCTAGTGACCATTGGTGGGCAGCGGTGCTTACAAAGTCCACAACAGAAGAAGAAATGTCATGCAGATACTATAGCGGACTATTTACGGAGAACGAAGCAAATAGATGGCACATCAATGAAAAGGAGTTCTTTGCAGTTCGAAAGGCGTTCAAGAAATGACCGTTATTTCTTCTCGCAAAGAAATTCATTCTTAAAATTGATAACACAAGTGTCAAAGCCTTTTTAAAAAATAAAATTAAATCTAAACCAGAAAAGGCTAGACTTTTAAGATGGCAAGCAGAATGCCAATATTATGATTTTAATATTGTCATTATTAAATTTGTTGATAATGTTTTGACAGATTTTCTGATGAGAGATGGAAGGAGCTGAAATAGACTCCATCCTGGCTGTATCAAGGCACCTGATGGGCAAACTTGAGTCGCTCCAGAGGGAATTCGTGAATCTGGCACTCAATGCAAGGCGTGCCGGAAGAATACAAGATAGTAATCAGATCAAAGTTTCTAATCGCATACGAGACTGCATTCAAAACGGCGCAAGTCCATTCGAAGCAACACGAGAGCCACTCCTCTGGACTGTTGATAGCAATTGCAATCGACAAAATGAGAGTAATTGAAGACCCGGAGCAAGGGATTCAAGTACCCTTAGCATAAGTCCTAGATTGGAACCTTCAAAAGAGGAACTGGTCGAAGGAAAAATTGAAGACCTGGAATCACATCTTGAGTCGACGAGTCAATCCAGCACCTCTGGGGTTAAAGAGGGAGAGATCAATCTTAGGCCTATGACAGGCACTGCTAAGGTTGGTATTAACTTAGCTGATTTCTCTTATTGGCAGGAATATCAAGCCAGCTGGGAGAAATTGAATACTAGATAAGGAATCCGACCGAAAAAATGCCGGGTGGATATATCTGGGGAATATCCCCGAGTTTGGATGCGAGAAGGCTCAAATCCAAATGACGTAAAATAATAGTATGATTTTGGAGCACTAGCTTTAATATATACTGTTGCACCAGGTTTCCCAGAGCTTTCGAAACTTCCAGATTGGCTGGGAGAAAAGATTTTCAAGGCATGGGAAAACAACTCGACTCTATCCAGAGGCGATGTATTAGAGCTGTACTTCACCAGTGAGGTCCCAGAACCAACCGGGAAAGACAACCACGATGCCTTCCATTTCATCAAGCTAAGAAGACCCGATGTTTCAGCATCAAATAAGATCAAAGAGTCTTCTGGAAAGGAACCAGTCTTGGTTTCTACATTTTCTGAAGAATAGATCTCTACGCGGAGAGCGAGGGGTTTGTATGCCTGCCTCAAAGCAATGGTGGAGGTGAAGTTCCCATTCAAGTTCGAGCATAAGTCTTTGAATGGGTCTTTCCTGTTGAATACTTTAACAGGAAAAAAGACATTGTTCGCTGAGAAGGCTTTCCAGGAAAAACAAGAACATCCCTGGAAGAACAAGATTCCGATGAGTTTGAGTAAACAAACTCATCGGAGATATTGCAACATGGCCCATTTTGGGCAATGGACGCATAAGGTATGCACAAGCTGTTCCACCTAAACAGAACCCGAATTTGGGAAAGGGATAAGATTGGGCATAGGGGTGATCAGAACTGCTGATCCACCCCAACTAAGGAGACACGTGTAAAGATGAGGGTAAAACCTCTTCGGAATACCTAGGAGCCAGGAGAATCATCAGGCACCAAAGAGAACAAATTACTCCTCAAAAAAGTAAGAGCCAGATGACCTTTCCGAAAGGGTAAGAGACATGTGACCGACAGGGAAGATGACCCACAATGGGGAATCCAATAAAGAAACCAGCCAGCTGATATAAAGTGACGCAAGCAGTGACATCACAAAAGGGAATCCAATAAAGAAGAATAGACCAGCCAGCTGCTAAAGTTGGAATCCGAGGTAGATGACGTAAGTGCTGACGCCAACACAATGACGTAAGCAGTGACGTCACAAAAGATTAAGAGGCTTTGAAATGCGGATTTCAAATTCGAAAGCCTCTATAAATAGGTGTGTTGAAAAAACAGAAGGCATCGATCATCACCCTCTGTTTTCTCTTTCTAAAATAAACATTGTATTTCTTTCTTTTCTTTATGAGTGTCCTGAGTACAACTACAATAGGTAGCTAAAGGAGTTATCTCCTCTTGTTCTGTGAGGATGAGTGTGTAATAAGTTCTCCATTCAATAAATAAATAATCTTGGGCTTCTGCCCGAATATAGCCTTTCGTTTTACAACTTTGATCTTCATACTTTCCGGCGAGAAACAGTAACAGCATCCTGTACACCCGGTGTAAGAAACGAACCAGGGTTGTGCTGAGGTCTGCTGAAGGAACGGATTGAACCATCATACTGCAGGACGCGTGGTTGGCTGTGAGGTGCAGTCGTAAAATCTTCCGGGTACCCGGTGGATCGACGGTCAAAAAAGGTACTGTTACTATTACAAGCTGGTTAATTACGAGATTAATATTTTGTACGGAAGCATGATGAGTCTGATATGGTCGTAATGGACTATGTCTATTTTGAAAAATAGAAAGTGATAAAAATTTGGCGAAAAATGATATGATATAAGTAATTTAGGGCTAAAATATCTGTTGTAGGACTAAAAAGTTGAATTCTGCAAAGTTAGTAGATTGATTTCAAAATTTATAAGATATTATTGTCAAAACCTATTGGTCACCTGCTATAGCAGGTCAAAGGACCAAAAAGTTGAGATTGGTAAAAATAATGGACTGTTTTCAAAATTAAGGAAAATGATGGACCAATTTCAAAATAAGGAAAAGTTAACGGACGAAAAAATCAATTTTTCCTATAATATACTCCCTTCTTACCGCAAATGTTGTTACATTTTATTAAAAATGGCTTCTTATAAATAATGTTATATTTCCTTTTTCGTTAGATGGGACCCATATAAAACATTTAAAAATCTCCATGGGCCAACAACATTTTATAAATACTATTACTCACTATATATTAAAATAATGAGTACTCTCTCCGTCCCGCCTAAAGAAGATATTTTTTTTTCCACGTAGATTAAGAAGTATTATTATTATTTAATGTGTAGTGGGTAGTTGTATTAGTGTGAGTATGTACCCTATATTTTAATTGTATTAGAGGGGATGTGTGAGTCTCATGTGTGTAAAAAATGAAAGGGAACCCTTTGGGTGGGATAACTAAAATGAAATAAATGCACTCTTTAAATGAGACAAAAAGGACTATTATTTTTCTCACCTCACAACCCATTGAAAAAAATATTTCTTAATTTTCGTAAAAAAATAAATGCAATAACAAAGACGGAAACGGAGGGAGTAAGTTAAAAGAGACGGTAAAGTCCCACTGCCACATGAGTTTAATCTAAATAAATTTATATTTATATAAATTAGGAAAAAAAATAAAATTAAAATATATTTATTTGCCCTATTATTTCTAAAATATAAAAAATGCACACTTTAATTGGTCACACCCTAAAATACCCTCGACGCACAATCTATTCGTCCTATAATATAGTAATAATTTATAAATAAAAATGTTTAAAAACATTTTAATTTTTTTCAAATGATTTAAAATTGTCACATACCTAAACACATATACATAATTACTTACGTTATTTATCATCTTTAATTTAAAAAATAAAATAGATATGTGTGGGAAAATGGGTTACATCAAAGGTCTTTTCAGAACGTTGTCGTTTTTTCTTCCTTCATATAACTTGCTAGGATTTTCTACTTTTATCATTTGCATTATTTGTGAGGTAACATAATAGGTTCCCTACTTCTTCAATGCCTTTTCTTCCCACATTTCTTATCTTTCTCTCTCATTTACTTCTATCTATTTGTATTTGTATTGAATTTTCAATATTCCAATCATTTATTTGTGAATTTCTTTTTTTTCCCCCTTAATATGAACAAAATAAAAATTAACTGTTATAATTTTCATCAATTTTCTAATAATATAATTAATTTTTAGGTTCTTAAAATATCAAATCAAGAATTAACATCACAAGAAATTTTAAACGAAGATAGGCTTATGGACATGGTTCCAACAAACCATTATGATTTACTCCCTGGATCCCGGAAAAGTTTGCGCCCCCTTTCCGACACGGAGATTAAGAAAGTGATAACTTTTAGGGGTATAATGATATTTTTATATAATAAATAAATGATAAAGTATGTTAGGTAGAGATGATTTTTTTTAAATAAAGTGTATGAGGAATGATGGTTGTTTTTTACTTTTTGCTTGTTTTGGAATGTGCAAACTTTTGTCGGACATCCCAAAATGAAAAGTGTATCATTTGAAAGGAGACGGATGAAGTATTTTTTTCCTATCTTCTTTAATGATACAGAATTTTAATTTCATGGAATAAAATTTTAATTTCCCACCACATATTGTGATATTTGTATCCGACGGAGAAATATGGCCATGTG
This sequence comes from Pogostemon cablin, assembly GCA_023678885.1. Classification (NCBI taxonomy): domain Eukaryota; kingdom Viridiplantae; phylum Streptophyta; class Magnoliopsida; order Lamiales; family Lamiaceae; genus Pogostemon; species Pogostemon cablin. The sequence goes on along the minus strand of CM042960.1, from coordinate 3,755,286 downwards.
GGCTTTACTCGAATTTATTACTCATTATATTTAATTAATTTGTCTGAAAATTGCTTACGAATTTGAGAAATGCTGATATCTCCTTAATTGCTTGAGAAAATCTCAGTTAAATAAATGATTTATTGTCAATTTAATTAGACAAAATTCGCAACTGCTATTAAAGATGCATCATAATTAATAAATTGATGTCACTCTCATGAAAATTTTATAATCACAATTCGAAAAGAAAAAAAAAATGACGCCAAACAGTTATGAATCCATTATTTGGAATTTTAAATTCGGATTAATTGTAATTAAAACCAAGATAAAATGTTCAATTCCATGATCTTTATAAATAATCTTGGATGAATGCTATTCTTGAATCATTGACTAAGAATTAAAATTGCACAGCATCATTAAACTTGTATTAATTCCTTCCACGGATTTTTGTAGACAGATAAAAATAAAAAGGGTAAAAACATATATTGATAAAATAATCAGAATAAAAAACATTTGTAATTTGATAAACATGAAACGCCTTAATATATGTTGCATCTTGAATTAAAAATTTTAATTTAAAAAAACCTTAATTAAAATTATCAAGTTGATATATAGGAGAAATGTAAATTAATATATGTCCGATAAACTGGTAGACAATATAACAATGAGAGCACTAATTAGTTGTTAAGTAATTAGATGAATAAACACGTACATAGTTTGCAAATTTCTTATAATAATAACTTTGCAATCAAGATTACTTAAATTATTTAAAAGTTTTTGTGGTGATAATGCATGGAGATATTAGCACGTGGGCCCACGATATGAGCTTTAGAGAGTCCGTACGATTAAGCCTTCCACAAATCACAGTCGCTATTGCCATAATTGGTGAGAGAGCCCAAATTAACATTAAAATACATAATGCAACAATTTACCCCTAAACTCACTTAGATCGATAAAATTATACTCTCTTCGCTTCTAAGGTAATTATTTATTTTTTTACATATGGACAGTTCTAATGCTTTTATTTGCTTTTTATATGTGGATTAAGGAGTATTATTATTATAGATAAAGTGTGTAATTGTATTAGAGGGAAGTGATGGGTCATATTGTTTACTTTTTTTACCAAATAGAGAAAATTGATACCTTTAAAGTGGACGCCAAGAATAGTGAAATGAATACCTTAGAAGCAGACGGAGAGAGTAATTATGAAGAAGAATATATCTCGTAACTATTTGTATTAACCAAAGTCATTTTGTGAAACGAATAAAAAGTGATAATAGTATAATAAATTATTTCATACATAATTTATAATATAAATGAAAAGTAATAACATTTAAAATAAATAATAATATTTTTAATAATTTATAATAATTAATTACGAAAACGTAAAATGAAACATGTCTCGTCCTATCCCTAAATCATAAGAAAAATAACACAATATGAATTACTATAAGCATAAAATATTAATTATATAAAAAGATGACAAATATTTGTACGAGACCCTCTCACAATAAGTGTTAAGTATTTTAATAAAAAATATATTTAAGTTAAAGATATGAAAAGAAGTTGTATAAATGACCTCACACAAATGTTATTTAATTTTTTTTTTTATAGAACATGAGATTGGATAAAATAATAATTTGAATGAATAGATGATTAAATCCTAAATAAATAAAAATAGTAAGTTTTATGGTAAAGAATGTAATAAATAAAAGACGTCGATCAGACGTTTTTGTAACCATACGATATCCGAGTTTTTCAATCATATATTAAAAAATATACTCCCTATGTCTCATACTTGAAATGGGAGTATATATTAAGTGAAGAAGTGTGTGTCATATATATATTTTAAAATTATTTTACTTTTTGTACCTAATTTTAGAAATGTAGAGATCCACCAAAACCGATAGGCCCCCCTTCCTTTCTAAAGGACCGAGTACTAATTAAATGATTAATAAATGCAAGCAAATAATGCAAATGCATAGTTATGTTTGATGAAATTAAAGCTTTACCACACACTTTTCTTTGCATTTTTTTTAAAAAATTATTTGTGCACTCGTTATTTGGATGGATTTATGGTCTCACTTCCTATTAATAAAAAAATGTTTTTATGTATGATTTGACTTCAATTTAGAATTAATTCTTTTCTTTTTATTAGAAGGAAAGAGTATTAACTAATCTATATAATTATATATATATATATATATATATATATATATATATAAATGAAAAATGAAAATATAACATGGAACCCAACTTTAATCAAGTTATAAATATTACAAAAAGTTTGAAAATCTTAATAAATTAAGGTTTTCTCATTTTGAGTCTTCTTGTTTTTTTTTTTTCTTTTTTTCTCAAACTAAAATTTGCGAGTATAAATATTATCATAACATGTTTGTTTCCAAAGTGAACATACTTGATATATTTTTTTTTTAAATAAGTGGAAGTTAATCAAACTCATAAATTCCAAACATAATGATGTAACATCATGTGATGCAAGTTGGGATATAATAAGGTTATCATCATAGAAATTACAATGTTAATCCTCTTTATTGAGAAATGGGCAATGTGGAATCCATATAACAACTTGCAATCCCATCCATCACACTTAAATAAATAAATAACTTTGATGTTTTTATGTCTTGCAATAAACTTTACAAAAGCTAGTCATTAGCCATATTCAAATTAGTATGAAGATTTCTGCACTCGATTATACAGATAGTTTGATTCATTTAATTTTGATTAAATTAATATTAATAATTTTAAATATATAATATAATAGGCCTAAAAATAAATCATAATAATAAAACAATAATATCATATTTTTATATATTCTAAATTATCAATTTAATTTTGAACGAACGACTATAATCTCTAAATAAAAATGTAATAAACTCTCAAATAATATATAAATTAATAAATGAAGGAATGAATTAAGGAATTAATGTATGTTACACCTAAATGTATGAATGTAGGGGGACTTATGAGTTAGGAGTTCACTAACATAATTAAATTACACTCACCGCAGCCATTACCACCACCAAGATTAAAATAATTGAAACAAGATAGTATTCTTTAATTATTTCGTCATCAACTTGAAAATATATTCCATAATTTTATTTTATTTATCCAAAAATCGAATTTGTTAAATGAAAGAAAAAGTAGAAATACAATTTGAAACAGCAATGATAAATTTCCCACATTGTAATATGAGTTGGTCTCCATGCGTTTAATTAAATTAAATTTTAATTAAATTAAATTTTAATTTAATCTCTATCATTAATTAAATTAAATAATAATAATTAAAAAAAATACCCAATTCATTATATTTTTAACTTGTAAATTCAACGTGCCTGTGTGTACCGGATCACCCTAAAATTATTATCATCTTTTTTACTATAATTTATAATAATGAAACAATTGAATGTAAGACGTGTTCAGTTTTTAGGCCATGTAGGAGAAAATATCAATTTTGGTTGTATATTTTTTATCAAATTCAATTTTAGTCCTATAATTTTTAGTATTTTTAATTTTAGTCTTTTTAGTTTCAATTTTGGTTTTACATCTTTTAAAATTTTAATTTTAGTCCTATTAATTTCAAAATTAGTCCTATATCTTTTTTAATTATCAAAATTAGTCCTTTTATAAATTGTAGTATCATATTTCAAAAGATACCAAACTAATTTTGATAATTCAAAAAGATATAGGACTAAATTTAAAATTTATAGGACTAAAATTGAAATTTTAAAAATTACAGGACCAAAATTGAAACTAAAATAACTAAAATTAAGAATACTAAAAATTACATAACTAAAACTAGATTTGTTAAATGATACAGAACCAAAATTGATATTTTCACGGCCATGTAGTATGATGTTTCCTTTTAAAATTAAAATTCATAGGTGTATTGGCACTGAATATTTCATTGGATTACGAGAAATTAGGGAAATAATACTATTATTATTTGAGTTAGTTGTTCTCATGAATGTATGTATATTTTAATTTTATTTAACAAAATTTGAAGTATTATCTGTCAAAATGATAATGATGCATCATACATATAGTAGAAATTTGACATGATTAATAATATACTCCATGAAATAATTTGTCTCTTTTATTATGTGTGTACTATTTAAAGATTAAAATATGCACGTAATTCGTGTAAGCACTTTTTCATGATTAATATAAAAATATAATCTTAGTAAACCTAACAAAAATTAAAATAATAAAATGAAACTACCTCCACTAAATTAAAGAGAGCTTTTAACGTCTCAAACTCTCCAACTAACCTCATTGTAATTCAGTGACTTCAGAGAAATTTGTTTATAGTTTTATTACATGATTTTTTCTCAACTTTATGAACTCAAATATTATCAACACGTAACTAAATTTATGACACTCAAAACGTATTGTTTGAGCAAAATATAATTTTGTAAAAAGAGTTTGTATCATGTACTCTATTCGGACTGTACTGATTAATGATTATATATATATATATAACTAGAGCTTAATTACTAGAAAATGCATAACTAGAGCTTAATTAATTACACTGGAAAAAATACTACCAGTTATACGAATTCAAAACAACATCTCCAAATTACTCTTAGTTCATATTATGCCGAAAGAATGTGCATAAAATAATATACATACAGAAGATATGTACAAAATTAAAATGTGCAATATATAATATAATGGGTAGAAAAAAATATGTAACATATAAGAGTAATTATAATATTTACATTATAATTATGCAGTGATAATAATAATAATACTACATTTGTCCCACCATAATATTTATGCATTTTTATTTTGAATGTCTCATTATAAAGTTTATATTTTTCGTTATAATAAATAGGACCCACATAAAATAATTAATATATTTATATCTCTCATCTCACTATATATTTTTTAATCTATTTGTAAAAAGCAACCATCAACATTTGAGCAGGATGGAAATAGTATTTTATTATTGTATTTTAATTGAGTTGATGATAAAAATTTGATAAATAATAATGTTATAAATTATTATAATAAATGATAAACTCTTTATCATATGAATAGAATAATTATATTGAACTCATACATTAAAATTGAATTATATAATTTTAACATAATTGAGAATAAATACTCCACACCAAAGGATAATGTAATTATATCACATGACATTTTTCTCTTAATTAATTATAGTATGACATTTTTCTCTAACTACTTTTTGCTGATGTGACAATTAAAATTCATTGAAAAATTACACATACATTAATGATCATGTGATGTTTTTAATAATTACTCCTCGCAACTTCTAATTAAATAAAATGAAAAACCAAATTTACTAAAGTTATACATCGATCGATAGCAAAAAAACAATAGTCATAAAAATGTGAGAAAATCGTCTATTGAAATAAATTTTGTGTAACAAATAACAAGTGAAAATATTAAATTGCTATACTAAAGACTAAAGTGATGCTCATAAAAATATGTAAGTTTAAAATCTCTTATAAATATAATTGGAAAGAAGGATGAAAATAACAAAATATTCCCCCAAATAATCCTAAATATAATACAAAAATTGACATAATTTAGAAATGATTAATCGATGAAGATGACATAGTAGGGGAATGATTCGCCCTACAAAAAGAAGAAAAACGATGGATTGGGCGGTGATTTGTAAACATCAAATAATTTCTCTATTAATTGCCAAAAGTCAAATGTCAAACTTTATGATCTACTATCTATCAATTAAATTAAATATTATATTACCTCCTTAATTTTTTATATCTTAATCATACACTTTTTTTCTCCGCGAATTCAAAATACATTGTGTCATGTTACAGTATTAATTTAGTATTTATTTATCTAGAAAATATTTTAATTAGGAATATAAATAATATATAAAGTGAACCTGGTCCTTATTTAGCATGACTGATGAATTTGCATTTTTATAAGAGTGAGACTTACGGATTTTGCGTTAATAATGAGTACAATAAAGGTTCATATGTGGTATCGAAGGATTGGGATGATTTCAATTCTTAGATTAATTAATTTATAATTTGCTCATTATAAGTAATTAAATAAAATTATTAAAAATTAAGTAAAATAACTACCACTACTATTTTATTTAAAGTTATATCGGTGCACAAAGTGAACCTTGAAAGTACTAATTAATAATAATATGCTTTTAGAGAATATTTTAACATATACGTCAGCATACATTTTTTTTATCTCTCAAAAAATTAGTAATACATTATACTAAGGGACATAATTTAAGGAAAATAGACAGTTTCAAGATGATACAATTTTAAGTTTTTTTTTTTAAATTAAAGATATTATAATTGTTAAAAAATATAATCATTTTACATTTATAACATAAATAAATTGTTCAGAATAAAGTTCGCAGTAGTATCATTAATTATCACTTCTCATCAATTTGAGTCCATTTTTTAATTAAAATATTATAATTTTTTATCCGTTTCATGTAAATTATTTCATGAGACAAATAAAAAATTATAATATTTTTAATAAAATATAATACTAATTAATGAAAAGTAATAATTAATGAGATGAACTATTTAATAAATAATTTATAATAAAAATGAAAAGTAATAATATTTAAAAAAAATCATAATATTTAAAAAATAATAATAACTGCTTATGAAAATATAAAATATCTCACTTGTGAGAAGTTATATATAAAAAAAAAACTTAATTAGATTAATTAATGGAACGGTTAACCATCATTCTTTTGGCTCTATTATCTTCTCAACTTTTTTGTTTTATTGGCCATTCCTTTTGACTCCTAATATTTTCTTATTGCAAATTAGTTAGATAGAAAGGAAAAAGAATCTAGTCACTGCTAATTGGGATTGATATAAGTAAACATGTAAATTGAGTTAATATTATTAAATGAGACTTACAAAAATACTAAAATTAAGAAAGTCTATAAATAAAATGCATTTATATGAATTTAGTTTTTTTTATGGGTAATGTTAGATGTTAGAAGTTATATCAATCATTCATACTCCAAGAATTCTCCAAGCTCTTTATGACTCTCTCTCTCCTTAATTCGTTTTCTTTGGACTATCCACTTTAGTGAGGAGATCAATGATTGGATGAGTTAACCCACCTGGTTGAATTTAGTTATCTTTTAAGACAATTAGTATAGAGAAAAGAAACAGATAAATGCAATTCTCCATGAAAGATGTGTTATAATATTCATTTAAACTAATAAAATATTTAAAAACAAGGAATTTTTTAAGTTCACACTTTATTAATCACACACACATATATATATATATATATATATATATATATATATATATATATATATATATATATATATATATATATATATATATATATATATATATATATATATATATATTTTATTAATGTGTTATAATATTCATTTAAACTAATAAAATATTTAAAAACAAGGAATTTTCAAGTTCACACTTTATTAATCATATATATATATATATATATATATTTTATTAACTCATATAATAATTTATTGTGAACCAAGCCCAATAAAATACTATTTGGAAGCCAAAATATATGCAAATTACAAATTTCTTGGCAAAGACTCGCATGCAAATATATTAAAATTTCGAATTGGATAAAAAACCTACTGCACAAATACTTAATTCATTTAACTAATAAGCACAAGTCTCACCCCATGATTTAATGAATTTTATTATTTTTAGAGAAGCTTCCTTGTTAAAAAAAATGCAATTTGATTATTAGGGGGAGAATCATTTTATATAAATTTCATAATATTATTCGAATTCATACTTAACTAAAAAAAAAAAAAACTAGTCAATTAAATTTAGTCACACTCTGTGCAAACTTGTGTTAATATTGTCTCAAAATCACGGGAAATTGTAAAATTGGCTGGTAAATTACGCGTGATCCTTCAATATACCTTCTATGCAATTTCATTTTGGGGTTGATCAATTTTATCTATTTTGATTTTAGTAAAAAAAAAAATTATTATTCAGCACCCTATAATTTTCACACTCTTAACTCTAAATGTAAATTTAAAAAAATGGTAATTTTTAGAAATATTTTGACATTTTATTACTTAATAAATAAATAATAAAATATATTAAAAAGAAAGTTATTTTTTCTTATTAATTTTTTTTAATGACGTGTATGATGAGTGATATTTTCACCTAGATTTTAGTGTCTTTTTATATGTGTTTTCGTATTATTTTATCTGTATTTATGTGTTATTTGGTTGTGTTTTGTATTTTTATGAAAATGTGTGAAAATAAACTTAAATGTATGATTTTTCAGGTAAAAATAGATTCTAGACGCGAAAAGGAAGACGTAGGAAAAAACGGAGCTCAATTCGGAGTCCAAACGAGAAAGTTATGATTAAAATGGTGTGCTACTTTGCATGACTTGTTACACTTTCAAATGTTGGATTTTTTATTAGATCTTTATATGGATAGAAAGCCAAGGAAGAGAGGATCGCGTGAGCGCAAGAATCACTCGAATCGGATTTCGGATGTGGAAGTTATGCGCAAAACGATGAGACTGCGCTGCACCTACTCGACCCAGGTACCGAGCACGCCCCGTGTTCGCTCAAAAGTCAATTTTTGGATCTGTACGTCTTCCAGAAGGTTCTAGGCCCACAAATACATCATTTGGCATAAAAATTAGGCAGAAATCATTCATGGATCCAATCTACACCTAATTCACACCATTTTTCACACACTTTCCTCTCCATTCCATCTACCCTTCATCCTATTCACCCATCCATCCAATACATCATCCAAGTAGTTAGAGAAGCAAGGGGGAGTGGAGTTTGCAAGAAGAGGAAGAGAAGCACCATTGAAGCTATTCAAGAGAGTTTTAATTCTAATTTTTGTAGATTTCTTTGTAGATCAATCATGTGTTTTGGAGATACAATTGTCTATGTTGTTTTTTCGAGACTATGAGAGGCTAATCTCCTTTGTGAGATTATTAATATGAATTGTGTTGGATAATTTTGGGTATTTTGCAATTGAATTCATATGTTGATTGAATTTGTTAATTTTCTATCATTGATTGTTAATTGCTTGATTTGTATTGTTGATTTGTGTGATTAATTGTTATGGGCATGTGATTAGATTGAGAAATCAATTATATGTTTAGGATAGTTCATTGAATCATTTCATCATACACTTCATGTGCATTATAAGTTTTAGAAAGATTGAGAAATCCTTTGGAATTTAGAACCCTTTGATAGAACATGTGATTTGTTAGATCGAGAGATCAATTGATCGTGTGAAGGGACTCTCTAATTGAACTTAGTACCTAGTTGGAATTGTTTGATTGAGAACCAACCTTAGAGCCTTTTTGAGACCTTGTAAAGGATCTACATCCTATCCATCTCGAGAAGGAGTTTAGGTGGAATTCGTATTGGCCCTTAGTTATTAATCCATGACATATATAAATTCGTTGCATGATACCTAGATTTTTCATGCTTTAAGTATTGCTAGTTTCATTCTCTATCTACTTGGCTCATTCATCCATCTTCCATTCATCTATCCCATTGTTTATCTTGTCATTTAATTGTTTGATTGTCATTTCTTGATTAATCCTACCTCTTTATGATCATCTCTATAAAACTATGACAAACACGAGATCGCTTAAACCCTAGTATCTTCCTCCCTGTGGTTCGATAAATTCTTTAATTAGTCATCCCGACTACAAATGACTAATCAGTGTACGCGAGAGGGAAGTTATTTGGGCTTTTTTACTATGAGAAACTCTCTTGTGAGACGGGTGAGAAACGGGTCGACCCATCACTAAAGTATGCTTATTATATAGATAACGTATGTTTATTGTACTTAAAGTATGTAAATAAAAAATCAAATTATAAGATACTAAAATCATACTTTAATGCATAATGTAGCATACTTTAGAAAACATACTCTAATAATTATTAAACATACTTTAGATTATTATAAATATATTTTAACACGTCCCATAAGTAATGTCTCACAATAAACTTTGTCTTTTAGTATTACATATTTGGGGAGTGAAAACTTTTATTTATGAAATAACTTAAAATGAAATTGAGTGAAAATTTAAGAGAGTCGGAGAGGATTTTTTTTATTTAGTTTCATCCTGTGCAATTTGCATTATTATTGTCCCAAAATTGATTGAAAATACTAAATTGATCTTAAAATCGCAAATTATTCTCATGAGTACTTTTTAAAATTAATTTTCCTCATAAAAAAATAAAATAAAAAAATGAAGTGACATTAGTATATTATATGGGGGCAGTGTTACCTAATTTAGATCTCAACTGAGTGCATAATTAATAATTTGTGCATATTAGTCGACCAATATGTCCACATTTGATTTATCTTCAATTAATTAACTGAATCATGACATAATCCACTGTAAACTGCCTACATCCTTCTTCCACATGATGATTGTAATTAAGAGTTAAGACACCCAATTACAGTTTAATGGATTATTATATACAATAATTATGTATAACCATGCATGTGGGGCTTCAAATATGTGAGTTTTGTTTTGTTTTTTTTTTTATATAGTCAAACACGTTAATAAATATTGAAGCCCACAAAAATTGCAACATGATTAACATAAAACAAGGTTCACAGATATCCCAATTTTTTTTTTTAATTTAGTTTTTAAGAATATCATGGCTTTTAAATTTTGGGACATTCTCTTGTAATATGAGTATATTTGAGATAGTATATTGTTAATCTGGTGCAATGTATTCTCTTTAGCTTGGACCAATGGTCAAATAGGATTAACATTCAGAAACGGCTTGATAGAAATATGGCTTCTATTGAATGGACTAGTCTATATTCTAGGTGTTGAGTGAATAACTTAATATAGAAGAATTTCTAACTATTGGAAGATGAATCCAACATCTAAGAAAAGAAAAAGGAAGAGAATTTTTTTTTAATTTGATTAATTCGGTTCGTGTTATTACTCCCTCCGCCCCGCACAAATAGTCTACACATCACATCTCTCTAATACACCTACCCAATTAACGTGCAAAAAACAAATGGTGTTGTTTGACCGGGACGGAGGGAGTATTTATTATTTTTTTAATGCTTTTTTAAAACCTGACGTGGTGCTTACATGATAGTTTAGTTGAAATATATAAATAAAAATAGTTAAAAAGTAAAATTGTAAAAAAAAAAAACATTTACACGATATCATTTACATCGTGATAACATTATAAGTTGTTACTTTTTTAAAATAATTAATTTTTAAAAAAATATTATCACCATGTATTTATAATATTATCACTTTTATTTATACTACGAAATGTTTATAAAATAATTTATTCTATCACTATCATTTTTCTTAATAGTACAATTTTTATTAAAGAGTGGATATATGTGCACTTGAGCATCTGTATTTATATAAATTTTATTCAATACTGTATAATATACATTTTTAAATAATTATATAATCTCTTTACTATTTAGTTTTTCATCAAAAGAACTAACACAAAATTAGCTAATAAATTGTATAAATTTTTATTCAATTGAGTATATAATTTTATTTATAAGTGTATAAGTTTTTTAAAATTGGTGTATACATTTATTAAAATGTTATCACTTTTTACCATGAAAGACAACAGGTAGGATACCCGCATTCATAACTAATTATATTATCACTACTAGTACTCGTTCCATATCCGTTTAAAATACTTTTTATGTCGTATATGTCCCGAACCCAATTATGCTATCTGTATGGGATCCGATCATGTCAACATGTGTTTTTTTTTTAAAATTATATTCATATTATTTTTTATGTCTTACAATTTGATATTTTTCTTATACATTGAAAATTATTATATAAATCACTTATGGGTAATAGCGAAGGGAGTATTTTTTTTAATAACACAATCATGTGTTTAAATCTTACAAGAAAAATGCAACTTATAATCAATGTATTAAATGGGAGAACTGAATCTTTTCTCGTAACATGATTTAATTTTCAGGGACCATAGTTACAGGAATGTGTGGTGTGTGACACATCACTGTAACTACAGTGTGTGTAAATTCAGTCATGTTATTGGAGAGAATCCACACTCATTAAATGGTACAGGTATCATGCGTGTACCCATTACCCCATCCAAATATCTATTGAGATTTTCTTTATTTTCCAAACTTGTTTATAAAGTACTCATTTCAATAGGGTTTGGCCTGTTTGATACTCAATAATACTCGCGAAACTATCATCTCTTACTTCTTATATTTTACAAAAATTTCCGGTGAGATGTCTCATACAGTATTGATTCATAAAATATAAAATTTTTGATTAAATAAAAAAAATGGTGATTTGTAAGAAAAAGAAAGGAAATTAAAAAAGGATTACTCCTTTTTGAATGTACTTTTTCGCCCCCTCCTTCGCGTGCTGCATCTCTTGTTTTCTGAAACAGTGTATATTCCCTTTTAAGACAAAACAGGGAAAGAAAAACACAACTAATTATAATTAATTAATGCTTACTTACAGATCGATTTTCCAAAAATAATATTCTTTTCCATTTTCGATTATTATTATTTTTTGCAAGCTTTGAAGCAGTTATTTATGCTTACTCTGTAGGAAATAAATCCAAGAAACCTTAACCCTATTATGATTAACGAGATTTAAACCGTAAAGCGGAAGCGTACCTGATCCGATGAGTCTCTAGGCGGAACACGAACTCAGGATCAATGGTTATATGACCTTCCTCAACTAAGCCTCCTTATTCCTTATGAGGACTGTAGTAATCCCTCCCGATGGGGAGAAAGGAAGACCATGTGCGGCTTAGTATATTGGGGACCATAACCTGGGAGCCTTTATATACTACTTGACTAGACCACCCATAATCACCTAATCATGTAGTATTGGGTATCTACTCAATAAGCCCATATCATTTATTATTATAGCCCATGGACCTTCAACCTTAATTGAATCACTTAATTAAGTCCATAATATAATTGAATAGCTAATATAATTGTATAATAATATATTGCCCACAATTAGATTATAATGGAAATTAATAATTTCCAACAATCTCCCACTTGGGCTATATATTTTCCGTTAGCAATTATATCAAGAGTCCTTAGTTGCGCAACTTTATGTTATTCCTCTTCAGGCTATACTTAACAATCTGGTCCATCTCATATACTAATATGGAACTACCGCGGCATTCACCACATTATAAATCGTGATTAAACCCCGACAATTACCAATATCAATATACTCAATGACATAGATCAAATATGGTGAGTAGCATGGAAATTACATGTCAAATGTGATCAACATCATGTCTATTTCCAACTGGTCCAACTTTAAACTTTAGTGAGATCAATCCATAATGTAAAATATTACAAAATGAAATTACTTAAGTGAATTCACAATGAATTCAAAGTCATGAACTTTATTCTGCAGAAAACTGAATTATCCAAATCAAAGTGTTTTGAAAACTTTAAAGAACAATAAATATAGACTCCCACTGAACTAATGTATTCTAAAACCATATAACACCCACATGATTAGCTAGCTCATAAAATTGTAGGGCGTTGAATACATAATTGGTGGATCCATATTTAGAGTCTATTATAATATGCTCTTCTAAAATTTTATCTACACAAAACACTTTCTTTAACAACCAAGAATTCTAGGACAATTTGTTTGACTTATAAGTATTCTTGTCATAAATACTTTACTGCGAACTAACTGTCACAATGAACTTTATGTGACAAATTTTCGTAACCTTTATTTCATGTTTGAATGCCCTTAGTGTGCTACTAATTCTGTTGTCATGGTTAATGAGCTAAAGTGTTTGCTTAATACTTTTACTTATATAGCTTTCAAAACCAACAGAAGATGTAGTCTGAAATAGATCTTATACTATATTGACATCCAACAAACTCAGAATCAGAATTCCTCATGATCTCTAACAAATCTGATCCCTGATGTACAGGCATATTATTATTAGTTCTCTATACATACTTTATAAAGATCCATACTAGAGTTACTTAAATGTCTACTTAATATACCAACAACATAAGTCAAATTAGGCCTTGTAGAGACCTTATCATACAACAACTTCCAACAACCAATGAATATGAAATGTTTCTACATTTCTTAAATCTTTAGTTTAACTTTAGGGCACTTGAATGAGACTGCACTTGTCTCCCTTAGTTTAACTTAAACATTCTCCCACTGAATCACATAATCATCTACATTTGTCTCAAAACCAAATGAGACACTTACTTCATGATGATACTTGTGATTCCTTTACGAAAAAAAATTTGCTTGAATGCATAGATGAATTTCCTATTAGTTCTTAAACCATTTAGATTGTATCACCAGTGTTGCGATCAAGGAACTTTATCCTTACATCCATCTAATATGATTCAAGATCAAAATGTGCTACTAATGTCACGATTAATTTATAATAATGACTTCCTTCTCTTTTGAGTATAATCCTATATCAAGATGCAAACCTAATCATCTTGTATTGATTTATACTCATAACTTATATCATTAACACACTTTGGAGTAATTGGACCTTTCATGGTTTGATGAACATTTTTTGAATGTTCTACCATTAATTTTATAGTGTCCTCATTATTTAAGAGAAAAACTACATAATCATTCGAATTGTCTTTCACCCAACTCTAGTGATTTTCTTAGTGACATTAATTCTTGAGGTTGTTGAATTTTTTTATTCCTTAAATATTATTGACAATGTCATATCGTTATTCTGAATTTGCACCAATTCTTTAAAGCATAAGTGGGGATCGAATCGACTCCCCCTTAAGGACAATGTCTCTAATATTATTCTTCCCCCAAAATCAACATCCTCACATAATACCGTATTACCCGTCTCAAATATGATCCGATCAATTGGATCATAAACTTATTATCTTTATTTAATACCAATAAAGTAGCTTGTATCTATTTGAATCCAATTTTCTTTAGTAGATCCCAATGATCTAGCCTTAGTTGGATATCACCATATGTGAAACTCAAAGAGTTCTCACAACTACTTTGGTTGGAACTTTATTGAGACCATAAGCTGCAATCTTTAGTATTTCTCCAATTAGTAACCATATATTGTGGAGTACTATTTTTGTCTTTTAACTACACCACAACACCATTCATACTAAGTAATCTTAATGTGGTGTATTATAAAACAATTCCACAAGCCTTTAGGAGAAAACGAAAGGTTATACTTTAGTTTCTTTTTAACAGCTTTCCAAACGGGTTTTTCTTTGTTGCCCTTATACTTTATTGAGACAGAGTTTGTTAGAAACTTATTAGTTCATTCTTATTGTTGAAGTTCTCATCATGTATAATTTTGTTGTTGACATAAGTTAAACTTAATTAACAGACTTCTTAATTGTACAGAGAATTAATCCAAAATGATTATCATGCTTGCACTAAACTTTATAATCTTTCAAATTTTAAATAGTTTATAATCATCTCAAGGAATCTATCACATCATCAGTATCAATACCAACTTGTATGTGACACTCTCTACGTAGTAGTCAAATACTGACAATAAGACTGTCAAGAAATAGCCTACCTTTGGGCCGACTTATTACTCACATGTCAAACAAATAATTGTCACATATTTACCACCACAGGTGCTTGTGTATTTCTGCAAAATATTAATCTACCTATGGGTCGATCAATACCCGCATGAAGATACACTTGCACAACATTATTAATTAGGGACCCATCACAAGACACCTTGTGCAACATTAACCTCGTCTGTGGACAAAAATTAACTGCAGGGGTAATCTTGGTGTAACAATCAAGTATTGACAATAAGTTCTGTCAAACAAGAGTTTATCTGTGGACCGACTCATGTTCACATGAATAATCCAAATAATTATCACATACTTATTATCACATGTGTGTTATTATTCTGTCAAACTGTGCCTACCTGTGGGCCGAACACAGAACACATAAATAATATCACACCCATCTATGTAATTTCAATAAAGTTTTTCTCCACACACGATATTGCTGTGGCAACATGGTGCTTTGATTGACTAGATTGAAGGTTTACTAGACTAATTAAATAAATATTAAAATATTTAATTTAATTAAACGACATTTAACTGTCTCCCCAATTTAATTTAATTTTATTCCTCTAACCAAATAGGAATATTAGATGATTCATTACCCTATAATGATGAAAGATCTCATTTACTTAATTAGAGATTCCAAAATCCCAATTTAATAAATAAGTATAAAAATTGATTTAATAACCATAAATAATTAAATCAATAATCAACTGAATCAATACTTTCCATAATAAATGACATAATAAATGACATGAGTGAATTTTATTTACCAAATACCACAGTTATGCGACAAATTTGAATCATAAATCAATTATAATTCAACATGTGTGGTAGTCACCCACCAGCAATTCAATTAATGTCATAAATAATTCAATTCAATTAAAAATAACGAAATGACAACTGGAAACAAGTATTGTATTTATGTCCCATAAATCAATTATTACCATGATATAAATCAATTATTACCATTTTACAGCATATTGCAACCAAAGGAATTACATATCTAGTAATTCACATATATTTTCAATAATCAACCAATTTTCAATGCAAATTATTTACGCATCCAATTAAACTGTATGCCCAATACAAATAAAAGATTCACAGATCCATAATTAATTGAAGCAAAAAATTGGTGAATCATTTTAATCTCCGAATTTCAAATATGTGATTTTGCAGGATGATTCAAATACAAATATTTGAATCTAAACACAATTCTATCATATCTCAGAAAATCATAAATAGGGTGGCTCTGATACCACTTGTGGGAAATAAATCCAAGAAACCTTAACCCTATTATGATTAACGAGATTTAAACCGTAAAGCGGAAGCGTACCTGATCCGATGAGTCTCTAGGCGGAACACGAACTCAGGATCAATGATTATATGGCCTTCCTCAACTAAGCCTCCTTATTCCTTATGAGGACTGTAGTAATCCCTCCCGATGGGGAGAAGGGAAGACCATGTGCGGCTTAGTATATTGGGGACCATAACCTGGGAGCCTTTATATACTACTTGACTAGACCACCCATAATCACCTAATCATGTAGTATTGGGTATCTACTCAATAAGCTCATATCATTTATTATTATAGCCCATGGACCTTCAACCTTAATTGGATCACTTAATTAAGTCCATAATATAATTGAATAGCTAATATAATTGTATAATAATATATTGCCCACAATTAGATTATAATGAAAATTAATAATTTCCAACATACTCACCGCACCACTATCTTTGCACGCCAATCACTCTCTCCTCTTCGCTCAGATTAATTATAAAAATCTTTGAAGACACGCAGGCTTACTGCATTTCTATTTCTCTCTCTTGTTTTGTTCGTTTCTAGCTTCGTTTAAGGTTTTCTTTGCTACATTGTAAGAAACTTCTCTTTCCTGCTCCTCAAATCAAGATTTGCAGACACCTTTACAAATTTTCATCTCTAAAATTGTCTTTTTTTTGTAAAAGGGGTCACTTTTCTGCATGATGTAACTTCGAAATCTTCTTGCAACCAATGCTTATTTGCTATAAACTGGATTAAATCACTTCTTTCTACTTTATAAATCATGGGCTTTCGCTAATTTTGTCAGGTTACTTATCCTTCATGCCATTTCTCTGTAACTCCATTTGAACGCCAGTTTTCAACTAATGGGGGCTCGTTAAATTGCTTGATTTCTGCTGGTTTCCCCCTATTCTTGCTAAGTTTGTAAGTTCTAGTGTGTGTAATTTCTACCATGTAATTGATCTCGTAGCTTCGGTTGTTTCTTGGTTGGAAGTTGTTGATGATTAGAGAACTTCTTGTTTAATGTAAGGAAGGTGTTTGATATTTGATGGATCTGAGCATTATTGGAGTCAACCGTTAATTTTAAATTCTCTGATGGTTCAAAGTACCTTCTCAATTTGCTAATCTGTGTTCTTGATCAGAAATGGATTCATTTCGTTAGGATTATCTCTGTTTTGATACAAAATATGGAGTATAAGTAGGCCATCTCTTCTCACACTTCATTCATTTCAGACCAATTCTTTTGTTCTTTATAGTTAGAGTAACAAAGAGATTACTATTCTTTCCAAATTCATTACCATGTAAGATTTTCGAATTCTTGATACGATTTTGTCCATGGACCTCTTGAAAGGTCTCAATTATCCATAATGACCCAAAGATTTCCTAACTTTCTGATTAATCAAGTAGCTTATGTTCTTCTGCCCACAAACCTTTTTATGCAAATCTAGTTATAGTGATTTCGGCCTCTCGAGTACCTTCAAATTCTTGTGGAAGTTTAGTGCCTCTTCTTCAACTTGTTATTTCTTCATTACAAGATCCTTGTTTGGGTTGTTTCAAGTATTCTCATGGAGGAAACTTTTGTTCCCTTTCGTGGGATTAAAAATGATCTCAAAGGAAGGATTCTATGCTACAAGCAAGACTGGACTGGTGGATTAAGGGCAGGTATCAGGTTTGTGTCTTTTATCATAACTCAAGTGTAATGAAGAACTAAGAAGATGTGAAATGTGTCTCTTAGTGTTGTGTTAAAGATTTTGTGATGGTGTTCTGATTAATATACCTTGTACTATTTGAGAGATGTCTTATTAAGACAGCATATTATCTTCTGTAGAGTTTTGGCTCCAACAACGTATATATTCTTTGCATCAGCAATTCCTGTTATATCTTTTGGGGAGCAACTGCAAAGAAACACCAGTAAGTTGAGTTTTAATTTGATTCTTCTGTTTTTATTTCCTTTTATTTCTAAGGTAGCAAAATTGGTTCGTTTTAAAAAATAAAATATCATTTTGTGCAGATGGAACTTTAACAGCAGTGCAGACACTTGCTTCTACTGCACTATGTGGTGTGATCCACTCAATCATAGGTGGACAACCACTACTTATACTTGGTGTAGCTGAGCCCACTGTTCTGATGTACACTTTCATGTTCGATTTCGCTAAAGATCGAAAAGATTTGGGACAGCATCTGTTCTTGGCCTGGACAGGATGGTATGAGTTTTTGACTCATGGATCTTCAACTCTGTTGTCATTTTCTACTGAATACTGAATTTAACCCTGTTTTCTGAAGGGTTTGTGTATGGACTGCCCTTTTGCTTTTCTTGCTGGCTATCTTGGGTGCATGCTCCATTATTAATCGGTTTACACGCGTTGCTGGTGAATTATTCGGTCTTTTAATTGCAATGCTCTTTATGCAGCAAGCAATTCGTGTGAGTTTCACTTTCTCTGCCATTTCTTTCTTTTCATTGATGAGCAAGGATATTTGTTAGCACATCTAAATCAATGAACAGTTTTCTTTCACCATCTCAATACCTAAGAACTGTCAAATGTTGCTCATCCAGTTTCATGTCTCCTTTAATTCAATTATATTTTTTCCGTTTTGTTTTCGTATGCAAAATGGTTGTGTTCCAGGTAACTTGTCCTTCTTCTAAAAGGTTCTAATCAGCAATCGAACAATGTAATAAAATATCTGAAATGTGTGTTTAGGGAGTTGTGGAGGAGTTTGGCATTCCTCAGAGTGAAGATAGTAGGGCAACTGCATTTTTACCTTCGTGGCGCTTTGGAAATGGAATGTTTGCCTTAGTACTGTCCTTTGGCCTTCTCCTTACTGCATTGAGAAGCCGTAAGGCTAGATCCTGGCGCTACGGAACAGGTGTGGACAAACACATAATTTGAACTACAAAGGTTCAAGTGCTCAAAAATATTGGAAAAACTATTTCAAGAAGGAATATTGAAGTGCTCAACTTTGATCTTTGTCAAATTACTTATCATCAATATATGCCAAGTTTGCTAACTTATAACTGTGATTTAAAGGATGGCTTCGAGGATTTATTGCGGATTATGGGGTCCCATTGATGGTGCTTGTGTGGACTGCTGTATCTTACATACCAGTTAATGATGTTCCTCGAGGAATACCACGACGACTTTTTAGCCCGAATCCATGGTCTGCTGGAGCATACTCAAACTGGACAGTTATCAAGGTGCTTCATTTTTTTCTGTTAATGATGAATATAACCTGTGTAAGACTAGCAGCCAAAGAGAAAAAGATCATCACATATTCATGGAATTTTGCATCTTGCTTTGATCTATTTATGCACAGGATATGGTGAATGTGCCTATATTGTATATTATTGGAGCTTTTATTCCTGCCACGATGATCGCCGTGCTCTACTACTTCGATCATAGTGTTGCATCTCAACTTGCCCAACAGAAAGAGTTCAACCTAAAGAAGCCCTCTTCTTATCATTATGACCTTCTTCTGTTAGGATTCTTGGTAAGTCTTCTATTCAGAGCTTCAGTTTCTTTTGTGTGTGTGTACATTTTTAAATGGGCAACTTCACAGTCTAGTGGTCCCTTTCTTGGTATTTACACGAGTATTACATAACTAGGTGATAATATGTGGTCTTATCGGCATTCCTCCTTCCAATGGAGTCATTCCTCAGTCACCGATGCATACGAAAAGTTTAGCCACTCTGAAACATCAGGTAATCTAAAATTAAAGCATCTGGAAGATATTCATATAACCATTGGTTTGTAATAATAGTAGTCTATATAACAATTCACCATGAAAACAATGAAATGCATCATTTTTAAAGTTTGTTTTTTTTTTAAATTTTTTGGGATAAAATAGCTTTTGAGGAATAAGCTTGTATCAACCGCACGAGATAGTATTAGCAAAAATGCCAACTTATCACAGCTGTATAGGAGCATGCAAGAGGCTTACACAGAAATGCAGACTCCACTTGTTTATCAAACTCCAGCTGCTCTGGTATGCTTAATGTTACTATTTGATATAAAATTTATTGACTTTAGAATGTAAATGAATCTTTACTTGTGTTCCATCACCAACTGCATTACACAGGGACTGAAGGAGCTGAAAGATTCCACTGTTCAACAAGCCTCAAGCAGCGGCTACATGGATGCGCCAGTTGATGCTGCCATTTTCGATGTGGATAAAGATGTCGATGATCTTCTACCTGTCGAAGTTAAAGAACAACGTCTCAGCAATCTGCTTCAGTCCTTGATGGTTGGAACCTGTGTTGCTGCTATGCCTCTTCTGAAAAAGATTCCCACTTCAGTACTTTGGGGCTACTTTGCTTTCATGGCAATCGAAAGCTTGCCAGGAAATCAATTCTGGGAGAGGATTTTATTGCTTTTTACAGCTCCCAGTCGACGATACATGTAAGTGCATTCCCACGCCTCCCTTGCTCTGTGATACGTTACGATGGAAACAACATTTGATGATCTTCTTTGGCTCTGAATCAATGTAGGGTGCTAGAAGAGTATCATGCAACCTTCGTGGAGACGGTGCCTTTCAAAACAATCGCGCTCTTCACCGTGTTTCAGACGATTTACTTGCTCCTCTGCTTTGGCATTACGTGGATCCCAATAGCCGGTGTCCTCTTCCCTCTCTTGATTATGCTTCTCGTCCCGGTTCGACAGTATCTGCTTCCCAAGTTCTTCAAAGCAGCTCATCTGCAAGACTTGGATGCTGCAGAGTATGAAGAAACACTTGCTATAAGTTACAATTTGTCATATGATGTAAGTTGCATTTCAACTCATTTCTTTCTTCATAGTATCATCCTCTGACTGTGAGGCTGTGGATGTCTCGTACATTTCCAACACAGCACATGCACGAGACATCCACAGACCCATTTTTGCACACCATAAAGAAATGTTGAACATGATTATATTGATATATACACATCCATGCATTCAGGATCAAGGTAATCAACCACAAGCACCCAATCTTGATAGTGGTGAGGTGCTCGACACGATTATGACAAGGAGCCGAGGTGAGATACGCCAAGGACGAAGCCCAAAAGTCACGAGCTCGACTCCATCACCACGAGAGGCGATGAAAATGGTCTACAGTCCACGACTAACTCAGATGGCACAGAGCCCTCGTTTGCATGAAATAAGAAGGGAGATAAGCCCCAGGTTGAGTGAAATCAAGCAAACCCCCAGTCCCCATCCATCCTCGCTCGGTCAAACCAGTCGTGGCTTGTCGTCGTCTTGATTGACCGACCATTGGTCGTCGTTACTACTGCACTGAACGGTGCTCGAGAGGTCCTATGCAATGTAGATTATTGTTTCAATATATTTAGGTAATATTTGATTGGTCTAACTTTCTGAGAAGAATTATTGTTGTAAAATTTTACTCTCCTGGGCAGAAGACATTTAATGATAATGTGGAGATTTTATTTAAACAAATTCCTTTATTATACATATCTTGAACATCATAAGATGATCTTAGTATAAAATTATACTCCATTGTACAACTTTAAAGTTAGATATTCCCTCAGCAAGTTTTTCACATTTCTTTCTAGAAAAGTGAAAAGTTTAACGGTATACTACAATTTAAGTACTTCAATTTTTTTTTAAAAAAATTTAAATCTCATTGTCTTATAACCTCAAAAAACATTTAGTTTTGATTTCTTAATATATTAATTAATCTAAATTCCATCACTTTAAAAATTACTTCGAGAAAGTTGCATTTTCTTTGTTAGTGTGCAAATAACAAATGTGAAGACTTCTTTGCTTTCAAAAAAAAAAAAGAAAAAAAAAGTGAAGACTTATTTGTAATGGATGTAGTATAATGATCTAAGGCAAATTAATGTAAAGCTTAATTTTTCAATTTTACACGATGTATAGATGGAACTAATCAAATAATTTGATGTTGAGATCAAAGTACCCTATATACCCAATTAGGGCACATAAATTCCATATTATTAATTCTTATATACATAAATATGCCTATAAATCCAATTAGGGCATATAAATTCCATATTATTATTTCTTATATACATAAATATGTCAAAGTGCAAGGTCTTTAAAAGTTGATGTGGATGTAATTGATCATTTTGGTTTAAGCCCTCAACAAATATAGAGGGAAATCAGCCAAGTGCTGGTCCTTTTTCTTGCAATCATGTACCTAAAATTTGGCACTCATCTCATAATATTCTTTTATTGTTACTTAACAAACTTTTTTATTTCTTTCTCTTCTTATGTTTAATCAAGCAAAATGCCAGCTCAAACTTCATAATACACAAATGCATCATGTGAGACAGCATGATGTGAATATTTTCAACACATGATTTATTAATATATATGATTCTTGAAATATAAATGATTGGACAGAGAAGATGTTATTAAATGATGAATACATACACATATATGTATAAAGAAGGACAAGATGATTTAGGAAGTATAGGTTTCTTTTAGGTTAGGGAAC